>OX388046.1:20000000-22400000 GCA_947578705.1 Lacanobia wlatinum
CAGAGGTGCTGGAGGCGCTGCGGCTGCGCGCGCCGGACGGGTGCGTGGGTGCGCGCCGCCGCCCCGCTCTGTTACGCGGCGTCCTAGGTGGGCGGTTCAAAGCGAACGCGAGTATGAAGCGGTGACACGCGAATTCAATGCGATGCGGTGCGACGCGGCGGCTATGTCCTACGTGCACGCGAATCGTCTCGCACAGCCGCCACCGACGACGCCGCCGTTCAGTGGGCACTGTGCATTTGTCATGGACGGACGGAAACAAATATTATTGGAAAATTCACTTCTTAAGTATCAAATACTCAAGAAGTATGTACGGCGAAGAAGTGGGACTAATATTGTATACTTAGAAAGGCATATTTATGGGGAATTTCACAATTTGTATGAGGAATTACGAGCTCAACCCTTGTTATTCAAGGAATATTGTCGAATGTTGCCTACAACAAACAACAAATTTCTATTTACGACATTATCCAAACAAAAACACGACGTCACCGCATCCAGTTCGCGCGAAAATATCAAGCCAACTGATCGCGTTCGCTTCATTTCGCGCCGCTTCGCACTGCACCCCACGTGCGTTTGGTCACGTAGGCCACTTCAATAGGTTTCGACTGTTTGTTGCATTTGCGCCGCGCCGCGCTGCTTCGCGTTCGCGTCTAGATCGCTCACGCAGGACGTCGCGTTAGACGTTCCATTGGCGAGGACGAATTTACTCAATTTTGCCCCTATGTCGCGAGCCATACGTTTGATTAATGATATATCAGTCACATCGGAAGATATATTTTGCCAAAACCTGTCGAGATTTATCAAAGCAGCGCAAAATTTAATTGAAAAAGGTCTGGACATTTAAATAATAATTAAATGATGATTGCTGTAATGTATATTTTTTGTAATATATAAGTTATAAAATCGTCTTGGAGCAATCTGTAAAGGTGTTATAATAATTCAATGATAAAATAAATAAATAATAAATAATTTATTTATTTAATTGGTATATGGAGGACTTACAGCTAAAAAGACAAACAAAATAGGAAACCATAACGAAAAATTTCAATTTGACATGTCTGATATCCAAATAATCACGAAATCCCGAGAACTATGAAGATGACAAAGGCACGGAGGTTGATTATGAGGAGACGTGAGCTAAGAAAAGATTTAAAAAACTCCCTCCGTAAAAGTGTAAAACAGGGGGTGAAAGTTAGCATGGAAAAGGCGGTGGCCCAGTGAAACGGGCATATATACAGAACAACTATTTTCTTAATGTCCCACGGCAATCGTCGCATTTCCGCATATAAACGAAATTTTCTTCCATTTTTTAAATAAATTACATTAAGTTAAAAAAGTATTAACAAATCTATATACCACACGCACAAAACGTTTTGGGTACACATTCATAGTGCGTACAGCTAAGGAGTGGAATTCACTGCCGGATTCTGTGTTTCAAGCGTGCTCCATCTTCGACCACATCATCGCTCACCATCAGGTGAGATAGTGGTCAAACTCCGAGTGACATTAAAAAAATGATTGCACTGTACTTAAGTACGTCTCTTTTGTAAGTACCTACGTTAGTATCTCAAGAGTACTGTCTAGTTAGTCACACACAAGTTATACGCTGGGTCCCAAGTTTGTGTGCAGTTACATCACTTTAACTTGTTCCACTGTGACTTGAAGATTACTCAGTAACGTGTAGAAAGTTTCAAGTATTCATACGCCTGCAGAGGATTGTGCTGTTGGTTTCAAGTCCGAGTAGACTGCATTATCATAATTGCTAAGAGTTGTGAATGGTTGCGTTACCTGAATGTGGTAGTAGGTAGCTTTGTTGTGCTCGAGTTTGACGGTCACAAGGAACCGATGAAGTTGCAGGCTAGTGAGATATTTTGAAGTTGTTTCTAAAGGAAGAAAGAAAATTGTGTTCATTGCCATTATCAAAAATAGGAACACCTTAAATTTAAACAAAATAAATAGATCATTAAAAGTATTACTGGCAAAAGGGCCTCAGCCCAGCAAAATGCCAAATGGCAACACAAGATAACCTGACGCTCATTTTGATGACTTGATTTTTATTACTCGAAAAATAAACACACATATTATTATTTTGAAAGTCTAAGTTTAAGTATGAAACACTGACTTCCACTAAGTTTGATAAAGTAAGATAGAAGAAAAGCTGGTTATTCTGGCAGAAAAGACGATACACAGCAGATGATCTTTCACTTAATGTGTTTTTAGGGTTCCGAAAAAAAAAAGGAACCCTTATAGGATCACTCGGGTGTCTGTCTGTCTGTCTGTCTGTCTGTCTGTCTGTCTGTCCGTCTGTCACAGTCAGTTTCCTCCGGATCCACTGGACCGATTCTGTTGAAATTTTGTACACATATGGACTTCTATGACCCAAACACGGATGCGTTACGAAAATTATTAAATTTTTAGTATGGGAGTCACTTTTGGGGGTCAAACAAGAAAATTAAAAAAAAAGTTTTTTGAACAATATCGTGTGACATATCAAATGAAAGGACTTACTGTGAGAATTTTAATTATATTTTTTTCATAATTTTAAAATAAATGATTTAGAAGTTATTCAAGAAATTAGACGAAAAATGACCATTCCCCCCCCCTTATCTCCGAAACCACTGAGCCTAAAATTTTGAAAAAAATGGAGATAATAGATCTTTACCTAAAGATTACAGGAAAACCTATTAGAAGACTGTAGTGTTAATATAACATGTTAAAAAAATTAAATTCGTTCGGAACCCTTTGCACGCGAGTCCGACTCGCACTTGGCCAGTTTTTTTTTCGACTATGCCGTTTTGGATTCAATCGGACTTCTCTCACCTTTACACTACTCAAGCTCAAAAACTGACTGACATTTAATCGGCAATAGCTTGGCGGATAGGAAAAGATTAAAAATTTTGGGATTAAATTTTTACTTTTCGACGATCGTTTATCCTTTATCAATGTCACTTTTTCTAAACTTGTTCTTTTTGAAGTCTCTGAATTTTGTAAAAAAATAAACAAGTCTCAATTTTGTAAAAAAATAAACACCCACCTAAAAATAAATCTATGTCTCCAAAACCGCTTCGGTGTGACAGTCAGCCCCATGCAAGCTTAACCAGCGTTTTACCACTTGAGTTATTGAAGCCTTTACAGGTGACGTAATGTAGCGGAAAGCCCGGGTTTGTCTACCTTCCTATTTATAAACGTAAACAGACTAATATATTATTGTGCCGTGTTCCTGATTTTAAAGGGACTTAGCTGAATTATGTGGATTAAGTCGTTATGTATGATTGAGTTACAGGATACGGTTGCACCACAAATTGTTGTTGTATTTAAGAACTGGATTGTAGGACTAGGAGCTTGCAGCTAAATAATATCAGCTGCACGGGTCGATCTTCAAGGTTAAGCAACGCTTGCCAAGGTTAGTCTGTGGATGGGTGACCAGGGACCATCTTAAGAGATAACGAGTTTCCTCCGTGCCTCGGAAAGCACGTTAAACGTTGGTCCCGGCTGTCATTTGTAGAGCTTTGATAGTCGTTACAAATTGTCAGAAGCCAGTAAATCCAGTAAAGTTTCCAGTTCTTGCCAGGAACTATCGTTTTTACCCAGTTAACGGGTTATGGAGATCTGGTAGGCAGGCTCCACGGAAAGTACTGGTATTCAGCTGAATCCGGTTTGACTGGAAGCCGACCTCAAAGTAATTGGGAAAAGGCTAGGCAGATGATAATGATCATCAAGGTTAAGCAACGCTGTACAAGGTTGGTCTGAGAATGGGTGAGTCCTCCTCTGTGCCTCGGAAAGCACGGTTAGCAGGTAGTCCCGGCTATCATTTGTAGATCTTTACGTACTATATATAATCGGTAACGAGTATAAAACACGTAATGTATTGTTGCAGAAACCATAATATCTGAGACCAGTCTTGCCAATGAGTACCTTGTTACCCAGTAATGGAGGTCAGATAGGTAGTCATCATCATATCAGTCGAAAGACGTCCACTGCTGGACATAGGTCCCCCAAGTGCCACCACTACAACCGGTCCTGTGCGTCTCGCATTCATCGGTTACTCGCAACCCTCACCAGGTCATCGGTCTTCCAAAGCTGCGTCTACCGATACGCGGTCGCCACTCCAGAACTTTTCGGCCCCATCGACCATCTCTTCTGCGACTCACTGCGAGCAATGCCCTACCCTCTGCCACTTCAGTTTGGCGATACTTCGGGCTTTATATGTTACTGACATAGTCTAATAAATAGTCGCTCCAAATAGATTACTGGTAATCAGCTTCATTCAGTTTAGCTGGATGAACCGATTTCAATATAAATAAATAAATTGTTTATTGATCAAGAAGGTACACATGGTAAGAAAACAAAAACTTAAAGCTAGTTAAAAACAATCAAGATATACAAAGTTATGTAACTGCATTATTAGGTAGAACATGTTGACGTGTAAGTACTTGAACAACGATGAATTTTTAAACCATACATTTTGAAAAGATTTTATTAATCACGTTAGTATTTTGACATAATATGAATTCTTTGACAGTGTAATTTTTATTTTTGACTTTTTAATTTGACATTTTAATTTTGACATTGTAATTTTTATTCTGACATTGTAATTTTTATTCTGACATTGTAATTTTTAATTTGACTTTTTAATTTGACATTTTAATTTTGACATTGTAATTTTTATTCTGACATTATTATTTTTTGACATTATGATTAAAATATATTTTTTTTGGATATAACTATAATATATGAATAAATAAATAAATCAATAAATAATAATAATAAAAGTCAATTTGTAATTAAAATTAGTAAAATAGTTTTTTGTTTTGCATGTGTATTCCTCGCATTATTTAATATTTCTACACCAGCAATGGTAGTATGTGTGAAACGATGTATAATGTAAGATCTCAATGTACCATATACTGAGAAATAAATACTTACTTACTTACTTACCTTGACTCTTAAACTATACCCTAGTTTAAGAGACAGAGTAACGTATCAGGGTACCTGTATCATAAGAGACAGTGAACGGCCACAAGGTTATGCTTTAAGTACGGAGGACATAAGTACGGAGTTGGGAAAGGTGACACAAAGGATGATACTAGCATATCATACTCTGTCTAGCTACCCTACCACATAACAGACACTCCTTCTGGTCAGATAAAGAGATGGACACCCATCCCCATCATAGACTTACCTCGGCAAGCATTGCATAACCTTGCAGATCGACCTGTGCAGCGGTGATTATCTAGACACGAGCTCTTAAGGTCAACGTACTCTGTTCCTTGGGATATTAACCAGCTGTTTGTCTACACTTATCTACACTAACATTATAAAGAGGAAAGATTTGTTTGTTTGTTTGAAATGAATAGGCTCCGAAACTACATGACCGATTTCAAAAAATCTTTCACCATTGGAATCCTACATTATCTCTGATGAACATAGGCTATAGAATATTTTAAAAAAAGTTAGGGGTCCGTATGAAAACTTCGATAATGTGAAAAAAATACCAAAAAAAAACCTTGTAGCGCGTACGCTGCGGAAACTATTGACAATAGAGCAAAGTATTGTACTAGAGTTTTATAGAAAACATCAATATCTACAAAAAATTTCGCGAGGGCATATATCTAACTATGATGGTTAAGTCACAATGATCGCTTTTTGTTCAAATTATTCAATCAAAACTCGGTTGGAATAGAATAGTGGTGATTTTGGTATCATGATATTAATCCTTATCTCAAGACTACCCGTGAACTAAAAGTCGATACAACTCATCCGGAAAAGAAAACAGCTACTCGTGTATTAGCAATTCAGAACATCAATTTCTTGGATAAAATTACTAAAGACCGGAGGAATATCTTGCTAAAATTTCATCGACGTTAAAAATTATAAAAACCGTAGCGTTTTAAAGAAGATCGTGAGGGTTACGCGACTTAACCGCAGCCTGACGGGGAAAACCGTCCGGAAAATACCCGGCACTTTTAAAATGTACGTATTATATAAGTATTTTGCACCTTATACTTTTTTAGGGTTGGGAAGGTAATTGTCGATAGTTTTTGTTTTGGAAATCGCTAACAACAAACTTCTGTCAACAAACATGATGTCTGTTGTTCTTGTCTTGTTAGTTATTAAAATATAATACAGTTAATGCTGCGGTAAGTTAAACTGGTGCATTGAATAGTAACTTCTACGAGCTCTTTAAAATGTATTCACATTATGAGAATGACAAGAAAATCCTACTTGAAGCATCTTTCTTTATCTAAGTTTGTGTATTTTATTTAACAGTAACTGTCACTTTTTTTCGATAAAAAATTTAAAAATATATATAATTTTTTAGACTAAACTTACTAGTGCGTTAGAGAACTTCTATGTTTGAACTTTTTTTGTACAAGTGAATATTACAATTGTATGTACAAAGAAAGTAATATTAAGAAAGAAAATTTGTTTATTGGTAAAAAAAATTGAATTTGTATAAAAAATATTTGTGAGAACACTCAACTGTATTTCTTTACTTGTAATGCTTCGCAATATAGCTCGTACTTTTGTTTGCCATAAGCATAGTGAATTGCCCAGGGGTAATGATATTTGCAATAAATTACCGTTACCACTGTTATTGAAAATAGAAACCTTAATTAATTAGTTTTTTTTAAGGGTTTCGTACCTCGAAAGGAAAAAACGGAACCCTTATAGGATCACTTTGTTGTCAGTCCGTCTGTATGTTAAGAAACTTTATCTTGGGTACGTGTGGAGGTATCGAGTTGAAATTAATATCATATACTTAGGTCCCGACTCGACTTGTCAGATTTTTTAAGCTCAATTTTAATCTCAGCTTCCTCCAAAAGTCAGAAAATACATTTTGACTAAAATCAAAAACGTCTAACTCGATAAAAAAATGTCACATCCCTAAACTCTACGGAAGAATATCCCTTAAATCCCCAAGGGGTCTGATAAATTGTGTTTCACCAGCTCACTGTAGATATTAATAATATTTTAGTGTACCATTAACATTTTGAATAATATTAATAAAGTTTCTATGGTATAATGTAAAGATTTTTAAATTGTTTTAGTGCCTGCTGCTACAAGCAATTTGTGCTGAAGTAAAAATCTTTCGATTTGCATTTTCTGGATAAGTTGGAGACAGTTTTCAGACTAAACAAATGCCGTTTTAAAATATTACGTCTTGCCATTGATACATAAAAAACCCAAGATGCACAGTCTCGAACAAATGCAACACTCGAAACTGTCGTCAAGAACTGACATGTATCAAGTGTCATGTGTGAGTTGTGTGTAGTTTTACTATAAACAGTTTTTTTTTGCAAATTTAACCTTACACGGATCGCTTAAAGTTATTTTTACAAAGCAGTGCAGTATGGCGAGCGATGCGAGACTGTTTGAAACTTGCGCCTTTATGCGCTTGTTTTTTGCGGACGTTTTTGAGATGCTGAGTGTGTCTCTTGGGTTTTTTATACATCAATGCGTCTTGCGCTATAAAAATCAATAAAAAGTTTTTATTTCAGATCGGAGTTTATAGGGTTATATTAGTAACAATATTACTTAACTTCTAGTGTTAGTAGGTTACTGTCACAGTTGAAAATATACAATTAAAAGTAAGTGTGGAGCCGCATCTACCTCCGCAACATCGGTGAATCGCACCGATCAGTGAATACACTGAGAATACTCTTGGTGCGGCTGGGAACACGAGTCATTAGGGATGCACATCTTTTTTTAACAATGGCGGCAAAATCATCAATATTATTATCAGCAAACATACCTGACGCACTACCACGCCACGACAGCCGCAGCAGCACTCTCAGTGCATTACTATATTGAACGCTATGAAATTGCCATATTATCAAACGGTACACTTTGAACTACGAGTAAGATCATTTCGATTTGACTTGTTATTGTAAATAAAAAATAAACTGGATATATTTTATGCTATGTCATTTCAAACACTTTTTTCAGGTACTTATTTTTGAGGGTTCCGTTCCAAAAATCCTGTCCGTCTGTCACAGCTTGATATCTCAAAAACTACTAATGCTATCTACTTGAAATTTGGAATAGTTTTATATGACGTTTGTTCAACTATTTTGCAAATAAGGAAAAAACTAAAAATATTTACATTTTATTTGTAACAGCTACTGAAACTTCTTAAAAATTTAATGTGAAATCCCACATGCCCTAGTAGCCCCACTAGGGCATGTGGGATTTCACATGAAAAAATGCTATTTGCAGATTTTCAAACAACTTTTCTTTTTTTAGACTGCATGTTTTTCGAATTTTGACGAAAAATGTGCAAAATTGTACCATACCTTTTCTCTCCATATCTCCGAAGTTGGCATAGAGAAAAATAATTCTATGTAATAGAAGTTTATGTAAAGATTACAAGAAAAGTAAATCGATGTCTCTAAATAGCACATTCTTTCAGAAATGATTTACAAAAATTACATTAGTTCCACTAGCGGTCAAGAGATGGCGCTGGTCTAAAACTGCAATATACACCGCAGTGTTCAAATTCTCTGAAGAATAGAGGCCTCGCCGATGAAAATTTAAAAACATTTCGTAACGTTTTATATGAAAAAATGAAAATGAAAATGAAAAAATGAAAAATGAAAAATGAAAAATGTTTTATTAGTTTTACAAGTAAACTTAACAACTAGTGATTGGAGCCTCCTTTTAAGCAAAAAAGCCTGTGTTAGGAGACTCCGCTCTTCCAAAACTTAAAATATTAACATAAAATTACTTGTTTTAAGTGTTATAAAAACAGGCGATTTAAAATAAAAAGAGAAAATTAAAACTAGACAAGAAGCATGCAAATGCGTGAGTGAGAGTAGGGGTGTGTGAATGTGAATATGAGGGTGTGTGAATGTGACTATGAAGGTGTGTGAATGTGAAAATGGAGGTGTGTGAGTGTGAATACTGAGGTGTGTTACTGTGAGTATAAAGGTGTGTAAATGTGAATTTGAATGTTGAATGTGAGCATTTGTGTTTGTGAAAGTTAGGTGATAGTGTGAGGGTTTGTTAAATTTAATGTAAGACAGAGTGAGTGTAAATGGCAATGAATGAAAACAGACTGTGTACGTACAAATACGAATGATAAGAGCATTAAGTGTAAGGTTTTTTTTATTCCAGTAGCTTCTCCGTGTCGTCATAAGTGAGTGGTTTTATCCAATTAGTTACTATTTTTTACAGTCAGTTAATGGTTTATTGTATATGTAGATCTCTTTGTTTACTCGATTGTAAAGCTGAGATGAGCGTTTGTCGTATTGAATACGGGCGAGCTTGGTTTTAGTTTTAGGAATTTCAACTAATATATCTTTTCTTCTTTTTAAGGTTAAGGTGGGATCAAAATTAAGAGTTTTATGTTTCCTGAGAATAGTTTTAATTATATATAGTTTGCGAACAGAGTGTAGATTACTTATTTGATAAAGACTTTGTGTAGGGTACCTTAGGTTTTTGAAGTACATTAATTTAATTAGAGCCCGTTGTCCCCGCTCAAGGTCTATGAATTTAGTCTTAGCCGCCCCACCCCAAATGGGGATGCAATATACTAAGACAGACTGGACTATAGCTATGTATATTTCATTAAGTAGATTTCTGGGTTTATTTGTGTTGGTGGTTATTTTGTTCGGCACGATATGCCTTAAATTTTTGAAAATCCAACTCAGTTTCCTAATTCTGTTGGTAACTTGTTCAAGATGGGAGTACCAAGATAATCTTTGGTCAACAACAATACCAGGATATTTGGTTTGAGAAACTTTGACTAGCGTTGGACATAGGCAGTTAATTGAATCGTCACACTCGTGTACCTTTATAATAAAGTCGGGATTTGGTTGTGTCCTGTGCGATATGCTAAAACATATGTAATTTGTTTTAGCTGTGTTAAGTGTAAGTAAGTTATTTGAGAGCCATTTAGCAATTTGCGTCATACCAACTTCAGCACTTCCAGCAACATCGTCCCAAGACTTCCCAGAAAAGACTACTGCAGTATCGTCAGCGTAGGAAAAAACTCTAGCGTTATTTATTTTAAGGTTGCAGAGGTCATTAATATAAAGTAGGAATAATGTAGGGCCCAGCACACTTCTCTGAGGCACACCGAAAGTGACTTTTGCATCGTTACTAACGTATTCTCCTACCTTAACTCTTTGTTTCCGGTTCGAGAGGTAGTCGGTAAACATTTTAAGTGGAATTCCTCTTATACCTGACGCTTCTAATTTGTTTATGAGGATAGGAACAGAGACGGTGTCAAACGCTTTTTTCAGGTCCAGAAAAACCGTCAGACATTTGTTACCGCTATCCAGATTACCTGCCACTAGGGAGCTAAGAGCAGTAACTGCATCCTCGGTTGATAATCCCGGCCTGAATCCAAATTGCGAGCTGCTTAAGATGTTAAATTTGAGTAGAAATTTTAAAAGCCTCCTGTTTATAAGCTTTTCAATAATTTTCGATATGGCTGGCAAGATGGATATAGGTCTGTAATTGTTGACATCTTCTCTGTCCCCACCCTTGTGAACAGGAGTGATTATAGATTGCTTAAGTGGTGCAGGGAAGCTGCCCTTTGCAAAGCAAAGATTGGCCAAGTGGGTTATTATGGGAACAATATCATGCCTAATATGTTTTAAAAATCTTGTGGACACGTTGTCCCAGCCGGGTGCACTGTCAGACTTTAGGCTCATCAAAACCCCATCGACTTCTTCGGTATCCGTATCCAAAAGAACAAACGAGTTTGTCTGCGTAGACAGTGTTTCAGAATTAAAAGAATTTAAGTTGTGTGCTGAGGGTTGAACTTTTTGGGCTAGCTCTTTGCCAATATTTGCAAAGTAGTCATTGATGAAATTAACAGACTCAGTTGAATTTGATCTCATTTGTAATAATTCAGTGTTATGACTTTTTGTATTATTTGTGTAAGTTAAGGTTTTAATGCTTTGCCACAGTAATTTATTATTTGTTACAGAATTAGCTAGTAGGTCTCTTTCAAATTTTCTTTTTAACTTTTTTATTAGGTTATTACAGTAGTTGCGATATCGTCGGTAAGTTATTTTTAGGATATTATCAAAAGGGTCGATACGTGCTTTTTTTTGGAGTTTGTTGCGATTCCTAATGCATCTTAGTAAACCGGAAGTTATCCATGGCTTAACAATACGCTTGCTATTAGGAATGGCTTTAGTAACAGTGCTTTGATTAATAGAATCAGTTAGTTTATATATTAGTAGGTCAGTTAAATGGTCCGGGTCACTACAAAACAGTAGGTCTGCTATTTTATTTTCTCTAATGCGGTTTAAGGCTTGTTCAAAATCAATAGATATTTTAGTTTTACTGGTAATAACTTTAGTTTTTAGCTTAGATAAAGATAGAAAGGTAGTGAAGTGGTCGGTGATGGAAGTGTGTAATATAGCAATAGAAGCAGATATTTTCTTTTTATTTATTTTGATCATAAAATGGTCTAAACAGTTGGATTCACGTGTAGGTAAAGTATGTCCAGGTAGAATTTCGTATAGTGATAACATATTTAAATAGTTAACCCTATTTCTGTATTTATATGGTGGTACAGAACCCTCGGTGCGCGAGTCTGACTCGCTCTTGACCGGTTTATTTTTTTGTTTCTTTTGGATTATTATTTCTGTAATCTTGCCATATTTACGGAGCATAGAGTGACTGCTTATTAAATTTAACCCCTGCAAATGGGTAACACGACACCCCTAGGCCAGAAATTTGTCAGATATTATTGATGACAGATATTATGATTTCGTAAAATAATGAACTGTTGTGAATACTGTTACTGTCACTGTCACTGTTTGACCTATCTAACTTAATGTGTAATTGTGTAATATCCTTAATTTTAGTTTTTCATAATTTTTGTTATAATTCTTCATTATATTTATATTTACTTTTTCACTGTTTCTATAGCAGTTTATGCGTACAGTATAGTGCATGTAGTGCTCTTCTTTAAGTGATGAGGCACAGCGCCCTCCGCGTCCAGTTCAATAATGCGTTCAGGGCGGTGCTGAGGCTGCCCCGACACTGCAGCGCCTCGGGCATGTTCGCGGAGGCGCGCACCGACTGCTTCCATGCGACGATGCGCAAGCGGTGCGCGTCTTTAGTGCACAGAGTGCGGGGCAGCGCCCCGTACTCGAAATAAACAAATTTAATTTAATTTTAATTTAATTTTTAATTTTAATTTAAGTATAGAATTATTTTTTGTAAATGTTATTGTTGAAGAGCCAAATATAATAAAAATAAATAAATAAAATATTCTACCTTCTGACTACCCATAACCACAGACAAAAATCTCATCAATCTCACAAATTTCAACAGGAACTAACAGCTTAACGTGCTTTTCGGGATACGGAAAAATCTCGATATGTAATGAAATAATCAAATCAAAAGGTATTTATTCAAACTAGGCTGAAAATCAGCACTTTTTGAACGTCAAAGTTTACATGAAGACAGTCCCCCAAATCGCCCAGCACGTCACCAGTTCCAGGTGTTTTAGCTGGGAAGAAGAAGCGGCCAACAAACTCTCCAGCAACAGTAGTCGCACATGATACTCGTACCAACCTAAGCGAACCTTGAGGATCGATCCGTGTGGTTGTTTTTAGGGTTCCGTACTCGAAGAGTAACCAACGGAACCATATAACTAACCTCTGCTGACCGTACGTACGTCCGCGTGTCCATCCGTCCGTCCGTCTGTCAGCGGGCTGTATCTCGACATCCATAATAGGTAGATAGTTGAAAATCTCATAGTTCATAAACCTGTAACAGAATAAACGCAAAACCTCTTAAGGGGTCATTGTACTCATCATTATGAACTATGGGACCAACACTGAGATCGTGAAAAAAAACGACTCCCCCATACATTTATGTGCGCATAACTCTACAAAATTTACTGAACAGCTGACTTTTTTTCGCGATTTCGGGATTGGTCCCATAGTAACTGTTGTTCATAATGATGAGTACCATGACCCCTTAAGAGGTAGTGTGTTTATTCTGTTAACGTTGTATATATATTTACATTGCCGCTATAATAACAAAAAAATAAAAATTAAGGGGGACTCCCATAAAAGAAACGTGTTTTTTTTTTGTTTATGCCATGGAATCCTTCGTGTACGAGTCCGACTCGCACTTGGCCGGGGTTTTTTTTTTATCTACCTACGAACTTCTCTCTCTGTCCTTCTCTGTATGTAGGTACTCTTTACATTACCCGAGCATTGAACTCACGAGCAGCACTAATCACAGACATAACGAGACAGACATTCATACAAAATGATTTTCATAACATTTTGAAGAAGAAGGAAGCATTTCCTTTGTGAAAACTATCATTATAACACTACTTTTTCTTTTGTAAAGTAACACCACTTTTTGTGCACGTTCTTAACACTTTAACTCGTTGAAATAAAGACCACTTTTGCTTGTATTTAGCTTGGCGATAACGTTGTCTGTAACTAAGATGAGTCGTCTGTACAAACTTCATATTGCACTCAGGAAAGGTCTTATGTGGAAGAGATAAGGAGGTTTTGGGGGTTTTCCACGGCAAAAATATTTTGTAAATAGTGTGTTCTAGATAAGAACGATACTAGAGGACAGAGGTGTACCTACTAATTACTGTGTGAGTATGTGACGTCGTTTGATAAAGACTCTTCAGCACTTCGCCCACGACCTCATCCGCGCCGCAATTTTCTTAAGGATCCAGGAAAAAAAAATCTACAAAATTTTATACTAAAACCTTCCTCGAGAACCACTCTATTCATTGGTGAAAACAGCATGAAAATCGGTGCAGAAGTATTTGAGTTCATTGCGAACAGACAGACAGACGCGGCAGAGGACTTTGTTTTATAATATGTAGTGATAAAGAAATACTGTTTGGTCCGCGTTTCGGTTCCCGAGTCAGGTAAGGTGGTACTGAGTTTTTTCTAACTGTTCCAGTCAACGTTTTACAGTAAAAGGGTTCTAACATTTTTTCTATAGGAGCTGGTATAGCCGCCCCGCTGCTGTTTTGATTTGTTTTCAAAGTTGCAGACCACGATTTTACATGCATAGGAATATAAGGACACTTAAACAAAAATGTTAGCAACACGGTGCCCTAAAGTGTCACATTGCCGAAATATTTGACTTTACCTCGAAATTGAAAAATAATCAAAATGGCGGTCGGGGGGACTATGCCACAAAGGTTCTACCCCCTTTTTCACCCTTCATAAATGTAGATTCCATAGAGCAGAACGGACGCATTTGAATAGTAGTAAATGTTAGTTCTAACAAAGGCACGTAAAATAGTGAAAAGTTGTACTAGCAAAAAAAACTGGCCAAGTGCGAGTCGGACTCGCGTGCAAAGGGTTCCGAACGAATTTCATTTTTTTTAACATGTCATTTTACCACTATAGACTCCTTTTAGGTTTTCCTGTAATCTATAGGTAAAGATATATTATTTCCATTTTTTTCGAAATTTTTGGCTCAGTAGTTTCGGAGATAAGGTGGGGAATGGTCATTTTTCGTATGTATAACGAATACATTAACGAATATTAACGAAACGATATATTAACGAAAAAATATATCGAATAACTTTAAAATCATTTATTTTTAAATTATTAAAAATATAATCAATACCAACGTAAGCCCTTTCATTTGATATATCACACGATATTGTTCAAAAAACTTTTTTTTTTTAATTTTCTAGTTTGACTCCCAAAAGTGACCCCCATACTAAAAATGTAATAATTAACGTAACGCTTCCGTGTTCGAGTCACAGAAGTCTATATGTGTACCAAATTTCAACAGAATCGGTCCAGTGGATCTGGAGAAAACTGGCTGTGACAGACGGACTGAAAGACAGACAGACACCCGAGTGATTCTATAAGGGTTCCGTTTTTT
Organism: Lacanobia wlatinum; assembly: GCA_947578705.1. NCBI lineage: Eukaryota > Metazoa > Arthropoda > Insecta > Lepidoptera > Noctuidae > Lacanobia > Lacanobia wlatinum. The sequence goes on from OX388046.1 coordinate 20,014,851, forward strand.
GTTCGGAACCCTAAAAACCGGCCAAGTGGATATCCACTACGAATCAAGACTGTAGGTATCAAGTGGGTACGCAGTGTAGGGTTCTATAGTTGGACGTCACAATAGCCGACTTCTCCAAGTATATTTTATAGGTTTGTCGACTAAAAGCCTACTTAGCTGTGACAGTTTTCCTATTAAGGCCGTATCTTTGAAATAAATGATAGCTCGAAAGCACCGATTTCATCTCCTGGCACCGCGCAGTCCCCGCATGCTTCCATGTGCAAAGTCCGAAATATCGAACTGATTCAGTGTTGCCCGCACGCAAACTTCATAAACTTCTTCTGTCAAAATATGAACACAAATCAGCACTCTTATAAACAGTGATTTTAGACGTAGATAAAATACAATTTAATAAAATATCGAGCGACGAAAAATATTGATTTGTTTTAATACTCATTTTTTACAATCGTTGGTAAATTATATCATGTTTTGTATGGCCCCAAATTATAGTGAAAACTACTAATTCAGTTGACTATTTAAGAACATGGCCATAATTGTGCGATAGAGATAGCACTAGAGACTTTATACAGAAGGTATGGAGTAGACCAGTTGTATAAAAGTTATATTTTAATCGTAATTGAAATATGTACACAAGTTATGAAAACGAATGAAAAGATAAGTAGTCAATTTGTTTTTTTTTTTCGCGTGGCTTTACCCACGTAGCCTTTTCCACAGAAACCGTGCATTTTCCGGAGATTGTTTTGTAACAGTGAAAAATAAATCGAACGTCCTGTAAACATCGAGCTCCTAGGCATGGAGTTGACATCCAGTCTCAACTTCGGCGCCACCATTGAGTACAAAGCCCAAACCGCTGCCAAAAAGCTGGGCATCCTAAATAGGGTGAAGCGATACTTCAGGTCTGGACAGCTTTTAACCCTATATAAAGCGCAAGTCCGATCCTGCATGGAGTATTGTAGCCACCTTTGGGATGGCTCAGCTAAGTATCAGCTTGCCGCGCTTGACTCGGTGGAACGCAGAGCTAAGAGGCTCATCGGTGACGTAAAACTGGTGGATGCCAAGCTGCATAGCTTGGCTCATCGCCGTAAGGTTGCCTGCTTGTCTGTCTTCTACAGATTGTTCTTCGGTGAGTGTGCCCAAGAACTCCACGACCTCATCCCACCGGCCCCCTTCTACCATCGTACATCCAGACGCACTGCATCTTACCATCCCTACCTTGTTGCTGTTCCACCAACTCGCACTAAGCGTTTCCAAACGTCTTTTATAATGCGCACAGCAAAGGAGTGGAACTCTCTGCCTGCGTCCGTGTTTCCAAACGCTTACAACCCTAATCTCTTCAAAGTTAGAGTGAACAGGCTCCTTCTGGGTAAGCTCGCTCCATCGTAGACTTTGTCTCGGTCATCTCTGACCTAGACTAGAGTCAAGAGCACACTCATCACAAATAAAAAAAAACATATATTTTTAACTCTTTATCATATTAGTTGAGTTCAATACCTAGTTAACCAGTCATCGTCATCATATCAGCCGAAAGACGTCCACTGCTGGACATAGTTAATCAGTATTAGACCCTAAATGCCGTATGGTGTCGGCCGGTGCCGTATGGTGCCGTAAAAGAATAATACCATCCCATCACTTCCCATGTGTGTCGTAAGAGGCGACTAAGGGACTCGCCAGAGAATGGGCAGCAGCGTTCTCTGTAAAACTCAACCATATATTGCGATCGCCAACCCGCCTGCCAAGCGTGGCGATTATGGCAACCCCCCCCCCCTTTTGGGGGAGGCCTATGTCCATCAGTGGACGTCTTTCGGTTGATATGAGACCCTAAATGTGATGCAATGACCCTTTCAGTAAAGTTCCATCGGAAGTATACATGAGCACCGCTGCTATTATATGCGGCATTCCAAATCCGGGGCTGTAGGATAACCCTGGTTCCATCCTCAGGCCCATATTGCTATAAGTAGTAAGTAGTTTCATCCTGATTGTTGTTTCATCCACGGAACATCTTCAAGACCTATACCAAATCATGGAAAAATACTTGTATTAAACTACTTAACCGTCACTGGAAGCTTTCATATGAGATGGCATTTCCGTTTCCCATCGATTTCTTACCAGTTTTCGTACTTTTATCCCCTCTATATTTCCGGCTCAGTGGCACCACCTGGGGTTTGCGGGTAGTTTTTAGTTTTCATAAAAAAGTGGCACGCCATTTTTGTTCACACGCTTCGCGAGCATGTCAAAATAACTGTACAAATGTTACAAAAACTGGGGTGGAAAAGAAATTTCGAAAAATCTGTTGTTTCTCCTCAAAAGATAATTTATTTAGGGATACTTTAGAAACCATGGGAAAATAAAAAAAATCATACCAAAACAAAAGATTCAGGACATCATTACAAAGATAAATCAGGCTATCAGGATAAATCAGGCGAACAAGAGCGGTTAACTTTGAAGGAGTTGCATAAAATAATGGGACTTATAAATTTTGCAAGTTTTGTTGTCCCTCGGGGTCGGCTCAATCATCGACAGTTACTAATGTTCGTAAATTCGCTGCCAGTCCTGCCATCAAAGACCTACCCACTACCACAAGGTGTCTTAGAGGAACTAAACTGGTGGGCCCAAAATTGTCAAAGGTCAACACCCCTTCAGTACCCTCCTCCAATAAATTTTCTAACGACAGATGCGTCGGATCAAACGAACAATTTAGCTCTGTCAGGAACTTCATCGCAAGAAGAGAAAACGCTGCATTGCAATGAAAAAGAAATGCTAGCAATTTTATATGCTCTTCAGAACCAAGTTCAATGGCTTCATCAAAGTTCGCTCCTCATTCAAAGCGACAACAGAACTGCGGTCACCTACTTACGAAAGGAAGGACGTACAAGGACATTATCCCTGTTGGAAATAACCTATCGAATTCTGAATTTGTTAGACCAACATCAGATACACTTCAACATTCACTTCATTCCGGGCAAATACAACAATCATGCGGACCATTTATCGCGCCTGCGCCAACCTCCAGAATGGCACTTACTACCGACTTGTGTTAAAACAGTGTTTGCAAAATGGGGAACCCCAATAGTAGATCTATTTGCCTCGGCGACTGCTCACGTAGTGTACAATTACGTGTCCCTACATCTGAGAGATCCTCAAGCTCTGTTCCACGATGCCTTCAGTGCCCCATGGAATTACGAGCTCGCATGGATATTCCCACCACCTTTCCTAGTCCCCAAAGTCCTGTCTCACTTAAAACAGTCGATAGAAATATTCCCATTAGTAGTACCTCGATGGGAGAGGGTATTCTGGCGTGCCGATCTCAAAGCCCGAGCGCTCGCAGCTCCTTTAACTCTGAGAAACCTACAGAGATACCTAATAGACACGTCGACGGAACTCCCACCACCGCAGGTCGAGAACATTGTCCTCGATGTTTGGAAGTGTGGGGGTGGTCCGACGCGATAAAGACATGGAACGCTCAACAACTATCATTGCTTAAGAATTCTTGGCTAAAATCTACACTAAAAACCTACGAGGTAGCTTGGAAGCGCTGGACGTCGTGGTGCCGTAATAAAAACCTTGACTTAATGAATCCCACTGGTTCACAATTAGTGCAGTTTTTATGTGAATTATATGTAATTGATAAGTTGTCGTATAATTCAATACTTTTACATAAATCGGTAATTTCTACACTATGAAACGCTGAAACTTCAAGTCAGTTAAGTTCACACGTTCTAGTAAGACATGTTTTAAAATCTATTGCCCTTAAAAATCCAAAGGTCACAAAGATTCCAGTTTGGGATATTGATATATTAATTTCATTTTTGAATAATTACACAATTAATTCAAATAATCGTCATACTGGAATTTTGTTGTTGCTTTGCTCTGGTAGGCGAATACATGATCCAACTCTACTTAATATTGATCCTAATCATTGCATAAGATCTGATAGCAGTATAATATTTTGGCCTCGGTTTGGCTCCAAAACTGACAGCAGTAATTATAGGCAATCCGGCTGGAAATTGCTTTTAAATGCCGATAGCTGTAACCTTAACCCTATATACTGGACAGAAAAAACTATTACGATTAGAGGTGTGGCTAAACCTGCTTCACGTACAACCATTGCAGGATGGGTAAAGACCCTGTTTCGGGAAGCTGGCATTGCAGCCACACCAGGTAGCACCCGGTCTGCTGTAGCCTCCAAAAGCTGGTTTCAAAATTATCCTCTCGACGAAAACTTGGCACGTGGAAATTGGCGTTCAGCTAATACATTCCAGCAGTTTTATAGACGAGAAATAATGAGAAGTACTGATTCACAAAACGTCACACAATTGTTCAATCCAATTGATTAACATTCCTAAATAAAAATGTTGTTTACCTAGAACAGATATTCTTAAATTGGTTAGTTTTATTTCAGGTAAAACGCTGATATTGTATTGTACTGTTTTTGTCTTCGTAAACTATACCTACCAAGACTTTTGATAGGTTGGAATGGCGGAAAAATGTTAACCTTATTCTGATGTTTGTAATGTTTATTGTCGTAAAAGCGAAGGAAAGTAAGCGTTTTAAACAAATTTTGACGGTAAAAATTAAAAAAGAATCTATAATTTTTTCGCCGACTTTTTGAAAAGGCTTGATTTACATTCTGTTTTATTGGCGATATATCTAATGAGATGTTGAAAATGCGTCATAACTAAGTTAAGGCTTAGAAATTACGTCATTGTGAATTAAATTGAAATTGCTAATATTTTATTTTTACAAAAATATGTCTGTGGTACGAGATGAAGTAAGGCTGAAATGATGAGGGATTAAGAGTCATAAAATATCAAGAGCCCAGAATTATGATAAATTAAAATTGGCCTAACAACTATTACAACATCATATTGATTTAGATTTATAACATTAGTAGGATTAAATATTTTTCATTTATTTCTGGTAGGTACTTCTAAAACCCACGCAGAAAAGTCGGGGTAAAAAGCTAGTATTTACTTAACACATTTTTCACAGTTCAAACGCGACTCCATAATTTTCCCTAGACTTGTTGCCTTTGACATTTAACACATTCTTGACACATTAATGTTTGACGTATTTCAATCCTAAAATGAAAACATTTATTTTAGCGTGTGTCTTGAATTAAAATGTAAGAATAACGCTGAATAAACAGACACTCCAATATAGAAAACATAATGTTTACCCAATATTGCTTTGTGAGATGAGAACATTGGAGGATACAGTACGTATGTACAAGTAAAGGTGATGACTTGGAGACATTATTTTCTTCAAGCCGTTGCTATTCATTTCCTGGTAAACGAGTCCATTGTCGCCTTCAGGTAGGAAGTCCCAACGACGTTGTACTTTATTTAGTTTTGCTCTATTATTTCATACCAATTTTATACATAATTAAAAAATTAGTGTGGATAGAAAAATATTGCGTTTTATATTGTTCAAGGTCATAAAAATACACATTCACATGGTGCAGACATTTTTTAACACTAAATTTATCTATAAACGGCTAAACTATTAGCATTTACTGTAAAAAAATATATTGAAATTACGAAGATCTGACAGCTCCGATTTGCAGAAAAGTGATACAGGTCCTGCTTGCAAGAGGTCCACGGAGCATCTGAAGAACTGAACAAATAAGAGAGATGCAAATACTTTTGCACGGCAAAAGATGAGATGAAGATAATAAGAGTGTAGCTCGGAATAAAAAAACGTAAGTGCCAAAATAAATTTTCGGATTTGATAACATAAAAGTATTATTATATCGAAATCTGTTCAGTTGAAACCTCGATAAGGTTATTTTATATGCTTTAAAGTTATTTTCATAGGATCAATCTAAAGCGTTGCGTCTTGTAGCTAAAAAAAGTAAAAAGATATTTCGAACTTTGTGATTTTTTTCTATCGAGAAAATTTCTTCGTATCGTGTATTCCTTCAGTTGGATACTAGATCATAAAGTCAAAAAGCATATACCGTAATCTCACATCCCTGTTCGAGGTACCTAACAAGATACGTTAAAACGAAAAATGGCCTTATTCTAAAGGTATCCCCTTAAACTCGTTATAATAATTGCTACTACCATTAGTTTTTTGACGTCTCTAAAAACAACAGTTTAGCTGGCAGAGGACAAGACTTATTTCTAACAAAAATGAGCACTTTAAAACTTAATTTTTCGCAAACGGATCCTTAGATAGAAAAACGGTTTTGGCACACCCTCAATATTTTTAAACGACCAATCTAACGACACCCCATACCTTGAGATAAGCGATATTTTTTAAACAAAATTTTATTTTACCACTTTGTTGGCGTGATTAATATGTATACCCATGCCCGTACTAGTAGTCGTATTGGATTGCCATTCCATCGGACAATGAATGAGATAAAAGAGAATGCACATAATGTTTGCGCACGTAAATACTTGTGCACTTTTACAGTCACGTCGTTCTATTTTTATTCTAGAGACCAAAACAAAATTAGTAACAGTAAATCTATTTAGGACTAAGACCGTCTTATGAGCGAAAATAGGCGGAAATATAATTGGATCTGTGGTCTCACAAAGGAATTATTGTAATACCTAGATTTCATTACTTTTACACGATTTGTCCTAAAGGTTCGTCTAGACCGCGAGAATTAGAAAAGATCTTTCATTTAATTCTGATCATTTTATTGCGAGCGCATTTTTAACCCCCGACGCAAAAGCGACGGGATGTTATAAGTTTGACGTGTCTGTGTGTGTGTGTGTGTCTGTCTGTGGCACCGTAGCTCCCGAACGAATGAACCGATTGTGATTTTGTTTAAAGGAGAATTAGTCGGGAGTGTTCTTAGCTATGTTTGATGAAAATCGGTCCAAGATGGCCGCCGCCACAAAATGGCGGATTATATATTTTTTCACAACTCCCTTAATATGGGTATCAAATGAAAGGGCTTGAGTAGTAGAGTATTACACACGGTGATAAATTTCAAATCCAAGATGGCCGCCACCACAAAATGGCGAATTACATTTTTTTTTACAACTCCCTCAACACGGGTATCAAATGAAAGGGAATAATGATAATAATTACTAGTAGAATAATGTACACTATATTGAAGAGGAGTTTAAAAATCACGAATTAATAATTTAAAAAACCCCCGACTAAAAATAAACTTTAAAAATTAAAAAATGATTTCTATTGATCCTTTTACTCTAATATAGGTACGATTGTTTGGGCCAAGCGTCATCGAGTTGGGAGACCACAAATAATACTTAAATTTAAATACACAAAAGATTTGCGGTCTCCCGAGGCGAAGACGCTTGGCCCAAAGAATCGTACCTATATTAGAGTAAAAGGATCAATAGAAATAATTTTTTGCTTTTTAATATTTTTTCTGTCGGGGGCTTTCTAAATTTTTAATTTTTAACCGACTTCCAAAAAAGGAGGAGGTTCGCAATTCTGTTGGTATTTTTTATGTATTTACAGCGATTACTCCGAGGTTTCTGGTCCGATTTCTGTGATTCTTTTAAGTTCGACGTGGCCATTCTTGTTGCTTAGTTCCATAAAATTTAAATCAGTTTTACTCAATAGTTTTTATTTTATGAGCATTTTTGCTTATTTCACTTTCTGCGTAGACGATGCCGTCAAAGTTTCACCACTTAAAAGTGAACATAAAAAACTTTTTTCCAAAAAAATATAACCGACTTCCAAACAAAACACTTCAAAGTATAAAATAACTTGAATTTCGGAAGTCGGTGTTAAAAAACAAAGAAACAAGACCAAAAACACAGACTTCCGGAGTTTATTTAGTACACAAGTTATTTTATACTTTGTAGTGTTTTGTTTGGAAGTCGGTTATATATATATTTTTAAATATCTTCTTTATTTACTGTTTCGGTCAACACCGGTTATCGCTGAAAATCTGCTCTGTGGCTGTCTTGCACACGAGTTTATGATAGCTATTAATTTTACTCCGAAGACGCAAATTATTTTCTACTAATATTACTGTTTGTGTAATTTTTACTTTTTGTATTTTTCGTGCATATCTGGAGCAAATAACTCTTTTCTCTTTTAATAAAGCTGGTCACTTAATGACTATGGGCAAAAATGTATGAAGCCTGGGCTCACCCACTAACAGAGATGACATCACTTTGAATATACTTATCTATACCAATATTATAAAGAGGAAAGATTTCTATTTTTGCATTTTTGTATGTAACGAATAAACTTAAAAACTACTGGAACGGTTTGAAAAAATTAATTCAGCAATGTAAGTATAGCTACATTATCAGCGAGTAACATGTCCCTATATTTTATCCCTGTACTCCCACGGGAACGGGAACTACGCGAGTGAAACCGCGTGACGTCCACTAGTACTTCATTAAAAATAAAGATATAAACTTTGACGACACGGTTGGCGCAGTGGTGGAGCGCTCGACTGCTGCGCGACGTGTCGCGGGTTCGATTCCCGCACGGAACAAATATTTGTATGGCCTACAGATAGTTGTTCCGGGTCTGGCTGTTTGTGTATGTGAAATTGTATGTTTGTAAACGCACCCACGATACAGGAGAAATTCCTAGTGTGGGGCACCGTTTTAAAAAAAAAAAAAAAAACTCATTTTTGTGAAGAATCCATGGAATTACTTTGCATCAAAATTTGTTATAAATTAAAACATATTATATTTCTAGCAATTTTAGAGACCTCAGAAGATAACTATGTAGGTATATATTCTGTAATCAAATACTGTTTCCTTATGATACGGTTACAAAGATTTAGCTTTAAGACAGACAGTGACAGTGCATGTCGGACCACGCGCAGTGTAGGGTTCCGTAGTAGCCCGTTATCACAATGTAGAACAATTCTGTTGTTCTTTATTCTGAACTAGTGGACGTCACGCGGTTTCACCCGCGTAGTGCCCGTTCCCGTGGGAGTACGGGGATAAAATATAGCCTATGTTACTCCCTGATAATGTAGCTATCCATTGCTGAAAGAATTTTTCAAATCGGTCCAGTAGTTTCGGAGCCTATTCATTTCAAACAAACAAACAAATCTCTCCTCTTTATAATATTAGTGTAGATATAATTAATGGCTAAGATATTAGCACTTTGTATTTGGGACAAAATTATCCAACACCCAAGTTCAACGACTATTACTGCTAAACTAATAAAGTTATCTTAACCGCTATAATTTTCCTTTAAAGCTCTTAACATGCACTATCATCATGAATTTTTCCAGATTTTAACTTTTTAGAAAATTTTTGTTGCAGTAGGGGCGTACCCCCCCCCCCCCCTACTGGAACTAAAATTTGCACTTTAAAGTTTAATATTTCGTAAATGGAGCATTAAATCGAAAACTACTAATAGCATCCCTAAAAGTCATTTTTAAAGACCTATGCAACGATACCCCACACGATGGGGTAGACTACGAAAAAAATAATCATCCTTCACAAGTAAGGGAGCTACCCTAAAAAAAATACAAAATTTATTTTACCACTTTGTCGGCGTAATTTATATACACACCCCTACAAAATTACAGCTTTCTAGTAATAACGGTTTCTTAGCAAAACCTCGGACAGACGGACGTAACAAAACTATAAGGGTTCCTTGTCAGGACTACGGAACACTGAAAACGGAGTAGGCCGCTGGTTTTTGAATCGTGAATTAAAAATTCGCAACTTGCTAAATTATACTGAAGCATGAAAACGGTCCTGGCCTAGTTGGTATCATTAGATACAGAACCCCAACAAGGCTTCTTATTAACCCGACTATTTTGACTTAATGAATTTTTTGATAAAGTTAAGACGCAAGCACAGAAACAAAATTAGAAACTAAAGATGTCTGAAATGAAAATAGGTCAATAAAATACTTTTTACAAAAAAATATAACACCGACTTCCAAACAAAACACTACAAAGAATAAAATAACCTTAATTTCGGAAGTCGCGGTGTTTTCGGTTTTGTTTCTTTGTTTTTTAACCCCGACTTCTGAAATTAAGGTTATTTTATTCTTTGTAGTGTTTTGTATGGAAATCGATTATACTTTTTTGTAAAAAGTTTCTTTATTTTCCACTTTTAAGTGGTGGCACTTGGACGACGTCTTCGTCAACGCAGATATTGAAATAAGCAAAAATGCTCATAAAATAAACTGAATCGATTTTTTACGGGACCATATTTCAAGTATACTGCATCGAACTACAAAAAGAATCACAGAAACCGGATGACAGACGGAAGAAATCACGAAACCTTGGAGTAATCGGTGTACATACATAAAAAAAAAAAAAAAAACCCACCGAATTAAGAACCTCCTCCTTTTTTTGGAAGTCGGTTATAAAACCAACTAACTCTTAACATGTTTGAAATTAGTCAAAAGTCGATTTAAAACAAATTACCCTGTCAAGGGGTTAAGGTTAAGGTGCAAACCAACCGCGGCGCATGCTGTATACAGGCACACGGCGCATTTTAGCTGCGTGGATTCATTTGTTTGGTAACGTGGTTCTACGTTTCCATTGCAGTACACACTACACACGGCATCGTGGTAACGTGGTAACGTGGTTCTACGTTTCCATTGCAGTACACACTACACACGGCATCGTTCCACAAAACTGTGCTCCGATACCGTTTTGACATAGTCGTGGGTTAATATTCGTGTATAGCATGTATCGCATGCACAACGTGCATGATGTTAACAGCGTTGAGCTATGTGAGCGCTATATTCGAGCAAACCAATTGATGCCGTGGGTTGCAGTGGACCCAATCACATACATTTTCTTGCAAAGCGAAGCACACTTGCGTAGCCTCTTCGTGCGCCGAGGTGGGTCTGCGCCTTTATTCTCTTACACGTACTTGGTCCCCAGCCCTTAGCTGTAAACGAAAAGGGTTTGCACATTTTTCTATGGAAGCTGGCTAAGTCATTTTAAAAGTTAGAAGAAACTAGTAAATACCGTATGTACTACAGAATTTCATTTTCCGCCACAAAATTCTGGACAAAAACCTTTTAAACATGCTCAAAATGACTTGAAAAATAGTCCCAGACCTACGCATTGCCGAGATATTTAGTGACAAGATATAGATAGTTCTGTAGCGGCATCAATGCCGCCTCAAGAAAAGCCATTGGAGCAAATCAACAACGCAAAAAAAAAACAGCAATGACATCTATCCAACTAGCAGCGAACTACTACGTCAAAATCCTGCATCGCGCAATCAAAGTTTACCATGCAATTTGAACATATTCATCAGCCCGAATATCAACTATCGGGCAGTTGCCCGCATCGGACACAACAACCGTCCAGTCAAAGGATCCTTCCTTTTCAATGGAGGTTTACGAGACTTTACTCTCTGTTCCGCATACCCTCTAAAGTCCTTCTGATCGATTTTGGCCATGGCGGCCAATCACAGCCAAAACTAGCCATAGGCGCAGGATGTTATAGTGCACAAGTGTGTGCGCAAACACAGGTTCATCTTCCAAACACCGGGCTGTGACAGAGAAATTCCTAATGGAAAAACCCAATAACACTCTTTTCCCGACCTGGAAATCGAACCCAGGACTTCACGCTCGGCAGTCGCGCTTTTGACCGCGATACCAACGGCGCAGTTAAATAGAAAAGATATAAATAAGAACGTTACTTAATAGAATAGAATAGAATAGAATACTCTTTATTATGTACACCATATAAGTTACAGAAAAGATAGATGAGAAACATTACATAGGGTGACACAATGGGCGGCCTTATCACTAAAAGCGATCTTTTCAAGACAACCTTTGGATGGATTCTAAAGAGAAAAAGGAGATACAGTACTGTAGGTAGTCTTAGGTGTACTATTTATACAAACATCAATACATACTAAATAGATAAATTTATACAATGATAATTGTGAAACAATAGCAGAGAACTCTAGTAACAAACGCTTTAAAGAGAGCTTAATTTAAAAGACAATGATTTATTTTGTTTTTATACGCGTTTGTACATAATTTGTGTATTTAGTTAGTAAAGTATTTTGTAAAGCAGTGTGAAGCGAGAAAAAAAAACCAGTGTAAATCTCTGGAAATTGCAGATATTATTTATAGGCGGTGGTAATCTAAACTTCTATATTAATATTATAAAAAGGTAAAGTTTGTGAGGTTGTAAGGAGTAATCTCTGGATCTACTGAACCGATTTTGAAAATTGTTTTACCAATTACAAGCCACGTCATTTTTGAGTGTCATAGGCTAGATATTAACCTGAAAAATACTTGTTGTGCTTGTCATCGTTTGGGGGGGTTTGCCATAATCGCCACGCTTGGCAGGCGGGTTAGCGATCGTAATGTATGGTGTTGAGTTTTACAGAGAACGCTGCTGCCTATTCTCTGGCGAGTCCCTTAGTCGATGTCAATTCCCGTGGATCTTACGACATCCACGGGAATTGATGGGAAGGTCTTAATAATAGTCTTTTACGGCACCATACGGCACCGGCCGACACCATACGGCACAAAACCCTTCTTGGCATATATTCTCATCTCATTAAAAATATACAGAGTATCGGATTAACTTTTATCAATAAATTCGCGTTTTAGGTTTGGGCTAAATTCACTGCCCGTAAGTGTACTTTAATACACACACAACCCTATCCCTTTAATATCCAGTAAATAAATAGGTTTTCGTTAGCAGGTTATTATGAGGCGGGCACTGCGGGGCGCCCACGTAAAATATGGCTTTATAACAGTTTTCTAATATTTGCCCAAGTTGTAGTCAGAGGAAAGGGTCGTGACAAGCTATATTTTAAACATCGTTTTCATGAGCGCTTGTAAGGATTAACTTGAATTACGACTTACGACGCACATAGTGATATTATTTAGACTACATTTAGCGTAGATATAAGACTTGTTTCACAAGTACGTTAATTTGTATTGAAATAGTTAAATTCACAGGGACCACATTTTGCCGTTATTATCGACCGCGTGTGTGATATCGACTACATCGCTGCCACATCGCAACCACAACGCAACCGACACCGCAAACTAGCAGTCGGCCACATCGCAAACACATCCACTGTTTATAGGTACCACAACGCAACCGCAAGAAGCCGCAGCGGCACTATTCACACGTAACCACAGCTTGACCACCTTTTGTCACGACAGTGTGGTATGGTTGTGATACGTGTGAAACAAGCCCTACGGGAGTTCCGACGGCGGACGTGTACCGGATGATACAGAGTTGGAAGGCCTCCTTTAAGGTAGACCAATGACGTGGTGACATCGGGAGGCCGTTGGATAAAAAATGCCCAGGACCAGTTGATGTGACTATACTTGGCCTCCTTGCCTTTCACTAGGTCAGGTTGACCTGTACCAAGTCATAGAACCACCTTGTGGGAAGCCTTCCAACGCTGCGTCCACCGGTATAATAATAATACACAGAACTGATCAACCCCTACTATCTGTTCTGTGAGACCACACCGTCACCAGACACCGTCACGACAAAAGGTGGTCAAGCTGTATTTTCGTGTGAATAGTGTGCTGTGGCTTCTTGTAGTTGCGTTATGGTACTCACAAAATGTTCGCGGTGTCGCTGGTGGTTGCGTTGTGGTTGCGACGTAGCTCCGATGTGGTCGGTATTATTCGCATACACATGCAGTCGATTATAACGGCAAAATGTAGTCCATATGAATTCAACTATAAATTTTCATACAAATTAGCGCCCACTAGTCGTGGCTGTGGTACGTGTGAATCAAGCCTTAAGTTACACAGGTACCTTATTAAAACTATTCCACCACAAAATGTTAACCCAAAATACTGTTCTCAAACTATTCCTTTCTAAGCAAAGAGCCTTGAACTTCGGCAAGTTTTGGCGCTAACACGCATATTAAGATGTAAGGCTCCAACTTAGTTTGTATTTGTGAGGCTGTGTCGTTAATCTTCATCTCTGGGATGCGTGTCATGCTCTTTTCAGATGTGGGGAAGAGTTTGTTGGCAATGTTTGAAATAGTAGTTATACGTGTTGGTGTGAAAGTTTTCATTGCTGATTTTTCATAATTAAGACTTTGACCGACTTTAAAATACAAGGAGGTTCGCAATTCAGCTGTTTTTAGGGTTCCGAACAAAACACAGAACCCTTATAGGATCACTCGGGTATCTGTCGGTCTGTCCGTCTGCCACAGCCAGTTTTCTCCAGATCCACTGAGCCGATTCTGTTGAAAGGAGATTGCTCTGCGCCCATACATTGTTCGCCCTGGAGCCAGGAGCATCGGAAAATTATGTGTTGTATTGTTGATCATTAGTAAACTCCTATAAGATCTTATTTTCATAGCGGACTAGCTGCAGAAAAGACATATGTCCAAAAAAGTATCAGATTTTGAGGTTATAATCTAACCATAACATAGAATATTAGATATAGTTTTTCATAGCTCCGAGTGATCTTTAAGAAACTGATTAACAAAATCATAATACATTTAGCTATTTTCAGTACCTACCTATATAATTAGGTACCTTTGCAGTTTTTTTTTAAAGCCTAAGTGTAAGTAAATAGGTAAGTGCAACGTTTAAATGCATAGAATCTAATTAACATAGGTAGATAGTGGATACCTATATTCTTAGCATTGGTTTTGGAGTGAGATTAAATGTTTGTGTATATTAATGTATATATAAAACATTGCGCGCTGTTTAAACGCGTGACTATGAAACCAGCCTTACCAATTAGGTAGCCGGTAAGTTGTGTTAAAACCTACAGTCCTACTTTACTGACTGATTATGTTTGAATAAGAAATAAAACACAGATTTTAATTTCATGTTTATTGGTCATCTAAATTGGCAATTAAAATATAGTCTAAAAACTGTGCAGAGGTCGATATTATTTTGATGTCTTGCATAGCTTTAATACCAAATAATGGTCACAACATGGGCGCAGCACCATGCGCAGCAATATTGTCGCTTGTATTACAGCTTGTCGACCAATTTGAGCTGAATCAATTACTATGTAAACAAAATATGTTTTATTGCTGATATGGCGGCTGTGAATTTTGCCTCGTAATTTCCATATGGTTTCGGAATTATTTAATTGTAGTTCATTCAAATCCGATGGCTGAATCTACAACAAAAAAAAAATGTTGGTTACACATTGCATTTATAGTACAATAAATAAAACAATTTACACTACAAATGTTGCATGACTATAACTGACCAGAAAAGATCTATTAGCTAAACAAAATAGCACTTCAGGCAAGTTTAAGCATACTATGGTCGGCACCAGATAAACATGCAATAAAGTACACAGACTTTTCCATAATATCGTGGATACTCAAAGAATAAATTATGAACCGTTTTTCATTACTAGAAAACCTAAAGGATCACGATAGAAGTTGATTCAGGACAGCTTTATGTCATTATTTCTGTTTTTGTTATTTGGAAAGTCAATAAATGTATGAGGGTCAATGACCGTTATTGCATGGGAATTTGATGTTTACCATAGCCTAATTTCTTGCAAGAGTTAACCAATCAAAAACGTCTCTCACCTCTCAGGGTTGAACTCAATTTCGCACAATATCTAAAATGTGGCTGATACTTTCTGCTTATACGGAGTAACATTGGATTCATGCCAGTGAACAACCACATACCACACGTTGATCATGTTGATGACCAACCATTGATACTTCTTGCAAATCTTGTGATGTTGTGGTCTCTATTAACAAATAATGTATGACAAGCATCACATATGTAATCATTTGCACCTGCACCTGTAATATAAAAACATGTTAGTTAGTAATAAAATAAACATTTTTATTTTATATTTTCTCTTCTATACAGAGCCATTATAAATATAAATAGTTACAAATGGAAGTTAAAGCTTACTATTTGTGGTGCAACTCATCGCTGTGTTTGCACAAGAATGGCATAATTATGGAGAATATGCCTATTATATATATGTCTTTGTCTATTGAAATGAATACCACAACTGCACAACCCGGATGATTGCTTGTTGTAGGAGTATCCCTTGATGAAGATGGTGCTGAATAATGCCTGGCAGCACGATCACATATTTGCCAAAAAGGATGGCAAATATAATGTGATGCACATATCTTAAACAAAAAAAATAGCAAGTCAGATCAATAATAATATATATAATAGTACCTCTAATGGCATAAGTCTTTCTATGGTGATATTTCTGATATTCACATTATATTGAGCGTCAGTTCTCAGAGCAATCAGATGATGTGAGCATGCCCGAGGTGCCAACGTTCTATTGCAGAGTGCACAAATTCTACCAACATTACTTGTTACTGAAGTGTTAGTCATCTCTTGAGCTCTTGTCCAAAAAGTGGTGCATATGAGATCATGAGCTTGAACCTAAAAAAAAAACATACTTAGTTCAATTGTATTTTTACAGAGTATTTACCTATCAGATTGTTTCTATTATAATGAATATACCAAAATACTTTATAAATTGTTTCTTTTTGTTTTTTGTGAAAACGATAATTGCAAACATAATGTGTAAGGTCAAGTATAGAAACTTATTAGTAAAAAAAGTCTGAGAGATCGCAAACAGAATAATATAGGTACAATAAAAAATAATATAATTACCAAAAGAGGTGCAGTCCATTGTTGTACTCAATGACGAATCTGTTCATCTTCCAACAACATGGAACCACCAGCAGAGCCGCAATTTACACAAAATACACTTTCCATAGCGTATGCGTTAGTCCATTTATGACTGCCAAGTTTTCGTTTGATCGGTACTCCGAAAATCACAGCCAGGTAAGTCGTTTTTGAAAGCAATCCATTATAATAGCCAAGTCGGAATGTTAGTAGTCCCGAAAGTCACCAAAACACACAGACACAATTACAAAGAGCAAGCGACGTTAATGTAAACAGTGAAAGCACAGATGGGTGACAGACAGTCAGTCAAGTGACAATTTAGTGACGTCAAAAATTGGAGTGTGTGTAAAAATACGATACAACTTATCGATATTCCCTAAGATTTTGTTACAAGGATGACAATGTCCGACTTTACTTATAAAAACACTCTTCGATACTTTTTATAATATTAATACTTAATAACATTTGTATAACATAACAAAAACATTTATAGCACCTACCTACTTAATGTATTCAGTAACGATAAGTATTTTTATTCGATTGCGGCGAAGCCCAAAAGGAAAGTTATTTTTATATTAATTGTCGTAAATACCTAATCGTTTAGTTAGAAGTAAACCACACACTTTCTTAAACGATCATAAGAAAACCCTGAATAATGATCATGGTGAAATACGAAGGTTTTGATCACTTCAGCATTATTCTTACTATCTATTTAAAATCGAGGATGACCTCATGCACAAAGTACCTATACTCAGTAGGATTTTTTGAATTAAGTATACATTTAGGGAATAATATATGGAATGGTAATTGAATGCTTTTATTGTATCTTCTGTTTGCTCTTTATTCGAAATTAATTCAGAATATGATTCATATTAAAAATAATTAAACTACAGTTCTTTAAAAATTAAATCGATTGATTACAATCGATTGGACATCCCTAATCTTTTTTGACATGCATGACGTTTGGTGAAGATGGCGGCGATTCATGTTATTATTCGCGAAAATACTTTTTATGTTCGTTTTGGCTTGCAGCTAGTCCGTGATACAAAAGTATTTGCAACTGATATAATAAAATAGAACATGAATTATCGTGTATGTCCGATACTTTTGTTGCACAGGGCGAATTTGGACATTGTCTTTTGGTACACATATGGACTTCTTTGACTCAAACACGGATGTGTTACGTTAATTATAAAAAATTTGTATGGGGTGACTTTTGGGGGTCAAACTAGTAAATTTGAATAAAATCATTTTGAACAATATCGTGTAACATATCAAATCAAGACACCCTCACAGTAAGCCCTTTCGGCTTACTGTGAGGGTTATAATTTTTTTTTTCATAATTTTAAAATAAATTGTTTTGAAGTTATTCAGGACATTAGACGAAAAATGACCTATCCCCCCTTATCTCCGAAACCACTGAGTCTATAATTTTGGAAAAAAAAAATGGAAATAATAGATCTTTATCTATAGTTTACAGGAAAACCTATTAGAAGTCTGTAGTGTTAAAATAACATGTTAAAAAACGTTCGGAACCCTTTGCACGCGAGTCCGACTCGCACTTGGCCAGATTTTTCATAAAGATGTTCGGAACTAAAAACACAATTAATACATAATTTTACTGTTAATTTTTGTTCCCACGTATTCACAATACTAACATTTGTTTACCCAGAAACGTACTTAAATCAATTAATTATTGACAATATCCTGCTTGTCAGATGAAGCGCACCCATCGATATATCACTGACGTCACGAAGGGACTCTGATTTATTTATTTAGCTAAAAACATGGCGGAAACAACGGATAAGCTGTGTAGTGTTGTCGAACAAATTAATTATGTCGATGGGGTGGGGGAATGGGTGATCAGGAATCTGGATACATCATCTGCCTAGCCTTTTCCCAACTACATTGGGGTCGGCTTCCAGTCAAGCCAGATTTAGCTAAATACCAGTATTTTACATGGAGCGGCTGCCTACCAGACCTCCAGAACCCATTAACTGGGTAACAAGGTACTTCATGGCAAGACTGGAGTTAGATTTACTGGCTTCTGACTATCCGTAACGACTGCCAAAGATCTACAAATGACAGCCGGGACCGACGGCTTAACGTGCTTTCCGAAGCACGGATGAAACTCGGTATGTTAAGATGGTCACCCACCCACACACCAACCTTGGAAAGCGTTGCTTAACCTTGAAGATCGACCCGTGCGGCTGTTATTATCTAGCCAGTTATTATCTAATCCGGATACATTAATTAAAATAATAAAACAACGGTTTGGTGTTGTCTGTCCTTTCTATACAACGTGTAATGGAATAAGCGCAATACCTCTTAGGAAATACGGGCGGACAGACTTTGAATGATAAAAATCATAATTTGAGGTTTTGCTCTCGCCTGTTTCCTCCTCCAATATTGAACCGATTTAAAAGATATTTCACACACATACACAAATATGATGTGATGATGATGTGATGTGGTATGTGGTGTGTGTGTGTGATGTGTCAGATATGTCACAGTATGTATACCCTATTAAATACAGCAACCCGATGGATAAGTTTTGCTGTGAAAAATACAAAAAAAAAAAAAAATTAATAACACAAAAAGTATCTATTATAATGATTAGTGACGATAGTAAAAGAATTATGAATATATATAAAAAAAAATATTTTTAGTGTGTTACATTTTTCGAAGGCATCCAAGATATATTACTTAATAGAATATTTCAGCCAAATAATAACAAACTTTGCCGAAATACAACAATATTTCACCAGGGAAAATAACCGCCAAAGTATATTATACTTTCGTTAACAGGAAAATCAGATTGAGCACTTAATTTATATTTTTATTATTGTTACAAATAAACCGTTTTATTTTTAAGTTTTCTACAAAGACGAAAAAACTTACGACACAATAACCTAAAATCAACACAAACTTTACCTACATTTCGCTGTGTCCTAAAAACCTAATATTTCAACCAGTAATAAAGCTAGTTACTCAAAGTCTTACACTCAATTTTTGAGGTGAAAGGTAATATAAATGAGCGGGCTGACACGACGGATTGGGGACTCGATAGGTAACACAGAGTACGGAACCGCACTGCTCGCCGCCCGTGAGCGACAATAATAATTGGGAACGTGCATGGCGGCGTTGACTATGCCATCTAGCGTTGCATATTCGAAATTTTAAGGCTTGTATTCATGCCAATGACCTTGTGCATATAAACGGAGCTTACTACCCCTCTACGCATCACTCCATTACCGCATTTTTAATTTTTTATAATAAAAACTAGCTGACCCGCGCAACTTCGTGTGCGTCACAATTTCTCGTCTCCGCTCCTATTGGTCGTAGCGTGATGATATGTAGCCTATAGCCTTCCTCGATAAATGGGCTATCTAACACTGAAAGATTTTTTTCAAATCGGACCAGTAGTTCCTGAGATTAGCGCGTTCAAGCAAACAAACAAACTCTTCAGCTTTATATATATTAGTATAGATAATACATGTTTTTAAACAGTAACAAAACCAAATCATTTTCGTTTTCGTTTTTTTACTCTTTTGATAAAATAACAAGGAGTAAAATGGTTTCATCTCAACGATTTGGAGGTGATATGGTGTTTTTTTTTTCTTATTATGTGATACCGATAGACAAATTGTGGCCAAATTAGGAATCATATCATGTAGATTACTAACTATTTTTTTCAGATGTAATTTCTCTGTTATTGCCGACGAAAAGCTACTTCATCTGCACGCTATTTTAAGCTTTTTTCGAGAGAGCAGCCTTCACCTTAAGAACACTTGACATTGACACTTCTGTGCTGCCACCTACAGTTCCTGCACGCTCCATTTAGAGGAACGTGCACGAAGTAGACTGTGCCATCTAGCGTTGCACATTCGAAACTTATAAGTAAAATATACTTGACAATGACACTTTTCATTCTATGTAGACGCTATCACTACATCGCTATCGCTAGAATTTAAAAAACATAGTCGGGGTGGCCATGTTTATGCTTTGTTTTTCTGTCAGTCTCAACGCGATAAACTCAAAAACTGCTTTAAACTACTACTAAGCTTTTCACCACTGTACGTTCATGGGGAAGGTTTATTCTGTATGTCGGCAAAACGTTAGTCGATTGAAGTAGCGGGTCGCCAACGCCATCTAATGGCATTCGACGGAGTCTAGAACATTAGACTGCTGCTGCAAAGTCAGCCAAAAGGTGAGGTTTTCTGTAAATTGGCCGAAAAATGATGATGATGATAAAAATTTACTGGGAGTATATGCAGGTTATAACATAATAGGGAATATGCAAGAAAAAAATATTTATAATCTATACAGTTTATCTAAAAATATAATACTAACAGTGAAAATAGAATCGAGATTGCTCGAAAATAAACGAAATATAATTATTTATTTTCTCTCGTAAAAATGCTGTTTTATATGACAGCTATATAGGCGTCATGGACTTTGACGTCAAAATTCATACCGGACTTGTCTTTCCAATTGTAAACTTTGAAGCTTTATAACTTCATCGCTGATAAAGGTATTTAAAAAATAATTTCATGATTGTTTACTAGAGCTAGTAAGTATTTCATTTTGCAAATAAAAAATCGTATGCATATTCCCTAGTAACGCAAATCCTAAAAAAGAGTCATTGAACGCATCATTATGATCAACTTTTACAATGGGACTAAAACTGAAATCGCGAAAAAAGAACAACTTCCCACTATGTACGAGTACATTTATGTTTGCATAACTTGGCAAAATATAGGTACTGAATAACAAATTCAACGTCCGGACAAATCCCACTTAAGACAAGCAAGGCGAAAGTGGAGAGACGAACTCGACTCCTTACCTTAAGAACTGGTCCGCAATAGCAGAGGACAGACGTGTGTGGAAAAGGGAGGGGAACGTCTTTGCCCAGCTGTGGGACGTAACGGGAAAGATTAAAATAGATAATTTGAATAAGGAAGAAAAGTCTGGGAGAGATACAGGCATCATGCGGCCAATAGTTATGTATTTAGGGTCCTGAACGTCCGTATTAAAAAAGGGAGCCTTTATAGAATTACTCGTTTATCTGTCTGTCTAGCTGATTGGCTATCTTTCTGTCCATCTGTCCCAGTGTGACATATTAAATGAAAGGCCCAATTTCGAGTGATTAAAATATTTACTTTCCATGTTCCTGTCCATATGTCTGTTTGATAGTTCTCTATTGCATGATGTGGTCTCCTATAATTGAGGAAGCACATAGATTTTTGTTCTTGTACATTAATTTTATAAAGAAGAAAGATTTGTTTGATTGAATTGAATAGGCTCCGAAACTACTGGACCGATTTGAAAAATTCTTTTAGCATTGGATAGCTACATTATCAGGGAGTTACATAGGCTATATATTATCCCCGTACTCCCACAGGAACGGGAACTACGCGGGTGAAACCGTACCACTAATACTTTATAATATAGCATGCAAGTGAAATCTTTGTTGAACATCCTTATAAAATAAAATCTTTTTTGAAGTTATTTGTGAAAATCAACCCTCTCATATTTCCGAACAACCTTTTTTGTGACTGAGAGACGTCACAGGCTTGTAAGAGTGTCCGCTGTAGCGTTTCGATACTCTGTAGTAGGTAACCATTATTTAACGTCTTGGAACTTTGAGCTTTCGAAGGCTGAATGGAGAAAAAAGTTGTGTTATTTGATCGTAGTAAGTGAGAAATTCGAATCATCTTATTGAAACCCGATGATTGATGCTAATGACGTCGTTTATGAATTGATCACTGATTAATTTTTCGTCAAGATTAAATCAGTAACAAAATCAAACTCAAAAATCATTTGACGCGCGCACGTCATCCTGGCTACGTGTGCCGGCCGATGGAGCTTAGTACTGATGGCGCACTAATCGTAGCGCCAGATAAATGTACAATAACGGTCATTGACCCACATAAATTTATTGAGTTTCTTAACATCCCACCCACACGCATAAAACGATTTGGGAACATAATCATAGTGCGTACAGCTAAGGAGTGGAATTCCCTGCCAGAGTCTGTGTGTTTCCAGATAGCTACAACCTGGGAGTATTTAAGACAAGAGTGAATAGGTAACTTCTAGGCAAACGTGCTCCATCTTAGACCGCATTACCACTTACCATCAGGTGAGATAGTGTTCAAACGTATGCTTATCAATAGTAAAAAAAAAAAAAAACATAAAGACATAAAGCTCTCCTGAATCGGCTTCTATTGTGATCCTTTACATTCTGTAATAATGAAAAACGATTCATAATTTATTGTTCGGGTATCTACGAAGGGATATTAGAGAAAGGACAATGTACTTTATTGCAAGTTTATCTGACACCTACTCTAGATAGGCCTACACGCGAGAGCCTGCGCCTAGCTACTTGTACTTTACTAACAATAGGATAAGAATATTTTTACAAACAAACATATGTACTTACTCTAAAATGAATAATTACTATTCCTTTTATTCATTTTAAATACATATGTTTTTACATTCTTAAATATTTCATTAAAAAATAAAACATTTAAAAATATAAAAAAAATATTAGCCCACCGGTATCGGGAACAGGGTCCAAGCTACCGGTGGTCAGGGCTCCTGAGAGAGGAACCCCGTTACTATGCGCGCCGTGTCCAAGTGTACTGCTTTCTGGATCAAGCCCTTGATCAATTATTATTATTGTTATTTATTTAAATTAGGCTGAGAGCCACCACTTATTCATCGTCAGTCTTACCTTCCCAAAACGCTGCCATCTCTAATCCCTAGTTATTAACACATAAGCAAACGAATGGTAATAACACATAAACAAACGAATGGTAAGCAAATAGTATTGCTATTGTAGACGATTAAAATAACCAGGTTTTACTGCACAAACTTTTAATACTGTAGCGGCATCAAAGAAAAACCAACGGAACAAATCTACATCGCAACAAAAAAACTGCAACGCCATCTATCCAACTAGCACCAAACTATTTCGCGCAATCAGAGTTACCATGCGATTTGAACATATACATCAGTACGAATATCAACTATCGGGCAGTTGCCCGCCAGGTACAACAACCACTTGGACGAAGGATCCTTCCTTTTCAATGGAGGTGTGCGGGACTTTACTCTCTGTTCAGCATACCCTCTAAAATACAATAAATAACGTTCTACACATAATTTTACGTCTTTAAACCCAGTTTCTGAGATTTATATCGCTCTTTTATCTGACCGTTAACGCTATTTATCATAACGCCATTGGTTGGTTAGTGGTTAACAAACAGAAAAACGACGTAGTAGTAGGCAATCCTTCTTAATTTATGACACTGGCAGTTATTATTTGAGCAACAGCATTCAATGCTAACAAAGTCATTACAGGCCGTAAAGTAGATGCAGCCCCAGGAGCAGGGGTAGTGGTGGTAGTGGGGGGAGGCACTGTCGGAGGCTCAGGTCCAAGCGGAGGTATAGGCAGGGCGACGACGTCATCTATCCATGAAGTGTAGTTGGAGACCCGGATAAACATTTGTGGCACTGGTGCGTTAGCTGTGCAGCCTCTGGTGTTGATAAGAATAGCTACGAGACTATCGTAGCAGACTAATGGGCTGCCTGGATCGCCCTGAAAAATTAAAAAAAATATCTTTTAGTCATAAAATACGATCGACTTCCAAAAAAACATTTTAAAAGTGCAGGTTAAAAGTTTTACATAAAACCACAACAACGTGATTTTTTTCATTGTTTTTACCTTTTAAATGTGAAACTAAAGTTATCATTAGCTTACCAACCCGACCAACACTCTAAATTGCGGATCATCATCATCATATCAGCCGAAAGACGTCCACTGCTGGACATAGGCCTCCCCCAAATGTCGCTACAACAACCAGTCCTGTGCGTCTCGCATTCATCGGTTACCCGCGACCTTCACCAGATCATCGAATATATTGCAATAAATGCGGAAACTGTATGTCTGTTAGTTGTCACGTCTAAAACGCAATACAGATTTTGATGAAATTTAGCAGACGAGTAGATAAGACATTCGTCTGCTAAATTTCATCACCACTTATTCTATTGACCTAGAACATAGGATAATTTTAATTACTGGATAAAATACGAATAACAAGAATAATACAAAACATGCCACAGGAGCAAAGCTACGGACAGAAACTAGTCTACAATAAGTTCTTACCGGGCATCCGAGATTACTGAAAGGTAACCCACACATCGTGTTTGGTAATAATGGTAGAAGTATACTGCACATTGTAACATTGGGCGCTGTAATTCTTGAATGCATCAACTGGATACTCCTCTGTAATCACAAGATATTATAAGCAATGAGTCAATACAGGTAAGTATGTAGTTGTACAAGTAAGTTTAACAAATAAAACAAACGACGGTGAAAACTGCTTGTATGTTCTAAACAAAACATTTAAAACCCGACTGAATTATGAATTTCAATTTGAGTATTTGTCAAACTCTACTTAAGCCTGAAACCCTAGCATGAATTTGAGTGGGACACGTTCTAAACTCCTTATGCTCGGACTTATGTAGCCTCCGTATGTATATGATGGTTTATGACCTGTTTTGTTTTTAATAAATATTTCCAGTTAATTTTATTTTCAAGCTTGTTTCTATTTTCTGGGTTGCTTTACATGAATGAAAAAATACATACTTATGATCATCTGTATATATTTGCAAAGGCTTTGCTAATATACAAATCATTATAAATCTCTCTGTAATCATACACATAGAATACATTCCCCACCTGACGCAATCGATTTAAATAGGATTTAAATTAACATAACTTTGCAAGTTACTTGCGTAGACTAAAATAATTACGAGATGAGAAAAGTGTCACTTACGCCCCAGCCCATAGTAGTGCATCGCGCATGTTCTGTGGTGCCAATATCTTTAACCGACAGTTGTGCCACTGTGTTGCTTAAAAACGGTGTCCCAAGCTGAAATGATTAAAATAAATTATTTTAGCCATTATTATCACTAACACCAAGCAGAGGCAGCACTAAGCAAAAGGTCTTTCTAGACCTTTCCAAAGCTTTCGACACCTTGTTTGTAACCAACATCTATTAAAGATAGATGGAAGGAAGAAATGAAATTAAACTTAAACTTTTTGAGTAATATTTGAATAAGCTTGCCCAGTGCCTCAAGATCGTTGATATTGTCAGCAAATAGCATCCGAGCCTTTACCTATGGTGTACCACAAGGTAGCATACTTAGTTGCACTATTTTTCTCATTACATTAACGAGAGGGTGTTTTCACTATCCTAACTAAAAATAACTTTTGCAAATGTAAAATTAAAAATAACTTTTATAGACAATACTGCTCATTTCTTTCTTTTCAACACGAATATAACCTCCAAGACAGTTGAATAGTTTTTTCAGGACTACGTTTTATATAAGGAGAATGTTCTATCTATACTTCATTCTGTATTACTTACGATAATAACACCAATATCATGAAGAAACCGACTATTCGTAAGATTAAACTCCGGGTGTATGATGGTGTTAGCTATGCGCCGGACGCGCTCAGTAGAAGTGTCGTTAGTAAGAAGCACTGAACCAGCAAACACTCTGAATTCATCCCGATTAATTGGTATTCTGCAAAATTGTTTCAAATATTGTATTATTGGATAAAATGAAAATAACTATTCTACAAATCAAATTGGAGTTTGCTTGATTGAGTGGAATTTTATTAGGACACACCACTGAAATTTATTTACTGTTACATTCATCTGAATCTTTGTTTTTCTGTTAATTAATCTCTGATGTTTCTGAAACCACGTTAACCTGTTGGTTACAGATGTCATTTATAGATTTTGACCTTGGGAGTCTAGGCAAGTGTGGTCCATCGACAACCACATCATCGTTTTCCATCAAGTAAGATTGTGGTCAAACTCGAGCCTATCAAAAGAAATCTTTGTTGCCGGTAATCTGTCAAGGAGTATCGTGTGATGCAGTTGCATAAAGCGACTACCTGTCTGATCTCCAGAATCCGGTATTTTGGAGATCAGATATACAGTCGCTTTATGTAAAATACTGGTATTCAGCTGCATTCAGTTTGGCGTTGGGAAAAAGCAGATAGTTTCGCCCGGAGTTTGGAATTTGTTGGTGAAATACCCCAGTGCCTAGGCAAACACTCTGTTGACCCCACCATGGTTGGGAAAAAGAGTGGCAGATTGATTTATAAACGTTACTGACATAGTTCCTCCATTTACAGCGCCTATTGTACAAGCTGCAGCTGTCACAGCATGCTGTAGTGTAACGAGTACTCCCCCGCATCTGTGTCCTCTAGTAGCACTGTGTATTTCACTTAATTGTTGCAACGAGACCTGAAAAGATAGTTATAAATACTCATATTATTGCTTAAGCCTATATGTATATGTTTCGTTTTGTTTTTTTTTTGTTTGTTTGTTGTGTCTGTCTGTGTTTTTTCGTCGTTTATTAAGATCTCATGTAAAATGTACCAAAAATCACACGAATAAATGAATCTGAATCTTATCAGTACCGGTACATGGTGGACATCCCACCCACACGCACTAAACGTTTTGGGAACACATTCATAGTGCGTACAGCTAAGGAGTGGAATTCCCTGCCAGAGTCTGTGTTTCCAGATAGCTACAACCTGGGAGTCTTTAAGACAAGAGTGAATAGGTTGCTTCTAGGCAAACGTGCTCCATCTTCGACCACATCATCGCTTACCATCAGGTGAGATTGTGGTCAAACGTATGCCTATATATAGTAAAAAAAAAAAAAAAATAGTGTAAACCTTGCTAATTTTGGAGAAGTAGGTGAAATAGTTTAGATTTTATCTCTGCTTTAACATGGTTTGCAAAATAGTAGTTGAGAACCTATTAGTCAGGGATTAACGTGGTTGGGTGTGAGTGTGTGTTTTAAATTCAGGTGAGTTTAAGGCAAATGAACATAGAACAAGCCTGACATGTTAGTATGGTTAGACCAACGAAGAAAAAAAAAATTAACACAGAGATAGGTGACATGATATTTTATTACAGTTGTTCCTTTGGTCTAAGCCGATTATCTCTGTTTCTTCAGCGTTAGTTCTCTTATCACACAATGTAGGTATAAAACATTTATACATCAACGTCTGGCCTTCATCATCATCATTATCATCACATCAGCCAAAAGACGTCCACTGTTGGACATAGGCCTCCCCCAAGTGTCGCCACAACAACCGGTCCTGTGCTTCTCGCATCCATCGGCTTCCCGCGACCCTCGCCAGGTCATCGGTCCACCTTGTCAGAGGCCTTCCAACGTTGCGTCTTCCGGTACACCGTCGCCACTCCAGAGCTTTTCAGCCCCATCGAAGATCTGTCTCCTTGCCTTAATTTCAATTTATTTAAAGTCTTTGCTGTGTGTCTTCTTCTGCAATACTTCTTTATCAGTCGACATCTCAGTTGTCACATCATTTCTACCCATGTCATGTTTCACAGAGTCCACCCATCGTTTCTATGGTCTTCCGCTACATAGTACTACAACTGGCTTTTTCCCACGACTTCGTACGCGCATATCCCGTTTTTTCACGTTCTCGTAGGAATTTCGGGAAATCTTATTGCCCTCGTACACTTCTCAAGGAACCTACATGCCAAATTTCAGCTTTCTACGAACAGTAGTTTCGGCTGTGCCTTGTCTGTTACTCAGTAACGGAAGAACTTTATGTATTAGAATGATTAAAAATAAAAATAAATAATTATAATTACCATATACGGGAACTGGTTTTCACTTGCGAGTTCTGCGTTACGTGTTATGAGTGTTTCCTCAGCATTTAAAGATCCTGTTTTTGTTACTGTTAATAGAAAATCAAAAGTCATTTTTTTAAATTAGGTTGAGAGTACGTCAAAGTTTTACATAAAGACAGTCCCCCAAAATCCACCCGTCACCACTTCCTAGTAATTTAGAAAGTGGTGGATTATAGGAGACTTAAGAAAAATATTTTTTATTAATAAAGTTTCACAATACATACTACATGAGAACTGTGTGTATTACAAGAAAAAATAAAGACATGAAGTGATTGTTTCCTTCCTAATTTTGAGAAATAAAAAAACAAATGCTCACCACAATAAACAATCACAAAGAGAAACAAATACTTGTCCATTTTTAAATAAATAGAAACTTATTTACAAACAAAACACTCAAAAACTGTATAAAAACAACAGACTGTCGACAAACCGATGCCGAGTGTATATTGCTTATCTTGGCATTATCATATAGTTTAGATTATTGGTAATTACCGGTATCGTGATTTTTCTTTATCTTATTTAGAACAGCATCGTATCGTACATTATCACTAAACAATTTTCTAGAATAACGAGTAATTAAACTAAAAAATTAAATAGTAATCACTATTTAATTTTTACCCGACTACGGCAAAGCCAAAAGGAAGGGTAATGATTTTAGCAGTCTATGTAGGTATGTATGTATGTATGTATGTATATAACTATGTTCCACTCTTACGCCTAAACCACAGAGTCGATTTTTATGATTGAGGTATCAATAGATTCATAAAAACGTTCCGGGTGACATAGGCTATATAAATTATTCCTAAATGTATTGTGATGGAGTTCACACGTAAATTTCTGTCCACGAAAAAAAATAATTTCAGATAATTGTGACATGTTTGGTATCAAAAGAAAGGTCTTGATGAGCACATTACAAATATGTATGTATATCATATTGTCTAAGTAAATGTATATGTTTAAATTGCTAACAAACAAGTAAAAGCGAGCCTGCACTTCGTGGGACGTAGCTGTACAATTTAGTGAAAAACATGATCAAAGTAATACCTACGTGAAGTTAATCAAATCTTTGAAATCTTTACGATTTGTTATGCCACTCGTTAGAGGAGAAAT
Organism: Lacanobia wlatinum; assembly: GCA_947578705.1. Lineage (NCBI taxonomy): Eukaryota > Metazoa > Arthropoda > Insecta > Lepidoptera > Noctuidae > Lacanobia > Lacanobia wlatinum. The sequence goes on from OX388046.1 coordinate 20,044,226, forward strand.
ACATGAACTGAAATATTTATGTGCCGGATTTTTTCGAAGCTCGATAGATGGTGTTAGCGTCGAAATAAATCACGCCATGCTTTCGTCTCTGATGTCGTTGCGTCCCCGTAACGGGACGTGGTGAGCCGTCACGACCCTGCCCTTGGCAACCTCTCGACCCGTAAAACGGGCCTCTCACTGTGTTCCATAGCTAAAAATGCTAAAATTCGTCGAGTGAGCGCCTGCCCAAAATGTGATAGCAACTCATACGCAACGTGTATAAATGCATGTTGTATATTGCAAGCGCGCCGCGGCCGTTATCTCAGTGCCGCATTTCACGACACCTAGTCGGCAGTCAACAGGTTTCGTTTGTTTTTTTACCCGACTACGGCAAATCCAAAAGAAAGGGTTATGATTTTAGCTGTCTATGTATGTATGTATATGTGTATGTTCCACTCTAGCGCCTAACTAAACCACTGAACTTATTGTGATGAATAAGGTATCAATAGATTAGTAAGAACTTTGCGGGTGACATAGGCTAGGTATACATTTTCACTTTAATTAAAATGCGAGAAAATACACGTAAATTTCGGACTCTGAAAAAAAATATTGAGATAATCATAACATGTTTGGTATCAAAGGAAAGGTTTTAACGAGCACTTTATAAATATGTGCAAATATTGTATTGTCTAAGTAAATAAATATGTATCAATTGTGAACAAACAAACGACAGTGAGTTTTACTGAATAAGTAATCTATGTAGAATCTGTAGAAGAGTTGTTGTTGTACATTAAAATAAAATAAAGTAGCCAGGAATAGGTACTAACAGAAACCATTTCCAGTATTTCATTTTTTGACCGTTTGTCTGTTTAGTTGTTCAAAACACGTGGAAAGTATAAAACGAATGCAGATAACTTTTATATCAATTGTAATTTAATAACTCAAAGTACAAAATTAAGGTTTTGTTTCATCCGAATCGGTTCGCTCTATCAAAATATATGTGAATTTAACATTAATTTTCATTACGTATAGCCAATACATACACGTAACGCCATCTATTGAACAAAAATCGTACTACCAGTTCACGGAAATAGTCGCAGGGAACAGCCGATAGATATATTTATATAATATCTATTTAGCCTTTTCCCAGCGTTCCGCAGCTGAATACCAGTAATTTACGTGATACGGCAGATCTCCACAACCCAGAAACAGGGTAACGCGGTACTTCTTGGCAGACCTGTTGTCAGATATTCTGGCTTCTGACCATCCGTAACGTCTGCCAAAAATCTACAAATAACAGGCGGGACCAACGGCTTAACTTGCTTTCTGAGGCACGGAGGAGTCTTAGCATGCGTTGTTTAACCGAGAAGATCGACTCGCGTGGCTTTTGTCATGTAGCCCCAAGATTCTCAGAGACCATTATTGATAATTAGCCGTATTAAATGGGATGAAGAGTCTGACAACTTAAGTCACTAATAATTTTGTATCTTTCAAATAATAATAATAAGTATGTATGTTTATAATTCTGATTGGTATCCCCAACTCTACGTTAAAGCGCGAATTTTGCGAACAGTCTCCTGAGATTACTGACTAATATTAAGTAGCATTGTAAGTAAATCCAGACTGTATGACCAGTAGCAACATTAAACCGTTTTAACTTGTAATAGATAAACAAAATTAAATGAGTCAGAGTTCTTTAACATACTGTATATTAAAGAACTTTGACTCATCTAATTTCAGTGAAAATTAAACTTCCGGTTTTATGCGGAAACCTGGCAACATTAGGTCACCCGCAGGCCTTAATGGCTTATCAACCGTGGTGACGGCAAAGCCCCGTGATAGGTTCGTCGCGACTTTTAAGACAAGACAAAGTTTTGAGTTTTAAGACAAGATATAAAGTGTTGGTTATGTATGTATGTCCTAAATCTTCATCAACTGTACAACCTTTTCCCAAATATATTGGGTTCGGCATCCAGACAAACTGGATCCAGCTGAATACCACATCCCAATAACTGGGTGGCCCGGTACTTTTTGGTCAGATTGGTGTCAGATTTTCTGGCTTCTGACAATCCGTAACGACTGTCAAAAGTCTACAAATAACAGGCGGGACCAACGGATTTAAGTACTTTCCGAGGCATGCAAGAGTCTTGGTATGATAAGATAAGACGATCAACCATCCACGGACTGACTTCAGTAACAGTGGCGTAGCTAGCATGGCTGACACCTGGGGCACCCTGAAATATTTATGCCTTGCGCGATGACGGAAGTCACAAGCCATTTTTCGAATTTTGTTGCACCTCATCTCGGACAGGTTTCATTGCGTCCCCTGTTAAGGGGTGACACCGTGACCGTAACAAAAAAGTCAACGAACGGTTGAGTGTTACCCGCAAATGTAGAAATCAGCAAGAAAAAACTAAAGAAATTTTTAAATCTTATCTATGCATCACCATCACATTTTTTCGCCCATATCCACGCCAACAAAGTCGAGAGCATAGCTAGTTGTACATAATTAAAATGATAGCGACGTGCAGTTATAAATAGAAACGATTTTTAAAACGGAAAAGTATAAAATAAAAAAAAAATAGTTTAAAAAACTGTAACCCGACTACAGAAAAATAAAAGTGATCTCAAAAGTATGAAACAAGAAAATATTTCAGAAACAAATCAAGAGAGGTACAAAATTGGTGAAAGTAAAGCCGTGGTCGCATGCCTTTATAGTTCTATAGGTGTCCCAGGCACCCACATGATATACAGGCATGCGACCACGGCTTTACTTTCACCATTTTTGTACCTCTCTTGATTTGTTTCTGAAATATTTTCTTGTTTCATACTTTTGAGATCACTTTTATTTTTCTGTAGTCGGGTTACAGTTTTTTAAACTATTTTTTTTTTATTTTGAAGTCGATATTAATTTTGTAAAACGTTTGTTCTCGACAGATTTCATTGGTTCAGAAACGACTAGTATTCAGAGTGTTCTAGTAGTGCATGCTCATGGTTTCAGGGTGATGTTGGTCAGCTGATATACATAAAGAAAAAATACAAAACAAAAATATATTATATCATAATTTTTTTTAATTCGACTAAAAATTTCAAAACAAAGTGCCTTTTCAAGCAGTTTCTCACAGCTGGAGGCATTTAATTTAGTTCAATGACAGATTTGACATCATCAACTGCATCAAACTGCTTGAAAACTCATTTTTTCGGAACTGTTAAGTCGTTTTTTGTATTGTTTTAATCACTTTTTTATATTTTTCTTAATTTACGTCAGCTACACAACATCACCCTTAAATATGTTCACGCACTACTTGAACATCCTGTATATTATACGAACTAAGTGCCCTTCCCTTTCATATCTGTGCACCCTGCTGCCCGTCTGCTTTCCAAGCCACTACATTGAATAGGCACCTTCTGGGCTCGCTCGCTCCGTGTAGGCCTCACAGATTGCTTACCATCAGGTGAGATCAAGGTCAAGAGCGGACTTATCAGGCATTAGATAATCTGCCAGGGTTGCAGAACTACCAGGTTTGCGGAATTTGTTTGAAAGAGTCACCGCGGCTCTGTTTTTTTTAATTTTTTTTATTTGTGATGGGTTTGCTCTTGACTCTAGTCTAGGTCAGAGATGACAGAGACAAAGTCTACGATGGAGCGAGCTTACCCAGAAGGAGCCTGTTCACTCTAACTTTGAAGGGATTAGGGTTGTAAGCGTTTGGAAACACAGACGCAGGCAGAGAGTTCCACTCCTTTGCTGTGCGCATTTTAAAAGACGTTGGGAAACGCTTAGTGCGAATTGGTGGAATAGTAACAAGGTAGGGATGGTAAGATGCAGTGCGTCTGGATGTCCGATGGTAGAAGGGGGCCGGTGGAATGAGGAACGCAAAGGACATTAGGAGGAACACGGATGGGTTTCAGTCAATAAGAGTCTGACACCCCCCTCCACTCCGCCCAGAGCGGGAAGAATCATTTGATGATTTCCCATCCGTTAATTCCAGAGAATATGCGATTTCCTATCCTTTGATTTCGAAGAACGCCAGTTAAATTTAATCTGAAATACGTTTATAGGATGCTTAGAAAAGGCTACAATGTAATTTACTCCGTTTTCTTCAAAGTTAACCCAATTCTTAGACGCTCGGAAGATGTTGTATCAGAATTATCTAAAAGTTTATATTCTGACATTCATCATTTCTGAGATTTGAAATTTTACGAATGAGAAGAATCTGGCTTCGCTGTTAGAATTGACTATAGAAAGTATTGTCGGGAAATCCTGAGCTCGTAAAATTATTATAAAATACATTTTAACTTGAATAGGGATGATTCCTGAGTAAAGAAGCCGGTCAAGAGCGAGTCGGTCGCGTGCTAAGGGTTCCGAACAATTTTTTTTTTTAACATGTTATTTTAACACTACAGACTTCTTATAGGTTTTCCTGTAATCCATAGGTAAAGATCTATTATCTCCATTTTTACCCGACTACGGCAAAGCCAAAAGGAAGGGTAATGATTTTAGCAGTCTATGTAGGTATGTATGTATGTATGTATGTATATAACTATGTTCCACTCTTACGCCTAAACCACAGAGTCGATTTTTATGATTGAGGTATCAATAGATTCATAAAAACGTTCCGGGTGACATAGGCTATATAAATTATTCCTAAATGTATTGTGATGGAGTTCACACGTAAATTTCTGTCCACGAAAAAAAATAATTTCAGATAATTGTGACATGTTTGGTATCAAAAGAAAGGTCTTGATGAGCACATTACAAATATGTATGTATATCATATTGTCTAAGTAAATGTATATGTTTAAATTGCTAACAAACAAGTAAAAGCGAGCCTGCACTTCGTGGGACGTAGCTGTACAATTTAGTGAAAAACATGATCAAAGTAATACCTACGTGAAGTTAATCAAATCTTTGAAATCTTTACGATTTGTTATGCCACTCGTTAGAGGAGAAATACATGAACTGAAATATTTATGTGCCGGATTTTTTCGAAGCTCGATAGATGGTGTTAGCGTCGAAATAAATCACGCCATGCTTTCGTCTCTGATGTCGTTGCGTCCCCGTAACGGGACGTGGTGAGCCGTCACGACCCTGCCCTTGGCAACCTCTCGACCCGTAAAACGGGCCTCTCACTGTGTTCCATAGCTAAAAATGCTAAAATTCGTCGAGTGAGCGCCTGCCCAAAATGTGATAGCAACTCATACGCAACGTGTATAAATGCATGTTGTATATTGCAAGCGCGCCGCGGCCGTTATCTCAGTGCCGCATTTCACGACACCTAGTCGGCAGTCAACAGGTTTCGTTTGTTTTTTTACCCGACTACGGCAAATCCAAAAGAAAGGGTTATGATTTTAGCTGTCTATGTATGTATGTATATGTGTATGTTCCACTCTAGCGCCTAACTAAACCACTGAACTTATTGTGATGAATAAGGTATCAATAGATTAGTAAGAACTTTGCGGGTGACATAGGCTAGGTATACATTTTCACTTTAATTAAAATGCGAGAAAATACACGTAAATTTCGGACTCTGAAAAAAAATATTGAGATAATCATAACATGTTTGGTATCAAAGGAAAGGTTTTAACGAGCACTTTATAAATATGTGCAAATATTGTATTGTCTAAGTAAATAAATATGTATCAATTGTGAACAAACAAACGACAGTGAGTTTTACTGAATAAGTAATCTATGTAGAATCTGTAGAAGAGTTGTTGTTGTACATTAAAATAAAATAAAGTAGCCAGGAATAGGTACTAACAGAAACCATTTCCAGTATTTCATTTTTTGACCGTTTGTCTGTTTAGTTGTTCAAAACACGTGGAAAGTATAAAACGAATGCAGATAACTTTTATATCAATTGTAATTTAATAACTCAAAGTACAAAATTAAGGTTTTGTTTCATCCGAATCGGTTCGCTCTATCAAAATATATGTGAATTTAACATTAATTTTCATTACGTATAGCCAATACATACACGTAACGCCATCTATTGAACAAAAATCGTACTACCAGTTCACGGAAATAGTCGCAGGGAACAGCCGATAGATATATTTATATAATATCTATTTAGCCTTTTCCCAGCGTTCCGCAGCTGAATACCAGTAATTTACGTGATACGGCAGATCTCCACAACCCAGAAACAGGGTAACGCGGTACTTCTTGGCAGACCTGTTGTCAGATATTCTGGCTTCTGACCATCCGTAACGTCTGCCAAAAATCTACAAATAACAGGCGGGACCAACGGCTTAACTTGCTTTCTGAGGCACGGAGGAGTCTTAGCATGCGTTGTTTAACCGAGAAGATCGACTCGCGTGGCTTTTGTCATGTAGCCCCAAGATTCTCAGAGACCATTATTGATAATTAGCCGTATTAAATGGGATGAAGAGTCTGACAACTTAAGTCACTAATAATTTTGTATCTTTCAAATAATAATAATAAGTATGTATGTTTATAATTCTGATTGGTATCCCCAACTCTACGTTAAAGCGCGAATTTTGCGAACAGTCTCCTGAGATTACTGACTAATATTAAGTAGCATTGTAAGTAAATCCAGACTGTATGACCAGTAGCAACATTAAACCGTTTTAACTTGTAATAGATAAACAAAATTAAATGAGTCAGAGTTCTTTAACATACTGTATATTAAAGAACTTTGACTCATCTAATTTCAGTGAAAATTAAACTTCCGGTTTTATGCGGAAACCTGGCAACATTAGGTCACCCGCAGGCCTTAATGGCTTATCAACCGTGGTGACGGCAAAGCCCCGTGATAGGTTCGTCGCGACTTTTAAGACAAGACAAAGTTTTGAGTTTTAAGACAAGATATAAAGTGTTGGTTATGTATGTATGTCCTAAATCTTCATCAACTGTACAACCTTTTCCCAAATATATTGGGTTCGGCATCCAGACAAACTGGATCCAGCTGAATACCACATCCCAATAACTGGGTGGCCCGGTACTTTTTGGTCAGATTGGTGTCAGATTTTCTGGCTTCTGACAATCCGTAACGACTGTCAAAAGTCTACAAATAACAGGCGGGACCAACGGATTTAAGTACTTTCCGAGGCATGCAAGAGTCTTGGTATGATAAGATAAGACGATCAACCATCCACGGACTGACTTCAGTAACAGTGGCGTAGCTAGCATGGCTGACACCTGGGGCACCCTGAAATATTTATGCCTTGCGCGATGACGGAAGTCACAAGCCATTTTTCGAATTTTGTTGCACCTCATCTCGGACAGGTTTCATTGCGTCCCCTGTTAAGGGGTGACACCGTGACCGTAACAAAAAAGTCAACGAACGGTTGAGTGTTACCCGCAAATGTAGAAATCAGCAAGAAAAAACTAAAGAAATTTTTAAATCTTATCTATGCATCACCATCACATTTTTTCGCCCATATCCACGCCAACAAAGTCGAGAGCATAGCTAGTTGTACATAATTAAAATGATAGCGACGTGCAGTTATAAATAGAAACGATTTTTAAAACGGAAAAGTATAAAATAAAAAAAAAATAGTTTAAAAAACTGTAACCCGACTACAGAAAAATAAAAGTGATCTCAAAAGTATGAAACAAGAAAATATTTCAGAAACAAATCAAGAGAGGTACAAAATTGGTGAAAGTAAAGCCGTGGTCGCATGCCTTTATAGTTCTATAGGTGTCCCAGGCACCCACATGATATACAGGCATGCGACCACGGCTTTACTTTCACCATTTTTGTACCTCTCTTGATTTGTTTCTGAAATATTTTCTTGTTTCATACTTTTGAGATCACTTTTATTTTTCTGTAGTCGGGTTACAGTTTTTTAAACTATTTTTTTTTTTTATTTTCAAAATTTTTGGCTCAGTAGTTTCGAAGATAAGGGGGGGGAATGGTCATTTTTCGTCAAATTTTTTGAATAACTTACGACAGAATCGGTCCAGTGGATCCGGAGAAAACTCGCTGTGACAGACGGACAGACAGACAGACACCCGAGTGATCCTATAAGGGTTCCGTTTTTTTTCGGAACCCTAAAAACAAAACGATTGTATTTAGTCCGTCAGTTAGATTACACAGGTCAACAAAAATTGTAAAAATAATGGTGCAGAGATAGAACTAATGGTTTTTCATTAAGTGTCCATTGGTAACTCTAAAATGATGTTTTCTTTTCTTTTCCTGCGTGTAGTTTTGGGTTTACCATCAGTTTAAAATGTGAATTATGGCAGTAGTCAGCCTTTCATGAGTGCGGTTGGCTTACTTATATCGGTACATTTCTATAAATACATTGATTTTTATATTTGCCTAACGTACCTACTCTCTTAAGTTCAATTAACAATTTGGAAACCAAACCGCATACATGAAAGTACTGATTATTGCCAAAATTTACACATTAAACTGAGGCTTTTGGTATGAATGTTATCAGTATACGGCCCTAACTTAAGAAAAAAAAACAGTTTCTTGACACCAAAACTAGTGTTGATTAGTGTTACCGAAAAATATTGTACACGTATTTTTTGGTTACTCAAATCAATACAAAATTACGAGGAAAAAACGCATCAAAGATCAGGAGTGGGGGCTTGTAACGTCACTATTCTGTATACGAGTATTACTTATATCTGACGTCACACGAGTTTTCAACCCACTGTATTGTTTTATTTTTAGGGTTCTGAACAAAAAGCGGAACCCTTATAGGATCAGTCGGGTGTCTGTCTGCCTGTCAGTCTGTCTGTCTGTCCGTCTGTCACAGCCAGTTTTCTCCGGATCCACTGGACCGATTCTGTTGAAATTTGGTATTTATACGGACGCGTTACGTAAATTGTTAAATTTTTAGTATGGGGGTCACTTTAGGGAGTCAAACTAGAAAATTTCAAAAAAGTTTTTTGAACAATATTGTGTGACATGTCAAATGAAAGGGTTTTGATTATAATTTTTTTCATAATTTAAAAATATTTGCTTTTGAAGTTATTCAAGAAATTAGACGAAAAATGACCATTCCCCCCTTATATCTGAAAATACTTAGCCTAAAATTAAAAAAAAATATGGAGATAATAATTAATAAAAATTAACTATGAGAAGTCTATAGTGTTAAAATAACATGTCAAAAAAAAATAAAATTCGTTCGGAACTCTTTGCAAGAGAGTCCGACTCGCACTTGGCCAGTTTTTTTTTTGTTAACGTGAAAAAAGAAAAAATACGTGTCCAATATTGAAAACGTAAATAAAAAAATAAATTTAATCCGTAGATATTTATTAACATGGCAAGTAAAATAAAAGTTAGATAAAAGAATCATTAATTTCCCATACTCTAACCGTATTTCTGGGTGTGACAGAAACAAGGCTTTTTCAAATCCGAACTTTTTTTTAAACTCGAAAAACCCCTTGAAACAGAATAAAGACAAATGTTCCACAGCGGCGGAAATAAAAAGATCCTTTATAGATATAATTCTAGAACTTAGACTTCCCCGGACTAGCTCAACTAAATATTTTCAAACTCCTTTGACAAAATTCCCTATTGAAACCTTTTCATCAAAATTTCGCAGTCGATATTACATTACACAAGAAAATTTAATCCAGCAAGTTTATCAGATGCCTATGAAATTCGTTGCTTATGTATCGGGGCCGATCGGGCCCAATTTGGGCTAAAATTGCATTCACCAAGCCAGGTTCGGAGCGTATGATCTTGATAAATGGGGCCTCTAACTAGGGAAATGGTGGGTTCAGACTGGTGTAGTTACAGATTCGGGGTAAGTAGATTGAGGTTGTGTTATTTGAGTGAAAAATAGAATCTGACCAGCCTTTTATTTATTTGTTTATTTATTTCGGGACAAACAGTTACACAAAGATGGTACAGTAGAAGTGTTTACAAAAAAAAAACTGGCCAAGTGCGAGTCGGACTCGCGTGCAAAGGGTTCCGAACGAATTTAATTTTTTTATCATGTTATTTTAACACTACAAACTTCTAATAGGTTTTCCTGTAATCTTTAGGTAAAGATCTATTATCTCCATTTTTTTTCAAAATTTTAGGCTCAGTAGTTTCGGAGATAAGGGGGGGGAATGGTCATTTTTCGTCTTATTTCTTGAATAACTTCAAAACAATTTATTTTAAAATCATGAAAAAAAAATATTTAAAACCCTCACTGTAAGCCCTTTCATTTGATATGTCACACGATATTGTTCAAAAAACTTTTTTTTTTTTTCTAGTTTGACCCCCAATAGTGACCCCCATACTAAAAATTTAATAATTTACGTAACGCGTCCGTGTTTGGGTCACAGAAGTCCATATGTGTACCACATTTCAACAGAATCGGTCGAGTGGATCCGGAGAAAACTGGCTGTGACAGACGGACAGACAGACAGACAGACAGACACCCGAGTGATCCTATAAGGGTTCCTTTTTTTTTCGGAACCCTAAAAAAGTAACATATGTCGTACGTTAGTACGTTATCCACATTTTAAACACAACAGAATGTTTACGGCACTAATTGCACACGAGTAAAATTAGAAAGGATAACCTAAAAATACTATTTAAAACAAAATTAGATATACAAAATTTCTTTTTAAGTGACTAAATAAAAAAGCATCAATTTAAATAGGAAACAAAAAAAATTAAAAATGAAAAGCCAGAATTCAAATGAAAAAATAAATTAAAATCAAAAATTTAAAAATGTTAAATAAAACACAAACTTAAAATTAAATGCGAAATAACAAATTATGAAAAATAATAAAAACATAATTTAAATCAGCAATAAATCACTTTTACTGACTGTGTTGGGGCCGGCTCGTAACGTGTAGTGTAGTATCTACGTAACGTGCCACCCTTGGCAAGGCTGGTGCCAGATTTTATGGCTTCTGACTATTCGTAATAACTGTCAAAGATGTTCAAAATGACAGCCAGGACCAGCGGCAGAATGTGCTTGCCTAGGCACGGAGAAGTCTCGTAATATTTTCGCTTGATCGCCCATCCACGGACCGACCTTGGCACGCATCGCTTTACCTCGACCCGTGCAACTGTTATTATTGTTCAGCAATTTTTCGGCTAAGCTGATTACTTGGTTGATTTAAAATAAAAGTTCATACAATTTTATTGGCACACTATCTCAAAAACTAGTTCCGTCAGAACCCCGACTTACCCTCAGACCCGACCATGCATCGTTACAAGGAAATGACACCCCGTGTTTGTGATCGCGTCTCCGAAGGCGATTGCTCAGTGTCGGTTGCCATGGCAACCGTCGCCAATAACGAGACGAATACGTAGCGTTGTTGTGTGGCCTACGTGAGGGATGAAAAGCGATAGAAACTGAGAGAACTAAGATACATAGCTCTCAGCGCCAATTCTACAAATTAAAAAGCAACGTTCGCATTCGCATATCAGTCGCAATCTGTGAAAATGTGTGAAAATGTGGGAAAATGTGGGAGAATGTGGGAAAATTTGAGGTGGTTTTGACAAATTGCGACTGTTGTTGGCCATTGCTACCTCAAATGGCGTAGACTTTATCTCTATCTTTGACCTAGACTAGAGTAAAGAGCAAACCTATCACAAATAAATAAAAAAACCAGCCAAGTGTGAGTCGGACTCGCACACGAAAGGTTCCGTACCATAAAAATTTTATTATTTGTTGTTATAGTGGCAATAGAAATACACAATCTGTGAAAATTGCAACTGTCTACCTATTACGGTACTTGAGATACAGCCCCCTGAAAGACAGACGGACGGACAGACAGCGGAGGCTTAGCTTCGGGTACGGAACCCTAAAAATATATCTCGGCAACGTGACACTTTAGGGCACCATGTTCCTAACATTTTTGTTTATTAAAGTGTCCTCTTTTCATCAAAATCTGGCTCGAGACTCCTTTTAGTGTTTTTCGATATTCCTCATATAGTTTCGGATTTGGCCATCCAGGCACACTTTAAAAATCAGCCTGTAAAAGATCCCACTCAAATAGATGGACAAGCTTTTAGAATTCATTCAGGCCACCAAAATAAGTACAACAATAAAACAAACTTTTTACCCGACTACGGCAAAGCCAAAAGGAAGGGTAATGATTTTAGCAGTCTATGTATGTATGTATGTATGTATGTATGTATGTATATAACTATGTTCCACTCTTACGCCTAAACCACTGAGCCGATTTTTATGATTGAGGTATCAATAAATTCTTAAAAACGTTCCGGGTGACATAGGCTATATAAATTATTCCTAAATGTATTATGATGGAGTTGACACGTAAATTTCTATCCACGAAAAAAAATAATTTCAGATATTTGTGACATGTTTGGTATCAAACGATAGGTCTTGATGAGCACATTACAAATATGTATGTATATCATATTGTCTAAGTAAATGTATAGGTTTAAATTGCTAAAAAACAAGTAAAAGCGAGCCTGCACTTCGTGGGACGTAGCTGTACAATTTAGTGAAAAACATGATCAAAGTGATACCAACGTGAAGTTAATCAAATCTTTGAAATCTTTACGATTTGTTATGCCACTCATTAGAAGAAAAATACATAAAGCGAAATATTTATGTTTCGGATTTTTTCGAAGCTCGATAGATGGTGTTAGCGTCGAAATAAATCACGCCATGCTTTCGTCTCTGATGTCGCTTCGTCCCTGTAATGGGACGTGGTGAGCGGTCACAACCCTGCCCTTGGCAACCCCTCGACCCGTAAAACGGGCCTCTCACTGTGTTCCATAGCTAAAAATGCTTAAATTCGTCGAGTGAGCGCCTGCCCAAAAAGTGATAGCAACTCATACGCAATATGTATAAATGCTAATTGTATACTACAGGCGCGCTGCGGCGCCGTTATCTCATTGTCGCATTTTCACGACACCAAGTCGGCAGTCAATAGGTTTCGTTTGTTTTTTACCCGACTACGGCAAATCCAAAAGGAAGGGTTATGATTTTAGCTGTCTATGTATGTATGTATATATGTATGTTCCACTCTAGCGCCTAACTAATCCACTGAACTGATTGTGATGAATAAGGTATCAATAGATTTGTAAGAACTTTGCGGGTGACATAGGCTAGGTATACATTTTCACTTTATTTAAAATGCGAGAAAACACACGTAAATTTCTGACTCTAAAAAAAAAATTAAATTGAGATAATCATAACATGTTTGGTATCAAAGGAAAGGTCTTAACGAGCACTTTATAAATATGTACAAATATTGTATTGTCTAAGTAAATAAATATGTATAAATTGTTAACAAACAAGCGACAGTGAGTATTACTGAAAAAGTAATCTATGTAGAATCTGTAGAAGAGTTGTTGTTGTACATTAAATTAAAATAAAGTAGCCAGGAATAGGTACTAACAGAAACCATTTCCAGTATTTAATTTTTTTACCGTTTGTCTGTTTAGTTGTTCAAAACACGTGGAAAGTAAAAAAACTAATGCAGATAACTTTTATCAATTGTAATTTTATAACTCAAAGTACAAAATTAAGGTTTTGTTTCATCCGAATCGGTTCGCTCTATCAAAATATATGTGAATTTAACATTAATTTTCATTACGTATAGCAAATACATACACGTAACGCCATCTATTGAACAAAAATCGTACTACCAGTTCATGGAAATAACACCAGGCCTTAAAACTGGAAAGTCGCAGGGAACAGCCGATAGATATGTTTATATAATATCTATTCAGCCTTTTCCCAGCGTTCCGCAGCTGAATACCAGTAATTTACGTGATGCGGCAGATCTCCACAACCCAGAAACAGGGTAACGCGGTACTTCTTGGCAGACCTGGTGTCAGATATTCTGGCTTCTGACCATCCGTAACGTCTGCCAAAAATCTACAAATAACAGGCGGGACCAAGGGCTTAACTTGCTTTCCGAGGCACGGAGGAGTCTTAGCATGCGTTGTTTAACCGAGAAGATCGAATCGCTTTTGTCATTTAGCCCCAAGATTCTCAGAGACCATTATTGATAATTAGCCGTAATAAATGGGATGAAAAGTCTGACAACTTATTTTACTTATGATTTTGTATCTTTAAAATAATAATAATAAGTATGTATTTTTATAATTCTGATTGATATCCCCAACTCTACGTTAAAGCGCAAATTTTGCGAACAGTCTCCTGAGATTACTGACTAATATTAAGTAGCATTGTAAGCAAATCCAGACTTTATGACCAGTAGCAACATTAAACCGTTTTAACTTGTCTACACTATCTACACTAATATTATAAAGAGGAAAGATTTGTTTGTTTGTTTGTTTGAAATGAATAGGCTCCGAAACTACTGGACCGATTTGAAAAATTCTTCCAGCAACGGATAGCTACATTATCAGAGAGTAACATCTGCTATATTTTATCCCCGTACTCCCACGGGAACGGGAACTATGCGGGTGAAACCGCGTGACGTTCACTAGTAATAGATAAACAAAATGAAATGACTTTAACATACTGTATATGAAAGAACTTTGACTCATTTAATTTCAGTGAAAATTAAACTTTTATGCGGAAACCTGGCAACATTAGGTCACCCGCAGGCCTTAATGGCTTATCATCCGTGGTGAGGGGCAAAGCCCCGTGATAGGTTCGACGCGACTTTTAAGACAATACAAAGTTTTAAGACAAGACATAAAGTGTTGGTTATGTATCTATGTCCTTAATCTTCATCAACTGTCCAACCTTTTCCCAAATATATTGGGTTCAGCTTCCAGACAAACTGGATCCAGCTGAATACCACATCCCAATAACTGGGTGGCCCGGTACTTTTTGGTCAGATTGGTGTCAGATTTTCTGGCTTCTGACAATCCGTAATGACTGTCAAAAGTCTACAAATAACAGGCGGGACTAACGGATTTAAGTACTTTCCGAGGCATGCAAGAGTCTTGGTATGATAAGATAAGACGATCAACCATACACGGACCGACTTCAGCAACAGTGGCGTAGCTAGCATGGCTGTCACCTGGGGCACCCTGAAATATTTATGCCTTGCGCGGTGACGGAAGTCACAAGCCATTTTTCGATTTTTTTTGCACCTCATCTCGGACAGGATTCATTGCGTCCCCTGTTAAGGGGTGACACCCGACCGTAACAAAAAAGTCAACGAACGGTTGAGTGTCACCCGCAAATGTAGAAAACAGCAAGAAAGAACTAAAAAAAATTTTACTTCTTAGGTATCTATGCATCACCATCACACTTTTTCGCCCATATCCACGCCAAAAAAGTCGCGAGCATAGCTAGTTGTACATAATTAAAATGATAGCGACGTGCAGTTATAAATAGAAACGATTTTTAAAACGGAAAAGTATAAAATAAAAAAATAGTTTAAAAAACTGTAACCCGACTACAGAAAAATAAAAGTGATCTCAAAAGTATGAAACAAGAAAATATTTCAGAAACAAATCAAGAGAGGTACAAAAATGGTGAAAGTAAAGCCGTGGTCGCATGCCTGTATATCATATGGGTGCCTGGCACATCTATAAAACTATCAAGGCATGCGACCACGGCTTTACTTTCACCATTTTTGTACCTCTCTTGATTTGTTTCTGAAATATTTTCTTGTTTCATACTTTTTACCCGACTACGGCAAAGCCAAAAGGAAGGGTAATGATTTTAGCAGTCTATGTAGGTATGTATGTATGTATGTATGTATATAACTATGTTCCACTCTTACGCCTAAACCACAGAGTCGATTTTTATGATTGAGGTATCAATAGATTCATAAAAACGTTCCGGGTGACATAGGCTATATAAATTATTCCTAAATGTATTGTGATGGAGTTCACACGTAAATTTCTGTCCACGAAAAAAAATAATTTCAGATAATTGTGACATGTTTGGTATCAAAAGAAAGGTCTTGATGAGCACATTACAAATATGTATGTATATCATATTGTCTAAGTAAATGTATATGTTTAAATTGCTAACAAACAAGTAAAAGCGAGCCTGCACTTCGTGGGACGTAGCTGTACAATTTAGTGAAAAACATGATCAAAGTGATACCTACGTGAAGTTAATCAAATCTTTGAAATCTTTACGATTTGTTATGCCACTCGTTAGAGGAGAAATACATGAACTGAAATATTTATGTGCCGGATTTTTTCGAAGCTCGATAGATGGTGTTAGCGTCGAAATAAATCACGCCATGCTTTCGTCTCTGATGTCGTTGCGTCCCCGTAACGGGACGTGGTGAGCCGTCACGACCCTGCCCTTGGCAACCTCTCGACCCGTAAAACGGGCCTCTCACTGTGTTCCATAGCTAAAAATGCTAAAATTCGTCGAGTGAGCGCCTGCCCAAAATGTGATAGCAACTCATACGCAACGTGTATAAATGCATGTTGTATATTGCAAGCGCGCTGCGGCGCCGTTATCTCAGTGCCGCATTTCACGACACCTAGTCGGCAGTCAACAGGTTTCGTTTGTTTTTTTACCCGACTACGGCAAATCCAAAAGAAAGGGTTATGATTTTAGCTGTCTATGTATGTATGTATATGTGTATGTTCCACTCTAGCGCCTAACTAAACCACTGAACTTATTGTGATGAATAAGGTATCAATAGATTAGTAAGAACTTTGCGGGTGACATAGGCTAGGTATACATTTTCACTTTAATTAAAATGCGAGAAAATACACGTAAATTTCGGACTCTGAAAAAAAATATTGAGATAATCATAACATGTTTGGTATCAAAGGAAAGGTTTTAACGAGCACTTTATAAATATGTGCAAATATTGTATTGTCTAAGTAAATAAATATGTATCAATTGTGAACAAACAAACGACAGTGAGTTTTACTGAATAAGTAATCTATGTAGAATCTGTAGAAGAGTTGTTGTTGTACATTAAAATAAAATAAAGTAGCCAGGAATAGGTACTAACAGAAACCATTTCCAGTATTTCATTTTTTGACCGTTTGTCTGTTTAGTTGTTCAAAACACGTGGAAAGTATAAAACGAATGCAGATAACTTTTATATCAATTGTAATTTAATAACTCAAAGTACAAAATTAAGGTTTTGTTTCATCCGAATCGGTTCGCTCTATCAAAATATATGTGAATTTAACATTAATTTTCATTACGTATAGCCAATACATACACGTAACGCCATCTATTGAACAAAAATCGTACTACCAGTTCACGGAAATAGTCGCAGGGAACAGCCGATAGATATATTTATATAATATCTATTTAGCCTTTTCCCAGCGTTCCGCAGCTGAATACCAGTAATTTACGTGATACGGCAGATCTCCACAACCCAGAAACAGGGTAACGCGGTACTTCTTGGCAGACCTGTTGTCAGATATTCTGGCTTCTGACCATCCGTAACGTCTGCCAAAAATCTACAAATAACAGGCGGGACCAACGGCTTAACTTGCTTTCTGAGGCACGGAGGAGTCTTAGCATGCGTTGTTTAACCGAGAAGATCGACTCGCGTGGCTTTTGTCATGTAGCCCCAAGATTCTCAGAGACCATTATTGATAATTAGCCGTATTAAATGGGATGAAGAGTCTGACAACTTAAGTCACTAATAATTTTGTATCTTTCAAATAATAATAATAAGTATGTATGTTTATAATTCTGATTGGTATCCCCAACTCTACGTTAAAGCGCGAATTTTGCGAACAGTCTCCTGAGATTACTGACTAATATTAAGTAGCATTGTAAGTAAATCCAGACTGTATGACCAGTAGCAACATTAAACCGTTTTAACTTGTAATAGATAAACAAAATTAAATGAGTCAGAGTTCTTTAACATACTGTATATTAAAGAACTTTGACTCATCTAATTTCAGTGAAAATTAAACTTCCGGTTTTATGCGGAAACCTGGCAACATTAGGTCACCCGCAGGCCTTAATGGCTTATCAACCGTGGTGACGGCAAAGCCCCGTGATAGGTTCGTCGCGACTTTTAAGACAAGACAAAGTTTTGAGTTTTAAGACAAGATATAAAGTGTTGGTTATGTATGTATGTCCTAAATCTTCATCAACTGTACAACCTTTTCCCAAATATATTGGGTTCGGCATCCAGACAAACTGGATCCAGCTGAATACCACATCCCAATAACTGGGTGGCCCGGTACTTTTTGGTCAGATTGGTGTCAGATTTTCTGGCTTCTGACAATCCGTAACGACTGTCAAAAGTCTACAAATAACAGGCGGGACCAACGGATTTAAGTACTTTCCGAGGCATGCAAGAGTCTTGGTATGATAAGATAAGACGATCAACCATCCACGGACTGACTTCAGTAACAGTGGCGTAGCTAGCATGGCTGACACCTGGGGCACCCTGAAATATTTATGCCTTGCGCGATGACGGAAGTCACAAGCCATTTTTCGAATTTTGTTGCACCTCATCTCGGACAGGTTTCATTGCGTCCCCTGTTAAGGGGTGACACCGTGACCGTAACAAAAAAGTCAACGAACGGTTGAGTGTTACCCGCAAATGTAGAAATCAGCAAGAAAAAACTAAAGAAATTTTTAAATCTTATCTATGCATCACCATCACATTTTTTCGCCCATATCCACGCCAACAAAGTCGAGAGCATAGCTAGTTGTACATAATTAAAATGATAGCGACGTGCAGTTATAAATAGAAACGATTTTTAAAACGGAAAAGTATAAAATAAAAAAAAAAATAGTTTAAAAAACTGTAACCCGACTACAGAAAAATAAAAGTGATCTCAAAAGTATGAAACAAGAAAATATTTCAGAAACAAATCAAGAGAGGTACAAAATTGGTGAAAGTAAAGCCGTGGTCGCATGCCTTTATAGTTCTATAGGTGTCCCAGGCACCCACATGATATACAGGCATGCGACCACGGCTTTACTTTCACCATTTTTGTACCTCTCTTGATTTGTTTCTGAAATATTTTCTTGTTTCATACTTTTGAGATCACTTTTATTTTTCTGTAGTCGGGTTACAGTTTTTTAAACTATTTTTTTTTTTATGAGATCACTTTTATTTTTCTGTAGTCGGGTTACAGTTTTTTAAACTATTTTTTTATTACAAAAAATATAACCGACTTCCAAACAAAACAATCATCATCATCATATCAGCCAAAAGACGTCCACTGCTGGACATAGGCCCCCCCAAATTTGGGGGGGGGGTTTGCCATAATCACCACGCTTGGCAGGCGGGTTGGCGATCGCAGTGTATGGTGTTGAGTTTTACAGAGAACGCTGCTGCCCATTCTCTGGTGAGTCCCTTAGTCGCCTCTTATGACACCCACGGGAAGTGATGGGATGGTATTATTCTTTTTACTTTTGATGGTATTATTGTTTAAACAAAACAATATAAAGTATAAAGTAACTTTAATTTCGGAAGTCGGTGTTTTCGGTTTTGTTTTTTTTTTATTTTTTGAAACCATCTTCCGAAATTAAAGTTATTTTATACTTTGTAGTATAGTGTTTTGTTTGGAAGTTGGTTGTATATTTTGTAATTTTTTTTTTCACTTTTAAGTAGTGAAACTTGGACGACGTCATCGTCTACGCAGATTTTGAAATAAGCAAAAATACCCATAAAATAAAAACTACTTAGCGAAACTGAACTAAATGTTTACGGGACCACATAGAAATCGAATCAGAAACCTCGGAGTAATCGGTGCATTTACAAAAAAAAATACTAACCGAATTGCGAACCTCCTCCTTTTTTGGAAGTCGGTTAAATAAATAAGAAAAAGCATTAGATTCTTACAAGAAAAAAGAATCACCTAACGTAAAGCCACTAAAAATATTGGCAATTTATTATTTTTATTTTTTTATAACGTTAGATGTCTTGCGCGTCCAGTACAATAATGTTTTTAGGGTGTTGTTGAAACTGCCCCGTTTCTGTAGCGCATCTGCCAGATGCCAGCTTGATGCCCTTGAGTCAATTGAGAAACGAGCCAAGAGGATCATCGGCGATGATAGGCTCGTCGCGACGAAGCTTCAAAGTCTTGAGCATCGACGACGAGTTGCTAGCCTGTCGGTTTTCTACCGGTTGCATTTTGGGGAATGTGCGACGGAATTGCATAATTTGATTACGCCAAGCCCGTTCCATCATCGGACCACAAGATGAACGGCGATGCGCCACCGGTACATGGTGGACATCCCACCCACGCACACAAAACGTTTTGGGAACACATTCATAGTGCGTGCAGCTAAGGAGTGGAATTCCCTGCCGGAGTCTGTGTTTCCTGATAGCTATAACCTGGGAGTATTTAAGTCAAGAGTGAATAGGTTACTTCTAGGCAAGCGTGCTCCATCTTCGACCACATCATCGCTTACCATCAGGTGAGATAGTGGTCAAAAGCGAGCCTATAAATAGTTAAAAAAACGAGCTGATGGCTTTCAGGCAGTAGTTCAAAAAAACTCGCATCACTGATTGGTCGAACGCGGGACAGTGACAATAGCATCCTGAAAACAGTTGTAGAGAGTCCTTACTCACCTTTTCTGAGGCACTATGTGGGGAAAATGATCAGGTAGACTAGAGTCAAGAGCAAACCCATCACAAATAAAAATAAAAAAAGGTAGCTTATTCCTCACTTTATAGGTATCTGCACATCCTGCCTTAGACACCTACTTTGTGGTTTGTTTTTTGTCCTTGTTTGTTTACTACTAACATTAGTTATAAGATATATATATTTTACTAACAAAATGGGCTATATTGTTGTCCAAAATTGATAAATAAATAAATTAATTAATTATTTTAGGTCAAAATAAAATCACTTTAATCCGTGATTTTTTGCTTGGATATCTTTGGTTACAGTTACTGAAGCCTAAATCAAAATTAAAATTATATAGAAGGTAACCCAACCTGACTGAAAAACATCTGCACTCTTCCTCATAACATCATTTTTCACGGTTAAAATGTATTTTTTATAAGAAATGTTATTTCGATTTTATAAAAACGCGAATATTTCCTTATTCGCTTTCCCATAAGGACACGCGACACTCGATCTAAGAGCTATTACTGTCTCCATAGCAACAGCCAATAAGCAGTAATTTCATTACATCGCATCCCCCTACTAAACGGATTTTCTTTACAACACAATTATTTGAACACCTTTTTCAGAAGCAATAAACGAAACGAAAAAAATCTCATAGCAATAATACAGTTCCCGGAAATGTGACATATCAAGTTACTGAAAGATACTGGCTATGAAGACGTTGTACTCGTAAAAAGGCGAACGTTTTGCTAAAATATAAGATATTTAAAAACCCGGTGCGAGGCCAAGTGCGAGTTGGACTCGCACGCGAAGGGTTCCGTACCATAAACCTTAATTTTTATTATTTACTAGCTGACCCGCGCGGCTTCGCTCCCGTCATCTGGCTACTCTACCTACCTACCATAGCTACCCTACCTTACCTACCTGCCTACCTACATACTCATTCTTTTTTTTTTTGTATTTTATTATGCTATTCCGGACGAAGAAATTAGTCTTCGTCCGGAATAAAACTATGAAAATCGGTCGAGCCGTTCTCGAGTTAGTTAGAAAAGTGTTCGAACAAACCCGACTTTGAGAATTTTGCTATATTGTGAAAGATTCGACCCTTTTCTAGAAGTCATTTTTATATTAGCGAGACAAAAATAAAACGAATAAACTGAAGGAAGACGGACAGCGGTGGCTTATTAATAAATAGGGTTCCGTTAGCAACCTTGGTACGGAACCCTAAAAATCGACTTGGTTCGCACGAATCAAAATCGTACGCGAAGGCTTAAATAATAGGGTCCCATTAGCAACTTTGGCACGGAATCCTATAATTTGCCTTGGCTCGCAAATCGAACTGTCTGATAATTAGCACGAATTAAAAACTTAGTTGCGGGCAACCTGGGAGTCTTTAAGACAAAAGTGAACAGGTTGCTTCTAGGCAAACGTGCTCCATCTTCGACCGCATCATCGCTTACCATCAGGTGAGATAGTGGTCAAACGCGTGCCTATCAATAGTAAAAAAAAAAAATGAAATACAAAATCTGTGAAAATTTCAACTACCTAACTAATCTATTACGGTTCTTGAGATACAGCCCTCTGACAGACGGACGGACGGACAGGGGAGGCTCAGTAATAGGGTTCCGTTGATTACCTTTTTGGCACGGAACCCTAAAAACCGGCCAAGTGCGAGTCGGGCTCACGCAACAAGGGTTTCGAACAGACCATATTTTAAAACATGTATGTTTAAATCCACAACGGGTCGATCTTCAAGTTTAAGCAACGTTTGCTCAGATCAGTCTGTAGATGGGTGACCATTTAAACATACCAAGACCTCCTCCTTGCCTCGAAAAGCACGTTGAGGGTACCTGTCCATTGCCAGCGAGCAAGGCAGCGGAGCGGAGAAACGGAAATTTTTAGCCAATAGAATTGCATAAAATCTCCGTACCCCGTGTGTCCCACGTGAGTCACTGACATTTTTACTGACATGATTGGTTAATATTTCTCAGTTTCTGCGCTCCGCAGGCACCCTAAGCCGTTGGTCCCGGCTGTCGTTAGCCAGAAGCCAGAAAAAATGACTCCAGTCTAGGCAAGAAGTACCGTGTTACAGGTGTGTTGTGTTGTGGTGCAGGTCTGGTAGGCAAACGCTCTGCATGAAATACTGGTATTCAGCTGAATTCAGTTTGACTGCAAGCCGACCCCAATGTAAGGAAAGGTTATGCAGATTTATAGAAAAGTACTATACCTATTCTAAATTAATTTTATAATTTCAGGCTCGGTAGTTTCAGTTTGATTTCAGTTTTCAAAATTAATTATTTTTAAGATTAAAAAAAAAATCCGACCCTAATAAGACCCTTCATTTGAAATTACACAAAGAATTTTAATTCAGTTGTTATCGTCAGCGAAATATGTTTTTAAACCGACTTCCAAAAAAGGAGGAGGTTCTCAATTCGGTGGGTATTTCTTTCCCTCCACTCCGAGGTTTCTGATCCGATTTCCGTGATTCTTTTTTAGTTCGATGCGGTATACTTGCTATTTGGCCCCGTAAAAATGTGATTCAGTTTGGTTCAGTAGTTTTTATTTTATGAGCATTTTTGTTTATTTCAATTTCTGGGTAGACGAAGCCGTCGTCAAGTATCAATCACCACTTAAAAGTTAAAAATAAAAAACTTAAAAATAAAGTATATATAACCGACTTTCAAACAAAATACTACAAAGTATAAAATAACCTTAATTTCGGAAGTCGGTGTTAAAAAACAAAGAAACAACACCATAAACACCGACTTCCGAAATTAAGGTTTTTTTCATACCCTATGTGTATTCCATTTAACTTGAACAATGACTTAGTGGTTACTAAGACGCTGTAGCCCCTAAAGGAGGCAGCTCTCTGTTGTGTAGTAATAGACAATGAAAGTGGCAGTGGGAACAAAGCACTTGTGTTTATTCATTTACATTTTAATCGTTACAGCCGTTTAATGGGACGTAAAAATTCTTTGCACGCGTTAAAGGGTCGTAAAGAATCGGAACTTATAGTGCAAACAAAAAGATACAGGTTTCCGGTGCAGGCAGATTGATGCGGGCTGGTACCGATCAATGCAGGTATAATATTCCCAAGTTATCTTATGCGCTCATTTATAAAAAAACAAGTTTAAACGAGCCATATGTCCGACGAACTGCAGGAAATGGTTGTCAATAAGGATAGTTTTGCCTGTTTCTTTATGCTGGTTAACTCTGCACCGATCGGTATCGACCCGCACGGGGTTTTCTGTGCTGGAAACCTGTTCTTTTGTGTAAACACCCTTACACGCGAGTCTGACTCGCATTTGGTTGGCTGTAATGAAACCTTCTCATCATTAAAACCGGCCAAATGCGAGTCGGACTTGTGCGCCAAGGGGTCTGAAAGAATTATATTTTTTACAAGACATTTGCTCAAAAAATGCATAACGGAGCCTGTATACATGGTTCGAAAGTTAAACGTTACGCACCATACAATGGTCCAATCCAATATACGCTGTGTTGAATAATGTTGCATGATATTCGTATAGATATTGGTATTTACAAACTCGTGACTGCCCTCGACTTCATCTCGGGCTCACATTCGTCTACTCGTTTGTAAAAACCAACTTACCGCACTTGCATCATAAATATCTATTTCTTAACCTATTATAATTAAACTATAGACGTGTGTCAGGTTTTCCTGTTGTTTATAAGTAAAGTTTTTTTATTTTTATTTCAAGAATGACAATTTCGGAGATAAGGTAAGGATCGACTTTCACATATTTTCCTTAATAACTTAATTCTTAGTTTAAATTATGAATAATAATATTCAAGACAGTCACAATGAGCCTTTTCATGTGACATGTCACACGGCAAAGTTGGAAAAACCTTTTTTGTATTGTAATTTTTCCCCCAAAAGTAACCCCATACTCAAATGATATTTATTTACTGTACCTAACATGTGAATTTAGACTTTTCTAAAAATTTGCAAAGCGAATAAGCGATGAATATAATTAGACTTTATTTTAGAATACCTCCTTTGTCATTGAAAACATTCTAACGTAATAACAAATCAGTGATCCCAATTTATTTCAATTTTATTGAATACATAAGTACCTATTTCTATTCATTCCACGTTTGAGCAATAAAAATATTTCCAAAGTCTAGAATGAAAGTTCAATGAATCATTTGGAACATGACTAATTGAAAACTTTTTTTGAATTATTCAGAAAAAATAACTCAAAGTAAGTTCAATATTCATAAAGACGTCTAAGGGTGTGGCCAGACTATTGTGATTCACTAATTTCTAATGCTGTAAAACATGAGTCGCATTTTTTAGGATTCCGTTCCCGTAACCAAAAGAATTACTAAGACTCCGCTGTCCTTCCGTCTGTCTGTTTGTCAACGGGCTGTATCTAAAGGAACGTAAAGGGTAGACAGTTGAAATTTTCCTAGAGTGTGTATTTCTATTGCCGCTATAACAACAAATAATAAAAACTAAATTAAAGGGGGTTCTCTTCGTATGAGTCCTTAACCCTTCGAATTGGTGTTTTCAACAAAAATAGGAACAGCTGCATTTTCGTTGAACTCATTGGCTCGTATATAATGTACAGGATGGGCCGCAAGTTTTTTTGACTCCACAAATTGACCTGTCCAGACAAAACGAACTTGCCCAGAAAAAAAATCCTGTATGATGAATTGATGAACGTACGCGGACAAGCAAACAGCGCTATCTTTACGATTCAAATCTATGGTGTTTCATGTTGAGGTACACGGTTACTGACATAGGTATAGTAGCTCAACAACCACGAACATTGACTAGATATCTTTTGTATTTAAATCTATGGTTGAGCTCCTTTAGTTTCTTTTTGAGCTACACGATTACTGAAAAATAGTAGCTCAACAATCGCGTACAGTGACTGGACAGGTCCACTCAAATCAGTTTGGTACTTTCGTCAAAAGACCGTCTCTGGCACTTATCTTCATGGACGTCATATGATTAATCTGACCAATAATATGGAATGGATTTTAAAAGAAACTGTGAGACCTGAGTTTGTACCGGTAATGCTTCTCATAAAAGTCTTGTTTTTGTAATGTTATTTTTCATACTTTGTAAAGTTGTTTCCAGTTTGGCTAGGACATTGCAGGATTGAATCACCTGATTGTCTGATAAAAAGATGACTCCGTGCTTCGGAAGCACGGAGTCATCTTCAGCACGTATAAGCCGGTGGTCCCGGCCGGCAAATGGCGGTCGTCAAATAAACCATGTCAGAGGCCCTTGAGGCGGTTTAGAAACTCTGACACTAGGGTGTGTAGGGCGTTAGACCTTACTGCCCACACGATAAGAAGTAGATTCTCCGGACAAACAATGGTATACCTAGGCTACAACGTGTAACGTAACCCAACCCAACTATGTAGATACCTAACTACCTACCTCTGGTCCAAACCGTGTAACAGAATAAAAGCAATACCTATTAAGATGAGAATAAGAAGAAGACTTTTAGAATGGGAAAATGAATCGCGAAAAAAATATTCGCTGTTCAGTACATTTTGTCGGTATAGGCACTTGTATCATCGCCGGCGAGGAAGCGATTAGCTATCGACTACTTGCTCTCTGAGGAAAGGGTCAAAAGATATAGATCTCATGTGAGTTAAAGAGACACATACATTCACAGTCGATAGCTAGCTATTCACACTGCCGGTGAGCGGCTCTTACCGCTAGTTGATCGCAGCGACAAGAGCTACCAAAGATTGTTTTCGCTCAGCGACCTTCGCTTGGTGGTCAGAACTTATCAATTAACGGTAATTTCTACCTACAATGCAGGCCGGAGCGAGTATTGCGAGTAATCGCCCGCCGCACAAAAGCACTCGCTTAAAGCCGAGCGTCAAAACTACCGAAACTTTTCACTCGCTACTCGCTGCTCGCCAACTCGTTTTGAGTTTCAAGCTTTACTCGCTACTCGCTGACCACCGGCGGTGAGAGAAGTGCCTTAGGCACATATAAATGTAAAGCGGAGTTGATTTCAGTCCTGACCATTACTTTACATTTAATCAGATTTGACTTTACACACTTGTAAAAGGTCTGACCATAATTTTATAATAAACTAGCTGCTGCCTACGACTTCGATCGTGGGTATGTCGAAAAGTAAAATTACATCGCTATGTAAGATCGCTAAGATAAGATATACAAACAGTCAATATCTAGCATTGCTAGACCCCTCTTAGAATGAGGAATTTGAAAAACAATTATGCAAGGCACTGGCTGTATCATCTCTTCTGTTCAAAATGCCGTCCAGCCCCAGTCATTTTTCGTAATGAGAAACTTCTGTACACGATGTTGAAGGAAGTTGCTAGGGTTGTTAACACACGATAGAGCTACATAAAGTTGGCCATGGTTATAACAACCAGAAAAGAAGTCTACCCCCGCAACGGATGGAGTAGAGACTCCGTAATCCGCATTTAGACTCCCATTCGGTCCATTGCGCGTAAGTAAGACTAACTTAGTCAGCCTAGCTCCACTCAAATGCACAGAAACCTCGTGGGTGCTCCACAGGTTTCACGTAGCAACCTCTTTGTTTCGAGCGATCCACACTGCAGACTTCTGCATTGTGGATAGGTCGTCTGAATGGCTTGGAGACGCAACATATGTGGTCGCGATCCTTAGCAGTGAGGAAACGATGATGAAGAAGAAGATACAACTTTATAGATATAACTTTACGAACACTGTTAAAAAATGCTGACGGCGTATACCACAATTCAAAATGTGGGTAGGTTATTTTGGAAGATAACCTGTGTTGTCCCGTTACTTCAGCATTAATTCGTTTCTTCTGTGTACGAGGAATCCACCGACCAAGCAGCAATCAATACGCATAATATTGACGAATTTTTGTGGGGAAAATATTTCCATGAAAACGGGCATGGAAGAAATGGTACACATTATCCTATTGAGTTCAATAATTGTATTTACATATTTAATTTAGAGCAAAGGCACTCGGCTGAAAGTCATACATATCCAGAAAACTGTTATAGAAGCTGAAATAAGACATCGGCTGATTACTCCGGTGACGACGATGTAATCATTCCCAAAATCTCTCTCATTCCCAATTATTTTCCATTTATATTCAAAAGTGATAATTTCCCAGTGAGCCTGTGATAGGTACGTCATGACCAGCTCAAGGCCGGGAATTATGCGTTAAGGGCTTCACCCTCCAGTTGATCACGAGGAACTGTAGATCCCTCGGCAATGACGCCACAGACGAACTCGCGAAGAGGTTCCAAGATGGTAGAGCTGGACCCATACCCACTCTTCCTGCTACTTTTCTTCCAGTTTTGTACATGAATTTGCCAGAGATCAATTATACTTCATGAGAGCTAATGGCCACGGGCTACAAATTGTAGGCAATCAAAAATGGCAATGTCAAGCCTATACACCCGACTAACGTAACTACTTCTCAGCCTAAGTAGACATACCTTCCGAATAAACCTCCCGAATAATAATAGGTATAATCACGGGTCATTGCCCTCTACAAAACATTTCTACAACATAGGCGCCCTTGACAGCCTAATTTGCAGAAGTTGCTTCGACACCGAGAAATCAGTCGCCCACTTGATCTTGGAAATTAGGCCGTTGCTTCCCGACGTGAACAAATCCTCGAAACGGTGAGGTCGCTACGTAAAACCTGTGGAGCACACAGGAGGTTTCTGTGCATTTGGGTGGAGCTAGGTTGGCTAAGTTAGTCAGAACACTTACGCGCAATGGACTGAATGGGAGTCTAAATGCGGATTACGGAGTCTCTACTCCAACCGTTGCGGGGGTAAACTTCTTTTCTGGTTGGCCATGGTTATAACAACCATGGCCAACTTTATTTAGCAACCCTAGCAACTTCCTTCAAAATTGTGTACAGAAGTTTCTCATTACGAAACTGACTGGGGCTGGACGGCATTTTGAACAGAAGAAATGATACAGCCAGTGCCTTGCATAATAGTCTTTCAAATTCCTTATTCTAAAAGGGGTCTAGCAATGCTAGATATTGACTGTTTGTATATCTTAGCGATCTTACATAGCGACATAATTTTTCTTTTCAACATACATGCGAACGAAATCGCGGGCAGCAGCTAGTGAATAAATAAAATAAACAAATTAATTTTTATTATTATTTAATACATTCATAAATAACACTTATGTATGGTCCCACCCTTATTTTTGAACTTTAAAAACTTATTGAGCACATTTGTTATATCTTAGGATTACTTAAATATCAATTCATTCTTTACATGCTTGCCCATACATACATTATTTACGTTCAATTATTTTCAGTGACCTTTGATCACAAACGATTTAAAAAAAAATGTGTTCAATGACTTTGCAGGGCTTTTTTTAGAATACATACTTTGAATTTTTAAGACTTACCTAGAAAATGAACTGTAGATATATTTAAGGGACCTACTAAAATATAATTGGGGCAATTAGGGGCCCCTTAATTACCTCTTAACAAACATCTCTTTGACATAGCCGCCACGGTCAGCCCACTCTGCAGAGGCCGCTTTGATAAAAATGCGAGTCCGTGGGTGTTCTTTCACGGGCCTCGGCAGCGCTGCCCTCCTGATGCCCACATAGTAGTGGAGGGCAACAGGGTAGGGGTCCAGGACCAGATGAAATATCTGGGCCTCGTGTTGGACAGCAGGTGGCGCTTCGGCCCGCATTTCAGCGGGCTGTCGACGCGCCTGCTGAAGGCTGCGGACGCCCTGTCGTGGCTCCTCCCAAACCTCGGGGGGCCCAATGCGCGATAAATCAACCTGCACGGAGAGAAACCTTTAAACGCTGAAGTCGCTCCAATAGCCAATGAAGCTCTCACGGCCGGCTATGTTAGAGGACTGAACCAAGCACAACGGACCGAATGGGAGTCTTCGGGGTTCTAAGGGGTCTTCTATTACTTCCAATAGACGATTAGTATAATTTATGCTTTTAACCGCAACGCTTGATGTGCAAAGCTTTAAATCTCGGCTAAACCTACCTACTTGCGCTGTCCAAAGATTAAAACACATAAGAAGACAAAGCTCATTATCATTCAGACAAAACAAAATTTGATGAAAAAAAAAAAAAAAAAAACAGTCTTCAACCTTTCTGGGTATTATATTCCCAAAAATATCCAGCGGTTTTAAAACGGTAAACTCCCAATATCCACCTCTTTAAATGTCTAATTCGAAAATGTGAAATTGTAAAACATGATAAACTGTTCGTCAATACAGATGTTGTGATATTTTTTAACAAAATCTTTATTCATACGTTCAAGTCATAGATGGTAGAGAGGTCGGCGCTGGACCAAATGTTCACTTAAAGCTGCCAGAATGCTTGTAGGGATGGGAGGGGTGAGATATCGATAGATTTTGCGAGTATGTTTAATAACAACATTTTAGAACTCGAAAGTAATGTCAAGGAAATGCTAATCAACATAATAGCTCCTTTTACTTTTGTATTTTAAGAAAACACCAACGTTAACCGAGCCCCACCATTCACAAATTATTGGATAACTATGGCAAGCGCCACATAAATTTTCAATAACGGTAATGTGAAATCATTATGAAAAACGATTCGAAGACGAAGAAGTACGACAACTTATGCTACTTTAAACATCCACAATCCTTAAAAGTAATAAATTTCGAGATAGATATTACTTCAAATATTACTTCAAATGTTTTACAAAACCTGAATTTTGTTCGAACCGCTGACATTTCCTTTGCCGCGCGTAATTATGAAAACGTACGCGGAACGCTCCGCCGTGGAGCCATTGTTATATCGTTTGTCACAATGTGAGACGGTATCATTTCGACGGACATTCATCTAATACCTTTAAACGGGCAATTCTTGTATATACGTACCTATATATATAATCTGAATCTCGGAAACGGCTACATAGATTTTCATGAAATTTAGAATGCTGGGGGTTTCGGGAGCGATAAATCGGCGATAAAGCTTGGATTTATTTTCAGAAAACGTCATAAAAAATCCACGAAAAGCTCGGTCGTCCAGGTACTAATAATTAATTTCAGCAAAAATCCTTATTCAAAAACCTACAAACCATCGACCCACATCCCATCCCTAGCGCCCACCGGAGCGCGTAATCAGGTGACTGCGCGCCCGTCGCGAATAACGAACGCAGCTCAATTGTTCCTCTTGCGCCCACAAGTGGGGGCCCACTCTCAGCGACAAAGCACCTTTGACGTTTCAAAGGTAATGAAGCTGTGGTCCGACGTAGATTGCAGACAGAAGCCGGGTCGGATTTCGTAGTTGCATGGTGAGAATCGGGTAAACTGCGTTAAACGTGAAAAACTGGTAGATTCTATACAAAAACTTGCCGAGAAAACTTAGATGAAGTTTGCTGACGTTCCAATAGATAGTAGACAATGTGAGATTGTTACAGAATAGGACTACATTTTTTGGTTTGTTTTGAGTTATTCAAGTTTCAGGGAATTTAAAAAACTTGTGTTTTAGTGGGTAGGTCTCGGATTGTTCGCAGAGCGGTTGGTTGATGGTTCTTGGCCACAAGTAAGGGCACACTCCCGGCGTCAAAGCACTTTTGACGTTTTAGAGGTAATGAAGCTGTGGTCGGACGTAGACTGCAGGTGAAAGCTGGGTCGGTTTTCGTAGTTGCGTGCTGCGAATGGGGTAAGCGGCGGTTTTTTTTTGTTTGTTTGCGTTTGGCCACGATCTCTCATAATGAATGGGCGTTTAAAAGTAGAACTATTTCTGAAAGGTCGTTTTGAGTAGTCGTTTCGGAAAATTAAATAAATTTTAGGCTCTGGGTTGCATTGCTCGCAAAACGAATGGTTGATGGGACCAGAATGTTCAGCCGGTAAATAGGGTATTTTACTGAAAAAAACGAATTAGCCCGTCAGATACATTTCCAAAAAATATTGGACACGTATTTTTTCTTTTTTCACGTAAACAAAAAATGACGAAGATACAGTGCGTTGAAAAGTCGCTTGGCGTCACTACGATAGTACAATTTTAAACTAGCGACGTGACGTCACCAGCCCCCTCTCCCGAGTTTTGATGCGTTTTATTTTTGTCAATATTGATTGATTTACAAAAACAAAAAATATGTGTCCATTATTTTTCAATACTCTAACTGACGGACTAAATAGATTTGCTGTTTATTGATGGTGGAAACTAGCCTATTCTGTCAACCTGTCGCCATGAAATTCAGTAAACACCTTGCCGAGTAGGTAAACTCAAGTGAAGTGAACATGATGTTGACAGAATAGACTGGCAGTCATTCCATCTTGATTTTCAGCTCACTTCACGTTCACTTCATCTAAGATTACACGGTGATATTTTTCGGTATAGCACAACTGGTCTGGTAAACGCGTTGAAGCCAGGAGGGCACAATATTGAAAGGCTTTCTTCAAGACGAATGTTGGCCTTGATGCGAGAGACACATGTCATGACCGGTCGATGTTGAAACTCGAGGGTAAAGTGTATGTCCAGCTGTGGACGTCTTACGATTCGGAGTATGCCCTCTTCCCTCGCTTACACAGTTGCCCCACCCTATTATCCCTTTATCCTGTCCCCTTTTTCGGTTGCTCCGCTCCACTCCGCTTCACCGCTTGCAGCACAGATGGCCGACCTATCCGACTAAGTCAAACGTCCCGACCTCTTTTTAAATCTTTTGGGATTTCAAATATTCTAGTGCTCTATGATTTTTACAAGTATCGTCCTTTAGACGAATTCATTGTTGAGTTTTGAAGAGTAATGGGGTTCTGTAGATAGTGCCATATTTTGGTGATTTAAGGGTTTGTGTTTTTTTTTATGCAATCCAGCTTGGTGGAAAGCTGAGCTTGAGGAGCTTGTGGCTCAATAATAACAGCCGCATGGGTCGATCTTCAAGGTGGAACAACGCTTGCCTAGGTCGGTCGGTCGGTGACTAACGACCATCATAGCATAATTATCGAGATTCCTTCGTGCCTCGTCACCAGTCTTGCTAAGAACTGCCGTATAACCCAGTTAATGGGCTGTGGAGGTCTGGTAGGCAGCCGCTCTACGTAAAATACTGGTATTCAGATAAATCCGGTTTGATTGGGAGCCGACCCCAATATAGTTGGGAAAAGGCTAGGCAGATAAGTCTGACATTCCCGTCCGCTCCACCCAGAGCGGAAAGAGTCATTTGATGATTTCCCATCCTTAAAAAAGGCTCACGAGTTGAAGGTTCGAACCAAGGCGAGCGCTTTACTTTATGTAATTTATTTCATCACCATTGCTTTCAAAACAATGTTATACAGCTTTCTAAATTAATTTGGTGTCAGAAGTGGGATGAATTTCCCTCAACCATACATTGTTTTTTATATCTTTACTTACACATTTATTTACTGCTACACTAGAAACACAGCAAAATAGCCTCCCAAGTAATAAATACTGGAGATATAAAACAGCAGAGAATTTTATTGGCGAGGCTATAACTTTAAACATGAGATCACCAGCATTGGCTATAATTTATGGTTATTATCGCTACACTTGAGGCGAACTGGCCTTAACTGGGATCGTGTAACAGAATATAGTTTTTAAAATACTGAATGGGTTTGTATTACCTACATGATTTAGTAGAGATTCGCTTCTGGTGAACTTGAGGTTCTGGGTACGATTCCCGGGTCGGGTAAAGAGTAAGTACCTAGATAAGATGATTTCTTTAGTAGGAATGCAGAGTTGGAATATTTTTTTCGTACGATTTTTAATTATTTTGACCATTTTGATCACCGAAAGTCAGAGTTTTAGTAAACAAAAACTAATCCAAAGTATAAATTTTCCCTTCTATGTATGCCTGCGTGTTTGCTTTTTAAACCGGAACTTGCCTATAAATCAAAACAGTAGGTATCAACCTACGGGTAACGGTTTTGATTTATAGGTTAGTTCCGGTACAATTAGTACAATTGAAGCTTCAGGCCAAATTAATTAATTTATCTAAAACAATGTATTTCATACTGGTGGACGTCACGTGGTTTCACCCGCGTAGTTCCCGTTCCCGTGGGAGTACGGGGATAAAATATTTTACTCCCTGATAATGTAGCTATCCATTGCTGAAAGAATTTTTCAAATCGGTCCAGTAGTTTCGGAGCCTATTCATTTCAAACAAACAAACAAACAAACAAACAAGCAAATCTTTCCTCTTTATAATATTATAATAAGTATAGAAGTATAGATAAATCGTCTGTCATTTGCAAACAGGAAATCAGAAACGAATATATTTTATGTGGATTAGCTATATATATCAGCAGTAACAACAATTTAATAAATAATAGATTTATTTTGCAAACTTACATTTTAAATACTAATATACACTTAAAAAATAACTCCTAGCTAAAGTATGGCTTCAAAAATACGTCCTCATCGCTATCGACTGGAAGTGAGCCCAAAAGACTGGCGGCATTGCCACGTTGTATGGTAATGCTTATCCTCTGTCCGAGGTAAAAGCCAGCCTTTGGATCACGCAAAGAGTCCACTAAGCGTTTAGGAAGTTTTTTAAATATCATGATCACTCGGACCCTAAGAGGTCCAAGAGTTTCAATACCAAACTGCTCAAAAATATAATTGTCAAATAGGTTATTATATTTTCGCCTGTGGTTCTCAGCAGCCGCAGTGGCAGTACCAGCACAGCACGACGAGCTAGAAAAATGGAATGGCGCAAGAGTATTGACATAAGTAGCGTCCCACACTATAGGCCTACCCATCTTCCATACAAATAAGTTAAATATAACACTTTTACACGTCAATCTTTTTGAACAAATGGAACTAGATGAGGCTGATGTATCCAGCTCAGAACAAACTCAGACCCCAGTCTCTTTTTAGGATCATTCATTTAATGCCCAGAACATAAAGAGAACCTTGAAAGTTAATTCTGAGGTGGTGTGTATTAATCTCGCCGCAAAAACTTATGCGTTTTAAGACGACGACATACGCCTACGACCTTAAGGGAACAAAACACGATCTCGGTTCACACCCGCGCGACCCAAATTAAATTCAGTGGTTTTTTTGTGCTTTACTTGTTATTCTATGACTTAAAAAAAATAACCGTACATCAAAATGTAGATAATTAAATTGTTTATGAGATACTGCAAATTTCACAAAAATCCGCCTGGCGGTTTTGATCTGACTGTCGTTTTTATGTCCGTGTTAGACATAACTTTACAAATTAATTACACTATGTTAAACGAATAAAACTCTATGTTTTCATAGATCAGATTATTTAAAAAAATAGTCCAATGTAACATATGTTTTTTCCAAAAAATTACGACTGGCCGTTTAGACGTGATTCTCATTTTAAAATCAGCTATTGAGGGGTATCTGTGCCTTAAAAACTCTCCTCGCTTATCTACACTAATATTATAAAGAGGAAAGATTTGTTTGTTTGTTTGTATGTTTGTTTATTTGAATTGAATAGGCTCCGAAACTACTGGACCGATTTGAAAAATTCTTTTAGCATTGGATAGCTACATTATCAGGGAGTAACATAGGCTATATATTATCCCCGTACTCCCACGGGAACGGGAACTACGCGGGTGAAACCGCGTGACGTCCTCTAGTGTTCATATAATTTACGCCACTCTATCTATCTATAATACGGTCTACACTTAAGTACATCCAGAGAGCGGAACCCACCCTCCACAAGCCCACAGATAACCAAGTAATATTTACCGAGAAATTCGCGGCTGAACGGGCGCCATATTTATTAGAGAACCACGTCCGTTTCCGATGGAAGCCATGATTTAAACACGCATTTCCGTTGTATCACTTGACTGTTTTCCGTTGGGTAGGAGGAATATTGCATTAATTTATTTTGTTCATCGGATTTCGGTGGGAAAGGAAATGGGGAGGTTAAGTTATTAGTGATGAGGTTGGGAAAACGATGGGTTGTTTAGTTGTTTGTGTGTGACTTCTTCTACATGGAAAAAACCTATTTAATTTATTTTTAAATAGTTTTGATATTTTTTTCAAATACGGTTTAGTTCCAACTTTCTAGATTTTTAATCAATTGTTTTTACAACATCCTGACTTTTAACTAGGTTTTGAGAAAGCTAAAAAAAAAGTCTGTTACTACTTATTATCTACTTTGGTTTCGAAAACTTTTTGGCAGCTCTAGAGGTTGTATAAATGGACGACATGTTATGAGCATTATACTTGAAAGCTTGCCAATGACCTATTGCATATAAACGGAGCTAACTACTCCTCTACGCGCCACTCCGCTACCCGCATTTTTAATTTATAATAAAAATTAACACTTATTTTGAAAAAGTAACAAAACCAAATTATTTTCTTTTGTATTGCAAAGCAGTAGATATTTTTTTTTGAGACTTGTTAAAAAATGAAGGTGTAAAATGGCTTCATCTCAACGTTTTGGAGGTGATTTGGTGACATTTTAAAGTTGCTTCATCTGCACGCTGTTTTAAGCATTTTTCGAGAGAGCAGCCTTAAGAGGAAACATGGGCGACGACGTGGCTAATTAATAGCGCAGCCAAGAAATCTGACACCAGCCTTGCCAAGAATTTACTGTGTTACCCAGTTACTGGGTTGCATATGTAATACTGGTACCGTGAAGCGGTCCCCGACATGGTTGAGAAAAGGTTAAGGTTTCGATTTTACATTATAATGAGCACCTAACTTACGAGTTGGTATATCTTGTACCTAGGTACTGTAATACCACAAGACGCACGTAGTGTTACTTTATATTATTACTAGCTTTTGCCCTCGACTTCGCATATCTCGTTTTTTCCCGTTCCCGTAAGAATTTCCGTAAGAAATCCTTTCTTAGTGCTCAAGGAACTTACAATCCAAATTTCGACTTCTTACGACCAGTAGTTTCGGCTGTGCGTTGTCTGTCAGTCACTCAGTCATTCAATCATTCATTCAGTCAGTACCGGAAGAATTTTATATATTAGGATAAATGAAATACCGTTCAAGCTCAAACGAATACTTATTTTCGGTATTTGCCTTAGAAGCGAGCTACTACATGACTTCCGTATCAAAACAAAATAAGTACCTATATTTTTACCATTCCAAATTCAAATATATTCGCTGGACGCTTCCAAAGTTCCATCGACTAACTTGTCTGCCAGTAAAGTGCAGACAAGGAAGTTCACACAGTACCTCCTCCTCATCATCATCAACATCATATCAGCCGAAAGATGTCCACTGCTGGAAATAGGCCTCCCCAAGCGTCGCCACAACGACCGGTCCTACATCGCATCCATTGGCTACCCGCAACCTTCTCCAGGTCATGGGTCCACCTTGTGGGAGGCCTTCCAACGTTGCGTCTTACGGTACGCGGTCGCCACTCCAGAACTTTTCGGCCCCATCGACCATCTGTCAGTACCTACCTAACAAAGAACAATAGCTACAAAAAACTAGGAAATAGGTACCTATAAACTACACATTTATTTTTTGTAACATTTGCTTCTTGTCCGCAAAAAGGAATAAAACAACAAGCATTCGTACAGAAATAGCCCGGGGGAATAAAAACGGCTAGAAGCGAGGCGGAGCCGGGGCAAATGCCATTTATTAAAGTTTATTTTGATGTTGAGGAATGTCCGCCATTTTGCATGTGGCTCGACTTGAAATGTTTATACGAGAATACGGGCTTGTTGGTATGTAATAAGAAATTGACCTGGTTATGGTTATAACTGTAACTTTAGATGATTAAATGGCAGATAAACATGAAAAACATGCAGCAAACGTTTTGGGAACACATTCATTGTGCTTACAGCTAAGGAGCGGAATTCCCTGCCAGAGTCTGTGTTTCCTGATATCTACAACCTGGGAGTTTTTAAGGCTGCTCTCTCGAGAAATGCTTAAAAACAGCGTGCACGTGAAGCAACTTTTCTTCGGCATTTACTGAGAAACTACATCTGAAAAAAAATGGTAGAAATCTACATGATATGATATGATACGTAATTTGGTTTAGCCAGAATTTATGTATCGGTATCACATAATAAGAAAAAAAAACACTAAATCACCTCCAAATCGTTGAGATGAAACCAGTTTACTCCTTCATATTTTAACAAAAGTCTAAAAAAATATCTACTGCTTTGCAATACAAACGAAAATAATTTGGTTTTGTTACTTTTTAAAATATGTGTTGTTTTTTTGTATAATAAATAAAAAATGCGGGTAGCGGAGTGGCGCGTAGAGGAGTAGTTAGCTCCGTTTATATGCATAAGGTCATTGTCATGTATACAAGCCTTAAGTCAAGAGTGGGTTACTTCTAGGCAAGCGTGCTCCATCTTCGATCACATCATCGCTTTTGTGATAAATTCAATAAAAAAACACTTAAAGACGTAAAGTCTGAACTACGGTACGAAATTAAAAAAAAAAACATAACATCGTGATGATAATCTATAACTAATATTGTAAAACTGAATACATGACATTATAAAACTGAAGACTGTATAAATTGCAGAGAGGAAGAACTTATTGGGGATCAAAAAATTCGTCCGCATTGCTGTCCAAGGAAAACGTGTCCAGAACACTAGCACCATGTGTTCCAGTTTGTAATTACAGTCACATGAATCAATTTAGCTTAGTCTCCGGGCTGAAAACAGCTATTTAACCGTTAAGGCGCAAACCCACCGCGGTGCACGCTGTGCGCGGGCACATGGCGCATTTTAGCTGCGTGGGTTCATTTGTTTGACAACGTGGGACTACGTTTCCACTGCAGTAGACACTACACACCCACGACTATGTACAAATGTAGCGTAGCCAACCGCGGCACATGGAGACGCTACGCACGTTTTTTCGAAAAAATATGATTTTGACATTGTCGTAGGTTAATATTCGTGTATAGCGTGTACTGCGTGCACAGCGTGCATGGCATTGACAGCGTTGAGTTATCATATGTGAGTGCCATATTCGAGAAAGCCACGCGTGTACTTATGATGTCAATTAATGCGTAGTGTTGCCTTGGGTTGCAGTGGAGACATTATCATACATTTTCATGCAAGGCGAAGCCTCACACACGTGCGTAGCCTCTCCATGCGCCGCGGTGGGTTTCCACCTTTACACAAAAGCAAGACTAACCGCTACAGATACGCAGATATAAGCAGTCAGACAAATAAGAAAAAAGAAATGAGAAACATCAAAAAATAAAAAAGAAGAAATAAGAAGTGAAGAATTTGTTCCGTAACTTTATTGTACGTGTAACAAAATGAACGCAATACACCTTAAGGAGTCATTGTGTTCATCATTATGAACAACTTTCACTATGAGAACAACAATGAAATCGCGAAAGAAAAAATCGACTGCTCCATTCATTTTGACAAAATGTACTGAATAGCTGTTTTTCTTTAGCGATTTCGGGATTGGCCCATAGTAAAAGTTCTTCATAATTATGAATATAATGACCCCTTAAGAGGTATTGCGTTTATTCTTTATAAACATTTAAATAAAAAACTCTTAACAAACTAAAAAAAATATGGTTTTAATTTCAACCCGATACCTCCACGCGTTCCCGAGACAAAGGTTCTTAAGAGACAGACGGACGGACAACAAAGTGATCCTAAGGGTTCCGATTTTTCCTTTTGAGGTACAAAAATTCCTCCGCGTCGCTAGCCACTGGTAATATGCCCAAGAGGCTGGCAGCATTGCCACGTTGTATGACAATGCTTATCCTTTGTCCGAGGTAGAAGCCAGTCCTTGGGTCGTACGAAGTCAACTAAGCGTCTTGACAGATATTTAAACAATTTATGATAACTCGGACCCCACGACCCGAGAGTTTCAGTTTATTTAGAACAAACTCTCAATTTTACTGTAGCTGTAAAATGTTCCCGCTGCTTGTTGGAACTACTTGGAACGCAGAAATGCTTCCCTGTGAGAAGGGATGAGCCATAATCCACCGTTTTATTTTTTTAAAGGATGGGATATCATCAAATGACTCCTCCCGCTCTGGGTGGAACAGACGGGAGTGTTGCCTAGGTACTGACTAAAACCCATCCGTGTTCCTCCTAGTGCCCTTTGCTTTCCAGGGCCGCGGTGACTCTTACGAATAAATTCCGCAACCCTGGCAGGCACTGACCCTAGCGGGCACCGTCTACTATGCTGATATCTTTTTGAGGCGCGCGTGGAACACAACGCGCCGTCGACCCTGGCCTGGGTCTGATCGGACGGCGAGCCACCCAATGCTCGCCAGCTGCAGGCCCACGCCTTGAGCCATAACCCACCATGCGTTCACAGCGCGGGTTGGTGGATGTTGGTGAGATGTTTACAGAATTGGACTGTTCGTGTTTGATCCTGGTACATCGCACTCTTGGTAAATCTATTTCCATTACATTTTTTTAGCAAGTCAATTCTTTTTTAATTAATTTGCATACGTTTGATCACTACCTCACTCGATGGGAAGCGATGGTGTGGTCGAAGATGGAGCACGCTTGCTTAGTTGTACCTATTCACTCTTGACTTAAAGACTCCCAGGTTGAAGCTATTAGGAAACACAGACTCTGGCAGGGAATTCGGCTCCTTAGCTGTCCGCACAATGAATGTGTTCCCAAAACGTTTTGTGCGTATGGGTGCCGTAGGTGGCATGTCCATCATACCGGTGACACATCGCCGTACGTCTTGTGGTCCGAAACTCTCCTTTAGCTACGTATTTTCTTCAACTTTCACCTTATTCAACTCCAGACTAAACAGCTCGACAAGGCAAAGTGGTCCCATTTCTAACAACACTACATAAAATGACCACTTGTCAGCTTATACTTGCAAATGTTCGCTGCGAGTCACCAGAAGTTGCTGCAAGTAAGGAAGTTTAGAAGACGGTCCCCACTTTTACAAAAGTTGGACTATAAAATAAAAACTTAAGTTTTATGAGGATTATTTAATGTAGACTGAGGTTAGTGGGGCGAGTTGAATTACCAATACTTTGTAAGAGTTTCTGTTTTAGTTTTTGGGATTAGCTTCTAAAGTGTTTTTAAATTATAACTAGCTTTCGCCCGCGACTTTGTACGCGCATATCCTGTTATTTCCCGTTCCCGTGGGTATTTCGAGAAATTCTCTTAGTGCTCCCCTACGGAGTGCCAGTAATTTCGGCTGTGCGTTATCTGCCAGTCACTCAATCAGTCAGTAACGGAAGAATTTTATATACTAGGATGTCTGGTCAAGGATTCAGGTACAATATTACCTATTTGCTGATGCAACTATAAGATCCTCTAATGTACATGTGTCAGGGCATGCCATGCAAGACAAAGAATGGCCCATTGATGATGAGGTTCACTGAAATAGTCAAGAGGTTTTTTACTATTGATAGACACGCGTTTGACCACTATCTCACCTGATGGTAAGCGATGATGTGGTTGAAGATGGAGCACGCTTGCCTAGAAGTAACCTATTCACTCTTGACTTAAATACTCCCAGGTTGTAGTTTCACTGAAATAGTCAAGAGGTTCACAGAAAAAGTCAAGAGGTTCACTTAAATAGTCAAGAGGTTCACTGAAATAGTCAAGACTTTCACTTAAATAGTCAAGAGGTTCACTTAAATAGTCAAGAGGTTCACTGAAATAGTCAAGAGGTTCACTAAAATAGTCAAGAGGTTCACTTAAATAGTCAAGAGTTTCACTTAAATAGTCAAGAGGTTCACTGAAATAGTCAAGAGTTTCACTTAAATAGTCAAGAGGTTCACTTAAATAGTCAAGAGGTTCACTGAAATAGTCAAGAGGTTCACTTAAATAGTCAAGAGGTTCACTTAAATATTCAAGAGGTTCACTTAAATAGTCAAGAGGTTCACTGAAATAGTCAAGAGGTTCACTGAAATTGTCAAGAGGTTCACTGAAATAGTCAAGAGGTTCACTTAAATAGTCAAGCGGTTCACTGGAATAGTCAAGAGGTTCACTTAAATAGTCAAGAGGTTCACTGAAATAGTTTGTCGAGCTTATCTCAACAAAGGTCGCGTCTTTTCTAGGTTGTGTTGCCATGAGATGGACTCAAGCAAGAAAAGATTTCAGAAATGGATTAGGCACCTCTTTTTTATATTTTTTATTTATATTTGTGATGGGTTTGCTCTTGGCTCTAGTCTAGGTCAGAGATGACAGAGACAAAGTCTACGATGGAACGAGCTTACCCAGAACGAGCCTGTGCACTCTAACTTTGAAGAGATTATGGTTGTAAGCGTTTGGAAACACAGACGCAGGCACAGACTTCCTACGAAATTCTTCAATTTTCGATATATATAAGAAGTTAGAAGTGTGATAATATGTAATTAGTGTCACTATTTGATTGTTCCATCGTTTTTCATCAGGCAAGATCGAGGGCAAATGCATGTCGGGTAACGCCAACATGCCAGCAACGAGGTTAACCAAACTAAGATCAAATATATTTATATGAAAATCATTTAAAAGAGATCTTAAACTAATGAATAACCTTCGGCCAAGTGCGAGTCGGACTCGCGTGCAAAGGGTTCCGAACCAATTTCATTTTTTCTACAGACTACTTATAATAATAATTTATTTAATTCAGAATAATCCATACACATTACAACATTAAAATACAATTCAATCATTAAAATGTCAATAGATAAATTAAAGTTAAAATTAAACTATATAAAAATAAAAAACAAACATTCAGAATACATTTTAAAAGAATCAGAATTAGTCATTTATTAAAATTATAGTTAATTTATTATAGGTTTTCCTGTAATCTTTAGGTAAAGAACTACTATTTGCATATTTTTTTTTTTTTCAGAATTTTAGGCTCACTTGTTTCGGAGATAAGTGGGGGTCATTTTTGGTCTAATTTCTTAAATAACTTCAAAACTGTTTATTTTAAAATTGTGAAAAAAATATGTATAATTAAAACCCTTTCACAGTAAGCCCTTTCATTTAATATATCACACAATATAGTTTGAAAATCTTTTTTTTATTTTCTAGTTTGACCACCATAAATGACCATGTTCGGGTCACAGAAGTCCATATATGTATACCAAATTTCAACAGAATCGGTCCAGTAGATCCCGAGAAAACTGGCTGTGACAGACGGACGGTTGCGTGATGATTCATTTATAAAAAAATATTGGACAAGAATTTTTTCTTTTATCAAATCAATAAAAATGTTCAAAGGTTGACTGGCAGACAGGGTTGCTTGTTATGTCACTTCTAGGAAAACATGTTTCACTTTTCTAGAGACGTGACAACACACAAAATATTAAAGCACTACCTGCACCGTCTTACACCTACCTAAGTACGTAATTATAAGATAATCACAGTACCTACACTACATAGATTAACAGAAATGGGCTATCTAGGTAGTACATAAAAAAATAAAAATTGAGAACCTCCTTTTTTTGGAACAATCCACTAGAAACAGCATAGGTAGGTACTTACTTTACTTACTCCTATGTACCATTTAGCAATAACCAAAACAAAATAATGACGTAGTCCTTTTACTCTTTAAATATCACTTTAAAACTTTATTTCTCCATATATAGTAACAGGGTTGCCAGTAGTATTATTCTGTTAAAATCACACATAAAAACTTAAGAGCGATTACTTCTCTTGATACAAACTAACAAGTAGGTACTTAATCTTAGAAATGATTGAACCGGTTTTAATGAGGGATTCCTGAAATGACGGAACAGGTGGCAGCACTGAGTCGTCAGGTCCAGGCATCGGTCAAAACGCATATTTTTCGTACATGAATTAAATTGAGATCAACGTCATGCCTACTTGAGGTCAAAGTCACTTTCAAACGAGTATGATAGGCAGTGCTCATGACGTCATGAATTCGACGCGATATTGTACTGGTGTGCCACCATAGTGTACTGGTGAGACAAGTGTGACGTATATAGTAGTATATAAAACGGGCGTGTGTGCATCAGACTTTATGGTTTGCTTATTGTAATATTTGCAATAATTATTAACCGACTTCCACAAAAGGAGGAGGTTCTCAATTCGGCGGGTATTTTTTTTATGTTTGTCCACCGTTTACTCCAAAGTTTGCGATCCGATTTCTGTGATTTTTTTAGTTCGATGCAGTATACTTGTCATTTGGTCCCATAAAAATTTGATTCAGTTTGATTCAGTAGTTTTTATGGTATGAGCATATTAGCTTATATCAATTTCTGCGTTGACGAAGACGTCGTCCTAGTATCACCACTTAAACATGAAAAATAAAAATAAAAATTACAAAATAATATAACCAACTTCCAAGCAAAATACTATAAAGAATAAAATAACTTTAATTTCGGAAGTCGGTGTTAAAAACAAAGAAACATAACCAAAAACACCGACTTCCGAAAAAGTTTTTTTTGTTGTAACAATTTATTCTCAATATGGCGTCAACTTAAGACGTTAACTCACTTGACAGTAGGTATATTTCGGAACGAATCAACAGTATGGCGTCAGATTCATGACGTCATGAGCACTGGCCAGTATATTGGGTTTTATTTGGAACACACGCCAAGTAGAGGACCTTTCGTCTATGTGGCGCCAATTGCGCCCATAATAGCAAAAATGCCCTAAAAAGTAATGACTGCAAAGTATTAAATTTGAACTTTAGCTTGTGTAATGTAGAGTTCGCTATTGTAAAGCTTGATAATCAATTCCAGAATTATTTGAAATTCTGAATTCAAATATAACTAAGAC
Organism: Lacanobia wlatinum; assembly: GCA_947578705.1. NCBI lineage: Eukaryota > Metazoa > Arthropoda > Insecta > Lepidoptera > Noctuidae > Lacanobia > Lacanobia wlatinum. Next base: position 20,088,151 of record OX388046.1, read on the forward strand.
CGGCTTCTATTCTGACAACCCTACAAACACACTACGTAGCGTTAAAACGTTCCAGGCTTATAAATGGCCATCTATTCAAGAAATAAACTAGAAAAATAGGAAAGTTTACAGTGACCCACCAAATGAATAGGTTCATAAATTTCAAAAAGGCTATTTTACTTTCTGGCATTGTAGCTGTAGTGGCTATTAAAACAACTTACAAAATAATACAATTGTTGTAAATGATGCGTGAATCTAGCGAGATGGAAAAGGAATCGCGGTTGAAAACCATTGGTTTGATACAGAAGTGAGAGATGACAGGAATGCTGACTTTGTTTAGGGTTTCGTGCCCAATGGGGTAACCAACCGAACCCTATTACTGAGCCTTCGCCGTCCGTCCGTCCATCCGTCTGCACGTCTGTCAGTGGGCTGTATATCAAGAACCGTAATAGGTACACAGTTGAATTTTACTGTGCGTTTCTATTGCCGCTATAACACCAAATAATAAGAATTAAGATTTATAGTACCGAACCCTACATGTGCGAGTCCGACTCGCACTAGGCCGGTTTTTAACCGACTTCCAAAAACGGAGGAGGTTTTCAAAACGGCGGGTATTTTTTTTATGTATGTACATCGATTACTCCGAGGTATCTGCTGCGATTTCTATGATTCTTTTTTAGTTCGATGCGGTATACTTGCCGTTTGGTCCCGTAAATTTGATCCAGTTTGGTTCAGTAGTTTTTTAAACTACAGAAGGCCAACTCTCGTACTGTAAAATAGTTCATGACTTACGAAGCCGAAACGTGGACACTCTCCATAGGCCTGGTCCACAAATTCAAGGTTGCTCAGTGTGCAATGGTGAGAGCAATGCTCGGGGTTTCTCTGGTGGACAAAATTCGCAATGAAGTCATTCCCCAGGCACTCAAGTCACCAACATTGCGCGTAGAACCAGCATGCTTAAGTGGGCCGGCCATGTCTGCAGACGGAGAGGCAATCGATGGAGCAGACATGACGTGTAGAGTGGCGACGGCGTTTGGTTAAACTTAGTGTAGGACGCCCTGTGGCACGATGGATCGATGATTTGAAAAAGGTGGCTGGCAGCGGATAGATGCGGACTGCTCAAGACCGGGATGGTTGGCGCTTTTTGGGGGAGACTTACGTTTAGCAGTGGACGACAAATGGCTGATAATACGATGAAAATAGTTCAAATTCAAGACGCAATATCAGCAACCATCAATGTCAAACACTTGTTGTTGTTGTTGTCTTGTTTTTGACAGTTTGTGAATGCAATGCGAATGCGAAAACTCCCTTAAATATGACAGTTGCCTCTCTGATCAAACTAAGTTCACAGATTAGAACAGAACAGAACAGAACAGAACAGGACAGGACAGGACAGGACAGGACAGGACAGGACAGGACAGGACAGGACAGGACAGGACAGGATAGGACAGGACAAGGCAGAACAGAACAGAACAGAGCAAAACAAAACAGAAGTCTATTTTACGTCTACACTTATCTATAGACATAATACTTAATATTATAAAGCTGAAGAGTGTTTGGTTGGACTTCTCAGGAAGTACTGGTTCGAATAAAAAAATATTTTCCATTTATCGAGGAAAGCTATAAGCTACTAAGTAACTAGCTGACCCGCGCAACTTCGTCGGCGTCACATTTTTCATTAATGTTCCGCTCCTATTAGTCGTAGCGTGATTTTATAGATTATATAGCCTTCCACAATAAATGTTTTTAGGATTAAAATAATAATGGGAACTCTTCATGAAAAATTGAAAACAAGTTTTTAAGATTTGTTAAATTTTAATGACTCAACTAGTCTGTTCATATTCACTTTCGTCTTCACTTTTAATTTCGATAGTAACTGTATGCTCCGTCCTCGTTGTCCCATGTCTTGAAGACTTTTTTCTCCTTTTGTCACTCCTCACTTTCTTGCCATCATCCCTGCCTCTCTTCAAAAATGGTTGTAAAACCGACAGTATTTTAATCTGAGCTTCGATTCTTTCCTCAATGGGTATCATGTTTAACATTGGAACCAATGACAAAGCAAAGTTCGTGCTATCTTGATTGTTACCCTTTGTACTTAACAGAGTTGCGAAATTGTCAGTATTTGACGGAGTTGCGAAATTTTCAGTATTTGACGGAGTTGCGAAATTGACAGTATTTGACGTAGATTTAGTGTTATCAGAATCTGACGGAGTTTTATTATTTTCAGAGTTTGTCCGAGTTTTATTAATGTCAGAATTTGTCGCAGTTTGGGTGTTGTCAAAATTTGACGAAGATTTAGGGTTTTCTATAATAATTATATTTGTTTTAGCCTTCAATTTTGGGACTACCAGAGATTCTGGAATAGGTATTTCTTCTATATTAGTGTCTACAGAGACAGTTGTATTGTCAGAGTCTGCCTTCGCTGGCAGATCAATGTCTTGTTTTGCATCTTCGTCAGGGCCATCGCACTCAGATTTAAGGAATGCTAATGCATCGTAATAAATATATTTGCGCCGTTTATAAGCAACTCCGTATACCCAATTTGGGTCCTTCTGACGTTTGACTTCTCTGGTGAAGGAGGCTCTTAGGTTCTTCCATCTTTTTAGTACTAGTTCCACTGAAAAAAAGAGAGGAAAGGTTTAGTTTCATACATTAACTCACGCTTTGAAATGGGGCAAGGCAGGTACTATGGAACACCACCTGCTATGATGTTTGAACGTAAACAAAGTAGGTACAATAGGGTATTTAGCTGGGTTTTTCATTACGTTATATTAATATTATGATTCTAATGTGATTCTCCTAAAGTGGCCTTATTAGCTTTCTGATTCATATCAGAATCATAATATAAATCACGCAACAATCTGTCAAATTTCGTTCTTAAATTTCCCTAACGAATTAGGTTCAAGGTTTATTGGGAAAATTTGACAGCGACGGGTAGCGTGATTTGCTTTCTGATTCTGCTAAAGTGGCATTTTGGCCTTTTTAGACACGCACACAGTGTTTTATGAAGCCCATTTTCGGACATCAATTTTTTATTGAAATACTTATAGAAATAAACAATTAAACATTTAAATTCAAGATATCGTATCCCATTTAGCTACCAAGTTTAGAGTTTGTGTCGTATTTTTTAGAAAATCCTTGATCTAATAAAGTTTATTAGATCCAGATATATTTGAGTTTTTTGGTTTTTATTTTTTTTTCTCATATCATGCTTTGTTTAAGCGTAATTATTTTTTCTTCTTAATATTCGGATGGGAAAGGACGATTTTCAAAGCAATATTACTCAAAAATTAGACATGTTAGCTAAATGGGGATTCGAAATCTTGCACTTAAATGATTATATCTATCAGATGTTTTAATAGAAATAGAAATATGAATACATAAACAATAACATAATTAATCTTAATGAATGAATATACTTCAAACAATTTCAAAATAATTACCTACCTATTATTCTTATTCAATTTATAATAATAGTACACAACAAACACAGACCTAATAAATATATACATAATGATACATCCAATTTGAATTTTTTTTACCTATTACATTTTGACATTTATTTACCTATTACTTTAGACATTTATTTACCTGTTTCATTTTGACATTTTTTGACCTATTATTCTTATTCTACAATCAATTCATAGTCTACAAACACAGACCTAATAAATATATACATAATGATACATACAATTTGACATTTATTTACCGATAACGTTTAGACATATTTTTTTCCTATTATACAAACACAGACCTAATAAATATATTCATAATTATACATACAATTCGACATTTCAAATATTTTTTGAAAATATTGAATACCTTGAAATGCTACTTAGCCGTCTTCCTCTCTCCTAATTTTTGCTGTGCCCGACAGGGTCCATATTGATCTCTAACCTTGTATATACCATCTATGTTATACATATGGAACGCAATAAAGTATTGAGTAATAAAAATGTGATGTCTGAAAAATGGGCTTCATAAAACATTATGCCGTAGTGCAATTTTATTAATGACAATTTGTATGACAAGGATAGAAGAATAACTTCACTGTTTTCTTTGACATCTGTCAACTAGGGATGGGCAAGTGAAAAAATATATCGATATATATTGCATCGACATTTTTTAAAGTATCGATAAAAATCGAACGAAAAATATCGATTTATCGTCAGTTTTTGTATGATTATTCATATATTACATACATATTTCTAAAACATTCACAATTCGTTAATGCAATATTTTATACCTATGTACCTATACCTTTGTGGGACACAAGCTGATAACGAACTAGAGTTGCGTTAAAAATATATCGAAATTGATACGAATTCGAAACTCTAAAATCAAATCGAAATATCGATATATCGCCATTAAAAATATCGATAATTTTATTGAAGTACAAAATAATTATACACAATAGTTGGTAACTAAAATGAACAAATACACAAAACTTACTACAAATCATAGCATCAAAAAATTCATCCTCAACGCTATCAGCTGGTAATGTGCCCAAGAGACTGGCGGCATTGCCACGTTGAATGGCAATGCTTAGCCTCTGGCGAAAGTAAAAGCCAGCCATAATTTTATGAAAAAATATCGATACTACGATATATTAGCCATTAGCCCATCCCTACATCTGTCACATACCTACACCTAAACATAAACAAACGCCTAACCTAAAACATAAAACATTTTCAACAATACAAACCTTTTTCAGTCTTTTCTATTTCATCATATTTGGACCACACGTTTGCAAACAGTGTTTGCGTAACACTCTCCCATTCATTTCTTTTATAATTCACGTCACCGTACCGCAAATGGTCTCTGGCGTACAAACACGGTCGCACTTTCACTTCTTCGATTAATAAGTCTACATCTAACTGAGCATCAGGTAATTCTGACGACATTGCATATCAAAATAACGGTTCACAAATAACTATGTAACTATTATTGAAATAAATTTATTAAAAACCGTGTTTGGCATCTAGTAAAGACGCAGTTACTAAAAGTACGCCAAAGCGTTCGTTCACTCACCGCGCTGTTGCCAGCCCGCCGTTCAATACCGCCATTGTTAAAATGGCGGGTCAAATCATGCTATCTCGCTTGGACATAAACGTTACGTAACTGCGTGAGTGAGAGGCCATGATTGGCATGGTGATTTTGAATTTGTTTCTGTAGATTCTGAACGACGAACTGTCACGCGGTCACGGAATGGGATTATCGAACTTAACATAATTTAGTAAGGGCGTTTTTTCTTTGCACGCACGTAAGAACGGTGACGACCAGGCAACGGAAAGGGAAGCAAAATGGATCAAAATAATGGCGCCGGGCAACGAACCAGCTGTTTTGATTGGGAAATTATTGTTTATTTATGTTAATTTATGTTAATTGGCCGTTTCAACTTATAATATTATTTAACGCACTGGATGCAGACCTTTTCTTCTAGGTAGGTATACATAGGTATAGCTACTGAGTTCATGTAGGTAGGTATTTTTTCATATATGAACCATTTTTACCCGATACGCACGAAAAACCCTTTGAGATGTTTGTTTGTTTTTTTGTTTATAAATTTCTTTATTACCTCGTAGCTTCCAAACGGCTGAATGGATTTCGACTATTAAAGTGTCGTTAGATTAATTTTAAAAACCCAAGTGTTCTTGGATTCTTGGATAGGTGTAAAAAAAAGCAATATGGCGGATTTTAGGCGCTAAATTGCAAGACTTTAATATATTTTTAAACCAAATCTATCGAGTAGGGTATTAAAATTAAGAAATTAAATGGAGATTACGAAACTATGTATAAACTATATGTTTAAATTCAATTAGGAAACAGTTTTTGTTCATAAAAGTGTCCCAGTTGACTTTTTAGCAGTCGGGATTTTTGATTTTTTTTATTTGCGACTTGTTTAAATACCTAGGTACTTAATGCAAAGACGTTTTTATACGACAATTTCTTTGAGTTAATGTTTTATTTATGTCAACTCGACCTCCCGTAAATATAGGTAACTATTACACCCTAGCTAGGTAAAACAAAGTCACAATCAAAGTCAAATGATTTATTTCAACTAGACCAATAAAGGCACTTTTGAACGTCAAATGAAAATAAAATATAGTGACTCTAGTCGTCCGTTCGCAAAAGGTAGATTCTTATGGAGAAGAACGGACAAGAAACTCCATAGTTACTCTTTTCAAAAATAAGCTTTACAATATTTGCATACATTAATCAGTTGATTATATGTGAGGACGATGCTCCCAAAACATCACTCACATGATTACTTACGTCCTTGAAACATCGATGTTACATTATTTCATTTTCTTTTTATTATCATGGGATCTTGTCTACTGTTATAGCTATAGGCACTTATTTGTTATCCTCTTACTCTCTTATTTTACTTGTTTTGAAATGCCACATATTTTATATAACACTAGTTCACCCGCGCAACTTCGTCTGCTACGCTCTTTCTGGTCTTAGCGTGATGATATATAGCCTATACCCTTCCTCGATAAATGCGCTATCCATCACTGAAATAATTTTTCAAATCGGACCAGAAGTTCCTGAGATTAGCGCGTTTCAAGCAAACAAACAAACAAACTCTTCAGCTTTATATATTACTAGCTGACCCGCGCAACTTCGTCTGCGTCACAATTTTCATTACTGCTCCGCTCCTATTGGTCTTAGCGTGATGATATATAGCCTATAGCCTTCCTCATTAAATGGGCTATCTAACACTGAAAGAATTTTTCAAATCGGACCAGTAGTTCCTGAGATTAGCGCGTTCAAGCAAACAAACAAACAAACAAACTCTTCAGCTTTATATATATTAGTATTAGTATAGATTAGTATATAGACTAGTTGGCCCGCGCAACTTCGTCTGCTCCGCTCTTATTGGTCTTAGCGTGATGTTATATATAGCCTGTAGCCTTCCTCGATAAATGGGCTATCTAACACTGAAAGGATTTTTCAAGCTTATTGTTGGGAGTTTCGATACAATCAATAGGAGGTGCTTAAGTACGGGAACACTCAAATACTCCGAAACACTTTTTTTCCGAATTTCAATGTTCCGATTTCAAAAGTCCGAATTTCATAACGTAACACCTAACCTAAGAATTATAATGCCTAATGTAATCACGAAATCTATTTTACCTAATACGTTTTTCATATGTTCGCAGAATTAAATGTTCGATGGGTTCTCGGTCCGACGACAAAACGACATTCCGATTTTCAAGATTTCGAGTTTCCCTCTATCTGGCAGAATCTAGTAACTCCGAAATTTATTTGGCAAAACATACTTGGAAAAATTTCTTTAAACGGATATTTGTAAACATTTTCAACTTAAATTAAAATGAAAAATTGTCTTAAGGCCGTATCTTTGAAATAAATGATAGCTCGAAAGCACCGATTTCATCTCCTGGCACCGCGCAGTCCCCGCATGCTTCCATGTGCAAAGTCCGAAATATCGAACCTAGCGCCACAACATGAAATTAATTCAAACCGCCAACTGATTCAATGTTGCCCGCACGCAAACTTCATAAACTTCGTCTGTCAAAATATTAACACAAATCAGCAGTGATTTTAGACGTAGATAAAATACAATTTAATAAAATATCGAGCGACGATAAATATTGATTTGTTTTAAGACTAATTTTTTACAATCGTTGGTAAATTATATTATGTTTTGTATGGCCCCAAATTATAGTGAAAACTACTAATTCAGTTGACTATATAAGAACATGGCCATAATTGTGCGATAGAGATAGTACTAGACACTTTTAAGCATACGGAAGGTATGGAGTAGATCAGTTGTATAAAAGTTATATTTTAATCGTAATTGAAATATGTACACAAGTTATGAAAACGAATGATGAAAAAGATAAGTAGTCAATTTGTTTTTTTTTTCGCGTGGCCTTTTCCACAGAAACCGTGCATTTTCCGGAGATTGTTTTGTATCAGTGAAAAATAAATCGAACGTCCTGTAAACATCGAGTTACATGGAGCACCTAGGCATGGAGTTGACATTCAGTCTCAACTTCGGCGCTACCATTGAGTACAAAGTCCAAACCGCTGCCAAAAAGCTGGGCATCCTAAATAGGGTGAAGCGATACTTCAGGTCTGGACAGCTTTTAACCCAAGTTTATAAAACGCAAGTCCGATCCTGCATGGAGTATTGTAGCCACCTTTGGGATGGATCAGCTAACTATCAGCTTGCCGCGCTTGACTCAGTGGAACGCAGAGCTAAGAGGCTCATCGGTGACGTAAAACTGGTGGATGCCAAGCTGCATAGCTTGGCTCATCGCCGTAAGGTTGCCTGCTTGTCGGTCTTCTACAGATTGTACTTCGGTGAGTGTGCCCAAGAACTCCACGACCTCATCCCACCGGCCCCCTTCTACCATCGGACATCCAGACGCACTGCATCTTACCATCCCTACCTTGTTGCTGTTCCACCAACTCGCACTAAGCGTTTCCAAACGTCTTTTATAATGCGCACAGCAAAGGAGTGGAACTCTCTGCCTGCGTCCGTGTTTCCAAACGCTTACAACCCTAATCTCTTCAAATTAGAGTGAACAGGCTCCTTCTGGGTAAGCTCACTCCATCGTAGACTTTGTCTCGGTCATCTCTGACCTAGACTAGAGTCAAGAGCAAACCAATCACAAATAAAAAAAAACATATATTTTTAACTCTTTATCATATTAGTTGAGTTCAATACCTAGTTAACCAGTCATCATATCAGCCGAAAGACGTCCACTGCTGGATATAGTTAATCAGTATTAGACCCTAAATGCCGTATGGTGTCGGCCGGTGCCGTATGGTGCCGTAAAAGAATAATACCATCCCATCACTTCCTATGGGTGTCGTAAGAGGCGACTAAGGGACTCGCCAGAGAATGGGCAGCAGCGTTCTCTGTAAAACTCAACCATACACTGCGATCGCCAACCCGTCTGCAAAGCGTGGCGATTTTGGCAGCCCCCCCCCCTTTAGGGGGAGGCCTATGTCCATCAGTGGACGTCTTTCGGTTGATATGAGACCCTAAATGTGATGCAATGACCCTTTCAGTAAAGTTCCATCGGAAGTATACATGAGCACCGCTGCTATTATATGCGGCATTCCAAATCCGGGGCTGTAGGATAACCCTGGTTCCATCCTCAGGCCCATATTGCTAAGTAGTAAATAGTTTCATCCTGATTGTTGTTTCATCCACGGAACATCTTCAAGACTTATACCAAATCATGGAAAAATACTTGTATTAAACTACTTGACCGTCACTGGAAGCTTTCATATGAGATGGCATTTCCGTTTCCCATCGATTTCTTACCAGTTTTCGTAATTTTATCCCCTCTATACTTCCGGCTCAGTGGCACCACCTGGTGGTTGCGGGTAGTTTTTAGTTTTCGTAAAAAAGTGGCACGATATTTTTGTTCACACGCTTCGCGAGCATGTCAAAATAACTGAACAAATATTACAAAAACTGGGGTGGAAAAGAAATTTCGAAAAATCTGTAGTTTCTCCTCAAAAGATAATTTATTTAAGGATACTATAGAAACCATGGGAAAATAATGAGAAAAGATTCAGGACATCATTACAAAGATAAATCAGGCTATCAGGATAAATCAGGCGAAGAGGAGCGGTTAACTTTGAAGGAGTTGCAAAAAATAGTGGGACTTATAAATTTTGCCAGTTTTGTTGTCCCTCGGGGTCGGCTCAATCATCGACAGTTTTTACTAATGTTCGTAAATTCGCTGCCAGTCCTGCCATCAAAGACCTACCCACTACCACAAGGTGTCTTAGAGGAACTAAACTGGTGGGCCCAAAATTGTCAAAGGTCAACACCCCTTCAGTACCCTCCTCCAATAAATTTTCTGACGACAGATGCGTCGGATCAAGCGAACAATTTAGCTCTGTCAGGAACTTGGTCGCAAGAAGAGAAAACGCTGCATTGCAATGAAAAAGAAATGCTAGCAATTTTATAGGCTCTTCAGAACCAAGTTCATTGGCTTCATCAAAGTTCGCTCCTCATTCAAAGCGACAACAGAACTGCGGTCACCTACTTTCGAAAGGAAGGACGTACGAGGACATTATCCCTGTTGGGAATAACCTATCGAATTCTGAATTTGTTAGACCAACATCAGATACACTTCAACGTACACTTCACTCCGGGCGAATACAACAATCATGCGGACCATTTATCGCGCCTTCGCCAACCTCCAGAATGGCACTTAGTACCGACTTGTGTTGAAACAGTGTTTGCAAAATGTGGAACCCCAATAGTAGATCTATTTGCCTCGGCGACTGCTTACGTAGTGTACAATTACGTGTCCCTAGATCTGAGAGATCCTCAAGCTCTGTTCCACGATGCCTTCAGTGCCCCATGGAATTAAAAGTCCCCAAAGTCCTGTCTCACTTAAAACAGTCGATAGGAATATTCCTATTAGTAGTACCTCGATGGGAGAGGGTATTCTGGCGTGCCGATCTCAAAGCCCGAGCGCTCGCAGCTCCTTTAACTCTGAGAAACCTACAGAGATACCTAATAGACACGTCGACGGGACTCTCACCACCGCAGGTCGAGAACATTGTCCTCGATGTTTGGAAGTGTGGGGGTGGTCCGACGCGATAAAGACATGGAACGCTCAACAACATCACTGCTTAAGAATTCTTGGCGAAAATCTACACTAAAAACCTACAAGGTAGCCTGGAAGCGCTGGACGTCGTGGTACCGTAATAAAAACCTTGACTTAATGAATCCCACTGGTTCACAATTAGCGCAGTTTTTATGTGATTTATATTTAATTGATATGCTGTCGTATAATTCAATACTTTTACATAAATCGGTAATTTCTACACTATGTAACGCTGAAACTTCAAGTCAGTTAAGTTCACACGTTCTAGTAAGACATGTTTTAAAATCTATTGCCCTTAAAAATCCAAAGGTCACAAAGCCTCCAGTTTGGGATATTGATAAATTAATTTCATTTTTGAATAATTACACAATTGATTCAAATAATCTATTTCAAACATCACGTCATACTGGAATTTTGTTGTTGCTTTGCTCTGGTAGGCGAATACACGATCTAACTCTATTAATATTGATCCTAATCATTGCATAAGATCTGATAGCAGTATAATATTTTGGCCTCGGTTTGGCTCCAAAACTGACAGCACTAATTATAGGCAATCCGGCTGGAAATTGCTTTTAAATACCGATAGCTCTAACCTTAACCCTATATACTGGACAGAAAAAACTATAGCATTATTAAACGACAGACGTAAAGCGGCAAAATCAACTAATTTATTTATTACGATTAGAGGTGTGGCTAAACCTGCTTCACGTACAGCCATTGCAGGATGGGTAAAGACCCTGTTTAGGAAATATGGCATTGCAGCCACACCAGGTAGCACCCGGTCTGCTGTAGCCTACAAAATTATCCTCTCGACGAAATCTTGGCACGTGGAAATTGGCGTTCAGCTAATATATTCCAGCAGTTTTATAGACGAGAAATAATTAACATTTTTATTTAGCAACGTCACACAATTGTTCAATCCAATTGATTAACATTGCTAAAAAAAAATTTTGTTTACCTAGAACAGATATTCTTAAATTGGTTGTTTGTGATTACAATTTATGATTTCTTATTAAAAAAAAAGTGTTAATTATATTTCTAAGTTACACATAGTATAGATAAAGTTTCTAAAAAGTACACTTATCTATGTACTTTCATTGAATTGCTTTAAACACTATATACACTCATTAACACGAAACTTTATATAAAAACAAAATAAATCACTGGGCATCAAAAAAATAATCCACATCGCTGTCAGTGGCAAAAGTGCCCAGAACACTGGCAGCATTGCCGCGTTGAATGGCAATGCTGATTCTTTGGCCGAAAAAAAGCCCAGCCCTCTGGTCACGTGAACAGTCGACAAGTTGTTTGCTAATGTCCCGAAAGACTCGATGCGCACTCGGACCCCATGGGCCTAGTCTTCTTCTTCTTATCGTGTGGGCAGTAAGGTCTAACGACCCCACTCACCCTAGAGAGTGTTGTGAGTGGATGGGCCTAGTGTTTCAACGCCAAACGGCTCAAATAAGTAACTCCCAATTAAGTTGTTATATTTGCGCCGTTTGAGGTTTTCTGCACCTGCAGCAGCCGCTCCAGCACAGCCCGCCGTGCTAAGAAGATGGGATGGTGCAAGGGTATCGACACATGTTGCATCCCACACCAAAGGCCTACCCACCTTCCAAGGCATTATGGTCATCCCATCTGGCCTTTTCCCATCGTCGCGTGCCAAGCCGTTGGGTTCTAAAACAGCTGGCACCCCGGCGGTGACAAAAGCCCGACGAATAAAGTCATTAATGCTGGCGTGCCGTGCTAACCGTCCAGCGCTCCTACTACAGGACAGGCCATGGTGTCCGAGGCGGTCGACTGCTTCACCGCACTGACAGCGATGTGCAGCTCCGCTAGGAGCACCCAAACGCAGACACGTAGCGATCCGAATAGCGCTTACATTTATTTAAATAAATACATAAATTATTAATTACAACTTTGTTTAAATTCTCTTCTATCTCTCTTCTTTCTTGCTTTATCACATTGGCCTACAGTTTAGCACCAGGCGATAACTAACAGATCTCATAAGAAAGCTTCCAGTGGGGTAAGTATTTTAATATGCGTTTTATTTCAGGTAAAACGCTGATATTGTATTGTACTGTTTTGGTCTTCGTAAACTATACCTACTTTTGATAGGTTGGAATGGCGGAAAAATGTATACCTTATTCTGATGTTTGTAATGTTTATTGTCGTAAAAGCGAAAGAATGTAAGCGTTTTAAACAAATTTGGACGGTAAAAATTAAAAAAATAATGTATGCCGACTTTATGAGAAGGCTTGATTTACATACTGTTTTATTGGCGATATATCTAATGAGACGTTGAAAATGCGTCATAACTAACTTAAGGCTTTGAAATTACGTCATTGTCAATTAAATTTGAACTTGCTAATATTTTATTTTTACAAAAATATGTCTGTGGTACGAGATGAAGTAAGGCTGTAATGATGAGGGATAAAGAGTCACAAAATATCAAGAGCCCAGAATTATGATAAATTAAAATTGGCCTAACAACTATTACAACATCATATTGATTTAGATTTATAACATTAGTAGGATTAAATATTTTTCATTTATTTCTGGTAGGTACTTCTAAAACCCACGCAGAAAAGTCGGGGTAAAAAGCTAGTATTTACTTAACACATTTTTCACAATTCAAACGCGACTCCATAATTTTCCCTAGGCTTGTTGCCTTTGACATTTAACACATTCTTGACACATTGATGTTTGACGTATTTCAATCCTAAAATGAAAACATTTATTTTAGCGTGTGTCTTGAGTTAAAATGTAAGAATAACGCTGTATAAACAGACACTCCAATATAGAAAACATAATGTTTACCCAATATTGCTTTGTGAGATGAGAACATTGGAGGATACAGTACGTATGTACAAGTAAAGATGATGACTTGGAGACGTTATTTTCTCAAGCCGTTGCTATTCATTTCCTGGTAAACGAATCCATTGTCGCCTTCAGGTAGGAAGTCCCAACGACGTTGTACTTAATTTAGTTTTGCTCTTTTATTTCATACCAATTTTATACATAATTCAAAAATTAGTGTGGATAGAAAAATATTGCGTTTTATATTGTTCAAGGTCATAAAAATACACATTCACATGGTGCAGACATTTTTTAACACTAAATTTATCTATAAACGGCTAAACTAATAGCATTTACTGTAAAAAAATAATTGAAATTACGAAGATCTGACAGCTCCGATTTGCAGAAAAGTGATACAGGTCCTGCCTAAAAGAGCTCCACGTTAAAACCATCGGCGACGATAAGTTCGCGGGGGAACGCCTGAGCCCCGTAGCGCCGCAGCCTTGACTTGTTGCATGCTCACTTGCATACTGCATGCTGCATGCTAGCAGCATGCTTGGTTGCAAGCTTGCTGCATGCTTGGTTGTATGCTCGCTACTTGCTGCATGCTTCCTGTATGAATGCATGGTGTATGCTTGTTTGCATAGTTTTGTCTTTTAATGGCAAAACGCATCTGTAATTAGTTTTTTAATTCTACCTCCTTATGCATTTTGTCTTGCTATTCAGTTTTACAAGGCGTTTTTGTTTCGGAATTCTAATTAATCGGTACATAATGATCGGAATTCGTATTTTTGATATTTCGAACTATCATAAAGTCGGATTTTTTGTTATTCAATCTATTGAAACTCGGTATTTTGAGAATGGTAATTATAAACGTTAAGAATATTGAAATTTTGGAATTATAAAATAGGGTGAATGATAAATCGGAGTTGTTATATTAGGAATTTTGGTCCATTCGGAATTGTGAAAATTGGTATTTTGAAATTCGTATTTGAGACTAACGGAATAAAGTTTTCGTATTTATGTAGTGTATCCAGCTAAGTGCATCAGGAATCTATACGTTATCATATTATAATATATAAAAATTCTTTCGTTACTGAGTGAGTATGTGAGTGACTGACAAAGCAAAACCGAAACTGATGGTCGAAGAAAGCTTAAATTTGGCATATAAGTTCCTTGGGCAGTGTAGAGGAGCACTAAGAGAGGATTTCCCGAAATTCCTACGGGAACATATAGATAAACGGGAGATGCGCTTACGAAATCACGGGCAAAAAGTAGTAAAATTATAAAAATCCTCCGTTACTGTGAGTGAGTGACTGACAGACAACGCACAGGCGAAACTGCTGGTCGAAGAAAGCTGAAATTTGGCATGTAGGTTCCTTGGGCAGTGTAGGGGAGCACTAAGAGAGTATTTCCCGAAAATCTCACGGAAACGGGAATAAACGGGATATGTGCGTACGAAGTCGAGGGCAAAAACTAGTAATATTTATAAGAAAGAAAAAAAAGAAAGAAAAAGCGTTTATTTGCGCCAAGCATGACGCATACCAAAAAAAAATAAAATTAAATAAAACAAAATTACAATTTTATAACAGTTGGGAAGATATGCGTCACATTCGCGCAAAACGGCCATCGCTCAGCATGATGCTAGGACCCGTGTGCGAGACAGAGCCACAGCGCTGGTTTTCAGCGACAGCCGGCGTTGAGTACAAACGCGCTAATCTCAGGAACTCCTGGTTTGAATTAAAAAAATGTTTTAGTGTTGGATAGCCCATTATTCGAAGAAGACTATAGGTTAATAATATAACATCATGCTACAACCAGTAAGGCGGTAAGTTGCGCGGGTCAGCTAGTAAGTGAACAAAATTAAAGTAAAAATAAATTGAGGGAGATTTAGATTATCGTCAGATCTTCCCCTATTCTTTGAAGTACCAATAGCATCATGATTCTGTTGTGAGAGGGGGACGGAGCTTATACCTACTTACAAGACGCATAGGACTATCTATACTAATATATAAAGCTGAAGAGTTTGTTTGCTTTGTTTGTTTGCTTGAACGCGCTAATCTCAGGAACTACTGGTCCGATTTGAAAAATTCTTTCAGTGTTGGATAGCCCATTTATCGAGGAAGGCTATAGGCTATATATCATTACGCTAAGACCAATAGGAGCGGAGCAGTAATGAAAATTGTGACGCAGACGACGTTGCGCGGGTCAGCTAGTCTCTTTATAACAATCAATCCTTTCAGGGTTCCGTACCCAAAGGGCAACTAACGGAACCCTATTACCAAGCCTCCGCTGTCCGTTGGTCCGTCCCTCTGTCTGTCAGCGGGCTGCCGCGGCTGTCGTGAATCTTCGCATCACAACCACACGAGTATGTGTAGATATTGTGCACACATACAGCCTTGGCTGACTTTAAAAGGAGCGACGCCTTGGAACATTTTATCATTCGACTAGCTAGAGGAACAGAGTTCGGTAGCCACGCAGCCAATTCTGAGCCTAAGTAAGACTAGTTCCTGTTCGATAGCCTAGCGGTCTTCAGGAATTAGCCAGCTAGGGAGGTTTGACGGGCGATAGCCACGCAGTCCCTTTCACTCCTCACTTTAGGGTTGCCATTCTATTAATTGTAACTGTACCATAGTTGCCAGTATTAATTAATAAATGTATGACTAAACGTCAACGTCAAACATAGACTTCACTAATAGACGTATATTCGGAGACTGACTCGCGACACGAAACGGACAATGAACTTATGCTAGATACCCACTATTTACAAATATATCACACCTCCACCACAATACAACAGTACAGCTATATAATAAGTAAATAAATGACACGATAATAAACATGATATTAACAACAATGTCAACTTAACTTGACTAACTTAAATAACAATAATTCTTAACCAGTCAAACAATTTTAAACCTGTCTACTGGTTTACGTATTCGCTTAGGGTGAAGATTCTCCAGCGGCGGAGATTGTGGTTGTAAGTTAGCCTGAGATTCTTCAGGAGTATCAATGTCCGGATTTGGACTATCCCCCTTATTCTTGGTGGCCGCCTCTGGCGAGGCTACCTTAACCACACGTTCTAAACCCTCGCTAATTGGCTCGACCACACTCTCTCCCCCATGATCTGTATTGTCCACAGTCTCTGGACAGGTAACATCAGATAAGTGTGATCTGCGGCGCATTTGATCCACATATCTTTTTAGTGATTGACCATTATCCTTTACCACGGAGTATCTACGGGCACTGTCTACCCGTTCTACGGTACCCTTCACCCACCTGTCACTGACACCATACTCACGAGCCCAAACTGAATCACCCTCCCTAAAACTACGGTCTGTTCCCCCCGCAAACTCCCTTTGTCGTCTCTGGGCTTCATGGACTCTGTCTTGGGTGGCTTGGTTGGTACGCAGTAAATCTAGTCTGGAGCGTAATGGACGTCTCTGCAACAGCATAGCCGGGGTTTCCCCGGTAGTACTGTGCACGGTGTTCCGATATGCTAACAGAAACGTTTGTAGTGCGGTGTCGACATCCACACAATCCCTATGCGCTTTCTTAATAGCCCGCTTGCAAAGCTTGACTGCATTCTCAGCAGCACCGTTCGATGATGGGTGGTAGGCTGGTGAAAAAAACTGTTTAATGCCGTTGTTTTTTAAGAAGGTTTTAAACTCTATACTTGTGAATGGTGGCCCTTGATCAGAAACTAGTTCCTCCGGCAATCCAAACCTTGCAAACGTGGCTCTTAAAACCTTTATAACATTTGTTGCATTTGTTCGTGTCATCTCAAAAACTTCTAACCATTTTGAAGAAGAATCAATAATAACTAAGAAGGTATGACCTTTATATGGGCCTAAAAAATCGATGTGAACCCTTGTCCAGGGGCGCGCGTGGTACTGCCACGGCTGTATTGGGGCCCGCGGCGGCGCGTCTGCCTCCGCTGCACAAGTCTCACATTGTTTACATAACGCTTCCACAGCAGCGTCAATATTAGGCCACCATACATAGCTACGTGCTAAACTTTTTGTTTTTACGATCCCCATGTGACTGCTGTGGAGTTGTTTTAAAACATTATTCTGCAATGAAGGTGGTATAACCATACGATAACCCCACATAATACAACCACACTCCGTATACAATTCGTTACGCCTCATAAAGTATGGTTTGATTCTTTCTGCATCTACCCCGGTTGGAGGCCACCCGGATTGTATGTAAACTAAAATCCTACTTAAATCTTTATCTACAGCCGTCGCTTTCCTGACGTCTTGGCTCGTAATTGGTAAAAAATTTTCAACAAAATTGACATATGTGTTTTCGTTTTTTAATATTTCATTATCTTTAAATCCCTTGTACGGCAGTCGTGATAATGCGTCGGCACAATTCTTACTAGAAGATACATATTCGATGTCATAGGTATACCCAGCCAATAACACTGCCCAACGCTGTAACCTAGATGCGGCCATCACCGGGATGCCGACTTTATCACCCAAAATATAAGTGAGAGGCTTGTGATCGGTTCTTAATATAAATTTACGGCCATACAGGTATTGATGAAATTTACGAACTCCGAACACAATGGCAAGTGCCTCTCGATCTATTTGTGAGTAGGCCCGCTCGGCTTGCGTGAGCGCGCGCGATGCGTACGCCACGGGGCGTTCGCCGATTGCTGTTGAGTGCGATATCACAGCTCCTACGCCTACACTGCTCGCGTACGTTGTTAAAATTATAGGTAACTCCGGCGTGTAATGCATTAGCACTTCACTACATGTTAATAAATGCTTTACTTTGCTGAACGCTTCGTCACATTCTCTATTCCAGCTATACGGAGTTCCCGCTTTTAGCAACTTATACAAAGGTGCTAGAATTGTACTAACATTCCTTATAAATTTTCCATAGTACATGACCATTCCAATAAAAGCTCTCAGTTCGGAAATATTCGTGGGAGCTGGGGTTTTAGCTATAGCTTTTACTTTGTCTGGGCACGTGTGAACCCCTTCTTTACTGATCGTGTGACCTAGATAGTTAACTGATTCTGCAAAAAATACACATTTTTCTTTTTTTACTTTAAGACCGTATTTGTTCAAACGATCAAATACTTTGCATAAGTTACGCATGTGTGCTTCGTTTGTGGGCCCCGTTATTATAATGTCATCCAAAAACACCCCTACATGTGGCAAATCTGCAAATAATTGCTCCAAATGTCTTTGAAAAATGCCCGGACTTGATGCTAACCCGTATACTAGCCTATTATACATAAATAATCCTTTATGAGTGTTGATCACTGTATATTTTTTTGTTTCATCCAGTTCGAATTGAGCGTATGCCTGTGAAAGATCAATTTTACTGAAATACTGGCCACCCTTCAAACGAAGTAGTAATTCCTCTACTCTGGGTAACGGATAACGGTCAACTTCCAAAACTTTGTTTAAAGTTATTTTGTAATCTGCGCAAATTCTAATGTTACCGTCCTTCTTGACGACCGGCACGATGGGTGTTGCCCAGTCAGAGCGCTCCACAGGAGAGAGAATGCCGTCCCGCTGCAGCTGATCCAGCGCGCGCTCCACCGGCTCGCGCAGCGCGTACGCCAGCGGGCGCGCGCGCATGAACACCGGCCGCGCCCCCTCGCGCACGCGCACGCTCACCGTGCCGCCGGTGAATCGCCCCAGCCCGTCCGCGAACACTTCACAGTATTTGGAACTGAAAGCAGCCACATCGAATACATTGTTTTTGTACATTACAACATCATTATTATTACACTCATAGGCTACTGTAGGTAGTTGTATTTTTAGTTCTGCCATCCACTGACGGCCTAATAGCAGTGTTTTGCCATTCTTAACAACATATAAATCTAATTGCTTATGCCCATTTTTATATTTTACTAATGGCTGTATAACTCCAAGGGGTTTTACTAACTCGCCGGTATAATACCTTAGTGTTAAATTACTAGACTTAAGTTTTACATCCTTAAACAATTTGCTATAGCACTCCCAGCTTATGCATGACACCGCACTGCCAGTGTCACATTCCATTTTAATGTCAATACCATTTACATTCAGCTCGACATAGATAGGACTACACTGCGTAGCTGATAATTTACAAACATCTACAAATATTACCTCATCGCTCTCCGCACTATCACTCTCATTGGATTTCCTTATTTGAAGTACGTCCATATCCACGTTGTAATGTTCCGATAAATTAGGACACATACGTTGCAAATGTCCTATTCGGTTACAAACTCTGCAAACATAACGCGCGAACTTGCATTTGCTTGCGTCGTGGCGCGCGCCGCACACTCGACACTGCTGTTGCTGCGCACGGTCACCCAGCTTCATGGGTGCGGGCGCTGTCGATGCGCGCGCGCCGCGCCACCGGCCGCTAGACGTCTGAATATCGCGCGTTGTTGTCGTTCCGCGGACATCACGCGTGGACACCGCCGCCGTACCCTTCCGCCGCGAGTCCGCTGACATCGCTTGACATGTCACCGACGTCGTGGATGCACCTTCGCTTTTCAACCCGCTCCGTCCTTCAACGGCCGCAGCATCTTTTTCTGCTGCCTCCATGCTAACCGCCAACTTATACGCCTTCCCGAAGTCCAAATTGCTTTCGGCAAACAATCTTTGTCGTATGGTCTCATTTGTTATGCCACACACTAGCTGATCTCTCAAGCTTTCTTCCAGCCAGGACCCAAATTCACATGTTTTGCTCATTTTCTTCAAAATAGCCGCGTATTCCGATATTGTTTCACCTTCCTTCTGTTTCCTATGTCGAAACTTGTACCGCTCTGCCAACTCACTTGGCTTTGGTTGCAAGTGTTTTTCCATGACGTCAATGATTTGTGCTAACGTTTTGTTTTTTGGTTTAACCGGCGTACACAAATTAACTAGAAGTTCATAACACTCCGCCCCCATCACCGTTATTAATGTAGGCACTTGTAATTCGTTAGGAATGCTGTTAACTATAAAATATTGTTCTAAACGTTCCACGTACAACCGCCAATCGTCACTGTGGACTTTGAACTCAGCAATTTTACCGATCGACATTACGAATTAATTTGGTGACAAAGTTCCGTTTTACTTTGTTATTGCACGAATCACGCGTAGAATCGTCTATCCTCGTCGCCACTGAAGAATATGGGAACTACTGGGATTATCGGGAGCACAATCAAACATAGACTTCACTAATAGACGTATATTCGGAGACTGACTCGCGACACGAAACGGACAATGAACTTATGCTAGATACCCACTATTTACAAATATATCACAGTAGACGGTTGAAATTTTCACAAATTGTATGTTGCTATTGCCGCTCTAACAACAAATAATAAAAAATAAGGTTTATGGTACGGAACCCTTCGTATGCGAATCCGACACGCACTTGGCTGTTTTTTTTTTTCGCAATCAATATTTTTTCAAGGTGTTTTACACAATGCCTCTAGGCGTTATAAATGTTGACTTAGGCAATTTACCATAATAGCGTCAGAATGAAAACAAGTGAGGCAGTATGTGTATAAAGACGAAACCAAACTTTTTGTAAAGTTCAATGTGGTTCCGTAATTACTCCAAGTGTAATTCAATGAGCAGTTTTATCTGACACTAGTGGACGTCACGCGGTTTCACCCGCGTAGTTCCCGTTCCCGTGGGAGTACGGGGATAATATATAGCCTATGTTACTCCCTGATAATGTAGCTATCCATTGCTGAAAGAATTTTTCAAATCGGTCCAGTAGTTTCGGAGCCTATTCATTTCAAACAAACAAACAAATCTTTCCTCTTTATTATATTAGTATAGACTAGTTGACCCGCGCAACTTCGTCAGCTCCACTCCTATTGGTCTTAGCGTGATGATATATACACTAACACTGAAAGAATTTTCCAAATCGGACCAGTAGTTCCTGAGATAAGTGCGTGCAAGCAAACAAACAAACAAACCCTTCAGCTTTATAATTAGTATAGACTATAGAAGAATACATTTTGGTCATGCTTTCTGCTCATCCTTTCAGACACAACAGAATGATATTATCAAGTTATTAACAATAATTATGCATCTATTTCTAAGTCACGTACCGTGACCGTGGTTGATGGAAATGGATTAGAATTCTGCCACCGCACTAAGGGTGCTTCTTCGCTAGAGATGTGCGGGGAAGCTGGGCTGTGCGTGGCTTTGTAGCGGTGCTTGAAAATGTGCGATTGTTTCCAGTGAAGCTGTGCGAACTATTCAGAGCAAACTCTTTTCAGATATGCGCACACATCCTTCGCTCGTTTGCTCTGAACACATCTGTCGCTTTTTTGTATAAATCACCGGAAAATTGCAGACTCCGTAAGATTTTAATAAATCTTTATTAGATTACGATTTCTCGATATATTATGACAAAATCGTTTTGCATACAGTAAATATGGTCATTGTACTTATCATGAACAACTTTAGCTATGGGATTAACACAGGTATCTCAAAAAAATCGTCTGCTCATTACATTTTGTTAAGCTACTAAGCAAACAAAAATCAAAAGGTATGGGGCAGTTATTATTATTTTTTCGCAATTTCAGTGTTGGTCCCATGGTAAAAGTTATTCATAATGATGAGTAGATAAATTACTCATTTTCAGGTTTTGTATTATTAAAAATAGCACCTAGCTCCGCTAGCCCTTTTGGAACAGAGCTAGCCAGCCAAGGTAGGCTAGGAAAATGAAGGAACTGCATTGGTAGATTTTCCTCGCTCACCGCCTCGCTACCTCGCTTATCTCCGTTAGAAAAGCACCCTAAAGGAGGGGGATGGCAGCTATTTTTTAATCCATCCTGCCTTTGAATTGGTGAGGGTAGCCCCAAGTTGTGGGGGTGACGTGGTTCTAAATAGGGGCTTTTAAAAAGCAACAACGGCTGCAGATTTTAAAATTGTGGAAGCTAGTTCGGTTCCGTCGAGAGGATCCGTAGGTAGATATTTATATTTTTTTGTTATACATACAACCTGTAACAGAATAAACGCAGTACCTCTTAAGGGGTCATTGAACTCATTATTATGATCAACTTTCACTATGGGACCAACACTGAAATCGCGAAAAAAGATCGACTCCCCCATACGTGAGCATAACTCGATAAAATGTACTTAACAGTTGATTTTGTTTTCGCGATTTCGGGAAA
The DNA here is from genome assembly GCA_947578705.1 of Lacanobia wlatinum. NCBI lineage: Eukaryota > Metazoa > Arthropoda > Insecta > Lepidoptera > Noctuidae > Lacanobia > Lacanobia wlatinum. Next base: position 20,110,675 of record OX388046.1, read on the forward strand.
TACGCACTCTGTGAAAATTTCAACTGTCTACCTATTACGGTTCTTGAGATACAGCCCGCTGACAGACGGATGGACGGACGGATAGCAGAGGCTTAGTAATAGGGTTCCGTTGGTTAAAAAAAGAAAGAAAAACCACCCTAAAAACCACCTCTATAATTATACGGCTTTTCGTGTTCACTAAGGAACGCTAAAACAGACTAGTTTTCCATTGCTTTAATGCTCAATAGGAGCCTTTAAAGAGCTAAATGGATCTCTTCGGACTCAAATGTGGGAAACGAACGGGTTTTTTTCACCGACTGCTCCCGTATAAGGTCGGCTAAGAAACAATAATGAATGAATGAGGGCTATCGCGTTTGAATTCACCACTAGAGGCGCTAATGTACCGTAAAGTTTTCGGTATGTCAAATTTTACTGTTGGTTGGCTTTTGACGCGAGTTTATTTACTTATTTGTTTTGTTGTTTTATGAATATTTTACTAAAACAGCCTGAATATGGCAGATTAAGTTACGGTTCTGCCGACCCTGCATTGAACTTCTTTTTCGTCGGAAATATGTATATGTCCTTCTTTTTTTCCATTATGATGAGGCCACGTAACACTGCGACGATATCTATGTTGTATAATCGCAACTTTGTTGACATGAAAGAAAAGAAAAAGAAAATTGTTTATTTGGGACTCACACAAGACATATAAAAGTAAGATAAGTAAAACTAACCGTAAGCGGCATCTTAAAATTAATCTGTGCGAGGCCAAAAAGGTCCCGCACATGCACGTAATAACTAATGCTACCATTAAGGACCTTACTCGACAGTGGCGCCAATTGGTGAGTACAAAAATGGTAGCCCTCATTGGTTTAGGTAAAGCAGAAATTGGGATTCAGAAAAGTAGGTACTTATGTATTTATTTATTTATTTTATTTATTTTATTATTTATGTACACACAGAAAAAACAGTAAAAGTTAACATTATAAACACGAGTACAAAGGAACTGCTTATTTCTAATGAAATTTCTTCCAGCAGACCTGCGACAGGAGAAATAAAAAGAAATGTAGACAATAGTGTGTAAGAACAAGAGAAGAGTATGTTAAGTCATAAAATTAAAGTAACAAATAAAAATAAAATATACATATTAAATATATACCTATACCGAATACTATATTATAAAATAAATACATATATATAACTATCATAGTTGAGAGGAAAGGTAGTGCTCTTTAAGTCGATTCTTAAAAAGAGAAATCGATTTTAAGTCACGAATGCTAGGCGGAAGTGAGTTCCACAATCGAACTGCATGGACAGAGAAGGAGTAGGAATAGTAGCTGGATTTATGAGGATGGGTTTTAAGGATGGACCTGAGGTGTGATCTGCACGGAGCGTCACTAGGCCGAGCGTAAGAAATGCGCTCACGCAGGTAAGAGGGATAAGAAGGGTTATGAAGGATGTTGAAAAGGAGACAAAGAATTCGAGTGTTCCTGCGAAGACGGATAGGGAGCCACTTGAGTTCCTTGCGAAGGTGAGAAACATGATCGTACTTGCGTAGACCAAACACAAATCGAATGCATAAATTTTGTAGTCGCTCAAGCTTGTTTAATAGCTCCTCAGTAGCATCCAGGTAGCAGGCGTCGGCATAATCTATAATCGGCTGAATAAGAGTTTGGGCCAAAGAGATTTTTGTCTTCAAAGGTAAGACACCTTGAAGGCATTTCAGCGAATGAAAAGAAAAATAGACCTTTCGACTAACCTCATTGACCTGCGCACACCAGGAAAGATTGGAGTCAATAATAACACCCAGATCTTTAGCAGTTTCAGTGTAATCAATGCGAACGCCATCGAGATATAAAGGCGAAATAGATGAAACAATAGCAGCAGTTCGAACGTATCTGCTGCCTATGATCATGGCCTGAGATTTCGTTGGGTTGATCTGCAAGCCAAATGACTTAGCCCAATTGCTGATAGAAGACAGATCATGATTCATAGCAGCAATGGCAGAATCCACGTCCGCTACAGTAAAGTGTCGGTAAAGCTGCAGGTCATCTGCATAAAGATGGAAACTGGAAGAGATAACTCTGGTAACAAAGTTAATGAAAATCGAAAAAAGAAGAGGAGAGAGAACGCTACCCTGAGGAACACCCTCAGTGAGGCTACACCAATCAGAGAAGGACTCATCAAGGCGGACACACTGAGAGCGTCCCCGAAGATATGAGTTGAACCAGGCTATAGCGGAAGAAGAGAGATTAATAGATTTCAGTAAACCCAGCAAGATGTCGAAATCCACTGAGTTGAAGGCGCTACTAAAGTCAAGCAATACAAGTACAGTGAGCGACTTACTCTCCATAGCCCAGCGGATGTCGTCAGTTACTTTTACAAGCGCAGATACAGTACTGTGACCCGCTCGAAAACCGGATTGAAAAGGGGATATTATCGAGTTTGACGTTAAGAAACAAGATAGCTGTCTATGAACCAAGTGCTCAAACACTTTAGAAAGAAATGGAAGAATAGAAATAGGTCTAAAATGAATTAATAAAGATGGATTATTAGTTTTGGGTAAAGGTATAATGTGAGCCTGTTTCCAGACCGACGGAAAGGAGCAAGAGGTAAAAGAGTGATTGAAAATGTGGGTGAGAACAGGAAGTAATGAAGGAAGGATAAGAAAAATCATTCTGGAGCATAATTTATCATTACCAACTGCAGAAGAAGTAATAGCAAGAATAGATTTCTTAACGTCATCCTCGGTAACGTCGCTAAATTCAAAGTGAGAACATTGTGGCAATGGCAAACCAGAAATACTTTCCAGTGTTGCAGCTTTAACACAAGGATCAAGAGAAAAGGGAAGGTGAGAGAAATGCTTATTCAGGTCATTGAGGTTAACATCCTTACACTGGTTGGTAGAAGATTTGCCTATGCCAACAGACTTCAGGAATTTCCATGTAGTTGAAACTGAAGAGTAGTTTTTCTGCCAGAGTTGTGGAATTTGTTGGAAAGAGTCACCGCGGCCCTGGAACGCAAAGGGCACTAGGAGAAATACGGATGGGTTTTAGTCAGTAAGAGTCTGACACTCCCTTCTGCTCCGCCCAAAGCGCGGGGAGTCATTTGATGATTTCCCATCCTTAAAAAAATGATTGTTTTCGTGCTAGTTTGACAAAATGACAATCACTCTTAAATGTACAGGATGTCCCGAGACTTTTCCATACTGAGGGAATTACCTAAAATCTATTATTACTAATTATCTATCCTTCAATTTTTAATCGATACTAATATATAAAGCTGAAGAGTTTGTTTGTTTGTTTGCTTGCTTGCTTGAACGCGCTAATCTCAGGAACAATTGCTCCGATTTGAAAAATTATTTCAGTGTTAGATAGCCCATTTATCGAGGAAGGCTATAGGCGTCATCATCACGCTAAGACCAATTGGAGCGGAGCAATTATGAAAATTGTGACGAAGACGAAGTTGCGCGGGTCAGCTAGTACTGTACATAAAAATAAAATACTGATTGAAGTATTTTCAAAACAATACGAACTGCATTTTAAGAATTTTAAATAATCGTCTGTCTGAACTGGGAATCGAACCCGTTAAATGTGGAAATAAAGTAACCTGTAATTTTACTGTACCGATCAAAAAGCTCAATTGTTTACATTAATTTCTTCTAAATAACTTAGTATCTAAAATAAAAGAAAGACCATGCAAGCCAGAGCACAGGCAAGACGTGACCGAAATCCAATCAGAATTATTATTTCGTACCTATAGATCATCTACATAGCTTGGCTCATCGCCGTAAAGTTGCCTGCTTGTCGGTCTTCTACAGATTGTACTTCGGTGAGTGTGCCCAAGAACTCCACGACCTCATCCCACCGGCCCCCTTCTACCATCGGACATCCAGACGCACTGCATCTTACCATCCCTACCTTGTTGCTATTCCACCAATTCGCACTAAGCGTTTCCAAACGTCTTTTATAATGCGCACAGCAAAGGAGTGGAACTCTCTGCCTGCGTCTTTGTTTCCAAACGCCTACAACCCTTATCTGTTCAAAGTCAGAGTGCACACGCTCCTTCTGGGTAAGCTCTCTCCATCGTAGACTTTGTCTCTGGCATCCCTGACCTAGACTGGAGTCAAGAGCAAACCCATCACAAATAAAAAAATACTATCTTATTTAAACTTCATTAGCTCTACTTACAACCATTGGATATAACATAATGCATAATCCACATATACGTCTGAGTACGCTAATTGCTCCACAATCGCCTCGGAACACTAGTTTGACCCATTTCTCGTAATCTAGTATTTATTGCTAGACAAGCTGTAGCTAACTTGAATGTTAATCTGAATTTGATTAACTTAGGGCGCCTAACGTCTTGCTTTGAAGTTTACTTAATATATCTGAGTACATACGTCAAGAAATGTATCCCTAGTACAGGGTGACTGGTAATGGACTACGTTCTTTGAAATGGGTTGTACTAGGTAATTGATGAGGGTGTCCAAGAACTCCACGACCATCCCACTGACTCTTTCTACCGTCGGACATCTAGACACACCGCATGTTACCATATCTACCTTGTTGCTCAAAGTCAAAGTCAAAAATCATTTATTTAAATTAGGCTGAGTACCAGCACTTTTTAAACGTCAACGTTTACAAATAGACAGTCCCGCAAAACGCTCGCCCGTCACCACTTCCTAGTGTTTTAGCTGTGGAGAAGAAGTGGCCAACAAACTCCCCAGCAACACATCTGTCTGTTGAGTTAGAAGAACTGGCATTTATACAATAGTGTGCAACGTTTTATTACAAAGAAAATAATAGAACATGGGTAACACGTAGAACCTAAAAACTAAATCATTTGCCACTTGTAAGCTAGCACACTCCATTACGCCATCATAAGCTATTCCACCAATTCGCACTAAGCGTTTTCAAACATCTTTCATAATGCGCACAGCAAAGGAGTGGAACTCTCTACCTTTTTTTTTTTAAGGATGGGAAATAAAAAAAACCCATCCGTGTTCCTCCCAATGCCCTTTGTGTGCCAGGGCCGCGGCGACTCTTTCGAACAGATTCCGCAACACCGGCAGGCGCTGGCCCTAGCGGGCCCCGTCTTCTACGAACTCTCTACTGAACTCTGGAACTCTCTACCTGCGTCTGTGTTTCGGAATTCATTCAACCCTAATCTCTTCAAAGTTAAGTGAAAATGCTTCTTTTGGGTTAACTCACTCCATCGTAGACTTTGTCTATGTCATTTCGACCAAAAAGTATCAACCCCAACAACTTGGGGTCCAAATAGGGTTCTCGAGTTATTGAATCCGCAACACCCTAGACGTGCATCGAAAAAAATCGGCCAATAGGGTTCCGTAACATAAAAATACACATAGCTGGTATGGGAGCCCCCTTTAATTTAACCATTTTTAACCGACTTCCAAAAAAGGAAGCGGATATTTTTTTATGTATGTACACCTATTACTCCGATTTCTGTGATTCTATTTTAGTTCGAAGCAGTATACTTGCCATTTGGCCCACAAAAATTTGATTCAGTTTGGTTCAGTAGTTTTTATTTTATGAGCATTTTTGCTTATTTCAATTTCTGCGTTGACGACGACGTCGTCGAAGTATCACCATGAAAAATAAAAGTCGGTATTAAAAAACAAAGCCAAAAATACTGATTTCCGAAATAAAGGTTATTTTATTCTTTGTAGTGTTTTGTTTGGAAGTCGGTTATATTTTTTTGTAAAAAGTTTTTCTATATTATTTGTTGTTATAGCGGCAATATATAAAAACCACTGTCTACCTATTACGGTTTTTGAGTTACAGCCCGCTGACAGACAAACGTATGGACGAACGGATGGACGGACAGCGGAGGCTTAGTTAGGGTTCCGTAGGTTACCCTTCGGGTATGGTACCCTGAAAATATATATTACAAAGTACATACCATCAACATACTAACATGTCGTTAACAACTGATTTTCTTTTCCAACACGTGCTAATAATAACTATTATACACGAAAAGCTCATTAAACAAGAAATTCTCCTGTAATTTATGCGTCAAGTGGCCATACATTATTTACAGTAACTTGCCTCAATGAACAAGAGATGTTTCGAGAAATTTTCATAGCTTGAACTTTATTCACGACGCTCAGTTTCCAAAGGTAGAAAGACTGACTTTGAAGTCTATGTTCTTAAATTCTACTATCAGCCGAAAAACTTCCACTGCTGGACGCACACCCAAGTGTCGCCACAACGACCGGTCCTGTGCGTCTCGCATCCATCGGCTACCCGCGACCCTCACCAGGTCATCGGTCTACCTTATGGGAGGCCGCGCCAACGCTGCGTCTTCCGGTACGCGGTCACCACTCCAGAACTTACAAATAAAGTTCTTAAATTCTTTCTACGAAAATAATAATTTTAATTCTTTGGTAATAAACCCCGGAACAGTAGTACCTAAATCAATATTGCCATATCCATATTAATCTCGTACTTTCGTTTTCATTTCGATACTAGCACTGCTTTGAAACTAAAAGCGCAGCTATACCTATTCTGGGTCAATCATTACGTGTCATTGCAATAGAAAGTGTATATGTTTTTTTTTTAATAACCAGAGGAAAAAAACCAAAATCCTAAAGAGATTGGGCATAAGGAAACGGAAGGGGGATTTTTTTCCTTAATGGAAAATGTGAACTTACTTAAAAGAAGTAAACATCAGGAAATTACTGTTGAGAGTGATGTCTGTCTGGTTAAACTATTCTTAATTATGTTGGATCGTCTTCCTGTCTAAGAGAATGTAACTTGTATCAGCAGTAGCTTCTGCCAGCGGCTTTGTCCACGTGATCCCTAGGGAACATACTCCCGGGATAAAAATTCTATGTACTATTCCAGACTATAATCAACCTCATCAAGATCCGTTCAGCCGTTTCAACGTGATTCAGTAACAAACATCCAATCATCAAAACTTTCGCATTTATAATATTACATGGTTAGATTAGATAGGATTATGAATGTGTTCAGGACCCTACAGGATTCTGCAGCACTGAAAAACCTGAAACTAGTCTTTCTGGCCATATTTCAGTCCATTATTCAATACTGCATAACGGTCTGGGGAGGTGCAGCCAAGATCTACTTGGTTTGGAGCGAGCACAGAGAGCTGTGCTCAAGGTCATGACCAAGAAACCGTACAGGTTTCCCACCTCACAATTATATTCCGAACTTAAAATCCTCACTGTCCGCCAGCTCTATGTGCTCAAATCCATCCAAAGAAAACAAGGAAATGTTCCCTTATCCGACCCAAAAAAGCGTAGCAAATTTTCCATATGTCCTACTTTACCCTGCGGAACCTCATTTGCGAAACGCCAATTTCATAGCTTAACCAGCAAACTTTACAATCTCGCAAACAAAAAGCTAAGCATGGCTAAAATGTGCCTGCAGGAAATGAAAAAGAAAGTAGCAGACTGGCTTCAAAAGACGGACTATCAGGAGACTGAAAATTTATTCACAATCATAACATGATAATTATGATCCATGTCATCCGTTCTTACTTTTTCTGGTTTTTGTTTATAAGGATTCAATGGTGCGAACCAAACCAGACACTCACTCACTCCCATATACACACACACAACACACTCACACCGCATGCACACTTACACACATATACTCAACATCTCTCACACAGACATTCAAACACCAATAGTTTTTAGCATATTATCTTTCTTCTTGTAATTTAATTCCTACTTAATGTGTGTTTTACCTTCTTCTGTACCTAATGGCAATAACCTTGGCTGTCAACTTTGTAGTGACACTACAAAGTTGATGGTCCGGCTCCACAGCCACTAGGGCGCACAAAATAGTCTGTTAGCATTCGGAAACACTGTTGGACTGGCTGAAGATTGTAAAAAAAAAAACAATATTTGCATTATATAGACTCAATTTATTTAGCAATGTATAATTTCATCCATTTTAACGGAACATGTGTGAGTACTGTGTACCTTAAACTTAAGCTATAGCTATCAGTTTTAGGTTTGTTTTTGACTTGAATGTACCCTGGCGGTTGGGAGTGTCATGCTCACATAAAAGTCTGGCTGATGGTGGCGTATGCGTTGGATCATTTGGCTCCCTTCAATATGGTTGAGCCGAATGGTGCTAGCGCATGCGTCATGTTCGTGAACGGGCGCTGTCAGTTGGAACTGGTCATTTCTCAGTTGCCATGGTTTATTTTAAATATTTCTTTGAATTGTTCCTTTTTTTCCCGGACGCTTTTATCCTGCTCGTCTTTTACATCGTTCTCACATGTTTGTATAATTTCAACTTGATGTAAACAAAAATTTGTAACAATTTATTATTTTTTAAAAGAGTGTCCGTGGAGTTTCTAGCATGTTCTTCTCCATAGAGATCTACGCTTTGGAACGTGCAAATAGCTTCATCTTTTTGGACTGACCGACCTTGATAATTCAAAAGTGCCTGTAAATGGTTTATTTGAAATATACGATTTGATTTGATTTGATTTGACTCCTGTTAAATGTTGTTTAATTGGAAATAGAACCCATGGCTGAACGCTGATCCCCAAAATACAGGTACAGGCCTAGTTTGGGGGTTAGGATCAGATTTGTGGCAATACATTCGAGTTCAATTTTTGTTATGACTGTCTTGTAAGTATTTGTAAGTGTCAAATATTTTTTTTTTATTTGATTACATTTTACTGGTATTGACTACCTATCTGACTCCAACGACCGACATGATGGGTAACGCCATACCCGTGTGGTAAGATTGGTTTCAAACTTTCAAGTCCACTCCTGGCACTCGTAACGACTTCGATCAAAGAATTTTCGAGGCACAGAGTGGTTTCGATATAAATGCGTCCAACCAAAGGCCAACCTTGGCAAATATTGCTTAACCTGAAAGTCACACATACACCCTTGCGGCTGTTGTTAAATAGCGACGAACCCAGAGGTAGAAATACCTCTAAGTTTTCATCTACACTAATATTATATGGAAGAAAGATTTTTTTGTTTGAATTGAATAGGCTCCGAAACTACTGTACCGATTTGAAAAATTCTTTTAGCATTGGATAGCTACATTATCAGGGAGTAACATAGGCTATATATTATCCCTGTACTCCCACGGGAACGGGAACTACGCGGGTGAAACCGCGTGTCGTCCACTAGTCAGTTTATAATGTGACAGCTGAGACATAGACCACCTCTCTAGGAGAGGGACGAGTAAAAAACAGGGTATATCTCCCAAAACGGGCCAAGTGCGAGCCGGACTCTCACACGATGGGTTCCGCACATTGATATATAAAAAACCCAAAATGCAACACTCGAAACTATCGTCAAAAACTTACATGTATCAAGTGTCATGTGTGAGTTGTGTGTAGTTATACTATAAACAGTTTTTTTTTGCAAACTCAACCTTACACGGATCGCTTAAAGTTGTTTTACAAAGCAGTGCAGTATGGCGAGCGATTCGAGATTGTTTGAAACTTGCGCACAATTATACATATTGCGCTTATTTTTTGCGGACGTTTTTGAGATGCTGAGTGTGTATCTTGGGTTTTTTATATATCAATGGTTCCGTACCATAAAAAGAATATAAATATGTTTCTTGTATGGAAGCCCCCTTTAACTTTAAATTTTATTTAATTAAATATTTTTTTAAATATTTGCTGTTACAGAGGCAATAGAAATACACACTTTGTGAATAACGGTCTACCTATTGGTTATTGAGATACAGCCCGCTGACGGACTTACGAGTGTGTGGTACAATAATTGTCTACTCAGCACACTCACAACATTGTTTAAAAGTAGTTGCAGGCTGCTTGCTTACCCAATAGCTTTGTTGACTGTACCTTATCGGCTTCCATTGGTTACCGTTCATGTACGGAATCCTAAAAGGCGTAACTCTCTCAGAAAAGGCACTAAAAGCTGTATTACTACTGAAACTAAATCCATAATGACTTTTTACATCCCCAATTTTTCTCATCCTAATGTAAAACCTACCACGTAAGCCTACATATTTGGGGTCCAAGAAACGTACCAGCTCCCCCGAGGGACTTTGCCAATCTTTCTCAGACCTCGTTAACTCCCCTCGATATTCCCCGATGGTATACATATTGATTATTATGTAATTTTAGCTTTTATGTTCGATTTCTTTGTCGGCTGCTTCATTTTTGTGGGTTTTAGCTGTAAAATAAGGCATGATGTTTTTTTTTTCGTGATTTTTATCTGATTTTCTTAGGTTGTTTATGAGATTTTGGGTAGATCTTGTCATCACTTTTAAGGCAGTTGTGAACCCGTTTAATAAGCCTCCTCTGTCCATCCGTCCGACAGATAAAATTTTCACAAAATGTGTATTTCTATTACCGCTATATAGATAAATAATAAAAAAAAAATAGTTTAAAAAACTGTAACCCGACTACAGAAAAATAAAAGTGATCTCAAAAGTATGAAACAAGAAAATATTTCAGAAACAAATCAAGAGAGGTACAAAAATGGTGAAAGTAAAGCCGTGGTCGCATGCCTGTATATCATGTGGGTGCCTGGGACACCTATAGAACTATAAAGGCATGCGACCACGGCTTTACTTTCACCAATTTTGTACCTCTCTTGATTTGTTTCTGAAATATTTTCTTGTTTCATACTTTTGAGATCACTTTTATTTTTCTGTAGTCGGGTTACAGTTTTTTAAACTATTTTTTTTTATTTTATACTTTTCCGTTTTAAAAATCGTTTCTATTTATAACTGCACGACGCTATCATTTTAATTATGTACAACTAGCTATGCTCTCGACTTTGTTGGCGTGGATATGGGCGAAAAAATGTGATGGTGATGCATAGATAAGATTTAAAAATTTCTTTAGTTTTTTCTTGCTGATTTCTACATTTGCGGGTAACACTCAACCGTTCGTTGACTTTTTTGTTACGGTCACGGTGTCACCCCTTAACAGGGGACGCAATGAAACCTGTCCGAGATGAGGTGCAACAAAATTCGAAAAATGGCTTGTGACTTCCGTCATCGCGCAAGGCATAAATATTTCAGGGTGCCCAGGTGTCAGCCATGCTAGCTACGCCACTGTTACTGAAGTCAGTCCGTGGATGGTTGATCGTCTTATCTTATCATACCAAGACTCTTGCATGCCTCGGAAAGTACTTAAATCCGTTGGTCCCGCCTGTTATTTGTAGACTTTTGACAGTCGTTACGGATTGTCAGAAGCCAGAAAATCTGACACCAATCTGACCAAAAAGTACCGGACCACCCAGTTATTGGGATGTGGTATTCAGCTGGATCCAGTTTGTCTGGATGCCGAACCCAATATATTTGGGAAAAGGTTGTACAGTTGATGAAGATTTAGGACATACATACATAACCAACACTTTATGTCTTGTCTTAAAACTCAAAACTTTGTCTTGTCTTAAAAGTCGCGACGAACCTATCACGGGGCTTTGCCGTCACCACGGTTGATAAGCCATTAAGGCCTGCGGGTGACCTTATGTTGCCAGGTTTCCGCATAAAACCGGAAGTTTAATTTTCACTGAAATTAGATGAGTCAAAGTTCTTTAATATACAGTATGTTAAAGAACTCTGACTCATTTAATTTTGTTTATCTATTACAAGTTAAAACGGTTTAATGTTGCTACTGGTCATACAGTCTGGATTTACTTACAATGCTACTTAATATTAGTCAGTAATCTCAGGAGACTGTTCGCAAAATTCGCGCTTTAACGTAGAGTTGGGGATACCAATCAGAATTATAAACATACATACTTATTATTATTATTTGAAAGATACAAAATTATTAGTGACTTAAGTTGTCAGACTCTTCATCCCATTTAATACGGCTAATTATCAATAATGGTCTCTGAGAATCTTGGGGCTACATGACAAAAGCCACGCGAGTCGATCTTCTCGGTTAAACAACGCATGCTAAGACTCCTCCGTGCCTCAGAAAGCAAGTTAAGCCGTTGGTCCCGCCTGTTAATTGTAGATTTTTGGCAGACGTTACGGATGGTCAGAAGCCAGAATATCTGACAACAGGTCTGCCAAGAAGTACCGCGTTACCCTGTTTCTGGGTTGTGGAGATCTGCCGTATCACGTAAATTACTGGTATTCAGCTGCGGAACGCTGGGAAAAGGCTAAATAGATATTATATAAATATATCTATCGGCTGTTCCCTGCGACTATTTCCATGAACTGGTAGTACGATTTTTGTTCAATAGATGGCGTTACGTGTATGTATTGGCTATACGTAATGAACATTAATGTTAAATTCACATATATTTTGATAGAGCGAACCGATTCGGATGAAACAAAACCTTAATTTTGTACTTTGAGTTATTAAATTACAATTGATATAAAAGTTATCTGCATTCGTTTTATACTTTCCACGTGTTTTGAACAACTAAACAGACAAACGGTCAAAAAATGAAATACTGGAAATGGTTTCTGTTAGTACCTATTCCTGGCTACTTTATTTTATTTTAATGTACAACAACAACTCTTCTACAGATTCTACATAGATTACTTATTCAGTAAAACTCACTGTCGTTTGTTTGTTCACAATTTATACATATTTATTTACTTAGACAATACAATATTTGCACATATTTATAAAGTGCTCGTTAAAACCTTTCCTTTGATACCAAACATGTTATGATTATCTCTATATTTTTTTTCAGAGTCCGAAATTTACGTGTATTTATACACGTTGCGTATGAGTTGCTATCACATTTTGGGCAGGCGCTCACTCGACGAATTTTAGCATTTTTAGCTATGGAACACAGTGAGAGGCCCGTTTTACGGGTCGAGAGGTTGCCAAGGGCAGGGTCGTGACGGCTCACCACGTCCCGTTACGGGGACGCAACGACATCAGAGACGAAAGCATGGCGTGATTTATTTCGACGCTAACACCATCTATCGAGCTTCGAAAAAATCCGGCACATAAATATTTCAGTTTATGTATTTCTCCTCTAACGAGTGGCATAACAAATCGTAAAGATTTCAAAGATTTGATTAACTTCACGTAGGTATCACTTTGATCATGTTTTTCACTAAATTGTACAGCTACGTCCCACGAAGTGCAGGCTCGCTTTTACTTGTTTGTTAGCAATTTAAACATATACATTTACTTAGACAATATGATATACATACATATTTGTAATGTGCTCATCAAGACCTTTCTTTTGATACCAAACATGTCACAATTATCTGAAATTATTTTTTTCGTGGACAGAAATTTACGTGTGAACTCCATCACAATACATTTAGGAATAATTTATATAGCCTATGTCACCCGGAACGTTTTTAAGAATCTATTGATACCTCAATCATAAAAATTGACTCTGTGGTTTAGGCGTAAGAGTGGAACATAGTTATATACATACATACATACATACATACCTACATAGACTGCTAAAATCATTACCCTTCCTTTTGGCTTTGCCGTAGTCGGGTAAAAAAACTGGCCAAGTGCGAGTCGGACTCGCGTGCAAAGGGTTCCAAACAATTTTTTTTTAACATTTAATAGGGTTATAGGGTTTCATGTAATTTATGGGTAAAGATCTATTATCTCCATTTATTTATTTAAGCTCAGTAGTTTCAGAGATAAGGGGGGGAATGGTCGTTTTTTACCCGACTACGGCAAAGCCAAAAGGAAGGGTAATGATTTTAGCAGTCTATGTAGGTATGTATGTATGTATGTATGTATATAACTATGTTCCACTCTTACGCCTAAACCACAGAGTCAATTTTTATGATTGAGGTATCAATAGATTCTTAAAAACGTTCCGGGTGACATAGGCTATATAAATTATTCCTAAATGTATTGTGATGGAGTTCACACGTAAATTTCTGTCCACGAAAAAAATAATTTCAGATAATTGTGACATGTTTGGTATCAAAAGAAAGGTCTTGATGAGCACATTACAAATATGTATGTATATCATATTGTCTAAGTAAATGTATATGTTTAAATTGCTAACAAACAAGTAAAAGCGAGCCTGCACTTCGTGGGACGTAGCTGTACAATTTAGTGAAAAACATGATCAAAGTGATACCTACGTGAAGTTAATCAAATCTTTGAAATCTTTACGATTTGTTATGCCACTCGTTAGAGGAGAAATACATAAACTGAAATATTTATGTGCCGGATTTTTTCGAAGCTCGATAGATGGTGTTAGCGTCGAAATAAATCACGCCATGCTTTCGTCTCTGATGTCGTTGCGTCCCCGTAACGGGACGTGGTGAGCCGTCACGACCCTGCCCTTGGCAACCTCTCGACCCGTAAAACGGGCCTCTCACTGTGTTCCATAGCTAAAAATGCTAAAATTCGTCGAGTGAGCGCCTGCCCAAAATGTGATAGCAACTCATACGCAACGTGTATAAATACACGTAAATTTCGGACTCTGAAAAAAAATATAGAGATAATCATAACATGTTTGGTATCAAAGGAAAGGTTTTAACGAGCACTTTATAAATATGTGCAAATATTGTATTGTCTAAGTAAATAAATATGTATAAATTGTGAACAAACAAACGACAGTGAGTTTTACTGAATAAGTAATCTATGTAGAATCTGTAGAAGAGTTGTTGTTGTACATTAAAATAAAATAAAGTAGCCAGGAATAGGTACTAACAGAAACCATTTCCAGTATTTCATTTTTTGACCGTTTGTCTGTTTAGTTGTTCAAAACACGTGGAAAGTATAAAACGAATGCAGATAACTTTTATATCAATTGTAATTTAATAACTCAAAGTACAAAATTAAGGTTTTGTTTCATCCGAATCGGTTCGCTCTATCAAAATATATGTGAATTTAACATTAATGTTCATTACGTATAGCCAATACATACACGTAACGCCATCTATTGAACAAAAATCGTACTACCAGTTCATGGAAATAGTCGCAGGGAACAGCCGATAGATATATTTATATAATATCTATTTAGCCTTTTCCCAGCGTTCCGCAGCTGAATACCAGTAATTTACGTGATACGGCAGATCTCCACAACCCAGAAACAGGGTAACGCGGTACTTCTTGGCAGACCTGTTGTCAGATATTCTGGCTTCTGACCATCCGTAACGTCTGCCAAAAATCTACAATTAACAGGCGGGACCAACGGCTTAACTTGCTTTCTGAGGCACGGAGGAGTCTTAGCATGCGTTGTTTAACCGAGAAGATCGACTCGCGTGGCTTTTGTCATGTAGCCCCAAGATTCTCAGAGACCATTATTGATAATTAGCCGTATTAAATGGGATGAAGAGTCTGACAACTTAAGTCACTAATAATTTTGTATCTTTCAAATAATAATAATAAGTATGTATGTTTATAATTCTGATTGGTATCCCCAACTCTACGTTAAAGCGCGAATTTTGCGAACAGTCTCCTGAGATTACTGACTAATATTAAGTAGCATTGTAAGTAAATCCAGACTGTATGACCAGTAGCAACATTAAACCGTTTTAACTTGTAATAGATAAACAAAATTAAATGAGTCAGAGTTCTTTAACATACTGTATATTAAAGAACTTTGACTCATCTAATTTCAGTGAAAATTAAACTTCCGGTTTTATGCGGAAACCTGGCAACATAAGGTCACCCGCAGGCCTTAATGGCTTATCAACCGTGGTGACGGCAAAGCCCCGTGATAGGTTCGTCGCGACTTTTAAGACAAGACAAAGTTTTGAGTTTTAAGACAAGACATAAAGTGTTGGTTATGTATGTATGTCCTAAATCTTCATCAACTGTACAACCTTTTCCCAAATATATTGGGTTCGGCATCCAGACAAACTGGATCCAGCTGAATACCACATCCCAATAACTGGGTGGTCCGGTACTTTTTGGTCAGATTGGTGTCAGATTTTCTGGCTTCTGACAATCCGTAACGACTGTCAAAAGTCTACAAATAACAGGCGGGACCAACGGATTTAAGTACTTTCCGAGGCATGCAAGAGTCTTGGTATGATAAGATAAGACGATCAACCATCCACGGACTGACTTCAGTAACAGTGGCGTAGCTAGCATGGCTGACACCTGGGCACCCTGAAATATTTATGCCTTGCGCGATGACGGAAGTCACAAGCCATTTTTCGAATTTTGTTGCACCTCATCTCGGACAGGTTTCATTGCGTCCCCTGTTAAGGGGTGACACCGTGACCGTAACAAAAAAGTCAACGAACGGTTGAGTGTTACCCGCAAATGTAGAAATCAGCAAGAAAAAACTAAAGAAATTTTTAAATCTTATCTATGCATCACCATCACATTTTTTCGCCCATATCCACGCCAACAAAGTCGAGAGCATAGCTAGTTGTACATAATTAAAATGATAGCGTCGTGCAGTTATAAATAGAAACGATTTTTAAAACGGAAAAGTATAAAATAAAAAAAAATAGTTTAAAAAACTGTAACCCGACTACAGAAAAATAAAAGTGATCTCAAAAGTATGAAACAAGAAAATATTTCAGAAACAAATCAAGAGAGGTACAAAATTGGTGAAAGTAAAGCCGTGGTCGCATGCCTTTATAGTTCTATAGGTGTCCCAGGCACCCACATGATATACAGGCATGCGACCACGGCTTTACTTTCACCATTTTTGTACCTCTCTTGATTTGTTTCTGAAATATTTTCTTGTTTCATACTTTTGAGATCACTTTTATTTTTCTGTAGTCGGGTTACAGTTTTTTAAACTATTTTTTTTTTATTGTCTAATTTGTTGAATAACTTCAAAACCATTTATTTTAAAATTATGAAAAAATATAATTAAAACCCTCACAGTGAGCCCTTTCATTTGATATGTCAAACAATATTTGTAAAAAATCTTTTTTTTTTCTTGTTTGTCCCCCAAAACTGAAAATTTAATAATTTTCGTAACGCGTCCGTGTTTGGGTCATAGAAGTCCATATGTGTACCAAATTTCAATAGAATCGGTCGAGTGGATCCGGAGAAAACTGGCTGTGACAGACGGACAGACAGACACCCGAGTGATCCTATAAAGGTTCCTTTTTTTTGGAACCCTAAAAATGTGTATCATAAGGATGTAACAATTTATATTTACAGGTGCTAGAAACGTTCAGGCAGCCAAACAAAGGCAGACAATCCTGACGCGTCTTCCTAATCTTTTTATTTAAAAATTCAGTTTAAAACAATATATTAAACTAAAAAACCACTGTAAATACAACAACAGCGATTACTTAATCAATTGGACTATTACTTTTAGCAGTAGTTTATGCCAAGACCCAACCACCCAAACGGTACGAAGGCCTGTAAGATTCCGATTCGTAGGTACTTGGCCGGTTTTTAATTATTATTATATTATTATTCCATTTATTAAATTAAATAAATATAAATTTACATTTTTAAATATTTCTATAAAAAATAAAAAACATTTAAAAATATAAAAAATAGTAGCCCACCGGTATCGGGAACAAGGTCCAAGCTACCGGTGGTCAGGGCTCCCGAGAGAGAAACCTCCTCACTATACGCGCCGTGTCCAGGAGTACTTTCTGGATCAAGCCCTTGATCCAGCTGCCGAACGAGAGCCTCTTGAGATGTTATTATTATTTTTATTACTTATTCGTCTTTGATGTATGGCAATATTGGTAAATCAATCACAACAATTTCTGTGCACGCCTTTTACAGACCGTCCCACCACTTTTACAGACCGTCTGGCCCACATTAAAACCATCTTCCTTAGATAATATAACTTAATCGGCAATTCCTTAGAAGTTGTCGTCACCGCAGTTAAACGGGTCGTTAAGTAGGTACCCAACGGTGCGCTCAGATGGCGCTAGTAGTGCACTCAGGGTGACCAAACCTATAGTTTTAACTGTGGAGTATTTTGAAATTTTTAACAGTGCTTAGCTTATACATAGATTTTAGGGTTCCAAAGGGAAACCAACGAAATCTTATTACCAAGCCTTCACTGTCCGTCCGTCCATCCGTCCGTCCGTTCGTCTGTCTGTCAGTGAGCTGTCTGTCAGAGTCCGACTCGCACGGCGCGGCCGGTTTTTTAGTATATAAATGCAGCTAGCGCCATATTTTTTACGGAAAATGATACCACAGCTAGTGGTAATACCTAAAAATATTTGTGACATTAAAATGATTGTACGTATAATATGGCATTCATTTACAAGTAAAAGAGTATAAAACGAGTAACAGAATAAACGCAATACCTTTAAAGGGGTCATTGTGCTCGTCATTATGAACATTTTTCTTACATGGACCGTGATCCAAAATCACGAAAGAAAAATTTTGTCGAGTTAGGCGCAAATAACTGTATGGAACAGTCAATTTAATTTCGCGTTTTCAGTGTTTATTATTTATTTAATTATTTATTTGTTTATTATTTATTTAATTTCAATTACTCTCTGCACTTACAGTAAATACCTACCAACACGTACAGAGAGTCAACAATCTAAGTATTCATTATTATCATTATACTGGCTACACAGAATCATATGAATGTTGGTCCATAGTAAAATTTGTTCAAAATGATGAGAACAATGACCCCTAAAGAGGTATTGCGTTTATTCTGTTACACGTTGTATACCTGTACTACTCATATTTTTTTTATTATATAATTCTTTGCCGTATGGTGTCGTATGGTGCCGTAAAGGAATAATACCATCCGATCACTTCCCGTGGGTGTCAAAAGAGGCGACTAAGGGAGTCACCAGAGAATGGGCAGCAGCGTTCTCTATAAAACACAACACCATGGCATACACTGCGATCGCCAACCCGCCTGTCAAGCGTGGCGATTATGGCAAACCCCCCCTTTAAGGGAAGGCCTATGTCCAGCAATGGACGTCTTTCGGCTGTTATGGTGATATAATTTTTTCAATTTAACAAAAGTCGTTTTAATTTTGTCAGTGTTCGGGGTTGGGGTGAGTTTAAGATAAACTAGGATTAACGATTATAAAGATAACTATATTTCAGTAATACGAATAATACAAATGGGATATATAACGATTAAAACTAATGAGGTGAATGAGATGAGATTGAGTCGCGCCCGATATGCTATCCGAAAGCGTACTGACTGTTTTACTTAGGTAATACATAAAATAATCAAGGCATAGAGCGCGGTGCCGCAATTACGCTGACATGTTCATTATTGTTCGGTGATTGACCCGAACATGCTCCCGGGGGAGAAAAGGATGAGGTTAGTAAATTAAATGGGTAATGAAATTAATACTAACAAGGTGAGAACAATGTTCAAATAATACTAAAATAGTTATGTAGAGTTAGATAAGTTAAAAGATGAGATGAAGATTACAAACTAAACCGAATCGCTACAATGTAAATCAGGAAGAGAAAACACACGAAAGATCGGTGAAGAACCTCTATCTTCCTTTTTTTTTAAGCACTCACTAGATAGAGCTAGCCGCTTAGGATCACTTTTCACTGATTTACTACTAGATTGCCCTTTTTCCCTAATTTCACTACACTCAATCACAACACTTTCTGGAACGGTGTGTGGAGATGGCAACGCTGTCGCCGCCGACGCTGTCGAACGCTCTGCTGTAGAAGTGGAACGATTTCCCTTACGTTGCCTTCGTCTCCATCGTTTAAAAAAGTAAGCTGCCACCAGTGACAAGATTCCCAATATGATGACATATATAGCAGTAAATTGATGGACGTCGTGATAAGAGATATTGGTGCTCAAAGGTTCACTCTGCTTCATGATCTCAAGACTTCTCTTAATAGCTTCAAATTGCTTGATGTTGTCTGAGTTATTAGGATTAAGTTCATTTGAGATTTCTGGCATAGTGATATTTATCATGTGATTGATTGGTGATATTTCTGGCGAGATAATCTTTGTCGTCGTGCTAATTTTACTAGACAATCTTTTATTTGAATACACCATAAAATCCTCTGTTTTTACTAAACAGCCTTCCCCAACTCGCAACAGACCCGCACCTGATAACTTAACTGCCTTAACTTGATTTTCACACAGAAGTTTGACGTTACATTCCTTGCAGCACAAATAGTAATATTTATTTTCCGATGTTAACTCTCTCCAGTCATTCTTGCACGAGGTAGTTTTAGTTTTACAAGTTCTTGTGCCTAGGATCGTCTCACAAAGACTATGATCATCTTTCATGTGGTGAATAGGCCTTCTGATATGACACAGGATAGTCACAGGGTTTTGTAATACGCATGACTGCAGATCCGTGTCTGTGATAGTTAAATACGAATCCTTTCTCATGTTGATGGCTGCTAATTCAGAGATAGTTTCGACCTTCATCATCATGTTATCCTTTATGATGCGTGGAACTGCGATAAGATTGAATACCTCGTGAAGGTCCCTTTCAATCAGGGGTATTTTTATTTCTATAATGAGGTATTTGCCAGAGTATTTGGCTCTTACTTTGAGCAAGCTATAAAGGTCTTTAAGATTAAAGTTGTCGACAGGAACAACCAAGTCTCCAGATATTTGTGCTGATATTATGCTTAGCTCTGATCTAAGTTGCTTCGGAGATATCAAATGAAAATCTAATTTTCCACTATAAATATCAGTTACTGTGTCTAAAATTGAGTCCTGGATTCGTCGAAGGGTATACAGCAAGTTGTTCGCAGTGAAAGCCGAGGTTAGGAAGTCTGTGATAACAGTTATGTTCTGTACTTGCTGAGAGAGATTTTTATAAGATTCTTGGAGATAATTAAGCTTTTGATTTATTATCTTGTGATGTTTGGTTATGGTATTCTCCATCCTTTTCATGAGATTAAATTCTGCTTCTACGACCGACGTTTGGTTTTTCCAGAGGTTGTATAAATGGTTTTCATTTTTCTTTAAAAGGTCAATATCCTTCTCATATTTTTCTGCAAATCGTTGGTCCAACACTCCGAATAAACTATTTGCAACGTAGCCTACTCCGTCTAGCAAGCCGCGTCGCCGACGTTTCTTATTAGTCATGAACGAGTCATTTATCATGATAATATTATTGTAATGTTTAATTTCTTCGAACTCGTGCTCGAGTTGTAACATGACGCCGTCGCAAGGTGTTTGTGTTCTAATCGTAGAGCATAAGGTTTCAAGATACTGGATATACTTTAATAATGCCGCCATTCCTTCTTGATAAGGATTTGTGTCATAATAGACTATTAAGTGCCAATCATCTCTAATTAAATGCATGTTAGATATTTTGTCAAAGTAGACACTATTGTTTGTCAGTTGGGTGAAGTTGTAGGATGCTTGAGCGGTGTTTATTAGTGACAGAAAAAATATTGTCAGTGATAAAACCATAGCTGAGAATGAGATAGGACGTTTTTTCTTCGCCGCTGGCAATTTATTTTCAGTTTTTGGAACTTTTGGATCTTGATAATTTTTATTTGTTGGCAGTAAGGATAGTTTTACAACCGGGCGTTTTAAGAGCCCGTTTTTTGTTTTAAGTGTGACGACCCTTACGTGTCCGTCACTTCCGGGATGCAACGTTACTACGCGACCTAGACTCCATTTTCCAGGTGGAAGGTTGTCGTCCTTTATAATGACGATGTCGTTAAGATCGAGATCTTTTTGATGTTGCCGCCATTTGGTCCTCGTAGAAAGCTGCGAGAGGTAGTCAGTCTTCCACTTAGCCCATATATCTTGATAAATTTTTTGCGTCAAGTGCCACCGTGTTCTGAGATCACGCTCTGTTTCAAAGATCGTTAAGTTGGGGCCACTTGCTAAAAAGTGAGCCGGGGTCAAAAAGTCCAGATCCTCAGGATCTTCTGTCAGAGGGCATAGTGGTCTAGAGTTCAAGCAAGCCTCGAGTTGGGACAGTAGGGTAATATATTCTTCGTAGGTTAATTTTTGCTCTCCCACGACACGCTTGAGATGATGTTTTAGGCTCTTCACTGCAGCTTCCCAGAGTCCGCCAGCAGATGGCCACGATGGGGCGTTAAAATGCCACTCGATATTCATTTCAGAGATAGTCGAGTTTACTTCTTGGTGAGACAAGATTTGGGTGATTTCGGCAAACTCTTGTTTTAAAATTTTGTTGGCTCCTATGAAGTTCGTGCCCTGATCGCTGTAGATGTGCCCTGGAACTCCTCTTCTAGCCGACATTCGTCGAAGCGCGGCAATAAATGCTGATGCTGTGAGATCCGAGACGATTTCTAAATGTATGGCTTTAGTTACCATACAAACAAAAACTGCGACATATCCTTTACAGGTTTTAATACCACGACCTTTGTTTGCCTTAAGAAGGATGTGTCCGGTATAATCTATTCCAGTGTGGTAAAAGGGTCGATTAGGAATCAATCGTGCTGGAGGTAAGTCGCCCATGATTTGATGTTGTGGTATGGGATTATTTCTTTTACATTTGACACACATTCTTAATCGTTTCTTTGTGGCTCTGTTTCCTCCAAGAATCCAGTATTTTTGTCTTATAAATCCAGTAGTCATTTTTACTCCACCGTGAAATACAAGTTCGTGGGATTCGTCTATGATAAGATCTGCCAGTTTTGATTGATTCGGGATTATGATAGGATGTTTCATTTCGGGATCGAGATTCGAATGTTTAAGTCTACCACCGACACGCAGTATTTGATTAGTGTCTAGCATGGGATTGAGATTAAGAACCTGGCTTTTCTTATTTAGTGGTTCATTATTTTTTAGCCGCGATATTTCTTCGTCGAAATATTCATTTTGGACGTGCTTAATTAACATTTCTCTTGCTGTCTTTATATTTTGCAGAGTAAGAAAGCATGTGCGTTTTTTCTTGTAAACAACAATGTCGATGAACTTGTTGATGTAAGCTAATACTCGGGTAACTTTCCTCAAAGTGCTATATTTTAGTAACAATTGATTAATTATTAAATTTTCGGGGTTAACAATGACCGTGTTTAATTCTTTTTTTCTGAGTTCTTCGCTCGGACTCGTATAAATCGGCATCTTATAAGATTCTTTAGGCTTATTTTGTGGTAACCAGTCAGGCCCTTGCCACCACAGCGAGTTATTAACTAACTGAGCAGCGGGTATACCGCGGCTTGCGCAATCTGCGGGGTTGTCTTTGGATTTTACGTAACTCCAGTTAGTTTTAGGGATTGTGTCAATTATGATCCTCACTCGATTTGCAACAAAGGGTTTCCATTTCTCCGGTTCGCCACATAACCAACCTAGAACAGCCGTTGAATCAGTCCAACCATAAATATGCACCTTGTAGCTCGATAGTGATAAGATGATTTTTCGCATAAGTTTTGACAACAAGAGAGCGCCGCAAAGTTCCAGACGCGGGATCGATTGTGGTTTTTTCAGGGGTATTACTTTTGATTTCCCTGCAATAAGGGTCACGTGGGCTTCATTTTCTCTCTGTATTTTGCAATACACGACGCAAGCAAATGCTTTATTGCTAGCGTCGCAAAACCCATGAAGTTCAATGATATCTTTTTCCTGGGTTTTAATCCATCGTGGTATTTTAAAATGAGATATATGAGATAGATCGGCTTTAATAGTATTCCACTCTAAAGCGATTTCTTGTGGGACAGTGTGATCCCAACCCAGGTCTGATTTCCATAATTCTTGGAACAAGATCTTAAGTTTTATTGTGACTGGTGCTAGCCAGCCTAAAGGATCAAAAATTTTAGATATTTGAGATAAGAATTGTCTTTTTGTAAGGATCATGTCCCGCGCCGTTGGCAAGTCTCCATTAAGACTGACCGTCATGGTTGAAATCGGTTTAGAAGACTATTATTAAGGCAACCATACGCCAGCGACCTTGAGGGAACAAAACACCTGCGTGACCCAAAACTCAGTACTTTTTAACTGACTTCAAAAAAGGAGGAGGTATTTGGTTATATTTTTATGTTTTTTACCTTACAACACCATCATTTATGAACCGATTTGAAAAGTTCTTGTTTTATCTGAAAGGATATACTTCTCAATTGGTCCTATTGTCACCAAATCAGAATCTGATGATAAGATCCTTTGAAAATCGAGGGAAACCCTCAAATTTTATAGGCACATGCAATGTTTTCCGTAAACTTTCATTCGCAATTCTGATATTTGCGCCCGTTAATCATCATCTCATGTTGCTGAGCTAATGATGGAAGGTATAAATTAGGATCTGATGATGAGATTCCATGAAAAATGTTTGTTCAGCGATATTTTCGCCAATTGTCAACCGATTTGGATGACTCTTTTTTGTTTGGAAGAGTATTTTCCTGGACTGGTCCCATTTGAGTTTGGTGAAGATCTGGTGAAGAACTTTTTTTTTTACTATAGATAGGCATACGTTTGACCACTATCTTACCTGATGGTAAGCGATGATGCGGTCGAAGATGGAGCACGTTTGCCTAGAAGCAACCTATTCACTCTTGTCTTAAAGACTCCCAGGTTGTAGCTATCTGGAAACACAGACTCCGGCAGGGAATTCCACTCCTTAGCTGTACGCACGATATGTTCCCAAATCGTTTTGTGTGCTTGGGTGGTATGTCCACCATGTACCGGTGGCGCATCGCCGTTCGTCTTGTGGTCCGATGGTGGAACGGGCTTGGCGGAATTATATCATGCAATTCCGTCGCACTCTCCCCAAAATGCAACCGATAGAAAACCGACAGGCCTGCAACTCGGCGTCGATGCTCAAGACTTTGGAGCTTCGACTCGACGAGCCTGTCATTACCGATGATCCTCTTGGCTCGTTTATCAATTGACTCAATGGTATCAAGCTGGTATCTGGCAGATCCGTCCCATAGATAAGAGCAGTACTCCATACACGATCGAACTTGCGCTTGATAGAGCTTGAGCAGCTGTTCCGGCGTGAAGTACCGTCTCACCTTTGCTAGCACCCCCAACTTTCTGGCAGCCACGTGAGCCTTTGCCTCTATGAAAGGGCCAAAATTGAGGGTAGTTGTTAACGTAACACCAAGAAGCTCAAGTCGGTCGGTTATCGGCACGGTTACACCTCGAAAAGATGGAGCTGGGTGGAATTGGCTCCTTTTAGCGGAAAAAAGACACGCTTGGGTCTTAGCAGCATTGAACTTGACCAGATTGGCATCGCCAAGACATAGACAGCTTGAGACAGCCTGTAAGGACAAGTTCATGCGCTCAACCATAGCCTCCCGGAGAGACCGGATCTGCGACCCACCAGCTCATGTGTCGGACACGTATCTCTCAGCAACAGTGCTGTCGTCTGCATACCCAAAGGTTTTAGCAGATCATTAATATGCAGCAGGAACAATGTTTTCATAAATCAAATTATTAAAAAATAGTCCTATGTAAAAATTATTTTTTCCAAAAAATTACAAGCCGTTTAGACGTGATTTTCATTTTAAAATCAGCTACCTTCAGGGATCTCCGCCTTAAAACGTTCTTGTAGAGATCCATTCATATTGACAGCATACATCTGTCCAGCATGATTTAGTTACTATTATCATACTTCTTGTAAGTAAAATATAACAACGCATATACGCATATATCCCGTTTTTGTCCGTTCCCATAGAAATTGTGAAAAATCCTACATGCCAAATCTCAGCTTTCTACGACCAGTAGTTTCGGCTGTGCGTTGTCTGTCAGTCACTCACTCAATCAGCAGTGAGATTCTGCCGACATTTCACCGTGTTCACTTAGGTGGAGTGAACGACAAGTGAGCTGTCATTCCATCTTGTTTGTATAGTTTGGCAGCTCACTTCGTGATCACTTCACCCAAGCCTTTACTTTGACATGTTTATAGAATTGACCAGCAGTTAGTAACGTAACAATTTAATATATTAGGATTGTACCAGTACATAACTTACATGTATAGGTATAGTCAAACTACCACTACCATTAATTTACACAATATCATTTTATTTCAAACGTTCGAACATGAACGCATTTGTTCCCCACTTCCCTTTTTGCCCGCATCCAGCTGCAAACACAAATGTCATTAAGAGAACGAACACAGCGTGTGTGTAGTTGTGTTGTGTACTTGTGTAGTGTGTGTACTTCATAGTGAGGAATCCGGCGTAGAATAATTAGGTACAAAATTAGCTTTTAATGATGGGGGCGTGTTGCTGGCAGCTTTGGTATTCTAATTTTGCATTCAATTTGAAGGAATGAGTATATTTTTAGGGTTTCGATCATCCATACAAACGAAACTCTTATTAGATATAGGTCTGTCTGTCCGTATCTCACAGCCGATTTTCTCTGAGTCTACTGGACTGATTCCGTTGAAATTTAGTACACATACAACCTTTTGTGACCCAAATAAACACGTACGTGGAAGGAACATAGATAAATTTCAAAAACGGTACGGGCCGAGACACGGAGAAATCTCAGTAGATATGTTAAAATGGTTACCCATCCACAGACCGAACCCGGCAAGCGTCGCTTAACCTCAAAGATCGATCCGTGTGGCTATTATTCAGCAACGAGTCCCTCGGGTGATAAACAATTAATTTATTACACTTTACCTACTTATAAAGAGAAAATAAACATGTTTGTACCAACGTTTGCACGAGTAAGCCCATCAGTGAGACAATTAACAACAAATTTATTAAAACCAGGAAAACGTCGTGAGAGAATTCTGTTACACGCGTCTGTATTCATAAATAACTAGGGTTCTCACAACTGGTATTCATTATTATTGAAGCCTAACATTAAACCTGGGGGTTATAATTAAAATAATGCTGTTTTAACACAAGAGAATAGATAGAGCCCATAAAAATTATAATTCAAAGAACCAAGTGTACAGTTTGGTCTAATAAGACCACTTTAGTAGATCATAATTAGGATCATAATATTAATCATATCACAATATGTCAAAAGACATGATACTACGGGAGCGTGCCTAGGTATCAACATCAATGTGCAGCAAATATTGTAATATTTTTGGAATTGTTAAATTCTGTAGTTTATAGATAAAATAACAAGTAGTACAAGAACAATTTTTTATTCAAATAACAGTCTGTTTTAATGAACGTTGTGATAACATGGAGGCATTTAAACCATTATGATTATAAGGTTTAGTTAGTTTTCTTAATTAGTGAGTAAGATATAAATGCAATAGTGATAATGTAATTGATTTTTAGGGTTCCGAAAAAAAAAGGAACCCTTATAGGATCACTCGGGTGTCTGTCTGTCTGTCTGTCTGTCTGTCTGTCCGTCTGTCACAGCCAGTTTTCTCCGGATCCACTGGACCGATTCTGTTGAAATTTGGTACACATATGGAATTCTATGACCCAAACACGGACGCGTTACGTAAACTATTAAATTTTTAGTGTGGGGGTCACTTTTGGGGGTCAAACTAGAAAATTAAAAAAAAAGTTTTTTGAACAATATCGTGTGATATATCAAATGAAAGGGCTTACTGTGAGAGCTCTAATTATATTTTTTTCATAATTTTAAAATAAATGATTTAGAAGTTATTCAAGAAATTAGACGAAAAATGACCATTCCCCCCCCTTATCTCCGAAACTACTGAGCCTAAAATTATGAAAAAAATGGAGATAATAGATCTTTACCTAAAGATTACAAGAAAACCTATTAGAAGTCTATAATGTTAAAAAAAATAAATTCGTTCGGAACCCTTTGCACGCGAGTCCGACTCGCACTTGGCCAGTTTTTTCATTATGTGTACAAAACAATATAACTTATTGCACAATCTTGATGTGTAACAATTTTCACTTAAACACATATTTAACAAATAAACTACTGCTTAACTAACTAATGGTTCAATTGATTGAGTAATTGTTTTTGTTGTATTTACATTAGTTTAGTTGAATTTTATTTTTGAACTGAATTTTGACCAAAATAATACATCAAAATAATCTTGATGACCTATATTTTACTACCTTTCTAGTACATGACATGGCGTGTTAAATAGTAGAAGATCATTCTTAAACTCGATAACCGCAACGCCTAGCGCCATTATCTCTTATTGAAAAGTAGAGTTATTTAGTGAAAACTTATTTTTATTTTTCTCAGTTTCCTTAGCCTTTAGACTTGTGAAACTTTTTTATCTGTAAACTACAGAATTTAACAATTCCAAAAAAATAACAATGTTTGCTGCACAATAATGTTGATACCTAGGCACGCTCCCGTAGTATCACTGGTCATGTCTTTTCAAGCTGATAGCAATAGTAGTTCTTTATATATCCAGCTGTGACAGACGGACAGACTTAGTCACACCATAAGGGTTCCTTTTTAGCATTTTGTTACGGAACCCTGAAAAATATCAACGTCAACGTTTGCAATTTTCATAACTACTTAAAATAAATGAACCTTCAAAGACAAACATAGGACCTTCTTGAACCAAGTCTGAATAGTTTATGCGAAAGTTTTAATTGGTCCAAGTGCTAGTGAAATCGTATTAAGGCTGCTCTCTCCCGAGAAATGCTTAAAAACAGCGTGCAGATGAAGCAACTTTTCGTCGGCATTTACTGAGAAATTACATCTGAAAAAAATAGGTAGTAATCTACGTAATTTGGTTGGCCAGAATTTATGCATCACATAATAAGAAAAAAAATTACCAAACCGCCTCCAAATCGTTGAGATGAAACCATTTTACGCCTTTATTTTTTAACAAAAATTCTAAAAAAAGCCTACTGTTAAAAAAAAATACACATATTTTAAAAAGTAACACCACCAAATTATTTTCATTTGTATGCCATACAAACGAAAATAATTTGGTGCTGTTACTTTTTAAAATATATATTATTTTTTTATAATAAATTAAAAATACGGATATAAGTTAGCTCCGTTTATATGCACATGTATACAAGCCTTAAATAGTCGTAATTGTCTGCAAGTAAAACATCAACTTCATTTAAACTAAGTCTAAGTAAATCACAGTGATTTAAAGTTTAAATTAAAAAATTAAATTGTAATTTCGTTTTTAGATTATAATGAAATTTAGAATTGCTGCTACCTACTTAATATTCTTGAACCTAAAATTAATAATTTAAAATTTTATTTCTATTTGAGGGAGCTTGTTTTCATATGAATTTATCTGAATTTCAGATGTTGTTCAAACTCAAACTCAAAATATTTATTTCAAATAAACCATTTACAGGCACTTTCGAATTGTCAAGGTCGGTCGGTCCAAAAAGATGGAGCTATTTGCACGTTCCAAAGCGTAGATCTCTATGGAGAAGAACGCGCAAGAAACTCTTTAAAAAATAATAAATTGTTACAAAGTTTTGTTTACATCAAGTTAAAATTATAGATACATGCGAGAACGATGTAAAAGACGAGCAGGATAAAAACGTCCGGAAAAAAGGAACAATTCAAAGAAATAATTAAAATAAACCATGGCAGCTGAGAAATTACCAGTCCAAACTGACGGCGCCCGTTCCCGAAACTGACGCAGTTAATTGAAGTGTATGTGTAAACATTTAAAAGAGTGACTCTAAACTGAGAATACTCCAAAAAATCGGTCAAGTACAAGTCGGACTCATATACGAAAAAAACACGTTTCTTCACAAAAATTAAATTAAATTAGAAATTAAAGGGGGCTCCCCTTTATTTTTTATTTTTTATTATTATACTGGCAATAGAAATACACACTATGAAAATTTCAACCACCTTCCTGTCTATTACGGTTCTTGATATACAGCCTGCTGACAGACAGACGAACGAACAGCGTAGGCTTAGTAATAGGGTTCCGTTGGTTATCATTCGGGTACGGGACCCTAAAAAGTTTAAGATTTCATGGAAAGAAAAGAGACATTACGAATTTAAATAGGAAAGATTACCAACACAATAACGTTAGTTTTCTATCTTTTCTTTTTTCTTTCAACTTCCACAACTCAATATCTAGGTAAAATCATATGCCTTGACAAGATTGTCAGATTTTCACTTAGGAAACTCGGTATGTATCGGATGGTCACCCATCCACGAGCCATCTCTGCAAGTGTTACTTTACCTTTTTTTTTTAAGGATGGGAAATCATCAAATGACTCCTCCCGCTATGGGCGGAGCAGAAGGGAGTGTCACACTCTTATTGATTAAAACCCATCCGTGTTCCTCATAGTGCCCTTTGCGTTCCAGCGCCGCGGTGACTCTTTCGAACAAATTCCGCAACCCTAGCGGGCCCCGTCTACTATGCTGACATCTCCTTGAGGCGCGCGTGGAACACAACGCTCCGTCGACCCGGGCCTAGTTCTGACCGGACGGCGAGCTACCCAAGTACCCAATGCGCACCATTCTCAGGCCCGCGCCTACGGTGGCCGGGAATCGCCCTGCGACTCCTGACGCCCGGGGCGTCTTCTTCTGTTGCGGCGGCTGGGGCGTGAGGTTTCCCTCTCTCTCACGCGGTCTGCCTCCCCCTTCGCCAGCATTACTGCTTCGCAAAAGGAGGTGATCGCTTCCCATGCCTCCTCGCTCCGGCCTATGGATTGAGGGCTACTCTCTAGGCTCGAAGTCCGTAGTTTCGGGCTTAGTAGCGGGCATATTCTACTCTGTATCACCTACGGACTTACGATTAGTCTTGAACCCGAACTAAGAATGAATAACAACATGATTTGACAGTCACTGTCAAATCGTGTTGTCATTAATTCGTAGTGATTAGGTAATACGGAGTAGAATACGCCCGCAACTAAGCCCGAAACTATATTTCGGGCTTAGTTGCGGGCCCCCCAGAGCCGGACGCGATAGGTCGCCGCCGCAGATCGCCTCGACTAGGAAACGGCGGTGCTGTGCCCAAGCAGGGTAGACCTCCACCGTATGCTCCACCGCGTAAATGCTACTTTACCCTGAAAGTCACGCATTGCAGTATATATATACAAACTAAATTCACTGTATCGTTTGAGAGTTAACCTTTTCAATACCACATAGTAATCCCAAATATAGTCGTACACAGCCTTGGATGGGTTAACGACGGGTGTAATTATAACGTCAAAACAATCATGGCTGATATTGACAACATCGGTTATATTTGGTCGAGCGATGGATCCTTACCTACGTGATAGTGTTTGATGTGTAAGTTAAGGTGAGTCTCCACATGGTGGAAACGTCTGCAAACAAACGTATCCAATTTGTGGAGCAGTCTTTTTAAGATTCCGTACCCAAAGGGTACGGTTTGCCGTGTGGTGCCGTAAAGGAATAATACCATCCCATCACTTCCGATGGGTTTCGTAAGAGCCGTCTAAGGGACTTGCCAGAGAATGGGCAGCAGCGTTCTCTGTGAAACGCAACACCATATTCTGCGATCACCAACCCCACCAAATTTGGGGGAGGCCTATGCCCAGCAGTGGACTTCTTTCAGCTGATATGATTACCAAAGGGTAACCAACGAAACCCTATTACTAGGCCTCCGCTGTCCGTCCGTCCGTCCGTCTGTCTGTCAGCGGGTTGTATCATAAGAACCGTAATAGGTAGACAGTTGAAATTTTCACAGAGTGTGTATTTCTGTTGCCGCTATAGCAACAAATAATAAAAATTAAGGTTTATGGTACGGAACCCTTCGTGTTCTTGTCCGCCTCGCACTTGGCCGGTTTTTAGTTTTACTTTCGCATTTATAAATATTAAGTACGGGCGGATGTACGAAAACTTGGTTAGCGAAGTGCTTAAGGCTGCTCTCTCGAGAAATGCTTAAAAACAGCGTGCACTTACAGATGAAACAACTTTTCAAATCCAACCTCAGGTCTTTTCTTTTCAAATTTAATGAGACAATATTTTTTTTTTTTTTTTTTTTTTCGTCGGTATTTACTGAGAACATACCTCTAAAAAAATAGGTAGTAATCTACATGATATGATACGATATTTGATTTAGCCAGAATTTATGTATCAGTATTCACATTATAAGAAAAAAAAAACACCAAATCACCTCTAAATCGTTGAGATGAAGCCATTTTACTCCTTTATTTTTTAACAAAAGTCTAAAAAAACAATATCTACTGCTTTGCAATACAAACGAAATTAATTTGGTTTTGTTCATCATCATCATCATCATATCAGCCGAAAGACGTCCACTGCTGGACATAGGCCTCCCCCAAGCGTCGCCACAACGACCGGTCCTGTGCGTCTCGCATCCATCGGCTACCCGCGACCTTCACCAGGTCATCGGTCCACCTTGTGGGAGGCCTTCCAACGTTACGTCTTCCGGCACGCGGTCGCCACTCCAGAACTTTTCGGCCCCATCGACCATCTGTTCTGCGAACAATGTGCCCTGCCCACTGCCACTTTAGCTTGGCGATCCTTCGGGCTATGTCGGTAACCTTGGTTCTCTTGCGGATATCATCATTCCTGATTCGATCACGCAAGGAAACTCCAAGCATTGCCCTCTCCATTGCCCTTTGAGTGACTTTGAGCCTTCTGATGAGGCCCATTGTAAGCGACCACGTTTCAGTTCCGTATGTCATCACTGGCAACACGCACTGATCATAGACTTTCGTCTTGAGACACTGTGGTGTGTGGGACGAGAAGATACCGCGCAACTTCCCGAACGCTGCCCAGCCCAGTCGGATTCGACGGCTGACCTCTTTCTCGAAGTTGGCCCTGCCTAGCTGGACCGTTTGTCCTAGGTAGACGTACTCGTCTACAACTTCGAGTGTAGAGTTTCCGATCTCGATGGGAGTGGGTGCCACATGGGTATTTACCATGATCTTGGTTTTGTCCATGTTCATTTTGAGACCCACCCTTTCGGAAGCTCTACTGAGGTCATCGAGCATTGTACTGAGGCCCTCGGTAGTCTCAGCCAAGACGACTATATTGTCGCAAATCGAAGGTGACTGATGTACTCGCCATTGACATTAATGCCTAGCCTTCTCCAGTCCAAAACCTTGAAGACATCCTCCATTGCGGCTGTAAACAGTTTCGGAGAAATGACGTCTCCCTGCCTCACACCCCGCTGCAGGAGGATAGGTTTCGAGGTCTGATCCTGAAGTCGGACTGACATGGTGGCGTTTTTGTGCAACGATTTCAGCACCTCGAAATACCGATAGTCGATCTGGCACCTTTTTGTTACTTTTTTTAAATATGTGTTATTTTTTTATAATAAATTAAAAATGGGGGTAGCGGAGTGGCGCGTAGAGCAGTAGTTAGCTCCGTTTATATGCACAATGTCATTGGCATGTATACAAGACTCGTCATTTGATGAATTCCCATCCTTAAAAAAAAGGCCCGACTGTTTTTATATGAGACTTTAAATGTTTGTACACGCATCCACGACACAGGAGCAATTCCTTGTTTCTGGCAACGTTTAAACCCTGCCAAGTGCGTGTCGGGCCACGCGCAGTGTAAGGTTCCGTAGTTGCAATTCACAATTCCCGATTTAATAGTATAGTTTCTAGGTTGTTCGACTATTACTCGTTAACTTGTAAAGCCTACTTAGCTGTGATAGTTTTTATTGCTACTATATATGCTGGCTCGAGTCATGAGCACAGATCATTGGCGTATCTAGGGCTTTTCTCCAGGGATGTCCTGTAAGAAAAAGCGTTGCTCTTATTGGGCGTCGCATCACAGGTTGGGGGCGAGCTCCTCACTGAAGATCGGGAGACCCACTTTGTGGGGCTCCTACTTCTGGGTGGTTTAAAAAAAATAACCACGAAGGCTAAGGCGGGAGCTGCACTCCGCTTCGCTCCACTCCGCTTCGCTCCCGCCTTAGCCTTCTAACCTAACCTATCCGAGTCGGGGTACTCTGAGTCGGGATGGTGTCGATCTTCAGTGTGTCGCACAAGCGTGCATTCGAACTATGTTGAGTCGCAGTACAGTTTTGTCGCATAAGCGTTAATTGCACATCCATTTGTCGAGCTCACGTAGTACACTTGTGTTTACTACGGAACCCTAAAAAGAAAAATATTTTTCCGAGTGATATCAACATACCATTATCAAGAACATTCTCTAATATCACTCTAAGAAAATTCATTCGTATGTTCGTACAATGTGGAATTCCTGCTGTTCTTGGTATGCGTAAAAGACAGTAGTGTATTAAATTCCTATGTTACGTCGCCAGCGTCTGGGTTCCGTATATAAAATAGGTCGCAGACGGTTTGATTGCTTTCCGCTTGAACCCTAATGCGATTATGGTCTGTTTTGTAGCTGCTTTGGCGTGTTTTGTTCATCTATACATTTAGATGATCGTGATCGAATCATTGCCAAACTGAAGTTGCAGTGGGCTGGGCACGCTGCTCGCAGAACAAATGGTCGATGGGGCCGTTCTGGAGTGGCGACCGCGTACCGGAAGACGCAGCGTTGGAAGGCTTCCCACAATGTGGATCGATAACCTGGTGAGATTAGCCGATAGATGCGAGACGTACAGGACCGGTTGTTGTGGCGGCACTTGGGTGAGGGTCAGCAGTGGACGTCTTTCGGCTGATATGATGATGATGATGGTGATATGTTTTGTAATATGCAAAATGTTTCTGTCCGTCTCTATGTTAGTTTCCTGAATATTTCTTGAACAGCTTATCTGATTTACTCGATTTTATAAATTTCAAACGTACGTATGAAAAAACGGAATCCTTATGGAGTCACTCGAGTGTCTGCCTGTATGTTTGTCTGTTACAGCTAATTTGCGCTGAATCTACTACACCAATTCTGCTGATGAAGGACTGAAGGTTTAAAAACAGTTATTGAAAGGCTCAGTATTAATCTTCCTCTTATTCTGGGGCAGTAAGGTCTAGCGACCCCACACACTCTAGTGTCGGAGTTTCTGAACCGCCTCAAGGGCCTCTGACATGGTTTATTTGACGACCGCCTTTTGGCAGCCGGCACCACTGGCTTATACGTGCCTTCCGACGCATGGAATTGTCTTTTTATCAGACAATCAGGTGATTCAAACCTGTAATGTCCTAGGCAAACTGGAAAACAACTTTACAAAGTATGCTTCCCGTGGGAATTGAACCCACGATAAGGCAAACGCCTAAACCACTCGACCACGGAGCATTATAATATCTTAACGCTATAGGGGGTGGGGCAGGATTTCCCAATTTCTTTTGAACACATTTTTGAAATAAAATACGACCAAACCATACCATTAGGTACCGCCTGTATTCTATTCGTACGAGTTCATTCTTAATTTAACCAATTCACAAATGTTTAAAAAAACTTGGGCGTATGCTTCTTTCGGACAAACCAAAAAGTTACGGGTGTTAATCTTTCCCTTACCATAAGTACCAATTAACAACAATCGTATTAAAATACATGTTCCCATTACTTCCCATTTAAAAAGAAAACAATATTTCCATTCAAAAATGATATCATCAATTTCCATTATTCGAGAATTCGTATTATAAATACGAATTATTTGCTGAAATTATTCCTTTCGAATAACGGTTGGAACATTGAATAAATACTCACAAAGACACGAGTATTGCATTATGATATTATGGGCGTATTTTGATCATTTTTAAGGTTCCGAAAAAAAACCCTTATAGGATCACTCGGATGTCTGTCTGTCCGTCTGTCACAGCCAATTTTCTCCGTATCCACTGGACCGATTCTGTTGAAATTTGGTACACATATGGACTTCTATGACCCTAACACGGACGCGTTACGTAAATCAAATTTGTAGTATGGGGGTCACTTTTAAGGTCAAACAAGAAACTAAAAAAAAAAGGTTTTTGAACAATATCGTGTGACATATCAAATGAAAGGGCTCACTGTGAGGGTTTTATTTATATTTTTTCATCATTTTTAAATAAATGGTTTTTAAGTTATTCAAGAAATTAGACGAAAAATGACCATTCCCCCACCTTATCTCCGAAACTACTGAGCTTAGTCCAATATAATAATGCGTTAAGGGTGTTGATGGGGTTGCCGCGCTACTGTAGTGCATCCGGCATGTTCGCGGAGGCGGAGATTGATGGCTTTCACGCAATCATGCGCAAGCGATGCGCTGCCGCGCATTTATTAAAAAAAATGAAAATTATATTTTCATTTTTTTTAATAATCCAAATGTCCATAAACTTTTTTGTAATGAATGTGCAGTTGTCATTGGATAGAAGAAGTTTGCTGCCGATGTAAGACAACTAAAATGCCACTATGTATACATAATAGTTTTTTACCCATAGATTACAAGAAAACCCATAAGAAGTCTACCTATAACCGCAAAACCGTTTCAGTCATTATATCATCATCATCATAACAGCCGAAAGACGTCCACTGCTGGAAATAGACCTCCCCCAAAGGGGGGGAGGGGTTGCCATAATCGCCACGCTTGGCAGGCGGGTTGGCGATCGCAGTGTATGGTGTTGAGTTTTACAGAGAATGCTGCCCATTCTCTGAAGAGTCCCTTAGACACCCACGGGAAGTGATGGGATGGTATTGTTCTTTTACCATACGGCACCGACCGACACCATACAGCGAATATCATTATTTCGGCACATATAATTTCACTCTTCTGTGAATGAAATTGATATGACTTTACAGCTCTTGCAACAAAATAAATAAACAGTCTTGACGACACGGTTGGCGCAGTGGTTGAGCGATTGACTGCTGCGCTGCGTGTCGCGGGTTCGATTCCCGTACGGAACAAATATTTGTATGGCCTACAGATAGTTGTTCCGGGTCTGGCTGTTTGTGTATGTGAGTTTGTATGTTTGTAAACGCAGCCACGATATAGGACAAATTCTTAGTGTGGATCAACCGAGTTCCAAAAAGGAGGAGGTTCACAATTCTGTTGGTATGTTTTTTTTATGTATGTACATCGATTACTCCGAGGTTTCTCATCCGATTTCTGTGAT
The DNA here is from genome assembly GCA_947578705.1 of Lacanobia wlatinum. Lineage (NCBI taxonomy): Eukaryota > Metazoa > Arthropoda > Insecta > Lepidoptera > Noctuidae > Lacanobia > Lacanobia wlatinum. The sequence continues at coordinate 20,147,218 of OX388046.1, forward strand.
TCTTTTTTAGTTCTGTAGCGGCATCAATGCCGAAAAACCAATGGAGCAAATCTACATCGCAACAAAAAGAACCGTGACGCCATCTATACACCTAGCAGCGAACTACTACGTTGAAATCCTGCATTGCACGCTTTACCGTGCGATTTGAATATATACATCAGCCCGAATATTAACTATCGGGGCAGTTGCCCGCCAGACACAACAACCGTCTGGTCGGAGGATCCTCCCTTTACAATGGAGTTGTGCGGGACTTTACTCTCTGTTCCGCATACCTCCAAAGTTCAATGCTCAGTTTTGCTCAGTAGTTTTTTTATGAGCATTTTAGCTTATATCTATTTTTGCGTAGACGATGACGTCGTCCAAGTTTCACCACTTAAAAGTGAAAAATAAAAAACTTTTTACAAAACAATATATCCGAGTCCCAAACAAAACATTACAAAGTATAAAATAACTTTAATTTCGGAAGTCGGTGCTAAAAAACAAAGAAACAAAACCTAAAACACCTGTAATTTTTTGCTAGAAAGTCGGTTATATTTTTTTGTAAAAACTTTTTAAAATTTTCAATAAACAAAAAATAAACAAATCTTATGAGAAATTCATTTCAGGCCACCATAACATCTTCATCAGGAAACAATTTCTCTTCATTCAATCTGAATCTTGGAAACCATTAGGCTTCTTCCCACTCGTAATTGGGGACGTCCTTTTCCCCAGTCGATTTCCCTTGTGGTGCCGGGGAAAGGAGTTCCCCTATCCTCCGGATGTGTGGAGGAAGCCACATCGAACTGCATGATTAAAGTGTCTTCCGCACAAATGTATTTGCAATCGTTTTGTGATTATCAGGACGAGTTATATATTCAACTAGCTTTTGCCCGCGGCTTCGCTCGCGTTAAGAAGTTTAAAATTGACAAATTTTCATACAAACTTTCATCCCCTATTTTATCCCTTTGGGAGTAGAATTGATCAAAATCCTTTCTTAGCGGATGTCTACGTCATAACATCTACCTGCATGCCAAATTTCAGCCCGATCCGTCCAGTGATTTGGGCTGTGCGTTGATAGATCACTATGTCAGTCAGTCAGTCAGTCACCTTTGAGTTATATATATTTAGATTTATGAAGGCGAGGTTAGAGAAAAAGAGCGGCCAAGTGCGAGTCGGACTCGCCCATGAAGGGTTCCGTAGCAGCAAGTAACACAATATAAAAGTTCTTGTAGTTCGTTGTAACTTTAAAATGATTATTTACTTAGCCACATATTACAGATTTATTATTAGAAAATAATGGTTCACGATTTATGCATAAGGTACATGTTTATGTTTTTTTTTTATATATATATATTTGAGTTGATTGAATGAAAGGTAAATTGCGGTTTACGATTTATGACATATTAAAAAAAAACTACTTACTAGATCTCGTACATCATATATTTTTTTAGTTTGATCATTCTCTTAGTTTAGAAAAAAAATATTATAACCTCAATATCATTTTTGAAGACCTATCCATAGATACCCCACACGTACGGATTAGATGAAAAAAAAAATCAGTTTCAGTTCTAAGTATGGGGAACCCCAAAATCTTTTTTTTTTATTTTATTTTGTGTGAACATCTTAATGCGGTTCACAGAATACATCTACTTACCAAGTTTCAACAGTATAGTTCTTATAGTTTCGGAAAAAAGTGGCTGTGACACGCAGGGACAGACAGACATGACGAATTCATAAGGGTTCCATTTTTTGCTATTTGGCTACGGAACCCCTAAAAACTGGCCGAGCGCGAGTCGGACTCGCGCGCAAAGAGTTCGGAATGAATCTCATTTTTGTAGCATGTTATTTTAAAGAGTTTTTAATTAAAGATTAAATACTGTTGTAAGGCTGTTTGACATAATCCTTACTATTCATTACTAATATTATAAATGCGAAAGCAACTCTGTCTGTCTGTCTGTCTATCTGTCTGTCTGTCGCGCTTTCACGCCAAAACGACTGAACCGATTTAGATGAAATTTTGTGCACAGATAGTCTAGAGCCTAAGAAAGGACATAGGTTACTTTTTATCCCGGGAGTATGACCACGCGGGCGAAGCCACTGGTAGAAGCTAGTTATGTATATTTTTACCAACATTTTTATTCCTTTGGTAAAGAATCGCACCAAAGGTATAATCGACCCGTACAGCTGTTACTAGGCTCTTTATGTAAAACAAAATAAATTATAACCAACATAAACCAATTAAGCCAATCCAAGCGTCAAATTAAACCCAGTATGTATTTGAATAAAATCAGTATGTATTTGAATAAAATCAGTGTTATTCAGAAACAAAATACTAGAATATTAGTGTGACAAACCGCCAGCCAATCGGTGGCCGTAATTATGGAGTTAAAATAAATATCGTGTCAGTGGCGTACTGAAATTAATTACACTATGAATATTAATAGCTGTGGGTTGTGGAACAAGGTGAAAGCAATAAGCGAATGATTGAGGTTCTAAGATGAAATACGGGACTTTCTAGGTATGTAAAAAGCCATAATTCGACGCTTGGCTCTCAACTCTCAAACTCCGATATTAGACCGATATAAAAGATATTATTTTCACAAACTGAATAAGAAGGATGTATACTGTGTCACATGTTTTCCTTTTTTGGTTAATAGTTGCCAAATTTGTACACTAGGGCTCTGTTGACAGCGATTTACCGGACAATTTTGAGCATTTTGTGAGAGGTCTAGTGCTTATACGGTTAATAAATAATCAAAAAGGAAAACATAGAGACACAGTATATATTCTTCTCATTCAGTTTGTGAAATATCTCTTATATCGGTCCAACATTGGAGGAGAAAACATTCGAGAGCCAAACCTCGAATTATGACTTTTTACATACAAAGTCTCGCCGCCCGCATTTCCTCTTAATGTGTAAGGAATTAATTGACACAGATTGTTCAACTATTTTACTTTGCACATGCACATATAAGAATGAAAGGAAGTTTATTTTTTTTACCCATTCTGGCTTAGGCTTCTCTTTTCTTTTCCCAATCGCCACCGACCGACCGACCCGATTTTTTTCAATTAAGATTTGAGGTCTGAAAACGGAAATTGCATTTATTTTTTTGTTGTATTTTTGTGCTTGTCATTGGAAATATGTTCATTTTTCAATGGGTCCAATCTAAATGAAATGTGCGTGAGTATGTCTTTCAACTACGAATACAAACTAACTGCTGATCCAAGACATATAAATATCATGATTTTCGTGTACATCCATACGAATAAATTATCTCAATTAACAACAAAAAAATAAATAAAGCATTGAATCTGAAACACGTTCGTTACAGTCGAGTCAAATGATTCTTTAGACAAGTCTTTCCGTGCTATCAAAACTATTCAAAACGCTTCCGCTTATCACTCAACCCGCTAACCAGTCCCGAATATTGATGTAATACATAACAGGGTGAGCGGTTGACGTGACAAAACGCGTGTTTCGTGGCCCCACCGTGCCAAGAGCAGCTTAATAGCGGTTATAGAAATGTTCGTTAAACAGCTACTGATTGATACTATTGTGCTGTGTATTGTACGTCTGTGTTTCCAAACGCTTACAACCCTTATCTCTTCAAAGTTAGAGTGCACAGGCTCCTTCTGGGTAAGCTCGCTCCATCGTAGACTTTGTCTCTGTCATCTCTGACCTAAACTAGAGGCAAGAGCTATGCCATTACAAATAAAAAAACTGGCCAAGTGTGAGTCGGACTCGCGTGCAAAGGGTTCCGAACGAATTTAATTTTTTTTAACATGTTATTTTGACATTACAGACTTCTAATAGGTTTTCCTGTAATATTTAGGTAAAGATCTATTATCTCTATTTTTTTCAAGATTTTAGGCTTCGTAGTTTCGGAGTTAAGGGAGGGGAATGGTCATTTTTCGTCTAATTTCTTGAATAACTTCAAACCATTTATTTTAAAATTATGAAAAAATATAGTTAAAACCCTCACAGTTAGCCCTTTTATTTGATATGTCACACGATATTATACAAAAACTTTTTTTTTAATTTTCTTGTTTGACCCCACAAATGACCCCCAGATATGTAATAATTTACGTAATGCGTCCGTGCTTGGGTCATATAAATCCATATGTGTACCAAATTTCAACAGAATCGGTCCAGTGGATCCGGAGAAAACTGACTGTCACAGACGGACAGACAGACAGACAGACACCCGAGTGATCCTATAAGGGGTCCTTTTTTTTTTTTCGGAACCCTAAAAATAAAAAATACATGGTGTTTTAATATAGAGGATGTTCTGATGAAAACTAAGTAGTAGAACGTAATCGCTTGCGCTGATCGAAGTAAAGCGATTGTATTGGTTCTTAACTCTTTTAACTATAATTGCTCCATTGTCATTGTAGCAGTTGCAAGGTCTAGTGTACACAAGTGTCGGGTTCTAGGTTCAATTTTATGAGTTCGGAATCTTGCTTTGTGTATGTAGGATTCTAAGCCACCGCATATATTACAGTGAACGCGAAACGCCGGAATCGGGACTCTGACCGCTAGACCACGAGCAGTGAGGCCGTCTCAGACATTAACTCCGCCTTTGACAGTGTGTTTTACTTCTACATACTTAAAGTTTCAACAAATAAATACTATTCAGTGCCTACTTTGACGGTAAGCATCCAAGCGTCTTGTCAGGGTTGCGGAATTTGTTCGAATGAGTCACCGCGGCTCTAGAGGGCTACTCTTTAAGCCCGAAGACCGTAGCTTCGGGCTTAGTTGCAGGCGTATTCTACTCCGTAATCACCTAACCACTAAGAATTAATGACAACATTCATTCTTAGTTCGGGTTCAGGACTAATCGTAAGTCCGTAAGTGATACGCAGTGCCGTAAATAGGGCGGTCCCACCAGTGCCCAGGCACAGGGAGTAGACTACGGGGGACGCAAAAGGCCAGACCAGGCAGGACTATTATTTTTTCGATTTGCTCCTGATAAGTTCCCGCTGCGCCCCCTAGTGCTCGATTCCAACACATACGTACCTACACGCCAGTGTCATCAAAAACGTCTGTTAAATTAGACAAAACACCGCGCTCACTTTTTTGGCAGCGCATGAGCGTATTTGTGTTTATCGGAGTCAAGCGGCCGGCCGGCTACACGGACAAAAAACAAGGGCGCAGTCATAGAAGCTCGCACAAGGCGCGAGTAGAATACGCCCACAACTGAGCCCGAAACTACGGACTTCGGGCTAAGTGAGTAGCCCCCCTGGAACGCAAAGGGCATTAGGAGGAACACGGGTAGGTTTTAGTCAGTAAGCGCCTGACACTCCCTGCTATGCCCAGAGCGGGAGGAGTCATTTGATTATTTCCCATGTTTAAAAAAAGGCATCGAAGCGTGACATAATATTTAAAAAGCTTCCGTTAGCAAAATACCACTAACCAGCACATTTAATTTTTAATCTGCTATTTTCAGTGGTTTACAAGCTCGGTTTAACTTCGAATCAGCTGTAATTTCACGCGCGGCGGCCCCTGATGGTAACTGTCGCATCAAAAGTTTTTGTACTCGCTGTTTATTTTAAACGTTTAATTTACATTGAGAGTTTAAATCTGTCTGTCAGTGGGAGCTTGTGTTTCTTCTTTAGTGTTGACTCGAATGAAATGGGGTTCGAAATATTGACAACGTATGTACATACAGCTTTCACAGACTCTCAGAAATGTTATTTTAATTTAATATTTCGTCATCAAGTGTTTGATAATGACAACGATAACAATCGCTGTTGTTTCAGGTAACTAATGCTTGTTTAGGATTCCGTACCTAAAGGGTAACTGTAAAAATTTCAACTGTGTGTGTGTGTGCAATAGAAATACACATTCAGTAAAAACTTCATCTGTCTACCTATTGCGGTATTTGCTTCTGACAATCCGTAACGACTGCCAAAGATCTGCATATGACAGCCGAGACCATGTGCTTTCCGAGACACGGAACACAAACATCAATATAACTAATTTAAATCTATTTCACAAAGGAAAAATCAACAAAGAAAATAATATCGAATAATTAAAATTTCCTTATTTCTTTGGCATATTTCATGATTTTTCTCTCCATTTTCCTGTATCTCTCTTTAAAAGGAAAATGGAACGCAATAAAGAAACTCAAACAGTTCATTTCATGCTTGGATCGGTCCAGATTTAATTGGAAATTGCATTAAAAACTGAATTGTATATTTCCAATTAAAATTGCATTTACACTTGGAATGGAAATGCATTTTCCTCCTGTTTCCTTATGTTGAGTATTTACTGAAGAATTGCTTGCTATAAGAGAGAGCTCGTGGCTTAATAATAACAGTCCACGAGTCAAGGTTAAGCGACGCTGGCCGAGATCGATTCGAGGATGGGTGACATATCAACGGGTTAACGTGCTATTTATACAAGGCGCGGACAAGTCGTGCCTCGGAAAGCACGAGCCGTTGGCCCCGGCTGTCAAATGAAGATCTTTGACAGGTGTTACGGATAGTTAGAAGCCATGAGACTTGTCAAAGGATATCGTGTAACCTAGTTAGTAGGTTTTGGAGTTCAGATAAGCACACGCCATGTGTAACACTGGTAGGCATCCGGACTGAAAGCCAACTCCGACATAGATGGGAAAAGGCAGAGTGTCAGGGTAATGTTGAGGCTGCCCCGCTACTGCAGTGCATCGGGGATGTTCGCGGACTCGCGTGTGGATTGTTTCTTTACAACAAGGCGTAAGTGCTGTGCGTTCCTGGTGTTTGGAGTTTGAGGCGGCAACAAAAGTATCCTGTCTCTGATTTCCGGCAGGCTGGACTGTCCGTACGTGAATCGCCGTTGCGCCATTTCCCATAGAATGGTGCAGCTGCGGTGAAGTGTCGGGCAGTACACTGCCGCTGTGTATGTTGTTTTGTGTATGTTAGTTGTTGCTTGTGTGTGGTGTGATTTGTTGTGAATAAAGTTGTTTTAAATTATTAACATAGGATAAGTCTTTTACTAAAATAAGTCATGGTTATTCGATGAATAAATAAATTGAATTGAATTAGGTTGACCAAGAACTCCACGACCTCATCCCACCGGCCCCTTCTACCATCGAACATCCAGACGCACTGGAAGTTTCCATCCCTGCCTTGTTGCTATTCCACCAATTCGCACTAAGCGTTTCCAAGCGTCTTTCATAATGCGCACAGCAAGGGAGTGGAACTCTCTGCCTGCGTCTGTGTTTCCGAAGCCTGTTCACTCTAACTTTGAAAAGATTAGGCAACCCTAATCTCTTCAAAGTCAGAGTGAACAGGCTCCTTCTGGGTAAGCTCACTCCATCGTAGACTTTGTCTCTGCCATCTCTGACCTAGACTAGAGTCAAAAGCTAAACTATCACAAATAAAAATTAAAAAAAAGCGGCCATGTGCGAGTCGGACCCGCCCACCGAGGGTTCCGTACAAATTTGTTGGTACAATATCATTTTAAATAAAGACCATATTTTTTAATGATTTAATTACAAATGTATAGTTTTCTGACTTTTTCCTATACTTGTAGTATAAAACGGTATTCATTGTATTAGTCATCGAGAAATACCCTACACATTTTGATTCCCTTGAGTGTCGAATAATACGTTTTTTGCGGCATAAATTCATATTCATATATAGGCATAAACTCAGAACTTTGATTTTTCTCTCAGTTTTAAGGGACCGTGGACCTGAGTATATGGTTTTAATTTCAACTGGGTACCTTCACGCGTTCCCGAGATAAAGGGTCTTGACAGACAGACGGACGGACAACAAAGTGATCTTATACGGGTTCCGTGTTTTCCTTTTGAGGTACGGAACCCTAAAAAACGATGCATGGACTGTGATGAATTCAAATTCTTAAAATTTAACACACAGATGTGTCCCTGGGCAGTTTTTTTGCTCCACTTCTCCCTCTCAGCTAAAACACTAGGAAGTGGTGAAGGGCGGGCGTTTTGAGGGACTATCTTTATGTGGAACTTTGACGTTCAAAAAGTGCTGGCACTCAGCCTTATTTGAATTAATCACTTTTGATTTCGAGATTTGATTTTGAAGGTCGTACAGGTTTACGCCCCAACCTCGACACACCCCGACGACGAAATAGAGACCATATATGAGGATATATCCAGAGCCATACATGGTCATAAAACTCACTTCACCGTGGTCATGGGGGACTTCAACGCGAAACTGGGCAAACAAGACGGTGACGAGCTGCGAGTGGGGCAATTTGGACTTGGACGTCGGAACTATTGGGGACACTTACTGGCTAGTTTTATGGAGAAGGAGGGCCTCTATATGTTGAACTCCTTCTTCAGAAAGCGTGAGCATAGGAAGTGGACCTGGCAGAGCCCAGACGGTATAACTAAAAATGAGATTGACTTCATCGTGTCGACGAAGAAGCAAATATTCAATGATGTGTCTGTGATTAACGCGGTGAAAACCGGAAGTGATCACCGCATGGTAAGAGGCACATTGAATCTAAATATGAAGCTTGAAAGGTCCTGACTGATGAGGTCTACGCTCCGTCCAGCACAGATCCAGATCCAAAACTCCGAGAGCTTTCAGCTCGAACTTCAGAACCGTTTCGAGTGCCTAGGGAGCTCCGTGGACGAATGCAACGATGGGTTCGTGGAAACTAAAAAAATAAAAATAACTGTCCATACGGTCGGGTCTAACTTTTTCAAGACTCGCCGTACAGGTAGGAACAAGAGGGTCTCTGATCCTACTTTGAAGCTCATGAAGGAGAGGCGGGATATGATTCTGCAGTCTTCAGAAGATGCGTGCAGATACCGGCAGCTCAATAGACGGATCTCCAAGTCCTTGAAAAGAGACCTCCGCCGCTTTAATACTGCAAAGATTAAAGACGCGATAGAGCGGAATAAGGGCCCCAGGGTCTTTGCTAGAGATCTGTCTATTAGGCAGAGCGAGCTCACGAAACTGAAGACTACTGGCACTATGGCAGAACCATATCCGCCAAATCGGAGCTTCTGAGAGAGATCGAGACGTTCTACGGACAGTTATACACGTCAATGACTAAACCCGATACGAATCTAGCTAACGACCCAAGAGCTAGATTGACCCGGCACTATACCGAGGACATCCCGGACGTCAGCCTGTATGAGATTAGGATGGCTCTAAAGCAGCTAAAAATAACAGGGCGTCGGGTGAGGACGGAATTACGGCCGAACTCCTGAAGGTGGGTGGAAGACCGGTCCTTAAGGCCCTTTAGGAACTGTTCAATTCCGTCATACTTGAAGGGAAAACGCCACAGGCAGGTTTTCCAGAGTCATCACGAACCGTCTCGCACGCAGGTTTGACGACTTCCAGCCTCCCAAACAAGCCGGATTCCGAAAAGGCTTCAGCACCGTAGACCACATACATACGCTCCGTCAGGTTATACAGAAGACCGAAGAGTATAATCTGCCCCTCTACTTAGCGTTTGTGGACTACGAGAAAGCCTTCGATTCGATCGAGACTTGGGCTGTGCTGCAGTCTCTCCAACGGTGCCAGATCGACTATCGGTACATCGAGGTGCTGAAAGGTTGTACAAAAACGCCACTATGTCAGTCCGACTTCAGGATCAGACCTCGAAACCTATCCTCCTGCAGCGGGGTGTGAGGCAGGGAGACGTCATTTCTCCGAAACTGTTTACAGCCGCAATGGAGGATGTCTTCAAGGTTTTGGACTGGAGAAGGCTAGGCATTAATATCAATGGCGAGTACATCAGTCACCTTCGATTTGCCGACGATATAGTCGTCATGGCTGAAACTACGGAGGACCTCAGTACAACTGTTCTGGAGGGGCGACCGCGTACCGGAAGACGTAACTTTGGAAGGCCTCCCACAAGGTGGACCGATGACCTGGTGAAGATCGCGGGTAGCCGATGGATGCGAGACGCACAGGACCGGTCGTTGTGGCGACGCTTGGGGGAGGCCTATGTCCAGCAGTGGACGTCTTTCGGCTGATATGATGATGATGATGACTTTTGATTTTATGTTTTGATGATATGACTATTGTTCGGGCGCCTCCGACCACTCAGCAATCTTCGGCTGCTGTCGTGAGGCAGCGAAAGGCGGCGGACGGCGGCGGCGGCGGCGAGAAATACGGCGAGCAGGACATCGGCCGTCGAACCACTTCGATACCAATCTCCGACTTCTTTACCAACTTCATTATTATGTACTTAATTTGGATGACATTGTATTTTAAATTACAGTTCACTACTTTTGAGTTTAGTACTTATATAGGTCCCTAACAACTATTGCTAAAATGACAACAAATGGAAAAAAATAGATTGATATTTTACATATAAAGGCATCGATAAAAGCCCATGAATTCGAACCTCACGTACTATTCTGTATGTCACTTCTGTTCTTTGTGTAGCGGCAACAATACCGCCACAAGAAAATCTAACAAAGCAAAATTTATACCTCAACAAAAATAAACGCAACGCCACCTATCCCGCCAGCGACGAACTACTGAACGACATCCTGCATCGCGGTATCAGACTTTTCCATGCGATTTGAACTTATACAACAGTCCGAATACCAACTATCGGGCAGTTGCCCACCAGACACAACAACTGTCAGGTCGGAGGATCCTCCTTTTTCCATAGAGGTTTGCGGGACTTTACACTCTTTTCCGCATACTCTCTATACGTCAATGTCAATGTTCTACAGCTGACCATGAATACGAACAATCCGCACACCACATCTTATGGGAGTGTATGTAAGTGTTAATATATAATCCGTGATGCTTGGCAACTGGGCTTAACCCAGTTGTATATGTCCCTTGGTGCCTATAGGCCTAGTTATATTCTGTCTCCTGCTTGATAATGAAGGAAGTGGAAATTATTATTTTTTTTCCTACTCCTCCGCTGTACTTTTCTGATTTATTTCGTTGCGGGATCCAAGACAGTTGAAAAGTTTCTTCGGGACTCGTCGGACTTCATTGGCTCGGCGTTTTTCTGGTGGTTGCCACTGTTGATCCTGGCTTTCAGGAGTTGCAGTGGTTGGGCATGTGTGGCGAGCTTGTACAAAAAAAGTACCCTCTATATGTGAAAACTTAGATGAAATCAACACGAAGTGAGCTGTCAACCTGTCCAATCAACTTGGAATGACAGTTCTCTTCAAGTTCACTATACAATGCTCTCACGCCAAGAAACAAAACAGACCAGCTGATTTTGAGCCTGGACCGAACTGACCGAGGCTTTTTTAAGAATTTTATTAGAGCGTTTGCATTAAGCAACTAAAATAATAGCTCTGCACACTTTAAAAGCAATTCAACATAAACAACGAACACAGAGAGCACGGGTTTTAATTTCGTTCACATTTAAAATGTTCTATTCTACTCTCGTACCGCCATTTTGATTCGTGCGGAAGTGACGGGTGACACAGATGTAGAACGGAAATGGAATCGGCAAACGTTCGGTCGTTCATACTTCGTAAATGAATAGTTTCGGAACTGACAGCGCACAAACTGGAGATGAAACATTAATACTACTATTATCTTATAAATCCAATTTTCTAATATTATAATTGCGAATGTGAGTTTGTTCGTAACGCTTTCACGTTTAAAACGCCAAACCAAGTTTGATGAATTTCTGGAAACGGTGACCTATTTACTTTAATGCAAGCAAAGCCGCGAGCAAAAGCTAGTAATATTGTAAATATGAATGTTTGTATGTAGGGATGTTTGTTAAGCACTACGCCTCAGCGACTGAATGTTGATGATCAATGATCAATAATGCAAATAAATATTGTTTTTACAGACACAAAATCCTTAAAAGATAATGTATCGCGTATCGCGTGTGTGTATCGCATTTTTTTTTTCTCAATAGTCCTTCTGTAACTAACCTTTTTTTTTATAGAAAGCTACACTATCACTGAGTGTCATCAATATGCTTCCGTTACTGTGTAAGTGACTGACAGACAATGCACAGCCGAAACTACTGGTCGTAGAAAACTGAAATTTAGCATTAAGGTTACTTGGGCAGTATAGGGGAGCACTAATTGAGAAACCGGACATTAGCCACCATCATGGTAAATCTTCGCAACTTAAAACAATGACTGATGAGTTGGTGTTGTTTCTATAACAGAAGAATAAAACTATAAATTACTATGCAAATTCAAATAACTGCATTTTATGACTGTTATAATAAGTATAATTGTGTTCGTTTGTCATGATCTTTTAGTTGATCTTAGACCTCATGTTTATCATGGAACGTGTCAAGAATAGGCTAGTTGAGTCGGTTCTCTATTCATTTGCATAAAATTTTAAGACTTTATATAACTTGACATTTTTTTTTTTTTTTTTTTTATTTGTGATGGGTTTGCTCTTGACTCCAGTCTAGGTCAGAGATGACCGAGACAAAGTCTACGATGGAGCGAGCTTACCCAGAAGGAGCCTGTTCACTCTAACTTTGAAGAGATTAGGGTTATAAGCGTTTGGAAACACGGACGCAGGCAGAGAGTTCCACTCCTTTGCTGTGCGCATTATAAAAGACGTTTGGAAACGCTTAGTGCGAGTTGGTGGAATAGCAACAAGGTAGGGATGGTAAGATGCAGTGCGTCTGGATGTCCGATGGTAGAAGGGGGCCGGTGGGATGAGGTCGTGGAGTTCTTGGGCACACTCACCGAAGTACAATCTGTAGAAGACCGACAAGCAGGCAACCTTACGGCGATGAGCCAAGCTATGCAGCTTGGCATCCACCAGTTTTACGTCACCGATGAGCCTCTTAGCTCTGCGTTCCACCGAGTCAAGCGCGGCAAGCTGATACTTAGCTGAGCCATCCCAAAGGTACTCCATACTTTTGTTTCTCCTAATTATATTTTTGCATAACATTATTTACGCTTATCAGCTTACCCATAATTTCAATAATCATAACAACGATTAAGCACAACATTCTAAAGCATAAATTTATTCACCCATAATGATATTAAAAGATATTTTTATAGGCATAATAATTAACTCCTTAAATGTTAGACACTAATACACACTGTTATACAATATTGTTCTAATGAATTTGTAAGTACTTTACATTGTAGGTAGAAAAAATATTTTTTCATGTTTTAACAAGCATACACCATGTGTACCAGACGGGCGTGATCGACTGGAACGGGGGTGTGTTTGAGGTAGGTCTATCCTTCGATGTGAACTGTGACCACCCGACTGCGTCCAGCCGCGCTGACGTCCTGTACCTGTATACTGAGGTTCCTCTACCACACGTATAACGTTCTTCTTTCTTGGTATTCGTACTTGCTGTCTTTGGGGTAGATTGGGGTTAGGGATGTTTGCTTACCAGGGAATAAATGAAGATGCAGAATTGACTGTTAACACTGCAGCTAGCGGTTTTAAGGGAAACTTTTCGCGACTACTTTACTATACTTAGTTAAAAGTTCTATGTTTCTTCTTACCAATGACTACGAACTCGTAGTTTTGGTCTGTTTACTATCATACTATGTTACTTTACCGTAACGAGGCCCATAAACCGCTCACTGTTTTAGTTTATTTTCACTGTAAGTTTTCCTTTCATACATTCTTGGCTATATCTAGGTCTAATCTATGTCTGGATAGGGGTTGATGCACTTCTCTGTGAAGCCCCTAAAATTTCCCGTCGAATGGGGTGAAAATCAACCCTTCAACCCTGCCCACTGTGGGGCTTGTTGCATTTAACAATCGAATCAATTTACAATTATGAACTTGTCTACTATTAAGGGTTGACTTCCCGAAAAACAGTGCCTTAAGGGCTATATGTCTTAGGGTAGGTGCATTATCCCTCTATCCAAATACATAACTTTCAGAGCCTTTCCTCTAAGGGTGGAAGCACTATAAGGTCAGAAACCCGGAAGGGGAAAAAATCTGTGTTTTTACATTTATCTAAATTGTGGCTTTATGCCGTATCTGACCATAAAGATTATTATATATCTGAATAGAGCTCAGCGCTAGCTTTCGAGTGCAGATTATCTAAAGCCTGAATACCTAGATTTTCTGTATGTTTAGTAAAGGAAGATGTCTGTAAATGGTGGTTTATCTGTTCACCCTATTACCATTTTGAGTAACCGTCCTGTGTCGGTATGTGTGAAATGTTCAATACCTGTGTACCTTCTTTACCATTACCTTTTACCAAGCACCTTTTAAGGGTTTACCAGGAATGTGTAGGAAAGTGTGTAACCCTACCTATCTATTTACTTAAAGAAATTATTTTCCCCAAGAACATCTTATGTGTCCATGGGAAAACGACAATAAAATAGGAATTTAATATGATTACAAAGTACTCATTCTATAACTATCTTATTCTATTACATAAGCTCGTATGTATGCGAGTTATATAAAACTATTATGTGACGCTTTCGTCGTGAACACCATGCATGCCACAAGCATGCAGCATGCCAGCAAGCATGCAGCGTGCAACATGCAGCAGGCATGGTTTCTGTCACTCAACAAACAAGCATACACCATGCGCGGATGTGGTTTCTGTCATGGCTCCAGCGCTGCGAGACTCCAGCGACCTCACGCGAGTTTATCGTCGCAGATGTGTTTTACGCTCACCACCGCAGCTTCGGCTTGTTGGCCGGCTCCGCCAGCCTGCCTCAGCTACGGCGGCGTGCTTTAAAAGCCCCTGCTCCTCAGCTCGCCGGCCACCTCGCCCCTCCGCGCCTAAGCGGGTTTAGATTACACTCTAGGGATAGGGCAGACAAGACTACGTGGAGTCGCTTTTGTAGCGATTCGTTGCTGTCTCTAACTTTTGTAACAAGACATTTTGAATTAAGACAATACTTTAATTTTAACTTAAGGTTAAAAATGGAATTGTTTCCGTTATTTCTATTAATTGTATGCACAAATACTATCATGCTAATAGTCATTATGCTTAGTAATATTATGCGAACTAAATTTATACCAAAACAAATTAGCCTTAAAGATAATTATGCCAACATAAACAGTATGCCAAAAAAAGATTTGGCAAAGTATTATTATGGCAAAACAAATGATACCAAAATAGTTATGCCAAAGTATATTAGGAAAAAGAACATTATGACTAGATAATATAATACTACGAAAAGAAGGGATCCCGGACTGGGCGCCTAAAAACCACCATGAAACTGACATGGGAGGGAAACGGAGCTATGCAAAACGCATAGCATTACCTCTTTTTTGCTACAGAATCGTGATAATATTGGAACATAATAAGTTGACTATACCATAGATTAAGTACCTTCATCATTTCACCGTACCACTTCTAGTCATCTAACGTCCTTGTAACAAGTTGTACCTTTGTGGAAACAGTACAATCACTATTTTACTGAACGATGTGGTGGAAACTGGTTTAATTTGGTTTTAAGTGGATCTGTGTTCAGTCAACCCTAGTACATAGAAGTCTGTAAAGGGTTCAATTTGCTAGAGAAAATCAACAGGTATAATGAGTATGGGTACGTAACATTGATATATAAAAAAACCCAATATGCACAGTCTCCAACAAATGCAACACTCGAAACTGTCGTCGAAAACTGACATGTATCAAGTGTCATGTGTGAGTTGTGTGTAGTTATACTATAAACATCGTTTTTTGCAAATTCAACTTTACACGGATCGCTAAAAGTTGTTTTTACAAAGCAGTGCAGTATGGCGAGCGATGCGAGACTGTTTGAAACTAGCGCACAATTATACATTATGCGCTTGTTTTTTTGCGGACGTTTTTGAGATGCTGAGTGTGTAACTTGGATTTTTTATATATCAATGGTGCGTAACGATAAAACCCAAAATATTATTCATTTATTTATTTATTGATACTCATTTCACGGGGTGCATGAAAATTACTGGTCTGCCATCTTTAGGAATCCGCCTTATTGAATTTAGAATGAAGTCACTGACCGTACATTGTCACCGAAACCAAACGTCTATGCAACTCTTCAGCTGAATCGGTTGAGAGCAAACGTTTTAAAATATACATATATATATAACATACATACTAGGTAAATACCTCATCTTTGAAGATGAGGAACAGCCGACAACCGTCAAACAGTCTCAATCCGTGAAAAAAAAATGGTCGTAATCTTCTTTGGCAAAAGGGGTATAATAAAGCGAATAATTCTCGATGAATAGAAGACTGTTATCGCAAAATGGTACACCGAGATTTGTTTGCCTCAGTTGATAGAATCTCTAAAAAAGCTTCGGCCATACTCACGCATTGACACATGGCGGCTTCATCACGATAACGCAACTGCACATCGCGCTGAATTAACTGAAGATTTTTAAGCCATTCTGGGCTAATTCTACTCGAACACCCTCCCTACAGCCCTGATCTCGCTCCCTATGACTTTGGACTCTTCCCAATGATAAAGGATAAACCGAAAGGTCACCGGTATTCCAATGATAACCAGCTAATTCAAGCGTGGGACTTGGCGCGTGACTAAGTTTCTGAAGAAACATGGAAAAACATTTTTGATGTTTGGTTTCGACGTATGGAGAAGTGTATTTCAGCCGATGGAAACTACTTTGAAAAAAACTTAGAAGTTTAGTAACCAAATCTCAATTTCTTCCTAGTGACCTACGTATACACATCGACTTGAGAACCTCCCCCGTTTTTTCGTCGGTTAAAAATACCTTGCACCTTGAGATAGGCTTTACGAGTATAAAAAATGCTGTTTATTATTATTTTTAGAATTTTAATTTTTGGTTTATATGATTTCTGCATGTTTTACTTTTAGATTTTTTTTTATATTAATTTAATGATTTATGTAATTTACCTATTGTATCAAACACAATATTTAATTGTTCCTGATAAATAAATAAATGTATAAAAAATTGTGGCATTGCGAACACTTGGTGCGTAAGTCCATATTTGTATCGAGTATTGGTATTAGTATTTTGTCAGAGGCCCTTGAGTCGGTTTAGGAACTCTGACACTAGGGTGTGTGGGGTCGTTAGACCTTACTGCCCACACGATAAGAAGAAGAAGAACAGAATAAACGCAATACCTCTTAAGGGATCATTGTACTCATCAATATGAACAACTTTTTCTGCACAATGTGCATACGAATTTAGTTTATTTAATATAAATTTCCATATTTACATCATAACAGCCGGAAGACGTCCACTGCTGGACATAGGCCTCCCACAAAGGGGGGGGGGGTTACCATAATCGCCACGCTTGGCAGGCGGGTTGGCGATCGCAGTGTACGGTGTTGATTTTTACAGAGAACGCTGCTGCCCATTCTCTGGTGAATCCCTTAGTCGCCTCTTACGACACCCACGGTAACTGATGGGATGGTATTATTCTTTTACGGCACCATACGGCACCGACCGATACCATACGGCAAATATCTTATTAACAATAAATATATAAACAAATAATCCATATTTACGATAGAGATAAAAATCGCGTTATTTGTATGAATTGTCAATTTCTTTACTAGAACATTCCAACTATATACCTAAATTACGGTTCATAAGATACAGCCCGTTTACTTAATAGGGTTTAGTTGGTTACCCTTCGTAAACGGATCCTTAAAAATAAATATAACGTCACATTATTTTCTCTTCAGCAAATAAAAAATTGTTTCCCGAGACTATTTAAAATAATAATCACTTTAATAATACCCATTGTCTCTTCAGGATAGCAACAGATTTATCACTTTTTTCGCAATAAATTAATTATTTTCCAACGTAATTAATGTATAGGATAAGTAATTAATTGATTACTATACAATCGTAAAAACATGGGAAGCGCGTCTTTTGTCGAGGATATTTTATTTCTGTAGTAATAATACAGTAAAACTTAATTACTATTTCATCGTCTTCCTGCCCTTATCCCATGTTACTTGGGGTCGGCGCAACACGTTTTGTTTTTCCATTCTGTTCTATCTGCCGTCACGCTATCACTAACTCCCTTTTCTTTCATATCGCTCCTCACACAAACTATCCATCTTTTCTTTGGCCTTCCTCTCCCTCTCCATCCATCCACATTTATATTCATTACTCTTTTAGTTACACGTGTTTCATCCCTCCTCTTCATATGACCATACCAAGACAGGCGATTCCCTTTTAACTTTTTCGTCTCTGGTGCCACTTTTAAACTACCTCTAATGTACTCATTTCTCACTTTATCCATTCTTGTTACTCCACACATCCATCTCAACAGTCTCATCTCCGATACATGCAATCTATTTTCATCCGTTTTTTCACAGTCCAACATTCTGATCCATACATTACGACAGGTCTTATCACAGACTTGTAGCTAATTCATCACATTAAACACCCAGTGATCTTCCTCCTCTCGCCTACTTGATCTATGCTGTGCCCGACAGGGTCCATAATTGTGACTAAAATAATTATTTTTCTACCAACTATATACACGGTACGCAATAAAGAATTGAGAATTATTTACACAACGAACTCATCGGGTATTCAGAGTCTTTTCAAAATATTATAGTTGGATTCGAGATCTTCATGATTTGGCTGGATTCAAGAAGCATTTTAAAGAATTTTTATGTAATAAATACTATTAGAATTTAAATGACTACCTAAATGACACTGACATATTAATTTAATTCAATTATTATTTATATTTTTTCATTTTATGACATTCTCTTTTGACTTAACTATAATTATTGAAAATATTGTTATTTATAACTATACATATAATAAAATCGTAGACTAACCGTGTCTGTACATTGAATATTTTTCCATGAAAATTACACAGAAAACTCAGGAAAAAGGTATAAAACACAAAAATGCAATTTTTGAAATTTTTGTCTGTTTGTCTGTTTGTCTGTTTGTCTGTGCGTTTGTGGGAGCATCACGCATAAACCACAGATTGGATTGCAAATCTAAGTACCTAAAAATATTAAGTGATAACCCGAGTAACATTTAGCGTTTATTTCATCAAAATCGACCCACAAAATCAAAAGATATTGAATTTTAGGAAGTTTAGGAAGAAACTTCCTAATGTATTCTGATGAGTCAGAGCGCCATCTATTGAGAAAAAATAAAATGCACGAAAGCATTCAAAATTGTTGTGTTATTCGTGAAACTTTTAATACGTGGCAAAATAAAAGTGACCATTTTTATACCTTTTCGTTATTTATCGTTACAATCGATCTACAAAATCAAAATATATTGAATTTTTAGTTTAGTAAGAAACTTCCTACTGTGTTCTGATCAGTCAGAGCGCCATCTATTGAGGAACCAAAAAATGCATGAAAGCATGAATGTTACACCAAAATACATTCATTGAGTTATTTGTGAAACATTTAATACGTAGACGTAGCAAAATAAAAGTAAACATTTTAATACCTTATCGTTGTTTATCGTTACATACGGGCTTCTTATTTAACGTCTTCTGCTGCCAAATATTTTGTCAGTTTACATGGTTGATAGATGGCGTTGCACTGATGACGCGTTTTTCTTGCGGTGTTAAGATTTTCCGCTGGAGAATGACCTCACACGATTATTAAACACTGTCGTAGTTCGTAGGAATTTCGGTTTGGTCTCTGGAAGGTCTTAAACGAATAGGGGCCAAAATTGCTTAAATCTCTGAGCTGTGCTGGATTCGTTTAAAGTGCTTTTATCGTAGAGTCTTAAACTGATTTAGAACTCAGTAGTTTTGTGAAGTACTGGACGGTTCGACTTGCGGATCAGGCCTGTAGGGTTCCGTACCAAAGGTGCTGACAGGACCCTACTTCTAAGGCCTCCGCGATTGATTCCGTTTAGAGCGAAGCAACGAACGGTTGGATTTGCGAAACAAGGCTAATAATAATAAGGTACCGTACCAAAGGTGGTCACGGTGACGGGAGCGATCGATTTTGGTGGGGCTACTCTCTAAGTCCGAAGTCCGTAGTTTCGGGCTTAGTTGCGGACGTATTCTACTCCGTATCACCTACAGACTTACGATTAATCCCGAACCCGAACTAAGAATGAATGACAACACGATTTCACAGTAACTGTCAAATCGAGTTATCATTAGTTCTCTGTGGTTAGGTGATACGGAGTAGATTTTTTTTTACTATAGATAGGCATACGTTTGACCACTATCTCACCTAATGGTAAGCGATGATGAGGTTGAAGATGGAGCACGTTTACCTAGAAGCAACCTATTCACTTTTGTCTTAATGACTCCCAGGTTGCCCGCAACTAAGTTTTTAATTCGTGCTAAGTATCAGACGGTTCGATTTGCTAGCCAAGGCAAATTATAGGGTTCCGAGCCAAAGTTGCAAATGGGACCCTATTATTTAAGCCTTCACGTACGATCTTGATTCGTGCGAACCAAGTCGATTTTTAGGGTTCCGTACCAAGGTTGCTAACGGAACCCTACTTATTAATAAGCCACTGCTGTCCGTCTTCCTTCAGTTTATTAACCGACTTCAAAAAAAGGAGGAGGTTATCAATTCGACTGTATATTAACCGACTGGATGAACCGATTTTCATGATTCTTTTTTTATTTGAAAGCTGGTGCTTCCCGTGTGGTCCCATTGCCACCACGTCAGGATCTGATGATGGAAACCCTGAGAAATCGAGGGCAACTCTCAAAAATTGTAGGCACGTATTTGGTAAAAACTTGATATTCGTATGTATATCGGGTGATACTACAAAAGAATGAAAGTTTGGATCAGACCTGATGATGGAGACGACAGAGAGTCAAGGGAACTCCACATCGGTATGTAGGAACTACCAAGTGTTTGGGCTTATTTCATTCGTATTGACGAGACCTTTACACCGAAAGCACTTAGTAAGTTTTATTTTCATTACATAACATCACGCCGGTACGCTGTGAATGGGTACGCAGGTACCACTAGAAAGTCAAAAATAAAAAACTTTTTTACAAAAAATGTAACCGACTTCCAAAACAAAACACTACAAAGTATAAAATAACTTTAATTTCGGAAGTCGGTGTTTTTAGTTTTTTGTAAAAAAGTTTTTTTCGTTTTATTTCTGTCTCGCTGATATAAAAATGTCTTCTAGAAAAAGGTCGAATCTTTCACAATATAGCAAAATTCTCAAAGTCGGGTTTGTTCGAACACTTTTCTAACTAACTCGAGAACGGCTCGACCGATTTTCATAGTTTTTGTGTTTTATTCGGGACGAAGACTAATTCCTTCGTCCGGAATAGCTTATAAGAATTAAAATACAAAAAAAAAATTAGTATGTAGGTAGGGTAGGTAGGCAGGTAGGTAGGGTAGGTAGGTAAGGTAGGTGAGGTAGGGTAGCTATGGTAGGTAGGTATGGTAGGTAAGTAGGTAGGTTAGGGTCGGTAGGTAGAGTAGCCAGTTGACGGGAGCGAAGCCGCGCGGGTCAGCTAGTTTATAATATAATGTAAATCACCTTTGTAACATTTGTACGCCCATAAATAAATAAATAAATAAATAAATAAATAAATATGGTAGAATATGATAAAACAATACTTTTAAACTTAAGACCATGTAATGTACATACCAACACGAAATCTATACATATAATAAAATCTATACATATAATAAAATCGTAGACTAACCGTGTCTGTACATTGAATATTTTTGAATGAAAATTACACAGAAAACTCAGGAAAAAGGTATAAAACACAAAAATGCAATTTTTGAAATTTTTGTCTGTTTGTCTGTGCGTTTGTGGGAGCATCACGCTTAAACCACAGATTAGATTGCAAATCTAAGTACTTAAAAATATTAAGTGAAAACCCGAGTAACATTTAGCGTTTATTTCATCAAAATCGACCCACAAAATCAAAGGATATTGAATTTTTAAGTTTAGGAAGAAACTTCCTAATGTATTCTGATGAGTCAGAGCGCCATCTATTGAGAATAATAAAATGCACGAAAGTATTCAAAATTGTTGAGTTATTTGTGAAACTTTTAATACGTGGCAAAATAAGAGTGATCATTTTATACCTTTTCGTTATTGATCGATACAATCGATCCACAAAATAAAATATATTGAATTTTTAGTTTAGTAAGAAACTTCCTTATTTATATTCTGATTAGTCAGAGCGCCATCTATTGAGGAACCAAAAAATGCACGAAAGCATGAATATTACACGAAAACACATTGATTGAGTTATTGGTGAAACTTTTAATACGTAGACGTAGCAAAATAAAAGTAAACATTTTAATACCTTATCGTTATTTACTGTTACATACGGGCTTCTTATTTAACGTCTTCCGCTGCCAAATATGTCGACAGATGGCGTTGCACTGATGACGCGTTTTTCTGAATTGCGGTGTTAAGATTTTCCGCTGGAGAATGAGCTCACACAATTTCTAAACATAGTCACAGTGTTTTGAAGGAATTTCGGTTTGGTCTCTGATAGGTCTTAAACTGTTAGGGACCATAATTGGTTAAATCTGTGGTGCTGGTTTCGTTTAAAGTGCATTTATCATAGAGTCTTAAACTGATTTAGTTTTTTGAAGTTCTGGACGGTTCGACTTGCGGATCAGGCCTGTAGGGTTCCGTACCAAAGGTGCTGTGCTGACGGGACCCTACTGCTGAGCCTCCGCGATTGATTCCGTTTAGAGCGAAGCAACGAACGGTTCGATTTGCGAAACAAGGCTAATAATAATAAATAAAAATCTTATATTTCAGACAGAGTCCAATTTTTTGGTTAGTAGTTAGGTTTAGGTTTAGTTTAGGTTAGTAGTTTGGTTTTTTATAATAAGGTATCGTACCAAAGGTGGTCACAGTGACGGGAGCGATCGATTTTGGGAGGCTACTCTCTAAGTCCGAAGTCCGTAGTTTCGGGCTTAGTTGCGGACGTATTCTACTCCGTATCACCTACAGACTTACGATTAGTCCCGAACCCGAACTAAGAATGAATGACAACACGATTTCACAGTAACTGTCAAATCATATTATCATTAGTTCTCAGTGGTTAGGTGATACGGAGTGGTTTTTTTTTTTTTTAAATGGATAGGCATACGTTTGACCACTATCTCACCTGATGGTAAGCGATGATGCGGTCGAAGATGAAGCACGTTTGCCTAGAAGCAACCTATTCACTTTTGTCTTAAAGACTCCCAGGTTGCCCGCAACTAAGTTTTTAATTCGTGCTAAGTATCAAACGGTTCGATTTGCGAGCCAAGGCAAATTATAGGGTTCCGTGCCAAAGTTGCTATTGGGACCCTATTATTTAAGCCTTCGCGTACGATTTTGATTCGTGCGAACCAAGTCGATTTTTAGGGTTCCGAACCAAGGTTGCTAACGGAACCCTATTTATTAATAAGCCATCGCTGTCCGTCTTCCTTCAATTTATTCGTTTTATTTCTGTCTCGCTAATATAAAAATGACTTCTAGAAAAAGGTCGAATCTTTCACAATATAGCAAAATTCTCAAAGTCGGGTTTGTTCGAACACTTTTCTAACTAACTCGAGAACGGCTCGACCGATTTTCATAGTTTTTGTGTTTTATTCCGGACGAAGACTAATTTCTTCGTCCGGAATAGCATAATAAGAATTAAAATACAAAAAAAAAGAATGAGTATGTAGGTAGGCAGGTAGCTAAGATAGGGTAGCTATGGTAGGTAGGTAGAGTAGCCAGATGACGGGAGCGAAGCCGCGCGGGTCAGCTAGTTATATATAAAAACAAAATAAATCATTGGGCATCAAAAAAATAATCGACATCGCTGTCAGTGGCAAAAGTGCCCAGAACACTGGCAGCATTGCCGCGTTGAATGGCAATGCTGATTCTTTGGCTGAAAAAAGCCCAGCCCTCTGGTCACGTGAACAGTCGACAAGTTGTTTGCTAATGTCCCGAAAGACTCGATGCGCACTCGGACCCCATGGGCCTAGTGTTTCAACGCCAAACGGCTCAAATATGTAACTCCCAATTAAGTTGTACATACCAACCATGTTCTGCCAAATAAATTATGATTATGATTATGATTACGTGTAACAGAATAAACGTAATACCTCTTAAGGGGTCATTTTAATCATCATTATGAACAACTTTTACTATGGGACCAATCCCAAAATCGCGAAAAAAAAAATCTGCTGTTCAGTACATTTTGTCGAGTTATGCGCACAGACATGTATGGGGGAGTAATTTTTTTTTTTCGCGATTTCAGTGTTGATCCCATAGTGAAAGTTGTTCATAATTATGAGTTCAATGACCCCTTAAGAGGTATTGCGTTTATACTGTAACAGGTTGTATAAATTGTGGTAATCTGAGATAAAGGTTACCACAGTAAGGCTTCGAATAACATTGTGCATAGTTTTACATTGTAATTAGTACAAAATATTTAAGTTGTAGGAAGAAATCTTGAAGCCAGGTGGTCCAAAAGGAGCTT
Organism: Lacanobia wlatinum; assembly: GCA_947578705.1. Lineage (NCBI taxonomy): Eukaryota > Metazoa > Arthropoda > Insecta > Lepidoptera > Noctuidae > Lacanobia > Lacanobia wlatinum. Next base: position 20,171,447 of record OX388046.1, read on the forward strand.
TCTGAAAGTCAAAGTTCAATACAACGTGTTAAAGAAAAAACGCAGTACCTCTTAAGGGGTCATTGTACTCATCATTATTTATTTATTTATTTATTTATCATAAACTTAGAACTAACATTACAGATTCTTTTAAACCTAATGCGATAGTCTTACATCTGTTATACTTAAATCTATTATAACCTAATTGTACACTTTACACAAACTTACAAAATAATGTACAATAAATTATTATTACCCTAATCTACTGAATAACACAAAACAAACAATAGTCTCTTTGCGAATTCACTCAAATAGCATACGTAAATGTCAACTTCGATATGGAGTCTATTAATGACCCGAATAGCCCGGGTAAGAGGAGCCTTGGCCAGTAGGTTGGTTCTGGCTAGGGGCACGGCCAGCAGTGGACAACTCACTACGGAACCAAGACTGAAATAGCGAAAAATCGACTGCCCCATACACCTTTTATGCACATAATCCGACAAAAAGTGCTGAACAGCTGATTTTTATCGCGATTTTGAGGTTGTTCCCATAGAAAAAGTTGTTCATAATGATGAGTACAATGATCCCTTAAGAGGTATTGCGTTTATTCTGTTCTTCTTCTTCTTATCGTGGGGGCAGTAAGATCTAACGACCCCACATACCCTAGTATCAGAGTTTCTAAACCGCCTCAAGGGCCTCTGACATGGTTTATTTGACGACCGCCATTTGACGGCCGGGACCACCAGCTTATACGTGCCTTCCGAAGCACGGAATCATCATTTTATCAGACAATCAGGTGATTCAAGCCTGTAATGTCCTAGTAAAATTGGAAACAACTTTACAAAGTATGCTTCCCGTAGGAATCGAACCCACGACCACCGGGTTACAAGGCAAACGCCTAAACCACTCGACCGTGGAGGCTCTCTTAGACGTTGTAAAGACAGTCCCCAAAACGATTGCCCGTCACCACTTCCAAGTGTTTTAGCTGGGAAGAACCAGCGTAACATCTAGGTTGATTTTCATTGATAAATTAGTGTCAATGAGCAACTACGTACCATAGAAAACTCGTACATTAATTAGCTCAGTCCTCTTCAAAGAGTTTATTATCGACACAAGCGCTAAGCGAACTGGACGCAAGTCTTAAGTAGCATTATGTGGTATTTGTTAGTGTCAGTTATTATTTGTTTCGGTAAGTCATATTTATTGTACCATGAACAAAGTTTTTTATTAAAATTTACTCAAGATTCGATAGCCAAATGTAAACATCAATTACATCAAAATGAATGCAATTGTTTAGTGCAAAATCCGGATGAATGGTGACTTCAAAAATAAAGCCTTTCCAATGTGTTGGGGAACAGTGGTCAATGAAAAGTAGGTACATTCAATAGAAAACTTGTTTAACACAACTGATACTTTTTGTGGTTCTAAACGTATGAAAAATCGAAAACCTTAGCAAATCACTCTGGCCAAGTGCGAGTCGGACTCGCGTGCAAAGGGTTCCGAATGAATTTTTTTTTAACGTGTTATCTTAGCACTACACACTTCTTATAGGTTTTCCTGTAATCTTTAGGTAAAGATCTAGAATCTCCATCATTTTTTTTTTCTAAATTTTAGGCTCAGTAGTTTCAGAGATAAGGAGAAAAAAAATGTATTTATTTACGTAACGCGTCCGTGTTTGGGTCACAGAAGTCCATATGTGTACCAAATTTCAACAGAATCGGTCCAGTGGATCCGGAGAAAACTGGCTGTGACAGACGGACAGACAGACACCCGAGTGATCCTGTAAAGGTTCCGTTTTTTGTTCGGAACCCTAAATGTAATTTTGAGAGTGGCGTCACTTTTGGTGGAAATGTCATTTTTTTTTTTCAGTTTTGGTACATGAAACATAATATCAAATGAAAGGTGTTATTGTGAGTCTCAAACATTTTTTTTATCATCGATAAATAAAAATATGTTCAATTTATAGAAGTTATCTCCGAAACGATTGAGCTTAAAATCTATACTAATATAAAGCTGAAGAGTTTGTTTGTTTGTTTGCTTGAACGCGCTAATCTCAGGAACTACTGGTCCGATTTGAAAAATTCTTTCAGTGTTAGATAGCCTATTATCAAGGAAGGAGTGGAGCAGTAATGAAAATGTGACGCAGACGAAGTTGCGCGGATCAACTAGTTATGAATAAAATACGAATACTAAAAGGCAACTTATAAGAAGTCTATGGTTTGTTTCGTAGTTGATCGCAATTGAGGATCTCCCGAAATGTTAACTATGGGTGGGTCTACTTTATTGGTGACCCATTCCATAGTAAAAATTTTTTTATAGTAGTTAATATTTTACCCCTTTAAACCTCCCACCCTATCTATAAATTGAGTTTAGGAGTTCAAATTAACTCTCCTACAGTAAAAGATGAACATATTCATGAGTATACCGGCCTGAACTAGTTTAAAACGACCAAAAAAGATCGAAGTATAAAAGTATTATTATCAACCTACTTACAAAATAAATTACATTTATCATTATCATTCATTTAAACCCCCTTTGTAACCCCCGATCAATAAAGAGGGATGTTATAAGTTTTAAGTTTGACCGCTATGTGTGTCTGTGTGTCTGTCTGTGGCACTGTAGCTCTTAAACGGGTGAATCGATTTGGATGCGGTTTTTTTTATTTGAAAGCAGGTTTTCTAGCGATGGTTCTTAGACAACTTTTATCAAAATCGGTTGAGCCGTTTGAAGATCATCAGCTCTTTTCTAGTTGATGAAGGCGTTTAACCACCTTTTACGGGTCAGATCGATGCAAAATTTGGTATTCTGTTACTTCAATGACATTGCAAAAACATGGTAATATTGACCTGATGCTGTAGCATAACCTGAGATCAGCAGAATACCCAACTCCTCACTAAGTTACAGCAGAGGACCAAGCGTCATCGCGTCGGGGGACCGCTAATAATATAGAGGCACTTAAAAAATACAAAAATTTGCGGTCCCGAGGCGAAGACGCTTGGCCCAAAGAATCGTACCTATATTAAATGAAAAGGATCAATATGTATTATTTTTCACTTTTTAAAGTTATTTTTTAGTTAGGATGGGAAATCATCAAATGAGTCCCCCCGCTCTGGGCGGATTGGGAGCGGGAGTGTGACTCTTATCGAAAATTTTTGTCAGTTGTCGCAAAGGGCATTTAAAGGAACACGGATGAGTTTTAATCGCTAGGACTGCGGTAACTCTTTCGAACAAGCAAGTATTTAAACCAGTGGCGTGCGGTAGGTGCAAGCCAGCATAGACCAGCATAGGTAATAACTGGTTAAAAAGAAAACACCATATAACTCATCGCTATCGGGCCGACCCACTGCACCGTGCTGTTTCTGTACTATAGTGATATTAAATTGCTACGTGTTTATTTCTTATATCATTGATAACATCGAAATGTCGTCGTTTTTCACAAGACGAACGGCGATGCGCCACCGGTACATGGTCAACATTCCACCCACGCGCACAAAACGTTTTGGGAACAGATTCATAGTGTGTGCAGCTAAGGAGTGGAATTCCCAGCCGGAGTCTGTGTTTCCTGATAGCTATAACCTGGGAGTATTTAAGTCAAGAGTGAAAAGGTTACTTCTAAGCAAGCGTGCTCCATCTTCGACCACATCATCGCTTACCATCAGGTGAGATAGTAGTCAAACGCGTGCCTATCAACAGTAAAAAAAAAATGTAACATAATAAAAATAACTTAAAAAGCTGAGCAAAATGAAAACTTTTTTCAACCTATTAATATTTTATAACGTAAATTATATAAGATCCTAGAGAGACTAAAATGGCATCGTGTATGGGGACCAGGGTATCCTGCTGCACCTACCGCACGCCACTGATTTAAACCCCCTGGATATTACAATTGAGTTAATAGTTACCCTGTATTTATATTTGTTACAGCCAAAGTATCCTCAAACGATGCGTCCCATTCACAACACCACATTGTCATAGATGCATTCATACAAAGATTACAGCTGGAGACTTGGGAGAAGGAAGAAGCGCGTTGCTTGGAGAAAACCCTAACTCTGTTGGAGAATGTGAAGAACTTCACGCTATGGGCTACGTGGGGTAAGTTGAATGCTAAAATCAATCAACCAGTTGATTTTTTTATTTGGGACGTAATCTTTTTAAGTATTTATTTATTGAACCGATTACGCTTTCGTTATAAAAGACTAGCTTCTGCCAGCGGCTTTGCCCACGTAATCCCTAGGAAAGATCCTCCCGGAATATATATGGCCTATGTGTTATTCCAGACTATAATCTACCTCTGCGCCAAATTTCATGAAGATCCTTTCAGGCGTTCTGATGTTCTTTTTTGTAAATGTGCCTCTTTTTATAAAAATAAACGTTATTATTCCTTTACAGTTCAATCTTCTGATGAGAAAACTAATATTTCCTGCAGTTTCTCTCAAATTTCTTTTACAGTACAAACAGTGAAAATTTCTGGAATAAAAATTTCTACCACTTCCTACTAATTATAAATGCTAAAGTTTGTGAGGATGGATGTTTGTTAGTTACTCTTTCACGTCAGAACGCCTGAAAGGATCTTCACGAAATTTGACACAAAGGAAGATTATAGTCTAGAATAACACATAGGACATATTTTTTTTGCGGACGACACGACAGCTAATTATAACATACTAGTAGACGTCACGCGGTTTCACCCGCGTAGTTCCCGTTTCCGTGGGAGTACGGGGATAAAACATAGCCTATGTTACTCACTGATAATGTAGTTATCCATTGCTGAAAGAATTTTTCAAATCGGTCCAGTAGTTTCGGAGCCTATTCAATTCAAACAAACAAACAAACAAATCGTTCCTCTTTATAATATTAGTGTAGAAAACAAAATACACACTCAAGCATTAAAAACTAACCAAGCTAAATGAGGCATTAAAATTAGTGGGCCCAAAGGGCCAGTGCCTGCCGGTGTTGCGGAATTTGTTTGAAAGAGTCACCGTGGCCCCGGAACGCGGCGGGCATTAGGAGGAACACGTATGGGTTTTAATCAGAGTCTAACTCTCCCTTCTGCTTCACCCAGAGCGGGAGGAGTCATTTCATGATTTCCCATCATAATTAATAAAAAAGGCATAAAATTAGTGTGCCTGCCTACACGTGTATTGGATTGCCTTTTACTATAGTAATCCGGTTCTGTAGTAATCTTTATTTATTTTCCCCAGTTTGGAACGCCAACACAATTCCTTCGGGTACCCTTTACGGTTCCTGGGTAAACCTCGGTAATTTCGACCAGTGTATGAAACCACCATGGCTGGAAACCCACCCAGAGTTTAAGACCAAATACTGCGTGGCTCAATTAACACTGTCAGATAACCCAAAGACGAAAGCTGTCTATGATCCTTATGGGTCAACGGTGGAGTACCTAAATGTGAGTTAAAAGTGAAATGTTCGTATTACTACTTTGCTCATCCATACTAAACCATATACATTGTGTTATAAATGTGAGTTACAGTTCGGTCCTCAGGGTAACCAGAAGATTGAGAGCAGTATTCTGGTTACCCTGAGGACCGAACTAATATGAATGAAACTGAATGATTTTATCTCGGCATTTAGTAGTTCTCTTCGGATGATTTTCAACTTTCACTAGAATGAAGCTACAGGTAGAAGCTAGCTTGCGCATTGATATCTGTTCAGTACCTCTACCATGGGTTTTATCAAACTATACTCGCTAGTGACTGTAGTTAAAACTTTGAAAAAACAAGTTTCTAATTTATTTGTTTAAGTCGTTAACTAATAAGCAAGCAAATTGCAAGTAAAACTTTAGTTAACAACTAAAAAACTAAATTAGAAACTTGATTTTTTTTTAATTTTCATACATTTTTTTAATTACAGTCTAGCGAGTATAGATTGATAAAACTCATGGTAGACGTACAGTATACATGTCATACAAGCATACAAGTAAATAAAATTGAAGTATCTGTTTGTAACATTCAAATAACAGCTTATTGAACCGCGAAGACTTTTAAAACTATTTACTAGTATAAACAATAATTGATAAAAAAGGATGTATCTACACAAAACGAAGTAATAGACTTCTAACCTTACATTATTTGCTTAATATCGAAAATCGGTTACTTCGTTTTCTGTAGATACGTTATTTTTTTCTTTTGACGGCAGTATAATATATTCATACCTACTGGTCAGTGGTCAGATTAAACCAGGGTCAACTATCATCTACTTTAATAGTTCTTCATGAACCACTTGCTCTTTCGCCTTCGTCAACCCTAAAACCTTTAATTATAGCAATTATAAAGAAATACCCTCGTTCTCACGTAATTATAATTGTATATTCTTTTTCTATAGACACAAGGGAATGGGTCATGAGTTAATAATTAATGTTTCCAACACAAATGACCATTTAGCTTAAAATAAATGACGGGAATGATTTATACACAGCTTTCGTACCTACATACCTTACAAAAACAAAAAGAAATAGGTGGGCTCGCTTCGCTCACTTGATTTAAAACTGGGGTTGCTCCGCTCGCATGTCTTACAAGGGGCTCGCTTCGCTCGGTCATCGCTCGTCGTCGTTGCCGTTCGTTTGTACGAGACTGCTCTCGTTACACTAAGTTATGTTTGCTGCTCCGTTGGTCTCACAGTCGCAATTTCGATTCCCAGGTCAGGCAAAAAGTGTTATTAGGTTTTGGAAGTTTGCAGTAATTCCCTCGTGCATCGGTAAGCACGTAAAGCAGCTGGCCTTGCGCCAAATATCTTCCGGCGAGGCGAGTCGGAGTTTCTGCGCGGGATCTGAGCTTGCATACACTTTTACACTATAATATGTTCCGTACCAGTGGCTAGTCTCCGTTGAGATTGGATGCCTTGACCGAAGTCGATCAGCTAACAGGAAAACCCCCATTAGTCAGGATATATTAATCTGGACGTGATAGTGTCTGCCAAAACTACTAGCGAAGCTCGAATATTTTTGACGTATAGTAACGTAACGTATAATTTTACCATACCAAGCCCGTTCCATCATCGAACCACAAGACGAAAGGCGATGCGCCGCCGGTACAGGATGGTCATCCCACCCACACGCACAAAACGTTTTTGGAACACATTCATAGTGCGTACAGCTTAGGAGTGGAATTCCCTGCCAGAGTCTGCGTTTCCAGGTAGCTACAACCTGGGAGTCTTTAAGACAAGAGTGAATAGGTTGCTTCTAGGCAGACGTGCTCCTTCTTCGACCGCATCATCGCTTACCATCAGGTGAGATAGTGGTCAAACGTATACCTATTAATAGTAAAAAAAAGCTACAATACTCGTTTCGCACACAATATTTATTGGAATTAGGTACTACCTATATTCATATTTTTGAATGATAAAAATTGTGAATGTCTCATAAAATTCAACCAAAATACTATGGGGTTGTAGTTCTTCACAATCAAAATTCACTTACGTTAACGTTACTATACGTCAAAATATTCGTGCTAGGCCCTCTGATTTGTAATATTGCTGTTGAGCCCAAACGTTTTCACGATAATATACCTACAACGTGGACTCGAAATACGTTTTCATATTTTTTCCCATTCCAGTCACCTACAACCTCAGGCCTGCCTGTCAACCTTGTCCGATGGGGGATGTGTGTCCCCGCGGCCTGCAGTCCCCCATCCATCGTCAAGTTCACCAGGGCTATGTATGACCTGACCACGTTTGGAGCTCTAGCTTCAAACGTCACAATGGTGAGCTGTCAAGTTGCTGGGGAAAAACCACAGCATGGCGTTGGGTTTTATTTGTTCATGTAAGTTTATAGAATAGAATAGAATAACATTTATTTGCATGAAAACAGAAAATGATGAAGGTGGTTTTAGATTATTTTTTCATTTTTAATTGCACACAAATCATACCTGTCACCAATCAGCCTTGTAACGTCAACCTTATTGACTGGCTCATGTAGTGTTACTTATCAACAGTACCTACTTGCAGAAATATTTAAAGATGACTCATAAGATTGTTCATCGGGATTAGGGACTACTCACACTTATTCAGCTATGGGCAAAAGCTGAATAGAGCTGAAGAAGTGTGAATAGTCCCATATGATCCTTTTAACAGTGTGCTGGTATGACACATTATCTGCCCAGGCTTTCCCAACTATATTGGGGTCGGCTTCCAATCAAACCCGATTCAGCTGAATAACAGTATTTCACGAGGAGCGACTGCTTATTTGACCTCCACAACCCAGTTACTGGGTAACACGGTACCTTTTGGCAGGACTGCTGTCAGATTTTCTGGTATGTGATAATCTGCAAAGATTGTCAAAGATCTACAAATGACAGCCGGCACCAACGGCTTTACGTGCTTTCCAAGGCACGGAGGTATCTCGGTATGTTAAGATGGTCACCCATCCGCAAACAAGACCTCGGCAAGCGTTGCTTACCCTTGAAGATCGACCTGTGTGGAGGAAAAGATAAAATCTAGTAATTTGGTAGCGGCATCTATACCGCTACAAAAAATAACGTAGCGACATCTATACCGTAAGATTCGAACTACGTCATACAAATCCTTCATCGGGGTAGGTATCTGAGTTTTCCATACGAGTTGAACATATGTATACAACAGCCCAAATATCAACTAATATCAACCTATTTACTATCGAATATCAGTTAATATTCTACTCATATTTAAGTTTATATACGTTGCGGGGCCCGCTCGAGCTAGTGATTACATTATACCTCGGTAGCCCACAATTAAAGCATATGAACTTTAAAAGAACTACAGGATTTAATTTCGGAAGTCGATGTTTTTGGTTTATTTTCTTTGTTTTTTAACACCGACTTCCAAAATTAAGGTTATTTTATTCTTTGTAGTGTTCTGTTTGGAAGTCGGTTATATTTTTTTGTAAAAGTTTTTTATTTTTCACTTTTACGTGGTGATACTTGGACGACGTCTTCGTCAACGCAGAAATTGAAATAAGCAAATTGCTCATAAAATAAAAACTACTGAACCAAACTGAATCAAATTTTTACGAGACCAAATGGCAAGTATACTACATCGAACTAAAACAGAATCACAGAAATCGGATCAGTAACCTCGGAGTAATCGGTGTACAAACATAAAAAAAATACCCACCAAATTGAGCACATCCTCCTTGTTTGGAAGTCGGTTAAAAACATGTCGAAGTAGGTTTTGTGACCGGTAAAGACACACATACCACTTGTGCCAGGAGATCAGAATCTTGAATTGAGAAAGTTAGTATGATTGAATTTATGTGTTTCAATCACGCAACGGCTGTACAGAAAAACAACTACAGGACATAATCGACGAATGAAGGAAAAAACTTAGTTATCCACCGTATATAATCTCACGCAAACGAAGGGTCTAAGGGCTGGTTTTATTGACTCTAATAGTCCGTTTAATGGTCCTAAGAGACGATAAGGTGACAAACTATCGCATATATTATGCACTTATCACCTACGTTACGCTTAAGTGAACATTTCATTAGAAAAAAAATACTATGGACAATTCCTGTTAAGCTGCGGGGAATATGCGAACAAAATCTTGGAGGAAATCTCGCCTAAGAGTGATTTTAAAGATTTGGTGGCGATCGGCGCGCAGTCGCCTTCGGCCCCATCGACTATCTGTTCTGCGAGCAATGTGCTCTACCCACTATCATTTAAGTTTGACAATTCTTCAGGCTATGTCGCCTATGACCTAATCGAAAATGTAAACATAGCATGCCATTGATTTAAATGTGTCGTTCAACATTCATATCGGGTATGGAAAAAAATTCCGCATTGGTGTCAATAAAAAAAATAAAAATCTTATATTTCAGACAGAGTCCAGAGAGTTTTTAGTTAGTACTCATAAAACTTAGAAACTAGTGTTAGTACTTACATTCTATCTAATTTTAACATAAGTATCATAATTACCTACCTACACCACAGTCACATGTAGGCCTATCCAATGCCCCAGTACGGGGCTGTCCCACCTGTCCGCTATAGCTCTCAGGATGCTGTTGGGGCTGGCGCGTACCCGGCGCATGGTGGCAGCGCATCGTTTGCGCATGATTGCGTGAAAACCATCAATCTCCGACTCCACGAACATCAACTCCATCAACACCCTAAACGCATTATTATATTGGACTCGCAGAGCGCTGTATGCCCTCTGCGTATAGTTGACCCACAGACTGCATATATAAAACGACAGACTAAACAGCGTAGCCTTTACGTCAGTCGAGCATTTCGCAAATCTGCGAGCCAACATATTGCAGCGGACAGCCAACGCTCTGCGCTCACGCTCAATGTCCAGGTTGTCTTAAAGGTCTTCGGAAACCCAGTGGCTCAGATACTTGAAGGTTGTGACTTGCCTTAAGGGACTTCCGCAAAGTTTGCCCAAAAGGCTAGCGGCAGCGAATGGCACAGCCAAAAAACTTTATGGTCATACCTGCCGGATGACGTCCTGAAACACTAGATAAGCACTAACTCATAGCCCTGGTGTTTCCGCCTTAGCTTTTTGTGTAAACTTGAGTGTCCAACGAGAACTATGTAAATTGTTTTTTTTTATTATTTTCAGAGTCTTAATAGCAACGTTGATAATAACAGCTGTAGCATCGACTTATTATCGGCTACATATAACCAGTAACGATCAACCAGATAGTTTAGGTAAGATACAGTATTTTTTTTTTTTATTAATTTTTGGCCGCGGTTTCGTTAGTGCTTTTCCCGTTCCCGTAACAAATTCGGGAAACCCTACTAATTGCTCCCCTACACTGCCCGAGAAGTCTACATGCCAAATTTCAGCTTTCTACGACCAGTAGTTTCGGCTGTGCTTTGTCTGTCAGTCACTCAGTCAGTCATTTATCAGTAAAGGAAGAATTTTAAATATTGGGATAACTAATTTTTTCACAGCATGTGGTTTATTTGTAGTAAGTGTGCGTGAGAGAAGAAATGAGATGGATCTTGTATGGTCTGCAATAAAGATTTATTATTATTAATATTCTTAGGGACCAGGAGTGGTATTTAAATTTAAAAAAAATTGTCAAGCCTGCCTAACTTATATTTAAATAATTAACACAATTATCACGCACTATTTAATAGGAAACAATCAACTTCAGCAAAACACAATAAACAAAGGCAATATTTGCACATAAAAAGAAAATGGCGACCAAACAAAGACTTAGCTGGGATCTGAGACGAAATCCAACGACCTCTCTGCGCGAGCGCTGACTGGTAAAAAGGGGCGCGGCTTTTTTTTTTTTTGTTTTGACGATGGCTACTCGCAGTTACAAACCTGGGAAGGTTGCAACTACTCAACCGGACTTGAAGGGGCGCGGCTCGGTTGACAACCGCTTTTATAGGCTTTGGAGTGACGTTTCAGATGACAGCTGTACAGATACTCATTCTTAACCTAATAATATTATTAAAACGATGAGAGAAATCCCATAGTGAAACTTGTTCATAATGAATAGTATAATAATGTTACGCGCCAGAATTAATGCTGGGTACATAACGACTTTTCTATGCTAGAACATTCTGGATGTCTCTACACCTGGTCAGTCGGGACCGGTATGTACCCAAACTTTCCGGTAGTTTCCATACTAGAAGGTTCTAGAAACATTTGTCGGTATATAAAGGGCGTATATCCGGCGACTGGACTCAGAGTCTGATAACCGAGAAGAACGCAGCCATCCGTGCGTACAGTTCTTTTCCCTGTGACGCAAACAAAGCTCACATGCGCAACTTGCAGCGTGCTGTGAGGAAACGCACTGCTGAGCTGCGTACCGCGCGCTGGGACAAGACGCTAAGCGAACTCGAGCCCACCCACCTCGCCTTTTGGCAACTTCAGAGGAAGTTACGATCCAAAGAAGAGGCCACAATGCCCCCTCTCATCCGCCCCGACAAGAGTGTCGCATTTGACAACTCTGATAAAGCGGATTGTCTAGCCGACAGCCTAGAGTCCCAATGTTCCCCCAGCTCTCAACCAGTAGACAAAGCTCACCTCGATATCGTGAATGCCGAAGTCGAACGTAGGGCTTCCCTCCCACCAGTCGAAGATCCTGATGATCCTCTACTCCCCGTCACTCCTGAAGAGGTGGAGAATATCATCAAAAGGCTTCAGCCTAGGAAAGCCCCTGGCTCCGACGGCATCACCAACAAGATGTTCAAACTCTTCCCCGCCCAACTCATAGTGCTAATGACTGCCATCTTCAATGGCGCAATAACATCTTCCCCCAAGCATGGAAACAGGCCACCGTTATCGGTATCCCGAAACCAGGCAAGTCCAAGTCTGATCCCGCCAGTTACCGTCCCATCAGTCTACTCAACGTTCTCGGTAAAATCTACGAGAGGCTTATTTACAAGCGGCTCAAAGATTTTGCCGAAGCAAAGAGTCTTATCCCTGACGAGCAGTTTGGTTTTCGAACCGAACACTCGTGCATCCAACAAGTGCACCGCATCGTCGAACACCTAAGCGCTGGCTTCCAGCGTGGCTCGATGACGGGCGCCTTGTTCTTTGACATAGCGAAAGCATTTGACAAAGTCTGGCACAATGGCTTAATTTACAAGCTATACCAACTCGGCGTGCCAGACCGCCTCGTGCTCATCTTGCGAGACTTTTTGTCAAACCGCACCTTTCGCTATCGAATCGAGGGTGCACTCTCCTCTCCTCACCCCATCCGAGCAGGAGTCCCCCAGAGCTCAGTGTTATCCCCCCTATTATTTACGCTGTTCACCAGCGATATGCCCAAAAGTAATAAGGCTCAGTTGGCCCTTTTCGCAGACGACACGGCCATGTACTATAGCGGTCGTGACCCTGACTCTATCGCTCGCACTCTCCAAACTTACGCGAACATCTTGGGCAGATGGTTCAGAAAGTGGAGAATAGAAGTAAACCCTGATAAGAGTCAAGCGGTTCTGTTTTCAAAACCGCGGCATAAACCCCCTTCCCCCCGTCCGATCACCATGTATGACAAGCCGATCCTTTGGGAGAAGCAAGCCAAATACCTGGGGGTCATCCTGGACAGACACCTCACCTTCGCTGAGCACATAAGGCAGGCCCGTTCACGCGCCGCCTTCGCCCAGGGAAGGCTTCACTTTATCACGACCGCCCGCAGCAAATTGTCACTCAAGTGCAAATTGCGACTGTTCACCGCGGTCATCCGTCCCATCATGACGTACGCTTGCGCTGTCTTTGCACACGCAAAGCCTCATCACCTCCATAGGATGCAGACGCTCCAAAACCGTTTCCTCCGTAAGATCACGGGAGCCCCCTACTATGTCCGCAATGAGGCTCTCCACGTAGATCTCAAATTGCCCACCATACAGCAGTTCATGAAACGCATTACTAAGCGTTCCTTCGATACTGCTGTCAAACACCGCAACCCCCTTATCGCATCGGCCGCCCGATACGAACCCTCCCGCATCTCAAAGATCCGCCGTCCGAGGCATACCTTAACCATTCCTGATGACTCTACCACTCTTCTACAAGAAAGTCGTAAAGAAACCAGCACACTCAAAACAAGACCGCCGTCCTTTCGCCCTCGCCGCCGAGGCCCGTCGCGATCTTCCCTTCAATGTCCATCCCGACCTTTGCTCGAGGCAGCCCGCGCCGCTGAGCCAGTAGTTTTAAATTCGCCCCTAAATAATCAATATTCGATCCAGCCGTCCCTAGCTGTCCTCCCCCCAGCGATGCCCTAAGCCGAGGTCCGTACCCCACAGGGGGTGCCCTTAGCGTGTAGTCGCTTAGTTTGTAAGTTTAAAATAAGCCCTGGCTGGAGGCTTTAATATTTATATTAAGGCCACCACAGGAACGTCCGGTTAAGCAGTCGACAACCTCCTAGGTTGACCTGCGAGAGGCCACACAAAAAAAAAAAAAGCGACTGGACTCAGTATTGAATTGGCGATACAAACGATAACTTCGAGAGCGATCTTCAACTGCGAATTATAGTGAAGTGAAGTGTTCAGTAGTGCGATTGTGTGTTATAATTAGTGTGTTTTAAAGTGCTAATTAGTGTTGTAAATTAAAATGCCAGTTTTGGTTGTTTAATCGGCTGTTTTTATTGTAACGAACCCCAAGCTCGTAACAATAATACCTTTTTAGGCTCTGGGTTTAATCTGTCACACCCTAACTGTCGCCAACACAATCCGAAGGGTATGTCTGCATCGAGAATGCGATACAACTTCTAACGTCAAGTACCAGAGACTATTTTCTTGCAGTAAAATTCAAATAAGCCAGTACTATAAACAATATTACACTTTGTACGTTGGTAGATGTAATGAATGCAACTTGCCTGCAGATTTATGCAGGTCAACTGGAAACGTGGACCTTTAGCTAACAAATCTGTCTAACCTATCACAGAAAACAAGCGTGACATATGAGACACAAAATCATCATCATCATCTTCTTGCTCCTATCCCATGATGCTTGGGGTCGACGTAAGACGTTCTTCTCCTCTATTCGGTCCTGTCAACCGTTACGCTGTCACTGATTCCTTTTCCTTTCATATCACTCCACACTCAATCTATCCATCTTTTGTTAGGCCTCCCTCTCCCTCTCCATCCATCTATATTTTTATATTCTTTCAATAATATGTTTAGTATTATTACGCGCCAGAATTAATTCTGGGTGCATAATGACATTTACGTACTAGTAACGCCATCTAGTATCGAGTTACTACTCTGAACTAAGTGGAGTCAAGATCGTTGTAGACTTTTCTATGCTAGAACATTCTCAATGTTTCGACACCTAGTCAGTCGCGACCGGTATGTACCCGAACTTTCCAGATGTTTCCATACTAGAAGGTTCTAGAAATAACTGTCGGTATAAAAGGGCGGCTGACTGGAGTAAATATTGAATTGGCGATACAAGCGATAACTTCGAAAGCGATCTTCAACTGCGAATTAAAGTGAAGTGAAGTGTTCAGTAGTGCGATTTTGTTTTATAATTAGTGTGTTTTATAGTGCTAATTAGTGTAATATATTAAAGTATAACTGTTTGTTAATTAATCGGCTGTTTTTATTGTAACGAACCCCAAGCTCGTAACAGTATCATGTACAAAATACTTGTGGATTAAACCAGTCTTCTGAGGATTGAAAGAGCGCAGAGAGCTGTACTGAAGGTGATGTTGCGCAAACCTTATCGCTATCCCACTACGCAACTATACGCTGATTGCAAAGTACTTTCAGTGCGCCGGCTTTTTGCATTTCAGTCTACCGTAAGAAAACACGCTAGCGTTCCCCCAACTGACCCTACAAAAAGGAAGAAACTACCCTTAAGTACCCCTCACAAAACCACCTTCGCTAAACACCAATACTACACATTAAGTACATACATCTATAAACAAATTCACAAAAAATATACATTATAGATCTAAATAAATATGAAATAAAATCAAAATTAACGGAATGGCTACTGGAACAGGACTATCTACAAACAGAATCCTTGCTAAAGTACGTCGCCTAACTACCTACATATCTCCAATCCCACACAACACACCCACACATACACGCACACACCATCACCCACACACATACACATCACTTAATATATAGGTACTTAAATTAGCTTTATTATATTCAATCGCTCAGGTAGATCGACACAGTCTACTATTATACTTACAGCATCACATTCTAAGCTAAATCACTGTCTCTCAAGATACAGGTTAATACCTAGTTTGAGAGGCAGGGTTTTATATATTGTGTACAGATTTCAGACAAAACAAATCTAAGTAAGATTTGTTTTGAATTATGTTACTACCAAAGCTCATATAAATTGTCTTAATATAAAATATTTTTAATCTGTATTTTTACGAAATAAAGTTTATTATTATTATTAAAACAAAATTCTTTTATTCCAGAGGCCGTAATAACAAAATCGTTCTGCATCATCAAGAATCGCGGAGACCTGGTGAAAGACAACAAGGAAGAGATCAAAGTCCTGAACGGCATGCGGTTCCTGACTGCAGCATCTGTGATCTCCGTGCACGAGATGTTTTACACGAGCATGTCTGGAGTTATCAATTCTAGGGACTACGACAAGGTGATGACAAATGATTAAATATGGCAGTCATAACTACGGGATCCTACCAGCTGCGCCATTGCTATTCTTGTTCTTGACTAGCTATTTCCCGCATATCCGCGATCCCTAGGAATTTCAAGATATCCTCTCTTAGTGCTCCCCTACACTTCCCAAGGAACCTACTTGTTTCGGCTGTGCGTTGTCTGTCGGTCAGTTAGTCAGTCACCAGTAACGGAAGAATTTATAATATTGACTAGCTTTTACCAGCGACTTCGTACACGCATATTCCGTTTTATTCCGTTCCCGTAGGAATTTCTGGAAATCCCCTCCTAGTCTTCCCCTAAGGAGTGTAGTTTTCTACGACTAGTAGTTTCGACTTTGCGTTGTCGGTCAGTTACTCAGTAACGGTAGAATTTTATATATTAGGATAAAACATACAGTAATACAGATGTAACAGGACAGCTTATGTACAAAGCCAAGCTTAACCCAGAATTGGGGTTTTGGTCATTTTATGTTATGCGGAACATGAATCAAACGACAAGCTCCAGTAATGACTACGAGTACCATAATTAATAGCTCATGTTTATGTCGTGGTCATATCGTTATATTATTTTAGGTAAGGTTTGAGAAAACTTTAGGCATCCCGGTTCGTATAGGTTCGGTTCGAATGGGATGATGGGAGCTAGAGTAAGCAAGCAAACAAATTGATACAGTGGGTGATTGAACTGGAAAAATATCACCAACTGCATCGGATTTGTTTCTTAAAAAAACATTTTTGTTTATTTGCTGTTTTTTTCTTAGTGTAGGTATATCAGATACAGAATGTCACCCTTAAATATCACCATGCACTTCTGAAACACCTTATATATATAGAAGACAAAGCAGGCTAATTAGATAGAAAATCCTCTGCTCACCCTTTTAAGATTTAAACTGTAAGGTTGATGGTGGAATAAAAGCATTCATGAAGCACAGTTTGGGTTCCAGCCTGGACTATCAACCGAAACTGCTATCCTGAGCCTCAAGCATACTGTTCAATATTATACCGATCGTAAGACGCCGGTGTACGCCTGTTTTCTTGACCTCTCGAAGGCCTTCGATCTGGTCTCCTACGATGTGCTTTGGGACAAGTTGAGGGACAGGGGTGCCCCGGCTGAAATACTGAAAATGTTTCAGTACTAGTACGCCAATCAAAAAACACCAGGTGAAGTGGTCTAACACTCTCTCTAGAGCATACAGATTGGAATGCGGTGTGAGACAGGGGGGTTTGACATCCCCTAGACTCTTCAATCTGTATGTTGACGGCCTCATCACCGAGCTCAGCAGCATGAATGTTGGATGTCGAATAAATGGAGTGAGCGTCAATAACATCAGCTACGCGGACGACATGGTGCTGCTGGGCCCGACTGCTGGGGCAATTAGGGAATTGCTCAAAGTCTGTGAGACTTATGCTGCCTCACATGGACTTATTTATAATGTCACCAAGAGTGAATATATGCTCTTTAGGGCCGCAGGTAGATGTCCACACTCTGTACCAGAAATTATTCGGCTGAATGGCCTCCAGTTAAACAGAGTGTCCAAATTTAAGTACCTTGGACATTTCATCACCGACGACCTTAAAGATGATACTGATATTGAGAGAGAGCGTAGGGCACTGGCGGTCAGAGGTAACATGTTGGCCCGTAGATTTGCTCGGTGCTCTGACCTAGTAAAAATTACTCTTTTTAAAGCCTATTGTCAGAGTTTTTATACGAGCAATCTATGGGTCAACTACACTAAAAGATCGCTGGATGTCCTGCGCGTTCAATATAATAATGCTTTCAGGATGTTGTTGCGACTGCCCCGCTTCTGTAGCGCCTCTGGAATGTTTACCGAGACCCACACAGACGGCTTTAAAGCGATACTACGTAAAAAAACTGCTTCGCTGCTGTGCAGAGTGCGGAGTAGTCGCAACTATATCCTGAGTGCTGTGGCGGAGAGCTATACGCCAAATATTAGGCATTTTGTGAGGAGGTTGATTAGGTAGGAAACATTTTCCTGCCTGGTCATCCGTTGTTTTACAATACATGTTCTACAATTTCTATATCAATGTTTACTAACACTAGAATATAAGATGTTTGAAATACTAACAAAATATGGATCACCGTAGTCCGAAATAAACGAATTTTAATTTTTTAATTTAATTTAAAAAAGGCCCCGTTAACCATTAGTCATATATTTGTCGGAAATAAGTCAGTCAATAGATCACTCGGGACACCAATGTCATCTAGTGGCGTTCGACGGAGTCTAGGACGGTGTGTTCGATAGAGGCTGAGCTCAGTCTACTAGTGGCGGTCGAGCAGTGCAGACGTCTAGAAACCGCCGCGTGTTCCGAATATTTGTTTAGTGTACCTATTGTGTGAGAATATTGTAAGTGTGACTTTCGAGTGTGAATAATAATTTGATTTAAAAGCAACCGGTGTTTATACTGCGCAATAACCAACACTTCCCAAAGTACGCCCACTGTAGTTCCAATATCCTGGCTGATGTAACCTGGAGAGTTGTACCATCGCTGACATATTTATTAATACTGGCAACTATGGTAAAGTTATAGACAATTAATAAAATGGCAGCCCTAAGGGAGGAGTGAAAGGGACTGCGTGGCTATTGCCCTTCAATCTCCATAGCTGGCTAATTCCTGAAGACCGCTAGGCTATCAAAGAGGAACTAGTCTTACTTAGGCTCAGAATTGACTGCGTGGCTACCGAACTCTGTTCCTCTAGCTAGTTGAATGATAAAATGTTTCAAGGCTTTGCTCGTAATAAAGCCAGCCAAGGCTTTTGTATGTGAGCACAATATCTACACATATTCGTGTGGTTGTGATGCGAAGATTCACGAGCGGCCGTCCGCTACAAAACTAATATTCTTCTCTCGTTTCTAGAACATTGAAGGATTCGGAGGTATGTTGCTCCACTTCGATGTCATCGTCGACACGTTCTTCGCGATGTCTGGTCTCCTGCACATTAAGGGTCTTCTGGGAAACACTAACAGACAGCAGAATTTCTTCAGTGTTTTATGGAAACGATATGTCAGGTAAGATACTCATCATCTGACTAGCTTTATCCCAACTATATTGGCGTCGGCTTTCAGACATACCAGTTTCAGCTGAATACTGAAATTGAAACAACTCTAATCTCTTCAAAGTTAGAGTGAACAGGCTCCTTCTGGGTAAGCTCGCTCCATTGTAAACTTTATCTCTGTCATCTCTGACCTAGACTAGAGTCAAGAGCAAACCCATCACAAATAAAAAAATAGTATTTTACGTGGAGTGGCTGCCTACCAGACCGTCTTGAAACTAAAATCCAAAAAAAAATGATCAGAGATTAAAAGTACTTCTCCGGGACAATAGCATGTTTAACAAGCTACTGAGTAACTTGATATATTTTACAAAGTTTAACAGAATAAAAGCAATACCTGAAAAGGGCTCATTGTACTCATCATTATGAACAACTTTTACTATTGGGCCAACCCCTTAATCGTGAAAAAGACCCACTTCCCTGATACTTACTCACTTACTTGACCTAAGGTCCTATTTCCCCTAGCTGGGGCAGAGGGCGTCCACAGTAGACTTACATCGCGAACGGTCTTGAGTTTTACGCTTCACCTCGCTTCACGTCTTTCTGCGTCTCGTCGCTTCTGCCAACACGGTGCGTCGCCAGGTTTGACGGGGACGGCCACGTTTCCTTTTCCCTTGAGGAAGAAAACTTCCCTGATACGCTAGGAGCCATTATCCTTTTCTTTATAAGAATACCAAGTTATGAAGATAAACATATGTTCCAGATTAATAGGACCCTTTGCGTTAGTAATTTTCTACTTGGCTTCGGTATCCAAGCACACTGGTACTGGACCGCTCTGGATCTACGGCAACGAGCAGGAATCTGAGGTGTGCCTCAAGACTTGGAGACTCAGCTTGTTGATGCTCAATACTGATCCGAAGTATATTGTAAGTAGAACAATTTATTATTATGTATTACTACGATACCGATTGCCGCCGTATGGTGCCGGCCGGTGCCGTATGGTGCCGTAAGAGAATAATACCATCCCATCACTTCCCGTGGGTGTCGTAAGAGGCGACTAAGGGACTCGCCAGAGAATGAGCGTTCTCTGTAAAAATCAACACCATACACTGCGATCGCCAACCCACCTGCCAAGCGTGGCGATTATGGCAAACCCCCCCTTTTGGGAGAGGCCTATGTCCAGCGGTGGACGTCTTTCTGCTGATATGATGACTACGATTACTACTAAACTACTATGTTAACTGAACCAGAAACTGTGAGGATGGTGGGGTACTCCCCATGAAAGGACTGGTTTTCGTGAACCGAACTGTTACCATTGGAGTTTTTTTCAGTTTTTAAAGGGGTATATTGGCGATTGACCTTCGGCTTAGATTGCTGCGATTTACCTGTGAAATAAGTTGCCCTATAACCCTGATTATAATAGCTATGGTTAAGGGACAGAACTGCCCAAAACCATACCTGTACCCTAGACTATCTACTATTACTGTTTTAACGATATTTTTTAGCGAAATGATCACAATACCTTGTTGAAGTCGAGTCGATAATTTCTTATTCAATGGCGACATATAAAGACAAATTCATAACTCAAGGAACACGTATCCCTTTCAGTGCCACGCAGTCACCTGGTATGTCCCCTGTGACTACCAGCTCGCGATCTTAGGAACTGTCCTCTTCTACTTCTACCAGAAAGATCGAAGAGTCGGGTTTGCGTCCTTCGGGATCGCTGCAGTCTTATCCCTGATCATACCAGGATTTCTGACGTACTGGTATCAACTGCCGGCTGTGCATTTTCTGGATCTAGGGTAAGTTTATTTTGTGACCCAGTTATCGTATTTTGAGCACTGTTACCAAGGAGTAGATGTGAATGAATTTCGATTTGGTAGGTTCTTTTTACGAAATTTTTCAGGTGTATCTTTAAGACACCCATGTAATCATCGAACTTAATAACAATATAGCTGAACTGATCCAAGCTGAAGACACAGCGTTGGAAAGCATCTGACAGGGTCGACCGATGGCTTGGTGAGTGTCGCGAATAGCCGATGAATGCGAGTCGCACAGGACCAGTTGTTGTGGAGACACTTGAGGGAGGCCTATGTCCAGCAGTGGACCTCTTTCGGTTGATATGATGATAATGATGATTATGATGATAATGATTATGATGGTAATGACGATTGTCCAAGACATTTGTACCTTTCTCATTTTCACGTTCCTGGTTGTTTAGATCCTAGTTTTGGCCCCTGTTTTCTGGTTTTTCACGATTATATTGTCATTATATCTTTAACGTAGTTTGATATTTCCTAAATTGAAAGTAGTTTTTTAAAATTATTATTGATAGACTCACGTTTGACCTTTATTTCTCCTATTGAAAAGCGATGATAAAGTCGACAATGGAGTACACTTGCCTAGAAGCAACCTATTCACTATTGACTTAAAGACCCCCAGGTTCTCGCTATCAGGAAACACAGACACTGGAAATTCCACTTCTTAGCACTGCGAAAATATTTCCAAGGCGCTACTTTTATACTGTTTCATTAACAATATTTTCAACCTTTCTAGCAAGTTAATTCGTGAGGTTCGAGACTACTGGGAGATCAGCTACACATACACTCCGAGCTACAGCCGCGCCGGTGCCTACCTCGTCGGCGTCGCTATGGGCTACCTCATAACAATGTATAAACCTCCCGAGTATAGAAAGACTGTTAGTAAGGTTAGTTCAATATATTTATTAGTATTCCAAGAAAAATTACTTTTGACTGATGCACTTTGGCTTAGTAATGCCAACCTTGCTGACTGGTTTATGTAGTGCTATCAATAAATATCTACTTGCAGGTATCATTAAAAATACTCGTCTCTTACCTGGATTAAGGTACTTTTAACAGTGTGCTGGGACGGCATTATTTAAACCAATTTAAAAAACAATTGCACTGTCCAACAGCTCCATCAGTTTCTTCTCACCTATAAACTTAGTAAGAAGAAGTGTCAATTGTAAAAAATCTGATTTAAATTATTTCTATCTTCTGTTCAGTTCCCACAAACACGCCGAAATTGTGTTTCTGTTTTAGCACAAAACCAGCATTGTTTGCCATAGTTAGGACAGGATCAGATCATGCCACCAAATGATTCACAATCCTACACTTCTTGATTCCAGACCTGGTCCATCATCGGCACGGCTGTCTCCCTATCAGTAATGCTGTATATAATCTCACTTGGCCAGTACTGCATGATCCGGGAATACAACCCTGTCGAGGCTGCCGTGATCGTGTCGACCAACAGGATCGCCTGGGCCGTGGCCATCTGCGTCATTGTCGGGCTGTGTGAATACGGGACTGTGCGTAAGTAACTAAGTATATCAAGTTTCTTTGCATGTAACATTACAACCAATTTTTTTAAGGGTAAAAAATCACCAAATGACTCCTTCTGCTCTGAACGTAGCAAAAGGGAGTGTCAGGCTCTTACTGACTAAAACCCATCCGTGTTTCTCCTAAAGCCCTTTACGTTCCAGGACCGCGATGACTCTTTCGAACAAATCCCACAACCCTGGAATATTGCACCCTGAGGGGATTATAATCCTTGAGGGGTTAGGCACAAGTACACTGAAAAATATGTTAGGAGCAGGTACTTAGTCAGCTGGGAGCGTTATCAACATACATTACATATACAAGTAATGGTACCCACATTTTGCAAGTCTCATTCAATTCACATGTTGAGGCCGAGCCCATTGTCATAAGCTGGGTACAAAAGAAGTTGCTCGACCCTGGACCTTGCCACCATCCAGGAATCGACATCGCCCAGCGTTGTTTAATCTCAAAGATCGCCTCTTGCGGCTGTTATTATTTAGCAATGAGCTCCTCTCGACTAACCTAGTGGTAAACTTGGCAGATGGGAAGATACTTTATTAACGTGGCGTTATGAGATCGTGTTGTTGAGAGAATTTTTGACACTCTCGCGGGCGACGTCGTTAGCTGAAGCCAGTTGTAATATAACCTTTTCATGTTATTTTCAGCGGTTGTCACTGACATCCTGAGTTTCTCCTACTTCACCCCCCTGAGTCGTCTCTCGTACGGCATCTACATGATCCACCCTCTCCTCATACAACGGAACAAGTTCTCCCTACGATCGCCCTGGAAGTTTGACTGGTTTTCTATTGTGAGTATCAAATGAAGGGTCCACTGCTATATTGATCCTTGTCCTTGTTACCTCGTTTTGGGATAGTTGCGATTAAATTATAAAAAAATAATTCAAAATATTGTTTTTTTTTTTGAAAATTTTAAATTATATTCATGTTTCATGGTCTTCCTTTTATATTAGATAATATTTTATTTCGAAGAAATAATTATATTTGATTGAGCCTCTCCATTGGTACAGTAAAATAGGCTAGTTTCCACCATCAATAAATTGAAAATCAATTTAGTCCGTCAAAGTATTGAAAAATAACAGATACTTACGTTTTTTTGTTTTTATATATCAATGAATATTGACAAAGATAAAACGCATCAAAACTCGAGAGGGGGGGCTCGTGACGTCAGAACGCACTAAAAATTATACTACGGCGTGACGTAATGAGAATTTTAAAAGCGTCGTATCTTCGTCAATTACAATCTAACTGATGGAATAATTAGGTTTTTTTAGTGAACAAGCCTATTACAGGTTTTTTCTTTTTTCACATTTAGCGGGTTCGATTCCCGGTTCAGACAGGCGATTATTTAAAATTCTTTAAATGCAGTTCGTATTGTTTTTAAAATAAAAATGAATTGTTCATTCTGTAAATTTTTCAATCTACATTATTTAAGGTACCTACTTTTTTTCCATGTGTCACAGTCTTGATACACCCTATATATACCTAACTGTACGCTCTTCCAGGTTTTGGACACTACAGGAATCTTAACCACATCAATTGGACTAAGCTTTACAATGTGGCTATTGGTGGAAGCTCCGCTGATCAACATGAGCAACCATTTGCTGTTTAGCAAGTAAGTATCAGAAAACTTTTTAAATATAATGGTAATTGTGACCTTTTATGTTTTCACTCGTGTGTCTGTCTGTCTCTCTGTCATACCCAATTGGCTCTGAAATTATTTGACCGATTCTGTTGTAAAACTTTTGCGACTAAATAGATAATGAATAAAAACGTAACACAAAATTTTGGACGTGGTATAAAAATAAGATTTTCAAATTGTATTATTTGATATTTCAAATTTGGGTTTCGTTATGACCTTGGCACTGAAAGTGCGACTCTCAGCCTCAAACATACGGAGCAATACTACACAAAACGTCATACACGAGTGTTTGCTTGTTTGATCTTTCTCGTGCCTTTGACCTTGTATCTAACGAGGTTATGTGGGAAAAGGTGCGGGAGATAAAAACGCCAGCGGAGCTGTTGCGTATCTTCCAGTATTGCTATTACAAGCAGACAAACCGTGTGAGATGGGCCCACAAACTGTCTGTGTCGTATGTACTAGAGTGCGCGGTACCAAAACTGTTTAACCTCTATATAAACGATCTGATTGTTGAGCTCAGCAGCAAGAAAATCGGATGTCGTATTGGTGACGTCAGTGTCAACAACATCAGCTACGCTAACGATATAGTGCTGCTGAGCCCTACGGTTAGGGCGCTTAGAGAGCTGCTGAGTTGTTGTGAGGGCTATGCTCGTGAGCATGGCCTAGTTTTTAATGTCAAGAAAAGCGAGTTCCTGGCTTTTAAGGCTGGCGGTGCTAAATTTCCTTAGTATATGCTCCCGATTAACCTGAATGGGAAAGACATATAGCGAGTGTACCAGTTCAAATACTTGAGGCTTTATGTAACTGACGACTTTAGTGAACAGGTGGATATTGAGAGGGAACGTAGAGCGCTAGCAGTTCGATGTTACATGTTAGCTCGCAGGTTTGCACGCTGTAGCAAAGAAGTTATAATAACGCTTTTTAAAGCTTATTGCCAAGTGTTTTACACGTGCAGCCTGTGGACCAACTATACTCAGCGGGCTATCAGCGCCCTACGGGTCCAGTATAATAACGGATTCAGGATGTTGATGCGGCTGCCCCGTTTCTGCAGTGCATCTGGACTTGCACAAGCTACGTCGATGGCATCCACGCCATCGTTAGACAGAAATCTACCTCTTTGCTCAGCAGAGAGCGGGTCTGCTCCAACTCCATCCTGAAGTCCATAGCGAGGAGGTACGACTCTCCTTTGTTAGGGGATGTTGTTCGAAGATGTATCTCGAACAACATCCTGGTCATTAAATAGATTATCAGCTTACTAACATAGGTATAAGTTATCTTTTTGTTAACTAACCGATATGGATGTTGCTTATCCGAATTAAAGATAATTTTATTTATTTATTTCAATGAAAGGGCTTATTGTGTAGGAGAAAACGCTCTTAACTGTGCGCATAAGAATACGTTAACGATAAAGAATTAATGTTTTTTTCTCTTTATTTCAGGTCAAAGAAAGCACAGCAAATTGAAGAACCCAAGAAAAATGAAATACAGCACCAGAATGGACATGCCAAAACAAAAGCAGCTTAAATAGAATTTAATCTCGATAATTTCCACTTTCTAAGGCCTACCAATTTAAGATACACTTTTATAGTTGTCAAAAAATAAAAGGCCCGTTTTGACAGCAGGATACAACATTGCTTTACTAGTAAGTATGAAAGAGACATAAAAATAAATCTCTTTCGCACTTAGTGATTAAGCAATCTTCTATCCCTCTCTACTCAGCTGTCAAATCGGACTTATTAGCTAAGGACTTTAATTAATCTATTAAGTTGTTCAAGCATTTGTCAAGCTAGATATAGTTTCTAGGGTTTTATTTGTTAGTAACTATGTCAAATAAAATATAACACATTGTAAAATAAATAATGTTAATAATTGGGTTGAAACTTGTGTCTAATTTTATTGACCTATACAGATATGCGGAGCATAGTATAAAGTACCACAAACCTCCATTGAAAAGGGAGGATCTACCGACCTGACGGATCTTGGGTCTGATGGGCAACTGCCCAGTGGTAGATTTTTGGGCTGTTGCCCATATGTTTAAATCGCATGGAAAACTTTGAAACCGCGATGCAGGATTTTTTTGACGTAGTTCGTTGCTGGCGGTAGAGATGTCGCCACGGTAGTTTTTGTAGCGGTAGAGATTCTGCTACAGACTTCTACTCTTCAAACAAGAGATTAATGCCTATCGTACTCATTTCCGTCCAAGTATTTTTCTTTTTCATATTTTCCACGCTATAATGATTGTCACGCTCAGAATATGGAAAGTAACTCGCTGCTTTGGAAGAATACTGTATTTACAAAATACTACACTTTTAAGTCAGTGAGACCATGCGATGAAGAATGATCAAAAGCCATACTATATGCTCAGTTAGTATCATATTTTTATCACAGCAACAGGACAAATGGGGTCCATCTGTAGAGCGACAACACATTATCCAGACCGGGTTTCACCCATCCTAGCTACGCCACTGGCTGTGGCGCCTCCAAAAGATTTTGTGCCTCATAAATAACGTCCATCCATCCGTCCGTTTTTTTTTTTATAATTGATATGCACGCATTTGACCATTATCTCACCTGATGGTAAGCGATGATGTGGTGGAAGATGGAGCACGCTTGCCTAGAAGTAACCTATTCACTCTTGACTTAAAGACTCCCAGGTTGTAGCTATCAGGAAACACAGACTCCGGCAGGGAATTCCACTCCTTAGCTGTACGCACCATGAATGTGTTCCCAAAACGTTTGGTGCGTGCGGGTGGGATGTCCACCATGTACCGGTGGCGCATCACCGTACGTCTTGTGGTCCGATGATGAAACGGGCTTGGCGGAATTAAACTATGCAATTCTGTCGCACATTCCCCAAAATGTAACCGGTAGAAAACCGACAGGCTGGCAACTCGTCGTCGATGTTCAAGACTTTGGAGCTTCGTAGCGACGAGCCTATCATTGCCGATGATCCTCTTGGCTCGCTTCTCAATTGATTCAAGGGCATCAAGCTGGTATCTGGCAGCTCCGTCCCAAAGATGAGAGCAGGACTCCATACATGATCGAACTTGCGCTTGGTAGAGTTTGAGCAGCTGTTGCTAGGATTCCCAACTTCTTTGCAGCCACTTGAGCTTTTGCCTCTATGAAAGGGCCAAAATTCAGGGTAGATGTTAATGTAACCCCAAGAAGCTCAAGTTGGTCGGTTATCGGCACGGTTGCACCTCGGAAAGATGGAGCTGGGTGGAATTGGCACCTTTTAGCCGAAAACAGACACGCTTGGGTCTTAGCGGCATTGAACTTGACCAGATTGGCATCGCCCCATTCTGAGACGGCCTGTAAGGACACGTTCAAGCGCTCAACCATATCCTCCGGAGAGACCGGATCTGCGACCCATCAGCTCGTGCGTCGGACACGTATCTCTCAGCAACAGTGCTGTCGTCTGCATACCCAAAGGTACCGGGTTTAAGCAGATCATTAATATGCAGCAAGAACAGTGTTGCCAAAAGCACCGACCCCTGAGGAACTCCGGCATTAATATCCAACAGTCCAGACAAGCAGCCATCTATGACCACTCGGATAGACCGATCCCTCAGGAAATCCGCGATCCAATCACACAATCCGGCAGGCAGACCGAAGGAAGGAAGCTTACCAATAAGGCTTTCGTGCCAGACCCTGTCGAAGGCCTTTGAGATGTCAAGGGAGACCGCTAGGAGTGAGGCCATAGAGAAGCACGGGGAGGGGCGGGGGGGTGCTTCTCTATGGCCTCACTCCAAATGTGAATGGCATACGCAAGAAGATCCCCAGTTGACCGATTTCGGCGGAACCCGTATTGTCGGTCACTAAGGACATCACTCGCTTCTAGGTATGGCAGGAGTTTATGATTCGACGGGTCAGCTCGACTACCTTTCTTGGGCACGGGCTGCACGTTAGCTTGCTTCCAAGCCTTCGGCACTTTTCCAGTCTCAACCGATAGGCGAAATAGGCGTGTCAAGATCGGAGACAACTCAGCGGCCACAAGTCCTCACAACAATTGCCGGTATTCCGTCGGGGCCACTAGCCTTGATCACGTCTAGGTTACGCAGTACCCGAAGAACGTCCTTCTGATGAATTCGAATGTTCAACATACTCGACTCGCATCCACCAGGAGAAGCAGGGGGCCTCACGCCACCAGAATCCATACGTGAAGATTCCGCAAACAAAGAAGCAAACAAGTTTGCTTTCTCCTCAGCGGAGTGGGCCAGCGTCCCGTCGGGTCTCAGCAGTGGTGGTAGTGAGGGGCGGCAGAAGTTTGATTCGAGCGACTTAGCCAGGGACCAAAAAGCCTTACTACCTGCTGGGTATGAAGCAAGTTTGTTCCCTATTCGGCTAATGTGGTCAAACCGAGCCCTCCGCAACACCTTTTTGCAGGACTTGGCAGCCCTGTTGAAGGCTCTCTTCTTCTGACTCTCGTCATTTGCTTTGCGCGTACGAGCGTCGACCCATGCTAGGTATGCCGCGTGTTTAAGCGCATCAGCGCGATTGCACTCGGCACCAAACCATGAACGATCTTCGCCAGACATTGTTATGTCCGTCTGTCTGTTAGTGGGCTGTATCTCAAGAACCGTAATAGGTAGTCAGTTGAAATTTCACAGATTGTGTATTTCCAGTGCCGACAACAATTAATAAAAATTAAGGTTTATGGTGCGGAACCCATCATGTGCGAGTCCGACTTGCACTTGGCCGGTTTTTTTTGGCAGTGGTATTTCACTAATTGCTACTTTTGTGGCGAAAGCACTTTTGCTATTGTATCTATTTAATTTACACAAAGAAATGTGAAATTGGTTTTAACATGACATTAATGAATTGGTTATAACAGTTATAAAAGTTATAACAGTTATAACAGTTATACTAGTTATAACAGTTATACTAGTTATAACAGTTACAACAGTTATAAGAGTTATAACAGTTATAACAGTTTCAAATAATACGACTTCAATTAACTCTCCTGATAAAAATATTGAAAACTATCGATTCCCACAAATATTTAAGATC
Organism: Lacanobia wlatinum; assembly: GCA_947578705.1. Lineage (NCBI taxonomy): Eukaryota > Metazoa > Arthropoda > Insecta > Lepidoptera > Noctuidae > Lacanobia > Lacanobia wlatinum. Next base: position 20,200,476 of record OX388046.1, read on the forward strand.
AAAAGTTGCCTTATACTTCGATGCAGTTTCTTTGAACCCCAGTGTGGTTAGGAAAAGGCTAGGCCAAATTATCTATTACTCTTACTTGTACAACATTTCTCTGCACATTTTTCTGGCTAAGCTTATGAATTGTTGCTAGACTTGTGAGTGATATTATGATAGGCATCCCCTTTTTGTTTTTTTTTTTAAAGGATGGGCAGCAGTGACTCTTTCGAATAAATCCCGCAACCCCGGCAAGCATTGGCCCTAGCGGGCCCCGTCTTTCATGCTGACAGCTCTTTGAGGCGCGAATTAAGTAAGCGACAACGGAAGTATTTAAAAAATAACTTTATTCCGACAGAGTTACAGCTAAACAGTAATCTCTCAATCTAATAAAATATTCATCTTATATACTAACTTTATTGCTAACGTAGTACATGCATAACGTGATCAAGCGATGGAATATTTGGAAATAATATTTCTATTAAATACTTAATGGCTGACAAAGCTAATATTGGTAGATTGGGATTCCTTAACTCGCGCGTGGAACACAGGGCGCCGTCGACCCGGGCCTGGTTCTGATCGGACGGCGAGCCACCCAATGCTCGCCGTCCGCATGCCCGCGCCTACGGTGGCCGAGAATCGGCCTGCGACTCCCGACGCCCGGGGCGTCTTCTTCTATGATAGGCATCCCCTAAGGTCCTGAAATCTTAGGGATGTCTATCATATCTTGTAAACCTTTTTGACGCAGCCGTGATGCACATACTATATCTCTTTAGGGTTCCGTACATTACATCCGTATGAAATCCGTGAGCAAACATCCATAAGGAACCCTTATAGGATCACTCGGGTGTCTGTCTGTCTATTTGTTTTTATTAGGGACAGGCCCGCCACACATTCCCAACCACTGCAACTCCTGAGAGCCAGAATCAACAGTGGCGACCACCAGAAAAACGCCGAACCAATGAAGCCCGATGAGTCCCGGAGAAATGATTCAACTGTCTTGGATCCTGCAACGAATTTAATCAGAAAAGTACAGCGGAGGAGTAGGAAAAAAAGTATATATAATTACCACTTCCCTCCTTATCAAGCAGGAGACAGAATAGAGGCCAATAGGCACCAAGGGACACATACAACTGGGTTAAGCCCAGTTGTCAAGCGCCACGGATTATAAGTATATTAACACTAAAAACTAATGGGTCCTAAATTGTGAGCTACTTTTGATTCCGGTAATAGGTATGGCAAAATCGCTTGAACACACGGTTTGTTCTGGTTTCTACAAGGTCTGTCTGTCTGTCTACCCGTCTGTCACAGCCAATTTTCGATATCTTCTAGACCGATTCTGGTAAAATTTCAAACACATATGAACTTCTGTGACCTAAATACGGACTCGTTACGTAAATAAATTTTGAGTATGGAGCAACTTTTGGAAAAAAGTTTTTCAAACTGTACCTACCGTGTGACAAATCAAATGAGTACGTACTTCCACCATCCATAGACCCGATCAGGGACAGGAAGGTTTTGGACCAGCAGTTGGACATAACGGGCTTATTTAGATTAGATTAGATAAACTCGAGCGAATCCACGCGCTATTCCCAGTTCGAAACCAGAAACCATGAGATAGGCCCTTGAGATAAATCTTCAATACTCGACATCTCAGTTGATTGTGATCAGGTCTCCCGCCTCCCTCTCACCTCTTCTCCACCAAGTAGATACATACAGAAGGCCAGCCCAATACGACGAACGAAAACAGGCACACGCACTCATATGCACGCGTACCCAAAGGTGTTACAGGCCGTAATTTACCATTCGCAGCGAGCTTGGTACGATACGCCTTGTCCTAAAATCCGAGTAAAATGCGCGTGTTTGTGCTAGCTTCCTCGTACTGACTGCACGAATTCTCGCTGTATTACATGATACACGTACCCTAAAGGCGCGAACCCACCGCGGTGCACGCTATCCACGACCAAGCGGCGCATTTTAGCTGCATGGGTTCATTTGTTTGATAACGTGGGTCTACGTTTCCACTGCAGTGCATGCTACACTCCCACGACTATTTACAACTGTAGCGTGACCCACCGCCGCACACGGAGTGGATACGCACGATTTTTTGCAAGAATATGGTTTGACATAGTCGTGGGTTAATATTCGTGTATAGCGTGTACCGCGTACACAGCGTGCATGGCGTTGTCAGCGTTGAGCTATGTGAGCGCCATATTCGAGCAAGCCACGCGTGTGTCAATGACGTCAATTGATGCGTAGCGTGTCCGGTGGTTGCAGTGGAAACAATATCATACATTTTCATGCAAGGCGAAGTCTCACACACGTGCGTAGCCTCTCCGTGCGTTGCAGTGGGTTTCCGCCTTAACACCGGTTAGTACCCAGCTTTAGGCGATCTCAAACAAATGCCTGTCTCAAAGAAACTCCTGAATGATTGCTAAAATCATCAGTAGCGACCACAAAAAATCGCCGATACAATGAAGCTCAACAAGTTCAACATTTAATACAGCGATTCTGTAAACCTCTAACCGTGAAATATTAGGTTCAAATGAACATTCCGTCTTGATTGAAGTGAGCTGTCAATATGGATTGACAGCTCACTTCAAACAAGATGGAATGACAGTGCACTTCATGCTAACTGGGCACTTGATCTTTAATGTTAAACAACGCTTGCCAAGGTCGGTCTGTGGACGAGTAACCATCTGATACTCCTCCGTGCCGAAAAGCACGCTAAGCCGTTGGTCCCGGCTGTCATTTGCATATCTTTGGCAGTCGTTAAGGATTGTCAGAAGCCAGAAAATCTGATTCCAGTCTTGCCTAGAAGTACCTTGTTAACCAGTTAGTGAGTTGTGGAGGTGTGGCAGGCATTCACTACACGTAGAATACGACCTCAATATAGTTGGGAAATAGCTATGTAGATGATTGAGTCCTATACATTCGCAACTAATGGGCTACTCCGTAGTTGCGGGCGTATTCTACCCGTATCACCTACGGACTTATGATTAGTTCTGAAGCGAACTAACAATTAATGAAAATACGATTTGACAGTAACTGTTAAAACGTGTTGTCATTCATTTTAAGAGGTTAGGTGATACGGTGTAGATTACGCCCGCAACTAAGCCCGAAACTAAGGACTTCGGGCTTACAGAGTAGCCCCCCTAAAGCGCGGCTATGGGTGCGTGCGACGTCGCTAGTTGTATAGAGTCAACCTTCTGTTCATATCTCGTCAGTGCCTTCATCCTTCCTCCCTCATCTCTGTACTTAAGTAACAATTTGTTTCCAATTATGAGGATGCGAAGACTTTAAACACTCCAAGGAGTATCGTTTGTTGTTTCAGTTCAAGGATTTTTGCTGGGAAACGTACTGTGGGCTCGTGAATGTTTTACTAAAGAATTCCTGTTGCTTTGTGATTAAAGGTACCTAACAATAATGACAGACGCACGAGGTTAAGCTACGCTTGCCGCGATTGGTCCGTGAATGGGTGCCAATCTATAACAAGCCGGGACTTTTCCATGCCTCGGAAAGCACGTTAAGTCAGCTGTCAGTTTTGGCCTCCATTTTGATTTATCAACCGTCACGTTATCTCTGACTCCCTTTTCCTTCATATCACTCCTCACAACATCCGTTCTTTGAAAGAAAATGAAGAAAAAGAACCACGATCTGCTACCATGGCCGTATGGTGTCGGCCGGTGCCGTAAAAAAATTATACCATTCCATCACTTCCCGTGGGTGTCGTAAGAGGCGACTAAGGGACTCACCAGAGAATGGGCAGCAGCGTTCTCTGTAAAACGCAACACCATACACTGCGATCGCCAACCCGCCTGGCAGGCGTGGCGATTATGGCACCCCCCCCCCATTTGGGGGAAGCTTAGATCCAGCTGAGGCTGATATGATGAAGAAAAAGAGTTTATTTCCTATTTGCTCCAAGAAGACGCAAGCCAAAAAATTAAAAAATATACTAAATTACAAAGATTCTGCAAGTTAGGAAGATATGCTCACATTCGTGCAATACGGACATCGCTCAGCATAATGCTGGGACTGCGTGATAGAGCCACAGCGCTGGTTTACAGCGACAGCCGGAGTCGGTCAAAATTTATTTATGTAACGCATCCGTGTTTGAGTCACAGAAGTCTATATGTGTGCCAAATTTCAACAGAATCGGTCCTGTAGAACCGGAAAAAACTGGCTGTGGTGACAGACTTTTGACAGACGGACCGACCCCCGAGTGATCCCAAAGTGTTCCGTTTCTTACGGATGTTCGGAACCCTAATAAAACCAGAAAATCTGTTATTTCAAGGTTTCTTTATATAAACAGTAACTTAACTTTACATCTTAAAAAGTAAACAACAGTTTTATGTCAACCGTTTTTGGTGAGACTACCTCAGACCTTAAGAGGGAACTCTATCGGGCCTTTCTCCATACAAACGCATTCCACTGTTTTCTTCGTGGATAATGCTTCTAGAGCAATGATTTTTTTCCAAAAAAATTACCTCTAATTAATACGTACTCTTATCGTTTTCTTTTTTCCAAAACATAATTACTAAAAGAATTATGGCAATCCAAAAACCCGAAAAAACAGCCCGTTTTTACCGCCATGTTCACACGACTATCAGACAAATTTGATAAGTTTTTAACAAAATAGAAAATAGTAAAAGCATAGATATAGTCTCCCTCTAAATTTTGATATATATATTTTTTAGATCAGTCCAGTTTTGAAGAAGAAAACAGCGGAATACAAGGCCTTATCGTTCGCTAGGTGATGTTGAATATTGAAGAGTTTATTTTTTTGTTTGGTTGAACGCGCTTATCTCGAGAACTATATTCTGGTTCGAGTTGAAACATTTTTGGACGGCCCATATCGAGGAAGGCTTTAGGCTACATTACATTACGCTACGACCAATTGGAGTGGAGCATTGATGAGAAATGTGACGCCAGCGAAATTGCGCGGCTGATCTAGTAAATATTAAAAGTTAAAGAAACTGTGAAATTAATTTCATTTTCTAATAAGCTTATCTTCGGTGAATTATTACAACAGTTCTGACATTATAATTTTATCTTTGGTTTTCTGTAATACAAATTATAATAACTTAATCTAACACAATGACACAAACTTTGGAAACAAAAACTGCTAGAACATTAAGCCTCTATCTTGAAATCTAAAAGACATTTTTATTTAATAACATTAATATTACAATAAGGTACAGTTTTTTTTTGGTACACATAGCCAATATTAAGAAAATTTATAAAATAACAAAAACAATAAAATGTTTTCTCTAACATGAAATTATTTTTTTCGACTTGAGAGAGAATATAAATGCTAGCAATACTAAAAAAGACTAAACACAACATAATCATATTTGGCATACAAAACACATTCGACCAAATAGAGTCTAAACTAAAATTCAATTCGCAGTCATCATAATCCAACTATATCAGAAACAATAAAAACATAAATCGCCACTTAAAAGGCGAAGGAAAATCTAAAGATACGTTAATGTTCGATTCATGATCAGCATGACTCACTAACAACCTTAAAAGTACTGAAATCATTTAATACAATCAAAGGTTTCCATTCAGTGATCTACACAAGCAATCAATCTATTAATTCAGCCTTTTATAATCCACTGCTGGACTTGGCCTCTTCCCAGTGCCGTCTTCTGGTTCTGATATCCTAGAGCCAACAAGAACAAACAACAGGACAAGGTGCCATTCTTAATTCATTAATTATTAGCGATGGTGATTGTCGAAATGTCAAAAAAGGGATTGATCACGTAACATTTATAGATCTTCTGGCAGTCGTTACGGATTGTCACAAGCTAGTAAATCTGATACCAGTCTTGCCAAGAACTACAGTCATCACCATCTGTAGGCAGCCGTTCCACGTAAAATACTGGTATTCAGCTGAATCCAGTTTGACTGGAAACCGACCCCAATGTAGTTGGGAAAAGACTAGGCAGACGATGATGATCACGTGATATTTCGACAGCATTTGTCAATCTCATACAATTGACGTTTCGAAAATCGCCTGCGCCGATTCATTGCTGACAGAATGACATTTATCTAGAACCTGAGGATACATTAAAAGACATATACCAGTGATTATTGCTGCATATAGTAGGTAAAGCTAAAAGAGGTGTCCAGCGTATCCTGAGGAGACAGTCCCACCCTTTGCACTTCCAGGTCACTTGATCCAGTCGCTACCGACATTGCTGATTGACTAATCTTTGCGTCCATCTATACCATACTAAGATTCCTCTGCGCCTCAAAAAGCCTGTTAAGTCCTCACGTCATTTGAACATCTTGGACAATCGTTTCGAGTAGTCAAAAACCAGAAAATATGACACCAGTCTTGCCAAGAAGTACCGTGTTACCCAGTTACCGGGTTATGGAGTGTCAGTCGTTCCATATAAAACAGCTGCTCAGCTGAATACCAGTGGGCTGCATCCCATGAAACTGGAAACCAACCCCTTCATAGAAAAAGACAAGGCAGATTGGTTCATTAATTTTTGCTTCACGAAATTATTCTCTTTATTACTCGTCCTGAGTCGAAAGCATTGTAGATGATCCTTCTCCCACTGATCCAGTCTTAAAGCAGTTTAGACATCAGCTTCGTGCAGTACATAGAAACATCCTTTTTCAGTCATCTTCAGATCAAAATGTTACTTCTGATTATCATTATTTATTCCAGTCGCTCCTCGCTCACATATCAAGTAAGTAAGTTTTGTTGCTGGGTTAGTACTACTTAACCGCAAAAAAATTATCAACTGCGCATTTTTTCTTTGCTTCAAGGATAATCATTCCATAAAACAACAACAACATGATTTATATTCCTCCAAAAAATTCATCCATTAGAACATTCTTTACAAACAGGCAACACCGTTCTAGAATATATTCCCTATTAAAGGATCAACTCATATAACATCCTTTGTCCCATAATTATGCACAACAATCACAGTTTCTTGTTTTTCTCGCTAACACCATTGTCTTATCGGCTTAACCTTCACTTAAACTCACGTTTTTCTCGCTATTAGTCACATTATCACTTTTTCTAGTCACATTAGTTCTATCACCAATCAAATCAATATCTTCTTCACCACTATCTGTTGCGTTCACTTCCCTTATTTCTACATAGTCATCATCACTGAACAATCCATCACTAACAAGTCTTTCTCGAAGGAAATTATTGTCCAGATTGGCGAAAATTGTCTGATCGTTTTCAATGTCCTCATTGCAGCATCTTCGAAAGAACACGTTTATGACTGGTCGTCCATATATGGCGCTTAACACGGCTATTAGGACGAGAGTCACTAAAATGCAGAAGGTGAGGAATCGAAGCCACATGGTACCGTTTGGTGACAAAGGCGTAAGTATACTGACAGTCATTCTTATTTAAAAACGTAATACACTGATTGTTCTGTTATTGAGTATCGGTTTTGTAGACGTGCGACTTTTTTGTCGCGAAAGTAATTTTTTCCAACCTTTTTCACATGAAGTTCTTTAAGTCTTATTAATGAACTCATGAATACGTTCAACATAATATAATGCCCGCATGGCCTGAAAGGTAGAGCAGAGGTGTTACACCTACATTTTAGCAGTGTAAAAGAGACGAGCCGACTGCCGTTAATCGCCGACAGATCTTAACCAGACAACGGTTTGATATCGTGAAAAACCTACAAAATAATTTAAAAATTTAATACCAGGTCATGCATACGCTTCTTAAAACAACCCTCTTATTAAAATTGTATACTTATAAACTTACATTATGCGTACTGTTAAAAAGTTGAATTTTGTGTCCTGTGTGAATCCTGTCGGAGTATTTTATTTCTGATAGCCACGACCTAGGGGTCTTTAAGACAAGAGTGAATAGATTACTTCTTGCTAAGCGTACTCCATAGACCACATTTTCCCTATCAGTTCTCCATCAGGTGAGATTGTAATCAAACATGAGGCTATAAATAAAAATCTTCCGTTACTGACTGAGTGACTGATAGACATCGCACAGCTGAAACTACTGGTCGTAGAAAGCTGAAATTTGGCATGTAGATTCCTTGGAGAGGGGAGCACTAAGAGAGGATTTCAAGAAATTCCTACAGGAATGGGTAAAAATGGGATATGCATGTACGAAATCGCGAGCGAAAGCTAGTCATATCATCAATACATATGGCTAAAACCGGAAGATATTCAACAACAAATTATTTGATTACACCCATATTTATTTCATCACAATATTTAATCCCACCTTTAATAAACCAAATAATTAACCAGACTTAAAATAAATCTTCAATCTATTTAACCGAATCCCTGACTAATCCTCTAAGAGGAAAATCAGCAACAAAACCATGAGTAAGAAGAAAATCTCTTTAGGAGATATAATTGAATGATCCACTTATTTTTCTTATGAACTTACTTAACCTTTAACCAGTAATAGCTTTGTTAAGATGAATATTAATACCTTCAGCGTGGCATGGCATTCTTTTTTTAGAATTACCTAGAAAGCAAGATATCTTATTTATAGGTAAAAATATTTGTTATCTGGCAGCTACGGATCTTATATTTTTAATACGTTTATTCACTTTTCTATACATTTTTAAATATTTCTCTTTTTTCTTTTAAAACAAAGAAAAAACATTTAAGAAGTTTGATCGATGTACTTTTTGAGCATATTTGATTATTTTTCAGAAATCTTGTACTTATTATCTGATTTACAGCTAAAAATATCTGTTATCTGGTAGCTATTATTGTTACAATCTTATCTTGATCCGTTGTTCGGGAAAAAAACTGCTTGATTTTGCACCAACATCAAAGGTCACATGAAATGTGGAGTTAATTTTATTAACCGACGTAAAAAAGGAGGAGGTTCTTTATTCGTCTGAACGTATTTACAATGCATTTGTATGATTCCACAACGGAGTTACCACTCCGCTCCCTCAGGCAGCAGAGTGCCGAGAATAGCAGTGCAAGAAGTGTAAAATATTCGCGTTTATTCCCATTAGTACTTATCCAAAAAAGTCGCAGCGAAAAATCGCACTATGTCGCTCGTCTACCCAAACTATTGACGTCTTCAATATCGGGTTCGGAATAAATGAAGCATGGTTGTACCATTTGTATTCACTATGCGGCCGTCCGCCATATTTCAAACGCTGCCTACACCCAATGCATATTAATGGCGTGATGATAAAAGTGTGAGCCGTTGTTTATACGGAAGGGAAGGGTACGAGGAGGATGTTTTGTACTCTGTGACTCTTGAGTTCCGGGTGTTTGAATAAGTCTTCTTTGGTGTTCCTGTAGGTAATAATGTCAGTGGCGTATTTAAAGAATTGCCCGGGCTATACAGTACACAGGGTGAATTTTTAAAATTTGTGAGGATGGCCAACTCTGAAACTATGAGGAATATCGAATAACACTCAAAGGAGTTTCGAGACTGATTTTGATGAGCACTAAAACTGCATCATTTATTTTTGGAAACATTGATATTCCGAGCCGAGAATCAATCCAGTTAATTAAAAAAAACACACCTGTAGGTATTATTATTCCATTCGATAGCGTCGTTACCAAGGATTAAATTCTGGGAAGTAACAACACATGGCAAACTAAAGGAAAGCGTACATTTTTAACAAATTACTTTTTCTATTTCTGACTTTCTGGCTTAGTATGGAAAGCTTCCATTCAGTCGAAAGAACTGACCCTATTTGTGGTAGTAAGATTTTACAGCAAAGAAAACAGTCAACGAACAGTCAGGTGTCACCCCTAGCCGGGTGACACCCGGTGCGGGCCGCCCCCGTCCCCAGCCCCCCTCGCTACGCTACTGCCTGCCCTTGCCTTAAAATGTTGCGTATGAAAGGCCGGTTGGCCTAAACAGTTTAGGCTGTTATTGTTGAGTTGCTGCATGTGTTTGGTTTTAACCGACTTCAAAAAAGGACGAAGTTCTCAATTCGACCGCGTATACACATATATATATATATAATAATAATTTCGGAAGTCGGTGTTTTTGGTTATTTCGTTTTTTTGACACCGACTTCCGAAATTAAAGTTATTTTATACTTTGTAGTGTTTTGTTTTTGGAAGTCGGTTATATTTTTTATTATGAGAGTTTAAATCCTTTGCCTGCTCAAGTATCAACTCTCAACACTCAATCTTGCGTTGTCAATTTTATGGTTCCGTACCGTAAGGGTAACTAACGGAACTCTACTACTAAGCTTCCGCTGTCCGCTCGTCCGTCCGCCCGACCGTCTGTCTGTCAGCGGGCTGTATTTCAAGAACCGTAATAGGTAGACGATTGAAAGTTTCACAGAGTGTGTCTTTCTATTGCCACTATAACAACAAATAATAAAAAGAAAATTCAATAAAAAACAAGTGCGAGTCGGACTCGCGTGCAAAGGGTTCCCTTGCGTTCCAGGGCCGCGGTGACTCTTCCGAATAAATTCCACAACCGCACGTACGTAAGTAATTACATAAATTATTATGTACAAGTAGGTAGGTTGGTACACGTAGCATTGTGGTCAGATTATAATCACAATTAACATTTCAATGGTTATTCGTTCTGAGAATCGCTACGTAGACAATGATTGGTAAAGGAGACTGTGATTTATACACCGTGTTCCGGACGATATACGTAAACTTCGACCGGATGTTCTTCAGAACATGGAAATAAGCATTTTTCATTGTGTACACATTAATCAATTCTTATTTTTTGCTAAGTTTAATACAAACTAAATACCTTGACGTAATCATCCGATATGCATGCACCTTTATCCGATTTGGCAACGAAAAACAAATGAAATTCAAATAGCATTTGATAGATTTTTCATTTTTATTGCACTAAGACCCTTTCATACTCATAGCTCAATTAAATGAAATTACATATATCTTTGTGACGAAGCCTTTTTAAGTACAACTTCCTTTGTTTGATTTAGTTTTAAAACTATACAAGCGTTTGTTTGAAGAACACGGTGTATACCTATTAGTAGTTTGTTTACGTTGCCAATCTAATGAAGAATAAACTGTGGACTGCACAGAATAATAATTGGAAATGCATTATAATATACATTGTTACATACAGTGCATACAGTGTTAACTAAGTATTACCAGATCGTAAAATTATGTGTATGTCTGTAAATTCGTTTAACTAAAACTTCTACACCCATACACTAAACATAAAATATTTTGGAGGGTATGCGGAACAGAGAGTAAAGTCCCGCAGACCTCCATTGAAAAGGGAGGATCCTCTTACCAGACAGTTGTGCCTGGCGGGCAACTGCCCGATAGTTGATATTCGAGCTGATGTATACTATGTACAAATTGCACGGTAAACTTTGCTTGCGCGTTTAGTTGTATAGATGGCGTCGCGGTTCTTTTTGTTGCGATGTAGATTTGCTTCGTTTGGATTTTCTTGTGGCGGCATTGATGCCGCTACAATATCACACAACTGCATAGATTAGATCGATATAAATGTGTCCTCTCCGGTTACACCCAGAAGAAACACAGAAAAATATCAGAAATCTCTCGAGATGAGGACCATGCATGTTTCCCTGGCGACTAGGGGACAGCATATTTATTTTCTTAGTTTGGAGGAAATCGTGTCTTCGACTTCTTCTTCTTATCGTGGGGGCAGTAAGGTCTAACGACCCCACACACCCTAGTGAAAGAGTTTCTAAACCGCCTCAAGAGCCTCTGACATGGTTCATTTGACGACCGCCATTTTGCGGCCAGGACCACCGGCTTATACGTGCCTTCCAAAGCACGGAATCGTGCTTTTATAATCAGGTGATTCAAGCCTACAATGTCCTAGCTAAACTGGAAACAACATTACAAAGTATGCTTCCCGTAGAAATCAAACTCACAACCACTGGGTAACAAAGTAAACGCCTAAACGACTCGAACACTGATACATGCTTGGACATACATAATTATGTAAGCCACAGCACGTATTCGGTTTATAAACGTACAAAATCGCTTAAACAGCCAGCCCGTTCCATCATCGGACCACAAGACGAACGGCGATGCGCCACCGGTACATGGTGGACATCCCACCCACGCGCACAAAACGTTTTGGGAACACATTCATAGTGCGTGCAGCTAAGGAGTGGAATTCCCTGCCGGAGTCTGTGTTTCCTGATAGCTATAACCTGGGAGTATTTAAGTCAAGAGTGAATAGGTTACTTCTAGGCAAGCGTGCTCCATCTTCGACCACATCATCGATACCATCAGGTGAGATAGTGGTCAAACGCGAGCCTATAAATAGTAAAAAAAAAAGCTATCTGCAGGCCATACAAATAATTGTTCCAAGCGGCAACCGAACCCGCGACTTGCAGAGCAGCACCCAATCGCTAAACCACTGCACCAACTGTGTCATTGGTTTACTACACCCATTTCATTTGCCCATAGGCACTGCTATGCCAATACTAACAGTTTTGGCATAACATAATAAAGTGATCAGCAAAAAAAAACTGGCCAAGTGCGAGTCGGACTCGCGTGCAAAGGGTTCCGAACGAATTATTTTTTTTACATATTTTTTTAACACTACAGACTTCTTATAGGTTTTCCTGTAATCTTTAAGTAAAGATCTATTAATTAACTTCATTTTTTTTTTCAAAATTTTAGGCTCAGTAGTTTCGGAGATAAGGGGAATGGTAATTTCTCGTCTAATTTCTTGAATAACTTCAAAACCATTTATTTTAAAATTATGAAAAAAATGTAATTAAAACTCTCAAAGTAAGCCCTTTCATTTGATATGTCACACGATATTGTTCAAAAAACTTTGTTTTTTAATTTTCTAGTTTGACCCCCAAAAGTGACCCCATACTAAAAATTTAATAATTTACGTAACGCATCCGTGTTTGGGTCATAGAAATCCATATGTGTACCAAATTTCAACAGAATCGGTCCAGTGGATCTGGAGAAAACTGTCTGTGACAGACGGACAGACAGACAGACACCCGAGTGATCCTATAAGGGTTCCGCTTTTTTTTCGGAACCCTAAAAATTGACGTGTAAAACAGTTACTTGTAACCTATCTGCAAAATAAATATCATTTATCATTTAGCAAAGATATAGGCCACCCTCAAGTGTCGATTTATGGAACGGTCACGTCTCGCATCCACAGGGTTTCCGCGGCCTGCACCGGGTCACCACCTCACCGCGTAGGAAGCCTTCCAACGCTGCGAATTCCGGTACGCGGACGTTAATTCGTCCAATAATATGTAAGACAAGAGTGAATAGGTTGCTTCTAGGCAAACGTGCTCCATCTTCGACCGCATCATCGCTTACCATCAGGTGAGATAGTGGTCAAACCAATGCCTATCGACAGTATTTTTTTTTAAATGTACCTAACAGAAAACTACATACATGGTCGTGCTGAATTCCTAAAAAAACGTATATTTACATTGGAGTCGAAGTTAGTGACATGCGGGTTCCGCAAATAGACTGAACACACAACAAACGTGAAATACTTCCTAATATGTGCAAACTTACTAATTCGTAGTATTTATTTATCGTTTAACAGATCTACTATTTCCGGTTATTTTGTTCCAAAATAGCTTGTTTTTAGGAGTTTTAGCCCAGAAATAATATATACTCGAGATATATATTAATTCTGGGCTAGAATTTGAATCCATTGTTTTTGAAGTGAAAACTTCTTTAGCGGCGTTGAGCACTTTTTCTGTAATGGGTATAAAATCTTAAACTCGCGTCAGGGTCACGTGACCTGATCGCAAAAAGCGTAAGACGGACTCGCGTCAGGGTCACGTGATGCTGATCGAAAAAGCGTAAGATCGAGGGGAAGGGAGAGGAACTAGTATCTCCCACTCTTTCTACCGTGCCTGAGTGTGCTGCTCCGCTTAGGCGGCACAGGGCGCTTGCGCGAATGTCCGTCTGTGTTTATGTACAGCGTGCCACGCGTATCCAAGGATACGAAATTACGGAATTACGAAATTATGGATGAAAGTTGATTTTTCTAAGAGATAAAAATTAATGTAATATATAAATAAATAACGATATAATATTATGAATAATAACATGTAAATTGTCATATTTGTGTACGATAGCGCAATAAATAAACATTGTATTCTACCTCATAAATGATAGTATTTTTGTACTTATAATTAAACACAACGTTATTTTTTGTTGTTTTTATGGTTCGTTTTGTTTATGTCAGGAACTGTGTCAAGATTGACATCTGTCACTGACAGTCGCTGTCGCGGCCACACGTGAGTGTCTTTTTGTTTATTTTGTTGTCGGTGGTTTGTCTATGATGTGACCGCGACAGTAAGGATGTATTATTTACATGTTTTCACTTCTGCCGGCACTCCCGGAGTGCTACCGGTGTTTTTTTTTTTAATTCATCCACTTATTCAAATATCGCTTTAAAACTGTGTATTTTAAGTTCATTTTAAATAGAACTTTTTAATTTTATCAATTTTTATTTATTTTATCTAGTCTATCATCGAAACAAAACGTAGAAGGAAAACAACACAGTCTGTTGAATGTCAGACAACAAAACGATTATAAAGAAAAACAATTGACGAGCAATTATCATAGTAATCGGTTTTGCTTACATAGACACACATACCTACAAACATTTGTGTCGGTTTTAAATTCTACGATGTAAACAATATTGTTATGTGTAATTATTTAGTGATCGCAAACTACTAACTAAATACTTTTGGGCATGAGGTACTGGGTTGGACGAAGTTATCTGCCTAGCCTTTTCCCAAATTCCATTCCAAAGGCACATTCAATATCGGTCTAAAACATTTGTAACAAATTATACCTACCGTTGCAAAAAGTTTCATATCCTTCCACTTTACGAAAGGCGAAAAATATGCGATCTTGTGTTTCTATTTAAAATTGCCAACGGTAAAACTGGTGTTACGGAATTGTTACACAAAATCGAGCTGCGAGTGCCGTCTGTGTTCTTGCGTAGACCTCAATTATTGCACACCCCCGTGGTGGCCACTGCGTACAGACGGAGTTGGTACATGGTGAGAGCGTGTCGTATGTACAACACAACCTGCCGGGAAGTTGATATCGACATTTTCTATACTAATGTTGCTAAATAAAAAAAAATGTTATCTGATAGCTTCTTCGAGGGTAACTAGTCTATTTTCTGTTTTATCTTATACCTATATATGTAGTCTACTATCTATTTCATAATATTATTTATCCACTAGCTGAACTGCGCGGCTTCGCTCCCGTCAACTGGCTACTCTAACTACCGACCCTAACCTACCCTACCTACGCTACCTACCTGCCTACCTACCTACCCTTCCTACCTACATACTCATTTTTTTTTTTGTATTTTAATTCTTATTATGCTATTCTGGACGAAGACTTATCCAAAAACACAAAAACTATGAAAATCGCTCGAGTTAGTTAGAAAAGTGTTCGAACAAACCCGACTTTGTTTTACTTATATATTAAGAAGAAAAAAAATATTCTACTCCGTATCACCTAACCACTGAGAACCAATGATAACACGTATTGACAGTTACTGTGAAATCGTGTTGTCATTCATTCTTAATTCGGGTTCGGGACTAATCGTAAGTCTGTAGTGTGATACGGAATAGAATACGCCCGCCCGCAACTAAGCCCGAAACTACGGACTTCGGACTTAGAGAGTAGCCCCCAAAATCGATCGTTTCCGTCACCGTGACCACCTTTGGTACGGTACCTTATTATTATTAGCCTTGTTTCGCAAATCGAATCGTTCGTTGCTTCGCTCTAAACGGAATCAATCGCGGAGGCTTAACAGTAGGGTCCCGTCAGCACAGCACCTTTGGTACGGAACCCTACAGGCCTGATCCGCAAGTCGAAGCGTCCAATACTTCGCAAAACTACGATAAATGCACTTTAAACGAAACCAGCACAACTCGGAGATTTAAGCAATTTTGGTCTCTAACAGTTTAAGACCTTTCAGAGACCAAACCGAAATTCCTACGAACACGACTGTGTTCAAAAATCGTGTGAGGTCATTCTCCAGCGGAAAATCTTAACACCGTAGTTCAGAAAAACGCGTCATCAGTGCAACGCCATCTATCGACCATGTAAACTGACAAAATATTTGGCAGCGGAAGACATTAAATAAGAAGCCGTATGTAACGATAAATAACGATAAGGTATTAAAATGTTTACTTTTATTTTGCTACGTCTACGTATTAAAAGTTTCACAAATAACTCAATGAATGTGTTTTGGTGTATCATTCATGCTTTCATGCATTTTTTGGTACCTCAATAGATGGCGCTCTGACTGATCAGAATACAGTAGGAAGTTTCTTACTAAACTAAAAATTCAATATATTTTGATTTCCAGGATCGATTGTAACGATAAATAACGAAAAGGTATAAAAATGATCACTTTTATTTTGCCACGTATTAAAAGTTTCACAAATAACACACCAATTTTGAATGCTTTCGTGCATTTTATTTTTTCTCAATAGATGGCGCTCTGACTCATCAGAATACATTAGGAAGTTTCTTCCTAAACTTAAAAAATCAATATCTTTTGATTTCGTGGGTCGATTATGATGAAATAAACGCTAAATGTTACTCGGGCTATCACTTAATATTTTTAAGTACTTAGATTTGCAATCCAATCTGTGGTTTATGCGTGATGCTCCCACAAACGCACAGACAAACAGATAAACAGACAAAAATTTCAAAAATTGCATTTTTGTGTTTTATACCTTTTTCCTAAGTTTTTTGTGTAATTTTCATGCAAAAATATTCAATGTACAGACACGGTTAGTCTACGATTTTATTATACTATGTATAGATTACACGTGAAAGCTTATAATTGTCCTTATTTTGTTCAAATGTTTATTAGTGTTGTTTAGCTGTAAGTTTTTCAAAAATTAATAAAATAAAATAATATATTGGGGTCGGCTTCCTGATGAACCAGATTCAGCTGAATGCCAGTATTTTACGTGGAGCAGCTGCCTATGTGACCTCCACAATCCAGTTACTCGGTAATACAGTACTTGGCAAAAATGGAGTCAAATTTTCTGGCTTCTGACAATACGTTACGCCTGCCATAGATCTACAAACGACGGACGGGACCAATGGCTTTCCAAGCCACGGCGGAGTCTCGATATGTTAAGATGGTCACCCATCCACAGACCAACCTCGGCAAGCGTTGCTTAACCTTGAATATAGACCTCGATATCTTTTATATTTAAAGTTCTGTCTAAAAAAAATTGGGCTCAAAATATCAACGTGTAACAGAATAAAAGCAATACCTTGTAAGGGCTCATTGTACTCATCATTATGAACAACTTTTACTTTGGTATCAAAACCGAATTCGCGGAAAAAAGATCTGTCGGTCAATGCATTTTGTCGAGTTATGCCATTGATATATAAAAAAAACCAAGTTCACACTCAGCATCTCAAAAACAAGCGCATAATGCGCAAGTTTCAAACAGTCGCATCGCTCGCCATACTGAACTGCTTTGTAAAAACAATTTTAAGCGATCCGTGTAAGGTTGAATTTGCAAAAAAAATTTTTTATAGTATAACTACACACAACTCACACATGACACTTGATACATGTCAGTTTTTGACGAAAGTTTCGAGTGTTGCATTTCTTCGAGACTGTGCATCTTGGGTTTTTTATATATCAACTAGCTGTGCCCGCGAACTTCGTACCGCCTATTTTCTTTTTATTATGAAAAATAGATGTTGGCCGATTCTCAGACCTACTCAATATGCTCACAAAATATCATGAGAATCGGTCAAGCCGTTTCGGAGGAGTATGGCAACGAAAACTGTGACACGAGAATTTTATATATTAGATGAGTTATGCACACATAAATGTATGTGGCCGGCGAATTTTTTTTTTTCACGGTTTCTGTTACACGTTTTCAGGTAGGTATCGCATTTTTTCTGTTACGCGTTGTATATGGTAGGCGTCAGATGAACTTACAATAAAGTACATTGACCTTTTCCTAATATCTCTTCGTAGATATTCTGTCTCCTGCTTGATAAGGAGGGAAGTGAAAATTATATATATATTGTTTTCCTACTCCTCCGCTGTATTTTTCTGATTAAATTCGTTGCAGGGTCCAAGACAGTTGAATCGTTTCTCCGGGACTCGTCGGGCTTCATTGGTTCGGCGTTTTTCTGGTGGTCGCCACTGTTGATTCTGGCTTTCAGGAGTTGCAGTGGTTGGGAACGTGTGGCGGGCTTGTCCCAAACAAAAAAAAATCTCTTCGTAGATACCTGAAAAATAAATTATGAACCGTTTTACATTACTAAAGAACGTAAAGGATCACGATAGAAGTCGATTCAGCACAGCTATGTCTTTATTTTTGTTTTTGATATTAAGAAAATCAGTAAAAAGTATGTGGGTCGTTATTGCACATTTATCTAGCGCCTATCACAGTTACCGCATATCTCAAAACATCTATAGAGCCGATCGGAAGCCACGAAATGCGCAATCACGCACCAATTTCCTCCTCCAATGCTCACCAACGCTCCCAAGTGATAATCGTACACAAAGCTGGTTTATTTCTCTCATTGCTTTTCATTCTGTATCATTTGGACCGAAATCCGACCGTATCTGGACATCGGCCAACACACTAATGACTGACAACCGTCCACATTGGCAGGAGGCTAGTCTTTAACGTTAGTACTGTATGTGATGGACAACAGGATGACTACTTTATATAGATGACCTATGCTTAACATGAGGGCTATTTCTAATCATTTTTAGGGTTCCGTATCAAATTGGTAAAAAGGAACCCTTATGGTGTGACCTAGTCTGTCCGTCTGTCACAGCTAGATATCTCAAGAACTACTAGTGCTATCAACTTGAAATTTGGAATAGTTTTAGGTGACGTTTGTTTGACTATTTTGTAAATAAGAACAAATAAAAATATTTTTTTTTGCAACAGCAACTGATTGGGTTACTTAAAAATTCAAAGTGAGGCTACTACGGCATGTGGGGTATCATATGAAAGAGCGCCATTTGTACATTCTCAAACATTTTTTCTTATTTTTTTTTTTTGGCCGCTTGGGATTCGTCTTTTGACGACCAAACTTAAAAAAGTTTGAATACAGAAAAATCTGAATTTATTCTATGTGATAAAAATGTATGTAAAGATTGCAGGAAAAATAAAACGATGTCTATAAATAGCACACTTTTTCAACAAAAATCAATTAGTTCCACCTGATCTAAAACTGCAATATACACTGCAGTGTTAAAATTCTCTGACGAATATTAGCCCAGTAGAAATCGACGCTAAAAAGGCTAAATTCGCAAATTTGGATGTAGTTCTGATTTTTTGGTATGTTGTATGGACCTGTTAGAATAGCATGAATCCAAATTAACAACTTCGAAAAACTTGTGCTCGCTGCATACCACGCGATAAATTGCGGAATTTTGGGGCATTTTTCACATTTTGCTGTAAAAGTAAAAAACTATGCATTTTCGACCAATAAACATTCAGTCATGACATATGGGACTGAAACGTGGTCGCTTACAATGGGCCTCATCAGAAGGCTCAAAGTCAGTCAAAGGGCAATGGAGAGGGCAATGCTTGGAGTTTCCTTGCGTGATCGAATCAGGAATGATGATATCCGCAAGAGAACCAAGGTTACCGACATAGCCCGAAGGATCGCCAAACTAAAGTGGCAGTGGGCACATTGCTCGCAGAACAGATGGTCGATGGGGCCGAAAAGTTCTGGAGTGGCTACCGCGTACCGGAAGACGTAAGGTTGGAAGGCCTCCCACAAGGTGGACCGATGACCTGGTGAAGGTGCGATGGATGCGAGACGCACAGGACCGGTCGTTGTGGCGATGCTTGGGGGAGACAACAGTGGACGTCTTTCGGCTGATATAATGATGATTATGATGAAACATTCAGTAATCATATAAAGACACCTAAATTTGAAACAATTTAAGCTCAACCGCGGCTTTTTGAATCCTATAGGGAACAAGATATAGCCCTACAAAGATGCTAATTATTTCTCGAAAATTGTAAATTTTAGGTTTTGGTGTCCGAAGCAAAATATTGGCAAATCTATCAATAAAAAGTTGTAGTACATTTCATTCACCTTTATGTAAGCATAGAACTAACTATGGGAGACTAATAGTTCACTCACAATCTCGAAAAAACGAAAAGAAGGTAAATTAGCCAAGTGGAAATTAACAAATCGCAAAGCATGATGTAGTTCTTTCTATTTTTAGGGTACCAAAAAAAACTCGGGTGTCTGTCTGTCTGTCACAGCCAGTTTTATCCGGATCCACTGGACCGATTCTGTTGAAATTTGGACTTCTGTGACCCAAACACGGACGCGTTACGTAAATCATTAAATTTTTAGTATGGAGGTCACTTTTGGGGGTCAAACTGGAAAATTAAAAAAAAGTTTTTTGAAAAATATTGTGTGACATATAAAATGAAAGGGCTTACTGTGAGGGTTTTAATTATATTTTTTTCATAATTTTGAAATAAATAGTTTTGAAGTTATTCAAGAAATTATACGAAAAATGACCATTCCCCCCTTATCTCCGAAACTACTGAACCTTAAATTTTGAAAAAAATGGAGATAATCGATCTTTACCTAAAAATTACAGGAAAACCTATAAGAAGTCTGTAGTGTTAAATAAACATGTTAAAAAAATAAATACGTTCGTAACCCTTTGCACGCGAGTCCGACTCGCACTTGGCCAGTTTTTTTTATTTGTTGTATAGATCAGTTAGGATGATGTGAATACAAATTGCAACTTCTAAAAGCTTGTGCTCGCTGGACAGCACGCGATAGACTGGGACTTTTTAATTTTTTGCTGGATAAGAGCTTTGAGATCTTATTTTCTAACAAGGAGTAATATCATCAACACTAGCCAAATGACGACCACATTGGACATCTCCTCCAAACGTTAAAGTATCCCAACCCCTAGTATCTCAACATCCCTTGTACCTTAAGTAACTGGTCAACTCAAGCATCTTATAAATAAGTAGTTATAATATATATGTGGAAGCTTGTAATTAGCAAATTTCATTACCTAATTATGTTATTTAAATTTTTAATTAGTCTGTAAGTTTTCATTAAATAAAATAAATTAATAAATATAAATAACTAGTGGACAATTCAAACAAACAAACAAATCTTTTCTCTTTATAATATTAGTGTAGAAGTGTAGATAACGTTTGGAGGAGACGTCCATCTATATGCAAGTTAAAAGGAAAACGTAGGGTGTCAAATAAAACACATGATCTACAAAATATCGTTTTTAAACAAGCCAACAGTTTCATCGATCCACTTCAAATATTTCGTCAGGGAGGTGTAGTGGACATCCTTCGTAAAACAGATGCCTCTATCAGCCGGGTCTCCGTAGAATATTCCGGTAAGACACCAGCGGTCTGCTTGACGGGAGGCGAAGATTCCACCGTAGCTGGGGCAGAGGGGGACTTCTGGAAAGAGGGTGAATGAAAATTTTAGATAGTAGTCGTTTTCTTTCCAGGGCTTCACGCCTGGAACCTCAAAAAACAGCCACAGCAAGTGGAACTTTCTATCAGTGAAAAAAATATTTGTATATGTCACCAGAGAATGGCAAACTCCGTAAGATTATAAAATAACTTGAGAGATTGTAAACTTATTATAAACTATATTGCAGTTCACAATTACTTGGAATTAATTCAAGAAATTATAAACTATCAAATTTTGATGCGTAAAAATGATTTGGAATGCTTTTTACGTATCAAAATTTGATAGTTCTGATGGCCTAGCACGAATATTTTTGACGTATAGTTACGTACCGAATACAAAATATCGAATAAAAATTTTACCATAGCTACAATACTCGTTTCGCACATAATATTTATTTGAATTAGATACTATAGTCATATTTTTGAATGATATTTAAATTTGTGTATGTCCCATAAAATTAAACTAAAAAACTATGGGGTTGTAGTTATTCACATTCAAAATTCACTTACGTTAACGTTACTATACGTCAAAATATTCGTGCTAGGCCCTCAGTTGACTTTTTTTTTCGTTATTTTGTAATCTTACGAAGTTTGCCATTTTCCGGTGACGTATACAACAAACGATTTTTTCACTGATACTTCAGAGAGTAATAATATCTCAAACAAATAATTTTGGCTCTATATAAATAAGCGCGTTCTGGGAGGAATGGTTTGATCGATTCGATTCTCAGAGTGCCTGACCATTGCGAGCAGAGTGGAGAAACGGAGAAATACCTATTAACCAATCACGTCAGTCAAAATGTCAGTAACTCACGTCGGACTCACGAGGTACGGAGATTTTATGCAATTCCATTGGTTAAAATTTCTCCGTTTCGCCGCTCTGCTGCCTTGCTCGCTCGCAATGGACAGGCGGGTGCGTGAACGGGAAAAATGTTATTGAGTTTTTCCACATGGAATTTCTCAGTAGAAACCCGGAATCAGCCCAGATTTAGATCGCCTCTTTTTCACTGAGCCACCTACATATGTCCACCAATGGGAACTTTGCAGGCTAATTATACTACATGGAACTTTTTATACACCACTAGCTTTCTGCCCGCACCTTCGTACGCGCATATCCTGTGTTTTCCCATTCCCGAAGGAATTTCGGGAAATTCCCTCTTAGTGCTCCCCTACACTCCTCAAGGAACTTACATGCAAATGCAAAATTTCAGTTTTGGCTGTGCGTTGTCTGTTGTTCACTCACCCAATCAGTCAGTAAGAGATGGTATTTCTAAATAAACATGGCACTCACCATTCCCGTAAGAAGCACAGAACACATCTTCGTCCTTATCAAAGCAGTATTCACCCTTTTGTTTGTTGAAGAATATTGACACCAGAGCTCCGTCCAAAGCCCATGCTGTGGTCTGGAAAGATAAAATCAAACTCTCTGTAATGAAAATAGCTTTAGGGGGACACTGCTATGCAGCTCTTGAAATCGACCCCATCATAATTAAATAGAAAAAAATACAATAGGATCTTTGAGAGTAGGGTGTAACAATATATTGTAAAAAGCTAAGTAGATGATGATGATAATTGTGCATTTAGTTTTCTTTTTATTTGTGGTGGGTTTGCTCTTGATTCTAGTCTAGGTCAGAGATGACAGAGACAAAGTCTACGATGGAGCGAGCTTACCCAGACGGAGCCTGTGCACTCTAACTTTGAAGAAATTAGGGTTGTAAGCGTTTACCATAAAATTCATTTTTGGTCGGTGCAATAAGGGTATTTTCCAGAGAAAATCTAATTTGTCAGTCAGTTAGGCACTTGTCTCACCACTGGCGAGGAAACGAGTAGCTATCGACTATTTGCTCGCTGAGGAAAGGGACAAAAGATAAAGTTCTCGTGTGAGTAAAACAGACGCATACATTCATAGTCGATAGCTGGCTGTTCACACTGCCAGCGAGCGGCTCTTACCTCTAGCTAGTTGATCGCTGCGACAAAAGATTGTACTCGCTCAGCGACACTCGCTCGGAGATGCTCGCTTGGCGGTCAGAATTCACCAAATAGCGGTAATTTCTACCTATAGAGCGGGCCGGAGCAAGTACTGCGAGTAAAAGCCCGTCGCACAAAAGCACTCGCTGAAAGCCGAGCGTCAAAACTATCGAAACTTTTCACTCGCTACTCGCTGCTCGCCAACTCGTTTCGAATTTGAAGCTTTACTCGCTACTCTCAGATCGCCGGCAGTGTGACAAGTGCCTTAGACTAAAAAAAAATATTGGACACGTACTTTTACATATGTAAACATATAATGAATACGATATAGTACGTTGAACTAGCGTAACGTCACGCACTGGTACAGTGACGTCACCAGCTGGTGTCGTCGCGCGTTGTTGGCCATACTCCTGAATTCGAGTTCCCGATCGTATCATCATGGGATCTGGTACTCGCCAGATCTGACCGATTCTTGTGTGGTTAATATTATGATTCTAATATGCCTTTTTAGACCCCATAAACAAAAGCGTAACTTATTTCATTACCCAGGTATATGGGAAATTAAACACAGCAACACTCAAACGATGAAACAAAGACACCGTTTTAATTACATTTCCACAAACTAATTACATCAGCTACCGTCACATAAACTAGATAAAAACTACTTTATTATATTTCCGACGTCACAAAATTAAAGCCATGGTATTTTAACCCGCAAGCGGTGGTCAAAATAATTAATTTTATTGCACGTGGCAAGAATTTGAAATGAGTTATCAAATATATTCGTACCGGGATATCAAAATGGCTGCCAGCCAAGTTTTATTGCATTTTAATTGTTTTTCGTATGTAGGGGGGAATGATATGGTTTTACACTTTCCAAGGGGATATGAAAGATAGTTCCTAGAATGTATTATTGCTGTCAAAAAGTTCTTTTCCTCACTAAACTAACATTTTAAGTGCTTCTGTCCCATTGGTTGTAAGTCCGTCAATTTTTTTTGTAAATCGTTGCCCCACACTAGGAGGTTCTTCTGTATCTTGGTTGCGTTGACAAACATATAAACTGACTTACACAAAAAACCAGACCCGGAACAACTATCTGTAGGCCATACAAATATTTGTTCCTTGCGGGAATCGAACCCGCGACACGCAGCGCAGCAGCCACTTGCTCAACCACTGCGCCAGTTAAGAGAAAGTGTTAATTTAATTTCTTCAATAGAAAATCCAGAAGCGGAATACAACTGAAGACTCTGAGTAGGTACTCAAAGTCTTCAGTTGTATACTTTACTTATATATACTTTCTCTTAACTGGCGCAGTGGTTGAGCAAGTGGCTGCTACGTCAGGGGGGCTACTCTCTAACGAAATCCGTAGTTTCGGGCTTAGTTGCGGGCGGGCGTATTCTACTCCGTATCACCTACAGACTTACGATTAGTCCCGAACCCGAACTGAGAATGAATGACAACACGATTTCACAGTAACTGTCAAATCGTGTTATCATTAGTTCTCAGTGGTTAGGTGATACGGAGTAGAAAATGCCCGCCCGCAACTAAGCCCGAAACTACGAATTTCGTTAGAGAGTAGCCCCCCAGGTGTCGAGATTGTTGGTATACCTATAGCAATAATCTGGACACCTGTGACATAGGACATAACATGACCATTTTAAGGTACAAGTCTAAAGCCATCTGTAGGAGGATGTCTCTTAAATGGGATTTTCCTTTTTTTTCCGGACGCTGTTATCCTGCTCGTCTTTTACATCGTTCTCACATGTATGTTTAATTTCAACATGATGTAAACAAAACTTTGTAACAATTTATTATTTTTAAAAGAGTGTCCGTGGAGTTTGTTGCACGTTCTTCTCCATAGAGATCTACGCTTTGGAACGTGCAAATAGCTTCATCGTTTTTTGATCGATCGACCTTGACAGTTCAAAAGTGTCTGTAAATGGTTTAATTGAAATAAATACTTTGAGTTTGATTGTCACATAACTGGAACAACGTAGGTGTACCAGATTCAACTCTCCCTATTCTTTGAAGAAACAGGCGTAATATCATTTCTTGTTGTATTTACAGTGGATTAGTTTTCAATCAATCAATCATTTTTTTATTTGCATAAAACATGGTGTACAAAGTTGTTTAATACACAGAAGTGGTAGTGGGCAAGCTAAAAATAATGCAGTAGCACGAATAGTAAATGGGGTCGGAAGGATTTACAGTTAGGACCCAGAACTAGCGATAGCAGCATTTGAGGGGTAGCATTTGGGGGATTGTCTTCATGTAAATTTGGACGTTCAAAAAGTGCTGATTTTCAGCCTAGTTTAAATAAATGACTTTAGATTTTAATAGAGAGAACACGAACCGACAAGTCGGTAAAAAAACCCTGCGATGTTTGTAGGCCTACGGGTTGGAGAAGAGAGAGAGAAGTACTTACAGCAGATTCCTCAATGTTCTTCTCCTGATGAATGCAGGCAGACTGTATGTTCTCCTTCAACTCCACTGCATCCTCCAACACGATAAGTGCCAGGTCGTTCGACACCTTTCCTTCCTCCGCTGAAGTTGTGAAGTTCGGGTGGATTACTATTGAGTTTACCTGCAAAGAACATAATACCATGTGTTTAAGGTACTAGACTCTATTCTCCTCTGGTGATTATTGGCACATTGAACCGTGGCTGAACAGTAGCTATAACAGCCGCACGGATCGATCTTCAAGGTGAACCAACGGATACTAAACTCCGTGGATGGTAGGCCATCTCCCCAAATAATAATGATGTCCCAGCCTGTCCCTTGCTGTCCTCCCCAAAACGATGCCACTGAGCCGAGGCCCGGCACAGGGGGTGTCCCCAGTGAGCGGAAATTCTTAAACCTACAACTGGTTTAAGAATTTTGTTGCCTTGGCTGGGAGCTTTAGAGTCACATCTGAGGCCACCACAGGCTAGCCCGGTTGAGCAGTAACCACCCTTAGAGAAGTGAACTGCGAGTGGTCCAGACAAAAAAAAAATTGACTATCAATTCCATATCGAGAACTCCCCGTGCCTCGGAAAACACGTTAAGACGTTGATCTCGACTTCTTTGTAAGTCGTTACGGGTGGTCGGAGACTGAGAAGTCTGCTAACCAGTCGTTGCCGCTGCTACAAGAATACGCCGTGTGGGTACACCGAGCGCCGCCTCAACAGCACAGCTCGCCGCTTTGCCAGAAACCCTACAGACCGCCACGAAGTGCTCACCTATTACTATAAGCAAATTAAATTCATTTCGTTTTTTTACAAGTTTGTAAAGTACCCAATACATATTAGATTTGTAATAGCACCAACCAATCGTTTCATTGAAGAAGAACTCCATCAGAAACCCAACACCAGTCTTTCCAATGGGCATCGTGTACCCAGTAACTGGGTTGTGGAGGTCATATAGGCAGTCGCTTCATGTAAAATACTGGTACCACTTTTAGTGCCCATTGGTGCCCATCACTCTGCATATGACGACCCATATGCTGAGTTCTGGGCACCGAAAGTGGTACTCAGCTGCATTTGGTTATACTGAATGCCAATACCAATATTTGCATGCCACCCTAGACTTTTCCCAACTTTATTCGGGTCGACTTTTAAGGATCTCGAGGCTA
Source organism: Lacanobia wlatinum (assembly GCA_947578705.1). Lineage (NCBI taxonomy): Eukaryota > Metazoa > Arthropoda > Insecta > Lepidoptera > Noctuidae > Lacanobia > Lacanobia wlatinum. Next base: position 20,227,452 of record OX388046.1, read on the forward strand.
AATAATAGCAGCCGTATGGGTAGACCTTTATTTATTTATATATTTTTAAGGACTAGCTTCTGCCAGCGGCTTCGCCCGCGTAATCCCTAGGGAACATATTCCCGGGATGAAAAGTAGCCTATGTCCTTTCTCAGGCTCTAGACTATCTGTATACCAAAGTTCATTTAAATCGGTTCAGTAGTTTTGGCGTGAAAGCGCGACAGACAAACAGACAGACAGAGTTACTTTCGCATTTATAATATTAGTAAGGATTACCAACAAGTACACTGCAACACCTTTTGCAAAATACAAGCTTATTACACAATACGTTTTCGTGTGACGCACACTCAACTACATGTAACCACATGAGTCTACATGCTCTGACTGAATATTAATACAACATAACTTTAAAATAAAATAAAAACATAAGCGATTGATAATTATGTCATCATAATCTTGAAATTAGTATGTAATTTCAAGATTATGATGACATAATTATAAAAAATTAAAACAAAATAATCTTCAAGGTTAAGCAACGCTTGCCCAGGTTGGTCTGTGGATGGGTGAGCATCTTAGCATACCGAAACTACTCCAAGCCTCAGAAAGCATGACGGAGGATTTTTTCTTTCTAGATCAAATACTTTTTCTTACCTTTTGTACTTTTTCGTGTCCTCCAAAAGACTGAAGGTTCACCTTCCCAAGGAATACCAACAAGCTATCAGGTTCCAAAGTCTTGTTGGCAACGATCATACACCTTGCATCTGAAATGTAAATCATATAATAACTATCAATCATTTAATGTAGTTTTTAGGGTTCCGTATCCAATGGGTGCCAACCGTCTCCGGCTATTAGGAACTACTCACACTTATTCAGCTCTATTCAGCTTGTTGACAGCTAAGGAGTGGAATTCCCTGCCAGAGTCTGTGTTTCCAGATAGCTACAACCTGGGAGTCTTTAAGACAAGAGTGAATAGGTTGCTTCTAGGCAAACGTGCTCCATCTTCGACCACATCATCGCTTACCATCAAGTGAGATTGTGGTCAAACGTATGCCTATACATAGTAAAAAAAAAAACAACGATTTTGTATGAAGACGCATACGCATCCGTTCAGCTTTTTGCATCTATTCAGCTTTCGCGGCAAACAAATATAAAATGAGGACAAATGTGTTATTATCATGCAAGTACTATATATAGAGTTCAGCGCTATTACTACTAGTTTACTTACGACGTACGCGGCTGATAGAGAACTGAATAAGTGTGACCAAAATCGTTCAGAGAAACGCAAATGGAGCTAAATGAGTGTGAGTGTCAGATGGTTGCGTGTTCAAATCACGTCGGGGTCACCAGTTTAGAGGTATTCGGAACGGAGAGTAAAGTCACGCACACCATTGTAAAGGGAGGATCATCCGACCAGACAGTTGTTGTGCCTGGCGGGCAACTGTCCGATAGTTGATATTCGGGCTGATGTATATGTTCAAATCGCACGGTAAACTCTGCTTGCGCGATGCAGGATTTCAACTTAGTAGTTCGCTGCTAGTTGGATAGATGGCGTCGCGGTTCTTTTTTTTTTGTTGCGATGTAGATTTGCTCCGTTGGTTTTTCTTGTAGTGGTATTGATGCCGCTACAGTCTCTAAAGCCTCCGGTGGCCTTACGTCCGTCCGTCCATATGTCAGCGTGCTGTGTCTAATGAACCGCAATCGGTTAGTAAAGAGAGGAAATTTTCACAGATTATGTACTTCTATTGCCGCTTTAATAACAAATAATAAACATTAAATATAAAAAATAATTTAACTAAGGGGCTCCAAACAAGAACGTGATTTTTTCGGTTTATGGTTCGGAATCCTTCATGTGTGAATCCGACTCGCACTTGGGCGGGTTTTAATTTTCCGAAACGAAAATTCATGTTTTTGTTTTGTGTGGAGATAAACTCAATGTTTACGTGTCTTCTGCTCTGGGCGGAGCGGAAGGAAGTGTCAGACTCTTACTGACTAAAACCCATCCGTGTTCCTTCTAATGCCCTTTGCGTTCCAGGGCTGTGGTGACTCTTTCGAACAAATTCCGCTACCCTGGAGCTAAACCTGCTACTTGATTTTTTTTTTGACATATATTTAGAGATACTTTAAAGAGAAAAAAAAAACGGTCTACAGCGAGTCGGACTCGCGCATCGAGGGTTCCGTACCATAACATAAAACGTGAAATGTTTTTAAATTTTCATCGGCGAGGCCTATAGTCGTCAGAGAATTTTAACACTGCGGTGTATATTGCAGTTTTAGATCAGCGCCATATCTTGAACGCTAGTGGAATTATGTAATTTTTGTTGATGATTTATGAAAAAGTGTGGTATTGGGGGATATCGTTTTATGTTTCCTGTTATCTTTACAAAAACTTCTGACACATAAAACAATTTCAGATTTGTCTCTATGCAAACATCGGAGATAAGGGGGTATTTTTTTACATTTTCCTCAAAAGTTGAAAACTATGCAGCCTGCATTAAAAAATGTTTGAGAATGTGCAAATAGCGCTCTTTCATATACTTCGTTTTTTTAAGAACCCCTTTCAGTCGCTGTTGCAAAAACAATATATACATTTTATTACTTTCTTATTTTTTTTTTTTTTAATAAAACTTTGCCCCACACTAGGAATTTCTCCTGTATCGTGGGTGCGTTCACAAACATACAAACTCACATACACAAACAGCCAGACCCGGAACAACTATCTGTAGGCCATACAAATATTTGTTCCGTGCGGGAATCGAACCCGCGACACGCAGCGCAGCAGCCGATCGCTCAACCACTGCGCCAGCTGTGTCGTCAACTATTTGCAAAATAGTTGAGCAAATGTCATCTAACACTATTCCAAATTTCAAGTTGATAGCATTAGTAGTTCTTGAGATATCCAGCTGTGACAGACGGACAGACTAAGTCAGACCATAAGGGTTCATTTTTACCATTTTGGTACGGAACCCTAAAAAAAAATTCTGAATAATATCTTTGATTATTCATGCTTTTACGTCTACAGAAACTTAACTAGCACAATTCTCTTTGGTCGAATTTAAAATCAAAACAAAAAATACTATCAGATCCTCAAATTAACCTAATGAAACCAATTTGAGTCGCTCTCTCATTTGAACGCGGCCATATTGAAGTAGCTATACATTTTCTTCTTTCTATAGCTGCCTTTAATACTGAAGAACACGGAAATGTCATTAGAAGGCAAACGCTGCAAAACGGAAGGAGGTCTGTAATCAAATTAGTGCCTCGCCTCGCCTTGTTCGGGGGGCAATGGGAAAAATATAAAAGGCACCTTATCTGAAAAATGACGATTACTTACTTCTTTCCTCTTTGGATGGGAGTATGTTTGATGATTTTCTCGGACGTTCATTTTTAAAGAAGAAATAATTATTTTGTTGTTAGTGGAATTATGATTTTAATAATAGTCAATATAAATAGTTATTTGCTTAAAAGACTTGTATGTGAATTTAAATACGTTATTTAGTTAAGTTGGCAACACTGGTGTCGCACTACTATTGGTCCGTTGCAAACTTCCGGAGCAATGGTGGGGCGACACTAGCCTGTGCATTATAATTGTCGACTGATCGTGCACTTGGTTGGCGAACGCAGCGCGAGTAACATCTCCTCAGTTGTCATTTACAAGTTTGAACATTGTGACTGTTTTGAGGTTAGAATACTGTTTACACGTGTTTACTTGAATTTATGAAAAAAAGTGTTTAGATATTTGTGATTTGATTAAATATAATATTGGCAGTTATTCAGTGTTTCTTTGTAGAATTTCTTGTAAATGAATGTCAATATTTAGACTTTTATAACTGTCTGTGGAACCTTGACGGGCACTAAAGTGTTACTGGGTTTTCTTTATTAGGAATTATAACTAAGTAACAATCCGGAGTTCGGATATCGGTCTTGTATAATAAATCCTGCGACCTTATCCAATCAATCTCATTCACTGTGATCAAAAGACGGTAGGGAGGATAATTTCCACAATATAAGATGATGGCCAACTATTCCCGTTCTGAAAAAGCGTACAATAGGAAATATGCAAGCGTTTTTTTTATTTTCAAAATGAAATATTTATTAGCTCTAGTAAAAAAACATGAAACTATTTTTTAAATACCTTCATCAGCAATGAAGTTATAAAGCTTCAAAGATTATAATTAGAAAAAGAATTCTGATATGAACTTTGACGTCAAAGTCCATGACGCATACACAGCTGCCGTATAAAGCAGCGTTTTAGCGACAGGGTCAGATATATATTTGTTGAAAATAATTATATCTCGGTTGATTTTCGAGCAATTTTGATTTTATTTTCACTGTTAGCATTATATTTTTATATAAACTGTATAGATAATAAATATTTTTTTCATACATATTCCCTATTCAAGGCGGAAACGACAATCAATATCAAAATCTAGTGAAAATGTAGGGAATTACTTAGAGGTATTTTTTGTCAGTTGGCAACTTCTATGTGAATGCGAACGCTTCCTGAAAATATGTACTTGATTACCCCTTTGACTGGTGTTATGTTTACAGTAGTACCCAACTGATATGGTGCGGGAAATGCTATTGACCAATCGGCAGGCTCAACGCAACGCGCTTCTTTTTCCTGTACCGCTATTGGTCGGCAGCTGCCGCCATGTAAGCGCGCGCCGCGTGGCATGCACGTGACTTGCAAGTGAGACGGATCTAACAGCTGCAGTGTATTATGAACCTTACAGTAGTGATGTAAAGTTGATTGTAAGTTTACTTTCTTTCGTTAATCTTCGGGGCAATACTTTCTTTTCTGTGCGAACGAAGATTCACGACGCGCCGTGTCAGTTGGTTACCACTTTTTTTTTGTACCCTCTGATAGCTAGGTCTGTCAGTTCCTAACTATCTATCTATCTAGCCTATTTGTTTCCACTGCTGGGAAAAGGCCTTCCTCTACCTTTTCCACACAACTCTGTCATTTTTATAAGGTTCCGTACAAAAATGGTAAAAGGAAACCTTATGGTGTGACTAAGTCTGTCCGTCTGTCACAGCTGGATATCTCAAGAACTACTAATGCTATCAACTTGAAATTTGGAATAGTTTTAAATGACGTTTGCTCAATTATTTTGCAAATAAGAAAGAAATAAAAATGTATATTTTTTTTGCCTCAAACACATTTTCTTTTTTTTTATAGGCCGCATGGTTTTCGACTTTTGACGAAAAAGAAAAAATATTGATCTTTTATCTCCGAAGTTTGCATAGACAAAAATCTGAAATTATTCTATGCGGTAGAAGTTTATGTAATGACTAGTTGACCCGCGCAACTTCGTCTGCTCCGCTCCTATTGGTCTTAGCGTGATGATATATAGCCTATAGCCTTCCTCGATAAATGGGTTATCTAACACTGAAAGAACTTTTCAAATCGGACCAGTAGTTCCTGAGATTATCGCGTTCAAGCAAATAAACAAACTCTTCAGCTTTATAATTATATCAGTATAACTAGCTTTTGCCCGCGACTTCGTACGCGCATATCCCATATATATATTTTTTTCCCGTTCCCGTAGGAATTTCCCATTCCCGTATAGCCTATAGCCTTCCTCGATAAATGGGCTATCCAACAGTGAAAGAATTTTTCAAATCGGACCAGTAGTTCCAGAGATTAGCGCGTTCAAGCAAACAAACAAACAAACTCTTCAGCTTTATATATTAGTATAGATTACAGGAAAAATAAAACGATGTCTCTAAATCAATCTGACACTTTTTCAGAAATCATCAGCAAAAATTAAATTAGTTCCACTAGCGGTCAAGAGATGACGCTGATCGAAAACTGCAATATACACCGCAGTGTTAAAATTCTCTGACGAATGTAGGCCTCGCCTATGAAAATTTAAAAACATTTCACGCTTTATGTGATCTAAGGAACACTCGGTGCACGAGTCCAACTCGCTCTTGACCGGTTTTTTCCTATCCGTATAAGGAATAAAAAAAAAATAGTTTAAAAAACTGTAACCCGACTACAGAAAAATAAAAGTGATCTCAAAAGTATGAAACAAGAAAATATTTCAGAAACAAATCAAGAGAGGTACAAAATTGGTGAAAGTAAAGCCGTGGTCGCATGCCTGTATCTCATGTGGGTGCCTGGGACACCTATAGAACTATAAAGGCATGCGACCACGGCTTTACTTTCACCAATTTTGTACCTCTCTTGATTTGTTTCTGAAATATTTTCTTGTTTCATACTTTTGAGATCACTTTTATTTTTCTGTAGTCGGGTTACAGTTTTTTAAACTATTTTTTTTTATTTTATACTTTTCCGTTTTAAAAATCGTTTCTATTTATAACTGCACGACGCTATCATTTTAATTATGTACAACTAGCTATGCTCTCGACTTTGTTGGCGTGGATATTGGCGAAAAAATGTGATGGTGATGCATAGATAAGATGTAAAAATTTCTTTAGTTTTTTCTTGCTGTTTTCTACATTTGCGGGTAACACCCAACCGTTCGTTGACTTTTTTGTTACGGTCGGGTGTCACCCCTTAACAGGGGACGCAATGAAACCTGTCCGAGATGAGGTGCAACAAAATTCGAAAAATGGCTTGTGACTTCCGTCATCGCGCAAGGCATAAATATTTCAGGGTGCCCCAGGTGTCAGCCATGCTAGCTACGCCACTGTTACTGAAGTCAGTCCGTGGATGGTTGATCGTCTTATCTTATCATACCAAGACTCTTGCATGCCTCGGAAAGTACTTAAATCCGTTGGTCCCGCCTGTTATTTGTAGACTTTTGACAGTCGTTACGGATTGTCAGAAGACAGAAAATCTGACACCAATCTGACCAAAAAGTACCGGGCCACCCAGTTATTGGGATGTGGTATTCAGCTGGATCCAGTTTGTCTGGATGCCGAACCCAATATATTTGGGAAAAGGTTGTACAGTTGATGAAGATTTAGGACATACATACATAACCAACACTTTATGTCTTGTCTTAAAACTCAAAACTTTGTCTTGTCTTAAAAGTCGCGACGAACCTATCACGGGGCTTTGCCGTCACCACGGTTGATAAGCCATTAAGGCCTGCGGGTGACCTTATGTTGCCAGGTTTCCGCATAAAACCGGAAGTTTAATTTTCACTGAAATTAGATGAGTCAAAGTTCTTTAATATACAGTATGTTAAAGAACTCTGACTCATTTAATTTTGTTTATCTATTACAAGTTAAAACGGTTTAATGTTGCTACTGGTCAGACAGTCTGGATTTACTTACAATGCTACTTAATATTAGTCAGTAATCTCAGGAGACTGTTCGCAAAATTCGCGCTTTAACGTAGAGTTGGGGATACCAATCAGAATTATAAACATACATACTTATTATTATTATTTGAAAGATACAAAATTATTAGTGACTTAAGTTGTCAGACTCTTCATCCCATTTAATACGGCTAATTATCAATAATGGTCTCTGAGAATCTTGGGGCTACATGACAAAAGCCACGCGAGTCGATCTTCTCGGTTAAACAACGCATGCTAAGACTCCTCCGTGCCTCAGAAAGCAAGTTAAGCCGTTGGTCCCGCCTGTTATTTGTAGATTTTTGGCAGACGTTACGGATGGTCAGGAGCCAGAATATCTGGCAACAGGTCTGCCAAGAAGTACCGCGTTACCCTGTTTCTGGGTTGTGGAGATCTGCCGTATCACGTAAATTACTGGTATTCAGCTGCGGAACGCTGGGAAAAGGCTAAATAGATATTATATAAATATATCTATCGGCTGTTCCCTGCGACTATTTCCATGAACTGGTAGTACGATTTTTGTTCAATAGATGGCGTTACGTGTATGTATTTGCTATACGTAATGAAAATTAATGTTAAATTCACATATATTTTGATAGAGCGAACCGATTCGGATGAAACAAAACCTTAATTTTGTACTTTGAGTTATTAAATTACAATTGATATAAAAGTTATCTGCATTCGTTTTATACTTTCCACTTGTTTTGAACAACTAAACAGACAAACGGTCAAAAAATTAAATACTGGAAATGGTTTCTGTTAGTACCTATTCCTGGCTACTTTATTTTATTTTAATGTACAACAACAACTCTTCTACAGATTCTACATAGATTACTTATTCAGTAATACTCACTGTCGTTTGTTTGTTCACAATTTATACATATTTATTTACTTAGACAATACAATATTTGCACATATTTATAAAGTGCTCGTTAAGACCTTTCCTTTGATACCAAACATGTTATGATTATCTCAATATTTTTTTTTTGAGTCAGAAATTTACGTGTATTTTCTCGCGTTTTAAATAAAGTGAAAATGTATACCTAGCCTATGTCACCCGCAAAGTTCTTACAAATCTATTAACACCTTATTCATCACAATCAGTTCAGTGGTTTAGTTAGGCGCTAGAGTGAAACATACATATATACATACATACATAAACAGCTAAAATCAGTTCAGTGGTTTAGTTAGGCACTAGAGTGGAACATTCATATACACATACATACATAGACAGCTAAAATCATAACCCTTCCTTTTAGATTTGCCGTAGTCGGGTAAAAAACAAACGAAACCTGTTGACTGCCGACTTGGTGTCGTGAAAATGCGACAATGAGATAACGGCGCTGCAGCGCGCCTGCAGTATACAATTAGCATTTATACATGTTGCGTATGAGTTGCTATCACATTTTGGGCAGGCGCTCACTCGACGAATTTTAGCATTTTTAGCTATGGAACACAGTGAGAGGCCCGTTTTACGGGTCGAGAGGTTGCCAAGGGCAGGGTCGTGACGGCTCACCACGTCCCGTTACGGGGACGCAACGACATCAGAGACGAAAGCATGGCGTGATTTATTTCGACGCTAACACCATCTATCGAGCTTCGAAAAAATCCGGCACATAAATATTTCAGTTTATGTATTTCTCCTCTAACGAGTGGCATAACAAATCGTAAAGATTTCAAAGATTTGATTAACTTCACGTAGGTATCACTTTGATCATGTTTTTCACTAAATTGTACAGCTACGTCCCACGAAGTGCAGGCTCGCTTTTACTTGTTTGTTAGCAATTTAAACATATACATTTACTTAGACAATATGATATACATACATATTTGTAATGTGCTCATTAAGACCTTTCTTTTGATACCAAACATGTCACAATTATCTGAAATTATTTTTTTTCGTGGACAGAAATTTACGTGTGAACTCCATCACAATACATTTAGGAATAATTTATATAGCCTATGTCACCCGGAACGTTTTTAAGAATCTATTGATACCTCAATCATAAAAATCGGCTCAGCGGTTTAGGCGTAGGAGTGGAACATAGTTATATACATACATACATACATACATACCTACATAGACTGCTAAAATCATTACCCTTCCTTTTGGCTTTGCCGTAGTCGGGTAAAAATAAAGTTTACTTACCAGTAAGAATAACCTTCTCAGAGACCAGCACACCATCGCAGTAGTAACTGAACTGGTTGCCCTGGTTGCTGTTGGTGACGAAGATGGTGGCGATCCAGGGGAAGGCTGTCTTCGTGAAGTCTTGGCAGGAGGGGTCGCCGTGGCAGAGGGGGTCCGGCTGTGAAAGAAAAGCATAAGATTCGAGGGTAACGATGTAATAGTGAAGATAATGTGGTGGTCTGGAGTAGGACTACTCATTAAAAATAAATTAAGGTAAAACCTGACAACAATAAATTTAGGTTCCGAACGTGCGTATGAAAAAACGTAACCCTTATGCGTGCCATACAGGTTCAAGTGATTTGATCAAACAGGTTGGGGTCAAACAGTTTTATCAAATTGGCATGACTGTGTGTGGTTTTTGATCAAAATGAGTCGTCAAATGGTATTTCGTATTTCTATTTGATAAAACTGTTTGTGCAGTATCGCTGCGAAACATGACTCCGTCACTTCGTGTGCAGTAGTTTTTTATTTTTGTTTTGTAGTATAAATTATGAATTAGTTCAAAGTTATTTTTTATGCTTATATTCCTAAGTATTGTTTTATGGGCCTCAGTTGCCTTAAATAAAGGATTATTAAAAAAATAAAACAAGGCATGAAGAAATACGAAATTTAGTATTTCTACAACGTGTTACAAAAACGCAATACCTCTTAAGATTTATTGTTCTCATCATTATGAACAACTTTTACTATGGGACCAATTCCGAAATCGCGAAAAAAAATCAGCTGTTCAGTACATTTTGTCGACTTATGCGCACAGAAATGTATGGCGGAGTCGAATTTTTTTTTCGCGATTTCAGTGTCAGTCCCATAGTGAAAGTTATTTATAACTAGTGGACGTCACGCGGTTTCACCCGTGTAGTTCCCGTTTCCGTGGGAGTACGGGGATAAAATATAGCCTATGTTACTCCCTGATAATGTAGCTATCCATTGCTGAAAGAATTTTTCAAATCGGTCCAGTAGTTTCGGAGCCTATTCATTTCAAACAAAAGTGACGTTTCGCAAGTCAATAAGTCATAAGCTCTGTGTATACTTCTCTTGAATATATAAAAACCAACAAATAGATTTGCATAATTTTATAGTTAAACTTATGTTATAAGTGTAACTTACAAGTGACAGTATTATCTAGTATTTGTGTACTGTGTAAAACATAAAAAACTCTAAAAACAATACCTCAGTTTCAAAACAAGTGTTTGGGTACCCGAAACCCAAAAGAAAATAAACAATATTTTCATAGTAAAATAAATATACTGTGCCATATCTTCCAGTGTGTGCGTGCCTTTACGTTGATACAGTGACTGAACCTATAGTGTCTCTCTGTACCATACACACCGTGAAAACCGCCATAAACGCTTTCCTTAACACAGCGCCATCTGTGGCCTGACTCGTGAAGTTTTTGAACGGATCAATAACGCTCAAACGTAAACAAACAGTGTTTACGATGGCTAAGTGCGGTGGCTGTGGCAAATTCCTGTCATCGACGGAGGCGGCAAACTGTAGCAAGTGCAGGTGTTGGTACCATCGTGCTTGCGTGGGGATGCCGAATACTGGTCCAATAGCAACCCCGTGGCACTGCCCCGAGTGCAATAAAAACGTTGCTAGGGATAACCGGGCCGACACGCCGGTAAGGGGGCGAGCAGCTGCACACGAGGAAAGCCTCGTTACTCAAATGGATACCAGCCCAATTAATACAACTGCGCTTGATGCTACACAGGAGCTCAACCTGGACATCTTAAGGGCAGAGCTAAACTTATTTAAACAGGATTTTTTAAAGATCTTTAGAAGCGAATTCCAGCTGTTACGTGATGATCTGTCAGACCTAAGATCATCTCTGAACGGTACAAATGACAGAATGAGTCATTTGGAGGAAAGGGTGGCTCTAATGGAGGCAAGACTGGCTGAGCCGCAGCCATCGAGGCCGTCGGAGGTGGATCAGCTGATAACTCAATTAAGGAGTGACATCAACGATCGTGACCAGGAGTTGCTCAGTAATGATCTCCAAATTTCGAATGTGCCGGAGGTCAATGGGGAAAATCCCACTCACACAGTCATGTTGGTGGCTACTAAGATTGGCGTCAACATCGAGACGCGCGACATCGTGAGCGCCGAGCGTGTCGGGGGAAGGCGTATCAACGCGACGCAGGCGACTGCGCCGGTGGAGACTCGCCCGCGCTTCCTAATCGTGCGCCTGGCGCGCCGCGACCTACGGGACGAGCTGCTGGAGGGGGCACGAGTGCGGCGCGGCATGACTACTGCCGACCTCGGGTTGCCTGGGTCTGCGAAGCGCTTTTACGTAAACGAGCGCCTCACGAAAGTAAATCGTGAGTTGTTTCGGAGGGCCCGTGAGGCCGGTAGTCGCCTCGGTTGGCAATTTGTGTGGTCGAAGCGCGGCCGTATTCTTGCCCGGTACAAGCCCGGCGACACTATTAGTCACATTCGCTGTGAGGCTGACCTACAGCGCATCTTCCATACGATACCATGTAACGATGGAAAAATCATTGGTTAGAATTGTTAATGTTTTGTTTCTGTTTACTTTATTATTTTTTTACTGTTTTGTTGGGGTAATAGTACTTCCTAAAACTGTCAAGCGAACTTTTTATGATCAGTCTGATATGCCATGTGTCACTTTTCTAATTAAAACATTTGTATTTACTGATCGTGTTTTGTTAACTGTAGTTAATGTTTGTGTCACGGCGGCGCAACTCACTGGACTCGTAAACCGGTTTCATCGTATTCTTATCATATTATTTATTTACTATTACATTATACATCCAGTTTTTTTGCCTCATATGTTTACATATTTATATTTATACAAACAAAACATTAATTATCTTATTTCTAACTGCACAATATTTACACATAGTTATACAATTATTCTAAGTACTATATACACTACTACTGTCACGATTTCGGATAAATACGTAATGCAGGTCGAGAAACATCAAATGGTTACTTTCCCAGTAGTACCACATTACAGACATGATGCCTAAAAGTGGGAAACATCTTAAAGTTGGCTTTCTAAACGCAGGTTCTCTGGGTACAGGCCATGATGATCTGATTTGTGCAATGGACAAGCATAATTTCGATGTTTTAGCTCTAAACGAGACTTGGCTTCGGCCTGGCGAGGAGGGGCGCGCGCCGCTCGTGCCCGGTTACCGTCTACGTCACACGCCGCGTCCGTCAGCTGTTCGCGCGGGCCGTGGTGGGGGCGTTGGGTTTTATCTTCGCCGTGGCTTGAGCGCGCGTATCGTTACTGGCACGGTTGATCCCAGGTTCGATTCTGTCGAGCAAATGTGGTTAACAATCTCACTTAGTGGGAAAAAGATTGCCATTGGTACAGCGTACAGGCCACCTTGGTTTGACATTGATTTGTTCCTGGATGCCATCACGAATACTTTCACAACAATGGGCGACTGTGACCACTATATTTTGCTCGGCGATTTTAACGTAAATATGCTCAATATTAGGGAGACTAAAACCAAAAAGGTTCAGGAATTTTTAAATTACCTAAGTCTCGTTCAGCTAGTTACGATGCCGACTCATTTCACTGATACGAGTGAGACTCTGATCGACCTATTGTGCACAGACCTTAGGGAAAGATACACGACAGTAGAGGCCTTCGGTTCGATTACAGGCCACTCCATTATAGCAAGCGAATTCCACGTAAAGCGGGACAGATTTATACCATCTGTGACCAGATTTAGGCCGATAAGAGATATTTGCAGGGATAGTTTTTATTCGGATTTGTTGAAATTAAATTTAGAGCGTATTTGTGCACTGGCCGATATTAATGATATGGTTGAGAGTTTTAATACCTGTATAATAGAATTGTTCGATGTCCACGCTCCGATTAAAACTTGCACAATTAGGGAAGTAACGTATCCTTGGATTACGGACAATATTAAGCTTATGATGCGGTTACGAGATAACGCACTAACTAAATACAGGACGACTAAAGATGATAATAAAAAAGCTTACTATAAACAGTTAAAATCCTTAGTGCAAAGTTCCTTGTTTAATGAAAAAACTGCATACTTTAGGCACAATATAAACAGCAAAATAAATAATCCAAAATTACTGTGGAAGAACATCAAATCCACTTACGCCCCTACAAAGCAAGGGCATGACCTTCCCTCACACTTTGGGAGCCCAGACTTGATTAATAACACTTTTTTGAAAGTCCCTGGCAACCCGGTAGCTAGCGCGTCACTTATGTCATTTTATGAGTCCCACAAATACAGTGAAGCTATTTTTACACTCGCTCCAGTGGACCAAAATGACATATCCCGCATTATTTCTGACTTAAAGTCTAATGCAGAAGGGTATGACAACATAACCTTAGACATGCTTACGCTAACCCTGCCACATACCTTGGCAATTATAACTTACATTGTAAATTACTCTATATGGTCAGCTAAGTTTCCATACCAGTGGAAAATTGCCACAGTGAGACCCCTACCGAAGAAGTCAAATCCTGTAGAAGTAAAGGACTTGCGGCCTATCAGTATTCTGCCGTGTCTATCAAAGGTAATGGAGAGGGTAGTGTGCCGTCAACTAACTCGTTTTTTGGAAGAAAATGAAATATTACCAGACCTACAATCCGGTTTCAGGAAGCAGCGAAGTACTTCTACGGCGTTGCTGGATGTTACTGACAACATTCTCGCTGCCCAAGATAAGGGTATGTGTTCACTAATGGTGCTACTGGATTTTTCCCGTGCCTTTGATTGTATTAATGTCCCACTGTTAATGTCAAAGTTAAAATACTATGGTTTTGACGGTAATGCAATCCAGTGGTTCCACAGCTACCTCAGTGACAGAAGGCAACTCGTGGAATTACGTTTGTTGGATGGTACTATCTTGACCTCAGCTCTTTCTTCTATAGAAAGAGGAGTTCCCCAGGGATCAATTTTGGGCCCGATTATTTTCATACTATACTGTGCGGATATTACAAAGTGCCTTCGGAAATGCAAGTATCATATTTATGCCGACGATGTGCAACTTTACTTGTCCTTCAGACCAGATGATTATGTTACAGCCATTAGGGACCTAAATCAAGACCTAGAAAGAATCTCCGCCTGGTCAGATGAGAACTGTTTGTCATTAAACCCCTTAAAAACCAAATATATGCTGTTTGGTACGAAGCAGCAGTTAAAGCGGCTACCGGTAAGTCTAAGTTTGACTCTTATGGGTGAGCCTATTTAGCGAGTGGATGAGGCGCGGAACCTTGGATTGTGGATAGACAGCGGCCTTAGATTTGAGAAGCACGTTGCTGACTCCGTAAAAAACTGCTTCTATCGCCTGAGACTGTTGTACAAAATGAGGCCCTTCTTGTCCGAAAAGCTTCGCGAGCAGCTGGTCGAAACCCTAGTCCTTTCCAAACTAAATTACGCTGATACGGTTTACGGCCCGCGCTTGCTGGCTCGTACCGAAAGGCTCATACAGAGAATCCAAAATGCTTGTGCTCGTTTCTGTTATTCGGTTCCCCCTAGAAGTCACGTCACCCCCTTTCTAAACACACACTCTGTCCTTAAAATGAAGTCGAGGCGCAAGTTACATCTGGCCTGTCTTCTTTTTACCCGACTACGGCAAAGCCAAAAGGAAGGGTAATGATTTTAGCAGTCTATGTAGGTATGTATGTATATAACTATGTTCCACTCTTACGCCTAAATCACTGAGCCGATTTTTATGATTGAGGTATCAATAGATTCTTAAAAACGTTCCGGGTGACATAGGCTATATAAATTATTCCTAAATGTATTGTGATGGAGTTCACACGTAAATTTCTGTCCACGAAAAAAAATAATTTCAGATAATTGTGACATGTTTGGTATCAAAAGAAAGGTCTTGATGAGCACATTACAAATATGTATGTATATCATATTGTCTAAGTAAATGTATATGTTTAAATTGCTAACAAACAAGTAAAAGCGAGCCTGCACTTCGTGGGACGTAGCTGTACAATTTAGTGAAAAACATGATCAAAGTGATACTTACGTGAAGTTAATCAAATCTTTGAAATCTTTACGATTTGTTATGCCACTCGTTAGAGGAGAAATACATAAACTGAAATATTTATGTGCCGGATCTTTTCGAAGCTCGATAGATGGTGTTAGCGTCGAAATAAATCACGCCATGCTTTCGTCTCTGATGTCATTGCGTCCCCGTAACGGGACGTGGTGAGCCGTCACGACCCTGCCCTTGGCAACCTCTCGACCCGTAAAACGGGCCTCTCACTGTGTTCCATAGCTAAAAATGCTAATATTCGTCGAGTGAGCGCCTGCCCAAAATGTGATAGCAACTCATACGCAACGTGTATAAATGCTAATTGTATACTGCAGGCGCGCTGCGGCGCCGTTATCTCATTGTCGCATTTTCACGACACCAAGTCGGCAGTCAACAGGTTTCGTTTGTTTTTTACCCGACTACGGCAAATCCAAAAGGAAAGGTTATGATTTTAGCTGTCTATGTATGTATGTATATATGAATGTTCCACTCTAGTGCCTAACTAAACCACTGAACTGATTTTAGCTGTCTATGTATGTATGTATATATGTATGTTTCACTCTAGCGCCTAACTAAACCACTGAACTGATTGTGATGAATAAGGTGTTAATAGATTTGTAAGAACTTTGCGGGTGACATAGGCTAGGTATACATTTTCACTTTATTTAAAATGCGAGAAAATACACGTAAATTTCTGACTCAAAAAAAAAATATTGAGATAATCATAACATGTTTGGTATCAAAGGAAAGGTCTTAACGAGCACTTTATAAATATGTACAAATATTGTATTGTCTAAGTAAATAAATATGTATAAATTGTGAAAAAACAAGCGACAGTGAGTATTACTGAATAAGTAATCTATGTAGAATCTGTAGAAGAGTTGTTGTTGTACATTAAAATAAAATAAAGTAGCCAGGAATAGGTACTAACAGAAACCATTTCCAGTATTTAATTTTTTGACCGTTTGTCTGTTTAGTTGTTCAAAACACGTGGAAAGTATAAAACGAATGCAGATAACTTTTATATCAATTGTAATTTTATAACTCAAAGTACAAAATTAAGGTTTTGTTTCATCCGAATCGGTTCGCTCTATCAAAATATATGTGAATTTAACATTAATTTTCATTACGTATAGCAAATACATACACGTAACGCCATCTATTGAACAAAAATCGTACTACCAGTTCATGGAAATAGTCGCAGGGAACAGCCGATAGATATATTTATATAATATCTATTTAGCCTTTTCCCAGCGTTCCGCAGCTGAATGCCAGTAATTTACGTGATACGGCAGATCTCCACAACCCAGAAACAGGGTAACGCGGTACTTCTTGGCAGACCTGGTGTCAGATATTCTGGCTTCTGACCATACGTAACGTCTGCCAAAAATCTACAAATAACAGGCGGGACCAACGGCTTAACTTGCTTTCTGAGGCACGGAGGAGTCTTAGCATGCGTTGTTTAACCGAGAAGATCGACTTGCGTGGCTTTTGTCATGTAGCCCCAAGATTCTCAGAGACCATTATTGATAATTAGCCGTATTAAATGGGATGAAGAGTCTGACAACTTAAGTTACTAATAATTTTGTATCTTTCAAATAATAATAATAAGTATGTATGTTTATAATTCTGATTGGTATCCCCAACTCTACGTTAAAGCGCGAATTTTGCGAACAGTCTCCTGAGATTACTGACTAATATTAAGTAGCATTGTAAGTAAATCCAGACTGTATGACCAGTAGCAACATTAAACCGTTTTAACTTGTAATAGATAAACAAAATTAAATGAGTCAGAGTTCTTTAACATACTGTATATTAAAGAACTTTGACTCATTTAATTTCAGTGAAAATTAAACTTCCGGTTTTATGCGGAAACCTGGCAACATAAGGTCACCCGCAGGCCTTAATGGCTTATCACCCGTGGTGACGGCAAAGCCCCGTGATAGGTTCGTCGCGACTTTTAAGACAAGACAAAGTTTTGAGTTTTAAGACAAGGCATAAAGTGTTGGTTATGTATCTATGTCCTAAATCTTCATCAACTGTCCAACCTTTTCCCAAATATATTGGGTTCGGCTTCCAGACAAACTGCATCCAGTTGAATACCACATCCCAATAACTGGGTGGCCCGGTACTTTTTGGTCAGATTGGTGTCAGATTTTCTGGCTTCTGACAATCCGTAACGACTGTCAAAAGTCTACAAATAACAGGCGGGACCAACGGATTTAAGTACTTTCCGAGGCATGCAAGAGTCTTGGTATGATAAGATAAGACGATCAACCATCCACGGACTGACTTCAGTAACAGTGGCGTAGCTAGCATGGCTGACACCTGGGGCACCCTGAAATATTTATGCCTTGCGCGATGACGGAAGTCACAAGCCATTTTTCGAATTTTTTTGCACCTCATCTCGGACAGGTTTCATTGCGTCCCCTGTTAAGGGGTGACACCCGACCGTAACAAAAAAGTCAACGAACGGTTGAGTGTTACCCGCAAATGTAGAAAACAGCAAGAAAAAACTAAAGAAATTTTTACATCTTATCTATGCATCACCATCACATTTTTTCGCCCATATCCACGCCAACAAAGTCGAGAGCATAGCTAGTTGTACATAATTAAAATGATAGCGACGTGCAGTTATAAATAGAAACGATTTTTAAAACGGAAAAGTATAAAATAAAAAAAATAGTTTAAAAAACTGTAACCCGACTACAGAAAAATAAAAGTGATCTCAAAAGTATGAAACAAGAAAATATTTCAGAAACAAATCAAGAGAGGTACAAAATTGGTGAAAGTAAAGCCGTGGTCGCATGCCTTTATAGTTTTATAGGTGTGCCAGGCACCCACATGATATACAGGCATGCGACCACGGCTTTACTTTCACCAATTTTGTACCTCTCTTGATTTGTTTCTGAAATATTTTCTTGTTTCATACTTTTGAGATCACTTTTATTTTTCTGTAGTCGGGTTACAGTTTTTTAAACTATTTTTTTTATTTTATAACGAATTAAAAATGCGGGTTGCGGAGTGGCGCGTAGAGGAGTAGTTAGCTCCGTTTATATGCACAAGGTCATTGGCATGTATACAAGCCTTAAAGAGGACAAATAGGTCCCTTTTAGAGAACGAATCTGCGAAAAT
Source organism: Lacanobia wlatinum (assembly GCA_947578705.1). Lineage (NCBI taxonomy): Eukaryota > Metazoa > Arthropoda > Insecta > Lepidoptera > Noctuidae > Lacanobia > Lacanobia wlatinum. The sequence continues at coordinate 20,246,025 of OX388046.1, forward strand.
TCATATTTAGTGCTCACCTTCGGTGTATTTAGTGTATAGAACACAATCTTATGCAAAATTGAAATTTCAACCTAGTGTTTTTAAGACTTCTTATGCGTTCTCTCAGAAAACTTAAGATTTAAATCGGAGTACATGTATTAATAAATTTTACTCCGGGAAATCTAGGTCTAATGCCTTCTAGTAAATACCCATATCGAGGGAGTTGTGAAAAAGGATGTATTCCGTCATTTTGTGGCGGCGGCCATCTTGGATCGATTTTCATCAAACATAGCTAAGAACACTCCAGACTAATACACCTTTCAAACAAAAAAAAAACAAAATCAAAATCGGTTCATCCGTTCGGGAGCTACGATGCCACAGACAGACACACACACACAGACACACACACACAGACACACAGACACGTCAAACTTATAACACCCCATCGTTTTTGCGTCGGGGGTTAAAAAATGGTCAGTGAATTAAAACATTCAGCCTACATTTCAGCTTACTAATGAATCACAATCTACATTATCCAGTATTTAAATAGTTTCACCAATTAATTCGTAGTTTAAAATCCAACATTCCTCTGTCTGTTTTTTATCGGTCGTTAGATGATCATAATCAACCATTATATATAATTTATTGCAATAAACACCATGCCAAAATGGCCGACGAGGATATTTGAATTTTTAATTTATAATTTGAGTGCTCACCACCGCTTGAATTATGGGAGGGATTCGCAAAAAAATGCTATTTATTTTTGTGAATCTTTTTATTTTTTATTTTGAGTATATTTTTCTGGCTTAGATATTTGACTAATGATTCCTTGTGAGGCTTAGGGCGAGTATTTGATCCGTTTTATAACTACCATTGGTTGAGTCAATAGTTAAATTGTGTTAAAAGTTTGGTCGTTTTACAATACAATAAAAATCTTTGTTTTCAGACCAAGTCCATAATGAAAGAGATTTACAATTTCCCTTATCTAGTTAACTTAAAACTAGCTATACTGCGCCTGATACTACTCTTATCCAATGATTTGGAAAGGGCAATCATTACGTGCAGAAATTACTTGCGATCAATTTTTAGTTATTCATCATCAATATATCAGCCGAAAGACGTCCACTGCTGGACATAGGCCTCCCCCAAGCGTCGCCACAACGACCGGTCCTGTGCGTCTCGTATCCATCGGCTACCCGCGACCCTCCACAGGGCATCGGTCCACTTTGTTAGTTATTAATTAAATGAAATAGTTATTCAGACCATAAGTTAAGCTAAATATTGATCGACTGTTCATTAACGCCTCCAACCTGCCCCTTAATTTTTAACCATCTCGCCCTTAATCTGTGTTTGTTTGTTATAATAATAATAAATAATATTAATCGTTTATTTCAGGCATTAGCACCCATAAAATTGAAATTGAAAAACTATCCTAAAAACAAAACTTATACTAAACAAACAGACATATAATTCGAGACAATAAAGGAAAATAACAATAAAAACATTATCGTTTTAACACCTTATTTTCATATGAGAACAGGGTCCTTAATGGCTAACAGACTATTATTACTACTTTAGTTCCATGTAATAGTGTGAATTGCTATTCAATAACCAAAGAATTAACATTGCCATTCAAAATGGCAATGTTAATTCTTATGTCAATATAGTCATATATGGGTAATTTTAATGTTCCGCTTTCGTGTTTGTGTATCAGAAGTTTTTCTGGAATGTGTAAAATTGGCTGTGGGGTGCGACTGACGGACAGACGAATGATCCTATAATGCAGCCATACACGTTCAAGTAATTTGATCAAACAGGCTGGTTCAAACTGTTTGATCAAATACAACCTGTAACATAATAAACGCAATACCTCTTAAGGGGTCATTGAACTCATCATCTACACTAATATTATAAAGAGGAAAGATTTGTTTGTTTGTTTGTTTGTTTGAAAGAAAGAAAGAAAGAAAGAATAAAATTTATTTAGCACATATATGAAACACGCACGGTACATAGAATCAGAAATAAAAAACAAAAAGGGTATACCAGAAACTAGTGTGTGTCTCACGGTTGCGCTAAAAAGGTCCATTTTAGCGATATGTCAGACTGACTAATGCTGTCTGACGCTGGTTTTCAAATGAACCTTTTAAAGGACGAGTGACGGTTCATTTGTTACGATATTATAATATAGTTAATGTTATAGTCATAAAGTAGATATAAGAGTACTTAAACATGGTATAAATTACAAAAAATAATAATAATAAAAGTGATGAAGATATTATACGAATGTGTATGATTGTGCTTGTGCGTGTAATGTGTTCATAAATAATATCACTGACGGAAACGAAATAAGCTATTTGGGTATTGTTTTGACAAAAAATAAAATAAATTGATAATAACAAAATGCGATGAAAATAATTACGTACTTAAAACCTATACTTAGTGAGTCAATTAAAATTGTTTTTGTTTTGGAGAGGGTGTTAAGTGGAGAAAACATTGAAAAAAGAAAGTGCAAACGAGAGTAGATGAGGGTAAGCGTCATGATACTTGAAATAAGTATGTGTACTTATATTTATGTTTTATAGCAGGTTTGACAAATGTTTGAAAAGACATCTTTTTGATTCAGATTTGCAAGGCTTAATATTTTTAAATAATGGAAAGATTTAGGGTGACCATATCTTGCTTTCGCTGTGCATCTATCAAATACTGCCTTAAACGTGTTCTGAAGGTATGGATGGTTCCCAGTCCACGCAATGGTGGTGGAATATTATTCCACACCTTAGATGCAGCGTATCGGAAACTGCCTCTGAAGGCTGCCGTTCTGTGAGACTGTGTTGATAGTTGTTGCGCGCAAAGCCTGGGCGCGCACTCTCGTCTACTAGCCATCCAACTAAGTTTGTCGTACAAATACCTCGGCTTCTTAGATCTAATAACACCAATAAAAAAAATAGTTTAAAAAACTGTAACCCGACTACAGAAAAATAAAAGTGATCTCAAAAGTATGAAACAAGAAAATATTTCAGAAACAAATCAAGAGAGGTACAAAATTGGTGAAAGTAAAGCCGTGGTCGCATGCCTGTATATCATGTGGGTGCCTGGCACACCTATAAAACTATAAAGGCATGCGACCACGGCTTTACTTTCACCAATTTTGTACCTCTCTTGATTTGTTTCTGAAATATTTTCTTGTTTCATACTTTTGAGATCACTTTTATTTTTCTGTAGTCGGGTTACAGTTTTTTAAACTATTTATTTTATTTTATACTTTTCCGTTTTAAAAATCGTTTCTATTTATAACTGCACGTCGCTATCATTTTAATTATGTACAACTAGCTATGCTCTCGACTTTGTTGGCGTGGATATGGGCGAAAAAATGTGATGGTGATGCATAGATAAGATGTAAAAATTTCTTTAGTTTTTTCTTGCTGTTTTCTACATTTGCGGGTAACACTCAACCGTTCGTTGACTTTTTTGTTACGGTCGGGTGTCACCCCTTAACAGGGGACGCAATGAAACCTGTCCGAGATGAGGTGCAAAAAAATTCGAAAAATGGCTTGTGACTTCCGTCATCGCGCAAGGCATAAATATTTCAGGGTGCCCCAGGTGTCAGCCATGCTAGCTACGCCACTGTTACTGAAGTCAGTCCGTGGATGGTTGATCGTCTTATCTTATCATACCAAGACTCTTGCATGCCTCGGAAAGTACTTAAATCCGTTGGTCCCGCCTGTTATTTGTAGACTTTTGACAGTCGTTACGGATTGTCAGAAGCCAGAAAATCTGACACCAATCTGACCAAAAAGTACCGGGCCACCCAGTTATTGGGATGTGGTATTCAACTGGATGCAGTTTGTCTGGAAGCCGAACCCAATATATTTGGGAAAAGGTTGGACAGTTGATGAAGATTTAGGACATAGATACATAACCAACACTTTATGCCTTGTCTTAAAACTCAAAACTTTGTCTTGTCTTAAAAGTCGCGACGAACCTATCACGGGGCTTTGCCGTCACCACGGGTGATAAGCCATTAAGGCCTGCGGGTGACCTTATGTTGCCAGGTTTCCGCATAAAACCGGAAGTTTAATTTTCACTGAAATTAAATGAGTCAAAGTTCTTTAATATACAGTATGTTAAAGAACTCTGACTCATTTAATTTTGTTTATCTATTACAAGTTAAAACGGTTTAATGTTGCTACTGGTCATACAGTCTGGATTTACTTACAATGCTACTTAATATTAGTCAGTAATCTCAGGAGACTGTTCGCAAAATTCGCGCTTTAACGTAGAGTTGGGGATACCAATCAGAATTATAAACATACATACTTATTATTATTATTTGAAAGATACAAAATTATTAGTAACTTAAGTTGTCAGACTCTTCATCCCATTTAATACGGCTAATTATCAATAATGGTCTCTGAGAATCTTGGGGCTACATGACAAAAGCCACGCAAGTCGATCTTCTCGGTTAAACAACGCATGCTAAGACTCCTCCGTGCCTCAGAAAGCAAGTTAAGCCGTTGGTCTCGCCTGTTATTTGTAGATTTTTGGCAGACGTTACGTATGGTCAGAAGCCAGAATATCTGACACCAGGTCTGCCAAGAAGTACCGCGTTACCCTGTTTCTGGGTTGTGGAGATCTGCCGTATCACGTAAATTACTGGCATTCAGCTGCGGAACGCTGGGAAAAGGCTAAATAGATATTATATAAATATATCTATCGGCTGTTCCCTGCGACTATTTCCATGAACTGGTAGTACGATTTTTGTTCAATAGATGGCGTTACGTGTATGTATTTGCTATACGTAATGAAAATTAATGTTAAATTCACATATATTTTGATAGAGCGAACCGATTCGGATGAAACAAAACCTTAATTTTGTACTTTGAGTTATAAAATTACAATTGATATAAAAGTTATCTGCATTCGTTTTATACTTTCCACGTGTTTTGAACAACTAAACAGACAAACGGTCAAAAAATTAAATACTGGAAATGGTTTCTGTTAGTACCTATTCCTGGCTACTTTATTTTATTTTAATGTACAACAACAACTCTTCTACAGATTCTACATAGATTACTTATTCAGTAATACTCACTGTCGCTTGTTTTTTCACAATTTATACATATTTATTTACTTAGACAATACAATATTTGTACATATTTATAAAGTGCTCGTTAAGACCTTTCCTTTGATACCAAACATGTTATGATTATCTCAATATTTTTTTTTTGAGTCAGAAATTTACGTGTATTTTCTCGCATTTTAAATAAAGTGAAAATGTATACCTAGCCTATGTCACCCGCAAAGTTCTTACAAATCTATTAACACCTTATTCATCACAATCAGTTCAGTGGTTTAGTTAGGCGCTAGAGTGAAACATACATATATACATACATACATAGACAGCTAAAATCAGTTCAGTGGTTTAGTTAGGCACTAGAGTGGAACATTCATATATACATACATACATAGACAGCTAAAATCATAACCTTTCCTTTTGGATTTGCCGTAGTCGGGTAAAAAACAAACGAAACCTGTTGACTGCCGACTTGGTGTCGTGAAAATGCGACAATGAGATAACGGCGCTGCAGCGCGCCTGCAGTATACAATTAGCATTTATACACGTTGCGTATGAGTTGCTATCACATTTTGGGCAGGCGCTCACTCGACGAATATTAGCATTTTTAGCTATGGAACACAGTGAGAGGCCCGTTTTACGGGTCGAGAGGTTGCCAAGGGCAGGGTCGTGACGGCTCACCACGTCCCGTTACGGGGACGCAACGACATCAGAGACGAAAGCATGGCGTGATTTATTTCGACGCTAACACCATCTATCGAGCTTCGAAAAAATCCGGCACATAAATATTTCAGTTTATGTATTTCTCCTCTAACGAGTGGCATAACAAATCGTAAAGATTTCAAAGATTTGATTAACTTCACGTAAGTATCACTTTGATCATGTTTTTCACTAAATTGTACAGCTACGTCCCACGAAGTGCAGGCTCGCTTTTACTTGTTTGTTAGCAATTTAAACATATACATTTACTTAGACAATATGATATACATACATATTTGTAATGTGCTCATCAAGACCTTTCTTTTGATACCAAACATGTCACAATTATCTGAAATTATTTTTTTTCGTGGACAGAAATTTACGTGTGAACTCCATCACAATACATTTAGGAATAATTTATATAGCCTATGTCACCCGGAACGTTTTTAAGAATCTATTGATACCTCAATCATAAAAATCGGCTCAGTGATTTAGGCGTAAGAGTGGAACATAGTTATATACATACATACATACCTACATAGACTGCTAAAATCATTACCCTTCCTTTTGGCTTTGCCGTAGTCGGGTAAAAATAACACACATACGTTTGTAGATATTATTTTTTAGACTTTTGTTTAAAAATGAAGGAGCAGAACTGGTTTCATCTCAACGATTTGGAGGTGATTTGGTGTTTTTTTTTTTCTTATTATGTCATACCGATTTATAAATTCTGGCTAAACCAAATTACGTATCATATCATGTAGATTACTACCTATTTTTTTCAGATGTTATTTCTCAGTAAATGCCGACGAAAAGTTGCTTCATCTGCACGCTGTTTTTAAGCATTTTTCGAGAGAACAGCCTTAATGACAGTCTATAAGCAAGTTCGTAATTTCTGTCAATAGGAAATTCCAACCGGGTACTCGAACTATTCCTTCCTTCAAACATCTTTACTGTGTTCCATTTTGCTCGTCGGTGAATGTAGAGACTCCTGAGACATTTAAAAGACTAATAAAAACTTTGTTCTTTGAAGTATCAAAAGGCGGCGTTAACTACCGTCAAACGGGGTAAATAGGTATGGCGCGCGGCGGGGTGAATCGAAACAAAACTCTCATATGATTTTTCACTGTAATATCATAATTATTAATGGTTATCTGAGAAAGCAAAGTTTTTCTTTTCATTTCAATTTAGTAAAATTAGAGACCGTAAATGCTGCCAACAATATTTAATAAGCCTGAAAATCGGCTTCAAAGTTTTTTTTTTAAGGATAGGAAATCATCAAATGACTCTTCCCGCTCTGGGCGGAGCAGAAGGGAGTGTCAGACTCTTATTGACTTAAACCCATCCATGTTCCTCCTAATGCCATTTGCGTTCCAGGGCCGCGGTTACTCTTTCGAACAATTACGCAACGGGTGAATTGAACCTGCCAGCAGGTTCAATTCACCCCTGCATTCCTATTCACCCCGTTTGTAGGTACTACTTTAATTTTTCATCAACGTCTTATGAAAACCTAACGTTTAAGTAGGTACTCGGTTTCTGTCGGAAGCTACATTACCGGATAATTACTCCAAACATACTAATTATTCCGTTTTCCGACTAACCCAATTAGCTAATGTTCTTAACTTTGATAAAAGCCGTGAATTTCTCCAAGTTTTTTGTGACGCTTGCACAAAAGATGACAAGTACAAGGATTGCCACTTAAAAGTTACTTCAAATGTTTCCAAAGGGTTCTACTTCCTGCTTGTTGCAGAGTTTGTATTCTTGTAAGGAAAGTACGTTAATTTGGAAGATGGTGATTGAATTTCCAATTACTGAAAACTGTGATCAAGCTCAGATAGGCAGTCGCTTCATTCAAAATATTGGTTATTTAGCTGCATTATCCATCAAAGTCAAAGTCAAAACGTTTATTTTAATTAGGCCATTACACAGCACTTTTGAACGCCATTTAGATTTAAAATAATATAGTGACTCTACTGTCCATTCGGAAAGGTAGATTCTTATGGAGAAGAACGGACAAGAAACTCCATAGTTACTCTTTTCAAATAAATGTTTTACAATATGCTCTGGTTTACAAAAATGTTGTTAATATATGTGAGGACCATGCACCTAGAGTATGCAGAAGTAGACTTATTAATTTCAGCTGAAAACAAGTATTTTACATTAAGCAACTGCGCATCTAACCTCTATCCCGCAAACCTCCATTTAAAAGGGAGGATCCTCCCACCGGACGGTTGTTGTCTGCACGATGGTTGATTTTCGGACTGTTGTATATGTTAAAATCGCACGGCCGAAGCCGTTGGACCCGGCTGTCATTTGTAGATTTTTGGCAGCCGTTACGGATTATCAGAAGCAAGTAAATTTGACTTCAGTCGTGCCAAGAAGTACCGTGTTACCCAGTTAATGGGTTGTGGAGGTCTGGTAGGCAGCCGCTCCACGTGAAATACTGGTGTTCAGCTGAATCCGGTTTGACTGGAAGCCGGCCCCAATATAGTTGGGAAAAGGCTAGGCAGATGATGATGCACGGCAAACTCTGATACCGCGATGCAATGTCGTCAAGATGCAAAATCGTTAGTAGTTCGCTGTTGGTAGGATAGATGGCGAAGTTCTTTTTAATTTAATTAATTAATTTTATTTATTTATCAATTTCGGACAACAATTTAGCCCATTTTGTTAGTAAAATATCTTATAACTAGTGTTAGTAGTAAACAAACAAGGATAAAAACAACCACAAAGCAGGTGTCTAAGGCACGGCTGTGTAGAGAACGATAGAGTGCGGAATAAGCTACCTGACCATTCTCCCCACATAGTGCCTCAGAAAAGTTAAGTAAGGACTCTCCACAACTGTTTTTAGGATGTCATTGTACAGTTACAATGACATCCTGCCGCGTCCCGCGTTCTACGCATCAGTGTTGCATCTTTTTTTTCGAATTACTTCATGGAAGCCATCAGTTCGGTTCTGAGCAAACATCTCCGATGCGCTACAGAAACGGGGCAGTTTCAACAACATCCTAAAAACATTATTGTACTAGACGCGCAAGACATCTAATGACCTTTTGGTGTAGCTGACCCACAGACACCCCGCGTACAGACCTTGACAAAATAACTTGAACAAGGTGATTTTGCCTTGTTCCGCACAACGCGAGAATCTACAAACTTCGCTTCGATCGAGATGCTAAGTAAATAAACTAAATAAATCTCTTCATAATCATCATTTCTCTCACATCTCCCCAAGTCTTCATAAACATAATAAACAAAAACAGAACTCACTAAATCTTCCTTTAAAATTAATGATCACACATTTACACCCAGAAGGAGGTCATATGTTTAAGTCAGACTGCGTGACAAAGACAGCTATGTGTTTTAAGAGTAAACATTCAGATAATGATGGTGATTTAATTCTGACGCTGGGATTTAAGATCGGGTAGATTATGGCTCAAGGTTACCGCTTGGGGTGTTGGTAAATTAGTACATACCTACATATATTTATTTTATTTATTTATATTTATGCTTTATTGTACACCAAATTTAAAAATACGTACAGAAACTCGTAAACTAATAACATACAATTGGCGGCTTTATCGCATTCCGCGATCTCTTCCAGGCAACCTGGAATGGAAAGTGAGAGCCTGGGCACGAAATGGGGTTGCACTTGGTGCTAATATAAAGTTACATAGAAAAAAAAACATACAGAAATACAGCATTACAATATAACAGCTACTAAAATAGATACATAAATATATACATATGTAATATATAAGTAAGAAAATGTGTAACAATTATTAAAATTACAACGAGAAAGGAATCACAGTGTCAAGTAGTGTGCCTTAACAAGCTTTTTAAAAACAGGCAGCGATTGTGCGCGTTTGATCGATACTGGCAAGGCATTCAATAGACGAGCAGCTTGGACTGTAAAAGAATTGTCTAAAAATGTAGTGGAATGCATTGGCATTTAGGTCAACTTTCATACGTACACAACGTTCTTGAAGTACTTTACTTTACTACAAGACAAGACAAGACAAGTAGGGATGGCGATCTGAAATCGATAATCGAAGAATCGATTTTTGGAGCCAAAAACTCGTATTATAAAAGTGCTGCCGGTTAAAGAATTAATTATTCAAAAACTCGCGAGATGGCTGTATGTTTAGATTCCTTCGCGTCTCTTGAATAAAAAAAATTACGTTTGTAGTCTTTGATTTTTTGTATCTGCGCCTGGACTGACATTACTTACGTTTCGTAAGTATATATATATATATAGTGATTTTACTGATAAGAGATCGTTAAATTATAATATGTATCTTGTTTTTAATAAAATAGATTTATATTACATTATAAACGAAAATTTGAAAAAAAGATCGATTTATCGGAAATCGATCTTATAGACCTCGATTTTTTTGTGAATCGATTCATTAGGTCACGATTCGAATCGATTTAAAAATCGATCTTTTTTGGAAAGAATCGCCATTCCTAAAGACAAGACAAGACAAGACATTTATTTGTAGAAACATGAGTATAAATAAAAGAAACACAAGTTCATAAACAAAAAAGATCAGTCATGTTCGGCCTTTGTGGCATACAAAATATAGGTTAAAAGTCATTCAAAAATTAAAATTATTATTAAATTGTCAAACACACTATTAATTGAATTTAAATAATAGACTTGTATTAAATTATCTTAAAGTCTAATAGGGAATATGCATGCGATTTTTTTGTTTGCAAAATGAAATACTCATTAGCTCTGATAAACAATTATGAAATTATTTTTTAAATACCTTCATCAGCGATGAAGTTACAAAGCTTCAAAGTTTACAATTAGAAAGAGAATTCCGATATGAATTGTGACGTCAAAGTTCTTGGCGCCTATACAGCTGCCAAAGAAAGCAGCGTTTTCGCGAGAGGGACAGATACATTTGTTTAAAATAATTCTATCTCGTTTGTTTTTCGAGCAATTTTGATTCTATTTTCACTTTTAGTATTATATTTGTGTATATTTTTAGATAAACAGTATAGATAATAAATTTTTTTCGTGCATATTCCCTATTATAAATAATCAAATTACAAATTATCAAAATTATAAAATGTCGCAAAATAAGAAGACATTCAAAAAATTTAAAATTATTATTACATTGTCATACAAACTATAAATTGAATTTAAATAATAAATTTGTATGGAATTGTCCTATAGTTTAATTATAAATAATCAATTGTAAAATGTCACAAAATATTTGTTGAATAATAAAATATTACAGTTTGTCATTCAAAAAATCTGAAATACTGTAGTATGCTTTCCCAATTAGATATGATTTTAGCCGCCTTTTTAGTATGTGTGCGCTTAGTTCCCTCCATTCCTTTGGAAGTTTATTAAATATTAAAGGTGCCATGCAAAATACACTTTTCCGCATTAATGCTGTTTTGGAAACATGCGAGCAAAGCATAGTGCTATCGCGTCTGTTGCGACTGACTTTGTCCGCCAGGCGTGAAAATAATTGCCGTTTACATTTTACAAACATGACAACTTCCAAAATGTACATTGACGGTAACGTTAGTATCTTAAAATTAACGAAAAACGGCTTACAACTGTCAGTGGAATCTAATTTAAACATCGTCCTAATACAGCGCTTTTGGGCTTTGAAAGGTATATCCTTGTCAGTCGAATTGCCCCATAGGATAATTCCATACCTTAGGTGCGAAAGGAAGGTGCAGGAGTGGAATTCCCTGCCGGAGTCTGTGTTTCCTGGTAGCTACAACCTAGGGGTCTTTAGTCAAGATTGAATAGGTTACTTCTAGGCAAGCGTACTCCATCGTCGACTAAGTCATAACTTTCGATAAGGTGAAATGGTGGGCGAGACTAACAATAATATCTACTAGATAGTGGACAGAGATATATAATAGTAGCACTTCGCCCGCGACTTCGTTCGCGTGGGTTAAGTAGGTACTCCACGAACTTCATCTCCTTTTCCTCCCTCTATAAAGGCTAATGTGTAAATTACTTATTAATAGACTAAACGTAAGGCGACATTTTTCTTACTTAGAGTATTTTTATACCCATCGTAACTTTAAACGAAAGGTCCGATTTGCATAATTTAAAGTGTAATTTACGTATACATAACCAACCTAAATTACCAAACCATTTAAATAGATAAGGATTAATATCATGATACCAAAATCACCACTATTCCATACCATCCGGGTTTTGATCGAATAATTTGAACAAAAAGCGGTTATTGTGACTTAACCATAATAGTTAGATATATACCCTTGCAGATTTTTTTGTGGCTATTGATTTTCTCTATAAAACTGGAGTTCATCACTTTGCTCTATTGTCAATAGTTTCCGCAGCGTACGCGATATAAGGATTTTTTTTGGATTTTTTTCACACGTTGGGTTACACTATAGAAGTTTTCATACGGATCCCTAACTTTTTTGAAAATATTCTATAGCCTATGTTTATCAGGGATAATGTAGGATTCTAATGTTGAAAGAATTTTTCAAATCGGTCCAGTAGTTTCGGAGCCTATTCAATTCAAACAAACAAATCTTTCCTCTTTATAATATTAGTGTAGATTAGCTGATCCGTGAGCACTTCGTTGTGCAGTATTTTTCGGGTTAACATATAGTCTGTGATACTCACAAATAACGTGGCTTTCTATTGGTAAAATAATTTTCAAAATGGGTTCAGTAGATCCAGAGATTACCCTCTACAATCTCACAAACTCACAAACATACACCCTTTACCAAGTGTACTACGTGAGCTCGACAAATGGATTTGCGATTAACGCTTATGCGACAAAACTGTACTGCGACTCACCATAGTTCGAATGCACGCCTGTGCGACACACTGAAGATCGACAACACCCCGACTCAGAGTACCCCGACTCGGATAGGTTAGGTCAGAGCGAAGCGGAGCGGAGCTACCGCCTTAGCCTTCGTGGTTATTTTTTTTTAACCACCCAGAAATAAGATCCCGATCTTCAGTGTGTCGCACAAGCGTGCATTCGTACTATGGTGAGTCGCAGTACAGTTTTGTCGCATAAGCGTTATGGCACATCCATTTGTCGAGCTCACGTAGTACACTCCACTTTACCACTTTATAATATTAGTATGGATACTAGTATTTACCCGCGACTTTGTTCACGCATATCCCGTATTTTTCCCGTTCCTGTAAGAATTTAGGGACATCCTATAATCCTAATCTAAATTTCAACTATCTACGTCCAGTAGTTTCGGTTCTGCGTTGTTTGTCAGTCACTGAGTCACTCAATCACTTAGTAACGCAGGAATTATATTGATGATGATTACATAATAGGTAGTGTAGGTACCTAATAAACTAATTTGCGAGATGAATAGTTACCTAATGAGCAGTAAATGTGATATTAGCATTGAATACAACATCTATCGTAGTTGCTCTTTTGTAATAGTTTAATCAAATGAGCCTAATTAGTATAAGTGTTCTAGATGCCTGATTAGCAGTTCATTAGTAGATTAGGATCTGATATAAGATTGTATATGCGACAATTTTATCTGCTTACTTTTGCCCGCGACAGTGTTAGCGTTAAGTTTTACTTTCCCATCTATATCTGTACCAAAATTCATCAGTATCCGTACAGTGATTTAGGCGTGAAAGTGTAACAAACAAACAAACTCACTTTCGTATTTATAACATTAGTTTGAAATAGTTTTTTAAGTTACCGATTAATGCAGATCCTATCAGCAAAAGTGCTGACTCCATCAATATTCCAATATATACAATTCTTCCGTTACTGGTGACTGACAGACAACGCACAGCCAAAACTGCTGGTCGTGGAAAGCTGAAATTTGGCATGTAGATTCATTGGAGAGTATAGGGGAACACTAAGAGGATTTCCTGGGATATTCGCGTACGAAGTCGTGGGCAATAGCTAGTATAGTACCATATAATAACAATATAACAGTAGTATCCAAGTCCCTATGGAAATAATTATACTAAACCTCAATCTTAATAGGAAACCGCAAAGAAAAAATAACTATTATCTCTCGATCTTTCATCTAAACATTCCCCAACTTTCCTTCTCCTAACGAACGAACAAGGAAACACATCTTAGGGCCTCTTCATTCACTCACTCGTTCATTCGTTCACTCGTTAATCGGTCTCTAATTGTGGTAGATCAGCCATGGGAGGAAAAACTTGGTATTTTTTCTAACATAATTACAACTTCCGACCTTGAAGGACGAGGATCTACCATTTTTTGTGGTCATGGATGTTTGGATACGGTATTTTAATTATGATTAAATTAAATGTGTTTGTGTTATTTTTAGTTATGGTGGAAAAAAGTGTGGTTATTTTTATATTATAATTTCAATTTAATTTAAATTTTGACATTGCAATTTTGATGGTTAGTTTATTTTTCATATTATAATTTCAATTTAATTTAAAAAATGTCAAAGTTTTTAAACTTTGACATTTTTTTTTTAAACGTTGCCCCACTCTAGGAATTGCCCCTGTATCGTGGGTGCGTTCAAAAACATACAAACTCACATACACAAACACCCAGACCCGGAACAACTATCTGTAGACCATACAAATAATTGTTCCGTGCGGGAATCGAACCCGCGACACGCAGCGCAGCAGTCGATCGCTCAACCACTGCGCCAACCGTGTCGTGACTCCAACCAACCTCATCATTATTTATAAGACCTGTATGCTGTACTCATGTTTTACGAAATAAATATATCTATCTATCTATCTAAAATAATGTTTTGTTGAAGTTTTTAAGACTCCGTTTGTAACGACTTTTAAATGTTTGTATTGTAGCTATAGGGTCTCATATCAAGTACTTTTTTGTGGGGAAATCCTCATGGATATACTCCGTCTGAGGAGACGGATTATTATGTCGGACCCACAGTTCCTACCGTTACTATGAGTGGGGGGCCCGGGATACAATAAAATTCACGCGCGCCCCCGACTCCATATCAAGTACTAACAAAACGGACACATTTGCACGAATACCGTCCTAACTACTATTAGAGTGCCAATTCTACTAATTTCTAAGCAACACTCGCATGCGCATGTCAGTCGCAATTTATCAAAAAAAGCCTCAATTTTCATACTTTTTCGACAGATTACGACTGGCATGCGAATGCGCGAGTGAGTGGAAATTATATATATTTTTACGGTTCCGAAAAAAAAAAACGGAACCCTTATAGGATCACTCGGGTGTCTGTCTGTCTATCTGTCCATCTGTCACAGCCAGTTTTCTCCGGATCCACTGAACCGATTCTGTTGAAATTTGGTACACATATGGACTTCTGTGACCCAAACACGGACGCGTTACGTAAATCATTATTTTCTTAGTATGGGGGCACTCTGGTGATGCCGCTAGCAGGACATATACAGTATTTGTAATTAAATCCAAGGAAGTACCTTAAATACAGCACATCCAAAAACATTCTCACTCTGCGTTCCCCAAGAACGCGCGTAGTCCTTTGTACGGGTGATTGATGACGCACATCGCGTGATACCGACTAGCGACGAGTACAAGACGAACTATGCTCAACAAGGATTATGTTGTAGACTCGTAGTCAATGAAGAATGGTACAGCACTGCAGTGGGATTCTGTAAATATCTTACCGTGTTCACTTAGCTGAAGTGACCATGAAGTGAGCAATCAATACTAACAAGACGGAATGACAGTTCACTACATGCTCACTCCACTTAAGTCAGAGGCCCTTGAGGCGGTTTAGAAACTCTGACACTGGGGTGTGTGGGGTCGTTAGATCTTACTGCCCACACGATAAAAAGAAAAAGACTCCACCTAAGTTTACTCGGAGAAATTTTAGTTACACATCGCGTGATACCGACTATCAGACTATCAGCGACTACAAGACGAAATATGCTCAACAAGGATTATGTCATAGACTCGTAGTCAGTAAAGAATGGTAGTGAACTGAAAGGTTTAGTTACACATTGCGTGATACCGACTATCACACTACCAGCGACGAGTACAAGACAAACTATGCTCAACAAGGATTATGTCATAGACTCGTAGTAAATAAAGAATGGTAATGAACTGAAAGGTTTAGTTACACATCGCGTGATACCGGCTATCACACTACCAGCGACGAGTACAAGACGAACTATGCTCAGCAAGGATTATATCATAGACTCGTAGTCAGTAAAGAATGGTAGTGAACTGAAAGGTTTAGTTACACATCGCGTGATACTGACTATCACACTACCAGCGACGAGTACAAGACGAACTATGCTCAACAAGGATTATGTCATAGACTCGTAGTAAATAAAGAATGGTAGTGAACTGAAAGGTTTAGTTACACATCGCGTGATACCGACTATCACACTACCAGCGACGAGTACAAGACGAACTATGCTCAACAGGGATTATGTCATAGACTCATAGGCAATGAAGAATGGTGAATTGAAAGTTTTAGTTACACATCGCGTAATAACGACTATCAGACTACCAGCGACGGGTACTAGACGAACTATGCTCAACAAGGATTATGTCGTAGACTCGTAGTCAATGAAGAATGGAACAGCACTGCAGTGGGATTCTGTAAATATCTCACCGTATTCACTTAGGTGAAGTGAGCAATCAATACTAACAAGATGGAATGACAGTTCACTACATGCTCACTCCACCTAAGTCAGAGGCCCTTGAGGCGGTTTAGAAACTTTGACACTAGGGTGTGTGGGGTCGTTAGACCTTACTGCCTACACGATAAGAAGAAGACTCCACCTAAGTTTACTCGGAGAGATGTTGACAATATAAACCACCTGAAATTTTTAGTTACACATCGCGTGATACCGACTATCACACTACAAGCGACGAGTACAAGACGAAATATGCTCAGCAAAGATTATATCATAGACTCGTAGTCAGTAAAGAATGGTAGTGAACTGAAAGGTTTAGTTACACATTGCGTGATACCGACTATCACACTACCAGCGACGAGTACAAGACGAACTATGCTCAACAAGGATTATGTCATAGACTCGTTGTCAGTAAAGAAGGGTAGTGTACTGAAAGTTTTGGTTACACATCGCATAATTCTGACAATCAGACTGTTAGTGTCGAGTACAAAACGAACTATGCTGAACAAGGATTATGTCATAGACTCGTAGTCAGTAAAGAAGGGTAGTGAACTGAAAGTTTTGGTTACACATCGCATAATTCTGACAATCAGACTGTTAGTGTCAAGTACAAAACGAACTATGCTGAACAAGGATTATGTCATAGAATCGTAGTCAGTAAAAAATGGCAGTGAACTGAAAGTTTTGGTTACACATCACGTGATACCGACTATCAGACTACCAGCGACAAGTACAAAACGAACTATACTCAAAAAGGATTATGTCATCGACTCATAGTCAAAAAAGAATAGCACTAATGTGGAAGCTCCGACTATCAGACTACCAGCGACGAGTACAAGACAAACTAAGCTCAACAAGAATTATGTCATAGACGAAATGATAATAATATCAGCAGACCCCAACGTAGATGGGAAAGATAAAGGCTAGAAGAGCTAGACAAGTGATGGTGCTGATGATACCAGTTTTTTGCCAAACTTCATTTGTCCATAGACTGAGCTATCCATACTAATACTAGTTTACTACACGGACCCTGTAGAAACCAGAACAAATTTCCATGCTTTCAGGCGATTTTACCATACCTATTACTGGAATCAAAAGTAGCTCACAATTTAGGACCCATTAGTTTTTAATTAATATATAATCCGTGGTGCTTGACAACTGGGCTTAACCCAGTTGTATATGTCCCTTGGTGCCTATTGGCCTAGCTCTATTCTGTCTCCTGCTTGATAAGGAGGGAAGTGGAAATTATATATATTTTTTTTCCTACTCCTCCCCTGTACTTTTCTGATTAAATTCGTTGCAGGATCCAAGACAGTTAAATCGTTTCTCCGGGACTCGTCGGGCTTCATTGGCTCGGCGTTTTTCTGGTGGTCGCCACTGTTGATTCTGGCTTTCAGGAGTTGCAGTGGTTGGGAATGTGTGGCGGGCTTGTCCCATAAAAATAAAAAAATATATCCATACTAATATTTTAAACTCTGTCTTTCTTTTTGTTATCACTCAACGTCGTAACGGCCGAACGGATTTAGATGAAACTTGGCACACGGTAGACCTAGTCCTGTAATAGGACAGTGAATACTTTTATCCCGGAGCAATTCCCTTGGAAGCGTTTTGGAATTTCATGCAGGCGTAGCCGCCGACAAAAGCTAGTTATTTAATACCTCTTTTGAAATATAATACGGAAAGAAAACAATAATTACTATAAAGCAATTAACTCTCGAAATAATTGTCAATTAAATACTGCTTTTATTGTTCAAAATTGTACAGTTTATAATAATTTTATGTCCAGTAATTAATATTTTTATTACTTCTATAATAATTTTAACGATGACCCGGTTGTTTGTATAGTGTTCCTTCCTCAATAAGTTAAAGTCAATTCATAGATTTCAATTAAAATGTTAAAAGGCACTTTTAAACGTCAACATCATTTTCAGCCAATTTCCGTCCATTGCTGAACGTAAGCCTCCCCCAAAGAGCGCCAACCATCCCGGTCTTGAGCAGGCCGCGTCCATCCGCTGCCAGCCACCTTCTTTAAATCGTCGATCCATCGTGCCGCAGGGCGTCCCACACTACGTTTGCCCATACGCGGTCTCCACTCTAACACATGTCTGTTCCATGGACCGTCGGTCCTGTACGTCAACATGATACAGTTAAACAAATATTAAATGACTAGTTGTACATGCGCACTGGTAAATTCTTATGTCGGAAAGTCAAGAAACTTCATAGTCACTCTTATCTAATAAAAGTTTTATAATAATTAAAGAAAAGAAAGAATACAATTTATTTAGCACATTCATGATTATTCATGAAACACGCACGGAACATAGAAATAAAAAATAATAAAAACAAAAAGGTATGCGGTATGCTGGTATGATGGTAGGTAGGTATGGTGGTTTGGTATACCTACGTTATATCCGAGGACGATGCACCTAGTAGTCTGTTACAAAGTAATACCAGTAGACACAAACTAAATCGTTTGTCAATCAATCTTCTTTACTTTTCTTCTCCAAATTTTCTTCTTTCTAAATTCTTTCTTCCAATTTGCACCATTGGCCGTCTTCTCAAAACAGTCACGACCTTTCTAGCCTGATATTATCTTTCACACAACCTTCACCATGACCTTTAAAAACTCCTACAAAATTCGACAACCATTTGACATCAATAAATCCTAAATACACATCTCCCCTTGAAATAAAGGACGGACCACAAACATCAATCCTTATCAAATGGCTGGCGACCACACAAAGCGACCACGAACGGACAATACCCGCGAAAATGCGCGAAAAAGCCCACCAGCCAAGTACCACAAAGGCCAATGGAAAATTGTTTTCCGCACGATTCAAAAAACGCGTTTTATTCACCCGCCAGCTCGTATTTTTGCTACAGAATGATTGATTTGAACTGTTGTTGAACTGCACGATTGATACTCATGGGTGTTTTGAAAGGACAGCTTGATTTCATGTTGGAATGTTTTGTTTGGCCACAGACCCAGTCATAATGTCTGCCTTGCTGGAGAGAGTTTGAACCTGCGTTTGCGCACTAGGAAGGTAGTTATGGTTTTGTGTGTTAAGAAGGCACCTTGACAAAAATTCGATGAAGAAGGACTTAGGTATTTACTGTCTCACAAACTACAATAAAATATTTATTTAGATATGAACTAGGTACAGCATTAAAGTACTAAATATATACACTATCCTAACTAAGATAAGGCGTCAAAAAATTGGTGCGCATCGCTGTCAACTGGAAGTGAGCCCAAAAGACTGGCGGCATTGCCACGTTGTATGGCAATGCTTATCCTCTGTCCGAGGTAAAAACCAGCCCTTGGGTCACGCGAAGTGTCAACTAAGCGTTTAGAAAGATCTTTAAATAAGGCATGAGCACTCGGACCCCACGGTCCAAGAGTTTCAACCCCAAACGGCTCAAAAATATAATTGCCAACAAGGTTATTATATTTCCGCCGCTTGAGGTTCTCAGCAGCCGCAGCGGCAGTACCAGCACAGCACGAGAGCTAGGAAGATGGGATGGCGCAAGAGTATCGACACAAGTAGCGTCCCACACTAAAGGCCTACCCATCTTCCATGGAAACAAAGACATACCGTCCGGTCGCTTGCCGTCGTCACGTGCCAGGCCATTAGGTTCTAGTACGGCTGGAACGCCGACGGCGACAAGAGCGCGTCGGATAATGTCGTTGATGTTTGCGTGCCGTGGAAAGCGACCCGCACTTCGACTGCATGAGAGACCGTGGTGCCCGAAGCTGTTGACAGCTTCGCCACAGTGACAACGATGAGGAGAACTACACGATGCGCCTAAGCGAAGGGAAGCAGCGAGGCGGAAAGTTGTATCGTCGAACAAGGTGCCTAAGTTCGACGACGGTAGTGCGTGAAGCCAGAGGCCCGACTCCCACTCACCCACAGCCAGCAGGCGCGCACGCTCCGCAGTAGAAGTAGAAGTGGCTATAAGGTTCCTCTGAACTTCTCTGGAGACCGGCTCATCCCACTGTCTCTGGTATGATGGGTTGTCGGGTAGATTTACATTCGGGCAACTGAGTTTCCAGGCATTCACAGCCTCGGTGACAGGTATTTGTGGTCTACCGCTCTACGCTGAAGACGGTTTTTTTTTCTAGAATTTTGGTAGACAATTATTTTCTACCAGTTTTCCCTACAGAAATAGTGCAATATGCATGTGTAGTTTTCTATCAATGATATAATTTTTGTCATCGTATCAATGCTTTCAACGATTTCCTTTCAAAAATCAAAATAATATAATAATATCTTCTTAATAAATGAGATTCGCTGAAACGATCCCTGTCCAACCTCAACAATCCAGTAAATAAGAAACACGACAGTTATACCTCATTATAAGGCTAATGGTCAGATTTTTAGCCTTCTGACAACCCACAGTGAATACGTCAAAGATGAATAATACCTAAGACCAAAACGACTAGCCTTTTCCTAACTATATTGGACTCCGCTTCCAATCAAACCGTATTCAGCTGGAGACCAGTATTTTCGTAGAGCGGCTGCCAACCAGACCTCCTCAACCCATTAATTAAGTAACACGGTATTTCTTGGCAAGTCTGGTGACCAAAACGACTTCATCATTTCGATAAATTTTCTAAAATAATACCACACCCTTGAGCCATCACGTTCCAAGTACGGCGGGCTGTGCCGGCGCTGCCGCTGTGGCTGCTGAGACTTTCAAGCGGCGCAAATACTGTACCTTATTGGTAATCGCAGTTTTGAGCCGTTTGGGATCGAAACGCTTGGGTAATGGGGTCCGAGTGCGCGTCTCCTTTTTAAGGACATATCTCGCCGACTGATCGACACTCTGCGTGACCAGAAGGCTGGCTCGTTCTTTGCTCAAAGAATTAGCATTTCCATACAACGTGGCAATGCTGCCAGTCTTCGGGGCACGTTTCCAGATGACAGCGATGCGGAGGTATTCTTCGACGCCTGAGTGTGTCTTGTTTTTGTATTTTCATATGTATATAGTTAAGATTAGTAGTTTTTCTAAAACGTTATCGAACAAGTTCTCCAACAATATAACCCGTGTGTCAGCAAGCCGTGAAGCCATTGTTAGCCGTTCCCTCATAAAACCTTACGCGCTGCATTCATAACTGAGAGGAAACACTTTTTAATAAATATAGATGACTTCCACTTTAATCTATTCCTCTACACTAATATTATAAAGAGGAAAGATTTGTTTGTTTGAAATGAATACGCTCCGAAACTACTGGACCGATTAGAAAAATTCTTTCAGAATAGAATAGAATAGAATTTTATTCTCCAAATATGGGTAGTATACATAGTTGTTACAAATAATTAAATTAAAGGTCAGCCATATTTTACCATTCGGCATGCAGACATTTAGGTACCTACTTACATTATTTCTTAAACATACATTTGATGTCCAGAACAATCAATGAGTAATCATTACGTATTATTATTCAATATAAGTTAAAAAAATACCATTATTCAAATTACTATTCAATATAAATTAAAAAAAAAAACATTAATATCATCAAATTATACAGATGTCAATCAAAAATTACCATTAGATACTATAATTCAAAACAAATATTTTTCTCAGTTAGAAATTCAGCTATACTGTAGTACGTTTTATTAATCAAAAAATTACGTAGTATTCTCTTAAACTGCAATGTATTTAGATCTTTCCAACCACTTGGTAATTTATTGTAGATGATTGGGGGCATGCAATATACACTGTTGCGCATCAACGCGGTTCGACATGACACCTGACATAATTTGCTATTGTCACGCCTATTCCTTGGGAATACATCGGCTAGGCGTTCAAAACGACTTGGATTTTGCTTGACAAACATGGCTATTTCGAAGATTTAAAAACAAGGAAGTGTCAAGATGTTGTATTGCTTAAAATAGGGATTGCAACTGTCTGTAGTTTTAAGTTTAAACATTGATCGGAGACATCGCTTTTGAGCCTTAAATGCTATGTCTCTATCAGTTGAGTTTCCCCAGAAAATTATGCCGTAGCGTAGATAAGACTCAACTATGCCGTAGTAAGCCGTGACAAGTGCTTTGGTATTAACTATGGAGGATAATCTATATGTATAGAACATAAGCAGATGAGCTCAGTTTTTTACACAAAATATCTAAATGTGCCTTCCAATTTAAGCTGTAATCTATTTGTAAACCTAAAAATTTGGTATCTTCTGCTTCCTTAATATTGTTATTCTTGTAGTGTATGTGAAGGTTACTCAAGCCGGGAGTACGTTGTCTAAAGTGCATTATCTTTGTCTTACTTAAATGCAACTAACTTCAATGCAAGTAACTTCAGCAATGGATAGCTACATTATGGGCTGGAATTGATGGTATTTCTGGTCATATATTGAAGGTAACGCGCAAAACTTTAATCCCCTTTATCACCCACATCTGCAATCTTGCAATTTCCACCGGTGTTTTTCCTGACATTTTCAAAACAGCTCTTGTTCACCCTATACATAAGGGAGGGGACAGAGCCAGTGTCAAGAATTATAGACCCATATCTATTCTACCAACTATCTCAAAGATTCTGGAGAAGATACTGAACAACCGTTTGCTTAAATACCTTAATACCTACAAACTTCTCTCCGATAACCAATATGGTTTCAGAGCCGGAATTGCAACAGAGGATGCGGTTATGGCATTCTCTGAAAAAGTTACTCAGCTCATGGATACAAAGCAACGGTGTTTTGGTGTATTTCTAGATATTTCGAAAGCTTTTGACACTGTCTCTGCGCCCATCCTTCTGTCAAAACTGGAACGCATGGGAATTCGTGGTCCTGCACTTGATATTTTTTCCAGCTATCTGAAGAATCGTTTCCAACATGTTCAATTGGATGAGGTAATAAGCGATAAAGCTAGAATAGAATACGGCGTCCCACAAGGAAGTATTCTAGGCCCAACCTTGTTCCTCATCTTCATTAACGATCTGTGTTCACTTCCTTTAACAAACTGCTCTATATTTACCTACGCAGATGATACAGCTCTTCTTGTCCACGGCAATGATTGGAGAGAAACAGAAAAATATGCTCAGATGGCGCTAGACATTGTCATGAATTGGTTTAACAACAATTTGCTAACCTTGAATGCGGAAAAAACAAAGCTTGTTTCTTTTTCTTTAACTAATAAGACTCAGCCAACTGTAACGCCCACTATTAAAGCTCATACCTGTTCTAGAAACTCCTACTGTACCTGTCCCCCTCTTATACCCACATCTAGTATAAAATACCTGGGCGTGCAAATTGACAAGCATCTAAACTGGTATAGTCATCTAGATAATTTAGTCACTCGTACGCGTAAACTCATTTCCATCTTCAAGAAACTCCGTAGTTCGGCTGACTCGGAAACACTTATGACGGTCTATTTTTCACTATGTCAGTCTCTTCTCTTGTATTGTTTGCCAGCTTGGGGTGGGGCTTGCAAAACATACTTTCTGAAATTAGAGAGAGCTCAGAGAGCTGTTCTCAAAGTTATGTTCTTCAAGCCCTATAGATACTCTACATTAGAACTTTTTAGGGAATGCAAAGTTCTGTCGGTGAGAGGGTTGTATGTGTTACAATGTGTATTGAGGAAACATCGGCTTCCTCTCATAGTAAGTACTAAACGTCGTGCTGATATTGTCCTTCCACCAGTTCGACACAAAACCACCTTCGCACAACACCAATTCCCCTACCTCAGCTATATTTTATATAATAAAATCAATAAGTTTCTCCATATCCATAGGTTAAATTATCACCAATGCAAATTCGCAGTCAAAGAGTGGCTTATTGGGAAATCGTATGACGAAACCGAAAACCTGCTCCTCCCACATGCCTGAGACAGATCTCCCCTGACACAAGCATATCTCACACACACCACACACTACACCGACCACGACACACTCACTCAACTATTTACAATTTTTATTTTGGATATTTTTTTCTTCTTTTTATACTTAAATACTTATAAAGTCATTGTCTTGTAATGTTAGCTATGTTACTGGTGTAAACAGATTTTGTTCCTTAATGGAATCACTGGTTCCCAAGTCACAGGCTATAAACCTAGTTTGGGAGTCAGGTGATAATACCGTACGCACATTATTTTGTATTATACTTGTAACCTTTGTTAACAAATTATTGGAAATAAATATATTATTATTATTATTATTATTATTATTATTATTATCAGGGAGTAACATAGGCTATATTTTATCCCCGTGATCCCACGGGAACGGGAACTACGCGGGTGGAACCGCGCGACGTCCACTAGTATTTGATATAGAGTCCGGAAAGCATTTTAATAAAATATCGGTAGGTATGGAGCTCGTGGCTAAATAATTACGACTGCACGGATCGATTTTCAAGGTTAAGCAACGCTTGTCGAGGTCAGCCCATGGATGGTTGATGTTGTCTCGGAAAGCAAGATAAGCTATTGGTTCCGGCTGTCATTTGTAGATCTTTGGCAGTCGTTAGTGTAGTGAAAAAAAACAAACGTGCTAGTCGGACTCGCCCACCGAGGGTTCCGTACAAATAACTTTAAAATAAAGAGTATATTTTTATGCATTCATTACAAACGTGTAGTTTTCAAACTTTTCCCTATGTGTCGAAATATACGTTTTTTGCGGCATAAACGGCCGTATCTTTAGGGTTCCGAAAAAAAAACGGAACCCTTATAGGATCACTCGGGTGTCTGTTTGTCTGTCTGTCTGTCTGTCCGTCTGTCACAGCCAGTTTTCTCCGGATCCACTGGACCAATTCTGTTGAAATTTGGTACACATTTGGACTTCTATGTCCGAAACACGGACGCGTTACGTAAATCATTAAATTTTTAGTACGGGGGTCACTTTTGGGGTTCAAACCAGAAAATTTTTTGAACAATATCGTGTGACATATCAAATCAAAGGGCTTACTGTGAGGGTTTTAATTATATTTTTTTCATAATTTTAAAATAAATGGTTTAGAAGTTATTCAAGAAATTAGACGAAAAATGACCATTACCCCACTTATCTCCGAAGTGAGCCTAAAATTGTGAAAAAAATGGAGATAATAGATCTTTACCTAAAGATTACAGGAAAACCTATTAGAAGTATCTAGTGTTATAATAACATGTTAAAAAATTAAATTCGTTCGGAACCCTTTGCACGCGAGTCCGACTCGCACTTGTTTTACGTTAACTTAGAAGTTTGATTTTTTTACAGCTTCAAGAAAGTGTAGATCTGAGTATATGGTTTTAATTTCAACCCGAAACCTCCACGCGTTCTTGACAAACAGATGGACGGACAAAAAAGTGATCCTATAAGGGTTCCAATTTCTTTTTGAGGTACAGAACCCTAAAACAAATCTTATGCAAAAATCATTTCAGAGGTCACCATAACATCTTCATCAGGAAACAATTTCTCTACAGTTAAAGGGTCCCAAGTAAAGGGTCTTGACAGACACGGACGGACAACAAAGTGGTCCTATAAGGATCCCGTTTTGTCCTTTTGAGTTACGGAACCCTAAAAACCACCAAGAAATGTTACACGAGTCTTGTCAAGGGATATCTATTTATACCCACTTACTGGGTTTCAGTGGTCAGTACGTCTATCATGAGTTTTATCAAACTATACTCGCTAAAATATCAAACTATACTAAAATGTACGAAAACTTTAAAAAAACAAGTTTTTAATTTATTTGTTTAGTTTTTAACTAAAGTTTTACTTGCAACAATGCTTGCTTGTTAGTAAACAACTAAAAAAAAAATTAGAAACTTGTTTTTTAAAGTTTTGATACATTTTTTTAACTACAGTCGCTAGCGAGTATAGATTGATAAAACTCATGGTAGACGTACAGATAGGCAGTCGCTTGCGCAAAATGCTGGTATTTAGCTGCTTTCAGTAACACTGGAAGCCGACCCCAAAATACTCGTAGTCGAGAAAAGGCTAGGCAGATATATAGAAATATCCTCAGGACAATAATAGGGATAATTACAAACATCTCTTTAACATCGGCGCCACAGACAGCCCACTCTGCAGGGGTTGTTTTGACGCCGAAGAATCAGCCGCCCACGTCATCCTGGAATGCGAGGCCGTGGCTACCCAACTTCAACAAATCCTCGGAACGGTGAGGTCGCTCCGCGAAGCCTGTGAAGCTCCCAGGAAACTTCTGTGCTTCTGGACGGAGCTAGTCTGGCTAACTTAGCCAGGATAACCACGCACAACGGACCGAATGAGAGTCTAAGTGCGGAAATTGGAGGATCTATCTATCTATCTATCTATCTAAGGCTAGACAGAATGATTGTAGAGAGCAGTAATGGCCCAGTTGTTACGAACTGTCTAGTTCTTTCCCAAACGAAATTATTTGTAAAGTGGGTCGCGGTCAACTTTAGGAACCACTGGTCTAGATCGTCCGTTCAGTATAAGTGGGCGCTTTAAATGATAAATGATATTTATTTTGCAAATAGGTTACAAGTACTTAACTCTTTTACACGTAATTTTTTTTTTTGACATAAGGCCGGATGTTTCCTAGCTGACTACCCTGAGAAGAAACACCGAAACAATCTCAGAGGTCACAGTCTCTTTTGAAGTCCATACAATCGCCAATAACATATGAAAAACATGTAGGTTAACGTCTGAGGTGGCCTTTTGAGGAAAGCACCACGCAGGTTTGAGTGGGCTTGTCCAGACAGTGCAAGCATTTGTCAGTTATCGTGCAGCTCAACTCAGAACTTTGAGGAGCTCAACGAACCGACGAACAATACCAAAGTAAGGACATTTGGGTAAGCCGCATAATATACTCAAACTGCCAGACAGTCATGAAATCAATCCTTAAAACAACGACCTACATAGTCCTCACACTTTAAAATCATGGTGTAACTCCAGAGCCAAAAAATCGAAGACACGAACTACCCGCTAATCTGCTATAGACCCGAATGATAGGTTACAGCACACCATAGAAAACTGGCCAAGTGCGAGTCGGACTGGCATGCAAAGGGTTCCGAACGAATTTCATTTTTTTAACATGTTATTTTAACACTACAGAGTTCTAATAGGTTTTCCTGTAATCTTTTGGTAAAGATCTATTATCTCCATTTTTTTTCAAAATTTTAGGCTCAGTAGTTTCGGAGATAAGGGGGGGAATGGTAATTTTTCGTCTAATTTCTTGAATAACTTCTAAACCATTTATTTTAAAATTATGAAAAAAATATAATTAAAACCATCACAGTAAGGCCATACATTTGATATGTCACACAAAATTATTCAAAAAACTTTTTTTTTAAATTTTCTAATTTGATCCCCAAAAGTGTACCCCATACTAAAAATTTAATGATTGTTGTTTGGATCATAGAAACCCATACGTGTACCAAATTTCAACAGAATCGGTCCAGTGGATCCGGAGAAAACTGGCTGTGACAGACGGACAGACAGACAGACACTCGAGTGATCCTATAAGGGTTCCTTTTTTTTCGGAACTAAAAAGGCCTTTGTCCCAGTAATTGTATTAAAGGATGCTCTCTCCAGAAATGCTTTAAAACAGCGTGCAGATAAAGCAACTTTTCGTTGGCATTTATTGAAAAATCATATCTGAAAAAAATAGGTAGTAATCTACATGATACGATACGTAATTTGGTAACGTAAGCCAGAATTTATGTATCAGTATCACATAATAAGGAAAAAATCACCAAATCACCTCCAAATCGTTATGATGAAACCATATTATTACTCCTTAATTTTTTAACAAAAGTCTAAAAAAAAATCTACTGCTTTGCAATACAAACGAAAATAATTTAGATTTGCTACTTTTTCTAAATATGTGTTATTTTATTTATAATAAATTAAAAATGTCATAGCGCAGTGGCGCGTAGAGGAGTAGTTAGCTCCGTTTATATTCACAAGGTCATTGGCATGTATCTTGCCTTAATAAGGTTATGCCTATAGTCGTGATGTCTCGTAGAAAATTCGGGAAATCCTCTCTTAGTGCTCCCCTAAATTCCCCAAGGAACCTACATGCCAAATTTCAACTTTCTACGACCAGGGCCCCAAGTCTGCTATTACAATAGTGTCAGAATGGTCTATCATAGACACTCCATTGAAAGAAATGGCACAGAATGTTGTCAAAATCAACCATTATGAAATCAATGATAGACCATTCTGGCAGTATTGTAATAGCAGACTTGGGGCCCAGTAGTTTTAATATAATATCGATTTCTTGAACACGAGTTTTGAAACAGATTGGTTAAGAACTCTAAGAGGTTGAATCGGTAGAAATGAGAGCACAATGCTATCAGCTAAACCAACGACGGATCAGGCAGGTACCCTGTGCAAATACAGGAGCTATTACGAATCCAACATGAATCCGCAGATAATAGCGTTTTATGTTTTCCTATCGTGAATATTCTTTATATCGAACCCTGGGTCTGGTAATATACTATTAGTATCTCATATATTGTGTGTTATGTGTCAATCAATTTCATAGGTAAAGACCTAAAATTATTACTAAGGCAAAAATATTACTAAAGTATTTTGTGTAGTAACAAGCTCGTGGCTAGATAATAACACAGATCCGCACAGATCCATCTTCAAGGTTAAGCAACGATTGCCAAGGTTTGTCGGTGGATGGGTGACCATCTCAACATACAGAGTTTCCTCCGTGCCTCGGAAAGCACGTTAAGCCGTTGGTTCCGGCTGTCATTTGCAGATCTTTGGTAGTCGTTACGATCGTCAGAAGCCAGTAAATCTGACCCCAGTCTTGCCGTAAAGTACCGTGTTACCCAGTTAATGGGTTGTGGAGGTCTGGTAGGCAGACGCTCCTAGTAAAATACTGGTATTCAGCTAAATCCGGTTTGACTGGAATCCGACCTCAATATAGTTTTTTTTTTAGTTCTAGTTGCAATATAGTTTTTTTTTTTGTATTAATAACAAGCTTATTCAAGTTCATATTAGTAACCTGCAAACAAGTTTATAATTAGTATCGTTTGTATATTCAGCACGTTTTTAAGTATATGACGATCAGCATTGTATCCTAATTAAAGTGCTCATTGTGTTTATTTGAATCAGACTTCCGCTATCAGAAAACAGGTGTTCTTAGTTCCTATACGATTCTCATTGTGCTCACCGTCTCAAAATCTCTTTGAGATTCTCCGTACGTAAGAACCTATGTGCAGAGGTTGACTTTCTCTTATATAAGACCATGATGAATGCACCACATGAGGTTGACCTAGGAGGCTAAGTCCTCTATGGTTGACGGCGAGGAGTCCTGGGACGCGGTGGTCTCCTTCTGCGAAACAGTTATCGCGCAGAAGGAGGCTGCGGAAAGGGAGAGGGAGATCTCGACCTCCCTCCCGGCCCGCAGCAGACGCACCGGGCGTCGGAGGAGGGCATACGCTGCCCTCTTCCGGCCCCCCTAACTGGGTCCAGGGGCGGCGGACTTGGGGACGTCCGTCGCCCCCCATTCATCTGGACCCGAGGTGGCGGCGCGTGGTGTTCCCGTGCGCCCCTCTTTGACGTCGCGGGGGGAGTCAAACACCTCACTCCCCCCGCTGACCCGAGGTGGCCCGCAGAGGCGGGCCGGCACCAGCCGGGGATCACGGAAGTCGCAAGTTCTCGCGATCCCCGGCGTAGTGAGAGATGGAACACCGGGGTGGTTTTAGTCAGTAAGAGTCTGACAGACCCCTCCGCCCGCCCCAGGGCGGAGGACATCCATGAGGATTTCCCCCCGTTAAAAAAAAAAAAAAGGAGGCTAAGTCCTTTATGAACTCCACAAGGTGACATCCTTACAATAAAATTAATCTCTTTTTAAATTTCTTTTTTTTTCAGAAAATATCCCAAGGGAACACGCTTCCATTGCGGAATTTGTTCGAATGAGTCACCGCGGCCGTCGAACGCAAAGGACATTAGGAGGAACACGAATGGGTTTTAGTCAGTAGGAGTCTGACAGTCAGTCTTCTGCTACACTCAGTACGGAAGGAAAAAAAGGGAACAAGCTTCCGAGATAAAAAAATATATCACTATATATTATAAAACAAAGTCCTCCGCCACGTCTGTCTGTTCGCGGTAAACTCAAAAACTACTGCACCAATTTTCATGCTGTTTTCACAAATGGATAGAGTGGTTCTCGAGGAAGATTTTAGTATATAATTTGTCTAGAAAAAAATCAGAAATCCTTAAGAAAATTGCAGCGCGGACAAAGTTACGGGCGAAGTGCTGGTCCTATTATATTAATGCAAGTAGTTTATATCATGCTGGTATTCGAATCCGTTTAGTGGTTTTTGATACTTCAACATTTAAGATATTAGTCTGATTAGTAGGACAGGAGAAAACCTTTCAATTTTATGTTTGTGTTAATCAACCACACTGGTAGGCAGCCTACCTGACACAGGTGGACCATGGCTATGAATATTTACTATTTATTTATTATATACTTAATTGTACACCTCATATTTTAAACAGAAAAAGAACATTCTATAAAACAAGTGTACAATGGGCAGTCTTATCGGACTAGGATATATCTTACAGACAACCTTTGGATGGACTAAACGAAAGGAGATAGAGTTTGTCCTAACTAATACTAATTATTCATAGCAATATAAAATACGTAAATACAATACCAATTAATATACTAATAAATATCAAATATATAAATAATTGAGAAAGGAGCGGAAAAATTAGAGTGAAAAGTAATGCTCCTTCACCATTTTTTTTAAACGCTGGTAGCGTTTGAGCACGCCTCACTTCTATGAATAGTACATTACATAAATTCCCTTGGGACAATTTTCCTTGAGCTGGGACAGCATAAGACCACTCTCATTGGAAGGAACGCTACTACGTACGACACAGCTTTGTTTACTTAACCTTACAAAACCTCTTAAAGCTAAAACTCATATAAGCGGTCGTGAATGGTTTTATAAAATACTTAATTATCGTTTGACATTATAGTAGGCTTACAAAGATCAACTTGAGCAAGCGTAGAACTATCAATTCTCTTGCATTCAATAAGTTGAATGAAAGGAAACTTTTATCCAGCAGAAAATCATCCCAAGGGAATACACTCCGGGGATAAAAAGATGTCCTATATGTTATTTCAGACTATAACCTACCTTTGTGCCAAATTTCATCAAGGTCCGTTCAGCCATTCTGATGTGATTGGGTAACAAACATACATCCAAATTATTAAAAAAATACACTTACATCACTTGTAGGCTCAGTGACACCAATCTCCGTATAGTTCAGCTCAGTTTCAGTAGCACCAGTAAAATTATCGTCAACTGTAGGCGATATAGTTGTAGGAATGTACACAAATTCTTCATTGGTTGTATCTTTATACATCTCCACATAATCCAGGATGGGATAGTCGGTGGAGTTGTCTTCATTTGAATCGTAATATGAAGTGTCTAAGTCATCTAGTTTAAAGAGGTCGTTGTTCTTTTCATTTCCAAGCTTTGCTATAAGTCTATCAATTTCTTCTGTTTTCTTTTTAGTCTTAGCTGCTTGTTTTTGTTCAAGATTTTCTGTAGTTGTTAATATTGGAGCGGTTGTTGTGTTAACACTTTCTGCAGTTATACTGGTTTTGATTTCTTCGTGTATATTGCTGGTGTCTTCTTTTTGGTCATTCGCTTCTTCAGTCAAATCGACGTCAATTTTAGCGTTTCCTTTTTCAAAATCCACGTTAAAGTCAAAGCTTTTAACAAATATTTTCGTTTTGTTGTTGACATGTTTGAAAACAAAATTGGTGTCGTTTAATCTATTTTCAAACCAACTCGTTAAGCTTAACAGAATTTGATTCAAATCTTCGACTCCTACATTTTTGATTTGTTTGAAATTTGGTACTTCTAATTTAATATCAATATTTTCTACTACAGAAGTGTCTTTAAGAATATCGCTTACAATGTCAGTAGCACATTGCGAACTATCACATTCACTTTTAACACTGTTGAGAAACACAGCACATATTAATATCAGTATTATTTTTTTCATATTTACTAAATATACGTGAACACACTACATGAGATGCTATACAAATGCATAGTATGAATTGTTTTGCTCTACGTAACAATAATGTCATAACCTTCTTGATCAACCTTATCGTCTTCGTCATACGGTGTATTTTCGATTATTTCTTGTGATTTGGGAAAGACAGCGTCACCTTGAAAGTTTCGTGGCTTCGTTGACTTTGATGGACGATCACAATAATTAGTGAGGATTGTAATGGCTTTGTGATAGACGGAGCGGAAAGCGGGTCATGTGCTGTCGTGTTACACTGACCTCCTTTATGTAACTAATCAAGTTTGACATTACAGGCTTATATTATGTTTACTGTTGTTGTGGGATATTAGATAACGATATACAACCTGTAACAGAATAAACGCAATACCTCTTTAAAGGTCATTGAACTCATCATTATGAACAACTTTCACTATGGGACTGACACTGAAATCGCTAAAAAAATCGACTCCCCCATACATTTCTGTGCGCATAACTCGATAAAATGTGCTGAACAGCTGATTTTTTTTTCGCAAATTCGGCATTGGTCGCATAGTAAAAGTTGTTCATAGTGATGAGTATAATGACCCCTTAAGAGGTATTGCGTTTATTCTCTTACACGTTGTAGAAAGGTTGATTCAAAATAAATTGGAGTC
This sequence comes from Lacanobia wlatinum, assembly GCA_947578705.1. Classification (NCBI taxonomy): domain Eukaryota; kingdom Metazoa; phylum Arthropoda; class Insecta; order Lepidoptera; family Noctuidae; genus Lacanobia; species Lacanobia wlatinum. Next base: position 20,278,969 of record OX388046.1, read on the forward strand.
TTAATTTATTTGAACTTAATACACAGTTGTGGTATATAGATAGTACTTTTCTCTTATAAAAATCAGCGAGTCTATTCTATTTAAAGTCCTAGTTTGCTCATGATTTTTTCGTCTATGCGTACTACAATATAAAATCAATTCTCTTTTTCCCGAGGGGTAAGAATTATGATCCTACATTTTTTAAACAGGACCGGTCGTTGTGGCGACACTTGGGGGAGGCCTATGTCCAGCAGTGGACGTCTTTCGGCTGATATGATGATGATGATGATGATTTTTTTAAACATCATTCTGTCACTAAAAGTGCCTTCTATTGATAGGTAAATATGTACCATCTATAAAATAATATGTTTTGTCAAGTTCACAGGGGTAAATTATAAAAACATAAAATCACCACGCTTATAATAATATCAATAATCTTTAACAGCACTCCCACAAAATTCTTCCAATATAATAAAAAATACAAATAAGCAAAAACATCAACATAATTTATTATCAAAATAAATCTCGTAGCCAGCCTCTCAATAAGGCCGCGTCCTTAAAGATCAAAGCTCTGACAACTCCTCACGATCACGAACTGTAAGATTTTAATTGTCCTCGCCAATTACTCGGCCACTGTGATTAGTGGCTCGACGTGGCCATTGATGGGTATTGACGGTAGGACCCTGTCCGTCTTATTATAAAACACGATCTTAATTTAGTACTGGGATTAACACTAGGTTTAAACCATGACTAAATAAAACGTTATTATAAAATGAAGTTTATCACTAGTTCCTGAACTAACTATGGTACCAAAGTTAGTCCGCCGAGACCCCTTTTTTTTTTTTTTTTTTACGCGGGGAAATCCTCATGGATGTCCTCCGCCCTGGGGCGGGCGGAGGGGTCTGTCAGACTCTTACTGACTAAAACCACCCCGGTGTTCCATCTCTCACTACGCCGGGGATCGCGAGAACTTGCGACTTCCGTGATCCCCGGCTGGTGCTGGCCCGCCTCTGCGGGCCACCTCGGGTCAGCGGGGGGAGTGAGGTGTTTGACTCCCCCCGCGACGTCAAAGAGGGGCGCACGGGAACACCACGCGCCGCCACCTCGGGTCCAGATGAATGGGGGTCCGCCGAGACCCCTAGTTTAACTTCGGTACTAATTTATTTGAGGTTGGCGTTGACTAATATTTTTTGTTTTTCTATGTAAATTTGTTAAAAATTGATACTAATATGAATTGAATTGATGGATTTGGATATGTTGGATAGTCTTGGCGATCTAAAAGACATCATCATCGTGTGAATTCTTTTGAATTGAGTAACGTAGATTTTAGAAATAAGTATAGATTCAGAAAACGTTTTGGAGATCTTTTAGTGAGGATTTATCCGAAACAAACCTCGTAACAGAAATATTAAGAACAAAGAATAAAAATAAAAAGGTAATTTATTAAAAAAAGGACGCAACATGACTATGTAAACAGCCGTCGTCGCTCCACTTCACGCTAGAAGTGTTAAAGAATATGATAACTCGATTATAAAAAGCGCGTCAAAAGTACAAGTTGTGCTTGTTCAATATAGTGTACCATAAACAAATAACAATTTATAACATATTGTTGTATCGATAGTTAATTATTTAAGCATCCCAATTGTTATTATATTATAAATATTTTGAGAAACGGAACGTTTCTTCAAATAAAGATTGTATGAACGAATGAAAGAATGCCATTTTTGTTTCTTATCTGTGGATATTATTTAAACCATGGACTTTCTTTGGTACTAACTGATCCTCGAATAGTCTTAATTTTGTAATTGGAACACATTTTAAACCTGGTACTAGCGTTAATACCGTAACAATCCTAGACTTGTTAGTCTTGGTTTAAACCAGAACTTAAGCATTGTTTTGTAATAAGACGGTGTCTGTTTATAAACTTTGTACTATGGGTTGCCTCAAAGAGCTGTCATAAAAGACGGGGCCCGCTTGGGCGAGTGCCTGTCGGGGTTGCGGAATTTGTTCGAAAGAGTCACCGCGGCCCTGGAACGCAAAGGGCACTAGGAGGAACACGGATGGTTTTTAGTCAGTTAAGAGTCTGACACTCCCTTCTGCTTCACCCAGAGCGGGAGGAGTCATTTAATGATTTCCCATCTTTAAAAAAAAGGGTTGTTATAGGTATATTTTGTTTGCTATAGATTTTACGACTGGCAATATCTATATCTATACTAATATATAAAGCTGAAGAGTTTGTTTGTTTGCTTGAACGCGCTTATCTCAGGAACTATTGCTCCGATTTGAAAAATTCTTAGTGTTAGATATGTTAAGTGTTAGATAGCCCATTTATCGAGGAAGGCTATAAACTATATATCATCACACTAGACCAATAGGAGCGGAGTAATAATGAAAAATGTGACGCAGACGAAGCTGCGCGGGTCAGCTAGTTTATTTATAATCTGACTAGCCGTTTGCCAACTATGTTGAGGGCTTCCTCGACAACTCTATACATTAAATTATCATTTTAAATGCATAATTGCATTATACGCGAACGCCTTCAGATTTTGTAATAATCTAACAGACTGTGTAAGATATATCTTAGCACATGTCAGAAAGAAATTCAGAGCCCTAACTAACTGGGAACTAATACTGTGAGATATCTATGTATTTCACTAGTTGACCCGCGCAACGTCTCCGCTCCTGTTGATCTTAGCGTTATGATATATAGCCTATAGCCTTCCTCGATAAATGGGCTATCTAACATTGAAGGAATTTTTCAAAGCGGACCAGGAGTTCTTGAGATTAGCGCGTTCAAGCAAGCAAACAAACAAACAAACTCTTCAGCTTAACATATATTAGTATAGATATAGATAACGTACTATTGTTCTGCCTGTACCACACGGATAACCCGCCTACGTGCCCACCTATATTCAAATATTATCCAAATCAAATATAATTAAACTAACACACATCCAGAACTCTTTCTGAAACAGTACGCCGTAAGGTTGCCTGCTTGTCGGTCTTCTACAGATTGTACTTCGGCGAGTGTGCCCAAGGACTCCACGACCTCATCCCACCGGCCCCCTTCTACCATCGGACATCCAGACGCACTGCATCTTACCATCCCTACCTTGTTGCTATTCCACCAATGCGCGCTAAGCGTTTCCAAACGTCTTTTATAATGCGCACAGCAGAGGAGTGGAACTCTCTGCCTGCGTCTGTGTTTCCAAACGCTTACAACCCTAATCTCTTCAAAATTAGGGTGAAAAGGCTCCGTCGTTGACTTAGTCTCAGTTTTCTCTAACCTAGACTAGAGTCAAGAGCAAACCCATCACAAATAAAAAAAAGGTACTTACTAACGCTAATACTACGTACGGCACCTACTCGAGATAACATAAATAATGTTGACACAATATTACAAGAGATACATAATGTATCAACTCTTTGTTATTCATCACAGTGGCTCTCTGTTACTCCATATACTTCAATGTTATATGTCATCCCTTTATCAGCTACTGTTGATAGAATAATTGAGCTTATAAAAAATTCATTATTATAGTCTTTCTCCAATGGATCGTTGTTGTACGTTAGGTCAACAGACTATTGACACAAAAATAAGAAAATGTCACCCATTCTCAATGAATAAGATGCATTCAACGCCTAGCTGCGTGTTGCCTGTACGTACAGGGTTATTTTTCAATACCATATTTTATTTTCAGGTATAAGCTATCAAAAAAGAGCTGTTCTCTACATTTTCCGAGTCAGGCGCGCGAAAATATACTGAGCAACTGACATATACTGGGAGAGTATTTCTGAGAAAATGCTTGCCTGGAAAAAAACTTGGTTGGTAATTAAAAATAACTCTGTACTTAAGTTTACAACTTTAGGAAAGGGCGGTCTAGTTATCCTATTCAGAGAGAACATGGCTCTTTTTTTAATATTTTTCAATCATGGAAAATCATCAAATGACTTCTCCCGATCCTGGAGGAGCAGAAGAGAGTGTCAGAAAATTACTGACTAAAACCCGTCCGTGTTCCTCCTAATGCCCTTTGCGTTCCAGGACCGAATCATCATCATAACAGCCGGAAGACGTCCACTGCTGGACTTAGGCCTCCCCCAAAAGGGGGGGGTTTGCCATAATCGCCACGCTTGGCAGGTGGGTTGGCGATCGCAGTGCATGGTGTTGCATTTTACAGAGAACGCTGCTGCCCATTCTCTGGTGAGTCCCTTAGTCGCCTCTTACGACGCCCACGGGAACTGATGGGATGGTATTATTCTTTTACGGCACCATACGGCACCGGCCGGCGTACTATAAACAATACCGTCAAGAAAAGAAAATGTGAATTCTCCACAGCATACTTCTCAAATGACAATCAAAATTCCAACTAATGAAATTATTAACAAACACAGATTTCTCTATATGAAGCAAAACTTACAAAAACTGTACCAATCCATGAGAATCTGGCTAGTTTCATAACAATGCAGTCAATGCTCATAGTTGAGTCATTTGATCAAAGATAAGACGCAATGGATGACGGCACATGCAGTAATTGCTAATTAAGAGCTGTTTTATTAGTCGTTAGTCTTAATTCATATTGGTGTTTAGAAGTATTAACTTGCTTATTAGTGCACGGAAAGTATAAATTCACTAGCTAATACTCGTACCAACGGCTTCGCCCGCGTTATTGTTGGAAATTATATCCCAAGGGATCTGCTAAGCCTTTTCCCAACTATATTAGGGTCGGCTTCCAGTCAAACCGGATTTAGCTTAATACCAGTATTTTACGTGGAGCGGCTGCCTACTAGACCTGCACAACCCATTACCTGGGTAACACGGTACTCCTTGCCGATTTTCTGGCTTCTGACTTTCCGTAACGACTGCCAAAGATCTAAAAGCAAATGACAGCAGGGACCAACGGCTTAATATGGAGTCTCCGTGTGTTAAGATGGTTACCCATCCTCAGACCAACCTCGGCAAGCGTTGCTTAACCTTGAAGATCGGCCCATGTGGCTGTTATTATTTAGCCACGAGCTCCTCATCCCAAGGGAACATACTCCGTTCAGCCTTTTCGATGTGAAATCGTCAGAAATAGACGGACAGACAAAGTTACTTGCATTCATAATTTACAGTATGGACAGAGGCGTATTTAAAGATTTGGCGCCCCGGGCCATTCAGCTTAGCCGCCCCATTAATTTAAGAAAAAACAAACCTGATTTGCGGTGTGAAATAACAAATGAAAAAAAAACATAAAAATTAACTATTTCCTCACTATAATACGTAAATATTGTCATTTTTTTTGTGTACAAATTAGTTAAAAAAATCGTCAATGACGCTGTCATAACTTATGGCGTTTGTCGACTCGGCTTCTATATTCACAACAGCTAAGCTGTTTAAGCATAAGCGTATAGAAGGGGAGAGCGGGGTCCCCGGGCCATGGCCCCCTTGGCCCTAAGGTAAATACGCCCCTGAGTATAGATGCATGATGTGTGTTAACCTAGATGTGCGAAAAATAACTGTTTTTCTGTCTAGATTTCAATAAAGAGGGAAACGTGAATGCAATAACGGAATTCTTTAAATATATTTAATTTTGTTTAAAGAATTTCGTTAAAAAAATGAATGTTGAAATTTATTAGAAAGGGTGGCAAAACGAAATATGGCCATGCATTATGTGAAGAATGATACGAAATGTTAAGGTGCGAATGATAAGCCGTTGACAAGGTAAAAGGAAGAAGGTTTTTTTTTAAACTTTTCCCCACACTACGAATTTCTCCTGTATCGTGGGTGCACTTACAAACATACAAAGTCACATACACAAACAGCCAGACCCGGAACAACTATATGTATGTAGGCCTTACAAATATTGTTTATTACTACTCCGCTCCTTTTAGTCTTAGCGTGATGATATATAGCTTATAGCCTTCATCGATAAATGGGCTATCTAACACTGATAGAATTTTTCAAATCGGACAAGTAGTTCCTAAGATTAGCGCGTTCAAGCAAACAAACAAACTCTTCAGCTTTATAAATATTATTAGTATAGATATAGATAACGTACTATTGTTCTGCCTGTACCACACGGATAACCCGCCTACGTGCCTACCTATATCCAAATATTATCCAAATCAAATATAATTAAACTAACACACATCCAGAACTCTTTCTGAAACAGTACGCCTTAAGGTTGCCTGCTTGTCGGTCTTCTACAGATTGTACTTCGGTGAGTGTGCCCAAGAACTCCACGACCTCATCCCACCGGCCCCCTTCTACCGTGGGACATCCAGACGCACTGCATCTTATCATCCCTACCTTGTTGCTATTCCACCAATTCGCACTAAGCGTTTCCAAACTTATTTTATAATGCGCACAGCAAAGGAGTGGAACTCTCTGCCTGCGTCTGTGTTTCCACACGCTTACAAACCTAATCTCTTCAAAATTAGAGTGAACAGGCTCCTTCTGGGTAAGCTCGCTCCATCGTTGACTTTGCCTCTGTCATCTCTGACCTAAACTAGAGTCAAGAGCAAACCCATCACAAATACAAAATAACGTACTTACTAACGCTTATACTACGTACGGCACCTACTCGAGATAACATAAATAATGTTGACACAATATTACAAGAGATACATAATGTATCAACTCCTTGTTATTCATCACAGTGGCTCTCTGTTACTCCATAAACTTCAATGTTATATATCATCCCTTTTATCAGCTACTGCTGATAGAATAATTGTGCTTGTAAAAAAATGCATTATTATAGTCTTTCTCCAATGGATCGTTGTTGTACGTTAGGTCAACAGACTATTGACACAAAAATAAGAAAATGTGACCCTACTCAATGAATAAGATGCATTCAACGCCTAGCTGCGTGTTGCCTGTACGTACAGGGTTATTTTTCAATACCATATTTTATTTTCAGGTATAAGCTATCAAAAAAGAGCTGGTCTTTACATTTTTCCGAGTCGCACGTGCAAAAATGTACTGAACAAGTTACTTAATTTGGGAGAGTATTTCTGAGAAAACGCTTGACTGGAAAAAAAATAGTATTTGGATTGTAAAGTGATGGCCCGAAACACAGGTTTAAATTAACCTAGATCGGTCGGCTGGTCGCTACCTAACATTGCAATTCCGAACAACCATTACTTGCACCTATAGTTTTAGTTTATTTTTAAGCACTATAATTGTATTAATAACTTATTTTTTTGTAAACGTTTTATTTGAATAAATTATTATTATTAAAAAAACTTGGTTGATAATTAAAAATAACTCTGTACTTAAGTATGCTTCAGGAAACGGCGGTCTAGTTATCCTATTTATAGAGAGCATGGCTCTTTTTAAATATTTTTTAAGGATGGAAAATCATCAAATGACTCCTCCTGATCCGGCAGAGCAGAAGGGAGTGTCAGAATCTTACTGACTAAAACACATCCGTTTTCCTCCTAATGCCCTTTGCGTTCTAGGGCCGTGGTGACTCTATCGAACGAATTCCGCAACCATGGCAGGCACTGGCCCTAGCTGGCCCCGTCTACTATACTAATATTTCTAGGGAGTAGTTTCTTTTGAAGCATTTCCAGATACTGGAAACCATGTTTAAAAACGTTATGAAACAATGCTTTAGTAACTTTAAACAATCATCATCATCATCATCATAACAGCCGGAAGACGTCCACTGCTGGACATAGGCCTCCCCCAAAAAGGGGGGGTTTGCCATAATCGCCACGCTTGGCAGGCGGGTTGGCGATCGCAGTGTATGGTGTTGCATTTTCAAAGAACGTTGCTGCCCATTCTCTGGTGAGTCCCTTAGTCGCCTCTTATGACAGCCACGGGAAGTGATGGGATGGTATTATTCTTTTAAGGCACCATACGGGACCGGCCGACACCATACGGCGTACTATAAACAATACCGTCAAGGAAAGAAAATGTGAATTCTCCACAGCATACTTCTCAAATGACAATCAAAATCCCAACTAATGAAATTATTAACAAACACAGATTTCTCTATATGAAGCAAAACTTACAAAAATTGTACCAATCCATGAGAATCTGGCTAGTTTCATAACAATGCAGTCAATGCTCATAGTTGAGTCATTTGATCAAAGATAAGACGCAATGGATGACGGCACATGCAGTAATTGCTAATTAAGAGCTGTTTTATTAGTCGTTAGTCTTAATTCATATTGGTGTTTAGAAGTATTAACTTGCTTATTAGTGCACGGAAAGTATAAATTCACTAGCTAATACTCGTACCAACGGCTTCGCCCGCGTTATTGTTGGAAATTATATCCCAAGGGATCTGCTAAGCCTTTTCCCAACTATATTAGGGTCGGCTTCCAGTCAAACCGGATTTAGCCGAATACCAGTATTTTACGTGGAGCGGCTGCCTACTAGACCTGCACAACCCATTAACTGGGTAACACGGTACTCCTTGCCGATTTTCTGGCTTCTGACTATCTGTACAGACTGCCAAAGATCTAAAAGCAAATGACAGCAGGGACCGAGGGCTTAACATGGAGTCTCCGTATGTTAAGATGGTCACCCTTCCTCAGACCAACCTCGGCAAGCGTTGCTTAACCTTGAAGATCGACCCTCTGTTATTATTTAGCCACGAGCTCCTTATCCCAAGGGAACATACTCCTGGGTTAAAACCGTATTCTATGTCGTAATCAAGGGGCATGTTCTAACCGTTTGTCAAGTTTCATTAATATCCGTTCAGCCTTTTCGATGTGAAATCGTCAGAAATAGACGGACAGACAAAGTTACTTGCATTCATAATTTACAGTATGGACAGAGGCGTATTTAAGGATTTGGCGCCCCGGGCCATTTAGCTTAGCCGCCCCATTCATTTAAGAAAAAAAAAACCTGATATGCGGTGTGAAATTACAAATGAAAAAAAAACAAAAATTAACTATTTACTCACGATAATAGGTAAATATTTTCATTTTTTTTTGTGTACATATTGGTTAAAAAAATCGTCAATGACGCTGTCATAAGTTATGGCGTTTGTCAACTTAGCTTGTATATTCAGAACAGCTAAGCTGTTTAAGCATAAGCGTATAGAAGGGGGGAGCGGGGTCCCCGGGTCATGGCCCCCTTGGCCCTAAGGTAAATACGCCCCTGAGTATAGATGCATGATGTGTGTTAACCTAGATTGTTGCGAAAAATAACTGCTTTTCTGTCTAGATTTCAATAAAGAGGGAAACGTGAATGCAATAACGGAATTCTTTAAATATATTGACTTAGTTTTTTTTTTATATTCGCAACCACTGTTGAAATTTATTAGAAAGGGTGGCAAAACGAAATATTATGTGAAGAATGATACGAAATGGTAAGGTGCGAATGACAAGCCGTTGACAAGGTAAAAGGAAGAAGGATTTTTTTAAACTTTTCCCCACACTAGAAATTTCTACTGTATCGTGGGTGCACTTACAAACATACGAAGTCACATACACTAACAGCCAGACCCGGAACAACTATCTGTAGGCCATACAAACTTTTGTTTCGTGCGGGAAAAGAACCCACGAGTCCACGACACGCGGCGCAGCAGCCGATCGCTCAACCACTGCACCAACCGTGTCGTCATGCCATGGTATTTTTAACCGACTTCCAAAAAAGGAGGAGGTTCTCAATTCAGTGGTTTTTTTTTTGTATGTAGACCGATTACTCCGAGGTTTCTGATTGGATTTCTGTGTTTTTTTTAGTTCGATGCGGTATACTTGTATTGTTCATATAGTGAAGTGATTCCCAGTCACGGTTTCTTGTTGACACACAATGAGTCTACAGAAGTGTAGATTAAATAAAAATATTGGAAAATTGCATGAACCTTAAAAGTAGTGGTAGTTACGAGTAGTATCTCTACCTGTTTGTTTTTCCTCCAATTATTAAAATCTTGAAATTAACTTTCTTTTTTGCCGCAGAAATTAAAAAATAGCCTATGATGCTACGCAACAGTGTAAATTTCTATAGTTATTTATTCTGTAAATCGATCTTCTTCTTGTCATGTGGCAAAGTCTAACGACCACACACCTTAGTTTCAGAGTTTCTAAACCGCCTCAAGGTCCGGAACCACCGGCTTATACGTGCCTTCCAAAGCATGGAATCATCTTTTTATCAGACAATCAGGTGATTCAAGCCTGCGATGTCCTAGCCAAACTGGAAAAAACTTCACAAAGTATGCTTGGGAGGTGGGAATCGACCACCGGGTCACAAGGCAAACATCTAAACCACTCGACCACGGAGGCAGTTAATAGTTAGTAAATTGATTAACAATTACTACACACAATTATTTTTATTGTACTTGAACAATCCCAGGACCCTGGGGTCCCGGTCCTTTGGTAGGCGTACGAGGGGCCAAAGCCAACTCCCAGAGGCCCCGTTAGACATTTCTAATGGAATGAGGCACCAACCGACGATTATCCCTGTTTGCACTATTAAAGCTACACAAAATTATTATACACCTTTTAATTTACGTTTGCCAATTTAAACTACATGACGCCGATGAAAGAATTTTCACCATCGGAAATATACTTCCAGGCATTCCACACATTTCACAAACAAACAAAATTTTACCTGTACACATATAATATTAGGCATACTGTTCAAATTAACTCACCATCATCTGCAGTTTCCAAGGCTTTCCGGTCACCATTTCGACGTCTTCCGATCCTCTTGTACTTAACTTACTCACGTCAACCGAATCCCTCATCAAGTTAGTATCTTCTTCATCATCAACCAACTCATTTTCGTTCGCTTTCGTTGTTAAAACAATTGGTTCTTCAGTAACCTCATTATCCTTAGGATCGTCACCAACCAAATAACCTTCTTTTGTTGTACTACGTTCTGGTATATACCCTGTTGTGGAAATTTCAGTGGTATAAGTTGTATCTTGGATAGTTGTACTAAGTTCTTCGTTAATACATCTTTTTGATTTACTTTTTGGAGGTTGAACTGTGTAATAGTTTTTTGTTACAGCTGGTTCTTCGCTAACCATTGATTTTGGTTGTTCGTCTTCTATAACTACACCTTTAACCAAAGTCTTAGGTATACCACCATCTTCATCTATTTCTTTGGGTGGAGTGTCATCACTTTCTTTTTTGCTTGCGGTTTTCGTTCCTTGTGTTATCGGTTCTTCAAGAAATACATAGTCTACAAATATAGGTCTTTGAGGTAATTCGATATAGTCTTTCAATTGTTCGACAGCTATATATCTTTTGACTTTCTTCTTGAAATCAATCTCGTCTTTCATAAATTCGTCGATATCGAGACCGTCAATAGTTGAAAGATCTACGTAATCGAAATCAGTTGTGGTGTACGTTTCTGTTGTAAAGCCTGATTCAACTTCTATCCTAGTGAGTTCTAGTTCGGTTATCGTAGGTATCCTTCTGATGGTGATGTTCGCGTTTACATAATTGTAAATATCCTTCCAGTATCTTGCAGTATACAAAAACGATGATATCATAAACAGTACTACAAACAAAATCATTAGAATTAGCGTCTTTATGATCAACTTTAACGCTGACTGTGATACGTACATCTTGATGAGTATAGTCTTCTTTTACTTTAAAACACAATTTTGAAAGATAATCACTAAGTTATCCGTTTTTAAGCACTTTGTTTATTACGCCACTAGCCCTGCACAGAATAACCGACCTATTTTAGCCACGGATAATACCACCACACAAGTGATTCTGAACCGATGTTAAAATCTATACTAGTGACAAACATAACAATGTATAACATCACCATGGGTTTTGTATAGGATCGTTATAGGTCACATATATGGCAGGTTATGCGCAGAATATAACAATAGCCCATATGGTTGCCTTGTAGGTCGGGAAAACACTGATGATGGTACTACCTTACTGTTGCGATCATCCATACTGATTATTCCAATCGTCTGAGTCATTGTCATGTCAGCTGTCATTTGTTTTATTTGCGTAAGTATTTTATGCAAATATTTATCAATATTACATCCACGAAATCTGACACCAGCGGTTTTAAAAATGCCACTTTAGTAGAATTAGCCAGCAAGTCAAGCTACCCGAAACTGCCAAAATTTCCCACTCCTAAGCGATAAAGATGAAAATGATATTTGACAGATTGTGTATGATTTATAATATAATATCTACACTAATATTATAAAGAGGAAAGATTTGTTTGTTTGTTTGAAATGAATAGGCTCCGAAACTACTGGACCGATTTGAAAAATTCTTTCAGCAATGGATAGCTACATTATCAGGGAGTAACATAGGCTATATTTTATCCCCGTACTCCCACGGGAACGGGAACTACGTGGGTGAAACCGCGTGACGTCCACTAGTTATAAATATTATAAAGAGGAAAGATTTGTTTGTTTGTTTGAAATAAATAGGCTCCGAAACTACTGGACCGATTTGAAAAATTCTTTCAGCAATGGATAGCTAGATTATCAGCAAGTAACATAGGCTATATTTTATCCCCGTACTCCCACGGGAACGGGAACTACGCGGGTGAAACCGCGTGACGTCCACTAGTGATTTATAATATGATTCTACTCAAGTGGCTTTTTTAGACCAGCAGAATTATCAAGTGGCATCGTGTTAGCATGTGTGACCCAGTTACTGAGTTGCTCTAAGTTAAATACTGGTACTCAGCTGTATATCGTAATACTTGAAGCCGACCCCACATGTTTGTGAAAATGATCTCTATTGTGAGTAAAAAATGACTACTACGGTATAATGACAAAAAAAAATGGAAAGCAGCGGCTTTCTATCAGATAGGGAATATCGAAACTGGTCAATCAATACATGTTTCGATCGGATCGTATCGGGTCATTAAATTACGTACCAGTCAATGTCAGGCATTGAATTTCTTAAGAGCTATATTGTTCACAATTTCCAATATGGTAATGAGATTTGTACTTTTATACATTTCCCTGTTCGTGAAGTTAGGTTACGCCTGTGAAAGTTGACAGGGCAAAATAGAAGTAGGTATATCCTTGCTGTAAATATTTTATCAGGCGCTAAACATTAATTTCACAAGAAGTCACTGCAATGAGTGTTAGGGCTGCCGATACTTGCAACTTACTTCAAGCGCTACTGAAACGCGCTGGTAAAGGGTATTTACAACATATTTGTATGAATTAATCCTGACATTTGCCCAGAACTTTTTTACCATTTCATGAATGTATGTTTTTAAGTTCATCTCCCTTCACTATATTTGGAAAGTTTATTGAATGTTTTTCGTGAATTTTCAAAACAAATGGTTGAACTTTTATGGAACCAGAAATGTTTTTTTAATGTAACAGTTCTGGTTAACAGAATTATCTGAAACCAATATCTATGTAACGCTTTCAATAAACATACAAACTTAAACAAAGTAATGCACAGGATCCTGGAAATTTTATACGTTGGATAATAACATTTTTTAACTTTAAATAAATTGAAAATAGAGAATCAATAAAAACATACCAAAATCTGTTTAAAAATGTTTAATACACCTTAAAAACTAAATAACAACAATATTTACAACACACGCACACACAAACAACGAACAACAACAAGTAACAACAATATAACAACAGTCAACAACAATTAAAATAAGGCGGTAGGGTTAAAAGATAAAAGTCGTACATTTGTAGAATATCTGGCCAGAAAAAGCTTGGACAATATTTTTTGCCATTAGAGAACAATCTCATTAAAATAGTTTGAATTCGGAAACGTCAAAGGCCTTATATTTTTAAAGCAACTCCAAAGAACACGTTCTTAATTTAAATCTTGTGCGACCCTCCCTTCTTGGTATGGATGATAGTTTCATACACTGGAACCTTGAAAGGGACAGGTTTCTCTATAGGAACCAAAATATGCTTAACAACTTCGAACGGCACTTCCTTGATTTTGGGTACATGTACGATCCTTTCAACTGGGTACGGTACGGACTTTTCAACGGGGATGGAAACTTCTTTAATGATCGGGATGACAACGGCTTTTGGGACGGGAACCTGGATGGGTATGGGGTGTGGCACAGGGATGATGACGGGCTGATTGACTTTGAACTCTACGTTCTTAGGCAGAGGGACGACTATCTCTTTGTAGTGCTTGATAGGTTCAGGGTTCTCCTCTTCAACGTGTTGGTGGACGGGGTAGACGTGGGATTTCAAGTCATGGCCGCCGTAGTCACCACCGCCATAGTCGCCGCCGGAGCTACCGCCCCCGAAGTCGTGGGAGCCACCCCCATGGCCGCCGAAGTCGTAAGAACCGCCGCCGAAGTCGCTGGCTTGCCACTGTGGATTAAAGAAAAATATGACATGAGTATTGGAGAAAAAGATGTGAAGTCTGCAGATGTGATGATGGGAAATTAATATGGTAAGATTTTATAGAACGACATAGTTATGTTTGATAGGCTAAGATCCATGAAAAAATTACACTTGTAACGCCGACTCTAATTAATTTAGTGTAAGAGATTGTTGATGACAAAGTATGTGTGGTAGGAAACGGTACATGCACAACGGATCAAAAGGAAGTGTAACGGTATAAGGGAAGTACGATAAAGAAGTCCCTACTCTACTCTAGTAGACGGTAGGCAGTGTTGGCGGACTAATAGCCATATAGGTGGACCAACAGCTAAAACCGCGGGTGAGACTTGGATGAGGTTTTACACATACCAGGGAAGCATAACATAAAAGAGCTTATACTAAACAGTGCGTGGAATGAGACTACCAATGATGATGATTGTTTTGTAGCTGTTCCTACATAACGTAACACTGTTCATAATCAGCAATGGAAACAATACAAAGCACCATTTGAAGTTCTTAAAAAAATAAAGTATGGCTCTCCACGAACTCGTACTTGGCTCAATCAATCTTAAACATTATACAATAAGATGACACCGTATTCCAAGCCTAAGAGACTACTCACACTTATTCAGCTCCATTCGCATTACGCTGAACGATTTTGGTCACACTTATCTAAGAATGAGAAGGCGGCAGCTGCAGAACAGCGCTGAACTCTATCTATAGCACTCGCATGACACATCTATCCTCATTTTATGCTTGTTTGCCGCGAAAGCTGAATGGATGCGTACGCGTCTCCATACAAAATCGTTGTTTTCTATTGGCATAAGCTGAATAGAGCTGAATAAGTGTGAGTAGTCCATAAGCTTTTCTATTTACATTGCAGCATGAAAAAATAACCTGCAATTCGACACAGTCAGCTTTCATTGATAGAAAATCTAGATTAGCTACGTGCCTGCCTACTGGTATAGTTGTGATAGTTGTTTTTAATTTAACTGACTGGTATTCAATTCAAGCAATTTAAGGTAGGTACTCTATTACATAATGAAATAGTTACGATGTTCCGAATGGCTGGTTGCAATAGGCTAGTTTCCACCATCAATAAATTGCAAATTTATTTAGTCCGTCAGTTAGAGTATTGAAAAATAATGGACACGTATTTTTTGTCTCCACAAGAAAGTAAAGATTTACCTCACAGCTCAATCCCAAAAAATTAAACTTTCTATTTAAAATGAAACGACACACTTAAATAGAAACATTTCAGCTAAAACTGCTCACTTTTAACACCAAAACTCTCCGGAATCGGTTACTCGACAATTTAATAACAGTAACAACGTTGAAAAAAAATTCGAATAAAAAGCAAGCGTTTCCGGCGCAACGACATGCTCGCTATTTAGTCTATGATGCTTTTTTTTCCTTTTTTTCACAGTCTGTGGTCCGTATTACTAACAGAGCACGGAACGCTGTGTCTAGAGAGGCCAATCGTCTGCGCAATAGTATGTTACCAATTAATTTTTTTTTCTTTATTATTTTGTCATCCGTATCATCATCTGCCTAGCCTTTTCCCAGCTATATTGGGGTCGGCTTCCAGTCAAACCGGATTCAGCTGAATACCAGTATTTTACGTAGAGCAGCTGCCTACCAGACCTCCACAACCCATTATCTAGGTGACACGGTACTTCTTGGCAAAACTGGGGTCAGTTTTCTGGTTTCTGACAATCCGTATTTTTGCATCCGTATATTACTAGTTGACCCGAGCAACTTCGTCTGCTCCACTCCTATTGGTCTTAGCGTGATGACATATAACCTATAGCCTTCCTCGATAAATGGGCTATCTAACGCTGAAAGAATTTTTAAAATCGGACTAGTAGTTCCTGAGATTAGTGCGTCCAAGCAAGCAAACAAACAAACTCTTCAGCTTTATATATTAATATAAATATAGATTTAATACTTAACGCACACAGATCTACGGAGGCGGACTTAATGCCTTAGGCATTTTCTACCAGTCAACCTTTTGTTAATGCAGAGAATAATAGTAGTAGGAGGGGTGGGTTGTTTAGTGATGTAGTTTTTATTAATTACTTTTTATGCTGCTCCGATCGACGTCATCCAATCAACGCCGGCTGTCACTGAGAACCTGCGCTGTGGCTCTGTCAGTCACACGAGTCCCGGTATTATACTTGAAGATGGCCATTTAATTTATTTTTTATTTAGTTTTAAAGAAGGCTTGCAGACTAACAAACCAATGATGTGAAGAAACTAATATTAAAATATAACTAAATAGCCTCCATATATAGTTAAGTCGATAAAAGAATGTACATAGAAGTTAATATAATTAGAGTAAGCAGAGCCTTGAGCGGATGTATCGCATATCTTCCTAAATTGTTTGAGTTCATTTTCTCTTTATTCGTTTATTTATGGCATGTTCCATGCTTAGCGGAAATAAATAGCCGCTGAGTCATCTCAGTGCTCTGTGGTATAACATTTTGCGTTGACGTTTTTATTTTCGTTCGGTAACTTCTGTAACGGTTATCCAATCGGTTCGTTGCGTTCGGAAATCAAGTTATTAGAGCGGAACTTTTAGTATAGTTAAGTGTTAGGTAATAGTGTTACAATTATTGTCAATTTATTTTAGAATTTAGAGTGGTGCAGACGTTAATTGGGCGTTTAATAATGGGTCTGCTTAGTTTTTTTTTATAATTTGAGTGATGTTCTAGTGGAAGTATTTGTAACGATCTTTAAAGAAAAAACTGTTCGGAATAAATCAAAAAGTTTGAGCGACATTAATCATGGATTTATTAGGTACATTATTAACTGAGCCCATGCAAAATATGAATGTAAACATGCCAAATGTCAGCTTTCTACGACCAGTGCTTTCGGCTGTGCTTTGTCTGTCAGTCAGTCAGTAACGGATTTTTTTTATATTTTAGGATATTGATTTTTGTCTTTCTATCTGTGTATCTAAGGACCATAAGACAGAACCATAAAAAGTAAATTCTACAGGATTTTTTTCCAATAAAGGTCTATGAAGATACCGCGACCAAGGTCTACATCGCCTTGAGAAAATAATAAAAAAAGAAATTAGGCAACGAACAACATATAATATGCTTTTATGACATTTTATATATTTCTGTTAAAGAAAATATACATTACACTTTTAGTATTTAGGGGCCCGTGTGGTGAGGGATGTATAAGAAACCTTAATTTTCTTCATATTTTTTATCTAAATCTATACTAATATCTATACTTAATATATAAAGCTGAAGAGTTTGTTTGCTTGTTTGCTTGAACGCACTAATCTCAAGAACTACTGGTCCGATTTGAAAAATTATTTCAGTGTTAGATAGCCCATTTATCGAGGAAGGCTATAGGCTATATATCATCACGCTAAGACCAAAAGGAGCGGAGCAAACGAAGTTGCGCGGGTCAACTAGTTTTTAATATGGTAGGTGCCAGATAAACTTGCAATAAAGTACATTGACCTGTCATTAATATCCCTTCGTAAATACTCGAACAATAAATTATGAATCTTGTCGTTATGCGTCTTGTATAACTCCGTCTCCCTCCCACACTGTTTCATGATGGTTTTTAAGATGTCATAATAGGTACCCTTTTTTAAGGATGGGAAATCATCTAGTGACTCCTCCCGCTCTGGGCGAAGCAGAAGGGAGTGTCAGACTCTTACTGACTAAAACCCATCCGTGTTCTTCCTAGTGCCCTTTGCGTTCCAGGGCCGCGGTGACTGTTTTGAACAAATTCCGCAGCCCCGGCAGGCACTGGCCCTAGCGGACCCCTTTTTCTATGCTGACATCTCTTCGAGGCGCGCGTGGAACACAGCGCGCCGTCGACTCGGGCCTGGTTCTTATCGGACAGCGAGCCACCCAACGCTCGCCGTCCGCAGGCCCGTCATAATAGGTAGGTACCCAGGACAGCCTTATATCTTAATTTCTGTTTTTATTATTAAGAAAGACAATAAATGTATGTGGGTCAATGTCCATTATTGCACATTTATCTGGTGGTTCCATAGGGTCACGTTTGACCACAACCGAAATGGCAGATGGGCCCCTTGCGCCTTGTGACGCGCTTCCAATATCTTTACGGGATATTAAAGAAGTTTCCTCGTACGTGACCCATGTGTCAAAAGCATGCGTGATATGCTATAGCTTTACTGATAAAATAAAGTACGGGACACGAGTCATGAACACAGATGAATGCAGCAGGGTGATCTCGCCGATGTCCGGTGGGCGAACGAAACTTGCAAGCGCAAAAGTCGATGAGCATTGACTGACAAACCAATATCGTGAAGCGTCAGAGCTGTCGTCGTCAAACCGACCAATGGAGACTCAAGACTCGTGCCATGCTTTTTGTATTGATTACGTACTGTGCAAGAACCGCTTGATATGCTCATGTGAAGAGAAGGGATGCAACGCATGTTACTAAAAGAGTTGTGAATATAAACGTGGATGGATGGAGAGGGAGAGGAAGGCCAAAGAAAAGATGGATTGATTGTGTGAGGAGTGATATGAAAGAAAAGGGAGTAGTGATAGCGTAACGGCTGACAGGACAGAATGGAAGAAAAATAAGTGTTGCGCCGACCCTAAGTAATATGGGATAAGGGCAGGAGATGAAGACGTACTGTGCAAGTTAGCGAAATTACAGCGTACTGTATCGTCTTCATTTTTGTTTGCGTAGCAAAACAAAAAAAAAATGTCATATATTTTAGAATTTCTAACTTACGGATCAACTGAAATGAACCCTAGGACCAAGCGTAAGAGAGAAGGTAAATAAAGGAGATCATCATCATTATATCAGCCGAAAGACGTCCACTGCTGGATATAAGCCTCCCCAAGCGTCGCCACAACGACCGGTCTTGCGCGTCTCGCATCCATCGGCTACCCGCGACCTTCACCAGGCCATCGGTCCATCTTGTGGGAGGCCGCGCCAACGTTACGTCTTCCGGTACGCCGTCGACACTCCATGACTTTTCGGCCCCATCGACCATTTGTTCTGCGAGCAATGTGCGCTGCCCACTGCCACTTTAGTTTGGCGATCCTTCGGGCTATGTCAGTAACCTTGGTTCTCTTGCGGATATCAACATTCCTGATTCGATCACGCAAGGAAACTCCAAGCATTGCTCTCTACATTGCCCTTTGAATGACTTTGAGCCTTCTGATGAGGCCCAATAAAGGAGATGGAACACGGAAATTGAGTGTACGGAACCTTTTAGAATATAGCGATTCTAATACACATCACAGCTAGGAAATAAATAGCCCGCCCGAAATGTATTACCGTTGAATTTTTTAATATAAGTACGGTACGTACAAAGGGGATGTTTTTATGTGGTAACATCAAAGACGAAAGTACGGGATTAATAATATCGCCGTCATTGCCAAGAGAATGATAAAACTGAGGTTTTTGTGTATTACGATATTATTATTTGGCCTAAATTTTTAGGATTAAGGGGGATTTTTCTTTTTGACGTGAGAAAATCAAGGATAATTTGTACCAACTTGCTTATTCGACTCTCTTGTTTTAATTGAAGTAAGTGTAAAGAAGATTTTGCTGTTATATCGCTGTCCCACCACCCGCTCGTCAAATACCTGAGGGCTATTACATGTTTTCTTGAATTTGAGCGTTTGACTCGAGTGTGATTATGGTTTATATATAGCCAAAAATTAAAAAATATATATATATGTCCAAGAAAGTCTGATTATTTTTCTTGGGAGTGCTTTAAATAAATATTTCAATTTTTATTTAAAGCTTTTCATTATGCATTTGTTATACACCATGCTTTCTTATACCACCGAAAATACAAATAAGAGACGGAATGATATTGTATGTGTTTCAAATGCGGTTTCAAAGTATGTGTTTGTAAAAAGATTTTTTACATTTTTAAGTCCATTTCTGTACAAATCGATTAAATAGAAAACTAAGTATCTACAAGTTACATTATTATAGCTGTAAAGAAACAATTGTGCAACATTTGCTTAGTATCTCTTACGTAGAGACAGAAGATCTTCTTTTTGTCTGTATATAAATTATGATGTTTCCTTTAATTTAAGTTTTTATTATAGTCAATTGATTTGATTCGTTGTTAGTTTATTATTTTAAGATAAAATGTATGTATAAGCACTTACTAGCCTGAAGCACAGGTCCAT
Organism: Lacanobia wlatinum; assembly: GCA_947578705.1. Taxonomy (NCBI): domain Eukaryota; kingdom Metazoa; phylum Arthropoda; class Insecta; order Lepidoptera; family Noctuidae; genus Lacanobia; species Lacanobia wlatinum. The sequence continues at coordinate 20,299,352 of OX388046.1, forward strand.
CCTAGTTCAGGAAAATTAGCAAAGTCTGTGTTCTTAAAAGTTTAAGATTTATTTTATTGTAAATGTGCCCCTTTTTAATTAAATAAACGATTTATTATTATTAATTTATTTACGTAAATTAGTAAAAACCTTGTCTCTGCAAAGGATGTTTCATAAAATTTTACTTTAGGCATCTTTTGATGCTTTGTTACCTCAAAGATATAATAATTTAATCATTAATCAAAATGTTTATGGTACAACTGTTTCTTTTACTTCGAAGTGTATTCAATTTATTATGTTTCATACAGTAATACACCAAAAATAATTCCGTAAAACAGAGAGTTACTGATAATTTTCGTCCAAAATTATTTTCTTTTTTCTATGAAAACATAATCCAAATTCAAACAAAAAGTAAGTAATAACTACACACACACACACCACACTATGTTAACTTGCTTGAAAAAAAAATTGTCTATATAAATGTAAAACAATATTTTTAAACAATTGTTGTATACAGCGCTACAATTACTATAAATCTCGGGAAACGCGGTCTGTAGCTTTACACCGCGCCAAGCGCTCGATTTTGTATTAGCACCAACACCACAGCTCGAAAAAATAGCGCAAGTACTATCACTAATCAGTACCAAGATAGGTACGAACTGAACCGTACACGCGCGAGGTATAAGATCGTGATAGTTTCTTCTTTTTATTTTGCAAAATGTCAGAGTGCGGATAACATCTTTAGTTAGTCCTAGCTTTTGCCCGCGAAATCGTACGCGCATATCCCGTTCCATCCCGTTGCCGTGGGAATTTCCGTAAATCCTTTCTTAGTGCTCCCCTACACTCCCCAAGAAATCTACACGTCAAATTTCAGCTTTCTACGACCAGTCGTTTCGGCTGTGCGTTGTCTGTCAGTCACTCACTCACTCAGCAACGGAAGTATTTTATTTACAACCTGTAACAGACTAAACGCAATACCCCTTAAAGGGTCATTGAACTCATCATTATGAATAACTTTCACTATGGGACCAATACTCACGAAAAAAAAATCGCCTCCTCCATACATTTATGAGCGCATAACTCAACAAAATGTACTAACAGCTGATTTTGTTTTCGCGATTTCGGGATTGGCCCCATAGTAAAATTTGTTCATAATTATGAGTACAATGACCCCTTAAGAGGTATTTTGTTTATTCTGTTATACGGTGTATTAGGAAGGATAGACGCGTCATGTACCAAAATCACAGCTCTAAAAACAGCTAATCGGTAGCAAGATAGCTACGAACTTATACACGCGCAGAAGATCTTGGTAGTTATTTTCTTTTTAACCGACTTCAAAAAAAGGAGGAGGTTATCAATTCGACTGTTTTTTTTTATGTTTGTTACCTCATATTAACCGACTGGATGAACCGATTTTCATGATTCCTTTTTTTATTTGAAAGCTGGTGCTTCCCGTGTGGTGCCATTGCCACCACGTCAGGATCTGATGATGGAAACCCTTTCTTTTTTTTTTTTTTTTTTTTTTTTTTCTGTGGGGAAATCCTCATGGATATACTCCATCTGGGGAGACGGATTGTTATGTCGGACTCCTACCGACTAAAACCCCACAGTTCCTACCGTTACCATAAGTGGGAGGCCCGGGATACAATAAAATTCACGCGCGCCCCCATGATGGAAACCCTGAGAAATCGAGGGCAACTCTCGAAAATTGTAGGCACGTATTTGGTAAAAACATGATATTCGTCTGTATATCGGGTGATACTACAAAAGAATGATAGTTTGGATCAGACCTGATGATGGAGACGACAGAGAGTCAAGGGAACTCCACATCGGTATGTAGGAACTACCAAGTGTTTGGGCTTATTTCATTCGTATTGACGAGACCTTTACACCGAAAGCACTTAGTTTTATTTTCATAACATAACATCACGCAAGTACGCTGTGAATGGGTACGCAGGTACCACTAAAAAGTGAAAAATACATTTTACATTTTTTGTAAAAAAGTTTTTTATTTTTCACTTTTTAATGATGCAATTTCAGAGTGTGGGTAACATCTTTAGTTTATATTAAATTCAAATCCAAAACCCGCCGCGTCTTCTTACGCGCATATATCAGCTGTTTCATACGAAATGAAATATTTAGCCGATGAAAATGTATGAAACTGCTAATATTTTTTTCGAGTTTTCAGCGTATGTGTACTTTCATTCCCTTAAAGGTTATTGGTGTTTTACAAACAACCCTGTATATTAATTTACTGCTTGTAGAGTGCTTTACTTTCTTAAATAGTAGTATAATAATAATAAATAATAGTGTTGCGAAAATGTAAATTTCTCAGACCTCCAAATCTTCTATCTCTAAAATATTCCCTATCATACCTAACTAAATATCTGGTCCTCACCTGTTGATCCTGTTGTGAAGCTGCCTGCTGGTAAGGCGAGGCTGCCTGTTGGTACTGCTGCAGCAGGTTGTTGTACTGCGTCCACTGCATCTCCTCCGCAGCCACGCTGGAGACCAGCACTGCGCCCACACACTGGAAACAACATGCTGGTTATTAATCAGGTGTTCAAACAAGCTCTGTAGCTTTTTAGGGTTCCGTACCCAAAAGATCCCCAACAGAACCCTATTACTAAACCTCCACTGTTCGTCCGTCCGTCCATCTGTCTGTCAGCGGGCTGTATCTCAAGAACCGTAATAGGTAGACAGTTGAAAAATTCGCAGATTGTGTGTTTTTATTGCCGCTATAGGTAACAAAAAAAACTGGCCAAGTGCGAGTCGGACTCGCGTGCAAAGGGTTCCGAACGAAATTATTTTTTAAAGTATTATTTAACACCATAGATTTCTTATAGGTTTTCTAGTAATCTATAGGTAAAAATCTACTATCTCCACTTTTTATAAATTTTCGGCTCAGTAGTTTCGGAGATAAGGGAATGGTCATTTTTCGTCTAATATCTTGAATAACTTCAAAACCTTTAATTTTAAAATTATGAAAAAAATGATGATGCTCTCTCTCTAAACGTTTGCATTCGCATTTCAGTCACAGTCTGTAAAAAGCCATGTGTTATTTCCTGTTTGCCATGTGTTATTTCTTGTTTGCCATGTGTTATTACTTGTTTGCCATGTGTTATTACTTGTTTGCCATGTGTTATTACTTGTTTGCCATGTGTTATTACTTGTTTGCCATGTGTTATTACTTGTTTGCCATGTGTTATTACTTGTTTGCCATGTGTTATTACTTGTTTGCCATGTGTTATTATTTGTTTGCCATGTGTTATTACTTGTTTGCCATGTGTTATTACTTCCCAGAATCTGATCCTTAGTAGCTACGCTTTCGGATGGTGCTTGGTGTGGTGGTGGATTCAGGGTGTTTTTGTTTTAAAAATTAACTGGTTAACCCCAAAAGGGGGGGTTGCCATAATCCCCACGCTTGGCAGGCGGGTTGGCGATCATAGTGTATGGTGTTGCATTTTACAGAGAACGCTGCTGCCCATTCTCTGGTGAGTCCCTTAGTCGCCTCTTACGGCACCCACGGGAAGTGATGGGATGGTATTATTCTTTTACGGCACCATACGGCACCGGCCGACACCATACGGCGAAGGCATGAAGGCACACTCATAGATAATACTCTATATTAAAGTAATAAACACACGCACAGTTTAAGAATCTCTGAATACTTCCAGAGATTATGTTCCAAAAACTAGCTTTCAGAGAGGTTTTGCTGTGACAGGGTGTCACGTATTAAAATAGACTAGGATGTAGACCGGACCCCATTAAACGCATGTAACGAAACCATAGCGCGATTCAGGAAAAGGTACAACGCCATCTATCGAGCAATGAGGCAAACTTAACACTTTAATGTGGTTTGAATTTTATTTATTTTATCTTTGATTATTTTCAAAGATAAAATAAATAAAATTCGATCAATCTAAAAATATTTTTAAAGATAAAATAAATAAATACATCGAGAAATCTGTACAATTACGTTGCTAATATTTCATCAAAATATCGATACAAAAACAAAAATAGCTTCAGCTAGTCTCCATAGGACAACAGTCTATTGCCTTACTCTATTATCTTATATATTTGGAGCCTGACGGGTTAATTTTTCCTTCTGGTCTGTCTGTCTGTCAAGACTATTTTTCGCAGGAACGCGTGGAAGAATCAAGCTTAAATTAGACAATTTAGATTTTAATTAAATATCACTTTTTCGAAAATGTCATAATTTGCCTTTAAAGGCGGGAAACCCGCCGCAACGCACGGAGAGGCTGCGTACCTGTGTGAGCTTTCGCCTTGCATGAAAATGTATGAGATTGTTTCCACTGCAACCCACGATCACGCTACGTATCAAGTGACGTCATTGGCACACGCGTGGCTTGCTCGAATATGGTGGCCACGTAGCTCAACGCTGTCAATGTCAACGCTATGCACGCTGTGCACGCTGTACACGCTATACACGAATATTAACCCACGACTATGTCAAAACCATATTTTTGCAAAAAAACGTGCGTAGCCTCTTCGTGTGCCGCCCGCCACGCTACAGTTGTACATAGTCGTGGGCGTGTAGCGTGTGCAGTGGAAACGTAGACCCACGTTGTCAAACAAATGAACCCACGCAGCTAAACCGCGCAGCGTGGCCGTGGATAGCGTGCACCGCAGTAGGTTCGCGCCTTTAATCTTACGCACTGCATCTACAAGCCGTATACAGCTACACGCATCCCCGACCTGCCCAGTTTGGCAGCCGAACAATAGACACGTCTCTGTGATTAATGTCTCTGTGTTGGCACTCGTGGCTTCCTGACCGAACCTGTCAGTTACATTTCCTGAACTGTATTAAGACGACGACATATGTACGCCAGCGACCTTGAAGGAACCAAACGCGCACTCGATTCACACCCGCGCGACCCAAAATTCAATAGTTTGTTGCACTTTCCTTATTATTGTATGACTTTAAAAAAAATTGCCGTACATCAAAATATCTACACTAATATTATAAAGAGGAAAGATTTGTTTGTTTGTTTGAATTGAATAGACTCCGAAACTACTAGACCGATTTGAAATATTCTTTTAGCATTGGATAGCTACATTATCAGTGAGTAACATAGGCTATATATTATCATAGGAGCTACGCGGGTGAAACCGCGTGACGTCCACTAGTCTATACATATAATAAAATCGTAGACTAACCGTGTCTGTACATTGAATATTTTTGCATGAAATATACACAGAAAACTCAGGAAAAAGGTATAAAACACAAAAATGCAATTTTTGAAATTTTTGTCTGTTTGTCTGTTTGTCTGTTTGTCTGTGCGTTTGTGGGAGCATCACGCTTAAACCATAGATTAGACTGCAAATCTAAGTACTTAAAAATATTAAGTGATAACCCGAGTAACATTTAGCGTTTATTTCATCAAAATCGACCCACGAAATCAAAAGATATTGAATTTTTAAGTTTAGGAAGAAACTTCCTAATGTATTCTGATGAGTCAGAGCGCCATCTATTGAGAATAATAAAATGCACGAAAGCATTCAAAATTGTTGAGTTATTTGTGAAACTTTTAATACGTGGCAAAATAAGAGTGATCATTTTATACCTTTTCGTTATTGATCGATACAATCGATCCACAAAATCAAAATATATTGAATTTTTAGTTTAGTAAGAAACTTCCTTACATATTCTGATTAGTCAGAGCGCCATCTATTGAGGAACTAAAAATGCATGAAAGCATGAATGTTACACCAAAACACATTGATTGAGTTATTTGTGAAACTTTTAATACGTAGACGTAGCAAAATAAAAGTAAACATTTTAATACCTTATCGTTATTTACCGTTACATACGGGCTTCTTATTTAACGTCTTCCGCTGCCAAATATTTTGTCAGTTAACATGGTCGATAGATGGCGTTGCACTGATGACGCGTTTTTCTGAATTGCGGTGTTAAAATTTTCCGCTGGAGAATGACCTCACACAATTTCTAAACACAGTCGTGTTTCGAAGGAATTTCGGTTTGGTCTCTGAAAGGTCTTAAACTGTTAGGGACCATAATTGGTTAAACCACTGGTGCTGGTTTCGTTTAAAGTGCATTTATCGTAGAGTCTTAAACTGATTTAGTTTTGCGAAGTTCTAGACGGTTCGACTTGCGGATCAGGCCTGTAGGGTTCCGTACCAAAGGTGCTGTGCTGACGGGACCATACTGCTAAGCCTCCGCGATTGATTCCGTTTAGAGCGAAGCAACGAACGCTTCGATTTCCGAAAAACGGCTAATAATAATAAATAAAAATCTTATATTTCAGACAGAGTCCATTTTTTGGTTAGTAGTTAGGTTTAGGTTTAGTTTAGGTTAGTAGTTTGGTTTTTTATAATAAGGTATCGTACCAAAGGTGGTCACGGTGACGGGAGCGATCGATTTTGGGAGGCTACTCTCTAAGTTCGAAGTCCGTAGTTTCGGACTTAGTTGCGGACGTATTCTACTCCGTATCACCTACAGACTTACGATTAGTCCCGAACCCGAACTAAGAATGAATGACAACACGATTTCACAGTAAAGGTAGAATTCCGTGCATCGCGATCGATCGCGGCCGCGCGCGTCTGTCGCGGGCCTCGGCAGCGGTGCCATACATTTTCATAATTCGACTATTGTCGCGAGCGATCGACGACAGTCGTAGCCCGCGCGCGGCCGCGATCGATTGCGATGCACGGAATTCTACCTTAACTGTCAAATCGTGTTATCATTAGTTCTCATTGGTTAGGTGATACGGAGTGGAATATTTTTTTAACAATAGATAGGCATACGTTTGACCACTATCTCACCTGATGGTAAGCGATGATGCGGTCGAAGATGGAGCACGTTTGCCTAGAAGCAACCTATTCACTTTTGTCTTAAAGACTCCCAGGTTGCCCGCAACTAAGTTTTTAATTCGTGCTAAGTATCAAACGGTTCGATTTGCGAGCCAAGGCAAATATAGGGTTCCGTGCCAAAGTTGCTAATGGGACCCTATTATTTAAACCTTCGCGTACGATTTTGATTCGTGCGAACCCAGTCGATTTTTAGGGTTCCATACCAAGTTTGCTAACGGAACCCTTTTTTTTAATAAGCCACCACTGTCCGTTTTCCTTCATATTATGCGTTTTATTTCTGTCTCGCTAATATAAAAAATGTCTTCTAGAAAAAGGTCGAATCTTTCATAATATAGCAAAATTCTTAATCTTCTTAATATATTTAAAAAAAGTCGGGTTTGTTCGAACACTTTTCTAACTCGAGAACGGCTCTACCGATTTTCATAGTTTTTGTGTTTTTGGATTAGTCTTCGTCCGCAATAGCATAATAAGAATTAAAATACAAAAAAAAAGAGTAGGTAGGTAGGGTAGGTAGGGTAAGTAGGGTAGGTAGGGTAGGTAGGTAGGTAGGTAGGTAGGTAGGTAGGTAGGGTAGGTAGGTAGGGTAGGTAAGGTAGGGTAGCTATGGTAGGTAGGATAGGTAAGTAGGTGGAGTAGGTAGGTAGGGTAGGTAGGTTAGGGTCGGTAGGTAGAATAGCCAGTTGACGGGAGCGAAGCCGCGCGGGTCAGCTAGTAGAAAATAAAATTGTCTTTTTCAGCATTTTTTATATTTTAAAACAGAACCGGACTATAGGCACCGAGAAATGTCAAATCCTTTAGTATCGAAAACAAAATTTCAATCCTAAATCGTTCCCCATCTTTTATAAAAGTAGCCACTAGCCACGGAAGACCGTTCAACGCCATAAGAGAGGGAATAAAGTGCAGTCGAGGACGTTAAGAGCCAATATATTGTGAAATGTGTAGCATTTTATAGATGATCTGACGTTTAAATCTTAGTAGTGGAGTTTATTTGAGAATAGGTATGGTCACTTGGAAGAAAGATTGTAACATAACATCATACAATTTTGTATGGAATTTTTTTTAGGGTTACTAAGCCTCCGCTGTCCGTCCGTCCGTCTGTCTGTCAGTGGGCTATATCTCAAGAACCGTAATAGATAGACAGTTGAAATTTTAACAGATTATGTATTTCTATTGCCGCTTTAACAACAAATAGTAAAAATTAAGGTTTGTGGTACGGAAGCCTTCGTGTGCGAGTCCGACTCGCATTTGGCCGGCTATTTGTGTTTGACTTTAGCTTTGCCAGCGGCTGTATGAGTGTATAAACAGACAGACGACAGTGTTACTTTCGCATTTTTAATTCGCATTTTAAAGGCGTTACCGTTTTAATTTTTTTGAAGTGAAAACTTCTTTAGCGGCGTTGAGCACTTTTTCTGTAATGGGTATAAAATCTTAAACTCGCGTCAGGACACGTGACCTGATCGCAAAAAGCGTAAGACGGACTCGCGTCAGGGTCACGTGATGCGAAAAAGCGTAAGATCGAGGGGAAGGGAGAGGAACTAGTATCTCCCACTCTTTCTACCGTGCCTGAGTGTGCTGCTCCGCTTAGGCGGCACAGGGCGCTTGCGCGAATGTCCGTCTGTGTTTATGTACAGCGTGCCACGCGTATCCAAGGATACGAAATTTAGGAATTACGAAATTATGGATGAAAGTTGATTTTTCTAAGAGATAAAAATTAATGTAATATATAAATAAATAACGATATAATATTATGAATAATAACATGTAAATTGTCATATTTGTGTACGATAGCGCAATAAATAAACATTGTATTCTACCTCATAAATGATAGTATTTTTGTACTTATAATTAAACACAACGTTATTTTTTGTTGTTTTTATGGTTCGTTTTGTTTATGTCAGGAACTGTGTCAAGATTGACATCTGTCACTGACAGTCGCTGTCGCGGCCACACGTCAGTGTCTTTTTGTTTATTTTGTTGTAGGTGGTTTGTCTATGATGTGACCGCGACAGTAAGGATGTATTATTTACATGTTTTCACTTCTGCCGGCACTCCCGGAGTGCTACCGGTGTTTTTTTTTACTATTTGTAGGTACGCTATGACCACTATCTCACCTGATGGTAAGCGATGATGTGGTCGACGATGGAGCACGCTTGCCTAGAAGTAACCTATTCACTCTTGACTTAAGACTCTCAATTCATATTTACATAGTAAAATTATAAATGCAAAAGTAATTATATCTTGTCTTTCTTTCTGTCACCTCTTAATGTCTTAACGGCTCAACGAATTTGTATGAAACTTGACACGCTGGAAGACCATGTCTTGGGATATGAGACAAGAAACTACTTATCGCGAGAGAATGTTCCGTTGTAGTTTAAAGAGAGAAAGAAAGAAAAATGTTTATTTGGGACTCGCACAAGACACATAAAAGTAAAATAAGTAAAACTAACAGTTATAAAAATATGAAAGGTGTATGCGGTTGCGGACTTTGTTCATATGAGTCACCGCGGCCCTGGAACGCAAAGGGCACTGGGGACACAGGAGGAACACGGATGGGTTTTAGTCAGTAAGAGTCTGACACTCCCTCCTGCTTCAACCAGAACAGGAGGAGTCATTTGATGATTTCCCATCCTTAAAAAAAAATGGTATATGTTATGTATGTGTGTATGTTTGTTGTAAGGAGCAGACAAAACATACCGATATTTGGTTACCTACGGCTCAAACATTGGTCAAAAAATTACCAAACCAAATCACAACCCAATGATTCTGCAATAGCCATTTAAATTTTCAGTACTTTTTTACATTTTTAACGAAAATATTTCGGTCATTGAAAAAAGCTTTCAATTTCGTGGAACCGCTGCGTTCGCGAATAAAAATATATTTTAAAAAAATAGAATAAAAAAACTATCCTTTACGCTTTACCTATGTTTTACTTTTGCTATTTCAAAGTGAAAAACATTTTGTACTTAGTCATGCGAGAATCATTTGGCTTTGAGCACTGTTCTAAAAATCAAAATTGATAAACCAGCCTTCAATATTTGTTTCAGTATTCTGAATATTGTTCAGGGCCTCAAAGATCATTCTAAAAACGCTATTTTTATTTACTGCGAATTGTTTCCAAAAAGAGGACTTGACTTAAGTTCCTGTGTCCCCTAGATGGGGCAGAGGGTGTCCACAGTGCGCCGCCATCCCAAAAAGAGGAGCTCGTGGTTAAATAATAACTGCCGCACGAGTCGATTTCAAGGTTAAGCAACGCTTGCCAAGGTCGGTCCGTGGATGGGAGCCCATCTTAACATACCGAAACTCGTCCGTGCTTCGGAAAGCACGTTAAGCCGTTGGTCCCGGCTGTCATTTGTAGATCTTTGGCTGTCGTTATGGATTGTCAGAAGCCAGAAAATCTGACACTAGTCTTGCCAATGAGTACCGTGTTACCCAGTTAATTGGTCGTGGAGGTCTGGTAGGCAGCCGCTCCACGTAAAATACTGGTATTCAGCTGAATCCGGTTTGAGCCGACCCCAATATTGGGAAAAGGATGAATTATGTTTCCAAAAAAAATGGTCGATTCGCAAATTCTAGAAAACTATTAGTAAAATAAAATAAAGCTTATACAGTATGACTTTTCAATTTCATTCGAAATCTTGAGTGAGGTAAAGTCATGGTAAAGTACTCTAGAAATTATGTAAAGCTTGTGCTATAGACCTGTTCTGAAATCTCTAATTAGGTATTATGTACTAGTAATTTCATGTTTTTTTTCTTTTGTTTAAGATCACTTTAATCAACACCAATAAAAAATAAGACGTTAATCAAGAGATAATTATACCAAACTATTTAAAAAATTAATCGGCAAATTACTTCTACTAGATAAAATTAATAAAACAGCGCAAATTATTGACATAGCAGTACCAAACACGCACAACATACAAAGTACTATAGCAGAAAAGCTTTCTAAATATACAGACCTGAAAATAGAAATAAGTAGAATGTGGCGACTAGGTAACGTTTCTATCATCACTGTAGTGATTTCCACTACGGATGTCGTGCCTAAACAACTGCACCAATCTTTAAAAATGCTAGACATAGCTTCCTCCACTTACCAAACTCTACAGAAAGCAGCTATCCTAAACACCTGCAGAATTGTCCGGAAATTCCTACAAAACGATATCAACGCAGACATACTCGTATCTTTTATTACTTAGATATACTCTAAAAAAAAAAAAAAAAAAAAAAAAAAAAAAAAGGGGTAGCACTTGGCTTCGGCCCGTGTTATTCTTAAAAACCGGCAGATTACTGCTGAGATACAAAAATGTATACCAATAAATAATAATAATAATCTTTATTGACATGTCTTTGAGTCGTAGGTACAAGGTCCCTAAAACCTCGTATCACTGTCGCAGAATACGATGTTCTAAAGCAAACGGCTAGCGTTTATGTGCGGCTGTAAATATACGTTATGAACAGTGTAGCGATAGATCAGGTGTATTCTGTATCTAGCGAGGTTCGAAGCGTGCGTCTGATATACTGGGGGGAGGATATACGGGGGATTTTGCTTCGGAGCGCGAACGCTTCCGACATATTAGCGTTGGCTGATTTTCAACAGCCAGGTATGTTTTGACTGAGTAACAAATATGGAGGTTTGACGTTGCCATATTTTCCTCACAGAAAATATCACAAAGTCATTTTTTTCATGAGTCATAGCTTATCAGACTATTGAAAATTGGCTTTTGTAGGGATCATCATCATCATATCAGCCGACAACGTCCACTGCTGGACATAGACACACACGACCGGTCCTGTGCGTCTCGCATCCATCGGCTACCCGCGACCTTCACCAGGTCATCGGTCCACCTTGTGTTTTTATAGGGATAGCAAAACAATATTTGGACCGATGACCTGATGAGGGTCCCGGATAGCCGGTGCATGCGGGATGTACAGGACCGGTTGTAGTGGCGACACGCGCAGGGAGGCCTATGTCCAGCAGTGTCCACTGCTGGACATAGGCCTCTAACTTTTGGTCTTTCGGCTGATATGATGATGATAAAAGCAATATTTAATAGCACTATTTAACTTATAATGTAGGGAACACTATAAGTTAAATAGTGCTATTAAATATTGCTTTTGAACACATTTAAACAGGATATATGTAGATAATTTTTTGTCATAAGTCATTCTTATCTTAAATCTCTTGTAAATGGATATGTAACTTAAAACTAGATTAGTCTAATTTATTTTTTTAGGGTTCCGAACCAAAAAAAGGAACCCTTATAGGATCACTCGGGTGTCTGTCTGTCCGTCTGTCACAGCCAGTTTTCTCTGGATCCACCGGACCGATTCTGTTAAAATTTGGTACACATATTATGTACTTCTGTGACCCGAACACGGACGTGTTACGTAAATCATAAAATTTTTAGTATGGGGGTCACTTTTGGGGTCAAACCAAAAACTTAAAAAAAAGTTTTTTGAATAATATTGAGTGACATATCAAATGAAAGAACTTACTGTGAGGGTTTTAATTCTATTTTTTTTATAATTTTAAAATTAATGGTATTGAAGTTATTCAAGAAATTAGACGAACAATGACCATTCCCCCCCTTATCTTCGAAACTACTGAGCCTAAAATTTTGAAAAAAATTGAGGTAATAGATCTTAAAAGAAAACCTATAAGAAGTCTATAGTGTTAAAATAACATGTTAAAATAATTAAATTCGTTCGGAACCCTTTGCACGCGAGTCCGACTCGCACTTGGCCAGTTTTTTTTGTACAACTTCCTTACGCATGCGGTGTTTACCTCTATAAGTGATTGTTGCACTGATGTATGATAATTTATTGCATGTATTTGTAACATAAAACCAGTGTGAACAATTGTTGGTTACCAATAAATAAATAAATAAATAATGCTACAGAAGAAACTCACTTCCGAATCCCTAAGAAAATTATTAAGACTTTTTGTGGTATTTTAGACGAGACTTTAGCCAAGACCACGGAGATTTGAAACCATCGTAACAAGAGAAATACATTATAACCAAAACGAAAAATAAGCAAATAATCTGTGCCCAAGATACACGATTAGATTTATGGAAAGTGGTCCTTGCAGACGATGAAAAACACCCAATTATTCACATGACTCGGCTTGGCGTGCAAAAACATTATCATTATTACAGAACAGCAATAAGAAATATCTAGACTGAGAGATTTCTTTTTGCAACAAGCAAAAGGCCTACATTAAATTTCGCAATTCTGCCCACATGTTGTAACAGTTGCCAATTATGCAGTAACTAGTTGACCTGAGCAACTTCGTCTGCTCCGCTCCTTTTAGTTTCAGCGTGATGATAACCTATAGCCTTCCTCGATAAATGGGCTATCTAACACTGAAAGAATTCAAATCGGACCAGTAGTTCCTAAGATTAGCACGTTCAAGCAAGCAAACAAACTCTTCAGCTTTATATATTAAAAAATATATTATATAGATTAGTATAGATAATGATCCCTAACGGACAAACGGTCGATAGAGCAGACATGTGTTAGAGTGGAGACCGTGTATGGGTAAACGTAGTGTGGGACGCCCTGCGGCACGATGGATCGATGATTTAAAGAAGGTGGCTGGCAGTGGATGGATGTGGACTGCTCAAGACCGGGATGGTTGGCGCTCTTTGGGGGAGGCTAACGTTCAGCAGTTGATGGAAATTAGCTGAAATGATGATGAATGATCCCTACAATTTTTAATAGGATTTTTACAGAAGAGGTTTACAGAATCGAGCGGCTGATCATCGCACAGCGCTCTGCTGGAGCGCCTAAGTAAATAATATAGCAAAAATACACACCGAGTTAACGAGAATGTCCGCACGGTGTAAGCAAACTCTTCATTATGTGAATACGCCTATTTTATGCTATGATAAATGCTTAATAAGGGTTGTTTTTCTAATAACTTTCCTTACTGATTTTGCATATTTCTATTGCTAGTTATTTAGATATGAACTAGGTACAGCATTAAAGTACTAAATATATACACTTAAAATAAAATATCCTAACTAAGATAAGGCGTCAAAAAATTCGTCCGCATCGCTATCCACCGGAAGTGAGCCCAAAAGACTGGCGGCATTGCCACGTTGTATGGCAATGCTTATCCTCTGTCCGAGGTAAAAGCCAGCCCTTGGGTCACCCGAAGTGTCAACTAAGCGTTTAGAAAGATCTTTAAATAAGGCATGAGCACTCGGACCCCACGGTCCAAGAGTTTCAACCCCAAACGGCTCAAAAATATAATTGCCAACAAGGTTATTATATTTCCGCCGCTTGAGGTTCTCAGCAGCCGCAGCGGCAGTACCAGCACAGCACGACGAGCTAGGAAGATGGGATGGCGCAAGAGTATCGACACAAGTAGCGTCCCACACTAAAGGCCTACCCATCTTCCATGGAAACATAGACATACCGTCCGGTCGCTTGCCGTCGTCGCGTGCCAGGCCATTGGGTTCTAGTACGGCTGGAACGCCGACGGCGACAAGAGCGCGTCGGTCCTTACTTAGTTTTGTAAGATTAGTTTTCTACTAGAGGTTTTCAACCAAGAGTTCGCCAACCAAAGATTTTTTCTACTAGAGATTCATTAAAACTACGCGTTTTCTTCCACAACTCTCTCCCCTATATTCCCACCTTGAGACGCCAGTATAAAATGTGTCCAATGGCTTGCGATGATACACCGCCCCAGCAACAAGCCCCCACGTTATTTATTGCAGATAAAAGCAGTTTTTAGCTTTAATCTAACGATATGGGTAAGTAACAAAGGAAGCTTTGTCACTGAGGCGGAGATGAGACATGGCTGGGAGATATTGGCTGGTAATAAACCTGTGGGTATCAATAAATGTGGTGCTATTCTTTGGAGTTTTTTTTTTGGAATGGATCTGCTCTTTACTCTAGTCTAGGTCAGAGGTGACAGAGACAAAGTCGACGATGGAGTGAGCTTACCCTGAAGAAACCAGTTCACTCTAACTTTGAAAAGATTAGGGTTAAGGTGGAAACATTTAGTAATCTGTAACTAGACTCCGTACATATAAAAAATTAAAATATTAAAACAAATAAAAATATTAAAACTGACCAAGTATGAGTCGGACTCTCACACGAATGGTTCCGAACCATAAACTGATAAAACACGTTTCTTGTGTCTTTTTATATTTTTTTGTTACTTTAAAAATTTCGTCTGTTTACCTACATATTATTACGGTTTATTATTATCTACGGTTCTTGAGATACAGCCCGCTGAAAGAGAGACGGACGATCGGACGGTTTGACGGACAGGTTCCGTTGGGCACCTTTCTGGTATGGAACCCTAAAAAGTATACTAAGTTGTAACTAAGCTTGCTCATATGTACGCTAGCTTATGTATTTAACGTAACGCAACCCACTCTTGCCTCGTATTAATATGCTTAGCTTAACCGAAATCCAGTTTTAAAAATAACGAACATTAATTCACTTTTAAAAATCCAGCGCCATTTTTAACACGGCAAAATTCTGCTAGGAGAAATTGTGGTATTAGATTTGAGGTTCTTTTTTTTAAACTGTGCCCCGTGGCTTGTACTGCGACTTTTCTTGTAAAATATCACAGGCACTAGCACCCTGCATAGAGTATGGTCACAGATAATATATGCTAGCGTAGTATGGTGTTATTTTAAACACAATTTATCTATATATCGAACCTTTACCTCCGATATATGTGTTGTAAGCGACATTTTTAGGGTTCCAAACATAAAACGGAACCCTTATAGGATCACTCAGGTGTCTGTCTGTCCATCTGTCACAGCCAGTTTTCTCCGGATCCCCTGAACCGATTCTGTTGAAATTTGATACACATATGGACTTTTGTGACCCAAATATGGACGCGTTACGTAAATCATTAAATTTTTAGTATGAGGGTCATTTTTGGGGGTCAAACTAGAAAATTTAAAAAAAAAAGTTTTTTGATCAATATCGTGTGACATATCAAATGAAATGGCTTACTGTGAAGGTTTTAATAATATTTTTTTCATGATTTTAAAGTAAATTGTTTTGAAGTTGTTCAAGAAATTAGACGAAAAATGACCATTGGGGCCTTATCTCCGAATCTACTGAGCCAAAAATTTTGTAAAAAGTGGAGATAATAGATCTTTACCTATAGATTATACAAACAACTATGAGAAGTCTATAGTGTTAAAATAACATGTTAAAGTAATAAAAATCGTTCGGAACCCTTTGCACACGAGTCCGACTCACACTTTGCCAGTTTTTTCGAGTACTTTTTTTTTCTCATAAGCTTTTAAAATGCCTTTTTGAAAAGATGTCGCTTACGTTAAGTCAGCGGTAAAAGCTCATCTATACTAATCTTATTCTACTTTCTACATTCCTATCTTAGCCTACTAATCCTATCCTATCTTATCCTTGTCAGAGGCTCTTGAGGCGGTTTAGAAACTCTGACACTAGGGTGTATGGTCGTTAGACCTTACTGCCCTCACGATAAGAGAAAGAATCCGACTTAAAATTATGAATGTGAAATTTCATGAGAAAGGATGGATAAATATTTGATATGCATTTTATGCAAAAAAAAATCTGAACAAATGATAAAAGCTAAACCGGGAGGCCGTTTCCGAGGGATAACAAAACATTTATCATGCGGGAAAAGTCGTGGGAGAAGCTAGCGAGTATTATAATGGGGTAAAATTATTGTTAGTTAGTAGAAACGACAACATAATTTCCGGACTAATACTGAATGCACTATTCACTGAAAGACTCAAATTATATTGGTCCTAACAGGATTCAAATCCTGTTGAGAAAAATTACTGGCTCGAACCTACAATTACAAAACCAAAAGCTATTGGTCCGAATAGGACTCAAACCTTGTTGATAAAAATGACAGGCTCGAACCTACCATTACAAATTCAAAAGCCATTGGTTCGAACAGGACTCAAATCTTGTAAAAATGACAGGATCGAACCTATCATCACAAATCGAAAACCGTCAGTATCAAAACATCCTGATAACCACCACCGCAGTTGTGTAAGAGTCGCCGCGGCCTTGGAACGCAAAGGGCATTAGGAGGAACACGGATGGGTTTTACTCAGTAAGAGTCTGACACTCCCTTCCGTACCGCCCAGAGCAGGAGAAATTATTTGATGAATGCGGTGCCCATACACAAAAAAAACCACCACCGTTGTAACTTTAGAACTTATCCACAATTTCACTTATTTCAAAAATATGTCGCACAAAAAATATAAAGGAACTCACATATAGAAAGACTGTGCACATTTTGATGTAAGGCGTCGCGTTGCACAAGTGTGTCTGTGATGTCACAATGAGGTGCACTGCACTTTTATAGCCAGGTGACGGGCAGGCTGGTCTTAGAAGCTGCCGCGGTTTTAGGGGCCCGTGGAGCGGAAGTTGAATATTGGTCCTTTGGTACGGGGACTGTTTATTTTTAACCGACTTCCAAAAAAGGGTGAGGTTCTCAATTCGGCGGGTATTTTTTTTATGTATGTACACCGATTACTCCGAGGTTTCTGATCCGATTTCTGTGATTCTTTTTTTGCGGTATACTTGTCATTTGGTCCCGTAAAATTTTGTCAGTTTGGTTCAGTTATTTTTATTTTATGAGCTTTTTTGCTTATTTTTATTGCTAGCGGTACTGTTGAACGTGGGATCCTGGGTACCATACCCAGGTCAGGCAAAATTTGTTTGTGTGGGCAGGGCACATAGCTCGTAATACAGATGGTCGATGGGGCCGAAAAGTTCTGGAGTGGCGACCGCGTACCGGAAGACGCAACGTTTGCGCGGCCTCCTACAAGGTAGACCGATGACCTGGTGAAGGTCGCGGGTAGCCGATGGATGCAAGACGCGCAGGACCGATCATTGTGGCGACGCATGGGGGAGGCCTATGTCCAGCAGTGGACGTCTTTCGGCTGATATATGATGAGTCCGGATTTGGAAGTTGGTGGTGGGACTGTCGTGTGCCTTGGAAAGCATGTTAAGCCGTGAATGGTCCTCGGTTGGGTCGGATTGCAAGTCTTAGGTATTTTCTTCAACCTTCGGGCTACTTTGCCATCCATGAGATAATACAATGTTAAGAGGTAAGGTTTATCTAGAGCTCTCGTTAAACTGAAAACACAGCCAACATTTTTATGTCCATTTTAACCTCTGTAAAAGTCTGCAGTTATGCCCAACCTGCAATACAAGTAATGAAAGGGCGTAATTGGCAGAAATAAGTTGTACCTAAACAAAATAAAATTAATGAAGACTTCTGAGGACGTCACACAAAAAATAATGAATATCTTTATAGATGTCTCGAAAACTATACAATCCTAATGCATTGAATTTCTATTTCCCTTTTTTTCTTAATTTTTATGATATTCCTGTAGGTACCTATATTTTTACCAATTATTTGATAGAGGAATGATTTTATTTAATTTAATTATTCATACAAATTCTTTAAATTAATTATAAATTGTAAATCTTTCATTGAGAATGCTGTGATTGCCAGTTATTATTATCCTTAATTGTAAATATGTCGTTGGTGTGCCTTACTTCATAAATAAAATAAAACAAAAAAGGAAGATATTACAGAAAAATGTGGTACAAAGATTCCTCTGAAATTCGCTTCGCTTTTGTAGCTCTTTATGAATCCTACAACTACTTCTATTGAATAAAAATAGACTTAAAGTAAAAGCAAGATTCCTTTGAAACAAACATACCAAAAACCAAAGAAACAACAAGAAAAACCCTCATTACGACCACAGACATCATTAAAACATTTTTTGTGCGGAACCACACCTCCTAACGACGTGTCTATGAGACACAAAAATCTTTTATTTTGTTCTATATATTTAACCAATTCCACTTGATACTTTCACTGGAACATAATGCAGCCACAGATAGATCTTGATAAATTGGATAGTTATATCATCGAAGGTGCTGGTACTATAGAAAGTAATACACAACGAGTATTGATCCAAATTCAAAATACCTTGCTTGTTTTAGTCCAACAAAGTTTGATTCGCTTCGTTTCCAAGCAGCAATGGACTCAAAAAGATCAGTGCCGATCGATGTATTGATCCAGTTCCGTTATAAGACTTTTTGGTCGATTTTCAGTTCGATTCGGTATAGTTAATTGAATGAGAGTAGTTGGAGAGCGTAGCCTTCGTAAGTACATAACTAAATTGGGAATTTGGTACCTTCATTCACTGTTAAGGTAATGTCAACATATTTTTTACGCTACGCAATCCGTACTCGTAAGTAAATTGATTTTCTTTTTTGGGGTCAAGCAAGCAGTTCGTAGCTAAATAATACCATAGTCGATCTTCAAGGTTAAGCTACTCTTGCCGAGGTCGATACGTGGCTGGGTCACAGTAGGGATGATTCCTGAGTAAAAGAAATATGATTATATTAAGTCCGTTAGTTAGATTATCGAAAAATATTGAACACGTATTTTTTGCTTTATCAAATCAATAAATATTGACAAAGATAAAACGCATCAAAGATCAGGAGTGGGGGCTTGTGACGTCATTATTCTGTAAAAAGTGTACTTACATGTGTCGTCACGCAAGTTTTCAACGCACTGTATCGTCTTAATTTTTTGTTTACGTTAAAAAAGGAAATACAGTAGTCTCAATGATCCGGCTCTTCGGTACTTCGGCACATCCAATATCCCGACCGTGCACGGCGTTGACTATGCCATCTAGTGTCCCATATTCGAAGTTTTAAGGGTCAGAATACTTGACATTGTCGCTTCTGTGCTGCCACCTGTGGTTCCTGCACGCTCAGTTTAGGGGAACATGCGCGAAGAAGACTGTGCCATCTAGCGTAGGTATTTCGAATTTTATACTTGAAACATACTTGACAGTGACATTTCTGTGCTGCCACCTATAGTTTCTGCACGCTCCCTATAATCCGGCACCCTCCGCCCGCATCTAACCCACTGCTTTCTTTAATAAATAAGTAAATTCTCAAATGCTTACTTTTATTTATTTTGACTTTTTCTAAGCAATCCAGTAATCCGAACATTCCAATAATTCGGCACCCTCTGGTTTTTAATAGCGTCGGATTAGTGAGACTATACTGTATACGTGTCGAATATTGTTTTGAAATCTGTCTGACGGACTACTGTTTAGGACAAGCCCGCCACACATTCCCAACCACTGCAACTCCTGAAAGCCAGAATCAACAGTGGCGACCACCAGAAAAACGCCGACCCAATGAAGCCCGACAGTCCCGGAGAAACGATTCAACTGTCTTGGATCCTGCAACAAAATTAATCAGAAAAGTACAGCGGAGGAGGAGGAAAAAAAAATATTACTGACTAATTAGATTTTTAGTCATTTACCTTGTTCATTAAATACATACTGGGACTGCTCCGTGCTTCGAAAAATATATTAGGAGGTTGGTACCAGCTGTCGTTTGTAGACCTTTGACAATAATTACGAGGGTTCGAAGCTAGAAAATCTAACTCCAGTCTCGCCAGTGATTATTGCATTGCCTACTTACAGGGTTAAGGAGGTCCTGTAGGGTCTGGCTCTATGTAAAATACTCAGGGCCGGCCTTAACCACCTAAGCGCCCCGAGGGAGTCATGTATTTGGCGCCCTTTATATTTCACTAGCTTTTGCCCACGAATTCGTACAGTTCGTACGCGAATATCCCGCTTTTTCCCGTTCCTGTAGAAATTTCGGGTAATCCTCTCTTAGTGCTACACTTAGCCCTACACACTCCAAGGCAGAGACATAACTAGGGTGACGCAAGCAGGGCACGAGCCCTGGGCGCCTATCGAAAGGGGGCGCAAAATCGCTAATAATTTTATCATTTTATTTGTTACATGTTTTCAGCTTTTTTTTTCTATATATAAGCATACGTTTGACCACAATCTCACCTGATGGTAAGCGATGATGCGGTCGAAGATGGAGCACGTTTGCCTAGAAGCAACCTATTCACTCTTGTCTTAAAGACTCCCAGGTTGTAGCTATCTGGAAACACAGACTCTGGCAGGGAATTCCACTCCTTAGCTGTACGCATTATGAATGTGTTCCCAAAACGTTTAGTGCGTAACTTACCATATATTTTCATAATTTACCATAAACCAGCACCATACTGTTGCATTTTATTTTAGTATTTGACTAGCTGACCCGCGCGGCTTCGCTCCCGTCAACTGGCTACTCTACCTACCGACCCTAACCTACCTACCTTACCTACCTACTTACCTACCATACCTACCTACCATAGCTACCTTACATCACCTACCTTACCTACCTACCCTACCTACCTGCCTACCTACCCTACCTACCTGTCTACCTACCCTACCTACCTGTCTACCTACCCTACCTACTTGCCTACCTACCCTACCTACATACTCATTTTTTTGTATTTTAATTCTTATTATGCTATTCCGGACGAAGGAATTAGTCTTCGTCCCGAATAAAACGCAAAAACTATGAAAATCGGTCGAGCCGTTCTCGAGTTAGTTAGAATAGTGTTCGAACAAACCCGACTTTGAGAATTTTGCTATATTGTGAAAGATTCGACCTTTTTCTAGAAGACATTTTTTATATCAGCGAGACAAAAATAAAACGAAAAAAACTTTTTTACAAAACATGTAACCGACTTCCAAAACAAAACACTACAAAGTATAAAATAACTTTAATTTCGGAAGTCGGTGTCAAAAAGCGAAAAAATTAAAAACACGGTTTTTTATTTTTCACTTTTTAGTGGTACCTGCGTACCCATTCACAGCGTACCGGCGTGGTGTTATGTTATGAAAATAAAACTTACTAACTTACTAAGTGCTTTCGGTGTAAAGGTCTCGTCAATACGAATGAAATAAGCTCAAACACTTGGTAGTTCCTACATACCGATGTGGAGTTCCCTTGACTCTCTGTCGTCTCCATCATCAGGTCTGATCCCGATATACACACGAATATCAAGTTTTTACCAAATACGTGCCTACAATTTTCGAGAGTTGCCCTCGATTTCTCAGGGTTTACATCATCAGATCCTGACGTGGTGGCAATGGGACCACAAGGGAAGCACCAGCTTTCAAATAAAAAAAGAATCATGAAAATCGGTTCATCCAGTCGGTTAATATGAGGTAACAAACATAAAAAAAAAAAATACAGTCGAATTGATAACCTCCTCCTTTTTTTGAAGTCGGTTAATAAACTGAAGGAAGACGGACAGCGGTGGCTTATTAATAAATAGGGTTCCGTTAGCAACCTTGGTACGGAACCCTAAAAATCGACTTGATTCGCACGAATCAAGATCGTACGCGAAGGCTTACACATTAGGGTCCCATTAGCAACTTTGGCACGGAACCCTATAATTTGCCTTGGCTTGCAAATCGAACCGTCTGATACTTAGCACGAATTAAAAACTTAGTTGCGGGCAACCTGGGAGTCTTTAAGACAAAAGTGAATAGGTTGCTTCTAGGCAAACGTGCTCCATCTTCAACCTCATCATCGCTTACCATCAGGTGAGATAGTGGTCAAACGTATGCCTATCTATAGTAAAAAAAAAAATCTACTCCGTATCACCTAACCACAGAGAACTAATGATAACTCGATTTGACAGTTACTGTGAAATCGTGTTGTAACAAATAACTCAATCAACATTCATGCTAAATTTTTGTCTGTTTATCTGTTTGTCTTTTGTCTGTGCGTTTGTGGGAGCACCACGCATAAACCACAGATTGGATTGCAAATCTAAGGACTTAAAATATTAAGTGATACCCCGAGGAAAACTTAGCGTTTATTTCATCAAAATCGACCCACAAAATCAAAAGAAATTGAATTTTTAAGTTTAGGAAGAAACTTCCTAATGTATTCTGATGAGTCAGAGCGCCATCTATTGAGAAAAAATAAAATGCATGAAAGCATGAATGTTACACCAAAACACATTGATTGAGTTATTTGTGAAACTTTTAATACGTAGACGTAGCAAAATAAAAGTAAACATTTCAATACCTTATCGTTATTTATCGTTACTTGCGGGCTTCTTATTTAACATCTTCCGCTGCCAAATATTTTGTCAGTTTACATGGTCGATCGATGGCGTTGCACTGATGACGCGTTTTCCTGAACTGCGGTGTTAAGATTTTCCGCTGGAGAATGACCTCACACGATTTTTGAAACAGTCGTGTTTGTAGGAATTCCGGTTTGGTCTCTGAAAGGTCTTAAAATGTTAGGGACCAAAATTGCTTAAATCTCCGAGTTGTGCTGGTTTTGTTTAAAGTGCATTTATCGTAGTTTTGCGAAGTACTGGACGGTTCGATTTGCGGATCAGGCCTGTAGGGCTCCGTAACATAGGTGCTGTGCTGACGGGACAAAAATTGCATTTTTGTGTTTTATACCTTTTTCCTGAGTTTTCTGTGTAATTTTCATGCAAAAATATTCAATGTACAGACACGGTTAGTCTACGATTTTATTATGTGTATAGAAGACTACGTCTACGTATTAAAAGTTTCACAAATAACTCAGTCAATGTGTCATTCATGCTTTCATGCATTTTTTGGTTCGTCAATAGATGGCGCTCTGACTAATCAGAATATATAAGGAAGTTTTCTACTTAACTAAATATTTAATATAATTTGATTTTGTGGATGGATTGTATCGATCAATAACGAAAAGGTATAAAATGATCACTCTTATTTTGCCACGTATTAAAAGGTTCACAAATAACACAACAATTTTGAATGCTTTCGTGCATTTTATTTTTTCTCAATAGATGGCGCTCTGACTCATCAGAATACATTAGGAAGCTTCTTCCTAAACTTAAAAATTCAATATCTTTTGATTTTGTGGGTCGATTTTGATGAAATAAACGCTAAATGTTACTCGGGTTATCACTTAATATTTTTAAGTACTTAGATTTGCAATCCAATCTGTGGTTTAAGCGTGATGCTCCCACAAACGCACAGACAAACAGACAAACAGACAAAAATTTCAAAAATTGCATTTTTGTGTTTTATACCTTTTTTCTGAGTTTTCTGTGTAATTTTCATGCAAAAATACTCAATGTACAGACACGGTTAGTCTACGATTTTATTATATGTATAGATAAATATTTATTTTATTTCATGATTTCAAATCAGCGCAGCGAGGGGAAATAAGTGGTGTCGACCCGGTGCGTAAACTGACGTCCAGGTTTGGATTTCTTCTAAATGTGATACTTTGTGTTACGGCACTGACGACTTCGACGATTAAGAAAACAAATGTAAAGAATTAAGAGATTCCTATAGTTGCGATGTTAACTAACGGAGAATAGTCCGAACTGGCCACACATTCGAAGCGGCGTTTGCCAGCCCGGGCCTTAGCCTACGCAGCCCCCACGGTCCTGGTTTGCGAGGCTTACTGCCAGCCAGATGGTAAGTAGGGTAGGGAGACTGCGCAGCCTATGGTTCGGCTCTTACCGAAGATAGTTCTTGAGCTTTCCTGGGTGAGTCAAAATTGTTTCTTCCATTTACATAAGTATGAATTGAATAGTAAGTTAATTAAAACTATCCGAGGTGGGGTAATAAATGGTTTTGAAGTTATTCAAGAAATTAGACGAAAAATGACCATTCCCCACCCTTATCTCCGAAACAACTGAGCCTAAAATTTTGAAAAAATTGCAGTTCGTAAACTACAGATTACAGGAAAAACTTTAAATAAGTCTCTAGAGTAAAAAAAAAACATTTCATGAAAATGAAACTGGTTCGGAACCCTTTGCACGCGAGTCCGACTCGCACTTGGCCAGTTTTTGTAAGTGCACGTCTCTGAGAGTGACTTTTGGGTCTTGTAACTAACACCTTGCTGACTTTTCGGAAGGTTTGCGAAATTTAGTCAAAGTCAAAGTCAAATGATTTATTTCAACTAGACCAATAAAGGCACTTTTGAACGTCAAATGAAAATAAAATAGTAATTATAGTGACTCTAGTCCCACTTGACCAGAATAAGTAGGTACCTACGACCAGTCCTTCCTGTAGTTTATCTGTTTATGGTGGTCCAGATGTGTCCTAAGCAATTGCTTAATTTGCTTATGGGTTAATCCGGCACTGCCACTCACCCACTCGCGAACCCGACCTCAGCAATCGACACTTAACCTTGAAGATCGACCAGTGCCCCTGTTAGTAGATAGAGGTTGTACGGTGCAACCGCACATAATGCAATTCAGCAGTTTACGCCGCACTTACATTTCATCTCATAATACAGTTCAGTTCGCGTTGGGCTATCAAGTCAGCCACGCGTTCTCGTTACAGCCAACAAGGGCTGCGTCACTCACTTCATTTGCCACACCATCAGTCCATTAACTCATTTTACCTTTAAGTACTTTTGGGACAATACAGTAGTGTTCCAGTACTTACTTTCTTTTATTCCATTCATCTCCCATCTAAAAGTAATGTAGGGTCTAGCAAGAGATCAGTAGGGACTCCATTCTTCGCACCTAGACTCTCATTCGGTCCGTTGTGCGTGGTTATCCAGGCTACGTCAGCCAGCCTAGCTCCGCCCAGAAGCACAGAAGTTTCCTGGGAGCTTCACAGGCTTCGCGGAGCGACCTCACCGTTCCGAGGATCTGTTGACGTTGTGTAGCCACAGCCTCGCATTCCAGGATGACGTGGGCGGCTGATTCTTCGGCGTCAAAGCAGCCCCTGCAGAGTGTTATAACATAACCACGAGCTCCTGCATTTGTAATGACACCCGGTAGCAACCTACTGCCTTTTATTTCTTATTTTTAGCTTAGCCACCGTTATGCAAAGATGGAAGTATGGACGCCAGACATTATGCAAACAGACATGGCTTACTATCTCAGCTGTGAATTGAAATGAATAAGGAAGAGATGCTATCGTAAAGATTGTTACGTTTAATCTGTACCAGTGATGACTATGATGACGCTTGCGCTATGTCCGGTGAGTTTGCTGTTTAGTCCCGTTACCGGAGTTGCTGACTTGCTTATCTCTTTTCCACGGTTTGGCTTCTTGCACGTTGTGTCAAACACAATACTGTATTCATTGCCCATATACTTAGGTATCCAATTGGATGCTGTGCATGTGATGTAAGCCCAGATTTCAATGTGTTTTCAGAGTTTCTATGTATACAACCTGTAGCAGAATAAATGCAATACTTCTAAAGGAGTCATTATACTCATCATTATGAACAACTTTTACTATGGGACCAATCCCAAAATCGCGAAAAAGAAATCAGCTGTTCAGTACATTTTGTTGAGTTATGCGCACATAAATGTATGGGGGAGTCGATTTTTTTTCACGATTTCAGTATTTATCCCATTGTGAAAGTTGTTCATATTGATGAGTTCAATGACCCCTTAAGATGTATTGCGTTTATTCTGTTACAGGTTGTATATTAGGTAGGTACTACGGTCCTAAATGAGCTATAAGGGATAATTGGAATCGTTCTAAGATAAAATCATCGAACTAAAACTATTTGTTATAACCTCTGGATCAATAAGAATAAAGTACCTACCTATATATCAAGTGGGCAACTTCGTCATTGCTTCCGAGAAAGAATAAACGGCAAGAGTCGAAGGCAAAGCCGTTACGGAGGAGTGAGACAGCAGTGACAAATGCCACGTGTTTTTTTTTTTCAACAATGATTTTTTTCAACACACAACTTCGAAAACTTACGTAATAAACATTTCATAAAAATAATAGTTTATATAAAAATATGTGTGAGAAATGTATCTTTATTGGTTACATGACAAAAGAATGTTTACGTCCTGTAAAATATTTTTTAATTACTCATACTCGGAAAGTAGGCCTTAAGTGGCCTAAGGAGCGGGTTGAAAGTATTACTTTTCAGCCCTAGGGAGAATCGTTTTCAACTGACAGCCGTCTAATGATTAAAAAAACTTCTATACGACTTTCTATACAGCCTCTCAATTACAGCGCGATGTAAAATTGAAATAACATAAAGATGAGTATTAATTTAAGATTATATTTTTTAAATGACTTTATTATAATTTACTTTCAACTCTTTCTTTAAAACAACATAGATTTAGGCAAAATATTTACCATTTTTTCAATTATGAAAATGTAACATAACGGCTCAATAGCTGGCGGTCACAGAAAAAAAAAACAGTAGTCCCTGAGATAACAATGTACTATTTTAATATATCTGTAGATAAACTTTCATTACGGTTATTTAAAATCGAAAATCACATAGCATTATACTACTGGGCCCAACATGAACATCAAACAAAGCGTGAAGCTGAAAATGCAACAAACATCTGATATTAGATAGCGATACCAAACACATTGCATGTCAGCAACAAGCACCATCTTATTATGTCCTAGACTTTCACAGTCTAATGACTAAGAGATAGTAACAAGACTTAGATTCCAGGTCATCTAAATAACGGAGTCATTTGTAGTTAGTTGTGTTGTGATTCATAGTCTGTGACGGCACTACAGTTGAGTAGCGTAGTGGTTGGTCGACTGTACGTTAGGTGGCAGGTTCGATTGCCGTACCAAAGGACCAAAATTATTTAGCACTTAAAATTAAAATAATAATTTTATCGTTTGTTCTCTCTTCACAAATTTTACTTAATGTTAATGTACCTTCTTATACAACAAATGACGCAGCTGTATTCCAGTCTTGTGAGAGACTGGTGCCTGATATAGGTTTTTGGGAAAAAACCTGTGATACAGGTCACCAGCCCCCTATCCACGGCTAGAATTAGCTTTAACAGAGGTACCGTGCAAGAGTCGAAGTTAAACAATACGCAAAACAGAAATATAAACTTAGTAAGAGTTAGACGATAGATATGCTCAACACAAATAAAAGAAGAAGTGATAACAAAAATAAAAGAAAGGTGCATTTCGCCAAAAATATCTTAGGACCCGAGCTTACGAGACTAAAAAACAAATTAGTACAGTCGAATTACCCAGAGAACTCAATCCATTCACAATAAACAGTACAAAAAAAGACAAAAACTACAAAAAAATAACAAAAGAAGTGTCTGATAAAAATCTCACGACGACTTTCATACTTATACTTGTCTTCAGAACAAATCGTAAAAAAAGGAAAAAACCAACCGATAGGTGAAAGCATAGGAGTGATACATAATATAGAATAGGTAGAATAATATCAAAATAAACAAAAAGTACCGTATGCAAGTTAGGTAATGCTCCTCTTGCTCACAGACCACGGAATCCCGCGCTGGTCACATGCTGTCTAGCCTTTTACCCACTATGACTGGGTGGTGACTATGGTTGGGTGGACTTCCAGTCTTAGAGGATGCACCTGAGTACTAGTATTTTACAAGGAGCGACTATTTATCTAACCTCCACCACCCAGTAACTGAGTAGCACGGTACTTTCTGGCTTCTGACTACCCGTAAATGACTGCCTAAGATTTGCAAATGGCAGCTGAGACCAACGACCGAAGTGGTTCCGGTATGTAATGGATGGTCACGGTATCTACATACTGACCTCATGTTCAAGGTCAAAGTCAAAGTATTTATTAGTGTGTTTTTTGTTGATACAATAGGTCTTATAATTAGGGTATGGTAACTCAAAAAACTACCCATTAGGGGATACACTGATTAGCAATTTTAGAATATAAAATCGCCAGGATGGGATGCCCCGGAAGGACATGTCACAGGACTTGTTGTGGAGATGTTCTTC
This sequence comes from Lacanobia wlatinum, assembly GCA_947578705.1. Classification (NCBI taxonomy): domain Eukaryota; kingdom Metazoa; phylum Arthropoda; class Insecta; order Lepidoptera; family Noctuidae; genus Lacanobia; species Lacanobia wlatinum. Next base: position 20,327,794 of record OX388046.1, read on the forward strand.
AGAAAGTGTAGTCCCTTCTCTTCCCCTTTTTTTTAAGGATGGGAAATCATCAAATGACTCCTCCCGCTCTGGGTGAAGCAGGAGGGAGTGTCAGACTCTTACCGACTAAAACCCATCCGTGTTCCTCCTAGTGCCCTTTGAGTTTCAGGGCTGCGGTGACTCTTTCGAACAAAGTCCGAAGCCCCGCTTCTTCCCGCAGCGGTTTAGAGATCTGATTTTTTTGTAGGGGTTAACCAATAGGGGAAGAGATGGGAAAGAGAAGAAATGGAACCAAAATCCTTCAGAATGCGTGTAGACCAGATTTTGGTATTAACGTTAACGAAGCATAAGGAGTATGTAAGGAAAATAATATATGGCAGGCCATGGGAAAAAGGTGAGTTTAGTTATTATTTATTTATTTATTGATATTTAAATCAGGACAAATATCCCATAGGGTTTGTTAGTAAATACTTAAACTATGTTAGTATAATACACAGACATAGATATAGACACAATACAAAAGATTACAACACAATACAAACATTACACAACTAGTCAACTACCATAGGCTGGGCGCACTTGGCAACGACACATGTACAGCGCACAGGCCAGCGCAGTGGCCCTCAGTCTTGCTAGCAACAATGCTCAGCTAGTCTATTCTGTAAGAAACTATTTCGATATCGAGCTTCACCTGAGTGATAAAACTCACAAAGTGAGCTTTATTGCACACAACATAAAGATCTTCATTTGAAACTCACTTCGAATTCTACTGTCGAGATACGAAAATGTTGTTAGAGAATAGCACTACTGGAGACTGTTGTTTGACTGTTTATATAATGTATGAAAAATTTTGTCATTTTATCTGGAAAGTTTTGAGAGTGTCGAGTCTAGCAGTGTCTGTCGAGGTGTTTCATAGCTCTATGGTCTTACCGGAAACTTTGGGTACAGTGGCATGTAATAGTAGGTAATGAATGTAGGTCTGAAAGGAAGTGTGTATGCAGTGCTATGATAAAATCTACTTACTGTTTTAATAGACCAGACTAGCTTGTGCTCGAACTTTGGCCGTATTCAGAATAGTTTCTTGAGTATAATGGCTTCCTGTCAGCACCATCTGAGCAGCACATACCTATTAGATTGATTGTTTTTAGGGTTACGAACCTCAAAAGGAAAAAACGGAACCCTTATAGGATCACTTTGTTGTCCGTCCGTCTGTCTGTCAAGACCCTTTATCTCGGGAACGCGTGGAGATATCGATTTGAAATTAAAACCATTTACTCAGATCTACAGTCTCTTGAAGCTGTAAACCTAAGTATATAGTTTTAAATCAAACTTCTAAGTTAACATGAAAAATAATACGGCCGTTTAGGTACTTATTCCTGAAAAAACGTATATTTCGACACTCTCAAGGGAATCAAACGGTACGGAACCCTGGTGGGCGAGTCCGACTAGATTTTTATAACACAAGGGCGTAAAATGAAATGACTCATCCTGCTCTAAATGAAGATTTAAGTACCTATTTCTATTTACTATTTTCAATACTTACTTGAAAAATAGATTCGTTATTTACCTACTATTATTAATTAGGATTATTATATAACATCATATTTATTAGTTTATTACTTTAGCTTATATATGTATTTTAATATATTATTTGTATAATGTTCCCCAAAAGATTCCATTTATTTTTTTGTTGTACACCTACCACAGTGTAGTGTTTTTAACCCAAAGGTTGACTGGTAGAGAATGCCTTGTTGCATTAAGTCCGCCCATGTACCACTAATGTACATAAAGTTTAAATAAATAAATTAATTAATTTTATTTAACAGACAAATCAATCAAATACCTAATCCAGAAATAGTCATTACTTTCCCATTGAAAGCGATTCAAAGATTTTATTTATGCCCCTCACAACTTATGATGTACAAATTGTAGCTAATTTGAACGGAGAGTAAAAGTGAATGGGAATCTATGTGAGTGCCTTTATAATGTAATCTGTGATCAAAATAGATTGCATCGTCACTACATAATTTACTAATGGCGTTCGTTAATATCTTAACTGGCTATTTTATCATTTGCCATGTTATTGTGTCTACTACCAGGTGTTGGTTGTTTAGTTCTTTGGACCAATCATCTAATATATGTAGTTTCCTAAACATATTTACTATGAGTAACTTAGTTTATTCAATTTTTTAACTTATTTTGTACATTTTTAAATATTTCGTAAAAATCCATATCTACTCTAGGTATACTAATATCTATTATAAATGCAAAAGTAAATCTGTAGAGGAGTATGTTCCCGAGGGACAACGCGGGCGAAGCCGCCGGCAGAAACTGGTAATATTATAAATGCGAAAGTAACTCTGTCTGTCTGTCGCGCTTTCACGTCATAATTACTGAACCGATTAAAATGTAATTGGTATTGGTACAGAGATAGTCTATAGCCTGAGAGAGGACATAGGCTACTTTTTATTCCGGGAGTATGTTCCCCAGGGACCACGCGGGCGAAGTCGCTGGTAGAAGCTAGTACATAAATTAAGTAGGTAACGCACCGGTATCGAGAACAGGGTTCAAGCTACCGGCGGTCAGGAAAAAAACAATTATACCCTTTTACAAGTATTTATTTTCATAGATAATAAAACTTCGATCCCCATATCACATTTTTAGTAGGTATGTATTCAGTTATATGATACCCAGTTTTCCTCCATGACGGTTACAACCTCCCAAAAGACCATGTATCAAAAGTTTGCGCACTAAAGGATCAACTTAAAAATCCAAACATTAAACTGAATACTACCGGTGATTGTACCACTTGGTGCAGTTTAATAGCTCTTTTGTTTCAGCCCCATTATATTAATTAGACAATGAGCTCAATCAGTAGGTAGTCTGTCTAGTGGCTTCATTTCCGTGTATACAGTCATAGTTATTTATTATGTAATGTATGTAATGTCAAGTAGTTTTTTGTTTATTTTGTCGTATTGTTAAAAAGTTGTGTGTTTTGTTTTGATGATAAATTGTCTGATAGAGTCATTGACTTAGGTACCTATGTAAGGACTGACTAATTGGCCCGTCTAGTCCGAAGTGAACTTGCCTCGCGGTCGGCAATCTTCGGGTGAGGTCGTGAGCGCGACACATAAACCTTTTGAACGCCAGAGCGAAAATGCATCGGCGCACCTCCCACGCCAGGCCACAAATTCAGCGCAAATACCTACAAAAAAATAGGGATTCCAACATCCTATCTAAAAGTTATCGAAAACCAATTAATCATTGCTTTTCGTCTTAATTTTGAAATAAAATATTACTTATTACATTATTTAATTTAACCCTATTTCGTACCATATTATCGTTAAAAAGCGGTTATAAAGTTCTAAACAACCTAAAAGCAGACATTAGAACTACAAACGAATAAATCAAATAAGGATAAGGTACATAACTAATCTCGTTCGTGACGTCATGCGCTGTCGGGAAGAGCCGACTCTGGCGTGGCTGGCACGACTTTTGGCAACTTCTCGCATGCGAGTAGGGATGTGACATTGTGGGACAGAATAAATAGTAATCATATAGGTAGTATTTAAAAACAATTTACTTATAATTAGTGTGACTCTTCATAGCTTAGCAAACTTATGTTATCTAAGTCCTTCTGCTGTCGCACTTTTTATAAAACGTTCAGTTAATTCAATAAAGTTACTGAACGCTTCTCTTCTGGCACTCGATCTTGATCCAGAATATTCAGATACGAACAGTTGTCATTAAAAAATAACTGTCGTAGTACTTTTAATAAAATATTTCACAAATTTTAAATATAAATTATTACCTTACTTACCCATCACTCGCTGTCGTGTCTTGCCGACTGTGGCGTGTGGAGGAACACTTTTTTACGGATTTAGATTAGCAATTCTTGACGATTGTTTTTTGTAGTGAAATGTAACTAATAGATATATCTTTGTGCTATTTTACAATATAGTATAATTAATATTGTTTTAAATAATAGGCAAAAGTAACACAGAAAACTCAATCCTTACTATCCTTACTAATATTATGTGAAAGTAACTCTGTCTGTCTGTCGCGCTTTCACGCCAAAACTACTGAACCGATTTAAATGAAATTTGGTACAGAGATAGTCTACAGGCTGAGAAAGGACATAGGCTACTTTTTATCCCGGGAGTATGTTCCCTAGGGACCATGCGGGCGAAGCCGCTGGCAGAAGCTAGTTTAGTATATTTATTTTGTACTTAAAAAATGTCGTTATCTTGTCGGCTATAGCCGACGGTAGCGTGTTGGGCACGATTTCATTTGTCGGCTATAGCCGACCGTGGCGTTCAAAAGGTTAAAAATGCCATGTTTCTCGTACTAGTTTGCTAGTACAAGAAACATGGCATTTTAATTTTCATAATACAACAACTTAATTTTTCTATCTAGTAAATTACCCTATTATTTCACTGATAGATAGTTAAAGTAGTAGGTATCTAAATGTACTTGTCAAAATGTAAAAAGACGGGTAATAAGAGTATTTTTAGAGATAAGAAGGTTATGTTTTTGAATAATATCAAAACTACATGATTTCCATAACGTATACATTTCACATTTTCAAAATGTGCTTCTGTTAATAATACGAACGAAATACCAAAATTAGCGCGCGTTCCGTCCATTCTAGCTAGAGCCGCTTCGCTTCGCTTAGCTTAGTCCTGCTTCGGCCGTCGGACGTTGAACTCTGTGTCGCTTGCGCTTACGCACACATACACGGACCGCATAAAATACTTAAAGCCAAAAGCTCGGCCCGCCCTTAAAAATACGAGAATTTAAAATAAAACAGCAGTGATACAAAACTCAAATACTTTTTATTCCTTACATTGTATGTACATATAAACTAGCGTGTATAACTAGAGACAACTATAAGTAACCTAGAAGTGAGCAGTCAGTCTGTCAATCTCGTACAGGTCAGCCATTATCTCTTCCACCTTTGTGCCGATCTTCTTGGCAATCTGTAACAGAATAATCATTAATTAACCGACTTCTAATCAATTAAACAATTTACAGTACAGGCAACATTAAGTTGTCAGTGTCGGTCAGTGAAAAAGATAAAGCTAGTTGGTACGGGTGGGCGTTTTTGGGGTCTTTATGTAAAACTTAGCCGTTCAAAAAGTGCTGGCACTCAGCCTAATTTAAATAAACGATTTTTGATTTTGAGTTGACAGTTCTAAAGAGTAGATCTTTATGTAGAAGAAAGTAAAAGAAAGTACAAGCACATTATTTTAATCAGTAAAAAGTTTAAAAAACTATATTTAGAAGCATAATCTCTACCGTTAGGGAATTTTAGTTTAAGTTAGCAAATAATTTGTATGCATGTGAGTTTTGCGAATATAAAGTTTTTCTTTAATAAAGGTTTATAGAAGTACAGAGTAAAGTCTCGCAAGCCTCCATAGAAAAGGGGGGATCCTCCGACCGGACGGTTGTTGTTTGGTGGGCGATGGCCGGTAGGTGACTCTTGTATATATGTTTAAACCGCACGGAAAACTCTGACACCGCGCAGCAGGATTTCATTGGTAATTTGCTGCTGGAGGGATAGATGGGTAACTCACTGTGCAAATCCATTATTCAAGATTGCACTTTCTAACTTTTTAAATTTTTCTGCACCTGCTCGGCGTCCGTAAGCGCCACAGGGATCCAGCAGAATATCAGCGTCAGGTAAACTGCCTGACACATGCTGAGCTGGGCTCCCATTCGGTACAACTTGAAGACACGAACCGCACAAGGATTTTACTTTGTCACAATTCTTAAGGCTGTAGGTAGTTAGGAAATCCTACCGAATGTTCTCGTTTTCTTTTTTAATGTATTACCTATGTTCTAATCGACTTGTTTCTTTTTCTGTTTTATAATTTATATAATCATGCTTTTGTGTTGTGTCTTATTGTGTTGTACTGAATAAATGTTTTATCTATCTATCTATCTATCTATCAGATGGCGTTGCGCTTCTTTGATGAAATCGGCAACAATGCCGCCACAAGAAAAACTTCTTGTGGCGGCATTAATGCCGCTACAGGTTAATCTACACATATCCGAATCCTGTCCAAGACTTGAATGGGCCGTGGTCAATCAGAAGCTCAAACTCGTTCAAACACGTCCGTCCATAAGACCACGTTGCGACAGACTACGGCCCGCACAGGGGGGTCACGGCCTTGAAATTTGACATTAAATAATGTTTCTTTAAAAACAATAGTGAAAGTTTTTTGTACATGTTTTTTTTTCTAGTTGTTTTTTCAGGAGTTGCAGTGATAAACTCGACGAGTCCCGGAGAAACGATACAGCTGTCTTGGAACCCACAGCGAAATTAATCAAAAAAGTACAGCGGAGGAGTAGGAAAATCTATAATTTCCACAGGACTTTCGTCGTACACTTCATCCGTGATAATATGTCATAATGTATGGATCAGAATGTTGGGCTGTCAAAAAGTCGGATGAAAATAGATTGCATGTAGCGGAGATGAGACTGTTGAGATGGATGTGTGGAGTAACGAGAATGGATAAAGTGAGAAATGAGTACATTAGAGGTAGTTAAAAAGTGGCGCCAGTGACGGAAAAGTTAAAAGAGAATCGCTTGTTTTGGTACGATCATGTGAAGAGGAAGGATTAAACGCATGTAACTAAAAGAGTTAAGAACATAAATGTGTATGAATGGAGAGGGAGAGGAAGTTCAAAGAAAAGACGGAGGGATTGTGGACGAGGAGCGATATGAAAGAAAATAGACTGCTGATAGGACAGAATGAACGACCCCAAGTAACAAAATGATGAGTTTCGTTGTAGACTCACGTCCTGCTTCTCCGCGTTGGGCATGCTGGTGTAGTGCGTCACGAGGTCGCCGTCCAGCACGCCGCGCGCCGGCCCGCCGCCCACGCTGCGCCGCGCCGACTTGTACGTCCTAACGGTACATAAGGTTATTACCACAATAAATATAATCATTATCATCATCATTGCAAAGCTTTTTGAGCATATAGGCACTCTGTTATTCACAAAGAAATAAATATGTCTCTCTCTGTCGTTCAACACGGTTAGTCTCTCCGTCAACTCGAATCTGCTAATTCGGTTGTACGTTGTTGTATAGAAAATAGTTTAATAGAATTTCGTTTCACGTAAGTATTATCATTTCATAGAATACTCAATACGCAGAATACTCACTTTGAATACATTTAAATCATCGTTTTTAGGGTTCCGAAAAAAAAAGGAACCCTTATAGGATCACTCGGGTGTCTGTCTGTCTGTCTGTCTGTCCGTCTGTCACAGCCAGTTTTCTCCGGATCAACTGGACCGATTCTGTTGAAATTTTGTACACATATGGACTTCTATGACCCAAACACGGATGCGTTACGAAAATTATTAAATTTTTAGTATGGGGGTCACTTTTGGGGGTCAAACAAGAAAATTAAAAAAAAAAGTTTTTGAACAATATCGTGTGACATATCAAATGAAAGGACTTATTGTGAGGATTTTAATTATATTTTTTTCATAATTTTAAAATAAATGATTTAGAAGTTATTCAAGAAATTAGACGAAAAATGACCATTCCCCCCCCTTATCTCCGAAACTACTGAGCCTAAAATTTTGAAAAAAATGGAGATAATAGATCTTTACCTAAAGATTACAGGAAAACCTATTAGAAGTCTGTAGTGTTAATATAACATGTTAAAAAAATTAAATTCGTTCGGAACCCTTTGCACGCGAGTCCGACTCGCACTTGGCCAGTTTTTTTGTTACAAATTGAATTCAAAGTTTCGATATTCATATCATAGAATAACAATTCAAATATTCTTTATCCTCATATTGTTTGGTTCATATAAAACTTATTACCAAGAAAAACATTTTACCGAGTGACAGTTTCTAAACGTTTCAATTCCCCCCTTTGTCAATGTGCATACATACATCCTACACCGCGTTCACAAAAACAATGCAGGTAAATTCTAGTCAAGCCAAAACTTTTCATTCGGCCCCAGTCGACGGAGCCCCACGATGCGATGGTGGAGGGAAATGGCGATGGGGATAAAAGACAAAACTATGCAAGCGAGCATGCAGCATGCAGCAGGCATGGTTTCTGTCACGGCTTCGGCGCTGCGGGGCTCCGGCGGTCCCACGCGAACGCTCACCACCGCAGCTTCGGCTTGCTGGCCAGCAAGCCGAAGCTGCGGTCGAATGTGCGGCCCTTGTCTTGTGTCTGTCATGCATATCTAATTGTAATATTAATAATATAATTTATATTTAATTTTCAATGGAATTTATATCAAATAATCAGAATTTTATAATTAACTAGTTGACTCGCGCAACTTCGTCTGCTCCGCTCCTATTGGTCTTAGCGTAATGATATATATATGGCCTTCCTCGATGGGCTATCTAACACTGAAAGAATTTTTCAAATCGAACCAGCAGTTCCCGAGATTAGCGCGTTCAAGCAAACAAACAAACTCTTCAGCTTTATATATTAGTATAAGATAATTGTATTAATTTATAATTTGTATGCCCAAATGGCTGATCATGGAATGAACATTATTAAATATAAAAACCCCCACACAAAAAAAAAAATTGTTTGATTTGATTAGATTGGCAAGCAACATTACCTGAAGGCGCGGGGGTTGAGCCCCGCTATGTGGCAGCAGTAGTTGTTCATGACGTTCTGCAACATGAGCAGGCGGCGGTACATCTTCTCAGTGATCGGCAGGATGTAGCCCACTCCGCCGTCTAGAGTCGCTGTGGACAAACATTTATATTTAGTTTGTGAAAAATTTAAAGTATAATATATTAGGTACGAGTCGGTGTCAAAAAACGAAGAAACAATACCAAAAACACCGACTTACGAAATTGTTATTTTAAACTACGTTTTTGATGTTTTTATTTGGTAGTTGTATTTTTGGAAAAAAAACGTTATGCAGAAATCACGTCGTCCAAGTAAGGACAAACAGAACTAAATTTTTACGGCACCATATGGTACGGTACCAAGTATACCGCATCGAACTAAAAAAAAGAATCACAGACATTGGTCGGGACTAATAAGTTTGTAGCTATCAGGGGGGCTACTCAAGCCCAAAGTCCGTAATTTCGGGGGGCGTATCACACTACGGACTTACGATTAGTCCCGAACACGAATTAAGAATAAATGACAACAGGTGATACGGAGCAGAATTGCCAACAATTGCCAGCAACTAAGCCCGAAACTATGGATTTCGGCCTTAAAGAGTAGCCCCCCAGGTTACACAGACTCCGGCTGGGAACTCCGCTCCTTAACTGTACGCACAATGAAAGTATTCCCGAAACGTTTTGTGCATATAGGTGGGATTTCCAACATGTACCATCGCGGATATTGCGGTGAACATCTTTTCAACCTTATAACTGTAGTGATAAGGTTCAAGGGTAGTTGACCGCAAATATCCGCGACGTAACCTTGCCGACTTGGGGCATACAAGTATGATGGTGTATACTTACTGAACATGGTGACGTGTCGCTTGTGCGTGGTGGTGGCCACGGGCCTGGCGTTGATGCGGAACATGGCGTTCACTTGCTGGCCCAAGTGGTAGTCGCTCTTACGGATGAGCCGCTGCCCTGGAATATAAAGGTAACGTTTATTAATAGTGTATTACACCTACAAGTTCATGGGTTGAGGATGTCGCGGCTAAATAATAATAGACGCACGGCTTCGAGGGAAGCAACTCTTGCTGACGTCAGTTAGTGAATGGGTGAACCATCAATCAATTAATATAAAATTCTTTCGTTACTGGTGACTTAGTAAATGACTGACAACGCACAGCCGAAACTACTACACTACACTATAGCGACACTGTAGTGGCATTTCTGTGGAGATACCTCAACTATATCCTTGTGCTAAGGAGCATCAAAATCTAACCTGCTTCAAAACTGCCGAGTCAGATTTTGATGCCCCTTCGCACAAGGGTATAGTTGCGGTATCCCCAAAGAAATACTACAACACTTTTGACGAGTCTTCTTTGGCATTTAGGTTCCTTGGGGAGTGTAGGGGAGCACTAAGAGGATATCTCGAAATTCTTACGGGAACGGGAAAAACGGGATTTGCGCGTACGAAGTCGCGGGCAAGGACTATAGTTCTTTATATACAGAGATTTCGTCGCACTCAGAAAGCACGTTAAGCGGTTGGACCTGGCTGTCATTTCTAAGTCATTGAAAGTAGTTATGGGTAGTCAGAAGCCAGAAAATCTGACTCCAGGCTTGCCAAGCGGTGTCGTGTTTTTACAAGGTGTGATAACCAGTCTCGCCAGGTATACAATAAACTTCCACTTTCTTTTCTTAACCTGCCTTTTAACTAATTTAAAGCTAACGTTAAATCTAACCTCTAAGGCATACTATTCTATTAATGATTATTTAGACGATAAGAATAGTTGGTCGCTGTGTTAAACGCAAGACAATGTCATAATTATCATGTTCTTTCTCTTTGAGTAATTAGCTTATACAGATTATATGTATTCATGTAATATTGTTTTTATTTATTTTATTTATCTGACTATGTAGGTCATTTCTTTGTTTTTTTTTTATAAAACATCGAATTGTTATAAATTTCGTGTCATGTATTAATTACTTAACATACTTTTATATAGATTCAAGTTCTTAAAACGTAACAGACAGATGTGTTGCTGGGGAGTTTGTTGGCCACTTCTTCTCCACAACTAAAACACTAGGAAGTGGTGACGGGCGGGCGTTTTGGGGGACTGTCTTTTGTAAAACTTGACGTTTAAAAAGTGCTGGCTCTCAGCCTAATTTGAATAAACGACTTTTGAATTTTGATTTGATTTTTTATGATACTGTTCACCTGTACCAGGGTATCATACCTGGAGCGACTGACTACTGGCTGGTCGTTTTTCAATGCATGTGGGTAAAAGCATTCCGTTATACTGAAAACAGACCCCAAGATAGATGGGAAAAGGTTATGCAGATATATTTGCACACCGCTTACTACGCACCTCGCCTTTCTAAAGAATATCACCAAGTTATTATGACCTTCTAAGGCGTTCCCTGCTGGCGTTATTCTTTGACATGGCACTTTAATATCGTAATGTGAGTGTGCTGATCTTTGCCTAGCCTACCAGGGTACACAGACATTATGATACAGTATGTAAGTATGTGTTTACCTCCATAGCTCTCCCTCGCTTGCGGCTGGTACATGAACAGCGCCAGGTTTCCTTCCGCCTCGCTCACTAGGAAGCCTAGCGTTGTGTTGTCTACCATGAATTCCATGTCTAAAATCTGCGTGCGAAGATAGAGATACATTAAGTCGATTATGACGTACTCACAAAGAGGTTTAGTGTGTTTCGGTAACGTAATTTAGTGTTAAGGCAACATGTTTTATGCAAAAATTGAAAAGTTGCCAGCAAAATACGTCGCGCGAACATGGATGCCGCTTGCATCATAATGAACTATTTCCTGTGTAGCTTCTATGTATTACATACCTGAGCGCTCCTGAGGTCCCTGGACACGAGCGACAGTGTCCTGTGTTGGTGCTGGTAGCGCAGCAGCGAGATGGACTTGTACACATCTGCCACCAAGATCAGGTTCTTCACGGAGAGCATCTTGTGAACGTAGATCTGTGTGTCTATGAACGCGACGCCTACTAGATCGTTGTCTTTGAGTTGCCATATGTAGATCTGTGGAGGAAATTGTATGGCTTTAGCAAATTTTAAGGAAAATGTTAACTTCAAAAACTTTTACTTTAAAATTATGAAAAAAATATATAATTAAGACCCTCACAGTAAGCCCTTTCATTTGATATGTCACACGATATTGTTCAAAAAACTTTAATTTTCAAGTTTGACCCCCAAAAGTGACCCTTATACTAAAAATTTAATAATTTACGTAACACGTCCGTGTTTGGGTCCCAGAAGTCCATATGTGTACCAAATTTCAACAGAATCGCTCCAGTGGATGCGGAGAAAACTGGCTGTGACAGACGGACGGACAGACAGACAGACACCCGAGTGATGCTATAAGGGTTCCGTTTTTTGTTCGGAACAGCAGTGTCGGAGGCGTTGTTCAAATTATTAGGTATGTAAGTTAGTGGTCGTTATTTGGGCTGCTGTTTGGTGACCACTGGTGTAAGTGACTGGTTAATAGGCTCGCGTTTGACCACTATCTCACCTGATGGGAAGCGTTAATATAAATATTATATAGTTAATATAAGATAATTATGTTTTCTTTATTTTACGGGATTTGATACCATTAAGATACTATTCTTTTAGATAGAAGTTACGTTTTCGTTTTTTGCACGAACAGTTTTTAATCTTGTTGTATTTTGCACGCATAGGAACCCTCACGGCAACACGGGAGGCAGCGCGCCACGCTCCCTACGCCACGCAAGATACATCGCTCAACAGCAGAGCCCAGGGTCTGCTGTACAGCGATGTACCCCGACTGCTGGTATACTTACTTCCGCATTTTTGATATTAATATGAATTCAGTCCAATCATCGTCCAGCAAGTGGTTATGGTATCTCATGTGTAACTTACCTTCTGCCCCACAGCGGAGATGAGATAGCCGAGCACCTGCGTGAGCGCAGTCACGGGCCCCTTCTGTTCCTTGGTAACGTATCTCATGTGTAACTTACCTTCTGCCCCACAGCGGAGATGAGATAGCCGAGCACCTGCGTGAGCGCAGTCACGGGCCCCTTCTGTTCCTTGGTAACGTATCTCATGTGTAACTTACCTTCTGCCCCACAGCGGAGATGAGATAGCCGAGCACCTGCGTGAGCGCAGTCACGGGCCCCTTCTGTTCCTTGGTAACGTATCTCATGTGTAACTTACCTTCTGCCCCACAGCGGAGATGAGATAGCCGAGCACCTGCGTGAGCGCAGTCACGGGCCCCTTCTGTTCCTTGGTAACGTATCTCATGTGTAACTTACCTTCTGCCCCACAGCGGAGATGAGATAGCCGAGCACCTGCGTGAGCGCAGTCACGGGCCCCTTCTGTTCCTTGGTAACGTATCTCATGTGTAACTTACCTTCTGCCCCACAGCGGAGATGAGATAGCCGAGCACCTGCGTGAGCGCAGTCACGGGCCCCTTCTGTTCCTTGGTAACGTATCTCATGTGTAACTTACCTTCTGCCCCACAGCGGAGATGAGATAGCCGAGCACCTGCGTGAGCGCAGTCACGGGCCCCTTCTGTTCCTTGGTAACGTATCTCATGTGTAACTTACCTTCTGCCCCACAGCGGAGATGAGATAGCCGAGCACCTGCGTGAGCGCAGTCACGGGCCCCTTCTGTTCCTTGGTAACGTATCTCATGTGTAACTTACCTTCTGCCCCACAGCGGAGATGAGATAGCCGAGCACCTGCGTGAGCGCAGTCACGGGCCCCTTCTGTTCCTTGGTAACGTATCTCATGTGTAACTTACCTTCTGCCCCACAGCGGAGATGAGATAGCCGAGCACCTGCGTGAGCGCAGTCACGGGCCCCTTCTGTTCCTTGGTAACGTATCTCATGTGTAACTTACCTTCTGCCCCACAGCGGAGATGAGATAGCCGAGCACCTGCGTGAGCGCAGTCACGGGCCCCTTCTGTTCCTTGGTAACGTATCTCATGTGTAACTTACCTTCTGCCCCACAGCGGAGATGAGATAGCCGAGCACCTGCGTGAGCGCAGTCACGGGCCCCTTCTGTTCCTTGGTAACGTATCTCATGTGTAACTTACCTTCTGCCCCACAGCGGAGATGAGATAGCCGAGCACCTGCGTGAGCGCAGTCACGGGCCCCTTCTGTTCCTTGGTAACGTATCTCATGTGTAACTTACCTTCTGCCCCACAGCGGAGATGAGATAGCCGAGCACCTGCGTGAGCGCAGTCACGGGCCCCTTCTGTTCCTTGGTAACGTATCTCATGTGTAACTTACCTTCTGCCCCACAGCGGAGATGAGATAGCCGAGCACCTGCGTGAGCGCAGTCACGGGCCCCTTCTGTTCCTTGGTAACGTATCTCATGTGTAACTTACCTTCTGCCCCACAGCGGAGATGAGATAGCCGAGCACCTGCGTGAGCGCAGTCACGGGCCCCTTCTGTTCCTTGGTAACGTATCTCATGTGTAACTTACCTTCTGCCCCACAGCGGAGATGAGATAGCCGAGCACCTGCGTGAGCGCAGTCACGGGCCCCTTCTGTTCCTTGGTAACGTATCTCATGTGTAACTTACCTTCTGCCCCACAGCGGAGATGAGATAGCCGAGCACCTGCGTGAGCGCAGTCACGGGCCCCTTCTGTTCCTTGGTAACGTATCTCATGTGTAACTTACCTTCTGCCCCACAGCGGAGATGAGATAGCCGAGCACCTGCGTGAGCGCAGTCACGGGCCCCTTCTGTTCCTTGGTAACGTATCTCATGTGTAACTTACCTTCTGCCCCACAGCGGAGATGAGATAGCCGAGCACCTGCGTGAGCGCAGTCACGGGCCCCTTCTGTTCCTTGGTAACGTATCTCATGTGTAACTTACCTTCTGCCCCACAGCGGAGATGAGATAGCCGAGCACCTGCGTGAGCGCAGTCACGGGCCCCTTCTGTTCCTTGGTAACGTATCTCATGTGTAACTTACCTTCTGCCCCACAGCGGAGATGAGATAGCCGAGCACCTGCGTGAGCGCAGTCACGGGCCCCTTCTGTTCCTTGGTAACGTATCTCATGTGTAACTTACCTTCTGCCCCACAGCGGAGATGAGATAGCCGAGCACCTGCGTGAGCGCAGTCACGGGCCCCTTCTGTTCCTTGGCGTACAACTCTTTGAACCTATTCTTGGTGAGTGGCTGGCCCGGCTCGGGGACTACGTCTATTATATCGTAGATTATTATCTGGAAAATTTAGAGTAAAAATCTTTTAATTTGCGAAATACACATAAACATTTCAACAGAAAGACATCCAAAATTGGACAAAGGCTTCCCGCAAGCCTCATGGTGTAGTCTTTGCAGGTGCACGCTTCACCTCGTGGCAGGTCAACGTTGCGTCTTCCGGTACGCGGTCGCCACTGCAGATCAGATCATTGCGGCTACATCGACCATATGTTCTGCGAGCAATGTGTGAGAGTAGCCCCCCAGGGCGGGGCTACTCTCTAAGCCCGAAATCCGTAGTTTCGTATCACCTAACCACCAAGAATTAATGACAACACGATTTGACAGTTACTGTGAAATCGTGTTGTCATTCATTCTTAGTTCGAAACTACGGACTTCGGGCTTAGAGAGTAGCCCCCTGCTCACTACCACTGCCTGAGATGCCTTAAGCCGAGCTCCTAACTCCACAGATCTCTTGGTAAGACTGCTGTCAGGTTTCTGGCGTCTGACTACCCATAAATACTGTCAAAGATGTTCAAATGACAGACAGGACCATCAGCTGAACATGCTTTCCGAGGCACAGAGTAGTCTCACTATATTAGGAACGGTCACCCATCCACATAGCGACTTCGGCAAGCGCAGAAGTTCGACCCATGCGGCTGTTTTTTTAAAGCCACGAGCTCCTGCTCTGCTTACTTTTAGTTCAAGCAGATACTATTTCGACTCACCCTTCCTCTAGACGTGATATCTTCACTGTAGTTGTAGTTTGTGCCTATCGCTATGTAACCTCTTAGTCCTGATCTGAAAAAGAGAAAAGGAATATTTTAACAATGGGCTATATGCCACTAAAACCGCTACAAGAGATCCAAACAACCTTAGGATGGATTCGACAAAGTGTAACAAATATAACAAATAAACGCCTCTTAAGTGGTCTCATCATTATCAACAACTTTCACTATGGCACCAACATTGAAATCGCGAAAAAAAACAGCAGTTCAGTATATTTTGTCGAGTTTGCGTTCATTCGGTTACACGTTGTCCGTGGTATTTTTAAATGTTGTGTTTGTTGTAAGAATGATTTTTACACAAGTTCAAAATTGGCGGTTTTTTTTTCGTGTCAATCTGACAGTATTTGTCGATCAACCAAACCTAGGCTAAAATTCAAATACTTGTCACAGCGCCCCAGTAAATTGGTCACAAATCGCTCTAATGTAAGTTTGTCAAAATGAATTGAGCTGTGTTGTTTGCAAGAGTATCAAAATTACATTATTCGTTTTTTGATGACATGTGGGACCCCCGTCCGTAATCACCGGAAAAAAACCGGGGGTTTTGAATGGTGATTACGTCAGCAACATGTTTAATTACTTTTTTGTTTGCCATCTTAGTAGATTTTGATTTAACATAAAAGGGTAATTTACTGATAAAAAAAAACCGAATTAGTCCGTCAGATAGATTTCCAAAAAATATTAGACACGTATTTTTATTTTTCACGTAAACAAAAAATGACGAAGATACAGTACGATGAAAACTCGCGTGACGTCACTACGATAATACAATTTTTACTAGCGACGTGACGTCACCGGCCCCCTCTCCTGAGCTTTGATGCATTTTATCTTTGTCAATTTTCATTGATTTACAAAAACAAAAAATACTACTAATTATTGTTCAATACTCTAACTGACGGACTAAATAGATTTGCGATTTATTGATGGTGGAAACTAGCCTATTATGGCTAATTAGTTGATTTTATTCTCACGCGATGTTTCATAGTTAAGTGAGAAATAACGTAAGAGGGGGAATTAATCCCACGTGAGTAAAAATTATACCAATGCTTACGTAAGCATAGGACGGAGGGGTAAGAGCTTTGATTACTATCGCTGACAAGGGGAGGGGTGGTGTTAAAAAAACTGGCCAAGTGCGAGTCGGACTCGCGTGCAAAGGTTTCCGAACGAATTTAATTTTTTTAACATGTTATTTTAATACTACAGACTTCTAATAGGTTTTCCTGTAATCTTTAGGTAAAGATCTATTATCTCCATTTTTTTTTTTCAAAATTTTAGGCTCAGTAGTTTCGGAGATAAGGGGTGTCATTTTTCGTCTAATTTCTTGAATAACTTCAAAACAATTTATTTTAAAATTATGAAAAAAATATAATAAAAACCCTCTCAGCAAGTCCTTTCATTTGATATGTCACTCGATATTGTTCAAAAAACTTTTTTTTTTAATTTTCTAGTTTGACACCCAAAAGTGACCCCCATACTAAAAATTTAATGATTTACGTAACGCGTCCGTGTTTGGGTCATAGAAGTCCATATGTGTACCAAATATCAACAGAATCGGTCCAGTAGATCCGGAGAAAACTGGCTGTGACAGACGGACAGGCAGACATACAGACAGACACCGGAGTGATCCTATAAGGGTTCCTTTTTTTTTCGGAACCCTAAAAATGACTAAAATGATGCTTATGTAATACTTGAACGGCCCCTAAACCGATGATGCGACATGTTCCTTACCTCGTCCCCTCGTAAGACAGCGACACGTTCTTGAGGCACGTCACATGTTCCCACTCGTCCAGCTCTATGCGCGTGTTGGGGATGATCTCCCAGGACACGGGGGAGAATAACGTCACGAAGAACTTGTCTTGAAGTGGGTACGGGAATCTGTAATGAATGAGGTTGTGTTAACGAAAAGTAATAATAATGAAGGAATAGGAAGCTGTTTCCTATTGAAGGAGGATAAAAACATGTAAAATTGCTCCAAGAACTCAGCGTATGGGTCGAGCAGTGAGTCGTTATGTACCCACAACCCGTATCTGAGTCGTTGTTTTAAGTAGCTATATGTGACTTGTGTTCATGCGCGGGTTGTGGGCACACAAACGAATTGTTGTTCGGCCCATATGTTGAGTGCTTGGCTCTAAAAATGTAAAAACACTTTTGCACTTGGCACTGAAAGTGTTAAAGCTACCTCATCATCTACCCAGCCTCTCAGCCGTGGGCCTCTTTTCTCCTGTGCCAACCCCCACACTCCAGCGCCAGCCTTATCCAGGTTCTACCACCAAGTCCGTCAATGTAGTCTGCCCATCTCACTGCTGACGACCAACTAAGGCCACTGATGCAGCTGAATACTAGTACTTTAAATAGAGCCACTGCTATGTGACTTCCACAATATAGATACTGATGAATTAGCTACCCCAGATATTGTCAGACTCCACATAACAGCTGTCAAAGATCTACAATGACAGTCGGAACCCGGAACTAAAGGCTTAGCGTTTCTTATGTGATGAAAGGTCGTTCTTTCACAGGTCGACCTTTAAAAGCGCTACTCAATCTTAAGCATTATCCATACTGCTGTTATCACTTAGTTCTGTAGTAAAACTTACCTGTCACCCTTATTATCCTGATCCTCGCCATTGAGCTTGTATTGCTAGGCGTGTGTGTGGAGGCCATGAGGCAGTAGGTCTTGGACTCCAGTAGGTATTTTATAGTTGGCTACAGACGGAGCTAGGCAGTTGACGAGATGTCAAGTCACGCTTACCAGTCGTAGTTATCGCTATCGCAGTGGAAGACGACCTTTAGGGGCGTCGCTTATACAATAGGTAATATGCATGCGATATTTTTATTTGCAAAATAAAATACTTATTAGGTCCAGTTAACAATCATGAAATTATTTTTTAAATACCTTCATCAGCGATGAAGTTATAAAGCTTCAAAGATTACAATTAGAAAGAGAAGTCCGATATAACTTTGACGCCTATTCAGCTGCCATAGGAAACAGCGTTTTCGCGAGAGGGACAGATATATTTGTTTAAAATAATTATATCTCGTTTGTTTTTCGAGGAATTTTGATACGATTTTCACTGTGAGTATTATATTTTTTTATATTTTTAGATAAACTATAAAAATAATAAATAATTTTTTCATGCATATTCCCTATTAGGAGCGTCGTATTCACACTGAGGGCCACCTGTCACAAAACTAACTTATTCTACATTAAGTTATTATACACTCACATATTTTGGGATGTCCCCAAAATGTGGGAGTGAAGTGTTTAATAATGACTGATGACCCACACAATTTAGGGACATCACTTTGACACTTTAGCGGCACCCCTCACACACTATATCACATCATCACTCTCACATTTTAAGAGCATCATTCACACACTTAAGGAACGTCGCTTACACAGTCGACCTCGAGGCAGGGGCGAAGTTTTTCACTAAAAGGCTTCGCTCACACAATTGGCTGCGAAGTGAGTGTAAAATTATGACAAAATAGAGATAAAAACCATGCTTTCTCTCTCTCACTTTTGATCAATATCGCTGGAAAATGCTTACCTATCCCCCTTATTATCCTGGCTCTTCTCCTTATCCTCGCCATTAAATTTGTAGTAGCTCGTAGTAGGCGTGTGCGTGGAGGCCACGAGGCAGTAGGTCTTGGACTCCAGGTGGAAGGTGACGAAGTGCGGCGTCACGCGCAGCGGCACCTTGCGCACCGGCCACCACGCGTCGTACGACAGGTGCGTGGGCAGCGCGCTGATGCGCAGGGACGACTGCAGACGGAAATGTAGCTTGTGTTTGTAGGGTTAAAGTTGATTTTGCTTTAGCGAATATACGTATATATTTGGCTCGACTTTTTAGCACTATCAGAACATTCTCTTGTTCTTCTGACAACTGCGTTTCGGACAACAATGATCTAGCGTGTTAGTAAACAATATTATAACTTACTAGCTTCTGCCAGCGGCTTCGCCCGCGTGGTCCCTAGGGAACATACTCCCGGGATAAAAAGTAGCCCATGTCCTTTCTCAGGCTCTAGGCTATCTCTGCACCAAATTTGATTTAAATCGGTTCAGTAGTTTTGGCGTGAAAGCGAGACAGACATACAGAGTTACTTTTGCATTTATAATATTAAGTAAGGATTATCAGTGTTAGCAGCTTAAATACAACAGATAAGAAGGCAGAATAAATAGCATTGTGAAAAGGACATCCCAAACTAATGTTTGGTGATTGTCCTTCTCACAAAACATTTAACAATCGAAGTCGATACTCTCCGCCATAGTTTTTAGTATGCTGTTGCCACTCGCCCACTTAGTGAGAGGAATATCTAAACTTACGCATGAAATGTATTTTTCTGGTCGAAGACGTCGTATAAAACCGTGTGTAGACTATACGCTGCCGCGCCGCCACCTTATCGTCGTCGCTTGATATTACCGTGCATTTTTAGTAATACATTGCTAGCCACGCGCATCACACATATAGCGCATTCATAGATAGCCGGTAATGGAGTGGAGACTACAAGCATACAATAACGAAACATAACCTGGGGCGCATCAGCGGACTGGCAACGTCGCGTATACAGACTGTAGAGGCGCGGAGACGGTCGCTGTAAGCCCTAACAATGAAATTATTGTGCTCCTCCTGTTACACACTCACCTTAGCGTTAAAATACAAGAAACCTTGCGGACAGTTGGTGTTGTTGAAGGGCGCGAAGGTGGCCACGGGCGCCTCCTCCGTGCACAGCGCGTGCAGGCGAAGCTCGCCTCGAGCAGATAGGAACAGGAAGTAGGGGGTTACTCCGCAGATGAACACCCCGTTATAGCCGCCCACGTTACCTAGCAAAAGGAAAATGTATCAGGCGTCGTCCTAATCTGCCAGAGTTGCGGAATCTTTCAAAACGGTTACCGCAGCCCTAGAACGCAATAGTAGATTGTATCATAAGAGAGCAAAATAATATTTTTACGGCGACGGCGCTTTTTTAAATCCAGAGCGAAGTAAGGGATTCTAGAGTAGACTACCGACTCTACTTTTCATCACCCACTATGAGGAAATAAAAGGCGCCTCATATTTTATTGTAATATTATCTATACTAATTTATAAAGCTGAAGAGTATGTTGAAATTTGAAAAATTCTTTCAGTGTTAGATAGCCCATTTATCGAGGAAGGCTATAGGCTATATATCATCACGCTAAGACAAATAGGAGCGGAGCAGTAATGAAAATTGTGACGCAGACGAAGTTGCGCGGGTCAACTAGTTATTTAATAAAACATACAGTAACAACTAAATTGAAATTAAATAGTATCTAATAATAAAACAACTAAAAACTTATATTTACATTTGAGATATTTTCGCAATTATGAAAATTTATTGTTACAGTTTTATTAGGAATAGAGATTTTGCAGGTAATAGATTATCCATCACATTTCTTGCGTCACTTCTAATACTTTCAGGAGTTAATTCTATACTTTCACTGTCACTTGTAGAACTCATTTTTCAAAACAAAACCATGAATTTCTAACAATCCGTGAAAATTGACGCGGGCTGTAGTTCGCGCGTTTTTAATTTGATTTCTTTTTTTTTTTAGTCGGCTGCGCGAGTCGCGACGATGGGCCGTCGTACCAGCCAGACTTTATTCAAACAAAATTTGCGTTCGATTTCTTTGGCGTTGAACACTAAGATGTTCTAAATTCAAAAAGTGCGCGGCAAAGATATTGCGGCGCGCTTATAAAGTTTCTTATAGAAAACACCTTTGGGTGCACTTAAAGGCGAACCAAGTCGCCCTTTTCGATTAGATGGGATGTAAAAGGCATTTAAAGGAACACGGGTGGGTTTAAGTCAGTAAGAGACTGGTACCTCCTCCCGCTCCGCCCTAAGCGAGAGGAGTCGTTTGGTGATACAACGCGTGCGTCGCACATCGGATCTTTAAAAATTTCAGGCAGTGGACAAGCTTACATCTTTTTTTGCTAAATTTAAGTATAGGGGTGATAAAACAATTTGAGTGTTTCTAGATCTGGCTAAGGCGTTTGACACAGTATTTGTTCCAATATTAAAAAGAAGATAAATGTTGGGATTCGAGGGTTCCCTTTGTTATTGATTGCGGATAACTTGTCTAACAGAACAATGTGTGTCAGATTCAACAGTTGACTCAGTAATTATATGAAAGTATAGTTTGGAATGCCACAGGACAGTATTTTGGGGCTCACGTTATTCTTAATAAACGACTTGTGCAACTTCAAATTAAACGTAAAGATATAATTAAATTTGCGAGAAAACGTATTAACAAAACTGAAACATTTGCCAACCGGTATTCCTGCGATCAGTATACTTTGCCGTTTCTTAATCTATCCAGATAAATTGCAATAGGGTATGGGGATGGGCAGCCAAGACTACCTTCGGATATAATCATCTTAAGCCATGAATAACAAAACGACTTACTGAAATATCTGCACTGCCGCACATTCTCCTTCAACAGAGCGGCCTCATACGAGTCCTCGGGCGTGGACAGCGGCGCGGCGCTGTAGCCGAACGGGAACGACACGCGGCACCGACTGAAGCGGAGCTTCAAGTTGCCTCGGGGGTACTTGTAGGCCTAGGAAGTAGAAATTCAATGTTACACGTCGTTATAACGAGGAGCTCGTAGCTAAATAAAAGCCGCACCGATCGATCTTCCAGGTTAAGCAAAGCATGCTGAGGTTTGTCTGTGGATTAAATAAAGACACCCCTCTACGCCAAGGAAAGCCCGTTAAACCCTCGGTTCTGGTTGGCAGACCTTTAACAGTAGTTAGAGGCAGTCAGAATCTCAGACAGTTTTACCACGTGTAGTCGCGTTTACCAAAGAACTGGTGCGAAGATTAGATAGGCAGTTCCTCCATGTAAAATTTTAGTATTCAGCTGCAGCTGCCTAGACTGTAAGTTCACTTAGAATTAGTTGGGAGGCTAGATGGATTCACACTAAGTTACACATTAAGTACACTGATACTTCCTTACCTGGTATATCATGAGCTGATCCTCGCACCTCAAGAGCATCAGCACCCTGGTACCCTTGTGGCCGACTCCCACCACCAGGAGTTCCCTGCACTTATCCGCATCGGTGTTTTGACCACCGCTGCTCAGTTCTTCGTCTTCTATGCCGCCGCTTGGGATGGGAACTGATTCGAGACTGTCCGCTAGGATCTGAAAGAAAAATCAGTATATTTGAGCTTATCATGACGATTTGTTAGACGCTAGAGTCACTATAATATTTTATTTTATTCTAATTTGACGTTCAAAAGTGCCTTTATTGGTCTAGTTGAAATAAATCATTTGACTTGAGTTGACTTGATTGCAAGCAGTTAAAAATGGCAACGTCAAGTCTTCTTCCGCGATTAAGAAAACGATTACTCAGCCTAAGTAGGAATAACCTTAGAATAATAATAGGGACCATTACGAGCCATTGCCTAAAAAACATCTCTTCAACAGGCATCATAAACAGCAAACTCTGCAGGCCGTGACTACCTACGACTCAACGTCAACAAATCCTCGGAACGGTGAGGTCGCTCCGCGATGCCTGTGACGCTCCCAGGAAACTTCATTGCTTCTGGGCGGAGCTAGGCCAGCAAATTTTCGGATATATAACATTAAGTTACGATTCCGATATTATGAACGGATATTCATAATCCCTTTTCCATTTTGAAAATCATAATTGGATATGTTTGGGATTCAATTTCTCAATTCGAAACTATATTTGTCAATTGCTAGGACAGTTAAAACTGTGTTGTCGCTTTTATGGCACTTTTTTAAATTTATTGTATCGAAAACATTATTTTTATGTGACCATTTTCGAAGGCATTTTGCATATTAATGCAATCGCAACACACTTCAGACGGAAAACTGCCTCGCTGGGATTTACCGTCTGCAATTTTTCAGGTAATTTAGAATATAAACAACATTTATCATCGGCTCATTGGATTTTAGGCTGTTAAACGAATTAATAGTTACAAATATTAATTTATTTTGTATGTAAAGTTCATCACTTTTAGGCTCGCAATGAAGTGTTTTTCGCATTCGTTAAGAATAATGCGGCAGCCAGCTTCCTACTATCAATCCTTATCCTTACTAATATTGTAAATGCTAAAGTAAGTAAGTCTGTCTGTCGCGCTTTCACGCCAAAACTACTGAACCGATTTAAATGAAATTTGGTACACAGATAGTCTAGAGCCTGAGAAAGGACATAGGCTACTTTTAATCCCGGAAGTATGTTCCCTAGGGACCACGCGGGCGAAGCCGCTAGCAGAACCTAGTACCTATATATAAAATTCTTCGCACAGCCGAAACTACTGGTACATGTAGGTTCCTTGGGGAATGTAGGGGAGCACTAAGAGAGGATTTCTCGAAATTCGTACAGAAACGGGAAAAACGGGATATGCGAGTACGAAGTGGGCAAAAGCTAGTTCAATTTATAATATTAGGCTGCAAGCCGGCCAACCCACAGGTCACAGTTATTGATTTGCTACAAAATTTATTATTATGTTTATGAAATTTTATTTATTTTTAGGACTGACTGTGTTGATATACGAATCAAATCAAATCAAAAGTCGTTTATTCAAATTAGGCTGAGAGCCAGCACTTTTTGAACGTCAAGTTTTACAAAAGACAGTACCCCAAAACGCCCGCCCGTCACCACTTCCTAGTGTTTTAGCTGTGGAGAAGAAGTTGCTAACAAACTCCCCAGCAACACATCTGACTGTTACGTTTTAAGAACTTGAATCTATATAAAAGTATGCTAAGTAATTAATACATGACACGAAATTTATAACTTGTTCGCTAGCACACTATGATACTGATAATGATAGAAATGTATATAAAAAAAACAACGAATTGACCTAAGTAGTCAGATAAATAAAAAAAAAATTAAAAAAATATAAAAACAAAAAATAAACAATATTATATGAATAGCGGTGGAATTTTCAAAAATATATCTAAAACTTCTCCTGACAATTGCGAACACAACTAAAAATAGTCAGCTAAATCGGTCCAGCCTTTTCAATGATAATCTACACTAATATTATAAAGAGGAAAGATTTGTTTGTTTGTTTGTTTGAATTGAATAGGCTCCGAAACTGCTGGACCGATTTGAAAAATTCTCAGCAACGGATAGCTACCTTATCAGGGAGTAACATAGGCTATATTTTATCCCCGTACTCCCACGGGAACCACGCGGGTGAAACCGCGTGAAGTCCACTAGTCTTTAATACATACATACAGCAATTGTTCTTAGGGTTCCGTTTTAAAAATTAAAGGGGCTCACATACAAGAAACGTGTTTTTTTTTTCGGTTTATGGTACGGAACCCTTCATGTGAGAGTCCAACTCGCACTTGGCCGGTGTTTTTTTATCGATACACATATTATATTAATGAACTATTAATAAATACGATACCTATAAATAAAAACCTACACAAATAAGCAACTTTAGCATACAGTATCTTCCCAAAACATTTTTTTTTTTCGTTTTGCAGCAGTTAGATTTAAAAGAATTGGTAAAAGTGATGCAAGCGCCTATCGTTGCGACACAAAGGAACAACGAGTATGAAACTTGGCTGCGCTTAAAGCCATCATCGTTAGCGCCGAAATACGTCCACTGCTGGACATAGGCCTCCCCCAAGTATCGCCACATCGACCGTTCCTGTGCGTTTCGCATCTAGCGGACTTCAGCAGCATTACCATTCAAGAGGCAATTCTGCCAGTGTTTTGGGCACATTTCACGGTACCAGTTTTCTATCGGATACATTTCGGAGAGTGCGTCGGAATCGCATAATGTAATTCCCACAAGACGTTCCATTACCGGACTGCGACGCGCCACCTGTATGATGGACAACGTACCTATACGCAGAAAACGTTTCAGGAATACCTTCATTGCAGTAGGTCTTTAATTTAAGAGTTTTTTTAGGCAAGCGTGATCCACCGTCGACCTCATCATCGCTTACCATCAGGTGAAATAGGGGTCAAAGACCTATCTACCAGTCATCATCATCTGCCGCAGCAGTACCGTCGATACCCAAAGAAGCAGGCGTGAAATACCTAAAATCAGCTGCCTAGCTTCTTCCCAATCATATTGGGGTCGGCTTCCAGTCAAACCGGTTTCAGCGGAATACCAGTTCTACGTGGAACTACTGCTTGTCTGACCTCTACAGCCCCGAAACTCGGTAACACGGTACTTCTTGGCCAGACAGGTGTCAGATATCTTGGCTTCTGACAATCCTTAACGACTGCCTAGGGTTTAACGTGCTAGCGAGGAGGCATGGGATGCGGTCACCTCTTTCTGCGAAGCAATAATGCTAGCGAAGGAGGCCGAACGCGTGAGAGAGAGGGAAACCTCACGCCCCAGCTGCTGCAACAGAAGAAGACACCCCGGGCGTCGGGAGTCGCAGGGCGATTCCCGGCCACCGCAGGCGCGGGCCTGCAGACGGCGAGCATTGGATGGCTCGCCGTCCGGTCAGAACCAGGCCCGGGTTGACGGCGCGCTGTGTCAGCATAGAAGACGGGGCCCGGTAGGGCCAGTGCCTGCCAGGGTTGCGGAATTTGTTGGAAAGAGTCACCGCGGCCCTGGAACGCAAAGGGCATTAGGAGGAACATTAGGAGGATGGGTTTTAGTCAGTACTAGTGGACGTCACGCGGTTTCACCCGCGTAGTCTCCCGTGGGAGTACGGGGATAAAATATAGCCTATGTCACTCCCTGATAATGTAGCTATTCAATGCTGAAAGAATTTTTCAAATCGGTCCAGTAGTTTCGGAGCCTATTCATTTCAAACAAACAAACAAACAAATCTTTCCTCTTTATAATATTAGTGTAGAAGAGTCTAACACTCTTCTGCTTCACCCAGAGCGGGAGTCATTTGATGATTTCCAATCCTTAATAAAAAAGGAGAGGAGAGGAGGCACGGAGTCTCGGTAGGAGGTACTACATACTTACAATTTTAAAAATATGATGAGACATCAACAGGTTTTCCTGTGTCGCCAACAACATGCATATATAGGAAAACCGCATAAAAATAGGCAAGTTTTGAAAACGTAATCGAATTCCCATTCTTTTTTTAGTTTTGCTGCAGTTGATAGGTTCATAAGCGTTGATTAATGTCATACAAATTCATTATTATTCCTATGGTCGAGGTAAACGCGCTTTAAACAAAACAGTGATCATCATTATTGCCGTCGATAGGTTGGACGACTACCCTTAAACGTCGCCACATTGACCGGCCCTGTACGACTCTCATCTAAAGAACTCGCGGCTCTCACCAGGTCATCGGTCCAAATTGTGGGAGGCCTTCCAACGCTGCGTCTTCCGGCAAGGGGTCACAACGCGAGAAACTTTCGTCTCCATCGGCTATTTTCTGGGAGCAACATTGCTACTGCAGTTTCGTCATTATCATTCCACTACTGGACTGCTGGAAGGCCCCCTCCAAGTGTCGCCATATTGACCGGTCCTGTGCGTCAAATGTCTCAAATACAAATTCTCGTGAACCGAAAGTGAATCAATCAAAATTGTGAGTGTTCTTCAGAATGTCTGACAACGATACGATACACGCTTCTACAGAGAGTGAAGATATTGGGACTTTCTTCGAAAACCTTGCGAGGGAGGTCAGAACTACGGAAAAATATTACACAGTCAAGATGATTACAAATTCCATTATGTTGGTACTGTCAACAGTTGTGTTGATATACGGAGTGACATCGTGGTTCCTCATCAAGAAATTTCGAAACTACAGTAACTATGTGTTCTTAAACGCAGTTCTAGGAAACATCTTAGGCAATATAGTGGTGTTAAACAAATACTATTTACCCACGGCGCTACTAAAAATCAGAACCAATGTGTTGTATTCCACTACAGGACAATTTGTCGTAATATACTCAGTAGCTGTGAGGAACCATTGGCTGATAGTTGTAGGCTATATGTTTTACGTCGACCTTGTTAAAGTATTCAATGGCCAAGTCCGGAGAAGATATCTGAAGAGTAGTTTGTTCATTTGGGGATTGGCCTTTTTAACAGCAACATTATTCGTCATTTGTTCCAATGTCACTTTAGTGGTTTTTGGATCAGTCAAATATTACTTCGTTTTAACGTTATTTTTGGTCAGTTCACCTGGGACGTTAAACTGTGTTTTGTACATTATAATTGAATGTTCACTTTGTCGTAACTCAAACGCGAGTGCTAATACATCGAGCAACAAACAGCGCCGCTTCTACATCGCCACTGTGATTTTCATATTGACTGACCTCTTACTTTTACCTGTGTATATTTTAACTTATGTCGATTTTGTAACAAAAACGGACAGTATTATATTGTTCTCACTACAATTGTTCTTACATCAATTTAATCCGCTGCTACTGAATGTGTACTTGGTCGTTGTGAGGAGTAACCGAGAAATCTGGCGTGAATTTTATGTCAATAAATTAAAGGCAAGGCAAAGTAATCGCGATATCAAAATGCAGGGTGAAATCGGTAATGAGCCTGCTGTTACAATAGCCCGTGGCTAATCAAACCACGCAGGTTGAGAAGATCGTGGAGTATGTTGGAGCGAAGACCAGCTGGACCTTAAGGGTCGAGAAGTTGGAGTCGCGCCACAACACGAATTTTAAATCGTTCATGGTGCGATTACCGACTCCACGCAGCGCAACACAACGCCGTTACTTCGTGAACAATAGTTTCATTTATATTTTTAAGGTTTTTATAAATATGTGTGTTAGTCTGTAAGGTGTGCAGGGTGGAGTTCTAAAGTGTGCCATCATGTCCAAATCTCGAACCCGAATTTGATGAAAACTAAAACTGCATAATTGGATTATTGAAAAAACGTTGTTCCTGCCCGGGAATCGAAACACTTTATTTTGAATTTTAAAATATCGAGCCTCGGAAAGCATGCTATGCCGTTGGTCCCGGCTGTCATTTGTTGATCTTTGGCAGTCGTTACGGATTGTCAGAAACCAGAAAAATCTGACTGTATCTGAATTTTGTTTTATTTAATTTTAATTTTTTTGGTATGCGTCATGCTTGGCGCAAATAAACGCTTTTTCTTTCTTTCTTCTTCTTTCTTTTCTTTCAGTTACTGGGTTGTGAAGATTAGGTCGACAGCCGCTCCACGTAAAATACTGGTATTCAGCTGAATCCGGTTTGACTGGAAGTTGTCCCCAGTAAAGCTGGGAAAAGACTAGCTAGATGATGAGCTTCCTGCATCCCAACCAGCGGGTATTTGATATACAGGTTGAATTAAACATAGTTTAAGAGGAAATGCTGGCGGCGAGACTCTGTATGTTAAAAGTCATAATTCGAGATTTGGCTCTCGACTGTATTCTCCTCCAATATTGGACCGATTTAAGAGATTTTTCAAAAACTGAATAAAAATAATATATACTGTGTCCCTATGTTTTAATATTTGATGATTTATTAACCGTATAAACACTAGAACTCTCACAAAATGCTCAAAATTTTCCGATAAATCGTCGTCAACAAAGCCCTAGTGTACAAATTTGGCAACTATTAATCGAAAAACATAGAGACACAGTATACATCCTTCTTATTCAGTTTGTGAAATATCTCCTATATCGGTCCAAAATTGGAGGAAAAAACAGTCGAGAGCCAAACCTCGAATTATGACTTTTTACATACAAAGTCTCGCCGCCAGCATTTCTTCTTAACGCTATACTTGTGTTGATTTCGTCAGCTAATATTACATGAAATAACGCCATTATGTACCGAGGGGTAAAGCAAAGATGGGTTAGGCGAGATGGGATTGAACTGTCCCGTAGTCTCGTAAAGCATGTGTTCCTGGGTTCTACTCCCAGGTCAGAGAGTAGGCACGAATTATGAAACAGAGAAGAATGTAAATCGACAATGACTTAGTAAACAGCTGATTGCCTTACATCATATTCTGTGTTTTTTTTTTTCTCAAAACTAATTTTGTACAAATGGCTTAGGGGCCGTTCAAGTATTACGTAAGCAGAATATTAGCCATTTTTAACCTCCCCCCCCCTTGTCAGCGATAGTAATCAAAGCTCTTACCTATTTCCGAGACCTATTTCCCCCACTTCTGTTATTTCTTACTGAACATCGCGTGAGAGTCATCATCATCATACCAGCCGAAAGACGTCCACTGCTGGACATAGGCCTCCCCTAAAGGGGGGGGGTTTGCCATAATCGCCACGCTTGGCAGGCGGGTTGGCGATCGCAGTGTATGGTGTTGCGTTTTACAGAGAACGCTGCTGCCCATTCTCTGGCTCTTTCGCGTGAGAGTAAAAACAACTAACTAGTGATAATTATGTCAAATTAAAATCTACTAAGATTTGCAAACAAAAAAGGAAGTAAATATTGCTGACGTAATCACCATTTAAACCCCCCGTCCCCCATGTCATCAAAAATAAGCATAGTAAAGACCCCCATTGGTGCTTACGTAATACTTCAACGGCCCCTTAAAAAAGGGAAGTGAAGAACTCATGTCCCATACGAAAGCTGTCGGGCTCAACACTCTCCAGCTCTAACTCTTCTACACTAATATTATAAAGAGGAAAGGTTTGTATGTTTGTAACGAATAAACTCAAAAACTACTGGACCGATTTCAACATTTCTTTCACCATTAGAATGCTACGTTATCGCTAAGTAACATAGGCTATATTTATTACTAGAACAAATAATAGGGATCCCTACGAAAATTGCAATACTAAACCCGCGCGAACTAAGTCGCGGGCAAAGTCCTAGTATTTAATAAAACTCATGCAAAACGAACGAATTAGGGAATACGTTAACACTGATTCAAGACCTATTTTGAAGTGAAAACTTCTTTAGCGGCGTTGAGCACTTTTTCTGTAATGGGTATAAAATCTTAAACTCGCGTCAGGGTCACGTGACCTGATCGCAAAAAGCGTAAGACGGACTCGCGTCAGGGTCACGTGATGCTGATCGAAAAAGCGTAAGATCGAGGGGAAGGGAGAGGAACTAGTATCTCCCACTCTTTCTACCGTGCCTGAGTGTGCTGCTCCGCTTAGGCGGCACAGGGCGCTTGCGCGAATGTCCGTCTGTGTTTATGTACAGCGTGCCACGCGTATCCAAGGATACGAAATTACGGAATTACGAAATTATCCAGGATGAAAGTTGATTTTTCTAAGAGATAAAAATTAATGTAATATATAAATAAATAACGATATAATATTATGAATAATAACATGTAAATTGTCATATTTGTGTACGATAGCGCAATAAATAAACATTGTATTCTACCTCATAAATGATAGTATTTTTGTACTTATAATTAAACACAACGTTATTTTTTGTTGTTTTTATGGTTCGTTTTGTTTATGTCAGGAACTGTGTCAAGATTGACATCTGTCACTGACAGTCGCTGTCGCGGCCACACGTCAGTGTCTTTTTGTTTATTTTGTTGTCGGTGGTTTGTCTATGATGTGACCGCGACAGTAAGGATGTATTATTTACATGTTTTCACTTCTGCCGGCACTCCCGGAGTGCTACCGGTGTTTTTTGTTTGAGGTTTTCCTGTGGTCGTGACGTCAAACAAAAACCTGTTGAACATCGATTACCTTAGACTACCTTAAATATAATCCAATCAGTAGGAACAAAAAAAAGCTTTGCCCTACAAAAGGTGGAGTAGAAAATGTTTTAATTTGTATTGCTTAACCTTTTGACCGCCACGTCAAAAAAGAAAAAGCGTGCCCTCAGCGCCAAGCTTCGAATTCATCCTTTAATACCTACAAAATAGTAATGAGGTGGAAATTATATCGATAAAGCTCATGGAAAACTGTCAATATTTTTTAACATGGGTTTAAATTTCAATAAAGATTATTATACCATCCTTGTATTTCATCGCGTTTTGTACTTTATGACATAAATGTAATAATCTGTGTCACAGTTACGGCGTTTATTCCACATATAGAAACAACAATCGATAAAACCAAGTCAATACCATCACAGCACTATTGTCCATCATGACGTAATTTTTTGTCACTCTATGACGACAGTGGCGCAACTGGCACGTATTTCTTGAAATTGCTCGCTTCTGCTCTAGAGGTGCGACACCGATACTTATTAATAATATCGAAATATTTTATTTTTATTGTTTTGTACTTTTAACTTTGTCAACTAATTAAATTTAAGTTACTTTGGAAGAACTTAGCAATATTAATGCTTGTATATCGTCACTAACTGATGACATCAGTGCAGAAGTAAATACCGTTTACTGTGTTAGTGTTGTTTACTTTCGAATGTAGACAATTTACAACACTGAAATTAATAGGAAATAATGATGAATAATGGTACCTACATGGACAAAGTTTCTTAAGTGTCACATACGTGAAGTTCACAAAAGATAAAACATTTTATGAAAATCAGTCTATTAATTAAATAGTTAGGTAGTACAAATTAGTAGAACAATCACACCATTTTTAATACCTTCACACATATACCGTTCAATATGTGTGTGTGTGTGTGTGTGTGTGTGTGTTGTGTACGTATGTTGTATGACAATCAACATAACTTTAATTGAACAATCTATGTGTCCGATGTCGGTCTGTACAAACTTAAAGGGGAGGTTACTTGCTCAATTCTGTCAATAAAATTATTCAAGATCTGGGGTCGAAACCCAACCCCTACTGAATGGTAGCCATTTTTGCTTTTTTGGTCACTTTTCATGAAGCGTGCAAACTAAAATTACTGTAACATTGGGATTTAAACCCCAACAGTCGTAAAAAATGTGAATACCCTCCTGCAGCTCTTCCCTGGACAACATAGACATATTGCTGCATCCAACCCCAAAGATTAATTTGTGCAAGCCTATATTCCAACAATAATATCTCTTAAATCAAGTGTCATAGAATCGAGTTCTTGGTATCATTATTTAGGTAAACTTAACATCTGTTAGATAAAAAGAAATTCCCAGGGACGAATATTGTAGTAACATTCATTACATAAAAAACGAGGTAAAATCAACGTAAATACCCTTTTTACCCTTTATTTCAACATGATGCAGCATTTATTGATATTATTAGAATTATCTATTGTTTCTTATTTGTAGTTGCTACAAGTTTATTTCAGTACCACTATTCGTGTCAAATGCCAAAGCTGCTAAAAAAAATGGTTACCATTCAGTAGGGTTGTCTATTGTTTACCCGAAGATTATATACCATAATCATCATATTCCCGAATTTCATTTAACCGAATTACATTTGTCTGAATGTTTTATTTGCCCTAAAAGACATATGACATACTGTTAATTGCCCGAAACTTAGATACCATAAGATACGAGTGCCATACGTATTGGTTTTCATATTTTTAAGTGCCATAATAATTATCAAACATAATATTTAAACGCCATAATGATTAGACATAACATAAAATATTCTATACATGGTTAATGGTGGCTTGGTCGACGGAGCCCCGCTTCGCGGGGCTCCTTCTTCTGTATGGTTTATAAAAAAATAACCACGAAGGGGATGGCGGGGTCTATTCGCTCACTTCCCTCGCTCACACGACCCCGCCATCCCCTTCTAACCTAACCTATCCGAGTCGGAGTGCCCTAAAGTCCCGATTGCATCCAGTTTCTCCTGATATAACAACCGTTACATATCCAATTTCGATGGCAAATGATGTTATGGCATATGATAATTATGGCATGTGATCATTAGGGCATGTGATAATTAGGACATGTGATAATTAGAACATGTGATAATTAGGGCTTACAATGATTATGACAAATGATGTTATGGTAAGTGACTTTATGGGAAACAAAGCTTCTAGCACGTGACTAATATAGCAAATAAGAGTATGGCAAATGAATATTACGTCGTATAATATTATGGCTGTTGACTATTATGGCAAATGATATTGTAACATTTAACGTTCCGAATTCTGAATCAATTTAGATTTTGAGACTGCGAACACAATGTTTTTTTTTATGGAATTCGGATGTATTTCTTTGTAAAAGTTTTTTTTTTTCTCTCTTTTTAGTTCCTTTTTATAAACCATGGTTACTATTTTTTTTTTAGTTGCTCATAACTGTGTAACGATTTTATCTTTCCGTATTATTTTTTTTTAATTTTATAAGTGTCAATTATTCTTAAATGATGATGTTAGCTGGCGGGTGGTGCAGAGATGCCAACACGGTACCACCCTTCGTGTAATAATTAGTGTGTGACATTTTGATATTCATCTTATTTATTTTACTTATATATTTTATTATTATGTCTGATAATGAAGCCTTTTACTCTGCCAACGATTCAACTGCCTCTTCTTGTGATGATAGTTTCGCCTCCTTGACGGACACCCTTTGTGATTTATTGCGTCAAAAGTTCGATCCAAATGCTGATCGGCTGTTTAACGTTTGCCACATTAACGCTCAAAGCATTCCGAGCCACCATGGCGAACTTTATGACACGTTTCATAACAACAACGTTCATGCCGTCCTGATTTCCGAGACCTGGCTCAAACCTGAACTTTTATCCACCACTTACTCTCTCCCTGGTTTCGTTCTTCTCCGGAACGATCGGATCGGTAAGAGAGGGGGTGGTGTAGCTATATACCTTCGCAGTGATTTCCCTTTTAAGATTCTTGCTACTTCTTCTTCCAACGATTCTGCTGAGTTTCTTTTTCTAGAAGTTTCTGTCAAAGGAGCTAAAACTGTTCTAGGTGTCGCCTATTGCCCTCCTGCCCTTGATTATTTCACCGAATTCGAGTCGGTACTGGAATCTTTGGGGTCTGAGTATGCACATCATATCATCATGGGGGATTTTAACACCAACCTCCTTGCCCACAACTCCCCTCGATCCCGTACACTCCTCCATCTTGTCGAGTCAGCCAATCTGCACGTACTGCCTCTCCAACCCACTCATCATAATAAAGTAGGTAATGATACTTGGCTTGACCTGATCCTCACTTCTAATCCTTCCCTAGTTTCCTCACACGGGCAGATCGATGCTCCTGGTTTTTCCCATCATGACCTTATTTACCTATCCTATGTCCTCAAGCCTCCTAAACCCAAACCTACGTTCCAGTACAGGCGTGCTTTTGCGCCGATGAATAGTGAGCAGCTCCAAAAAGATGTATCTAATATTGACTGGGCACCCTTGCAGGAAGCTGCCACAGTTGATGACAAAGTGAGCGTCTTCAATAATATTGTCATCAGTCTATACGACAAACATGCTCCTGTCAGGAAAATTAAAATGAAACGACCCCCTGCGCCCTGGATGAATGAGGGAATTCGAATGGCAATGCGACGGAGGGACCGCGCGTTTCGGAAATTTAAAAGGGATCGCTCTGAGGACAATTGGACCTTCTTCAAGACTGCCAGGAATCGGTGTAACCAGATGATACGCAACGCTAAACGCCGCCATATTCTTAGTAACATCAATTCTTCTTCTTCTGCTGATATCTGGAAATTCCTTGGAACTCTAGGTATCGGCAAATCGCGGCATTCAGACCTTCCGAATACAATTAACTTGGAAGATCTAAATCGCTTTTTCGCCACTGTGCCTATGTTGGATAGTCTAACCAAATGTCAAACTATTGACTACCTTGCTGGTCTGACGCGTCCTAATATTGCCCCCTTTATTTTCACCTCAGTCGATCCGGGAGAGATCAAAAAGATAATCCTGTCCATAAAATCCAAGGCCGTGGGCTGTGATAACATCAGTCGTCATATGATCGTTTCGGCTTTGGATCAACTTCTTCCTGCCATATCCCACATCGTTAACTTTTCCCTTTACTCTGGCACTTTTCCTTCCCTGTGGCGTAAAGCTCATGTCCGGCCCCTGCCTAAGATTCCCAATCCCACTCTTTCCAATCACTTTCGTCCCATTTCCATCCTTCCGTTTCTGTCCAAGGTGCTCGAGGCCTGTGTTCATAAGCAGTTTTCCAATCATATTTTTCACAACTCCCTCATCAGCCCGTTTCAATCCGGTTTCAGGCCTGGGCACAGTACCGTGACTACTCTCCTTAAAGTGACTGACGATATTAGGCGGGGAATGGAAGACACTAAAGTTACTGTTTTGGTGTTGATCGACTTCTCCAACGCGTTTAATACCGTCAGTCACGAAGTCCTCTTGTCTATCCTATCATATCTTCTGGTCTCTCCCGAAGCGCTTGAATGGTTTTCCTCTTATCTTCGGGGGCGTCAGCAGTCGGTTCGTGCTGGAGACTCTTCGTCCGGGTGGTATGATCTCGCTGCTGGCGTCCCTCAAGGCGGTATATTATCTCCTCTTTTGTTTTCCGTCTTTATTAATCTTATAACTACTGAGCTTCAGTGTGCGTATCATCTCTATGCTGACGATCTTCAGCTGTATTGCCAGGCAGGTGTTGACAAATTATCGGATGCGATCGAGAAGCTCAACCAAGACTTAAAGTCGATTAAGAGCTGGTCAGACCGATTTGGGGTGGCAGTTAACCCATTAAAGTGTCAGGCCATCATAATTGGGAGTCCCTATAGCTTGAGAAAGCTGAATGGCTTGACTGTACCACCCGTTATCTTTGATAACACAGTCATTCCCTTTGGTTCTGACGTTAAGGATCTTGGTCTGCATGTCGACACCTGTCTTGACTGGCGAAAGCAGGTCACGAGTGTCAGTCAAAAAGTTACCGGAACGTTGCGGTCGCTTTATCGATTGAAAAATCTTCTCCCAGCTCACATAAAGGCAATGCTTGTACAGTCCCTAATTTTTCCCATGATTGACTATGGTGATGTGTGCTATTACGACCTGAATGCAGATCTCCTCAATAAACTTGACCGCCTTCTAAATAACTGCATTCGATTCGTCTTCAATCTCCGTAAGTATGATCATGTGTCCGCGCATCGTTCATTATTAAAATGGTTACCAATTCGTCAGCGCAGAGCGCTGAGGGCCTTGACTAGTCTGTTTACCTTTCTTAATAATCCTTCTTCTCCCTCTTATCTAACTTCACAAATTCAATTCCTTTGCTCTGCGCACAGTAGAAATCTTCGCTCTACTAATAATCTCCTTCTACGCTGTCCCACACACCGCTCTGGGTTTATCCACTCCTCTTTCTTTGTCCAAGCAATCTTCCTTTGGAATGCGCTCCCTCTAAACATCAGGACGGCAACCAGTCGGTTGTCCTTTAAGGTGAAGGCACGTGAGCACATTCGCAAGAAGTTGGTAGAATCATCACAGCGTTAATTCGTTGAATTCGTTTTCTAAACGTCGTTATTTTTATGTGTATGTATGTATCTATGTATTTATGATTGTATTACTTTTCCTCTCTGTTTGTCTTTCCTTTAAGTTGCACCTGCCATGTTGTCTCTGCACCATCCTAAGGTCGACTGGTAGAAAATGCCTAAGGCATTAAGTCCGCCTTTGTACAGTGTAATTACTAGTGCATCAAGTTTTTAATAAATAAAAATAAAAATAAAGTAACATTCGGGCAAACGGCGGTATATCATTCAGTAGGGGTTGGTTTCCGACCCCACATGTAGAATAATTTTATTGACAGAATTGAGCACGCTACCTCCCCTTTAAGTTTGTACAAACCGAAAACGGACACATTGTATATTGCCTAATATTTACGCAAAAATAATAACGTTCTGCAAGAAGCTAAGGGCAGCCATGTTAAGGATATAAAATTTGTCACTCAAAATAATTAAGATCTTTTTTCTTAAAAGGATGTTTATAATAAATAATTGCCTTGTATATAATTTCGTTTTATTTCCTAACGTAATAAGTAATAAATAACGTAATAAGCATAAAATTAATAAACTTAACGAAAAATCTTCGTCTTCTTTCTAGAAAACGAAGATTTTGCGGAAGATTTTGCTTCCGCACTGTCTTCAGTGTCTTCCATGATAAACGTATCAGTATCGACTCCTTGCAATATATTTAATAAGTTCACTACTCATCCATTATTAATCATATAAACAGTAAACAATAATAATAACAGCAAAGGAACTACTCTATTCAAAAATTTTCCGCGGTTGACGTCTTGAGACTGTCAAACATAGACGACTGTGGCGTTCCCGGCACAGACAATACAACAGTGTGATAGAGATGGGCATTGCAGTCATTACAATTAATCGATAATCTACTAACACTCGACTTTTAAAGAGCGCATAGTTCAGTATTATAAAATTTTCTTGATTTCTCAAACATAAAAGTTCAATATCAAATGTTTTATTTGCTTCTTATACGGGGACTAATTTACCTTCAAATATTCGGGCAACCTTTCGGGCACCATGTTGCTAACATTTTTTGTTGGTTTAAATATCCTCTACCCGTACATGCATGTTACATCATGCGCCGCGATTTTGAAAAAATATCAAAATGGCGACGGGGGGGGGGGCTATGCCAGCTCCCATACAAAAAAGTTCGAACCCCTTTCAGCTGCCTACGACCAGTAGTTTCGGCTCTGCGTTGTCTATCAGTCACTCAGTAACAGAGGAATTTTATATATTAGGATTTAATCTTGTTTCTTTGCCACCAACAAAAGACGCTGTAGAAGATCTCCAGGGCGAGGCACATAACGATCGCGTAGCGACCGAATTTGGTCGTTAATTCTTAAGGCCCGACACCGACCGACTGGAGCCGAGTATACCCGATTGAACGACTGGAGCCGAGTATACCCGACTGAACGACAGGAGCCGAGTATGCCCGATTGAACGACTTGAGCCGAGTATACTCGATTGAACAACTGGAGCCGACTATACCCGATTCGATCCGAAAGAAGTCACTCACCCTGTTCCCCGCGCAGGCGTCTCTAACAAGGAAACTGAGCCTCATCTCGGGCAGCGAGTAGATCTCCAGGTTGCCGTTCAGTCGCAGCACAAACAGCCAGTACGTGGGTTTCACTTCGATAAGCTGCTTCTTCCACCAGCGGGAGATGCGGCGAGGGACTCCGGGGTTCTTTGATTGTTCTGCTAACATTATCTGTGGGAGGAAGGTCTTTTTTAAGAACAGGTTATAAATATGGGATGGAACAAGGCAGGTCAGCCGCTTGCACTATGACTGTTGGGCAGAAATCGCCACGCAATGGTTGCCTGAAGACGAGCGGCCCGCCGAGGTCCAGAAAGGAATAGCGAGATGACCTGGTCGCTTACC
Source organism: Lacanobia wlatinum (assembly GCA_947578705.1). Lineage (NCBI taxonomy): Eukaryota > Metazoa > Arthropoda > Insecta > Lepidoptera > Noctuidae > Lacanobia > Lacanobia wlatinum. The sequence goes on from OX388046.1 coordinate 20,366,407, forward strand.
CTGGGGGCTGGTACGAGGTTGCGAAAGAATTCCTGGAAGGACTTCGTGAAGGCTTACGCCTAGTAGTGTGACAGAACGGGCTAATAAAAAAAAAAAAATCATAAGACCACATCACGCCTTTGGCAGAAGCGTAGTGTCATTTAGGCCGCTGATTCAATGGGGTCGTTCTATGAAAAGGCTAGGTCTCTAATTAAATGACTGATTAAGCCCGTTGGCTGCGTCATATACACATAGATACTCACGCTAGCCATAGAGGCAGGGGTCTGGTCTCCGCCGTACAGCAGCTCATCCTCATCATTGAGCTCGTACACTGTCCCCGGCTTGAAACCTTCGGCTTTCACGTTCTTCTTGCCTTTCATTTTGCCGCTGAATTCGCCTTTCACCTGGTGGAAATAAAGACTAAGTTTCTGGCTACAGAGAACAAGTAAACGGGCTGTGTAACTGGATTTTTATCCCGGTTTTAAATCCTGAAAAATCAAATAAAAAATAAACATAGTACGGTATGAAATTTATAAGTAACTTATATAAAAGTAGATTAGACATTTAGACTTGATTTCTGCAGCCTGTCCCCATAGTAAGATACCGTAAGACATAATACTATAAATAAGTAAAATAGACTAGTCTCGCGGTATCAACATTCATAAATTGGCGGGTTTTCTTAACAGCATATGCTAATGAGCTTAGCCGTCCTAAAAGAGATGCTAAATGTGGACCCCATTTTAGCCATCAATCACTATCGTTTTTGACATTTGATAAGGCAAATCTTATGCACTTCGTTTTTTTTTCCCATTTAAAATTATGAACAGTTAACCAATTTTGAACCTGCAGAAGGGCATTATTTACGTCGTCAAGATTATTACTTCGTCTATTTATTTAAAAAAATCAAAGAAGTATCATCGGCAAACAGGACCATGTTTTGCAATAAATGAGGTAAATCATTTATAAAACTAAAAATAAGAAAGGACCCAAAATCGAGCACTGGGGAGCGCTTTTTTTCACGTTTAATTCCGAGAAATTGACGCCATTGAGTTGAGGTTCAGCAGTAAGGTTCCGTGATTAACGCAATCGAACGCTTTAGACGATGCTTATTCTTGGTCGCAGAAGATGCTTATGGCATCTTGCGCCCCTTCCTACGCATTGAAGATATGTTTTAGTACAGTTACACCAGCGTCAGTCGTACAACGACCTTTGGTGAAACCATACTGTTTATTGTGCAAGATATTATTCGTCAATGATTAAACATTTGATTAAGCAACACCTTTTCAAATATCTTGCTAAAATGTATGTATTTGTAGTTCCTAGCTAGCAGTAAAGTACTTACTTGCGTGTTATCAGCATCAGGCGGCGTGAACAGTCCGCTGAGGTCGCGGTACACGGTGGCGCGCAGCAGCGGCGGCCGGTGCGGCACCGTCTGCCGGGTGGGCGCTAGCCGCCCGGACGACTGGGGAATAAATACTCTACATTCAGTCAGTGGGAGACTAAGTCTATCGGAGGGCCGGGCGGCTGCATCAACTGGGGGAATCGAACCTGTAAGCTTCGGTCTCTTTCACGATCTCGCTTACTCTTGGTATTATAATTTAAGACCGATAATATAAAATGAACCAAAGAGTGACGGATCTGTGATCTAGTTCGCCTGTGGGAGCGCTCTGATGACCTAGTTCGTTCACGAACTTCCCAAGACTACTATCGAGTGCCCAGAGCGGCTTAATAAACTGGGGGCCTCGAACCATCAAACTATGGTCTTTTAAGTAAAACACATGAACAATGTGCGTTTTTATAAGATACCGATAATTAAACGTTACATTTTATGGTGTTCCATCAAATAAATGTTTTGTTTATCTAAGAGCTCCTTGCCACTTGCTTCGTTAATATTAGGTTTCGAAAATCACTGCATCACGTCTCGGATAAATAAATTCTCTTGACCATAAACGAATACTCTCGAAACTAAGATGTAAAAAAACGGAAATGTAAGGCTTTAGAGGCTTTTTTAGACTTAACTTTTAGTGTTTTTGCTATTACCACATTTTAAGTACGGGAGGTCACAATAGAAGCAACTTATGCTTGCAGATAAGTTTGAGAAGTAAAAAACTCACCGCGCCATCCTTCCCGCGGAACTCTCGGAGAGCGAGCACCAGCACCCTCCCGCACATGGACATGACGCACAGGTAGGGGTCGGCGGTGGCCGCGTACTGCGCCGTCCACTCCAGCTGGATGGACTGGAGGTTGATGCCGTCTGTACAGAGGAAATCCTAATATAAAATTCTTCCGTTACTGACTGACTATTTGAGTTCCTGACAGACAACGCACAGCCGAAACTACTGGTCGTAGAAAGCTGAAATTTGACTTATAGGTTCATTGGGGAGTGTAGGAGAGCACTAAGAGAAGATTTTTCGAAATTCCTACGGGAACGGGATATGCACGTACGAAGTCGCGGGCAAAAGCTAGTTGAATGATATAACGAATGTATTCCACGCCAAGGGTTAGGCAGAGATGAAGACAGCAAATATATCGTCGGTGCGCTTGCCAAATCTGATGTGTGCTTCATCAAGTTGACAAGGGAGACAATAATCTGTTTTACTTAATGATTAATTAATGATTTATTGACTAGTTAATAATTTTAAAATACTATGTATATTAATAATATACAAGTGAAAATTATAAAATGTACTGTTAATTTACTTGAATTTTAAAGAAATTTAGTAACAAGAAAACATTATAGAAATGCACATATGAGATTTGGCGAGCGCACCGACGATATGACGGATACAAGTAAAATGCTGGTGCTTTGCTTTATCCGCTTAGACTGGTCACCGACCCGACATTTTGGAAAAGGCAGATTGATTGTAACATCATTTTAGGGTTCCGTACCAAAATGGTAAAAAGGAACCCTTATGGTGTGACTGTCTGTCCGTCTGTCACAGCTAGATATGTCAAGAACTACTAATGCTATCAACTTGAAATTTGGAATAGTTTTAGATGACGTTTGCTCGACTATTTTATAAATAAGAAAGAAATAAAAATGTGTACGTTTTTTTTGCAACAGCGACTGAATGGTTTTCTTAAAAAATCGAAGTGGGGCTACTACGGCATGTGGGGTATCATATGAAAGAGCGCTATTTGCACATTCTCAGATTTTTCTTTTTTATAAGCCGCATGGGATTTGACTTTTGGGTAATGTTAAAAATTTGACCATTTCCCCACCCCCCATATCTTCGAAGTTTGCGTAGAGAAAAATCTGAATTTATTCTTTTATGTAAAGATTACAGGAAAAATAAAATGATGTCTCTTAATAGCACACTTTTTCAACAAAAATTCCATTAGTTTCACCTGATCTGAAACTGCTTTATATTTGGAGTGTAAAGCCCCGCACTCCTCCATTGTAAATGGGAGGATCCTCCGACCAGACGGATGTAGTGTCTGGTGTGGGCAACTGCCCGATAGTTGATATTCGGGCTGATGTACATGTTCAAATCGCACGATAAACTTTTCTTGCGCGATGCAGGATTTCAACCTAGTAGGTCGCTGCTAGTTGGATAGATGGCGTTGCGGTTCTTTTTGTTGCGATGTAGATTTTCTCCGTTGATTTTCTTGTGGCGGCATTGATGCCGCTACATCACTCCCCTCCGGAGACCGGAGGTCGATAGTGGATGATTCGTCCATACATCTTGAGATGCTTGCCAGGCCAATGGAAGGTTGGTTCCAGTGATTTGGAACCGGAAGTCGCAGAATCCTCGGTGAGTCGGAACTGTCTGCGGTGCCCCAGTGAGTCGGAACTGTCTGCGGTGATGAGATCCCAGTGAGTCGGGATGATGCTGCTATGTTCCAATTGCTGGATCTGGCACAGCACTGTGTTATGCTCCAGTACGTCGGACGTGGTACAGTGCTGCGTTTTTTCACCAGGGCGTCGGATGTGGGGCAGCGTTGTTGTGCGACGAAGTGGCGTGACTGCTGGCGTCGACCAGGAGAGACTCTTCATGGCTCTTCACGTGACTGGCCGAAGGTGCAGTGTGCTTGCCAAGGTCGCTGATGAGGATGATAGAGGCCGAGGATGCTGACCAGGAATGCGCGGCTGCTGCTAGTGGTCAGGATACCCGTAGAAGCCGTGGGTACTGGCTGGCTGTATGACTCGCTGCTCGAGAGCTTGAGGTCACGATGAGAAGTGATGATGACGTCACGCTGAAGTAGGTGGACGAAGGCTGCGCTGACGTTCAATGTCGAGGGTCACTAGTTTGGAGGGTTGCAGAACAGAGAGCCCCGCACACCTCCGTTGTAAAGGGAGGATCCTCCGACCTGGCGGCTGTTGTGTCTGGCGGGCAACTGCCCTATAATTAATATTCGGGCTGATGTATATGTGCAAATGGCACGGTAAACTCTGCTTGCGCGATGCAGGATTTCAACGTAGTAGTTCGCTGCTAGTTGGATAGATGGCGTCGCGGTTCTTTTTGTTGCGATGTAGATTTGCTTCGTTTGTTTTTGTTGATGAATCTGTAGCGGCATTGATGCCGCTACGAGAAATTTAATGATTTACGTAACGCGTCCGTGTTTAGGTCACAGAAGTCCATATGTGTACCAAATTTCAACAGAATGGGTCCAGTGGATCCGGAGAAAACTGGCTGTGACAGACGGACAGACAGACAGACACCCGAGTGATCCTATAAGGGTTCCGTTTTTTGTTCGGAACCCTAAAAATTGTGGAACCAGGGCTAAAACAACTTCGGAATGTATTCGAAAGAGTGACCGCGGGCCTGGAACGCGGCGGGCACTAGGAGGAACACGGAAGGGTTGTTGTCAGTCAGAGTCTGACACTCCCGCACAATGTGCCCAGAGCGGGAGGAGGCTTTTGATTATCTCCCATCCTTTTAAAAAAAGGTTCAAGTTCGTCATTTTATAAAAAAGACAGCATTCATGAAAATATTTCCTATCATATGCACTAAACGGATTTCTGACAATGAATGTTCCTTTTTCTAACGCTTGTCTAGTTTGATCTGCATACTCAATTTACAGACAAAAACACAACACAAAAAGACTTGAAGCTAGTGTAGTACTTACTCTTAATAAGCCTGATGCCGCTGGTGGTGACCTGCACCATGAACTTGTTGTTGCCCAGGTTGCCCGCGAAGATCGTCGGCGAGCCGGTCAAGAAGCCCGAGTCGTCTACCTCGTTGATTTCCTGGCCTGTTGGATAGAAAAGCAAAGATGTTTATAGGGCTTTCAAAACCGGGCAAGTGCGAGTCGGACTCTCGCACGAAGGGTTCCGTACCATAAACCGAAAAACACTACCCCCCCCCCCCCGCTTCTCTCGTGCCATCTGTACTCTCGCCCAGCACCACATGTCTATGCAGCCTGTTGATACTACTACATACCAGTCTGTAGCACCATGCTGCCATCTTCTTGCGTCAGTATGAGGTATGCGTGTGAGCCCTCCGCTTCTCTCGTGCCATCTGTACTCTCGCCCAGCACCACATGTCTATGCAGCCTGTTGATACTACTACATACCAGTCTGTAGCACCATGCTGCCATCTTCTTGCGTCAGTATGAGGTATGCGTGTGAGCCCTCCGCTTCTCTCGTGCCATCTGTACTCTCGCCCAGCACCACATGTCTATGCAGCCTGTTGATACTACTACATACCAGTCTGTAGCACCATGCTGCCATCTTCTTGCGTCAGTATGAGGTATGCGTGTGAGCCCTCCGCTTCTCTCGTGCCATCTGTACTCTCGCCCAGCACCACATGTCTATGCAGCCTGTTGATACTACTACAAACCAGTCTGTAGCACCATGCTGCCATCTTCTTGCGTCAGTATGAGGTATGCGTGTGAGCCCTCCGCTTCTCTCGTGCCATCTGTACTCTCGCCCAGCACCACATGTCTATGCAGCCTGTTGATACTACTACATACCAGTCTGTAGCACCATGCTGCCATCTTCTTGCGTCAGTATGAGGTATGCGTGTGAGCCCTCCGCTTCTCTCGTGCCATCTGTACTCTCGCCCAGCACCGACCACATGTCTATGCAGCCTGTTGATACTACTACATACCAGTCTGTAGCACCATGCTGCCATCTTCTTGCGTCAGTATGAGGTATGCGTGTGAGCCCTCCGCTTCTCTCGTGCCATCTGTACTCTCGCCCAGCACCACATGTCTATGCAGCCTGTTGATACTACTACATACCAGTCTGTAGCACCATGCTGCCATCTTCTTGCGTCAGTATGAGGTATGCGTGTGAGCCCTCCGCTTCTCTCGTGCCATCTGTACTCTCGCCCAGCACCACATGTCTATGCAGCCTGTTGATACTACTACATACCAGTCTGTAGCACCATGCTGCCATCTTCTTGCGTCAGTATGAGGTATGCGTGTGAGCCCTCCGCTTCTCTCGTGCCATCTGTACTCTCGCCCAGCACCACATGTCTATGCAGCCTGTTGATACTACTACATACCAGTCTGTAGCACCATGCTGCCATCTTCTTGCGTCAGTATGAGGTATGCGTGTGAGCCCTCCGCTTCTCTCGTGCCATCTGTACTCTCGCCCAGCACCACATGTCTATGCAGCCTGTTGATACTACTACATACCAGTCTGTAGCACCATGCTGCCATCTTCTTGCGTCAGTATGAGGTATGCGTGTGAGCCCTCCGCTTCTCTCGTGCCATCTGTACTCTCGCCCAGCACCGACCACATGTCTATGCAACCTGAGGGAGAAAAGAAGCAGGAGTTAATATGAAAGTATGGCTATCATATGGTTTTCCAAATTGTTTTTGGACCCTAAAGTTGGGAGACAGCTAGACAGGTTTATGAAAGCTTCTTAAGACTCACCAGGCAAATTAAAAGCAGTAATAAGCTGCGGGCGCACAGTCCTCTGCAGCACAGTGAGCGCGCCGTTCTTGCCGCGGCCGCTGCACGCCACCAGCTCGATGACCGGGTTGTCGCTCTGCCGGCTGTACTCCTCCGACAGCAGCTGCGGCTCGCCCATGGACACGTCGCCGATGGGGCAGATGTTTAGGAGGGAATCGCATACCTGGGGGGTAAGAAATTATGTTTTATGAAAAAATTCTTGAAACATCCAATCAACAGAAGGCACAATTGCACGTAACGACAACCTAAAATTGTTTGACTTGGCGCAGGAAAATGAGGTCACCCGACTCCAAATAATGAGATAAGGAGAAGATGAGAAGTTGATATCTACCTTAATCAATATTACTGCATGAGCTTTTGGCGTCGATGTTACGTGTGATATAATAAAATTTATCGTGGATATTCGAGCACCGAATCGGTAGTCAATGTTTTTCTGAAAGCACTTGTTCTTCTTGGTCTTTTTGACATTCAGTGTAAGCAAATTCGTGTGGAACCAATTCGCAATCCTGATAACTCTTGCCTCTCCTTTATTGTACACATCTTCCCAATCAGTTCCGTACTTCCGTGGAATAGTATCACAGTGTCGTCTGCATAATAAATTAGGTCAGCCTTTGGGATAGCAAGTTTCAGTATGTTGTTTATATAGATTATAATGTTGGACCAAGTATGCTTCCCGGGGGAACTCTTGAAAAAATTTGCTTTTCTTGGTTGACTACATTTTTGAACTCTAATACGTTGCTGGGTCTTCAAATACTTTCGAAGCCTGTCAAATTTTGTTCCTCTTATTCCTAACCTTTCAAGTTTTCTAAGGAGGATAGGAGAAGAGATGGTGTCGAACGCCTTAGCAAGGTCTAAAAATATTAGCGTCCGGGCACCACCACCATTCTTCGCGAGCGACTTCCGACTGCACCTTCTGCTGTTGTTATTTATAGTAAGAATATAGTACAGTACCTACCTCAAACACATAGCTAGTGAGCTGCGTGGAGGTCCGGATATCCGAGCCGTACACCTCCAGCTCGTCCTTGTCGCTGATCTCGATGACGTTGGTGGCCACGCAGTCGCTGATCGTGTCCAGGCGCCGCTTCTTCGCGAGCGGGTCCGATTGCTCCTTCTGCTGTTGTTGTTGTTCTTTTTCTCTGTTTAGTTGTTGTTCTGCATGTATAGAGAGTAGAATGTTATGTGCTTACGTATTGCCGGGCGTATTGAGGGACTGTCTCTACTACTCTTCACTCCACTCATGTAAATTTTTGACGTTCAAAATGTGCTGATTCTCAGTCTATTTAGAACATAGTATATTTTAATGTAAGCAGGTAAAGTGTGTTAGTTTTGAAGGCCGTTATGGCACCGCTTACACGAGCTCACCTTCTTTTATAAATGAGAAAGTTTGGATGGATGAAAAGATGTTTGTTACCCAATCACGCTAGAACACCTGAACGGATCTGGATGAAATTTGGCACAGCTTCTGCCAGCATACTTACCAGTCTCCGACACAGTGAGGTCCACCGTGGCTTCCAACGGCTTGTCTACTGAGAACAACATTCGATTCTCTCTCTCAGTAACTCTCAGTAGTAGAGAGTTACCCAATCGAGAGCCCAGGAACAAAAAGTCTTCTTCTATTACGCACATCTGTGGGCAGAAATAGTGTTCTAGTTAGGTACTTATACTTTTAATAACACGACTTTTTTATCATCAACCATTTTTTTCACGGAAGAGACGATTAAAGAAAAATCCTTACTAAGCATTCTGATGCAGATGGTTGTATCAAATCTTTGATTGAACTTAAAAAAGTGCGAGAAGTGTCTATGTCGTTTCGAGGGGTGTTTATATCGTGTGCGCGGAGTGTCTATGTCGTGTGAAGGAGTATTTACGTCATGTGCAAGGAATGTTTATGTCATGTGTGAGGAGTGTCTATGTCGTATGGAAGGATGTTTATGTCGTGTGCGAGGAGTGTTTATGTCGTGTGCGAAGAGTGTTTATGTCGTGAGCGAGGAGTGTTTATGTCGAGTGCGAGGAGTGTCTATGTCGTGTGGAGGAGTGTTTACGTCGTGTGCAAGGAATGTTTATGTCATGTGCGAGGAGTGTCTACAATAATGTCGTGTGGAAGGATGTTTATGTCGTCTGCGAGAAGTGTTTATGTCGTGTGCGAGGAGTCTTTATGTCGAGGGCGAGGAGTGTCTATGTCGTGTGGAGGGGTGTTTATGTCGTAAACGAGGAGTGTATATGTCGTGTGGAGGGGTGTTTGTGTCATGTGCGAGGAGTCTCTATAATAATGTCGTGTGGAAGGATGTTTATGTCGTGGGCGAGGAGTGTTTATGTCGTGGGCGAGGAGTGTTTATGTCGTGTGCGAGGAGTGTTTATGTCGAGTGCAAGGAGTGTCTATGTCGTGTGGAGGGGTGTTTATGTCGTAAACGAGGAGTTTATATGTCGTGTGGAGGGGTGTTTATGTCGTGAACGAGGGGTATCTATGTTGTGTGGAAGGGTGTCTATGTCGTGTGTGTGTCGTACGTGAGGGGTGTTTAAGTAGTGTGACGGAGTCTTTAGGTCGTGTGCGAGGGCTATCTATATCGTTTGGTGGAGTGTCTTTGTTACGTAGAGGTGTTTCTGGGTCTCACTATAACTCACACAGGTCGTAAGCACGGAGGCGGCGGCCCTGTCGAGATGGAAGCTGCGCACAGTGCGCACGGAGTCTGCTAGCAGAGTCAGCACGTACAGCTGACCTCCGCGGAGGGAAAGGGCCAGGCGACCCTCCCCTAGGGGCGCCACGCACGACCCGTCCAGGGTTATGCATACACCTTCCTGGATTCCTGTTAAACAAAACCGGTTTTAGTATAAATTAGTACCTACTGCTATCATATATCTGCCTTAGACAGCGTTTTTCTTCTTTTTCATCGTTCCCTCACTGCTGAGGATCGCGACCACACACGACGCGTCTCCAAGTCATACAGTCTTCTGCAATGTGGACTGCTTTGTACATGCAGCCGCCAACAGCCTTCTTTATGGGGCCGGACCATCTTGCCGGTGTTCTACCTTGAGCACATTTTCCTTCAACCCGGCCCAATATTATGAGCCTTTCCAGACTATGCTTGGATGAACGCATAATGTGAAAAGGCTGAGGGCACGCGCCTGGCTTATATCAGAAAGCCGTCTGGTGACGTTGAGTTTTACAAGTATGGGCTCATTCGTTTTCATGGCGGTCCATGGTATACGAAAAAGTCTTCGCTAAACCCACATTTCAAAAGCGTCGATCTTTCGCGACTTTTGATGCACCATGTTTCTGCTCCATACAAAAAGATTGAGAAGACCAGTGCATGGACTAATCGTATTTTCGTGTATTCCATCGGTTGCGGTTGGTATGAGCTGGCCATGTTACGAATACGCAAGCTCATTTGTTGCTCTTAGTACTTGAGCTCATTAGTTGCTCTTAGCGATTGTTGAAGTGTTTGTGTACGCCGCCTGCTCTTATAAGGCCTTTTGCTATTTTAATAAAATCAAGCAGATAACTGAAAATTTGAACTATTTTAATGATTGACCCTGATAACACAGCAGATCCCTTGCATTACATCCGTAATCTCGAGTTGACAGCACTATAAATACGAAGATTATGAAAAGAAACATAACATTCAATAACAAACTTCTAAAGTACTTACTGAGCGGAAAATTAGTAGTATGTGTCGCAACGCTATTCAGTGATACGCCGTACGGAGGCACCGACTGATTCAAGTATATGAGAGAGTTCACAGCCATTATGAGACATCCACCTGTAACAAAAAATAAATCTTTAGAAAATTTTAAAACCAAAGTGTCCAAAATAGACAGTAGCCCAGATGACAGGGTGCACGCGTGTGTCTTTACGTACCGCTGTGCAACTGACATGATATTGTAACTCACCAAGAGGCTTCTGCACCGGCACAGCTCTCAGACAGTCAAAGGGCAGGTGAGCAGTGGCCCAGATGACGGACAGCACGTGTCGTTACGTACCGCTGTGCGACTGACATGATATTGTAACTCACCAAGAGGCTTCTGCACCGGCACAGCTCTCAGACAGTCAAAGGGCAGGTGAGCAGTGGCCCAGATGACGGGGTGCACGTGTCGTTACGTACCGCTGTGCGACTGACATGATATTGTAACTCACCAAGAGGCTTCTGCACCGGCACAGCTCTCAGACAGTCAAAGGGCAGGTGAGCAGTGGCCCAGATGACGGGGTGCACGTGTCGTTACGTACCGCTGTGCGACTGACATGATATTGTAACTCACCAAGAGGCTTCTGCACCGGCACAGCTCTCAGACAGTCAAAGGGCAGGTGAGCAGTGGCCCAGATGACGGGGTGCACGCGCGCGCTCATGTTGAGACTGACGCCGCACATAGCGCATGTGTCGTTACGGACTGCTGTGCGACTGGAATTATAACATTACGACTTTGTTACCAGAAAGGACAGGCAGAGGTGTATTGCGACTACATTTCTACAGTTCGCTAAAGCAAGCCCTGGGCCATGCCACAAAGGGCATTAGAAGGATTATGGATGGGTTTTATCAAGTAAGAGTCTGACACACCCTCCCACTCCACCCAGAGCGGAAAGACTCATTTGATAATTTTCCAACCATAAAAGAGGGCTGTCTTAAACTAAGCCCATAAGTAGGAGGTTAGGTTTTTGCCCATTAATAGGACAACGACAAACTAGTGCTAATTAGTATAAGCATGACTCACCCAGCAAAAGTCCTGACTGGTTCATAGAGTAACAACAACGTTGGCTCATAGTAGCCATGTAGGAACTGTATGTCTAGAATATTGTCTATTTTCTCATCTAAATCTTTTAGCACTATGACGTAGGAAGCCAGGGTAGGGGCACGGTTGATTGGTTGTGTTGGTTGCTGTAATGGAAAGACTGGTTTTAGTTTCTTAATATCAGTGAATGTGAATTTAGGGCAAAGCAAACAGATACATTTAGTAGCTGGCTTAGCCCCCCTGCCGCCAATATGTTTTTTTTTTCAGAGTTGCGGCGCACAGTTGAACATCCAGATATGGGTAGAGAACACTTAAACAAACAAAAAATTTAGCAACATGGTGCCCTAAAGTGTCATGTTGCCGAACTACTTGAGAACCAACAGGTTATACTCACAGATTTCTTGCTATCAAGTGGCTTAGCCTCCAAGGGATCTCCATCTTCATTGGTAATGTCTTTTCTAAATGGTAACACAGCTAGTTTTTTGCCGTACAGTAGCATGACTGCACATCGGCCCTCAGGGTCGACTCGGATCCATGGAATGTGGGGGTGAGTGGTCCAGCCATTCTGGAAGCAGGGCAGAAGAATTTTATTAGATTAATTTGACTCAATGGCAATGCAAGGAATTATGAGCCTGCATTTCAGATTTACTACTTCAGTATTTTTTTATGATCACCATTCCAGAGACCAGATTACTGAAATAGACTACATGTCTATAGTTATAGGAAAATATTTCTCTTGAGCATATAAAGCAACTAACTGACCCGCGCAACTTCGTCTGCGTCAACATTTTCTTAGCGTGATAATATATAATAGCCTATAACCTTCCGCAACAAATGGGCTATCTAACACTGAAAGAATTTTTCAAATCGGTGATCCGATTTGAAAAATTCTTTCAGGATCAGTTCCTGAGCTTAGCGCGTTCAAGCAAACTCTTCAGCTTTATAATATATTAGTATAGATTAATTTAAAGTAGTAAATAGTTAGTATTTGTATATCAAAATTAAACCCTTTCATCACCCAATTTTATATAAGTATGTATTTTGAATATTACTTAAACACTTACTTTCATATCATCCTCCTCAAAATAATGCATGCTCAACGTTATCAAGTTATCGGTCTGCGGATCATACTGGAGCACGGACAGCTTGGCTTCCCTGAACGATACGAGCAGCAGATCTCTACCAGCACTGGGGCAGCGGACAGAAGCTAGGGACATTACGTTACCCCAAAGTGTGTAGGTTGCTAGACATTCTAGCTTCATCTTTGGAGGGATTGGTTGGCCAGCTGAAAATTAGATACTTATTATTTCATGCAGATATGGAACTTTTACGAAGTGTGAGTGTGATTATACTCATTGGAAAAGAAGGTATTTAATTAATTTCAAAGCTTTGGGTAAATTTTGTTATATATCTTGTGAAATGTTCATTTAATGTTTCAGATACAAGTTTTTCCTTGTTGGTAATATATTTGAATACTTATTCTTAGACTGACTTTCTGTTTGCAATTTAGAGTTATTTTTGTTAGCTTAACAACAATATGAATGTGAATGGCGGGCCAATGGATCGTCATTAGCGCTAAGACGACCTTCTGACCCAAGTCTTACAATTCAGTCTCATAATTTGAAACAATTCAGAATTCCAAATTATACGGAGTTATAGTACAAATAAAAAAATATTGATAGCATTTGCTAAACATTATGCAAAACTTGTTCTGATATAAGTATATTTTCAAAAACACAAATTGCCAATGCACAAAAAACATAGATCAAAACTTACCGGCGTTAACCTCCTTGGTGTGGCCTTCAGGTAGCAACCTGAAGACCTTGAGGATATTGGCTCCAGCGGTGACGAGGCATGTTTCATCATTGTTGAAGAAACAGCAGCTCTCGGCATGCTCAATCCCCGTAGCGGGGTGGGTTTGCCGGCAAATAGAAAACATTGTCCAATCGCGTTGGTTTCTAGGTTATGTTTTAAAAATCACTTATAATAGAAACTATAAATACGTAAGCACTTTTAGTTAATGTTTTCACATATTTATGGACTTTCTAATGCTTTTCATTGAGATTTGATTGCTTTTTACAATTGTTTATTTGTGATGCCGTTGCGTCGCTCACTTGACACTTAGCAAAATAATGTGCGTTCCGAATACGAAATTCTAATCAAATGAAACGAAAAGAATTTACCGTGGAATTTAGTTACAGCAAAAATGAAAAACCTACAACTACCTATATCACAGCTGCTTTAATTTAAGTATTAAAAATTGTTAATATTTGTTTTCAGTTTTTATACCTTTGCCTATACCTGAGTTTTCGAACGCACGAGAAAATATCCCAGGGAAATCTGCCCACAGATAAGTTTTTAAATAATCAGAGAGAATATAGAATCAGTGCGAAATATAGTTTCATAATAAAAAACTTTTTACAAAAAAATATAACCGACTTCCAAACAAAACACTACAAAGAATAAAATAACCTTAATTTCAGAAGTCGGTGTTTTTGGTTTTGTTTCTTTGTTTTTTTTTACTATAGGTAGGCATACGTTTGACCACTATCTCACCTGATAGTAAGCGATGATGCGGTCGAAGATGGAGTACGTTTGCCTAGAAGCAATCTATTTACTCTTGTCTTAAAGCCTCCCAGGTTGTAGCTATCAAGAAACACAAATAGCTTCATCTTTTTGGACTGACCGACCTTGACAATTCAAAAGTGCCTGTAAATGGTTTATTTGAAATATACGATTTGATTTGATTTGATTTGACACAGACTCTGGCAGAGAATTCCACTCCTTAGCTGTACGCACTATGAATGTGTTCCCAAAACGTTTTTTTTTAACACCGACTTCCGAAATTAAGGTTGTTTTATTCTTTGTAGTGTTTTGTTTGGTAGTCGGTTATACTTTTTTGTAAAATGATTTTTATTTTTCGCTTTTAAGTGGCGATACTTGGACGACGTCTTCGTCAACGCAGAAATTGAAATGAGTAAAAAGGCTCATAAAATAAAAACTACTGAACTAAACTGATTCTTATTTTTATGGGACCAAATGGAGAGAAAGAATCACAGAAATCGGTTCAGAAACCTCGGAGTAATCGGTGTACATAAATCCTAACTCTTTTTTTGGAAGTCGGTTAAAAAAATTATCATGATCTGACTGTTCCTAAGTTACTGAATAAAATTTTCGTTTTACCTAAATTAACTTAAGTTTTAAGGTCGGTCCCCCCGTATGAAATATGAAAACTTAACTCCAGAACTCGATTACTTTTCCTGTATTGACCCTGTATCCGTATGACTCAAACATGTACATTCTTCATTCAGCACTTTAGTCTCTTTACCTACAATATAATTTCAAGAATTAAGTATCTTATATAGAGGATCTTATGAGGCAGGAACAATGACTTCATGTGGAGAGCAGTACTTAATATTACAGTGGACAGTGGTGTTAATCTGGTGTCCTTCCCTGTCACTACCTACACTAACTCTCACTAAACTCATTATCATATTTTCTTATGTTAATATGCGGATAATGTAGTGGGCTGCAATATTGTAAATATTTTATATTACCTTTTCTCTATTCGAACACAAATATTGTAGCTGTTTATTGTCCCTGAATAAATAAAATAAAATAAAATAAAATAAAACTCTTAGGAACATTTTTAGTACCTACCTACTTTTTTTTTTGTGATGGCTTCGCTCTTGACTCTAGTCTAGGTCAGAGATGACAGAGACAAAGTCTACGATGGAGCGAGCTTACCCAGAAGGAGCCTGAGGGCTTAGTGTAAGTTTTTTAACGCACTCGATTGCGTTAACGTAAACGTTCACTTATGTCAAATTGTATAGAAATAAAAGGTTTACCGTTATCGTTACCAGACGGCGCTTCAATCGAGAACGTTGAAAACTCGCACTAAGGCCACTGTTCACTCTAACTTTGTAGAGATTAGGGTTGTAAGCGTTTGGAAACACAGATGCAGGCAGAGTTCCACTCTTTTGCTGTGAGCATTATTAAAGACGTTTGGAAACGCTTATATATTATTTGTACTTACATAATTAAGCACTACACGATATATCGGGCCCGATCTGCAGGGACAGTGTGGTGTAATAAGAAACAGGAAGTTAGGACCCTGCCGCCGGGCTATCGGGTGGTTCCGATCTCGCAGTGGCGGCCTAGGCGGGTAGACCTAGGCGGGTAGACCCTGGGCGGTTTTGTATTGAGAGATTTCCGATTGATTATTTGACTAAATAAAATATTCGATCACATTCTCAAAATTGACTTCCCTGTCTCTTTCAATTGATAAAATCGAAATGCTTGGTCTGATCTTAAACGCGCGGTATAAGATCAGACCAAGCGCAACATTCATTATTTTAGGGAATTAGAAATTATATTCGAAAAAAAATGAAAATATAGTTGCGATGTGTGCTCTTGTACGTAAGTACAAGAGTAGGTAGTTATTTATCGATATGTCTTTAAAGGGGGAGATTTAGTGCGCCTTCTTTGGGTATAGCCAGTTTTATGGAGAAGGAGGGCCTCTATATGATGAACTCCTTCTTCAGAAAGGGTGAGCATAGGAAGTGGACCTGGCAGAGCCCCGACGGTGCAACTAAAAATGAGATTGACTTCATAATGTCGACGAAGAAGCAAATATTCAATGATGTCTCTGTGATCAACGCGGTGAAAACCGGAAGTGATCACCGCATGGTAAGAGGCACATTGAATCTAAATATTAAGCTGGAAAGGTCTCGACTGATGACGTCTACGCTCCGTCCAGCACAGATCCAGATCCAAAACTCCGAGAGCTTTCAGGTCGAACTTCAGAACCGTTTCGAGTGCCTAGGGAGCTCCGTGGACGAACGCAACGATGGGTTCGTGGAAACTGTCCATACGGTTGGGTCTAAGTTTTTAAAGACTCGCCGTACAGATAAGAACAAGAGGCTCTCTGATCCTACTATGAAGCTCATGAAGGAGAGGCGGGAGATGATTCTGCAGCCTTCAGAGGATGCGTGCAGATACCGGCAGCTCAATAGACGGATCTCCAAGTCCTTGAAAAGCGACCTCCGCCGCTTTAATACTGAAAAGATCAAAGACGCGATAGAGCGGAATAAGGGCTTCAGTCTTGGCTAGAGATCTGTCTATTGGGCAGAGCCAGCTCACGAAACTGAAGACCGCTTATGGCAGAACCATATCCGCCAAATCGGAGCTTCTGAGAGAGATCGAGACGTTCTACGGAGTTATAAACGTCAATGACTAAACACGACACGAATCTAGCTAACGACCCAAGAGCTAGAGCCTGTATGAGATTAGGATGGCTCTGAAGCAGATTAAGACATAGCCCGAAGGATCGCCAAACAAAAGTGGCAGTGGGCAGGGCACATTGCTCGCAGAACAGATGGTCGATGGGGCCAAAAAGTTCTGGAGTGGCGACCGCATACCGGAAGACGCAACGTTGGAAGGCCTCCCACAAGGTGGACAGATGACCTGGTGAAGGTCGCAGGTAGCCGATGGATGCAGGACGCGCAGGACCGGTCGTTGTGGCGACGCTTGGGGGAGGCCTATGTCCAGCAGTGGACGTCTTTCGGCTGATATGATGATGATGAGATCGTGTAGTGTAATAAGCGCTTTCATTTCCATAATAAGTTAGTTATTATTTTAGTACCTAGGTAAGTTCTTTAGCATTAAAATTTTATTTTTATAATAAAAAGTTAGCTCTGCTCTATATTGTGCTGTTTTATTTACTAAATTTCACATAGGTAGGTACATATCTTATCACTTTGACTTGTTATTTGTCGGATTACAAGGTCCACTTGGGAAGGCCTCCCACAAGGTGGACCGATAACCTGGTGAAGGTCGCGGGTAGCCGATGGATGCGAGACGCGCAGGACCGTTTATTGTGGCGACGCTTGGGGGAGGCCTATGCCCAGCAGTGGACGTCTTTCGGATGGTAATTATGATGATGATGAAGGTCCACTTTGTCAAATAATTCTACTATCTATGGCAGAGTACTCCGTAATCGACAAATTCGATAGTCCGACACCGCCCCGCAAAACGTTCTTCGGATTACCGGGTTTCCACTCTATAGTCTATGTACCTACTTTGGAGGACACGCATTGTTGGATTATACTATAAACTGTACTCTTTGGTTGGATTCTATGTCCTGATCCTTACTAACTGTTGCTTGCACGATGTTCCCAATGGTTGCCATTTATATACTACTAGCTTCTGCCAGCGGCTTCGCCCGCGTGGTCCCTAGGGAACATACTCCCGGGATAAAAAGTAGCCTATGTCCTTTCTCAGCATCTAGACTGTGTACCAAATTTCATTTCAATCGGTTCAGTAGTTTTGGCGTGAAAGCGCGAAAGACAGAGTTACTTTCGCATTTATAATATTAGTAAGGATAGTAAGTATTTATTTTTAATATAATAAATAAAATAACAAATTCGAATACGTATTGGTAATATCTTTATTCAGACCATCATCTACCTACAAAAACAGGTGAGAAAATTATTTCTAAGATTTTTATAAACTAAAATATTAAGTAAGTAATTCAATCATATTTAAAACTAACAGATTTATCATGTTCTTATTTCTAATAATTAAAAATAATCAGTAGTTTGTACCAAAAGTTACAAATATAGGAATATAATATAACATAAAAATACATTGATTAAAATAATAATTAATAAACACAATCAATTAGTAATCATAAGGAACTCTCTCATATTATTCGGAAATAATGCCCAAGAAACAACTAGAAAGGGTTAATCAACCAGGTTCCGACCTACATAACTTTATGCATAGCATACTTAGATGGGCGATCAACTGGGATTAAGCCTATCTCTAGATGGCTACGAACCGTAGGTATTTCTGCACTGGTATATCTAAAATGCCGTTATCCGACATCTGGTCGATTTGCAACTTTTGATGATATATATATCAATAAGAAAAAAAATCTATCGATCAGTGTTTGCGATTTTCCAAGCTATTCAAGGTGATGAAAATTTGCAAATGCTGATCGATAGATATTTTTTTTATGACCAGATGTCGGATAATGGCATTTTAGATATACCACGGCAGATTTAGGCCTATCTCTATGAAAATTGTAACAGAATAAATGAACAACGTTTACTGGTGGGTCCAACCCCAAAATCGTTGTAAACGGCTATGAGCCGGGTTAAAACCCATCTCTTCGGCAGAGCACTAGGCGAAATTTGAAAAAAAAAAAAACAAGTAATAAGCATGAGTGGGGTTTGAACAGATGGCAGGCATTATTTTTACCAGAAGTTGTAGTTATGCAGTGGTATCAGCACCTACCTATTAGTTAGTAATGTGGTGTGAAAGTCCATCATAGAACTTGTTTTCCTTTCTGTATTAGGGTTCCATACCAAAATGATAAAAAGGAACCCTTGTGGTGCGACAGTCTCTGTCTGTCTGTACATTTGTCACAGCTGGATATCTCAAGAACTACTAATGCTATCAACTTGAAATTTGGAGTAGTTTTAGGTGACGTTAACAGTTTTGAGTAACAATAAGGGGTGGGAGAATGTCTCTGTTATACCCCGAAAAAATTGTTTATTTTTCTTTCTGGTGAAGTAGGGAAGTGCGTTCCCAGTCAACATAATTATAGACTTGTTATGGCTAGTTTACATATTGCGAGCTGCTGACTAGACAGTAAACAGATACTCGGATTGACTACTCGTGTGCCAGTAGCTCGGCTCGCCTTAACTGTCTACACGAAGAAAGTAGCTGCCCTGCTCATGCGAAGCGCATTACACAAAAAGTAGAGGTTCAGCTCGCAACTGCTTGCCTGATTCTGACGAGCTACTGCCGAACGCGTCCGAACAATGCGAGTTATTTCCGAGCTGATGATGGCATCAGCGTGCGAGTTATTGTCAGGCGAGCAGGCGAGTGAAAGAAAAAATGTTGAAGTATCTCGGATGCGAGCTACTATTCAACTTGCACGTGGCAGTAAGTCGTAAGATCCATGCGATGCGACTGTTACTGCATTGCAGCTACTCGGCAGGTTGATTCGCACGCTAGCTCGCACTGTGTAAACAAGCCATTATAAAAGAAGTCCAATTAAAAATTCTTTAGCGGCTGTCTATCGGGAGTTTTTAGCTCCCAATGTAAATTATTGCAGTTCTCAAACCCTTGAAAATAGCCTTTTTTTAGTATTGTCAGACTGTATGTAAGCGCACTTATAGTTTGACCTTGTGAGGCATTATAACTACGTAAAATAGGTAAAATTAAAAATAATTGGAAAACGAGGCAAACTAAAATATATAATTAAGTAAATAAATATATACAAACACTATTAATTGAGCATGACTGCATATTTGGAACCATACACCGAATCAAAATTTAAATTAACGAAAATTGACAAAAGTTCAGTTATAATTTCATGAGGTTCTGATCTGTACATTATACTAACGGAGAACAGTGCAATACTTACTACGTAGATTTATATAAATAACAAGACATTGAAGGCAATCTTAACAATATTTGAATTATTTCATGCGTCTATTGAATAAAATACTATCGTTTACACAGACATTGAACTTTACTGAATCGTTTTTTACGTAAAAACACAAATTAAGTCCAGCTATTACTATTCACAACGTAGATAAACACTTTGAAGTATAGTTTGTTTTAGTTCATTGAGATAAAATCATTCACAGTCCATTTGTCAATCATCCCATACCCTATTTGCAAAAACTATAAAATCGTCCAGATAAATCAGTCTTCAACCTTTGAAGTGCCACAAAATATGGTGGGTTAACCTACTTCTTATAACGCGACATGAGAAAATTACGCCAAAGTCCACCAAATACGTGGATTGGGGCCATCTCAACCGACTACAGACTTCATTGCAATAGTAGCCCCTTCAATGGGATTTGAATGAACGCCTCCCATAGTGCCTTCTCACAAAGTAGGTTCTTCAATACCAATTTTGTGGCCATTCTTTGTTCCCTCAATTCCCACTCCATTCGGCAGATCTACACATATCCGCAAGCAACTCATCAAATTCCAGCACAGAGTTCTCATACAACTCTAGATCCTTTGACAGATCCTCATTGGCCAGTTCCATCTCTCTCGCCGACTCGGAACTCCTCGAATGAGATCGGACAAGATCGTCGGCTAGCTTCAAATGTGGAGCGTTGAAGAAGTCTTTGTAAAACTCTGCGAGTTCTCTTATAGGATGATGATCAGCGAAAGGAAAATGTAGAAGTTTTAACGGTGGTTCATTCTCATTTCGGAAACCTGAGAATTTCTTAGGTGGCATCTCTAAAGAGGTCGGACTTTTGGACAATGTTGTGACGTCCAACTCTTGGGTACTTTTGAGCTCTATAGGACTTATTCTTAGTGGAGTTTTAGGTCTCTTCCTACATTTAGGGATAGGTATCTTAGTAAAGAAGTCGTCGAATGCTTGCTTGATGACGTTTTCATCGACAAAGGCAGCTAATCGTAAAGGTCTGTTCAAGTCAATAGGACCAAAAGGCTTAGGTTCCTTTTTCTGGTCCTTCTTCTTCTTCGACTCGAATATAACGTGTTTTGGGCTCAGTTCGAAATGGTCACTCTTTAGTAACAGTAGTTTGTTTTTCTCTGTCCTGTTTGGGGATATGGAAAAGTTGGTTCTGTACGAAACTGAGAAGCATATAGCTCCTAAAGGAGTCTTCAACATTCCAGCTTGGATTTTCTTGACCGATTCGCCTAAGGCTTTCATTTTTGGTTCCCCATTGTAGACTCTATAGAATATCGTAAAAGATTCGGTTCTCTGCTTCCTTGATAGATGATATGCGGGAGTTATTCTCGTTACTGTGATTAGAGATTTCAGTAAGATCCCCATTCGGAAGTATACTGTGTTCATAGCTTTCAACGATGTGTCGAACTGAGTCTCATCTAATTCTAAGGTCCATAATTCGAGTACCATTTCGTCTCCATCTTCAGTTTGTACTGATATTTCGACGTGTAGCTGAGATCTGATGGTTTCAAGAATTCTGTCCGATGGGAGAGCATTCTTCGTTGCTTGGTTAACTTCGGGAGTATCAGGTATTTGGAGGTTGAACCAATCAGTATCAGACGATTGTGGTTTACTATTCGGTTCTATTTTAACCCCTTTCCTCGATTCTACTATAACTTGGACGCCTTTATACGCTAAGAATTTTGTGAACTTTGTGAATTCGTTTTTGTCACTTATATTTGAGAAAGCGGCGTCCGGCGCCATTGTTGTGAGAGTTTATTCTTCGTCGGCAATGCAGTTTTCTACGAGGTTCCTCAAGTTCGGATTCTCCATAGCGGCTGCAATTCTCTCTTTGTCGTTGATTTGTTTGTTGACTGTAACAAGAGAAATGGAGCAATTAATAATTAAATAAAGTAGGTACAAACAATAGAAATCGATAAGAAGTTCCAACATTACAAAGGATCTTATCAATAACGTTGATAAAGAAAGCTTGCTGTTGCTAAGGACAATAATGAAGATTATGATTTAATCCTACTAGAAGACAAAAGATTTATCATTTACTTGGATTATGTCATTAAGACCTTTGGTATCATCAACAAAGAAAGCTGATAGCAATGAGCTCACCCTTTGTACAAAACTTAGAAAAAAAAAAAACCGGACAAGTGTGAGTCGTACTCGCCCACCGAGGGACATCGAGGGTTTTAAAATAAAGACTATATTATTTATGATTTAATTACAAATGTGTGGTTTTCAGACTTTTCCCTATACTTGTAGTATAAGAAGATATTACTTGCCAAATTTCATAGTTCTAGGTCAACGGGAAATATCCTAAGAATTTTGATTTCCTTGAGAGTGTCGAAATATACGTTTTTTGCGCCATAAACGGCCGTATCTCTTTTTAACGTTAACTTGAAAGTTTGATTTTTTCACAGCTTCAAGGGACTGTAGATTTGAGTATGTGGTTTCAATTTCAACCCGATACCTCCACGAATTCCCGAGATAAAGGGTCTTGACAGACAGACGGATGGACCACAAAGTGATCCTATAAGGGTTCCGCTTTTTCCTTTTGAGGTACGGGACCCTAAAAATCGTAGTATTGATACTTTTATTGTTTATGACTCCTACGCAAAATATGCGCTTGAACGTAAAGTTCCACACATTTACCCGGTACACAATACAATACATGACATAATTTGACTGCAAGCCGCAATTCCTAAAGGCACGCTACCGTGACTGTCGCCGTTTAAATGCAACGAGGCTGAAAGATGTCTAGACCGGTTTAAATACAGATACTTATCAAACCGGTCGTAGATCTTATACAAGTCTAAGATAAAAGTTATCCTTTGAACGTAAACAAACTTCTTATGAGCAGTTTTTCGTCTCAGATAGAGATGCTTGTCATTCTATGTGATAACTGATGACTTGGCGAAATTGACACGAGTTTAAAACTAATTATTATCAAAATAAACATACTGAGAGATCTGACCTTGGCCCGAAATATTAGAAGGTCATTGTCGAGTGGTTAGCTACTGACTTTTGTTTTTCTTTTATAGTGTAGGAAACACTGGATAACATTTCAACTTTCTTGGTTTTGGGTGGATAAGTGCAAGCCAGCCATTTCACGGTAAGTGGTTACCACCACGCATACATTTACAATATTATAAAACAACTAGTGGACGACACGCGGTTTCACCCGCGTAGTTCCCGTTCCCGTGGGAGTACGGGGATAATATATTATAGCCTATGTTACTCCCTGATCATGTAGCTATCCAATGCTAAATGATTTTTTCAAATCGGTTGAATAGTTTCGGAGGCTATTCAATTCAAACAAACAAACAAATCTTTCTTCTTAATAATATTATTATTATAGTATAGAAAATGCTTCTGTCTGCCAGTCTGTTTGTACACTTACTTCTAAATCACGCACCAGATTTTGATACGGTTTACTAATATAAGTAGCGATAAACGAGAAAGGTCTGGGGGGCTACTCTCGAGCCCGAAGTCCGTTGTTTCCGGCTTATTTGCGGACGTATTCTACTCCGTTATCACCTAACCACCAAGAATTAATGACTACCCGTGTTGTCATTCATTCTTAGTTCGGGTTCGAGACTAATCGTAAGTCCGTAGGTGATACAGACTACGCCCGCAACTAAGCCTGCAACTACGGATTTCGGGCTTAGAGAGTAGTCCCCCAGAGTATATAATTTGCACCCGTAAGAAGTCTTGTTGCTAGACTTACTAGTATACCCATAATTACACCACCATCCATAATTTTTCAAACCGGAACAAACGTTTGTTTGGCGTTAGAGACAAGTGTCGGAAGTAACCTTGCAGTGTACTTGAAGAAATGCTGCCGAGACAAGGAAGAAAGCATACAATCGTGAGCATTGGATATCTTTAGAACTTAAGAAGATGTTTTATTAATAGAACCTTGGGCTAAAGGTTAAGCACTAGAACACTACTCTGTTGATATCTGGAAATTATCTAGACTCAACTATCAGCACTCGGCAACATCTAGAAATTCTCGAATTATGCAAACAAACATGTCCTTATCTGGTTATCAGGCAAATAGTGCACTTAGTACAGTATGAACACAACAATATTATCGTTTAAATAACTTGTTTGGAAAGAAGCTTGCTTTTAATATAAAACCTTGTATTCAGCTGAACAAAGCTAGGTGGTGACGAGAATGACAACCTTCATTACTGAATAATTTGTTTCACATCAATGTATTCAAATCTTCAAGATCTTGGAAAAGATAGTGTAAAAGATGTGAAGGTTAAAATGAGAGTCGGTAAACCATGAGATGACGGTTCACAGAGTGAGGGATGTACGGGAGACAATCTGCTTCTTCTTATCGTGTGGGCAGTAAGGTCTAACGATCACACACCCTAGTGTCAGAGTTTCTAAACCGCCTCAAGGGCATACTTTGTAAAGTTGTTTTCCAGTTTGGTTAGGACATTGCAGGCTTGAATCACCTGATCTTATACTTATATATAAAGCTGAAGAGTTTGTTTGTTTGAACGCGCTAATCTCAGGAACTACTCCGTCCGATTCGAAAAATTATATCAGTGTTAGATAGCCCATTTATCGAGGCTATATATCATCACGCTAAGACCAATAGGAGCGGAGCAGACGAAGTTGCGCGGGTCAACTAGTTATCTGATAAAAAAGTTGATTCCGTGCTTCGGAAGGCTCGTATAAGCCGGTGGTCCCGGTCGCCAAATGGCTGTCGTCAAATAAACCATGTCGGGAGACAATGACATAGCATGACACTTACCGACTGTATATCACAATAGTTACTGATGTTCATCTTTCTCTTCTACAAATACTGGTTAAATTAAGTCGTGAAAATAGTTCATAATCTGGGATTAGATTGTTCACCAATGCAGCTAAAGAAATTAAAAGAGGAAAATTGTTTTTTTATTTTTATTAATGGGCTTACTCTTGACCTCGATCACGGCTGATGGAAAGCGATGGATGAGGTCTATGATGGAGCGAGCGTGCCCAGAAGATGCCTGTTCACTCTTGCTTTGTAGGCAGGCGGATTATATGTGGAAGGGAACACAGACGCTGGCAGAGAGTTCCACACTTTAGCTGTGCGCATAATAAATGTGGAGGAGAAGCGCTGATTACGACTAGTCGAGATATCGACTAAGCGCGGATGGTAACCTGTGTAGTTCTAGTACGTCTGGTATTCGGGAGTAAAAGGGGCGAATAGTGGGATCAGGTCGTGGAGTTTTTGCGCACACTCTCCGAAGTACAGACTGAATGACATATATATTATACAGATGAAACAGTTACGCAAAAGAAGTATGTGGAATTGTAGCAAGCTATGTATGTAGGGTATGACGTTCAGCCCGAGAGACCAACGCTCTGACTAAATCGATTTTTTAACCGAGTTCTAAAAAAGAAGGAGGTTCTCAATTCAACCGCGTATATATATACTTTTTATGTGTGTTCGCGGATAACTTCGTCGTTTATGAACCGATTTCGATGAATCTTTTTTTATATGAAAGTGTATGCTGCCGAGGTAGTCCCATTGCCACCACGTCACGATCTGATGATGGAAACCCTGAGAAATCGAGGGCAACTCTCGAAAATTGTAGGCACGCATCTGGTAAAACCTTGATATTCGTGTGTATATCGGGTGATACTACAAAAGAATGAAGGTTTGGATCAGACCTGATGATGGAGACGACAGAAAGTTAAGGGAACTCCACATCGGTATGTAGAATTACCAAATGTTTGGGCTAATTTCATTCGTATTGACGAGACCTTTACACCGAAAGCACTTAGTAAGTTTTATTTTCATAACATAACATCACGACGGTACGCTGTGAATGACCCACGCAGGTACCACTAAAAAGAAAAATAAAAAAGTTTTTTTATTCAATCTAGAATTCATAGGAGGATTTAAAAATATCTTTAGTTTGATGCACTGATGGGCGCTAGATTTAAATCCATCAAAGACTCAAGTGAATCAGGGGAATATATTCACATTATCATTACATTTATCGCTTCTTCAGAACCTTGTTTTGCCAGTCCAGTGAAGATATAATAGCGCCGCAATATAAATATTTATACAGAGTATTACAGAGCACTATCTACTATCAGGCATTTAGATAATTTCAATAACAAAGTATTGCGAAAGCAAAGTGCTGACCTTTTGTTTTTAGCGATGTTTTTTCCGATATTTTTTCCATCTCCTTGGGCTAAGCTACTCGTAACCTATGATGTCGAACACTCTATAGGATCTTCAAATTATGCTTAAAAGGGTAGCGTTATAAGTTTCGGTTAAGGCTTGTATACATGCCAACGACCTTGTGCATACAAACGGAGCATTTTAGCTGCGTGGGTTCATTTGTTGGACAACGTGGGTCTACGTTTCCACTGCAGTACCTACTCGCTACATGCCCACGACTATGTACAACTGCAGCGTGGCCTACCGCGGCACACGGAGAGGCTACGCACGTTTTTTTTGCAAGAATATGGCTTTGACATAGTCGTGGGTTAATATTCGTGTATACCGCGTGCACAGCGTGCATGGCAGGGGGGAGACAGTTAGAACAAGCATAAATTCAGTAAAGAAAGAGTCGCCATCTACTTTTCTTAACCGAGTAACTAATAGTTTCATAATTATCGATAGATGTCTCTCTAGTCGCAGCTAAGCAAATAAGAAACCAAGTTCCCTAATTTAATTAAAAGTATTTTTATAGAGAATAATTATAATATTTGTCGTGAAAATGAATATGTACATCATTTTATTTTATATCTGCCCAGCATTATCGATTATGGCAACCTTGTCACGGAAATTTTTACTATGTTATATTCTGGCAACATCACACAATATGGTCACCGGCTCATCGCAACTTGCGTCCGCGCTTGTTCGTGTTTCGTGTGTCTATTTTGTGTTAAATTATTGGTTTTTGAGTGGTTTCTCTACATCAGACGTCGAGTTGAGTTTCTCCTCCGTCCTGATATTGGATTACTACCCGGAAACTAATATTTTTCAGTCACTACGTTGTGGCTAGCAATTTCACAATAAGATTGTGAAAAACTGTTTGCGAAAAGACGCTATTTTGTGCTGTGTGTGTCTATCAAAATAGATACAATGCCTCACCGTTGTGCTTTTGGATGTGAGGACACTGGTAAGTTACTTTTTATATACTTACTCTTCTTTTTTCGGTCCGTTGAAACAGAACTCTTCTGTTTCTGTCTCCATGTTTGAAAATCGTTCGTTAAAATCTTAGTCTCAAACAAAATCTTTATGCTTTCCTTGAAATGTCAAAAGTTCAGATTTCAGTATTTTTATCAAAACTACTGACTGACAAATTACAGGCACAACTGATTTATAATGTTATTGTCCACCGGTGCCAACTGCCGGTTGACGAACTAATATACATTCGTCTGTCTTTTTCCAACTGAGATTTAAATGAGTATTATTTTACATAGAGGCCTGCTAATGTAAATTATTTTAGACTAGCTACCGCCCGTGTTAATGATGAAAATTATCTCAAGGGAAGGGAAGGTGTTATTCCTGACTATAATCTACCTCTGTGCCAAATTTCATCAAGATCTGTTCCGACGTGATTGAGTAACAAACATCCAAACTTTCACATTTTAATCCTATAATCTAATGTATAAAAATCTCGTGTCACAGTGTTTATTATCAAACTCCTCCTAAAGGGCATGACACATTTTTATATAATTTTTCGTTTTTATTTGGTAGATTTGAGAATAGGTTGTAGGCTATTTTTTATTTATATGGCAAAACAATGTTGTCAGGTCAGCAAGTATTGGTATAGAACACACACTTATGGATCTTAGAATCAACTAAAAAAAGTCTATACTTTCACATTCGAAACTCGAATGACAGCAAATGTTTGTATGCATTTTATGAGTCAATTCAATTCAATTTTTAAGATTATGGCTCCATCATACATTACATGATTTTGCCAATGTCAAGGTACGAGATGGTAATAATGGTCGATAATTTCTCTCAATTATGCTAACTGTTTAATGACTATTGATCAGTTTTTGTAGCGATGTCATCCATTATTCGCCATGCTAAAAGGGACAAAACATTTGGTTAATATATAAGACGGCACATAATATGAGTGTTAAAATATCAAACACATTTATACATTTCAGTACTTAAATAAAAAATATAAATATAATTTAATAATAAAAAATTAAGAATAATAAAGATTTTATTTATATTAATAAAGTTATAAAGGACTAGCTTCTGCCAGCGGCTTCACCCGCGTGGTCCCTAGGGAACATTGTCCCGGGATAAAAAGTAGTCTTTGTCCTTTCTCGGGCTCTAGACTATCTCTGTACCAAATTTCAATTAAATCAGTTCAGTAGTTTTGGCGTGAAAGCGAGACAGACAGAGTTACTTTCGCGTTTATAATATTAGTAAGGATTTTTACTGCGGGGGTATGGGCTAAAGATAAAAGACTAGTTCCAGTACCACAAAACATTAGACAACATCACTTTATATAGCTAAAATATAACCTGACCATGTGAAATTGTTAGTTACTTTTGTATTACAGGTCCGTTACCTACTTTGAGTCGATTGAATTTGGGGTTATTATTATTTACTAGAATTGACGCTTCGTCATCTAGTAGAAATTCTTCATTTACAAAAATTACAGCTTCTCTTGATGGGAAGTACCATAAACAGCCATAACACATTCTGCAATCTCATACAGGTCTCCTACAAAAAGGAAAGTCAAACCAAAAATCGCAATAGGCTCGCCCTGCCGCTATTACGTGGTACTTAATATTGGCTTAATGTGGGTGTATTATACCAACCCTTCCTTACCCTACTTACACTTCTAACCAACCCTTTGGGGAAACAAGGCGTTATGTTATGTCAATACAATATTGTTTACTTTGGTTTCAGGCAATGTGATGCATTCATTTCCCAATCCTGACAAATTTCCTGAGCGTTTCAGAGCTTGGGTTAATCTTGTTGGAAGCAATCTGGAACCATTAACAGATTATGACATTTATAAGAAAAAGAGAATATGTGATATTCACTTCACTGATGCACACCGTAATCGGTTCAAGCGTCTAAATGCATTGGCAATGCCAACTCTTTATTTGCCTGGTGAGTTGAATATTTAATGACTTGATACAAAATATAATGCAAGGAGGTCTGCTTTTGTCAGATTTTACTATCACTAAAATGAAATTACCAAACAATAAATAAAAAATAAATGGTATCTCTATTCTAAACATGTCTAAGTTTTTGTAATTATCTATAAACTTAGGGTTTAATTTAACATTATTTTGTTTTTCAGTATCTATATGAATATCTACATAATTTAATTTAATGTCATTAAATTCTTTCAGGTGACGGTCAATGCATCACTGCTACAGCTGGGACATCTGAGGCTCGCCTGACTTTTAGTCACCCATCCACTAGCACTTCTCTTCCTTTTACTTCCACCCCAGGTATGTTTTATCAAAAGTTAATACATGTCTTTCATATTACTGCATTTGGTTTACATCCACTTGTGGTGCTGCTACTGTCAGTGCGGTGCCAAATGCATTTTTAGGGTTCCGAACATCCGTAAAAAGGGAACCCTTATAGGATCACTGTCATGTCTGTCTCTCGGTCTGTCTGTCGGTCGGTCTGTCGGTCGGACTGTCTGTCTGTCTGTCTGCCTGCCTGCCTGCCTGCCTGCCTGCCTGCCTGCCTGCCTGCCTGCCTGCCTGCCTGCCTGCCTGCCTGCCTGCCTGCCTGCCTGCCTATCTGTCTGTCACAGCCTATTTTCTCCGGATCTACTGAACCGATTCTGTTGGGATTTAGTAAATATATGGACTTCTGTGACCCAAACACGGACATGTTACTTAAATAAATAAATTTTTAGTATTGGGGCCGAAATAGAAAATTAAAAAGATTATGACATTTATAAGAAGAAGAGAATATGTGATATTCACTTCACTGATGCACACCGTAATCGGTTTAAGCGTCTAAAAGCATTGGCAATGCCAACTCTTTATTTGCCTGGTGAGTTGAATATTTAATGACTTAAGAGCCCTATCACAGAATTGCGTTTTCACAAACAAAACCCATCGCATTATGTAGAAATTGAGCAGTTGCAATTACGTTTATTTTAGGGTTTATTATTAATTTATTTAATGAATATTTATTAAGTTTTCATATCATATGAACTAGGGTTTATTTTGGTATAAATTTTACGCAATAATATTAATGTATTAAGGAGAAATTTACAGTTAATTCTGAGCGTCTTTAGTAGTTTTTTATGGATTTGGATGGAATTTTTTTACGGATATTTCATTATTATTTCAAATTTCTGAGGCCGTTATGACCTAAACCACCATATAAGGAATATTATGATATATTTTTCATTTCATTTGGTTAGTACAGTAGATCAATCTACGAGCTCGAAAAAGTGCCGTCGCGCTTTTCATGACGAACTTCGGAATTTTAGCTTTTTACTAATAGATAAGAGAAAAATGCGAAAAGTGAGGCCACTATCTTCAATACCAATAAGCCAAAGTTGTCTAAATATTTCAGTTTCTGATAATAAGAAAGCCAAAGTTGGTCATTTTACGCAAAAAACACAGTCAAATTGTAATGGGCCTCTTAATACAAAATACAATGCAAGATCTGCTTTTGTCAGATTTTACTA
The DNA here is from genome assembly GCA_947578705.1 of Lacanobia wlatinum. Classification (NCBI taxonomy): domain Eukaryota; kingdom Metazoa; phylum Arthropoda; class Insecta; order Lepidoptera; family Noctuidae; genus Lacanobia; species Lacanobia wlatinum. The sequence goes on from OX388046.1 coordinate 20,397,089, forward strand.
TCAATAAAATAAAATAACCAATCAATAAATAGAATAATAAACTATGTCTCTATTCTAAACATGTATAAGTTTTTGTAATTATCTATAAGCTTAGAGTTTAATTTAACATTATTCTGTTTTTCAGTATCTATATGAATATCTACATAAATTAATTTAATTTCATTAAATTCTTTCAGGTGAAAGTCACTCCATCACTGCTACAGCTGGGCCATCTGAGACTCGCCTAACTTTTAGTCACCCTTCCACTAGCACTTCTCTTCCTTCTACTTCCACCCCAGGTATGTTTAATCAAATGTTAATACATGTTTTTGATATTACTGCATTTGGTTAGCATCCACTTGTGGTGCTGCTACTGTCCGTGCGGTGCCAAATGCATTTTGAGGATTCCGAACATCCGTAAAAAGGGGAACCCTTATAGGATCACTGTCATGTCTGTCTGTCTGTCTGTCAAACACGGACGCGTTTATTGTATTTATTGCGTTTATTGTATTACTCGCCTAACTTTTAGTCACCCTTCCACTAGTACTTCTCTTCCTTCTACTTCCACCCCAGGTATGTTTAATCAAATGTTAATATATGTTTTTGATATTACTGCATTTGGTTTGCATCCACTTTTGGTGCTGCTACTGTACGTGCGGTGCCAAATTCATTTTGAGGGTTCCGAACATCTGTAAAAAATGGAACCCTTGTAGGATCACTCAGGTGTTTGTCTGTCTTTCTGCCTGCCTGCCTGTCTGTCACAGCCTATTTTCTCTGGATCTACTGAACTAATTCTGACGAAATTTGGTATACATATGGACTTCTGTGACCTAAACACAGACGCGTTACGTAATTAAATATTTTTTAGTATAGGGGTCACTTTCGGGGGCCAAAATAGAAAATAAAAAAGATTATGACATTTATAAGAAGAGAATATGTGATATTCACTTCACTAATGCATATCGTAATTGGTTTAAGCGTCAAAGAGTTGGCTGGTGAGTTAAATATTTAATGACTTAATACAAAATACAATGCAAGAAGATTTGCTTTTGTCTGTTTTTACTATCTCTTAAATGAAATGACCAAACAATAAATTTAAAAAAAAATGACTGTACCGACTACAAAGTTTGAAACAAGTCTTTTTTCAAGCAGTCTGATGCAGTTGGTGGTATCAGTTAGTGCATGCAAAAACCGGGTTGTTTATAAAAACCGGTTTTTTTATAAAACGTTGCCTATGTGCTATTCTAGACTATAATCTGTCTCTGTTCCAAAGTTCATCCAGATCCGTTCAGCTGTTCTGACGTGAAAGGGTTACAAAAATCCATTCATCCGTCCTCAGAAACTTTCGCATTTATACGGCCTAGCCTGGCACGCGACGATGGCAAGATACCGGACGGCATGTCGTTATTTCCTTGGAAGATGGGTAGGCCATTAGTGTGGGACGCTACCTGCATCGATACTCTTGCGCCATCCCATCTTTCTAGCTCAGAGAACCTCAAGCGGCAGAAATATAATAACCTCGTGGGTAGTTATTTTTTTGGGCCGCTTGGGGTTGAAACTCTCGGGTCGTGGGGTCCGAGTGCTTATAACTTGTTTAAAGATCTGTCAAGACGCTTACTTAGTTGACACTTCGCGTGACCCAAGGACTGACTATTAACCTTGGACAAAGGATAAGCATTGCCATAAAACGTGTCGATGCTGCCCACGGAGAGAAAAAATAGCCTTTTGGGCACTTTACCAGTGGCTAGCGACGCGGACGAATTTATCGAAGCCATTATTGAGATTATTTTTAGTTTTAGTTACTTAAGTTTTTTTTATTTATTTGTGTATATAGTATAAGTATTTTAGATTGGATAAAAATATCGCATAAGATAGAAGTCTTATTCCTAATTTACCAAAACAAAAAAGTTAATCAGTCATTCTTATAGATAATATAGACTAAAATTTCAAAATTAAAGTTTCACAGCCAAACCAAATTCCTTTGTTTTACTTTGATAGAATGACCGTATTGAGAATACAAGTGCATCAAGAGAGTCATCATTTAGTACGGATTTTATTTTATATGTACATAAGACCCGCTGAAAAAGGCTCTGTCTGATTCCACACTTGTTGGACGTACCCATAGATTTCAAAGCTTTATATACTTTTGTTAAGAGCTCTCCCATTTTTCCTCCACCGTCGTAAAGTGCCATTGCCACCCTGATTTGAGTTTCTAAATCAAGTTCTGTAGATGGGCTTGCACCAGAGGTATGTTGTTTGAGTGGGAAATTAAAGTTTTTGTTAAATTAATTTATTTCCTAAATTTTAGTGAGTTACGCTTTTGAAATCGTCTACTCGAGCTCTTTATCTGGATACCCCATTCGATAGGTTTTGATTTTTTTTTATAATATAGCGCCAAAAATCGGCCATTTTAATTTTTATATACCCAGTGTCACTTTCACAATCAAGACGAATCTAACGACACCTGTCAAGCTAAAATCCATCGAGCCGTTCAGGCTGCAGAGCGTGCCAAACAATTATACATAAATACATACTCTCGAAAAACCTTCCGTCTGGCGCAGTCTGGTAAAAAAAAAAAAAACATTTTACCAATTTCGTTTATTAATTTCGCAGCAATTTGACGAAGTAGACAATATACCGCGCAAATGTTTGTCAAAGTAATTGTTAAGCTTTTAACTTAAATAATAGCATTAACATAGAAAGCGAAGTGAACTTGGCTCTCCTTAACGTTGGTCTCCTCTGTAACGTCTTTTACTAAGGTCTTAGTGTAAAGTCCTCCTTCTAGCGCAGTCGGGTAAAAATAAATGGTGTCTGTATTCTAAACATAAGTTTTTGTAATTATCTATAAACTTAGGGTTTAATTTAACATTATTTTGTTTTTCAGTATCTATATGAATATCTACATAATTTAATTTAAATTCATTCAATTCTTTCAGGTGAAAGTCACTGCATCACTGCTACAGCTGGGCCATCTGAGACTCGCCTGACTTTTAGTCACCCTTCCACTAGCACTTCTCTTCCTTCTACTTCCACCCCAGGTATGTTTAATCAAATGTTAATACATGTTTTTGATATTACTGCATTTGGTTAGCATCCACTTGTGGTGCTGCTACTGTCCGTGCGGTGCCAAATGCATTTTGAGGATTCCGAACATCCGTAAAAAGGGGAACCCTTATAGGATCACTGTAATGTCTGTCTGTCAAACACGGACGCGTTACGTAAATAAAATAATATTTAATATGGAGGTCACTTTTGGGAGTCCAAATAGAAAATTTAAAAAAAAGTTTTTCAAACTTTATCATGTGACATATCAAATGAAAGCGCGAGAGTTTTAATTATATATTTCCAAAATTTTAAAATAATTAATTTTGAATTTATTCAAGAAATTAGACCAAAAATCACCAGTCCCCCCTTATCTCCGAAACTAGTGAACCTAAAGTTTTGAAAAAAATGCAGATAATAGTTCTATATATATCTCGGATTATCTTCTGTTATGCTAATTGTCAATAAAAAAATCAGAGTAATTATGAACCATAACAAGTAATTTTTGTATTTTTATTGTAATTATTTCAGGTGAGAGTTACGGCATCGCTGCTACAACTCAGCAGTTTGATGCTGTCAATGTTAGTCATCCTTCCACTAATACCTCTCTTCTTGCTACTTCAACTTCAGGTATTTTAATTATTAGTTTGTATTCAATCGACATGGTGCTTTCTCTTGCATATTACATAATTCATGTATTGCATTTTGTTTGCAGATAAAAGTCACTGCACTGCTGCTACAAAGTCTGTGATAATGGAGCATAATTATAGTGTGATAAGCAGACAAAAACGATTAATCAAAGGTAATTAATATTCAGCATTATAAGTCCTACATGAGTTAATATATTGCCAATACAGTTAGTTTAAATTAACCAAATAATTTATTCAAATAGCTTACGAGTGATTGACGATGATAATTGATAATATATTAATTATGATGTTTTCGTAATTTTCAGGTGCTCGTGAAAGTGTTGGGGTGCGGTTCAATTCCACACAAATGAGACCACTTCAAACGAAAATGAAGTATCTTCAAAATGAAATTAGTCGTTTGCGCAAAAAAGGACAGTCTTTCAAAGCACGATTGGCTAGTGCAGAAAAATTGTCCAATAAAGTTGCATTTCAACAAGTGACAAAAAATATGACACAACCAGCAAAACTGTTTGTTCACATGCAACTACAAACTAAAAAGAAATCCAAGGGGAGAAGGTTTTCCATTGAAGAAAAAGTGATGTCCTTGTCTCTCTTCAAAAAGAGCCCCAAGTGCTACAGGCTGTTATGTAAATATTTTGCATTGCCATCAGCAAAAGCTATGAAGCGATTGCTGAGCCAAATTAAATTGGTTCCGGGTATAAATCCCATCATTTTTGAAAAAATTAAAAAAGTGGTTGCTGAAATGGATGTGCCAGATCGACTCTGCAGTCTTATGTTCGATGAAATGTCCATTACGCCACAAATTCTTTTTAACTCTCACAAGGATGAACTTGAAGGGTTTGCTTCCAATCAAGAAGCCTCATTTGCTGACCATGCCCTTGTTTTTATGGTGAAGGGTGTAAAAAATAATTTCAAGCAACCTATTGCTTACTACTTCACATCAGGTTTAAAAAAAACGGAACTGGAAGGTTTGATAAAATGTGTAGTCCAGCACGCATTTGAAAATAACCTCATCGTTGTTAACACGGTATGTGACCAAAGTCCAGTCAATGTTGGCGCTATAACGGAATTAGTCAATAAAACTAAAGTCGCCTATCTTCGACAAGGCAAAGAGTGGCGTTATGAAATGTTCCGAGTAAATGGTCACAGCATAATCCCTCTTTATGATACTCCTCATTTAATAAAAGGTCTGAGAAATAATTTGCTGTCCAAAGACATGACATATGTCACATCTAATCAGAAAAAGACCATAAAATGGGAGTATTATCAAATGGTTTATGCTGCTGACAAATCTTATGGAGAGTTACGCCTCCTTGACAAAATTACGGAAGAACACGTAAATCCAGATAAAATAAATAAAATGCGTGTGAAATCGGCGACACAAATATTTAGTCACAGTGTTGCTGTTGTGACAGAACACTTGACGGCAATGAAGGATCTTCCCGAAGATTGTCGTCAATTAATAGAAATGACATTATTGATTGATAATTTATTTGATTCTCTAAATGTGAGTAGTATGTTCATACCAAATGGTAAAATGTTTAAAGGGCCTGTCAAACGCAATTCGCCTCATCATCAACTGTGGCAAAAAGCTAAAAAAATTTTTAGTACAGTTAAATATATTAAAAAAATTAAAACTGGAAACAAAATCCGACTGATCGAGACAACTATACCATCTGTGACAAATCTAATTAAAACTATAGAGGGCATGGAATGTCTATGGAAAGTGTTGTCAAGTAAATATGGTTTAGATGCAATGTTGACACGGAACTTCAACCAAGACCCTGTAGAAAATTTTTTCGGGAACATCAGGAGTTATGGCGCTAGGAATAATGCACCAAACACAGTGGCTTTTGAAGGAGCATTTAAAGCCCTACTATTGAATAATTTTAATTCTCCTCATTCAAGGAGGGCAAACTGTGAGGAAGACTCAAATGAGTGCCTCCAGACACTAGATTTTTTTTTAAGGGAGAATGTTGAAACTCCTGTTGTTCCTGACAAAAATGAAATAATACATTTCAATAGTGAAATCTGCTTTGACCAGTCAAATATAATTGATGCTGGTCAAAGCAATTACGTCTGTGGTTGGGTTTTAAAAAAATGTTTAACAAAAGTAGTTAAAAGTTGTCAAATTTGTAAAAACGTATTATTAGAGAACACGTTATTAAATAAAAATAATGATTTTATTAAATCAAAAGAATATCAAAACAAAAAATGGCTTTGCTATCCCAGCAAAGATATTGAAAACTATTTCAATGAAATTAAAAATATGGCAACATCGTGTTTAAGAAGAAACATCCCCAAGAAACGTGTGAAACACACTATTATTTCTTTTGTTGAAATGTTAATTGATTGTCCAAATAAATGTCCAGCCCACAATGACACATTTAAAAAGTATTTTTTAAATGTGTCATTAAATGTAATAATTTACAGTTGGTGTCGATCCATCAATCGAATTTTGGTCGGAAAATTAATTTATGATGGTGATGATGAAACTAAAATTGCAGCCCAAAACTATTATAATAAGCACAAAAATTATAAAAATAGAAAATAAAAGCGATGAATGTTATGCAATAAGTTGTAACAATGACAATAAAATATAAAAAATATTTTTCTGTTTAATTTCATAAAGTAATGACTAATGAGCTATTTTTCTTTAGTAATAATTATTGTAATTTTGAACAAATGCGTTAACTTTCAAAATAGTTTTCTCAACAACTCTTTCCTGAGAAACAAAAGTAAATAAGGTTTCTTAGTTATTATTTTTGTTGTTACCAATTACAATAAAATTGCTAGAGCAAAATACTTCCTGTGAAACTGAATACTACTCAAATATAAAAATGGTGATTCTCTGAAAGAAAATTATCTTTTTTTTTGTAAATAGCAGCTGTTTATGTCGTATTTATAAAAATGCGATTTGCGAATATGCTGCTGATGACTCTTTTACTTAATCATGGTCATTAAAATATCAATCATGATAGCCCCCTGTGTTATGTATGTTTTAGTTATTGTAATTTAGTAAAGCGAGAAACAAACTGGTCCCACGTACGCAACGTATTATGATATCTGGACTCATGATTTTATATGAAAAACTATGCAATAGAAACACATATGCAACGCAACATACGATAAGTGTGTTTCTACTGCATAGTTTTTCATATAAAATTAAGAGTCCACATATCATAATGCGTTGCACACGTTGCGTACGTAGGACCAATGTGTCTCTCGCTTAAATGTATCATCATTACATTCGCGAATCGCATTTTGATCAACACAAGTATGACATAAAATAAAACTGTGGTTTGCAAAAAAGCAGTAAAATTAAAGGTCGGTTTTTAACCACAGAGACTAATTTGAATTTTGCGTTTTCAATTTTGATTTTGAAAATTGCAATTTTCAGAATAGTCTCTAGGATTAAAAAACGAATTTCGCGGGCTACATTGAAGGATCACCTATACCTATAGATAAGTATACATATATCCTTACCTACTTATAGCTACCTATAGAGCCTTAGTTCCCGTTAAGAAATATAGATGGCGTTTCGAATCTGTATGCTTCGAAATGGCGCAAGAGGGCTCTCTTCTCCCATATTATTATTATACTCTTTGGTGCATGGCGTTGACAGCGTTGAGCTACGTAGGCGCCATATTCCAGCAAGCCACGCGTGTACCAATAGCGTCAATTGATGAGTACCTAGCGTGTCCATGGGTTGCAGTGGAAACAATCTCATACATTTTCATGGAAGGTGCGTTGCGGTGGGTTCCTGCCTTAATGTTTGAGAAATTATCGACCTCAAAAAATTGGATAGAAAGACTGAATATATAGAAGGCGGAGAAGAGACTATTGTAGCGCAACTTGGGAGAAAACTATAACCAGTGGTAGACTGAGTTGATCTTCTTTAATTATTGCAATTACCCCGAGCCTGTTACGTTAAACTTTGTAAATAAATCAATGAGTTTAATAGAAGTGTAGAGCGTTGAGTGAATCTTGAAATGGCTCCAAATTCATCGAAAACCTTACTTATGTATGATATACGGAAGTGAATATTGGGTTTTAGTTTAATAATATTACTCCAGCAGATAAGTACATATTTGCAATCTGTTACATCAAGTGTAAAATGTAGAACAAAGTTGTTTATTATAATTTTTTAGAACACGAAATTTTCCGTTTTGCTATATTTGCAGAGTTGCAGACTAAACAAACAGTATCATGGCGAAATAATATTGTATTTAGTCCGTATCGAATTATTTACTAGGTATTAAAATTAATAGTTTCTAGTGCATTATTTATCGACAAACGTAGTAGGGAACGCCCACCGCCTAACTAAATGGTCGTATCGATCACGATGACCTCAAAGTGGCGGACGGGATGGAATGGCTTTCGGAGGCGGTGAACCAAGTATGTATTGTGCTGTATGATAGAGAAACCTACGTCCATCAGAAGCCTATGTTTACTCGCTCCCGTTTCTAAAGAAAGGCGTTAGGTAAACGCGCACTGGGTTTCAGACTTCCAACGTCGAGTCAGGCGTTGGGAATTTAAGAGGGGACCTTAGTCCCGAGGAATTTGAAAAATAGGTATTTGAAGAAACTATTGCCGATGCCGTCGCGCTGCGCCCTATCAAGTAAAGTGCGAAAGCGACAACTGCAGCAGAGGCTGATTTTACCTATAAAAACCTTGACCAAAAGACGTTTTGTATTCCGCTATTTTCTTCTTCAAAACTGCACTGATCTATAAAAATTACATATAAAAATTTAGAGGAACACTATATCAATGCTTCTATTATTTTCTATTTTGTTAAAAACTTATCATATTTTTCAGATAGTCGTTTGAACATGGCGGTTAAAACGGGCTGTTTTTTCGAGTTTTTGGATTGTCATAATTCTTTATGTAATTATTTTTTGGAAAAAAGAAAATGATAGAGGCACGTATTAATTTGATCTAAATTTAAAAAAAAACATTGCTCTAGCAGCATTATCCACGATAAAAACAGTGGAATACGTTTGTATGGAGAAAGGCCCAAGAGTACCGAGAGTCCGAGTAGAGGGGACTAGAGTCCCCTCTTAAAAGCGCACCCGCCGTTGAATGCACATAGTTATGATTTTCGACATTCAGTGCTAAGCAGTAAAAACGTAGCATCAAAAGAACACCAGTTTGAACACTGGCTTATAATAATTAGACCAGTATAGACGTAATCCTACGGCAATATAAGGCTTAAAATAGCTTGAATATTAATCAATCACATATAATTTCTTCTACCTAATAAACTTCAATAAAAGACAGTTATACAAGTTTTCTTGCATAAACAGTTGCTAACTGATAGCAAAGTTCAATACAGTCATGTAAATGTAAGTATTATCAAATAAGAGAGACATAAATATTTACCCTAGCTAAGCAATCACTAACTCAGTTGTTATTCAGTTTAACATAATATCTGCATATCCACATTATGCAGATATTATGCTATAATTAAGTCCATTGACCGAGTTTTTCTTGCTTTAATTACTTAATTTAGAATAATTACGCCCAGTTACTAACAGGCTGAATCCTTTTTAGGGTTCCGAAAAAAAAGGAACCCTTATAGGATCACTCGGGTGTCTGCCTGTCCGTCTGTCACAGCCAGTTTTCTCCGGATCCACTGGACCGATTCTGTTGAAATTTGGTACACATATGGACTTCTATGACCCAAACACGGACGTGTTACGTAAATTATTATTTTTTTAGTATGGGGGTCACTTTTGGGGTCTAAATAGAAAAATTAAAAAAAAGTTTTTTGAACAATATCGTGTGACATATCAAATGAAAGGGCTTACTGTGAGGGTTTTAATTAAATTTTTTTCATAATTTTAAAATAAATGAATTAGAAGTTATGCAAGAAATTAGACGAAAAATGACCATTCCCACGCTTATCTCCGAAACTACTGAGCCTAAAATTTTGAAAAAAATGGAGATAATAGATCTTTACCTAAAGATTACAGCAGGAAAACCTATTAGAAGTCTGTAGTGTTAAAATAACATGTTAAAAAAAAAATCGTTCGGAACCCTTTGCACGCTAGTCCGACTCGCACTTGGCCGTTTTTTTATTTATTTGTGATGGGTTAGCTCTTGACCCTAGTCTAGGTCAGAGGTGACAGAGACAAAGTCTACGATGGAGTGTACTTACCTAGAAAAAGCCTGTTCACTCTAACTTTGAAGAGATTAGCTGATTAGCTTATACCTACTATTACTAATATTGGGCCCTTGGGGCACAAAAAGCATTGTCCACATAACTTAAATGGCATTGTGTCTTATGACTCAACAGTTTAATGTATTGGACTCTATAAGAACTTGAATGAACAAACAGACGGATGGAAAACTTCCATTATTATCTGTTCACACTTGAGAATTGGTTACTTATGTCATCAAAACATGTTTTTTACAATATTTTATTTGGTTTTACTTGTTTGTGCGCTAAAATGGATTTGTGCTCTCTAGCTATTTTTAATAGGAAATCAGAATCTAAAAGCTCCTAAGGGATCGTCCATTAATCACGTGAGACACGAAAGGTGGGAAGGGGCTTCACAAGTCAATCACGACATATCACAAGGGGCGTTGTAAGATTTTGCTAAAAACAACAACACTTGATTAATGGACAACCCCTTATCTTAAGTGGCACTGGACAGGACACATAGGTATGTTAGCAGTATGTTAGATGAGTTGTGGCCTAAAAGAACAACCATTAAATGCTAGATGACATCACGGTAGAACAAAGGTGGAGTGGTGAACTTGGCTCTTAACAGAATGACTAGCCTGCAATGGAAAATGGCAGACTTCTATGGGAAAGGAGATATATATTTGATATGAACCATTGCTGGGCAAACTAAAGTGGGCAGGGCACATTGCTCGCAGAACAGATGGTCGATGGGGCCGAAGAGTTCTGGAGTGGCGACAGCGTACCGGAAGACGCAACGTTGGAAGGCTTCTCACAAAGTGGACCGATGACCTGTGACCTGATGAAGGTCGCGAGTAACCGATGGATGCGAGACGCGCAGGACCGGTCGTTGTGCCGACGCTTGGGGGAGGCCTATGTCCAGCAGTGGACGTCTTTCGGCTGATATGATGATGATGATTGCTGGACAAAGGCCTTGAAAAGGGACATAACAGGCTAATGAAATAAATAGCTAATTTTGGACAGATATTCTATGGCCTATGGATGGGTTTTATGGAAGATGATATTACTAGAAAAGGGGGATGACTATTACGAAAATTTAAACACACTAGGAAAACTGATTGACCGTTGACAGTTTCTGGAGGGAGGTTGGCTGGTTGGAGTGACTGCCGCCATGGCTCACGCACAATGGTCCAACATCAGGACTCGGTGCAGAAACTAAATCCTGATAGATTGATGACTATTAGGATAACCGCAAATAGAGATTCTTTAAAAGAAACTGCTAAGGAGTGGAATTCCCTGCCGGAGTCTGTGTTTCCTGATAGCTACAACCTGGGAGTCTTTAAGTCAAGAGTGAATAGGTTGCTTCTAGGCAAGCATGCGTCATCTTCGACCACATCATCGCTTACCATCAGGTGAGATAGTGGTCAGAAGCATGCCTATAAATAGTAAAAAAAAACAAACATGCACCAACTCAAAATTAATTTGTATAACAGCAGAAAGGTAAAAGATTCTTGAGCTATGAAGTGGCAACTTGTTGAATGTTTTCATTGTTTCAATGACAATGCTTTTTTATTTGTAAGATGTTTTATTAAAACATCAGTGGCACAATAGCCAGTTTATTAAACAGGATCAATTGATTTGATATTGAGTGGAGAAAGAATTCTGTTTTTCATTAAACACTAATTTATAGTGGATTATTTTTTGATGGATCATATTTTTTTTGAGGTTTTTAGAAAGATAAAGTACAGTATTAAAAAGATTGGACTGAACAAAAAATTGAGAAAGAATTTTGTAATTCTAAGATCTGTAATAGTACCTACTGCTGTAATAAATGATCCAATGAACTTCTGTAGTAAATCATCATTTTTTTTTGAGAGTTCATAAAAAAATAAAGAAAGATAATAATATTATTTTTATAATTTTTTTCTATTTTATTTTTTTATTATTATTTTTAATATGTTAGAATCTATTTGTAATTGTTTTGAAATCGTGTTTGTTTTTGTAGATTTATCAAACACACCATTGTAAAAGTAAAGTTTTTGTTATTCAACCATCATCAGCCTAGCCTTTACCCTTTTTAAAAAAATAAAAACTACATTGGGGTCAGCTTCCAGTCAGACAAGATTCAGCTAGCCAATTAAACAAATTATATACTTAACCCTTCCTCGAGAACCACTCTATCCATTGGTGAAAACAGCATGAAAATCGGTGCAGTAGTTTTTGAATTTATCGCTAACAGACAGACACGGCCAAGGACTTCTACACTAATATTATAAAGAGGAAAGATTTGTTTGAAATGAATAAGCTCCGAAACTCCTGGACCGATTTGAAAAATTCTTTCACCATTAGAATCCTACATTATCTCTGATGAACATAGGCAGCAGAATATTTTCAAAGAAGTTAGGGATCCGTATGAAAACTTCGATAATGTAACCCAGGGTGTGAAAAAAAATCCTTATATCGCATACACTGCGGAAACTATTGACAATAGAGCAAAATGATGTACTACAGTTTTATAGAAGACATTAATGTCTACCAAAAAGTCTGCGAGGGTATATGTATATCTAACTATCATGGTTAAGTCACAATGACCGCTTTTTGTTCAAATTATTCAATCAAAACCTGGGTAGAATGGAATAGTGGTGATTTTGATATCATGATAGTAATCCTTTTTTTTTTCCTTCTTTGGCAACTGAGCCGTTGACAACTATTCTGCCAGTGTCATGTGGTCCTTATCCATTTAAACAGTTTGATAATTATGGTCAGTTATTAACACTTTAAATTATTCAAATCGGACCTTTCGTTTAAAAGTTACGACGGGTATAAAAATACTCTAAGAAAGAAAAATGTGACAGTTTGAGCGAACTGCCCATGGAGATTGTTTAATCTATTAATAAGTAATTGACCCTATTGAGGGGGTAGAGGGGAGATGAAGTTCGTGGTTTACCAACTAAATCCGCGCGAACGAAGTCGCGGGCGAAGTGCTAGTATAATATGTAGTGATAGTGATGATCATTAAAAATTTAAATAAAGTTTTAACAACACTGTTAAAGTTTAATACAGAAAACCCATAATTTAAATGTGTATTTACTCAGCTGTTGAACAAATATTACACAAACAAGGTCATACTAAATTAAAACATAATACAGTTGTATTTATATCTACAAAATATTGAGCAATTATGCATTTTGTCATACTGGGAAAAATAGATAGCATCTGATTACTGTTAAGTAATTACTATCAGAGGAAACTTAAAAAAACTTTTTTTAACAACAATAGGTGACACAAGTCGTATTTGTGACGTAAAATAAATAATGTATGAATAATTTGGACAAATAACATGAAAAGCTGTTTTCAATCGAGAAGTAGGACCTATACTTTATTTATTTGGAAAACACGGGAAATGGACGCATGATTGTCCCTATTGTGTTGTTTCTTAACGTGGGAAGTTAAAAAATACGTCTACTTACTTTCATCTTCCGTGGTATGCGCTCCTTTCTTGATATAAATATCCAACTTGACTGGATGGTGAATCGATCGCTGTATCTTGATCCGTATGCACAGTCCGATAAGCGTCGCCAGCGAACAATGAGGCACTGTAGGATTATACTCCACTCGCAACACGGGGACTTTATCAGCGGTAGGCTCCTTCACAAAAATCCCTTCTTCGTAAACAACCTTCAAATCCTCAAGCGTACTCGGCTTTTCCGGATCCCGTATCGTCCGCAAAAAGTCTAGAACACCACAACACACGTTAAGAGCCACAAAACAACCAACCCAACAAGTCCAAAACAACACGAAAACTGATCAAAACAAACCGTAAATCGTCTCTTTCAGGTCGTTCTCATCTCTATACCCTAACTCCTGTAGTGTCGCACTTTTGTCCATATAAGCTGGCTTCGCGAGCTCCACTGGTGGTTTTTGTGAGTTGTTCAAAGAGAGTTTTGAGAAGAACGATATCATATCGTTGGTGGTAATATATTGTGTGTTCCACTGATTTTACAGTCACAAGACGGACATGTTTGTTTTGTTGGAGCTTGTTATTTTCCCGTACTTTGTCTATGGAGATACGGATGCGTTCGTAAAATTATGATTTTATGTCCGCACCTAATAATATGACTCAGGATAATCTCAAATCTCAACATCATAAAGTTGCTGTCTTTTTAGGGTTCCGTAGCAAAATGGTAAAAAGGAACCCTTATAGTGTGAGTAAGTCTATCCGTCCGTGACAACTGGATACCTCAAGAACTAATGCTTGAATAGTTTTAAATGACGTTTGATCAATTATTTTGCAAATAAGATAAAAGTAAAAACGGATAATTTTTTTTGCAACAGCGGCTGAAAGGAATTCTTAAAAATTCGAAGTGGGTCTACTAAGGTATGTGGAGTATCATTTATGAAGAAGCGCTATTTGCACTTTCGCAAATCAAACCTTTTCTTTTTTATATAGGTCGTATTTTGATGTTTTCGTATGGTTTTCGACTTTTGATGAAAAATGTAAGAATATTGAAAATTCCCCTCCCCCCTATCTCCAAAGTTTACATAGAAAAAAATCTGAAATTATTCTATGTTATAGAAGTTCACGCTCGCGCGATTGCGCCCGCGATTTTGTCTCAAAAGGGACTTAAATGGCGCTGATCTAACACTGCAATATACACCGCGGTGTTAAAATTCTCTGACAAATATAGGCCTCGCCGATGAAAATTTAAAAATATTTCACGTTTTATATGATGGTACGAAACTCTCGTTGCGCGAGTCTGACTCGCTCTTGAACGGTTTGAACTTAAGGGTGGGAAATCATCAAATAACTCCTTCCGGGTGGACAGCCACTCAGGGTGGACCAGAGGGGGTGTCAGACTCTTATATAATCCTCCAAATGCCCTTTGTGTTCTAGGGCCGCAGCGACTCTTTCGAACAAATTATGCGATCCTGGCAGGCACTGTCCCTAGCAGGCTCTGTAAAGTAGCAGTCTAGACTCTAGTAGATGGTACCGCGAAGTGGTTAGGAGCTATCGCCGCAAACTGCACTGGCTCGACTTTCATAAAAGACGAGCTTCATTCATACGTCGTCTTAATACAAAGCGACCATCGCGCGATCGGCGCGAAAGTGATTCTAATTTGTCACGACACACGGTTGACTGAAAATGGCTTTTTAGGGTTCCGTAGTCAACAAAGAACCCTTATAGTTTCTAAGGGTATAGTAATGATCAGCAGAATCCATTTCAAGCCAAAAAAAAACAGCCAAGTGTTTCATCTCAACTTTATGTATGGAGGAAAAAATATATTCTAGATTTTATATCAGACAGACGGACATGGCGAAACGATAATGGTTCCTTGTTGACTACGCAACCCTTACAGTTTCACCATGTCCATCTGTGTTTGTATTCTCGAATACCTTTGCCTTCATGCGGTCAATCTACCCAAACTCATCAATCAACCAATCAACGGATTTTTACTCACTGATGAAACTATAACTGTAAGCAAATATTTCACTTTGACCGCGCGCCTACTAAAGGACGCTAGGAGATTGATTGCAGATACGCTATAAAGGCTAGAGCCGCTTCTGTGCGTTTATTGGCTGGTTTGAGTGGAGATTCGCAAGAGTAAACATGCTCGGGAGGATGTATTTTGTGGTAAAATGCTCTGCATTCACTCCAAGGGTAGGGCTACTTTATGATGATATTCTCAGCTTCGCGTGACACGATTGTGTGAGCAGAAAGAGCTCAGCCGGTAGTCATCCGTTATACTTTCTATAATTACAATTTTTACAAACTTCCAGAAAACCAGAACAGACCTCTTTTCATTTAATTTTTCGCGGTCCGGAAATTTTTTATCATGAACGCATTTCATAGACAATTGACAATTTAAATGTCATCTGCAACTGCGACGGGAAAATAATTTGCTAGAACAGTCATATTCAACTAGATGGCGCTGTTTTCAACTAAGTTTGACCCATCGTGACGTAGGTCACGTATCATCACTTCTCATGACCGTGAGTGATCTACTGTCTTCTTGAGACGAGTTCTTAAAAATTGTCGATTGATGATTTGATGTCACCTAAAGATACGTTATTATATAATTATTATACGTTATTATTACGTTATTATACGTTAAGATACGTTTATTATAGGGAACGTGCACGGCGTTGACTATGCCATCTATTGTCGCCTATTCGTGTCCGTCAGGATGTCTGGAACAAACGAGATATGTACATGAGACTATGTGCACTATTTAATACCTATTTGCTACTATTTACTACCTATAATGAGGTATTTGCTACCTTTGCGTTTAAAAAAATATCAAAGAAATAAAGTGGCCAGCCATTTAGACGTCAGGTTGGCTGACCACATCCAAGTTCTCATAGTTTTAGCGTTATATTAACCGAGTCGTTAATGTAAATATTTAGTACCTTTTTGCTACCTTAACATACCTATATTTTTTACACAACTTTAAGAAGCTCCTATAAAAAGTTATTGATAAAAGCCGGTACAAAAATGAAAAAAAAAAAACGCCTACCTATACAAAAATTATTTACATCCTTCCTTCTTCTCAGAATAATTGCTGACAATGTTTTAGCAGGCACTTAGTGACTTATGAACAACTTGTTTCAGGATATCCATGGTAAAGTTTTTATCTATATTAATATTATGAAGCTGAAGAGTTTGTTTGTTTGGTGGAATGCGCTTATCGCAGGAACTATTAGTTCGAATTGAACAAATCTTAGTGTTGGATAGCACATTTATCGAGGAAGATAAGCTATCCCGCTACGACCAATAGGAGCGGAACATTAATGAAAAATGTGACGCAGGCGAAGTTTTACACATTTACGCTTACGCTTAACCAGATTTACCGAACTCTGTATTTGTGCAAGGTTCGATTCTATCCGCACTATATATTACATCGACAAGTATTTTTCAAAAATGTGCGCCACATTACATTCACAACTAATAATAATCTCGTCATCAGATATATTTTCTATATTAAAATACTGCTTCAAAATTTCAGTTCGACTCTGATAAATATTTTGACTGCTGATAACTTATTATAGGAGCTTCTTAAAATTGTGTAAAATATAATGTTAAGGTAGCAAAAAGTTACTTAATATTTACATTAACAACGCGGTTAATACAACGCTAAAACTATGAGAACTTGGAAGTGGTCAGCCAACCTGACGTCAGAATGGCTGACCACTTTATTTCTTTGATATTTTTTAAACGCAAAGGTAGCAAATCTCATAGGTAGTAAATAGTAGCAAATAGGTATTAAATAGTCAGGGGCGTAGCTACCGCCGTATCAATTATACGGGGCCTCCGGATCACAGGGGCCCCGATTTATGGCAGCAAGAATAATATACTGTCTGCAACCTCAAATCATGCTTAGTATAATCAATGAATAAGACGCCTATGATGGATGAGTAATTATGATATGAGTGAGTTTTGTGGCGAGTGGTGCCAATTTCAAAAAAGAAACAACCGTGCAAACTGCCCTTTTGAGCATTTTCGCACTCGGGTAAAAAGGGGCCCCCAAAAAACGTTTGATATAAGTAAGGTATAGCTACGCCACTGTAAATAGTGCGCATAGTCTCATGTACATATCTCGTTTGTTCCAGACATCCTGACAGTCACGAATAGACGACACTATAAGGTCCAGAATACTTACGCTTATATGCTGCCACCTGACTGCGGTTCCTGCACGCTCAGTTTTGGGGAAAGTGCACAACCATGACGAAGAAGACTGCCATCTAGCGTTGCCATTTCGAAACTTGTAAGTAAAATATACTTGCCAATACATTTCTGTGCTGCCGCCTAGTTTCTGCACTTTCATCGTGGTGACGTCTAGATATCCGCCAGAAAAATGACTTCAGTAATCTCACCTAAGGTCAATTCATCCAATCAAGGTAGAATGACAGTTGAATTCACTTCAAACTTATGCTACCTTAGTTTTTCATGGTGGGAAGTTTACAAAAAAAACCAGTCAAGAACAATTCGGACTCGCCCTTTATTCCCATCTGCCCCCTTTGAGCTTGCCACTGGGGTGGTGGTTGCAGGGTTCCTAACGAATTTTTTTTTAGACTTCTTATAGGTTTTCCTGTAATCTGTAGGTAATGATCTATTATCTCCAATTTTTTCAAAATTTTTGGTTCAGTAGTTTTGGAGATATGGGGGGGAATAGTCATTTTTCGTCTAATTTCTTGAATAATTTCAAAACCATTTATTTTAAAATTATGAAAAAGTATGATTAAAACCCTCACAGTAAGCCCTTTCATTTGGTATGTCACACGATAATGTCCAAAAATTTTTTTTAACTTTCTGATTTGACCCTCATATTAAAAATTTAATCATTTACGTAACACGTTCGTGTTTGGGTCACAGAAGTCCATATGTGTACCAAATTTCAACAGAATCGGTCCAGTGGATCCGGAGAAAACTGGCTGTGACAGACGGACAGACAGACACCAGAGTGATCCCATTAGGGTTCCGGGTTTTGTTCGGAACCCTAAAAATATAGACCAGCTGCGTAGATATACATATGGCGCCATCTCTAGAGACGTTAATTACACCCCACCACCAAAATAATTGCCAAGCAGAGATCGTTTCAGACTATTGAAATTTGTTGCAAAGCGGGAATCGTCACGATTCTCTCGCCTGTGAATATGACGTCTACATGAGAGAGTGTATTTTTTTTCCTCTGTATACAATTTAGAACACTTGACATAGATCGAACAAAAACGCCAAATATACTTATAACATAAGTTTATTAGAACTTCTTGAAGGATTTCTTGGAGCCTTTGCCCTTCGTGACTTTGAGAACGTTAAAACGGATGGTCTTGGAGAGCGGCCGGCACTCGCCGATGGTCACGATGTCTCCCAATTCCACGTCCCTGGAAATTTAAAGTTGGAATGTTCTAGAGACATGTTCTGAAGAGGTTGGTTGGTATGTGGGTAGGAGGGAATCAGAGTTTGGGTTAACAAACACGTCTTTCGTCAATAGGTTGTTCGGAAGACCGTCGTGTGAGTATCATCATGTAAATCCTAGAGATGTCTTCTTACTGCCAATTAATTCTACCAAGAGAAGTAGTTTCTCAATGGTTATGCTACTATGGCCTGCTTAGAAGCGTTTCAAAACTAAACTGCTTCTTATTATGCAGTTTTCGGAATTAAACCTTTCATTTTGGTTGACTAAATTACGTCACAAAATGGTTGGATATACGTAGATGATTTGTGCCAATTCTTTCACACAAAGATTTTTATTAAGCCAATGCAAGAATTTGGCAATGGCAAGACTGGGTACAAAATTTCAATATCAAGTCTCATTTCGTAAAGTATACTACCAGAATAACGCGCCAATCTGCATATAGTTTTTTTATTGGCTCTAATAAACACAATTATGAAATTATTTTTTAAATAACTTCATCAGCGATGAAGTTATAAAGCTGCAAAGTTTATAATTAGAAAGAGAAGTCCGATATGAATTGTGACGTAAAAGTTCTTGGCGCCTATACAGCTGCCATAGAAAACAGCGTTTTCGGGAGAGGGACAGATATATTTGTTTAAAATAATTATATCTCGTTTGTTTTTCGAGCAATTTTAATTCTATTTTCACTGTTAGTATTATATTTGTGTATATTTTTAGATTAACTGTATGGATAATAAATATTTTTTCGTGCATATTCCCTATTAATTTGCTAATTTTACTCCAAGAGCCTTACACACACTACCACAATATCTCATACAAATTCAACGATAAAAACTTTTAGATTCTCACCTAAAGCACGGCGATAAGTGTACAGACATATTCCTGTGACGCTTCTCGAATCTGTTGTACTTAGGCAGGTAGTGCAGATAGTCACGTCTGATGACGATGGTCCTTTGCATCTTCATCTTCTGGACCACTCCAGTGAGGATACGACCACGGATTGACACGTTGCCAGTGAATGGGCACTTCTTGTCAATGTAGGTGCCTTCGATTGCCTGTGTCGGAAAATTTTGGGTGAGTATTTTTGTGGAGGTGGTTGGGAGAAGTTAGTACTGTGTTTTTTGTGGGAGTTAGGTCCTTTTTCCCGGTTGTGTGAGGGTGAGGGTAGGGGTGTAGCAGTGAAGCTGTTATTATGATAATTTCAAACAATAGCTTGTAGTACAAAATATTGGCGTTATTTGAACAAAATAAACCTGATTTCAGTTATCTTGGGGTATATTTTGTATTGGCCAAATAACGCAAATATTTGAGCAAATTCGTAATATAAAATTAGGTATTAGGTAACCTGAAGCTTTGAACATTGGCAATATGTTTCGTGTTTGTCTACCTAAAGAGTTTCAGGTTTTTTTTAGCTTCACTGCTACATTTATTCCAAAAACGGATGCATTTATGACCTCCACCTCCAATGATGTGACTTTTTAAGCCCAGAATAAATTATTTTGTTTGTCGTGGCGCCTTCTGACGCAGTTAATTGGCTACAAAACTCTTTAGGATATAACGTAGGCCTGAGTAGATTCGATTGATTGGTGTACCCCGCGCCACAACATATCCCGACACAGTGATGATGAACCTAGTATCAAGCTGGCACTTAGCGAATTTTCCAAAATAGAAGCATCACTTGTGCAACACAAAATACACCTTGTGTTCTTCGAAATAAGGTTCAATTTGTATTGCACAAGTGAAGCAAATATTTTGACAAATACGCGATGTGATGTGCCAGTCTTCTTCTTGTGTCGTCTTTATACGCCCCTCCACTAATATTTATGGAAGATTATACTTGTTACCTGTCAATCAGAATATGGGTTAGAACACGTTCTTCGTCACATAGTTGTCAGAAGACCGTCGTGTGGGTATCATCATGTTAACAGTTTTTACAAGTGATTTTTGAACTTCTCATTTATTTCACAAGCTATACGATTTTTTGTCTATTCCTCCTCAAAATGTTATGATTATTTTTGAAAATAATTCTCCACCACTTTTAGTAGTAGGTGTTGTTAATTTGTCTGTAATTAATATCCAAAGGTAGCTCAACTTGAGTGCTAAATTTTGTTTAAACAGTAAGTCAAGTTCTTAAGATTTAAGACAAAACTTCTAGAGGTTTTCAATGAGAACTTCATCTATGATAGTTGTTGAAGAATATAAAAATGTTAGAGGATTCTTCATATTTGGTGACAGAAGTGAAGATTCAATATTGGTCCAGCTGAGTTACTTTTTAAACTTTTAGAGCTTTGTTTTCAATACGTAAGTCGAACGAGCAAGTTGTTGAAGAACATCAAAATTCTAGGGGTTTGTTCATATTTGGCGCCAGAAGTGAAGATTCAATACTGAACTAGCTGAGTTACTTTTGGAAATTAAACAATGAGATCTTATATTGAAAGGAGAACTGTTTGTTTTAGAAAATGAGTTTCCTTACTTTATCCTACCATGGGCAGTGAAAAACGCGAAATATTTATGATGATGATGCCTTATTCTATAGACCAATTATTACAGAAAGGATATCATTCAACACTCCTGTCTGTAAAAATTGCACATTATGTTAAAGTATTAGTAATGACGAACTTAAATCTAAATAATTATTAACATTGTTACATTGACAGCAGCATGCATACCATACCTTCCTCCATATGATGGCACCTGATGACATTGGAACATTGGTTTTGATACTTGACGTGCAATAAGTTAGGCACTAAGATTTTGGTAACTGTTATAATGTATTATTATTGTTTAGACAAAGGATTGGTCCATCAATTAGGCCCCATGGGGACCCAAAATTAATAATATCTGCCGATTGATTCCAATATCAATGAAGTAAGGTTCAAATTGCAATGTAAGACTGTTAATAGAATGCAAAAGTTATGGACTATATTTTGTGGAAAAAGTATCAAAACCATCTGTTCCAGTGCGAGTTGACTTTGCTGGACATTTCCAACCATG
Organism: Lacanobia wlatinum; assembly: GCA_947578705.1. Classification (NCBI taxonomy): domain Eukaryota; kingdom Metazoa; phylum Arthropoda; class Insecta; order Lepidoptera; family Noctuidae; genus Lacanobia; species Lacanobia wlatinum. The sequence continues at coordinate 20,418,817 of OX388046.1, forward strand.
CACATGTTAAAGCAAGCTTCCTCCTGACGAACATGAAACTGTTTCTTGAACGATGGACTATTTAGAATTTTGGACCGAACTTTACAGTCGGAAAGTATCTGTTTTTTTACATTTCTGTTATGGCAACTGAGCCATATAGGACCTGATTCTAGTTTATAAAATCATATTAAAAATAAATATTGTAGTTAATCATGTACACAAAAAAAAAAAGATTTTCTAATGCAGGGAAATGCAGTTGTAGTTTTTACAGATTTAATGCATAATAAATATGTATAGTCCATTGCACATGAAACGAAACAACGTAGTAGCCACCACCGTTGCAAGCCTGGATCCCATCGACCATAACTAAAAGTACCACACCTCACGCGGAGTCTTAAATCCAAGACCGACATTCTTAGAATGCCGCATGTCTTTCCGCTTCATCCCCCCCTTCTTGTTGAGGAAGACCGTAGCCTGCTTCTGAAACGCTTTCTCTGTCTACGGAAAAATAAACACGTTAGTTTTCACACATCATGCGTTACCTCGCGAGGAGTTTTGAAACCGAGTCCCACATCTTTGTGGTACCTCAGTGGTTTCCTGCTACGCTTCACACCAATACCCTTTTTACGGTTCAAGAAAACCGTTGGTTGCTTTTGGAATGAACGTTCCGTCTGTAATTTTATCAATGCATTAGTTTTCGTTATTGATAAAAGGTTAAGATTTTCTAACTACGGAAAGTGTGAAGGTAAAAGAAGAGTAAGGAAGGATAGAAAAGAAAAATAAAAAATAACTAATTTTAAAGCAAAACTACAAAACAAACTACTGCTGAAAAAGAAATGCACACTATAAGCATTGAAATTAAAGCTATTATGTCCATAATTTGGTGTCAACGACCCAGTATTTTTTTATTTATAGGAGTATCGGGTTTGTCACCAATGTTTTTCGTTTCTACAATTTATTAAAAAGCAGAACTGTGTTTGTTAAGAGTAGACAGGTGTACTAATAATAGCCACTACATGGCTGGTACATTTTGTTTTTTTTTTTTTATGATTTCATGAATTACTAGGCTATATTTATTGTTATTGAAGATCACTTGATTGACCATAATCAGAATTTGGGTTAGAACACGTTCTTCGTCATGTAGTTATCAGAAGACCGTCATGTGGGTATCATCATTTTAAAGTCTTTTCAAGTATCCTCAATTAAATTGTCCGTATATTAATCTGTGATCTAGATTATTTTGTGGGCTATATATTCTGAATTGCAAGACTAATCCAAGGTTTTTATTTAACGAAGTTTTGCAGATGCACAGCCATTGAAAGTTGTGTTAGGCTGTAGGATTATTGGCAAAGATGTATACTGAGGAAATTGTAGTATTTTTTATATTTTTTTTTCTAGTTAACTTAAATTTAACGACCGGCTTTCTTTTCAAAACCAGTGGTTTATTTACAAAGAATAGCAAATAACCGCAGAATATTAAAATTCAGATGTAAACATAACCTCTCGATAGAATTATTGGTCACTTACACCTACTTTATCTGAAAGTTTTTCTCAGAAATATTGATGTTTGGGGAAACTATACCAACTCATCGTAATTTTAGGCATTGCTTTGACAAAACTCAATGCATTTTGACAACGAAACTAACCTATCGATCGAACACACTTCCATGATGATTATTTATATCGAGTTTACCTTGATATCTTTACAGATACTGAATTTAGTTCATTTTAAAGCACCATTAAGTAAGGAAAACTGGGTTTTTAATACGATTTAGAACACATTTTGACAGGATTTTTATTCGGAAAGCCGATTCCCACGTGCACCAACTTTGGAACCACATTTTCACAAGTAACACTTGTTTTACACTTGAAATTTGTAGTCGGGCGAAGCCTTAAATATTTATTGACACTTTTGGAAGAAAATCATTAAGATTTAGGCAAAACTTTAATTAATTTAGCCAGAAAACCAACACGTACCTGATCCGCCATCTTGCTTGACAACGAAAAGAAGGTGATGTTGCAAATTAATAACGACTGAAAGTTCCTACAAAATCAATCAAAATTGTTGCCAATTAACTCAAGCATTGAATTTTTCAACTAAAAAGATTTAAATCCTTTGAAAATGAAATGAAATCATTTTCATAAAAACTTAATTGTTCTATAATCCTTTACACATTTTTCTGTACTCTAGAACTATATAATTTAAGTTCATGCTAATATTAAAAAAATGTAGGTTGTATAATTTTTTTTTTCTGGATTTGGAGTGCACATAAACGTATTTTATAAATATCCTCATAAATTCTAGTGCAGCGTGCAAAAAGCTTAAATAATGAAGTAAGTGCATGGTGAACTTGATAGTAGATTTTACTTTTTGCTGTTTGTAGTAAAAATTCACATTTTAGTTGCAACTCTGTTGAATTTCCAAACTGGTAACATTTGTAAACGAATCTGTCAGTACGCGAGTTGTTAATGTTGTTATGAAAATATTCGCTAAATTATTTTTCGCATTTGCGCCAGTTTAAAACGTTTAAACTCTTGAATTTTGTTTTATTGCATTTTATACTTTACTAATATTGCAAATCGTTTTCAAAGTATATTCAGATGTTCACAAAGTGACTAGAATCCGCGAGTGATGTATCGAGTTTTTTCCTTTTTGTTTTGTCCAGAAAGGTAGAATTTCTGGTTGATTTGCGATGGAGGAAGTGAGGCAGCTGGTGCAAGAGGAAGGTCGAGAAGCACGGAACCTCGTTGCATTCCATGTGGCCGTCGACACACCGAGTAAGTGCATTTTTTTTACTTACGTACTAATGTATGCAAATCAAAATATTTCGGCCGTGGGCGGCAGTATTTGTTTCGAAAAGCGGCAGTAACTGTGAGTGAAGGAGTGCCCACCAGGTACTAAAGCGCAGTTTAAAAAGTAAATATTGTTAAAACATTGTACTGAATGCTGCCTTTGTCCAGAATGTGAGGATACCTTTGTGTGATGTTTTTTTCATATAAGTAGGTACTTGTTTCAAAGAAATTGTTTGGGCACAGCCCTTGATTTAAATGTTAATAATGGTCAGTGGAGAGTTAGATGCCTACATCTGTTAAGTTTCATTCATTCTTTATTAGTTGTTATTTCATTTTGTATCTATTTTGAGGGATTTTCACAATAAATATAACAATAGTCTTCCCATTTATTTAAAGTGCTAGCTCGGACATCATGTGCCAATGCATCATGTATCAATGTAAACGCCATATGCTTCTGCAATTGTATTCTACTAACTTTTCAATTAAATGACTCATGCAGTTGTTGTATGCCCCCAAATAGAGTACCTACCTCCTTCTCGTTTCAAGGGCACATTTCATTGTACTGTTTGGCCCAGTAAGTGGCCACATTTATTTCATCATAATCTTTTTCTTCTTAGAAGCACTATTTGCCATAATTCACCAAACCATAAGCGAATTTGTTACACCATAAGATGGTGTTGTGTTAGAGCAGCCAAGCCAGTGCTGTGCCTCCTACTTATAGAAGGTGGTTTCTTGTAAATCTCAAAATAAAAATTTGGAAAATCTTATATTACAGTCTACATTTCAATATCACATTTATTTTATCACAAGCAGACCTGCGCAACGTTGGCTTCGTCTCATTTTTCGTGAATCCTTTGCTCCTATTAGTCCTCATGAATGTGGCTATCACATACAATAAGAATTTTCCAAATCTAACAAACAAACTCGTTAGCTTTTTTATATTAGTATAGAATATATATATTAACATATTTATATTTATATCTATACTAATATATAAAGCTGAAGAGTTTGTTTGTTTGTTTGTTTGCTTGAACGCGCTAATCTCAGGAACTACTGGTCCGATTTGAAAAATTATTTCAGTGTTTGATAGCTCATTTATCGAGGAAGGCTATAGGCTATATATCATCACGCTAAGACCAATAGGAGCGGAGCAGTAATGAAAAATGTGACGCAAACGTAGTTGCGCGGGTCAGCTAGTAATATTATAAAGAGGAAAGATTTGTTTGTTTGAAATGAAGAGGCTCCGAAACTACTGGACCGATTTGAAAAATTCGTTCAGTAATGGATAGCTACATTATCAGGGAGTAACATAGGCTATATTTTATCCCTGTACTCCCACGGGAACGGGAACTACGCGGGTGAAACCGCGTGACGTCCACTAGTATAGAATATAGACATTAGTAGTATTAGTATAAATTAAACTATCTGCACTAAACTAGAACATATGAGTAATCTAAAAATACCTGTTACACTTACTTATTTAGTGCTCATATTTTCCTGACATGCAAGCTGTTGAAATTTACAGTAAGCTTTTTACAGTTTCTCACTGTAAATTGAGATCCTGTTATAAATTCTTCTGATATTCACAAAGACAAAATTGAATGTTACAGCAGCAAACACTTTATAGTAATATTTTTTCAATTATAGTATTTTTAATTTTAGGGAAACTAGGTACTTACTGGCACCACAGTAACTTAGAATTGATTGGCCCATTACTTTCCCACTTCCATGGCTTTGTTGGTGGCATTTGTGCATTAGATAATTTGGCCACATGTTTTGAGGTATCTGATGTTAATATTGCTGGTAAAATATGAGTTTGTGGCTAAACGTTTTGGGAACACATTCATAGTGCGTACAGCTAAGGAGTGGAATTCCCTGCCAGAGTCTGTGTTTCCAGATAGCTACAACCTGGGAGTCTTTAAGACAAGAGTGAATAGGTTGCTGCTAGGCAAACGTGCTCCATCTTCGACCGCATCATCGCTTACCATCAGGTGAGATTGTGGTCAAACGTATGCCTATATATATAGTAAAAAAATAAATAAAATAATAACAGCCGCATGGGTCGATCTTCAAGGTTAAGCAACGCTTGCCGAGGTCGGTCTGTGGATGGGTAACCATCTTAATATACCGTGACTCCTCGATACCTCAGAAAGCATGTTAAGCCGTTGGTCCTAGCTGCATTTGTAGATAATGCAGTAATTATGTATTGTCAGAAGCCAAAAAATCTGACTCCAGTCTCACCAAGAAGTACTGTGTTACCCAGTTAATGGGTTATGACGCTGGCAAAGGCTTGGCAGACAATGATGCTTGGTATAATTTGAAGTTTTGCTTGGTATTTTTAAAGTGGCCATTTGTATAGAAGTGGGCCTAATGTCATTTGAACTTTTTTTTAATCTACCTGCATTTTATATTCTCTCAATTGACAATATTTTAGGGCCTTTTAAATGTAACCTGGAAAAGTTTAATACTTTGTAAAAATTTTACAAACTATTAAAACCCGTGGAGAAATAAGGACCTAATTTTTAAGGAACAGATTTCTTCCATGTCTCATTACAACACCATCTATTTATACCCGCTTATTTAACTCTAAACGGCAACCCACAAATATGGAGTTATGGACTTACATTTGCATACTAATTCTTAGAATAATGTCTGTTAACTAATGGGACGTGTTTAGACAGATGTGTCTCATAGTTGTTATCAGTTCTGTTGATTAGTCATTTGGCTAAAATAGAGTAACTATTGAATGCGCACTTCTTTACAAGAATACTGTACTCAGCCTGACATTTTGAAATTAGTTAGCTAAGGATTTTTGAGTATTTCAAAATATAAGACACTCAGGCGTCGTCCTAACTGGCTAACGATCGTACGAGTTCACCATGTGATTTCGTTGCGCGATGAAAATGATTCCTGTGCTCGCGCGACGATTGGCAAGCTTCAATTGGGTTAGGACACTAAAGAAATGTGTGTTCAAACTCGTCGTGCGACGAAATCGCATCCTTAACTCGTAGAATTAGGTTCTTTAAGAACTGAATATATCGAAAAATATTTTTCATTTATTAGAATCAGAGACTCATGCCCGCTTTCTGAGGCACTTTATCGGTCGTTTATCTGTCCGTTAGCGCTATTTGTCATAACGTCATTGGGTGGTTAGTGGTAAACGAACAGATAGACGGCCGATAAAATACAGGACCTTTAATCAAACATTTTGTTTTTATATTGGTACCTTCAATTGAGTACATACGAACTTGGTATCATTACTTTTCATCTTAGATTCTTAATTGTCTCAATAGGAATTGATGGTCTCAATAAAATCAAGTACTTAATTGCAAGATCATCAATTAAAAGTGTCTATACATAGTTCTATGGTTCCAATTCCTGTTTGCTAGCAATAGTGCTAGCTTAAAGCACAGTAAAATTAAATCGCAACACATGTTTTGTAACACACTATTATTTAGCAACGTTGCACGAACACCCGCTATGTTGCACGACAATCGCAATTGTGCAAGCAACGTGGCGCGTGTCGCCAAACCTGGCGCACGTCTCGTGTTGGGCGTCTTCTTTCTTCTTCTTCGTATCGCTGGTACGACAGTTTTTTAGATTTGGGTGGCCTCAAACACTGCCAATTCCACGGTATCGTTGGTGGCAGCACATAGGTCTCTTCGGCTGCATTTTTTGGGGCACAGAGCTAGATAGGAGGTGGAGCATGGTTTGTAACTCGGCTCCCCATCCACACCCTGCAGTTGATCCGTCACGGTAGCCCCATTTTGCGAGGTTGGAATTAAACCTTACATCTTGCGTGCCGAGGCGGTTCCAAGCGGACCACGGAAGGTTAGACCCTGCGGAAAGATGTTCGCTTGGTTGTGGATAGTTCATGGGTGGGGAGGAAGTGTCCTGCCACAGTTTGCAGCGTGAATCAGCTGGGTTTCCTGACAGGGATACTGTCGATTTGAGGAAGAGCGTCTAAAGAATGTAATTATTTGCAACGCGACAAAATGTCTCGCTTGTGCTACATCGCTGGACCCTGCTCGGCATTATTTGTTAGAGAAAGGGGTATCGGCTCACGTGGTGCGGTCTTCTGACTTCTCTCTATATTGTAAGAGAGGTGAAATGTTTGACGCTTTGACGATGCGGACCTTTATCAAAAGGATTTTGTTGTTATTTTAGTTGTGCCCCTTACTTTTTGTCACAATCCAAAGCAATTTGTAGGAAACTAATACATTTCTTCATATTTATCTATTTAAAAAATTCGTCTCATCGCCGATGGTTTAAATCAGGCAATAAATATTGTTGCATAGTAAAAAAAAATCGCCATTGATTGCATTTACTACATCGCTGATGCTAAAGCCAAGTTCGACCCATTATGAGGTATTTTTTTTGCGGTTATTAGTAACGTCTTGATATTTAGTATTATCGTCATCATTTCCGTTGATAGACTACCATTTGGCGTCGAATGTGTCTTCGATATTTCGCACATGTTGAGATTAGAAAAAAACTGATCTTACGGAAAAGCTACACCATACAAGCTGACCTCGCATTCCATTAAAACTCTGTACGTACGCCAGCACTAGCTCAAAGTGTTACTACAGATTTGAGGACTGTACTCAAATTCTCGTAAGTCGTAAAGTTTAGAGAGCTCTATCCATTTGATTCTATGAGTAGCTTACGTAACGCATCGAGGCACATTGAGACGCATCGTCAGGCATTGGGACGATATTTTATGGCTGCTGTACCGTTTGAAATAAAGAAAAGTGAACGATTTATAAAGCCTTGTAGTATACCGTACTATTTTGTTACGCTATATAATCAACTAGCTGACCCGCGCAACTTCTTTTGCGTCACAATTTTCATGACTACTTCGCTCCTATTGGTCTTAGCGTGATGATATATTGCCTATAGCCTTCCTCAATAAATGGGCTATCTAACACTGAAATAATTTTTCAAATCGGACCAGCAGTTCCTGAGATTAGCGCGTTCAAGCAAACAAACAAACAAACTCTTCAGCTTTATACAGGGTGTCCCAGAACTCAACGTCCAGCCGAAACGGGGTGACAGGATTGATCATAACAATCACGAGAAAAATCTGAAAAAAAATCTATCCCATGCAGTTTGAAAATTATGGGCATTTTAAGAAAAACCTAGAAATTTGATCAAACTGTACCATTTTTCGGTTATTGTGGTTATTTTTTTTATTTTTGTTCATTTGAACTTTGAAATCGTAATCCTAAATAACATTTCTAGAATCCCAATAAAAAATAATGACACAATTGCCTCAAGTTTCCGAGAATTGAGACTATTTGTTAAACTACGAATTGAAAATTTTCAAGACTCGTCGACATTGACAGGCCCTCCTTTAAAAAAATGTACTAGAGTGCCTTGGCAAGTGGCATTAAAAGTTGGCCCATTTAATCAGAATTCTAAAATGGTACAATACTTGTTAGTTCCATACAATAAAAAAGAGTAAAAAAATTAAAACCTCAAGTAACCCGATTTTTTCTATCTCAGTTAAAATGTTTTTGATTCGCACAAGCTCTAGGTAGGTTCTTAATTTTAAGGCAAAATGATGAGAGAGATGGATAGTGGGTATGTTTGCCATGAGTGAGCGAGACAGATAGTGAAGCCACTTTTACCAAAGTGAAAAAAAGTTAGTAAAATTAGTAAAATAATGAAAAATCTTGACCTAGTTTAATTTAGGTTTGTTGGAATAAAAGTCAGATAGAGAAATAACATTTTTTATTACAATAAATGTTCAAATTGTTTACCATCAGCCTCAATAAAAGCCCGTAGCCGACCTGCGTGAACGCATTTCTCAAGCAGCTGAGGAGATTAACTCTCGAAGTTATGACCGACTAATAAGTAGATCTTTTTTAAGAAGATGTAGGGCTTGTATTGAGGCTAACAATTGAAAACGAGGGAGGTAAACAATTCCAAAGTTCAAATGAACAAAAATAAGAAAGAATAACCACAATAACCGAAAAATGGTAGTTTGATCAAATTTCTAGGTTTTTCTTAAAATGCCCATAATTTTCAAACTGCATAGGATAGATTTTTTTTTCAGATTTTTCTCGTGATGGTTATGATCAATCCTGTCACCCCGTTTCGGCTTGACGTTGAGTTCTGGGACACCCTGTATAGAGTATAGATACAGGCCTCAGAATATGTCCCTGCGGTACTCTGAGATTTAATTCAATTAGACTTGAAGTGATTACGTGTTGAGAGTATGATAGTTTGTTGGTTGTCCGTTTTCTGAATTGAGAGTTTGAAGTAGACAAACCCTACTTGCCAAAGATTGCCAAATATTTTACTTCGAATTCATAAATCCGAAATCAGGGGTAAAAGTTGCTTTGTTTTCTGAAAAGTTCTCCTGTGCGACTAGTTCATTATAGACTTTATTTTACTATGGAACTATTTGTAACCCACTTGAATTACGGATCTGAATAGCTAGGTGGACCCAGATTCGGGGTTAGTAAGTTGCTCGTAAAATACTGGTATTCAGTTCAGCATCCGATTGGACTGGAAGCCGATCCTAGCATAGTTGGAAGGCTGGGTGATGATGATAATAATCTGATCGGTGGTCTAGGTCTGAGTAGGCCCTTTAAATTGTCATATATTTTCATTTACAGTCACACCTTTAACATTACTGCGGCCTCACGTCACGTTTGTTAGGGTGGGCGTGCACATTCCATAGGTTCTCGTCTACAGATATCACAGTTTCAGGCTATCCTTCTAGAAGTATGAAACAGAACAACAAGAATAAAAATAATATTTAATTTTATCATCTGCTGTAACCATGAAACTCTGACACTAGGGTGTGTGGGGTCGTTAGATTAGACCTTCCTGCCCACACGAGAAGAAGAAGTCCATGCAACCGACTCATGGGAACTAGCTGTGTTGTGAAGGACAAAACACTTTTCTTGACATATTATGACTTAATTAAAAAGCTGAATATTTTTACTTATTTGAAGAACAGGGGTTGTAGTTTAGCATAGATCAAAGATATCGACTACTATCAATTGAAATATTTTAAGGTCACGATCAATGGCAGTAGTTAATTATTTTATTTATCTGTGATAATATTGTAAACTCTCCATTTGTAACTTTTTACGGCTTAACGAATTTGGATAAAACTTGGCACACGGTTAGACTACGTCCTGAAGATTAGCTGATAGGATCCTTTTATCCCGGGAGTATGGTCTGTTGTTTCTAACTTTCCCACGTGTTAAGCCTACAAAAGCTAGTTTTTACATATTTTCTTGTACTTTTGTCACAACGCTGGATACCCTGAGTGTTATACATTTTTATTACATCGGAAAATCGGAAATATTAAAATCAAAGTACAACGTAGCTCCAACGTAGTTCTGGGAAAACCTGAAAGGCAAATATCCCCTTTGAGGTATAATTAAAAACAGTGCTCTCAGAAGGGGTGGCGTTTCCCGCCTACATTTCATCAAAGGCTTTCATTGTAGGTACCTTTTTGTATGCAATTTGTGTTTTTTGAACAGGGCTTTTCATAGACGGCTGTTATAATTGCTTTAGTTAGGGGAAACATTTCAATACAAGTCCTCTGCAAGTGGACAGTGAATTGCAAGACACAATTTAATGAAGAGTGCTTTGCAATTTTTGTTCTACAAGATAAGATGTTTTTGGCCAGTATTTTATTCAGTGGTCTTAGACAGAGTGATGGCTTTGAGGAGGATAAAATGTATGTGACTAAAATTGTAATGAAATGTGTGTTAGAGAATGGAGATGAACAAAGAAAAGATGAGTGGATCGTGTGACAAATGATGTGAAAGAAAAGAAGGACACGTGTTGCGTCGACCATGTACCAATAACATGGGACAAGGACAGGAGAACGTTGCGGAATTGTTCGAAAGAGTCACTGCGGCCCTGGAATGGCATTTGGAGGAAAACGGCGGGTGTTAGTCAGTAAGAGTCTGACACTCCCTTCTGCCCAGAGCGGAAGGCGTCATTTGATGATTTCCCATTCAATAAAATATAAAACAGTTAGTGACGACTTCAAAATGTTCTTCAAAACGTAATATACCAAAAAACCAATTGGTTTGTTCAGTTACCCGGTTCACAGTGTCTTGAACAACAAGTTTTCTTCGCTGATTGTTGAATTATGGTGTCTGCTATGTAGACAATGAACCTGTTAAAAGAAGTATAAAAATCTGGTATCGTTTACTTTAGACCCGTTCTCAAACAAGCTTTCAATATGAGAGGTTTAGTCATACGGAGCTTAAAACAACGCTGAACAAATTGATGGAAAATTTTCCCTACTAACGGTGGTAGTTAATGTAACTCGCAAACGCCACAGAACCTATCTAGGTCATACAATAGTACCTACGTAGCTGCCTGCCGCGTGCGGGGCGGGAGCTAGCTACCTCGCCATCCCCCAACGTCTTTTACGGAGAATAAATTTACGATCGATACTGCAGGGAAATATTCGTGGAAATCGTGATGCGTAGCGCGAGCTTTTTGAGAGCACAGGTTGACCTATTTACGAGTACTGCAGATCATTTTATTTTGTTAAAGTTTTTGTTTGTAAACTTATTGATATTATTAATCTGATCACTAAAATTCTAAAACTTATAGAAAACTACATTACCACTGAGGCTTTCTACTCCGGTAATCGGTACAGCTCTTGTGGTCACGAAATCGAAACCGCTGGAATAGTTTCCCATAAAAAATAACCAAAAGCAAAGACCTTTCGATACGGAAGAACTAAGAAAATGCGGCATCCTCTCAAGTCTAAACCTTATTCCTGATTGGCTTTTTAAATAACAATATGATTGCATCTTATGTACAAACTAAACAACTCCATACATATCGGTTGGGTGCTTAAAGAGGTTCAGGATTTCAGCGCTGAATTCATGGAATTTGTTTCCTAATGCATACCAGGCATTTTTCAGCTGAAACATCGGTGGTCTGACCTCTGATCTTTTACATTTGAAATCCAGTAATATCTGCACCCGACAGAGTTCTTTTAGCCGATTGGTTTATTCAAATGCATGATAGGTCCCAGTAAGTATACATGTATAACCGTGGTTTAGAACTGCATTCATCTTGCATCCAACTCTACAATATGGATAACAAGTTGTCGCGATGTCGCTACGAGTGGTGAGCTCAACAGGAATAGATGATTTGACCAATAGCAACGACTTCAGTTGGATATTTGTCTTGGATGTAGATATGTAGGCATGAAGGATATGAGGGATGGGGCAAAAGGGGTTTAGAGGTGTTCAACTTTATGTGGAAGAATCCTACTAAAGGGGTTTTGTTCCAGACCGACTAGGGCCCAGCGACCGAAAGAATTGTCAAACGCGCGAATATTTTTAACATAATATTTAAGTACTACTAATACTATCGTAAAGGACTTTAGTTCAGTTTATAATTTAGTATGCATGTTAGCTCTGTGACAATAAATACTTTTTCTTTCTTTCTTTTCTACTCTGATGACTTGGAATGGATTTTTAGCAGAGTAGTACTGGTACTAGTAGCAATAGTATCACTTGACTTGTGCCGTGTCGATTATTTCTTTTCAAAAACTTGGGGTTATCTAGATCCCATAAAGAACCAAACTTACATGACATTCAGAATATGCCTTGTCTTTGTACCCCATTATAACCTCTACCTATTGTTTCGCAGATCGCATCTCCCGCAAGCCTCCTCGCGCCGGTGCCCCGCCGCCTCGTCGCGCTACGCCCCGCGGCCCTTCGCGCCTCAGATCAGCTTCAGCCGGCAGAGACAAGCGGTCTGAACTGCGTGCTAGATACTGGGCCTTGCTGTTTGGAGATCTGCAGCGAGCTGTGAGTAAAACTTTTCCGTGTGGTGTTTCTTGAACTCGATCAGTAAACGGTCCCTTTTTAGGCTTCCTTACCCAAAGGGTAACCTCCGTCGGCCATGTTTTTTCAGCTTATGGTACGGTTCCCGTAGTCTACAAGCCCGACTTGCACTTGGCCGGTTTTCTTTCAGATTCTGCTCTTTTTATGGGTTATGCCCTGTAGTCGGCGCAATATGTATTCTTCTTATATTCTCCCCTGTCACAGATCATATCACCCTTTTTGGAACGAAGTTTCTTATCGCGCGTTGTGAAAGGGGGCTAGACGGAAAAAAATCATACGAAAAGTTGTAACGATACTTTTTGCTGTAGTTGTAAGCCGTGCGGCGTGCGCGTGTTTCTCTGTCTGTCTCACTCACTCTCTCTCTCTCTCTCTCTCTCTCTCTCATAGAAAGCAAGCCAGTTATTTTCGTTTCGTCTTTCTATTTCTGTTTACATTATATTTGTTAATAGGATTTTTTTTTATATTATTATAACTTAAAAATAAAAATAAAATACAATTCCTTCACTAATTCATCGAAAGGAACTTCGTTCCATCTGGGTGTCCCTTGACACCTCTCAAGTTTTTCTTTCACAATTTATTCACAACCCATCCATCTTTTTCTTTGGCTTTTCTCTACCTCTCCTTCCATTACATTGATATTCACCTGTATTCTGTAGTGCGTTACTTCCCATTCTTAATCTCAGCGTTTGATATTCTGCGCAACTCACTTACGTTTTTCACATTATCAGCAGCGGTCATAGATTCCCACAAAATGCAGGTACTTATAAAAAACGTTGAAATGTTCATCTTGAAAGTGCAAACAGTTATTACGCAGCATATAATTTAAAGTTTCCACGTTGATTTTCACAGCTTCTAGTTTCACCATACTTGTATTTATAGTGGTGGTAGATTTGCAGACGATTATGAAATAGCCAGTTTTGAACTGAGAAACAAAGTATATGCAGCAATCAAAGGCACCCTAATCGGTGCGCTTCAGTGCCGGTACGCGAGTACTTGTGTCTACTTATGTATGCAAAGGGGTAGTCACGTGTAGTTATGAAAGAAGTTAGAGGGAAGCGAATTACTCTTCTTACTGAATTTTGTAAAATGCTAGTTGATCCGCGCAACTTCGTCTGTCCCACTCCTATTGACCTTAGTGTGATGATATATAGCCTATAGCCTTCCTCGATAAATGGGCTATCTAACACTGAAAGAATTTTTCAAATTGGACCAGCAGTTCCTGAGATTAGCGCGTTCAAGCAAACAAACAAACTCTTCAGCTTTATATATTAGTATAGATTTAACTTGTAGCTAGATCCTAATCAATTTACTCTGATAATTAAACCTACTGTCGAATGCCATATTAAAACGTGTTCTACACGGATGTACCAGCGCTCAATCCAAATGGGAGCGGGAACAAACGGGATATGATTGTACGAGGTCGCGGGTAAAAGTTAGTACCCGATAGAATATTTTCCAATACCTTCAGCGCGCATAGATTTCCCGTACTCTTGCAACGGACACCTGTATCGACCGTATTCCACAAATATCTGGTTATAGCTGACCTCTATAATGCCACATGGTTATTACCTACATATCGATTCGTTATTGAACTTTAATGTAGTCGCATTAAAGTTCAATAACGAATCGATATGTAGTAAATATTTAATCGTTTGTGTAGTCTATAGCGCTACGACATTGTGTTTTTACAAGTTCAATGACTAATGCAAGTTTAGATTGTGTTTTTGGTAGACGAACAGGCTTATACCTTTTATACACTCTAAACAGCTGCCCTAAGGTGGATACTCGGAAATTATTTTAAAAGAAATACTATCACGGCTAAGTAGGTTTTACAAGTTGACGCGTAATAGTCGACCAACTTATAAAATGTAATTAAAATTTTGGCTTATTCCGACCGTATATACCTTGCCTATTTTAGGGTGGATAAACGGAATAAGCCGACAAACAAGGCTGCCAAATGGGTGGGGGTGGACAGAAAAGTCGTTGAAGCTGCCTGTTGCGCTTAAATGTGTTCGCCGCGGCGTATTATCTCATTACTGAGGGTCTAGATTCCCCCGACGTGAAGTCATTTTCTTGACGATCTTTCGCCATCTGTGTATCGTTGGTATAGGTAGTGAAGCGCTTCGTTGAATTTTGTGTCCAAGAATGTGCGAATTTGGTTCGACTATATAAGGGGATTTTATCCTTAAGAAAACTGCAATGAGTTGCTATGTGTTCTTAAAATAGGTAACCGCATTTTTCGCTTGTTGAATCCTATTGGTGGACAAGGTTAAGCCAAATAAAACAGAGTGAGAAAGAAGGAAAAAGCCCATTGGGTTGCCTATAGCGTCCGAGACGTGGAAAACACCTACATGATGGATGCACCGAAGGACGGGGTATGGCAGAAGTAAGGCGAGACCCTGTACCATTAATGCGTGATACCGTGTTGAAATGTGATGATGTGTCTCTTTCTTCTCTCAAACCTCTATCTGGTTCCATCTCTTTTTTTTCTGCCATAGGTAACAGTTCTTTTCAGTGGTTTTCCTTAGGGTTGAGGGTCGTTTCCATTGAGAGTTTCTGGCTCTGGGAGGTCGCTCACTTTCCTCCAATCCTCCCAGTCATGAGCACTTCGTAAGGGGGTGTTAAAGGACATGCATGAAGAACTCTCATATAGTCTGACCATCTAATCGGGGAACGGCCTCTTGGTCTTTCTCTTTTAACCCTATGCACTAGCGCTCTAGTACCGCCGTATGGTGTCGGCCGGATCCGTATGGTGCCGTAAAAGATGGGTGTCGTAAGAGGCGACTAAGGGACTCGTCAGAAAATGGGCAGCAGCGTTCTCTGTAAAAAATCGACACCATCCATACACTGCGATCGCCAACCCCCCTGCCAAGCGTGGCGATTATGGCAACCCTCCCCCCCTTTTGCGGGAGGCCTATGTCCAGCAGTGGACGTCTTTCGGGTGATATGATGATGATGATGATGATGATGACTAGTTCATGGTGGTCTGCGTGTCATCTGGCTATGTGACCGGAATATCGAGGATTCTCTTAAAGCATATTGTAGAAAGCCTTGTCCTGATGTTAAGCTCTCTGAATATAGAGATGGTTACACCTGTATACCTCTCCAACTGAGCTAAGTTTGTTTGTGCCACCGCGCACCGGGTGGATTCACTTCAAGTGCAACAAAGGCGTTTAAACTGACGTCACTACCGTAAAGGGCGCGGTTCAAGCTCGTGCTCGCCAATTCACGCTTTATGGGATACCTACTTTGATTGAAAACGATTTCGCTATAATTATGTTATTAGGTATGTATTTGAATTAATAACTCGAGGTACTCTCAATATATCATCACCACCCCAGGTATCGACTTAAGCTTTAATTTTGCACTATTTGTATTAAAAAGGCCATAAAAATGTATCCGAAATATGATAGTTATCTCGAATTCTGTATTCAAATATAAAGTAATGCAACCCTTATTATTCTTCAACCACCTGCCTGAACTATGCCCCTGCATAAAATAGAAAAGAAAGAAATTATTCGCCACAGACACATCAGCAAAAAACACACTGTAAAAAAAGAGAAAGTAACAAAAACACAAAATAAAAATTAAAACAATAAAATTAAAAAAAAAAAGTTAGTTTATAGCAAAGGCTTATCTTCTCTCCTTCCATTTTTCACGGTCTTCTGCCATTTGTTGGCCACTCCTTTGAGAAAGAGTCGCTCGCCATCTCCCTTTCGGCCTTGCCCATAAAAAATGTAACAAATATTGTTCCTCTGAAACTTTTATTCATTTTTTTTGGCATTATAAGTAACCCATGTCTTTGTCTATCAAAGAAATTTCCTTCCTACCCACATTACATAAAAATATGTTCCTTTATAAACGTAGCAAAGACCCGTTCAAAATATCCCTTACCAACCTTCAACTGAACATTAAATCATTCAAACGATATCTCCGGAAAGCTCTTGAATGCAATGCAACACAGGTAAATATGGTACAGTCTGACCTCAGCTATAGGAATAACATCCCTTTGCGAGACAAAATCAATAATGCCCGGGTCTGGTACCACGAGATAGATAGACCTACAGAAGGCTGGCTGCATACAGGTAGTGAAAAGAGTCGCACGCACACATAGACGCGTACGTACGGCGATCTCAAACAAATGCCGGTTGCGAGTGCGCTCGCACTCGCTGTACGTGAAGCGTGTCTTCTATGTGTGCATGCGTTTTCGCTCGTTGTATGGAGCCGACCTTCTGTTCTTGTATATTTTGCTTCGACACTGACGAGCTTCAGGTTTCAACTGTGATTTCAATATGATGGCGGGCGATGCAACGTATGCATGTAGATAGGTATACTTTTGATTAAATTGGCTGCCTCGACTCTTTGTTGTATTTTATTTGTTTATGCTTCGGAAGCAATTTTAGTCCTGCCGTGTTGTTTTGTGTAAGGGTTGATTAAAATGTCGGTGCAATAACTGCGTAGCTGCAAAGTGCCGATGTTTGCCGAACTTTTACGAAGTGTTATTGATCTGCTTTTATGTAATACGTGTCCTTCTCGATAAAGTAGTGATGGATGTTGAAAAGCGGTAATAGCCTACGTATAGATAAGTTATTTGATCAATTTAAGATCAGCTTTAGTTTATATGTATATTAAAAGAAAATTTGAGGTTATTGGATAAAAAGAAGGTTACTTTTGCAAATACGGTGAACAGAAATGTATCGATGAAGAACACATATTGCGCTTACTTTAGTTAGTTTAAGAGTAGGAAGATGATTAGGTTTAAAACCTTCCTTCCCCGTCGTATTATCTTGTGTACTTTAATTCTATTAAATACAATGAACTTGTTTGTTCCCAGATCGGCGAAATCTACAACACCGTTGAGGCTCATGACAATCTAAGCGAGTGCCAAGAAGTAATACTCGTACTAGAAAACTACACTCGTGATTTCAAGGCGCTCGGCGAATGGTTCCGTCTGAAATGGGAGTACGATAACACACCACCACCACAAAGACCACAGAGTCTGGCATGGGAGATCAGAAAGACTGACTTCGTACGCCCCGAGTCCCGTAAAGCCTACTCAGTCAAGAGCTCCCCGTCAGTGTCAGGCAAAAACAGCCCTTCCCTCTCAGGACATAACACTCCAAGTGGCAAGAACAGTCCGAACTTGACTGGCAAAGCTAGTCCCGGCAGCGGAAAAGTCAGTCCAAGAGTTACTGGACCTTCAAACAACAGTCCTAAAGCTAATATTGAGTTTTTCAGCAACAAAATCGCTGCTAAAATCACTGCGAAGCCGGAACCGAAATCAGCTAAAGAATTATCAAGACTCTCCGATATAAAGGAGAAAGATGTTAAGGATACAATTGAAGAAAATGTGATTACACCAACACTTGACGAAAGAGAAGAAAAACCTATCAAAGGCATGATACCACCAGCTGTTGAAAAAGATAATAAGCCAATTAAGGCGCCTGTTGTCGAAATAGGCAAAGCAAAGGAATGCCCAAACACAAGTCCAAAGATGGTCGTCATAAAATCACCTAAACGTACAGTATTACAAGATGACACTAAGACAGTAACCAATGGGGACATTTCCAGCCAAGCCAAGGCTACCATCACTAAACTAGACGCTATGGAAAACGAGTTCCTGGCAAAGCAAATGACTGAAAACGCAGCTAAGAATGAGAATCAATTGAATCTTGACAAAGAGATTGAAAAATCGACAGATACGAATGACGATTATGCAATAAAAATTGAAGAACAAATCAAAGCACTTGCTGCAGCGGACCAAAATAAAACTGTTGACGAAAGTACCGTCGTAGATGAAAAAGAAAGTGTCTCAACTGAATCTCCAGTTAAATCTGAGGATAACTTTGGTGACGTCTCCAATGAAAGCTCCTGCAAGTCGAGCGACGAAAAGTCTTCCACAATCGAAGAAAAACATGACGAAGATACTAAAATAAACATTAACGAACCACTTGTATCACCGATTACTGCAAACGTTGCCAAAGAAACCGTTGTGGCACCAGAAATCGCTAAGAAAGAGATTAAAGATCAAACTGTGGGCCCTAAAAATCCAGAACCTATTCCCGCAATCGATATAAAAAGTGACCAACCATTACATGGTACAAAGGACTCTAAAGTCACAAAATCTGATGATACTACAGACAAAGAGACTTCACTCACTGAAATAAAAGACGCAAAAAAAGATAACGAATCAAAGAAGATTGAACCAAAAGCAGCTGAGAAGCCGAGCACACGACCGGCTTACTCCCAGGCGGCGGCTAAGCCAAAACCTGTAACCACATCCAAAACTGAAGTTAAAACACCAACCAGATTGATAGCTCGAAGCAAGACTGTAGTCGAAATGCGTCCTAACCCAGCTTCTAAAGCCCAAAGGCCGTTCCCCAAAAGGAATCAGACTAGCAAATGCAGCTATCCTTTTAACCTAACCACAGGCAGGACTAGCCTGTTCGATGCTCCCGCTAATAAGGCCTTGTCTAAGAAGCCACCGAATCCCAATCGACCTCAAATGTGTTCTGGAGATAGCAAGAATGCAGCTAAAATTGATCTGAAGAAACGCCCACCAAGACCTGTCACTCTAAAGATAAATGAGAAAGGAGATAAAACAGAAAAATTGAATCCATCATTCGACAAAAAAGATGGAGAAGAATACAGCAGCACAGATACTATCGTCACACAAATTGATATGTCGAGGATCGAATCCAGTGAGAGTTTAAAAACTTTGGTACCAGAAGAGGGAGATTTTGCTAACTCAGTTGAAGTACTAAACGTTGATAATGCTAAGACCGATAACGATGGATGGCTGACTGTGAAGTCAAGGCGTTTGAGCCGAGAATCGAAGAAGCAGTCTAAATCACACTGGGCTAACAGATTCCACCAGCCTTCGGCGACCACAAGCTTACCAACTCTCAATATGATAGAATCTCCTAAGCAGGAGGTAAAAGAAATAGTCTCCGCCTCAAAGCTCGACCGCGCGAAATCCGAACAGCCGCAAAACACGCCAGAGAAACCTAAAATTGTGAAACCAAAACCTCAAATCAAAGAGGTGAAGAAAGACTTGTCAATAATAAGACAGAAATCTGACGTCACGGGTTTGAAAACCCGTACGTCGAAAAGCAAGGCTTTGAAGCGAGAGAAAAATAAGAATACTCCTAAGGACGACGGCTCTGAATTGACGAAAAATCGCCTCCATTCCTCATTAGAAAGCCTAACTACAGGACTAGCCAGATCTCAAGAAAAAACTGAAGAGACTTTCGATTTCGACAAATGGAAGTCGGAATTCATGACGACTTTCAAGTTCTTAGATGAAGACGATCAGATGAATGACCACAATGAGATTTTGAAGTCCGCTGATCCGTCTGAGATGTCGGAGATAGCGGAAATGACGTCACAGATAGAGGAGAATGAGCGGAAGATCAGTTGGGCGTTAGACTTCCAGTCTGAGGTGGATCAGAGGAAGTTGTGTGAGGAGGAGGATCTGCTGAACAGGCAGATCATGGAGCTGCAACAAGTCTCTGATATTGATTTGGATACGGAGACTGATGATACTGAGGTAAGCAGTTTTTTTTTTACAAACAAGAAGGTTATGACGTTTAAATAAACACTATAGAAGAATTAAAGAATTTCTGAAGCCGTGTCAGTGAAAATTTAATCAGTAATAAGTCTACTTGTTTATTGAAAAAAAAAAAAAAAAGAAAAAGCTTTACCTTTTGTAATTTACCCCAAGTTTCTAGAACAAGAATTACGGCAAATATACAACCACAAATAATTGATTAAAAATGATTGTAGCTTTTAGTCTCACAATTAACTAAATTGCAGAACTAAAAGCTTCAATTACAATAATAAAACCATTCAATAAGTACGACATATTACTCCTAATATATTTTCTGTCAATATTTTTTTAATTTACAGACTGACGCAGAAATCCTGTGCGAGGACACATCAGTGAGCGCGTCGTGCCAGTCCACGGAGAACCTGTCGCTAGCTGCCAGTCTGGAGGACCAGTACGAGACCGCCTTGGCTGGCATGTCCTGGGCTGAGCGCGTGGACACCCTGGGCGCTTTGGAGGCGCTGGTGGCTAGGGATCCAGGTATGTTTAATAGTAGTTGATTCATGATGTTGCAGTTCCCGCGCTTACGTCTCTCCGTGCCCTCACAGTCTCACTTCTCCCACGGCCTGCTTGCAGCATGTTACTGTTGCAAAACGTTCTGTTCTGCTGATAGCTATCTCGCGTATATGTGAACAGGGACGTAACCGTACGCTACATTTCACGTTCGGATTCAAACTGATCTGGTGTGAGCCAGGTAAAACAGAGGTCGGCTCGCCGTAAGCGCGGCGTCGCCCAGTCGTAGCCGAGTCGACGTACCGCAGCTGCTGATCCGCTTTGGTTGCGTGCTTACGTTAGGTTGACGGTGACGATCCGATTTCCGAGTTGATACGTGTGCTATGACCTTTATTCCCCAGATAACTCATATAAAATTAAAAAGCTATTCTATAACCAGTAATAGGAATAGGTAGTGCCTATTTGCCTAAACTTCGAAGAACAGAGACAAGAAACGGAGACTTCCTTAGGACTAATTTTTTTCCGAGACATCTATCCCGAAATTTCGAGACAACACTTAAATACATTTAAAAAAATTGTTATTTGGAATAAGTAATTCGTCTATATTTACCTAAAGTTTGCGACTAGATATATCATAATAAATAACATACACAGTCGTTACAACCATAAAATTTGCTGATTTTTTTTTTGGAGAACATTTTGTAAATGACTTGTTAGTGGTAATACACAATGAATCACAATGTTTGTATAAAAAGCCATACACGTTTCGAAGTAAATATCTTCTTTCTAGCTCACTCTCGGCTACGTTTAATGAGATTTCTAAAGTTCAAGTGTAAAAAAGGCATTTTGTCTTTAAAATAATAAAACGGTAATTTTTTATCATTTTAGCATTCTCTATAGTAGAAAGAATTTATCATTTAAACAAAGGTATTTAAAAAAATAAATGATTCATTTATTTGCCAGAATGTAGGCATACAAAGTGGTATGATCTTAATATTAAGGCTGGGTTATCCGGGCCTGTTGGCAATGAAAATGCTACCTCCGCCCGCGACCCCTCATGTTTAACACGACGATATTATACGATGTCCTACCGATGACCGCCGACTTCTTCGCAGAATAAATACGTCACAGTGCAAAATATTTGCAGTTGATCTACTGAATTGTTAGGGTTCGGAAAAAAAGGAACCCTTATAGGATCACTTGGGTGTCTGTCTGTCTGTCCGTCTGTCACAGCCAGTTTTCTCCGGATCCACTGGACCGATTCTGTTGAAATTTGGTACACATATGGACTTCTATGACCCAAACACGGACGCATTACAAAAATTATTAAATTTTTAGTATGGGGGTCCCTTTTGAGGGTCAAACTAGAAAATTAAAAAAAAAAAGTTTTTTTAACAATATCGTGTGACATATCAAATCAAAGGGCTTACTGTAAGGGGTTTAATTATATTTTTTTCATAATTTTAAAATAAATGGTTTTGAAGTTATTCAAGAAATTAGACGAAAAATGACCATTCCCCCCCCCTTATCTCCGAAACAACTGAGCCACAAATTAAAAAAAAAATGGAGATAATAGATCTTTACCTAAAGATTACAGGAACTATTAGAAGTCTGTAGTGTTAAAATAACATGTTAAAAAAAAAAAATTTGTTCGGAACCCTTTGCACGCGAGTCCGACTCGCACTTGGCCAGTTTTTTTTTCTTTTAGACATGATGTCATCTATTTTACATTTTATCGTTACGTTTTACATAGTATGGCAGTAACTCATGATAGACAAGGCGGTGGACTTAGTTTTATAATATATAGTGATCTAGTGTTAGTGATAGTGATGTAGTTTGGATTATGATTTTACAAATGAAACCGAAACAATTTTACAAACATGTTTTTTAATAACACAATATAGCTATGTGAGAAAAAGTAAGTTAACATAGTAATAACAGAAAAAAATCCGAACCTTTTCCATAAAATGTCGAAATCAAAGCATTTATTACAACAACACCATTTACAGGAACTATTGAATTTCCCGGGAGTCAGTTCCAAAGCGTAGATCCCTATAGTGACACTATTATTGCTGCTTCTACATGTGAAAACAATATAAAAAACACCGGCCATGTGCGAGTCGGACTCGCCCACCGAGGGTTCCGTACAAATTTGTAGCTACAAATTACTTTAAATAAAGACTATATTTTTTATGGTTTAATTACAAATGTATAATTTTCAGAATTTTCCCTATACTTGTACTATAAGACGGTATTAATTGCCAAATTTTATAGTTCTAAGTCAACGGGAAAACAATAAAAAACTTTTTACAACTTCCAAATACAAAAAACGAACACTACAAAGTAAAAATAACTTTAATTTCGGAAGTCGGTGTCAAAATACGAAGAAACTACCAAAAACACGGACTTCTAAATTAAAGTTATTTTTTAATTTGTTGTTTTTTTTTTATTTGGAAGTCGGTTGTATTTTTTTTTTCAAATTTTTTCATTTCTGTTATTAAAGTAATTGCCCATGCAATCGATGTATCTTTGCCAAGGCAGTGGCAGATTATTGATGCCCTTCTTGAAGAAATGAGACGGGAGGCAATAAATTCTTCAAAAGGCATTTTGTACTGCTTCTCGGATATTGGATTTTTTCCCGCCAAGAGTTATTCAAATTCTGGAAAAAGTAGAACTCTGTAGGCGCAGGGTCTGGTGAGTACGGCGGATGACGGAGAGCTTTCAACCCCAGCTCTTGTAACTTGGAGACCGTCTGCTGTGCAGTATGACGTCGCGCGTTGTCGTACAGGAGCAGTGGAGACGAGCGATTGACCAAAGCTGGTTGGTGACGTGCAAGTTTCTCCATCATTGTGTTCAGTTCTTCACAGTACACATCTGCAGTAATGCTCATCCCCTTTGGTAAAAAGCTATAATGAGCTAAATTAGCTAAATGGTTCTACTGTTACGCTTATACTGTAAACATACTCTATTGTTTTTTTGGCTAATAGAGTCGTGCTGCTACAGTTATAATAACCATTTATCGATTAAAATATTCTCAAACATTTTTGGAATTGTCTTCATTGTGGCACATTTCTTTGATACCCAACATGAATACCTATGTCACGAAAATTTTTAGGTGAAAATGGTTGCAAACCAACTTTATAAATGATCATCATATCAGCCGAAAGACATCCACTACTGGACACAGCTCTACCCTAAGTGTCCTCATCGACCGTCTGTTCTGTTCACACCACTTCAGTTTGGCGATCCTTCAGGCAATGTCGTTAACCTTGGTTCTCCTGCGAATATCTTCATTCCTGATTCGATCAATACCCTTTCCATTGCCCTTTGGGCGACTTTAAGCCATTTGATGAGGCCCATTGTGAGCGACCAAGTTTCCGAACGCCGCCCAGCCGAGTCGAATTCGACGGTTGACTTCTTTCTCGAAGTTAGCTAATTAATTTTGGCCCTTTCATAGAGGCAAAAGCTCAAGTGGCTGCAAAGAAGTTGGGGATCCTAGCAAAGGTGAGACTCAAACTCTATCAAGCGCAAGTTCGATCATGTATAGAGTACTGCTCTCATCTTTGGGACGGATCTGCCAGATACCAGCTTGATGCCTTTGATTCAATTGAGAAACGAGCCAAGAGGATCATCGGCGATGATAGTCCCGTCGCGGCGAAGCTCCAAAGTCTTGAGCATCGACGACGAGTTGCTAGCCTATCGGTTTTCTACCGTTTGCACTTTGGGGAATGTGCGACGGAATTGCATAATTTGATTCCGCCAAGCCCGTTCCATCATCGGACCACAAGACGAACGGCGATGCGCGACCAGTACATGGTGGAAATCCCACCCACGCGCACTAAACGTTTTGGGAACTCGTGCGTGCAGCTAAGGAGTGGAATTCCCTGCCGGAGTCTGTGTTTCCTGATAGCTACAACCTGGGAGTATTTAAGTCAAGAGTGAATAGGTTAATTCTAGGCAGGCGTGCTCCATCTTCGACCACATCATCGCTTACCATCAGGTGAGATAGTGATCAAACGCGTGCCTATCAATAGTAAAAAAAAAACCTAACTGGACCGTTTGTCCCAGGTAGACGTACTTGTCTACGTCTTAGAGTGTAGTCTCTGATCTTAATAGGAGTGGGTAATTGTTATAAATCTTAAACCATCATTCAAAATAAAAAAAACAAATACAAATTCAATGATATCCCACTAAATATAACATAATTAATGATATGTAGTTCGTCGACTTCATCGATTTTATTGCTACCCTTAGATTTGTTTTTTGATTTATTGCAATGGGTCCGGGTTAGTCAGACTAGGCAAAGTCTGTCTCTAGTTAGGTACTATATGTATCTTTATTCTGATAGCATAGGTAAAGCTCAAAGAAGAAAGCAGTACCTACTTAAAAGCAGTCATATTTTTCTGTTTGACCGCCGTTGTTTGTGCGGAATCGAGACCTGTGAGTAAACTGATTAAGTAGTTTCCCTCTGGTCCCAGGAGGAATAAATCTTACTGTGTGATGGAACTCCGTAGGCCCTGATCTTGTGATGACTATAGGTTATGGCACATTATAAGGGCACCGCAACGGCACAGGAGAAGCACGGCGTCGCCTCGAATTTAGGCTACGTCTAGCCACCAGTGCGCTAAGTACGCGTGGTCTGCAAGGTGCAAGCTCGCAGTCCGCACCAGCCGCGAGGTGTAAACTCGCCATCCGCGCAGCGGCCGCGAGGTGCAAGCTCGCCGTCCGCGCACCGGCCGCTAGGTGCAAGAGCGCCGTCCGCGCGAGGCGAGGCGCGAGGGGCGATGGTGGTGCGCGAGCGACGGTGCAATGACGTTGTTTCGATAGCGACGTGCTGTCGACGCGCTGCAAGCACGCGGTAAGCTCGCTAAGGCGATTGGCACACTGCACCGCATCAAGCAGCGTAGCGCACGTGATCTTACGTTGCTTCAAATTGTCTCTCTTTGTATTAATAACACGCGTAGTGCAACACACTTAAAATGCATTCACGCGTAGTTTTTGACTTCGTCGCCACGCGCACACCCCGCAACGTGTAGCGGGGCAGTGTGAGAATTACCTAACAGTGTGCGGGCTGACTGCACGTTGCTGGCTTTTTTAATATACTATTAACATATTTTGCCCAAACTTCTGAATTTTCCTGAGTGTCATCTT
The DNA here is from genome assembly GCA_947578705.1 of Lacanobia wlatinum. Lineage (NCBI taxonomy): Eukaryota > Metazoa > Arthropoda > Insecta > Lepidoptera > Noctuidae > Lacanobia > Lacanobia wlatinum. The sequence goes on from OX388046.1 coordinate 20,444,644, forward strand.
TTTCCTGTTGTTCCTTTTATTGGCCATTTATATTTTACACAACTGTGCCGCAATTTTTTCATAAAAAGTGTCACAGGTCTGACTCCAAACACGTCCCGTAGGACTCTGCGGGGTTCAAAGGCAAGCTATTCTCCACTAATTCGATGTTTATTAAATAATTTATTAGAAAACTTGAAAATCTAGCCGCACTTGGCCCTCCGAAATACGATTACCTTTCAGTTCGTGCAATTTTCAAATGGTTTTGTGCTGTAATTAGGAAATGTTTTTCAAATCGATCCTTTTTCAATATATTTTTTTGATCGAGAAAATGATATTATTTCGTGTTTTCACTTTCACTTGCCACTAGAACAAGGATGTATCCGTCACATATATTTTTTTCCGGACTTAAATTCACTTATTTGACCATTTACAATTGATTCGAAAACAGCCAAAACCCGGATAACCCAGCCTTAATGAGGTCTCTTTACATTCTACCATTATACATGATGTGCAAATATTTAGTTACTAATGAAAATACAAATATCTTTTTTTTCTTTCATCTTAATGAAATTTATTTCTAAAGTATACATATTTAAAAATGTGCATGATATTAAAATAATTGCATAATAATGGTATCACATTGTTTAGTAACACACTTAAACTTTAAAAATCCTTAAAAACAATTAATTTAATCTTTATTGCACCAAAAGTACGATACGACTTTTACGGCAGCGCGTTTCGCTATCTATTCTTAGAAATTACAAAAAGTAACCGCCATAGTCGCATACCTGTGCGGCGCGGGGAGGGTCTACATACCCCCTCCATATTCCCTACCGCCCCGCGTGCGCGCAGGTTACCTTCACTTCACTTCACTTTACTTCTGTGAATATTGTTTTTCACCCTCGCTCGATTTTTGGTTCATTGGATTTTCTTAATACGACTACTTTGGCTTGAATTTATGGATTACGATTTGCTGCAATAACATTGTTCCTGTCTGTCTACATCAAATAATACGGTAAGTCAACATTTATTACTTTTTAATGTTTTGACTAAAGTTATTTATTTTATTTCTTGTAGGGAAACAAACAGTAAGTTAGATATAAAGTAGTATATAAATGTATATATTATTTTACCTTAAACTAGCAATTTGACAGTCTAGCTTGATATGCAATTGTATGAACTTGACGTTTTTAGTGGAGTTTTTAAGATAATGCATTTTTTACACTTGAACTTTAGAAATCTCATTAAACGTAGCCGAGAGTGAGCTAGAAAGAAGATATTTACTTCGAAACGTGTACGGCTTCTTATACAAACATTGTGATTCATTGTGTATTATCATTAATAAGTCATTTACAAAATGTTCTCCAAAAAAAAAAAATCAGAAAATTTTATGGTTATAACGACTGTGTATGTTATTTATTACGATATATCTAGTCGCAAACTTTAGGTAAATATAGACGAATTACTTATTCCAAATAACAATTTTTTTTAAAGTATTTAAGTGTTGTCTCGAAAAAATTTAGTCCTAATGAAGTCTCCGTTTCTTGTCTCTGTTCTTAGAAGTTTAGGCAAATAGGCACTACCTATTCCTATCACTGACTATAACACACCTTCGCTAAGTAAGTTCCTGACCGTGTTCAGGTCGAGCGCAACAGCTGCACGCCAAGCTGTCGCAGGGCATCAAACGGCGCGGCAGCCTGCAGGACGCGCTGCGCCGCCTGCAGCTGAAGCAGGCGCGCGCCGAGCGGCAGCGCACCGAGTACCGGACGGAGCGCGCCAGGAAGATACACCAGCTGCTGGCCAGGGTCGAGGAAGTCAAGGTAACCATCATTTTAGGACAGACCTCCCCTAAGTGTCGCTACATCGGCCGGTCCTGTGCGTTTCTCATCCAGCATATTGCCACCAGCCTGCAACAGGTAACCGGCCCATGTTGAGGAGAGCTTTCCAACGCTGCGCCCAGCTGCCTGCCCAGGGTCGAGGAAGTCTAGATAAAAGATGTCGCCTGCTAGACATAGGTCTCCCCAAGCCTCGTCACATCGACAGATTCTGTGTATCCTGCATCCAGCGGAATCCCACCGGCATGCACCAGGTAGCCGGTCCACCTTGTGAGGCTTTTCATCCCTGCGTCTTTCGGTACACGGACGCCACTACAGAACCTGTCGGTTCTATTGACTTGCTATCATATCTGCGAACAATGTGCCCTGCCCACAGCCACTTAAGCTTGGCAGCTTACTGAAGCAATCGCGAGCCGAGCGTCAGCGCATTGAGTACCAGACCGAACGCGCTACAAGGTAGGGACTTATAGAATAAGAGATTATCAACGTAAACAGGTTTTGCAATGTAAGTCGTTAGATTGTGGCAAAGCTGCTATCTGTCACCATATTCTAATATATAAAACTAGCTTCTGCCAACGGCTTCGCCTGCGTGGTCCCTAGGGAACATACTCCCGGGATAAAAAGTAGCCTATGTCCTTTCTCAGGCTTTAGAATATCTTTGTACCAAATTTCATTTAAATCGGTTCAGTAGTTTTGGCGTGAAAGTGCGACAGACAGACAGGGTTAGTTTCGCATTTATAATATTTAGTGGACGTCACGCGGTTTCACCCGCGTAGTTCCCGTTCCCGTGGGAGTACGGGGATAATATATATGTTACTCCCTGATAATGTAGCTATCTAATGCTAAAAGAATTTTTCAAATCGGTCCGGTAGTTTCGGAGCCTATTCAATTCAAACAAACAAACAAACAAATCTTTCTTCTTTATAATATTAGTATAGAAGTAAGGATTCTTCTGGTACTGACTAATTGACTGAGTGAGAAACTGACAGACAACGAACAGCCGAAACGACTGGTCGTAGAAAGCTGAAATTTGTCATGTAGCTTCCCTACACTTTGTAAGGGAACACTAAGAGAGAATTTCCCGAGATTCTGACGAAAACGGGAAAAAAGCTGGTTATGCACATGCATGGATATATATTTTTTTGGGATATTGGTTAAAATTAACTCTCCGTCAATCCAGTTACAAAATAATTTGATTTTTGTTCCACAGGTTGCTAAGAATGATTTGATTGAAGAAAAACGTCTTCGAATGGAGAGGCGGCTTCAGAAGGCCGCTGAAAATAGAGACCAGCATCTGAAGGTATGATATACATATAATCTCCGTATTGAATGAATTTGCACATGAAGACATACCTCTTGGTCCATATGTTGTTTGGACCACATTTGCTCACGATGGCTGTTGTATTTGTGTTGTCTGCTGGCACAGCTTCTGGTCCTTTCCTCAAAAGGCTACTCTGGACGCTGTCCAAACTATTTTTTTATCATGTGCTTTAAAAGACACTGTCCAGCCACTTTATCCCGCCGCAACAGAAGAAGACGCCCCGGGCGTCGGGAGTCGCAGGGCGATTCTCGGCCACCTACTGCGCGGGCCTGCGGACGGCGAGCATTGGGTGGCCGCCGTCCGATCAGAACCAGGCCCGGCTCGACGGCGCGCTGTGTTCCACGCGCGCCTCAAGGAGCTGTCAGCATAGAACACGGGGCCCGCTAGGGGCAGTGCCTGCCAGGGTTGCGGGATTTGTTCGAGAGAGTCGCCGCGGCCCTGGAACGCGGCGAGCATTAGGAGGAACACGGATGGGTTTTAGTTAGTAAGAGTCTGACACTCCCTTCTGCTCCGCCCAGAGCGGGAGGAGTCATTTGTAGATTTCCCATCCTGAAAAAAAAAAAAGAGTTCCGAACAAAAAACGGAACCCTTATAGGATCACTCGGGTGTCTGTCTGTCTGTCTGTCTGTCACAGCCATTTTTCTCCGGATCCACTGGACCGATTCTGTTGAAATTTGATACACAAAATGGACTTCTGTGACCCAAACACGAACGCGTTACCTAAATTATTAATTTTGTTGTATGGGTGTCACTTTTGGGGGCCAAACTAGAAAAAAAAAAATAGCAATATCGTGGGACATATCAAATGAAAGGACGTATCAATTCTATTTTTTCATAATTTCAAAATAAATAGTTTTGAAGTTATGTAAGAAATTAGACGAAAAATGACCATTCCCCCCTTATCTCCGAAACTACAGCGCCTAAAATTTTGAAAAAAAAAAATGGAGATAATAGACCTTTACCTATAGATTACAGGAAAACGTATAAGAAGTCTATAGTGTAAACATAACATGTTAAAAAAGAACTTCGTTCGGAACCCTTTGCACGCGAGTCTGACTCGCACTTGGCCAGTTTTTTAGGGTTAATATGACACTTAAAAATAACGTTTTCTATTGCTAAAAGAATTTTCAAAATCGGTTCATTAGATCCAGAGATTACCCCCTACAACCTTACAAATCCACAAACTCACAAACTTTACCTCTTTATAATATTATTATAAATTACTTTTAATAACATTTGTATTATGCTTTTCACAGGATATAGTCCGCAAAGCCCACGATGAGGAAGAAAAACTCCGTGAAATAGCTTTCATTAAACAATTGGAAGCTGAAAACCGTCGTCACGAGTTCCTGGACCAATGTCGCTCGCACACCACCCGACTGCGGCAGATGCGACGAGATCGACTGTCCAAACTGGTGAGCTATACAACTTTTTTTTTACTATTGGTAGGCACGCGTTTGACCACTATCTCACCTGATGGTAAGCGATGATGTGGTCGAAGATGGAGCACGCTTGCCTAGAAGTAACCTATTCACTCTTGACTTAAAGACTCCCAGGTTGTAGCTATCAGGAAACACAGGAATTCCACGAGGATTCCGGCAGGGAATTCCACTCCTTAGCTGTACGCACTATGAATGTGTTCCCGTTTAGTGCGTGTGGGTGGGATGTCCACCATGTACCGGTGGCGCATCGCCGTTCGTCTTGTGGTCCGATGATGGATGTCCAACTGTTAGCAGCTGATTACTAGTATTTCCTTGCCAGGGTAGCGGAATTAGTTTGAAAGAGTCACCGCAGCCCTGGAACGCAAAGGGTATTAGGAGGAACACGGATGTGTTTTAGGCGCCGAGCCCACTGCACGCGGTCTAGCGCTCAGAGTTCCGAGTTGTGTGTTCCGCGTCCACTGTAATGTATGCGGTGGCTAAGAATTCTACACACACGAATGCTGTTAGACCGCGACGGTCGGAGTTCTATTTTTTTTTTTACAAAACCTGGAAGGTCACGATGTCGGATGAGTTTGAAATGTTATCATTATGATTTGCGAGACATTTGGTTGAGAGTGACATTTGGTTTTCAGTAAAAAGAGCATGCGACGTGTTATCACTACTTAAGATTACTGAACTCCAGATTTTAGACCACTTACAGTGTGCGCGTGTGTGGACGCTGAACGGACCGCCTTAGTCAGTATGTGCTCCGCCCAGAGTGGGAGGAGTCATTTGACAGTTTCCCATCCTTAAAAAAAAAACAGAATTTTACATGGCGTAACTGTCTACTCGACCTCTACAACCCAGTAACTGGGTAACACGATACAGGTGCCCATCCTGGGAATCGAACCCAGAAGCTCACGCTCTGCAGTAAATCTCGCAAACAGTCGACCAATTTTACAGTCGTACCAATATTAATTAACTACTAAAAAAATATTGTTAAAGATTTTATTCGTGATTCAATAAAATCTTGAACAATATTTTTTTGGCCTAGCCTAGCCTTTTTCCAACAATATTGGAGCTGGCTTACAGTCTAACTGGATACATTGAGTTCCAGTATTTTCATGTAGCGACTCCTTATCTGACCTCTTCAATCCAGTGACTGGGTGTTTTGTAGTGTGTGTGATGGTCGCCATATTGACCATCACACACACTACAAAACAATGTTCCTCCTTTATTTATTAACAGATATAAGGCATTTGTTTTACTTAGAATTTACATATTTAGGTTTGTACTTAATTATGTGTAACGATGGTGAATCGAATACCATCTTTTTTCTTCTGTTTTACACCGACTCCCAAAATTCGATGTGTGGATCGAATGTTCTAGCATTTTTCTTGCGACGACCAATCAGGGCTCCCTTTGCACCGCTCTCGCTCCCTCACAGGAGCAAATGTATGGTGGTATTTTGCTCCCTCACTTTCCTTCGAGCCTCCATCTACCCGATGCTAGGTGGTGCCTCGTGGTGTCGTTTTCCTATTTGATGCTAGAGGGTGACACGTGTTGTCGGTTCCTCACCAATAGACGGCGTTAACACTGGGTAAGGGGTATCCCTTCGCAAGACTAGTGTCAGATTTGGTTGTTATGACTTAGCTAAGAGTTCCTCCAAATAAAGTTTTATGTAGCTTTAGATAAAGTTCAATGTCGCTAGCACACCACCCGTCTGCGGCAGATGAGACGAGATTGACTGTCCAAACTGGTGAGCTATCAAAGTGCTAGCGACTACCACCTGCCAGGGTTGCGGAATTTGTTGGAAAGAGTCACCGCGGCCCTGGAACGCAAAGGGCATAAGGAGAAACACGGATGGGTTTTAGTCAGTAAGAGTCTGACACTCCCTTCTGCTTCACCCTGAGCGGGAGGAGTCATTTGATGATAAAAAAAATTAAATCTTCTGAACGAAAATGAATTAAATTTTTACGGGACCAAATGGCAAGTATACCGCATACCCACCGAACTGAGAACCTCCTCCTTTTTTAGAAGTCGGTTAAACTGCAGCTGACTACCAGTACTTTATCTTGGAACGACTCCACGAGCTAGTAAGTGGCGATAACCCTTTGGCAAGACCGGGGTCAGCAGGGGTACTATGACGTGCCAATGCGATCATGATTAAGCTGAGGAAAAGGGATAGTGTTATGCGTCTTGTATAACTCTGTCTCCTTCCCACACCTTGTAAACGTTCGGTTGACGACACGGTTGGCGCAGTGGTTGAGCGATCGGCTGCTGCGTTGCGTGTCGCGGGTTCGATTCCCGCACGGAACAATTATTTGTATGGCCTACAGATAGTTGTTCCGGGTCTGGGTGTTTGTGTATGTGAGTTTGTATGTTTGTGAACGCACCCACGATACAGGAGAAATTCCTAGTGTGGGGCAACGTTTTCATAAAAAAAAGACGTCATAGTAGGCCTGCAGGTCGCGGAATTAGTTCGACAGAGGGAGCTCGCCGCCCATCTGGGGGGACAAGGGTGGCCGTCAGTCAGTCACAGTCTGACACTGTCGCACAATGTACCCAGAGCGGGAGCAGGCATTCGATAATATCTGAATTTCAAAAAAAAACCGGTCAAGAGCGAGCCGGACTCGCGCACCGAGGGTTCCGTACCGTCATATAAAACGTGAAATGTTTTTAAATTTTCATCAGCGTGGCTTATATTCGTCAGAGAATTTGTCACTGCGGTGTATATTGCAGTTTTAAATCAGCGCCATCTCCTGACCGCTCGTGGAACTAATGTGATTTTAGTTGATGATTTCTGAAAAAGTGTGCTATTTAGAGACATCGTTTGATTTTTCCGTAATCTTTACATAAACTTCTATCACATGGAATAATTTCAGATTTTTCTCTATGCAAACTTCGGAGATAAGGGGGGAATGGTAAATTTTTCAACATTTTTCGTCATAAGTCGAAAACCATGCAGTCTAAAGAAAAAATGTTTGAGAATGTGTAAATGCTCTCTTTCATATGATACCCCCACATCGTGTCATTTTTCGATGACATCTACATTGGCTTAAATGTAATAACATTTGTTGGAGGTGTCGGAAAAAAATAAGCCGTCTGGGATCTTTCAACGCTGTCTAAACCCTTTGAGATATAACAACATGATGTATGGACTTTGGTCTCCATAACCGACATCCATGCGGGCGAAGCCGTGGGCAACAGCTAGTTTACATTAAAATATAGTCATCACAGTAGTCAAACTATTTTGATACAAATCATTTTTCACACAGCCCTACCATCATTTTTTTGTTTCTCTAATTCGCCATCCTTATTGGTGGCTACTGGTTTTCTAAATAATAGGCAGAAGAACTCTGCTTTTCATCCTCTTGACACAAATTCTTAGTACGTAAGTCATTATTTTAGTATGGGGGTCACTTTTGGGGGTAAACTAGAAAATTAAAAAAGTTTTTTGAACAATATCGTGTGCCATATCAAATGAAAGGGCTTATTGTGAGGGTTTTAATTATATTTTTTTCATAATTTTAAAATAAATAGTTTTGAAGTTATTCAAGAAATTAGACGAAAAATGACCATTCCCCCCCCAATCTCCGAAACAACTAGGCCTAAAATTTTGAAAAAAATGGAGATAATAAATCTTTAGCTAAGGATTACAGGAAAACCTATTAGAAGTCTGTAGTGTTAAAAAAATTAAATTCGTTCGGAACCCTTTGCACGCGAGTCCGACTCGCACTTGGCCAGTTTTTTTCGAGTTACCTTTATAGCGGCATCATTAGGTCCTCAATTGTACAAGGGTAAGACTGGAAAACTAATGATGAAATTCTCACTTTCCAGGAACAAAAAGCGGCTCGCGAGGCAGCTGTAGGCGCTCGTAGACAAGCTCTAGAAGCTGCTAGAAAGTTACACGTGGAGACTCTCCTCGAGAAGAGAAAGGAGAGAGACGCCCGAGTGGAAGAACTGAAGGAGTTGAAGAAGCAGGAGAGAGATGACGCAGCTAGAGAAAAGGTGAGTCACCGATTTTGATTGGTTTATTAAGTCGTCGTTCTAATAGAAAGCGATCACCGCGTGAGTACGCGACCGTCGCGTTACTTTTTTCGGCTAAATTGGAAAGCGCCCTCTGTTTTGCAAAGATCGCGTGAACGCGATCTTCGGATCTTCGGATCGAAGCTTTTGCCCGTGACCTCCCACGCGCGCATCCCGTTTTCCTGTCAGAAGTTCGGGAAATCCTCTCTTAGTGCTTCCCTAGACTCCTCAAGGAACTAACATGCTAAATTTTAGCTTTCTACGACCAGTAGTTTGGGCTGTGCGTTGTGTGTCAGTCACTCAGTAACGCAAGAATTCTTACTAATATTATAAATGCGAAAGTAACTCTGTTTGTCTGTCGCCCTTTCACGCTAAAACTACTGAACCGATTTAAATGAAGTTTGGTACACAGATAGTCTAGAGCCTGAGAAAGGCTACTTTTTATCCCGGGAGTATGTTCCCTAGGGACCACGCGGGCGATGCCGCTGGCAGAAGCTAGTTTTATGTATATTAGGATTATATTTATGAGCGGTTTGGAGTTGAAACCCTCGGTCCGGATCTTTGTGCTGACAGCCTATACAATAAATAGCTGGTTGGCAGCGCCTGTAAGCCAAGGGCTGCCGTTTACTTCGGCCAAAGGCTCATTGCACACACAGCAATGCCATGTAACGTCGCAATACCGCCGGCTCTCTTGAAACATTGTCAAATGACAGAGTTGAGCTACAGGGAGCGTGCACGTCGTTGACTATGACACCTAGTTTTGCATATTCCGATCTTAACGTTACAACTGCCTCCGTGGTCGAGTGGTTTAGGCGTTTGCCTTGTGACCCGGTGGTCGTGGTTTCGATTCCCAAGGGAAGAACATACTTTGTAAAGTTGTTTTACAGTTTGGCTAGGACATTGCAGGCTTTGTCTGATAAAAAGATGATTACGTGCTTTGGAAGGCCCGTTTAAGCCGGTGGTCCCGGCCGCCAAATGGCGGTCGTCAAATAAACCATGTCAGAGGCCCTTGAGGCGGTTTAGAAACTGACACTAGGGTGTGTGGGGTCGTTAGACCTTACTGCCCACACGATAAGAAACCCAAAACCCAACCCAAAGGTTGACTGGTAGAGAATGCCTTGTTGCATTAAGTCCGCCCATGTACCACTACTGTACATAAAGTTTAAATAAATAAATAATAAGAAGAAGTAACGAATACTTGACATTGACGCTTCCGTGTTGCCACCTATAGTTCCTGCACGCTCTCTACATTTTTGTTTCGCGTAACTTGACTTTATTTTAATTTTTTAGGGATCCGAAAAAAAGGAACCCTTATGTCTGTGAACCCCTGTCCGTCTGCCACAGCCAGTTTTCTCCGGATCCAATGGACTGATTCTGTTGAAATTTGGTACACGTATGGACTTCTATGACCCAAACACGGACGCGTTACGTAAATCATTAAATTTTTAGTATGGGTGTCACTTTTGGGGGTCAAACTAGAAAATTAAAAAAAAAAAGTTTTTTAAACAATATTGTGTGACATATCAAATGAAAGGGCTTACTGTGAGGGTTTTATATTTTTTTCATAATTTTAAAATAAATGGTTTTGAAGTTATTCAAGAAATTAGACGAAAAATGACCCTTATCTCCGAAACTACTGAGCCTAAAATTTTGAAAAAAATGGAGATAATTGATCTTTACCTATAGATTACAGGAAAACCTATGGGTAGTATTTAAACACACTATCACTAAACACACTACAATTTATTTTCGCAGCTGTACTGCAAATCACCATAGTTCTGGTTGGTTTAAAAAAAAAATAACTACGAACCTTCTAACCTAACCTATCCGAGTCAGGGTAGTCTGAGTCGGGGTGTTGTCCATAAATATGGAAAATTTGCTGTGCAGTCAGTATTTATGCTATGTATGTAGTATTTTTGTACAAAAATAAATTTAACTGTTTGTTTTTATGAGGAAAAAAGTAATGTCATATTGATGTATGATTTCGAATTATCTGCAGTTTAAGTCTTGTTAAACATTTAGTTTATTTGTAGTGAAGTAAGTTATTTGATGTAAAAAAGAATATAAATGATGAGTATGTATTGATAGGCGATTATTTATTGAATATGCAATTTATAATATCCCAAAACCTATTAGAAGTCTTTAGTATTAATATAACATGTTAAAAAAAATAATTCGTCCGGAACCCTTTGCACGCGAGTTCCGAATCGCACTTGGCCAGTTTTTTTAAATGTAACTGGCAAAAAAAAAAAACAAGTTGAACTGCCGAAACATTTTATAAAATCGAAAGATAGTTCTACAAATTCTTAATGTATAACATTGGCGGTTATATGAGCAACAACAATCACTGCCAGTATAGCTAGTCCTGGTTGGAACGTAGAAGCTGCCCCAGGAGCGGGAGTAGTGGTGGGGGGCGGCACAGTGGGTGGCTCCGGCCCCAGCTCGGGCACAGGCAGGCCCAACACGGTCTCTATCCAAGGGACGTAGCTCCATACGTGCACGTACAAGTGAGGCAGCGCCATAGTAGTAGCGGAGCAGCCCCTGGTATCGACGATAAGACCCGCGAGCTCACCTAAGAAAATTAATGGGCCGCCTTGATCGCCCTGAAAAAAAAAATAACGCAATAAGCACCACTTACTTTTGCGTACCGGAAGACGCAACGTGGTGGACCGATGTCCTGGTGAAGGTCGCGGGTAGCCGATGGATGCGAGACGCACAGGACCGGTTGTTGTGGCGACGCTTGGGGGAGGCCTATGTCCAGCAGTGGACGTCTTTCGGCTGATATGATGATGATGATGAAGCACCAGAAAATTGGTCATTGTACTCATCATTAGGAACAAGATCTTTTAATATATCTTGGGAGCATTCATAGTGCGTACAGATGAGTGGAATCCTCCCCCCCAGTCTGTGTTTCCTGATAGCTACAACTTGGGAGTCTTTAAGACGAGAGTGAATAGGTTACTTCTAGGCAAGCGTGCTCTATCTTCGACCACATCATCGCTTACCACCAGGTGAGATAGTGATCAAACGTGTGCCTACCGGGATTAAAAAAAATAGTTCATACCTGGCATCCGGCATATCCTGAGTTAGCGATGACGTTAGGGGCCCACCCGCACAGCAAGTTTGGTGATAATTGACCCATTAATGTTTGGCAGACAGTTTCATTAGGCAACATCATCGGTGCGTACATCAATTGTGTGTCCCTCTGTAACAAACCATAAGATATAGATAGATTAGGAGGGTATCAAAAGGTTGCGTGTTCATATCACGTCAGGGTCACCAGTTTAGAGGATATGCGGTACAAAGTCCCGCAAACATCCTTTGAAAAGGGAGGATCCTGCGACCGAACGGTTGTTGTGCCTGGTGGGCAACTGCCCGATAGTTGATATTCGAACTGTTGTATATGTTCAAATCTCACGGACAAATCTGATACTGCGATGCAGGATTGCGGTAGTATTTCGCTGCTGGCGGGATAGATGGCGTTGCGCTTTAAGGGAACATGCCGGGCGTAGACAGTGCCACCTTTTTTTTCCTTTTTTTTAAGGATGGGAAGTCATCAAATGACTCCTCCCGCTCTGGGTGAAGCACAAGGGAGTGTTAGACTCTTACTGACTAAAACCCATCCGTGTTCCTCCCAATGCCCTTTGCGTGCCAGGGCCGCGATGACTCTTTCGAATAAATTCCGCAACTCAGACAGTGCCACCTAGTGGTGCAAATTCCAAACTACATATGACGTAATTAATACTTATCACTGATGCTTCTATGATGCTACCTATAGTTCCTACACGTTCCCATTAGGGGAGCGTGACGGGAGTGGAAAGTACCATCTAGCATTGCAAATAAAAAAAATAAAGAAAAATTGTTTATTCCGCCCAAACAAAAAACAAATAAAGCTCCGTATAAAAATTTGACATTGACGCTTCTGTGCTGCCACCTATTTGTAGTTCCTGCACGTTCTCTATAATATTGTACTCATTGATATATAAAAAACCCAAGATACACACTCAGCATCTCAAAAATGTTATCAAAAACTTTAAGCGATCCGTGTAAGGTTGAATTTGCAAAAAAAAATGTTTATAGTATAACTACTCACACATGACACTTGATACATGTCAGTTTTTGACGACAGTTTCGAGTGTTGCATTTGTTCGAGACTGTGCATCTAGGGTTTTTTATGTATCAATGATTGTACGTATAAAAATAGACAGGACATATTCTATAATATGAACAGTGTAACTTACTCCCCAGCCGATAATAGTGCCTGGTGTCATTTCTGTGTCGCCAATGTTTATAATGGCCAGAGGTGCCACTGTGTTGCTTAAGAACGGCGTGCCAAGCTGAAAAAATAAAAACGGTCAAGAGTCGGACCAGTTCAGAGTTCCGTACCCCCATATAAGTCCCCATTAGGTGTATAAAAATCAAGGTCCTGAGTCAACACGATAAAAAGGTATAGGCAAGTTTAGATTTTCGCGAAAACTTGCAAGTACCAAAATGTACCCAAATGTTCAACTTTTTTTATTTTTTTTTGTAATTTTTCCGTTATTTTTGCTGTAAGACCTTGCATAGGCTAAATTTTGTGATTTTACGGGAACTACCATTATAGGTTTTCGACCCAAAACCTAGGTTACTTCCGGTTGACCTAGAATTGTCAATTTTGGTTAAAAGCAAGGTCTTACAGCACAAGTACTTACTATCTGATATAAATTTCAACTTGCTAGGTCCACCCGTTCCTGAGAAAATCGGTGATGACACACGGACAGACAGACGGACAAGAAAGTGATCTTATAAGGGTTCCTTTTTTACCTTTTGAGGTACGGAACCCTAAAAAGAAATGTTTGAATGAACACGTAAATAAAAACTCCTAACTAAAATAAGGCGTCAAAAAATTCGTCCGCACCGCTGTCGACTGGAAGTGAGCCCCAAAGACTGGCGGCATTGCCACGTTGTATGGCAATGCTTATCCTCTGTCCGAGGTAAAAGCCAGCCCTTGGGTCACGCGAAGTGTCAACCAAGCGTTTAATTTATAAATGCTTAGTTGCACACCAAAATATAAAAACATAAAGAAAACTTTAAACTAAAAAATATACAATTGGCGGCCTTATCGCATTCCGCATCCTATTCCAGACAACCTGGAATAGAAAGGGATAGCCTGGACATGATGTGGTATTTAATGTAAAATAGCTTTGGAGGGCTGTCTTCATGTACGTTTTTGACGTTTAAAAAGTCCTGGTATTGTCAGCCTAGTCTGACATGTCTATTAAATTGTATTGGACATTTCTAGGATATTATATTGGTCATTTATATTGTATTCGTCGTAGAACTTTAAATCAATTTCATAGTACTATATATCTTTTTTTCAAATAATTGTGTTTTATCACCGAGCCAAAAAATTGACAATGTTATGTACGCCGTTATTGTCACGTGCATCAGACCACTTATATGATATTTTTTATAATATTTCTAATGTTATATGTATGTGATGTGATGAGGCAGTACTCTTAATAAATAAATAAATAGTCTGAATACATGACTTGATTTCGGTTTTTCGAGTATTCTGAGTACGTCACCGAATTTTAAAAAAACTTAAAAATGATTTTAATTATTTTTAAATTAATACTTACAATGATAACAGCGATATTGTTATCGTAATAATTATCCGTCATATTATAATCCGGGTGTGCGGTAGTGTTAGCGATGCGCCGGACACGGTCTGCAGAAGTGTCGTTAGTGAGGAGCACTGAGCCAGCGAACACTCTGTATTCATCCCGGTCGATTGGTGTCCTGCAGAAAAGATTTAAGAGGTCTAGTCGGTAACTCTTTTGGGCCTTTCTCCATATAGCATTCCGCTGTTTTCTTCGTGGATAATGCTGCTAGAGCAATGTTTTTTTTTTACAAAAAATCTAGATCGAATTATTACGTGCCTTTATCATTTTCTTTTTTCCAAAACATAATTACTTAAAGAATTATGACAATCCAAAACACCCCAAAAAACAGCCCGTTTTTACCGCCATTTTCAGACAAAGGACCATGAGTCAAATTGGGCTCAGTGTCCAACAGAGTTATGGCATATGCCGTTGTAAAGGATTTTGTTTGTACTAAAATTGTTACTACCGGCACCACCTTCAATTCCATTGCAGAAAAAAGATATGCACCTAAATAGGTTTTGTAGAAAAAGACAACTGTTAGTTAGTGAGATAAGTTTTTAACTAGCTAACAAGTTATAAATTTTGTGTCATGTATTAATTACTTAGCATACTTTTATATAGATTCAAGTTCTTAAAACGTAACAGACAGATGTGTTGCTGGGGAGTTTGTTGGCCACTTCTTCTCCACAGCTAAAACACTAGGAAGTGGTGACGGGCGGGCGTTTTGGGGGACTGTCTTTTGTAAAACTTAACGTTCAAAAAGTGCTGGCTCTCAGCCTAATTTGAATAAACGACTTTTGATTTTGATTTTGATTTTTTTGAAACAAAATATGAAATAGAAGCATTGATATATGCGATATGCAATTTTTTATAGATTAGTCTACTTTTGAAGCAGAAAACAGCGGAAAACAAAACGTCTTTTGGTCAAGGTTTTTTTTTTATACGATAAAAGTCTCTGCTGCAGTTGTCGCTTTCGCACTTTACTTGATAGGGCACAGTGCGATGCATCGGCAATAGTTTCTTCAAATACCCATTTTTCAAATTCCTGGGACTAGAGTTCCCTCTTAAGAGGCCCATTACAAATTGACAGCGTTTTTTGCGTAAAATGGCCAACTTTGGGTTTCTTATTCTCAGAAACTGAAATAGACATCTTTGGTTTATTGAGTAGTTAGAATAGTTATTAGTATAGTTTACAGCGTCCTCACTTATCGTATTTTTCTTCTATCTATTTGTAAAAAGCCAAAATTCCGAAATAAATTTCTCATGAAAAGCGCGACGGCACTTTTTCGAGCTCGTGGGTTGAACTACTGTACTAACCAAATGAAATCAAAAATATGACATAATATTCCTAATATAGTCGTTTCGTTTAAGGCGACCTCAGAAATGAAATAATAACGGAATATCCGTAAAAAAATCTCATTCAAATTCATAAAAACTACTAAAAACGCTCAAAATCAAGTGTGAATTTCTCCTTAATACATTAATATTAAAATTATAAAATTTATACCAAAATATATAAAAAATAATAATAAAATTTCATATGAAATGAAAATTTAAAAAATCATCCGTAAATAAATTAATAATAAGCCCTAAAATAAACGTAATTGCAACTGCTTTATTTCTACACTAGTGGACGTCACGCGGTTTCACCCGCGTAGTTCCCGTTCCCGTGGGAGCACGGGGATAAAATATAGCCTATGTTACTGCCTGTTAATATAGCTATCCATTGCTGAAAGAATTTTTCAAATCGGTCCAGTAGTTTCGGAGCCTATTCCTTTCAAACAAACAAACAAATCTTTCCTCTTTATAATATTATATGTCTAATTTCTTGAATAACTTCAAAACCATTTTTTTTAAAGTAAAAAATATAATTAAAACCCTCACAGTAAGCTTTCATTTGATATGTTACACGATGAAGTTCAAAAATTTTTTTTTTATTTTTCTCATTTTTTGACCCCCAAAAGTGACCCCCACATACTAAAAATTTTATGATTTACGTAACGCGTCCGTGTTTGGGTCACAGAAGTCCATATGAGTACCAAATTTCAACAGCATCGGTCCAGTGGATCCGGAGAAAATTGATTGTGACAGACGGGTAGACAGACACCCGAGTAATCCTATAAGGGTTCCGTTTTTTGTTCGGAACCCTAAAAATATATATTGACTACAGTAAAAGTTACTGACATTTGTCCATTATGGTCTAAGTCTTATTTTATCTATATATATAAAAATCTCGTGTCACGATGTTTGTTCGAGATAAACTCTGAAAATACTGAACCGATTTTGATCAAACTTCGTAACTTCATAACTATCTGTTATTTGATCCAACTTAAAAGATAGGATTGTTTTATGGAACGGGAAAAATCGAGATACGGAAAAATCCGGAAACGGGAAAAACGGTATATGGGAAAAACGGGATACGGGAAAAAACGGCATACGGGAAAAACGGGATACGGGATAAACGGAATATTCGCGTACGAAGTCGCGGGAAAAAGCTAGTTTTATCTACACTAATATTATAAAGAGGATAGATTTGTTTGTTTGTATGTTTGTTTGTTTGTTTGAATTGAATAGGCTCCGAAACTACTGGACCGATTTGAAAAATTCTTTCAGCATTGGATAGCTACATTATCAGGGAGTAACATAGGCTATATATTATCCCCATATTCCCACAGGAACGGGAACTACGCGGGTGAAACCGCGTGACGTCCACTAGTATATAATATTTGTGAAAAGGGTTTTATATCTCGCGAATTTCTCTATTGTATTAATGTTTGAAATATTGACTAATATTAAAGTTACCTACATTTCTCCATTATTGCCTAAGTCGAGAGTACAAGACGCAGCTGTCAAAGCATGTTGTAGTGTAACGAGAGCTCCCCCGCATCGGTGTCCTCTAGTAGCACTGTGTATTTCACTTAGCCGTTGTAGTGATACCTGAAAGGATATCAACATAATATTATTTATTTATATATACTTCATTGTACACCAAAATCAAAATACAGTAGGAAATCTTAAACTAAAAAATATACAAATGGCGGCCTTATCGCATTCCGCGATCTCTTCCAGGCAACCTGGCATGGATAGGGATAGCCTGGACATGAAATGGGGTTGCACTTGGTGCAAAAATATAAAGTTAACAATTTTTTGAAAAAAAGCAATACAATATACTAAAATAGATACACAAATACATACATATTAAATATGCGTATTAAAAAGAAAATAAATGACAATATTTTAAAAATCAACATGGAAAAAGTAATCACAGCGACAAGTAGTGTTCCCTAACAAGTCTCTTAAAAACAGGCAGCGATTGCGCGCGCTTAATTGACACTGGCAATGCATTCCACAAACGGGCAGCTTGGACTGTAAACGACTTGTCCAAGAAAGTAGTGGAATGCATTGGCATTTTCAGTCTAAACTTTGGACCTTAAAAGGGGACTCTAGGTTCGAGGAATTTGAAAAATAGGTATTTGAAGAAACTATTGCCGATGCGTCGCACTGTGCCCTATCAAGTAAAGTGCGAAAGCGACAACTGCAGCTCAGGCTGATTTTTACCTGTAAAAACCTTGACTGAAAGACGTTTTGTATTCCGCTGTTTTCTTCAAAACTGGACTGATCTAAAAAACCATATATCAAAATTTAGAGGAAGACTATATCCATGCTTCTATTATTTTCTATTTTGTTAAAAACTTATCTAATTTTTCTGACAGTCGTCTGGGGGGCTACTCTCTAACGAAATCCGTAGTTTCGGGCTTAGTTGCGGGTACGATTAGTCCCGAACCCGAACTGAGAATGAATGACAACACTATTTCACAGTAACTGTCAAATCGTGTTATCATTAGTTCTCAGTGGTTAGGTGATACGGAGTAGAAAATGCCCGCCCGCAACTAAGCCCGAAACTACGGATTTTGTTAGAGAGTAGCTTCCCTGAACATGGCGATAAAAACGGACTGTTTTTTCGGGTTTTTGGATAAACAAACAGACATACTCTTCACCATATTAGCATAGACAAAAACAACTAGTTGACCCGCGCAACTTCGTCTGCTCCGGTCCTATTGATCTTAGCGTAATGATATATAGCCTATAGCCTTCCTCGATAAATGGGCTATCGAACACTGAATACATTTTTCAAATCGGACCAGTAGTTCCTGAGATTAGCGCGTTCAAGCAAACAGACTATATATCATCGCGCTAAGACCAATAGGAGCGGAACAGACGAAGTTGCGCGGGTCAACTAGTTTGTTTATACAATGGGAGTGCGGTTTTTATAAACAACAATGATATTAGCTAGGATTAAGATTATATTTACCATAAATGGGAACTGGTTTTCACCAGCAGGTCGGCCGTTGAGTATTCTGTTTACCCTCTCAGCATCAGTATGGAGAGAGTTTGTGCGTGTTACTGTAAAAAAATATTGTTTATTTATAAAACTTTTGCAACAAAGATAAAAATATACTCTTTATTAAATTTGAACTTTAAATATTGAGCACTTGACAAAACACACCGAAAATTATGCCAGAGGCACGTAGGCTGCCGAGGTATAACTGAAATATATATTCAAAGTGCACAGGCTCCTTCTGGGTAAGCTCGCTCCATCGTAGAATTTGTCTCTGTCATCTCTGACCTAGACTAGAGTCAAGAGCAAACCCATCACAAACAAAAAAATAAAAAAAATGCCGCTATCCGACATCTGGTTGATTTTTAACTTAATATCTGTCGATCAGTGTACGCAAATTTCCAAAGTTATGCAAGGTGTTGAAAATTCGCAAACACAAATCGATACATATTTTTTGCTCATTAATATATCATCAAAAGTAAAATATCGACCAGATGTTGGATAACGGCATTTTAGTTATACTGCAGCATTAGCATAGTCATTATAGGTAGGTACATATTTAAATGTACATAAATAAATTAAGAACTACATAATAAAAGTAACATAGCATAAGTAAACTAGTACAATTTGTTACGGGTCCATATTGGCTCACCTAAAGTTCTTTAATCGAAATTGTTCTTCCTAATGATTTGTATTCCGAATGATCACTCTTCCTAAAATTTTTCATCCTAAAGTTTCATTCATACTATTTGTAGTGCTACCGGCGATGTTCATAACACTCATGTTTCCGAAAATTGTAATTAATAATATCATTAATGTAAATATATTTAAACTCCTACTGTTATTTATCATAACGCTTTTATCCCTAAACATTGTTGTTACATACTTATTTATGTCTAAAAAACCAACTGTTTAGAATAATTAAAGGTCGTTTCACTGATTTTTGTCTTAAATGAATGAAATTCAGGTCAGAGTGTCGTCTTGGGGGCACTATGAAAAAAATACTTAAAAAAATTTCGCGACCAATTTCGATTTAACGCTCGCCGGCCGCTGCCGCGGCACCGCTCGCTTCGCTCGCTCGACTCGCGCTTAGTTGGTCACAGTTCTAACCTAACCTAACCTATGGATCCCTTCCACATCGTTTTTACGACAAACTTATGAATAAAAAGAAATCTAAACAAAAAAGATATGACTTTGAATAGTAGTGTAAAAGATGGTTATGTTGAGAAAATATAGGAAAACAAATAAAAGTATAATAGATATTTATTGCTACCGACATTATGAAGTTGAATGCTCCGGAATTATGAACATTAGAGACAGAGTAGTTAGGAATTGTGATTTTTAGGATGAAAAATGTTAGGAAGAACATTTTCGGATTTCCAATTATCGGAGTTGAAAATTTAGGTGAACTTTATCGCACCCATTTGTTACATCCTAGGCATAAATGACGGTCCAAGCGGAAAAACAAATTCTGCCTGCTTTTGCCCCAAATACATTTTAAGTTTGGTTTGAATCAAAGATTTGCAGATAAATGTGGTTTTAAATATTGAAAAAAAAAAACAAAACATAATTGATAGGCACGCGTTTGACCACCATCTCACCTGATGGTAAGCGATGATGTGGACCCTATTCACTCTTGAGTAAATTAAAGACTCCCAGGTTGTAGCTATCAGGAAACACACACTCCGGCCGGAAAATTCCACTCCTTAGCTGTACGCACTATGAATGTGTTCCCAAAACGTTTAGAGCGTGTGGGTGGGATGTCCACCATGTACCGGTGGCGCATCGCCGTTCGTCTTGTGGTCCGATGATGGAACGGGCTTGGCGGAATTAAATTATGCAATTCCGTCGCACATTCCCCAAAATGCAACCGGTAGAAAACCGTCAGGCTAGCAACTCGGC
This sequence comes from Lacanobia wlatinum, assembly GCA_947578705.1. NCBI lineage: Eukaryota > Metazoa > Arthropoda > Insecta > Lepidoptera > Noctuidae > Lacanobia > Lacanobia wlatinum. Next base: position 20,465,115 of record OX388046.1, read on the forward strand.
TTCGATGTACAAGACTTTGGAGCTTCGTCGCGACGAGCTTGTCATTACCGATGATCCTCTTGGCTCGTTTCTAAATTGACTTAAAGGCATCTGGCAGATCCGTCCCAAAGACGAGAGCAGCAGGTACTTCACGATCGAACTTGCGCTTAATAGAGTTTGAGCAGCTGTTCCGGCGTGAAGTACCGTCTTACCTTAGCTAGGATCCCCAACTTCTTTGCAGCCTCTTGAGCTTTTGCCTCTATGAAAGGTCCAAAATTGAGGGTAATTGTTAATGTAACCCCAAGAAGCTCAAGTTGGTCGGTCAACGGTACGGTTGCACCTCGGAAAGATGGAGCTGGGTGGAATTGGCTTCTTTTGACGGAAAATAGACACGCTTGTCTTTCAGCAGCATTGAATTGAGCAGCTCGTGCGTCGGACACATATCTCTCAGCCACAGTGCTGTCTTCTGCGTACCTAAATGTACCGGGTTTAAGCAGATCATTAATATGTAGCAAGAACAGTGTTGCCGAAAGCACCGACCCCTGAGGAACCTCGGCATTAATATCCAGCAGTCCAGACGAGCAGCCATCTATGACCACTCGGATAGACCGATCTTTCAGGAAATCCGCATTCCAATCACACAATCCGGCGGGCAGACCGAAGGAAGGAAGCTTACTAATAAGGCTATCGTGCCAGACCCTGTCGAAGGCCTTCGAGATGTCAAGGGAGACCGCTAGTGCCTCCTCATGCTTCTCTATGGCCTCACTCCATATGTGAATAGCATACCCTAGAAGATCCCCAGTTAACCGATTTCGGCGGAACCCGTATTGTCGGTCACTAAGGATATCATTTGCTTCTAAGTATACCACGAGCTTATGATTCAGCACGCGTTACCGAGATGGGTCTATAATTCGACGGGTCAGCTTGACTACACTTCTTGGGCACAGGCTGCACGTTAGCTTGCTTCCAAGCCTTCGGCACTTTTCCAGTTTCGAATGAAAGGCGACCTAAGCGTGTCAAGATCGGAGACAACTCTGGCGCACAAGTCTTCACAACAATTGCCGGTATCCCGTCGGGGCCACTAGCCTTGTTCACGTCTAGGTTACGCAGTACCCTACGGATGTCCTTCTGATGAATGCGAATGTTCGACATACTCGACTCGCATCCAGCAGGAGAAGCAGGGGGCTCCGCGCCACCAGGATCTAGACGTGAAGATTCCGCAAACAAGTTCGCTTTCTCCTCAGCGGAGTGGGCCAGCGTCCTGTCGGGTCGTTTTATATACATTAATATGTATATAAAATGAAAAATGATGATGATATGTGTGTGTGGAAAAAGGAATAATAATTATTTATAATAATACTTACCACAAAAAACAATCCCAAAGAGAAACAAAAACTTGTCCATTTTTTTAATGAGTGGGTCAACATACATTCTTAGTAAAACGAACTAATAAACTGATATTATTTGATTAACCTAAATAATATCACAGACTTTTGTAAACTGAGTTATGTAGCTTATCTTGGCTTTATCAATTAATTTAGATAAAGGAATTAGCTATATCTATGTTCTTATCTAATTTCGAAGTGCACTAAACACAAACAATATTTTATTCCCCAAAATTAAATATCTTTTATTTTTACAGGCGGAAGGAGTGAAGTCCCGTCTGTCAGCCCTCGCAGCGGCCGCAGAGTTAGAAGCCGACGCGCTGCGATCAAGGATCAGGGACAAACAGGATGCCAGTCAACAACGACTTGAATCTCATCTACAAGCTATTAGGGAGAAGGCTACTGGACCAAGACAAGCGGTCAGTAGAAACATCATGGTTTTATTCTTCTAAGGGAATCTGTATAGCCTTTTTAGGGTTCCGTACCCAAATGGTAACCAACGGAACCCTATTACTAAGCCTCCGCTGTCCGTCCGTCCGTCTGTCTGTATGTCAGCGGGCTGTATCTCAAGAACCGCAATAGGCAGCCAGTTGAAATTTTCGATGAGTCTCTATTTCTATTGCCGCTATAACAAAAAATAAATAAAAATAAAATTAAAAATTAAAGAGGGAGATATAAGAAACGTGTTTTTTGTTCGTTTTATCGTACGGAACCCTTAGTGTGAGAGTCCGACACGCACTCGGATGGGTTTTAGGGTTCCGTTCCAAAATGGTAAAAAGGAACCCTTATGGTGTGACTAAGTCTGTCCGTCTGTCACAGCTGGATATCTCAAGAACTACTAATGCTAATAACAACTTGAAATTTGGAATAGTTTTAGATGACGTTTGCTCAACTATTTCGCAAATAAGAGATAAATAAAAATGTTTATATTTTTTATTTCTTTCTTATTGGGTAGGGTTTAGGTTCTTATAATTTCGAAGTGGGTCTACTAAGGCATGTGGGATATGGGGTATGAAAGAGCGCTATTTGCACATTCTCAAACATGTTTTCTTTATTTTTTAAGCCGCATGATTTTCGATTTTTGAGGAAAAAATTTAAAAAAAATGACCCTTATCTCCGAAGTTTGCATAGAGAAAAATCTAAAATTATTCTATGTGATAGAAGTTTATGCAAAGATTACGGAAAAAATAAAACGATGTCTCTGAATAGCCCACTTTTTCAGAAATCATCAACAAAAATTACACTAGTTCCACTAGCGGTCAAGAAATGGCGCTGATCTAAAATGGCAATATACATCGCAGTTTTAAAATTCTCTGACGAATATAGGTTTCGCCGATGAAAATTTAAAAACATTTCACGTTTTATATGACGGTGCGGACCACGGAACCCTCGGTGCGCGAGTTTGACTCGCAATTGGACGGTTTTTTATTCTACTGCTGAGCGAAGGCCTCCTCCTTTTTCCACACAACTCTGACCTTTGCTAGTTCATAGTGTTTAGACTAGTATTTTAGGTAGAAGTCAATCTCGTCCCGCGATCTTCGCCTTGGTCTGCTTCGAAGTGGTGGCTGGAGCAATATCTACAACTATTCACACATGCGCCACTGGTACATGGTAGACATCCCATAAGCACAAATGGTTTTGGGAATACTGTCATTATGCGTGCAGCTAAGGAGTGGAATGCTCTGCCTAAGTCTGTTTCCTGAGAGCTACAACCTGGGGGTCTTTAACCAGTGAGGTTGCTCCTATGTTTACGTCTAAAGCCTTCACGTTTCGCGGGCGGGCGCTTATTGCAAGCGTAATATGACCCGCTTTTTTGTTATTATTTTTATTTGTGTTGGATTTGCTCTTGACTCTAGTCTAGGTCAGAGATGACAGAGAATCTACGATGGAGTGCGCTTACCCAGAAGGAGCCTGTGCACTCTAACTCTGAAGAGATTAGGGTTGTAAGCGTTTGGAAACACAGACGCAGGCAGAGAGTTCCACTCCTTTGCTGTGCGCATTATAAAAGACGTCTAGAAGCGCTTAGTGCGAATTGATGGAATAACAACAAGGTAGGGATGGTAAGACGCAATGTGTCTGGATGTCCGATGGTAGAAGGGGGCTGGTGGGATGAGGTCGTGGAGTTCTTGGGCACACTCATCGAAGTACAATCTGTAGAAGACCGACAAAACCGCTCCCAAAAAAACGTTATTGCTCCGCTTCTATAGCGTCTATTCTCACACATTAAAAACAGTTTCCGGTTCTTAAATGATGGTGTTATGAAATACAATGTAAACAATGTTGAAGTTAAAACTCGAGAAATAAATATATCCTATTGAAATGAAAGAACTTGCCGAAAGCAGTTATGTTTCTGTATTAATTAAGTTGATTGCTGACAAAACTACAAAACTTTTGGATCAATTTACACGAAATTTTGGGAATAAAGTCAAGAGTGAATAGGTTACTTCGAGGCAAGCGCGATACATCGTCTACCTCATCGTTGCTTTTCATCAGGTGAGACGCGAGCCTCCGCTACGATCAAAAGAAAGTGAACCCTTAAACTAATAATATTAAAAACCCTCGGGCTACTATTCTGTCTTACACGAAACCGATTTTCTGCACTTTTGGAACCTTGATTTTAATAAAACCGCTCTTGTAAAAAATCCAATCTACAGTTGCTAAGAAAAAACCTGCCTATAATACTGTTACGAGCTTGGGGTTCGTGACAACAAAAACATCCGTTTAATTAATCAAAAATGACACTTTAATTTACAACACTAATTAGCACTTTAAAACACACTAATTATACACATAATCGCTCTACTGAACACTTCACTTCACTATAATTCGCAGTTGAAGATCGCTCTCGAAGTTATCGTTTGTATCGTCAATTCAATACTGACTCCAGTCGCCGGAGGTCCGTCCTTTATATACCGACAGTTATATCTAGAACCTTCTAGTATGGAAACTTCCGGAATGTTCGGGTACATTCCGGTCCCGACGGACCAAGTGTCGAAACATCGAGAATGTTCTAGCATAGAAAAGTCTAGAAACATCTTGACTCCTTTGATCTGATTAGTTTCTGCTACTTGATACTAGATGGCGCTAGCAGCATGTAAATTTCGTTATGTACCCAGCATTAATTCTGGCGCGTAACAATACTTTTAATGGTCTAAATTTATCCTATAATCCAATTATTTAAATTTTACAGACAACGTCGGAAAGCCAAGACCAGACAGCTAAAGAAGAGAAGGAAATACAAGACGAATCCGAGCGACTCGAACAAGAGAGGAAAGAGAAGGAGAAACTTAAAGCCGTCAAGAAGAAGGCGAGGAAAGTGAAGCAGAAGCTTTTGAGCACGTAAGTAATATATATATAACGGAGTGGGACAGATAGATTGTATGTATGTGCGTATGAAAGAGAGGGAGAAACTCAAAGCCGTCAAGAAGAAGGCGAGGAAAGTGAAGCAGAAGCTTTTGAGCACGTAAGTAATATATATATATAACGGAGTGGGACAGAAAGATTGTATGTATGTGCGTATGAAAGAGAGGGAGAAACTCAAAGCCGTCAAGAAGAAGGCGAGGATAGTGAAGCAGAAGCTTTTGAGCACGTAAGTAATATATATAACGGAGTGGGACAGATAGATTGTATTTATGTGCGTATTAAATAGAGGGAGTAACTCAAAGCCGTCAAGAAGAAGGCGAGGATAGTGAAGCAGAAGCTTTTGAGCACGTAAGTAATATATATAACGGAGTGGGACAGATAGATTGTATGTATGTGCGTATTAAATAGAGGGAGTAACTCAAAGCCTTCAAGAAGAAGGCGAGGATAGTGAAGCAGAAGCTTTTGAGCACGTAAGTAATATATACAACGTTGGTATGACAGAGGGGCATTAAATTACACTACGTATACTATACGTGTTTAGTATTAATTCGATACGGTATAAAAATAAAAAGCTACAAAATTGAGATTTTTTTTCTTTCAATCAAACTAAATAGCTTACAAATCAGAGTAAAACGCAACCACCCTGTGCAAATAAATTCAACTGACCTAGGGAACGAAGCGGCAACGTCGCGCGCGCGCCTGAGCGCGGTGTGGGTATAATTGTGGTCGGGCGGGCGGCCGGCGGTGGCGCAGGCGCGAGCTTAGGCCTCCGCTCGCGCCCGCTTTTATGATAGGTAAGGTTTTGAAGTAGGTACGCACACAACAACAATCACAACAAAAACACTAAATTTGCAAATTCTCGATGTGTGGAGGACACATCGACAATTTAAAAAATTAACAATTCACAAAAAAAAATCACAAACATATCTAATTCACAATTAAAATCATGTCCGTGTAGTCTGCCGCCGTGTTAGTTACACGAGGCATTGTTGAACACTTTAATTACACGCACACACAACCAAAGTTTAATTACGTGTCCTATCACAATAAAAAACAGTCGATCACAAAAAAAAACACTAACACTAATAATCCCAAGTTACGTGTCCTGTCACAATAAAAAAAGAAATACTGTCTTAAACTTCACTATCACAATAACAAAACAAAATCAATTGTTTGCGCGCGGGCGCAGCAGCTTCCGTGTTACGTAACATACGTTCCGGAAGGAAGACATCGGCACACTGAGGCCCCACTTACCGATCGCAAATATCTAGAATGCAATAACAACACACTGACCTATTTCTATTTCTTTTACGCGCGGTATGTTTTGCTATGATTGTCACTCTCGTAATGAAAGTGCAAGTGTGTGTTTATTGCTTCCTTTTTTGTATTGCCATCTTTTTAGTGAAAATTTGGTTGTATGACTTGCGTCGGAGCGGCAACAACGCATCGTAGGTTATACTCAGATTTATCGTTTTAAGGTGAATGACCGATGCGTAGGCATAATCAGCTGTTAGAAAAGATACATCGTGTTCAATCGAGGCAAAAACTTAAAAAATTATTTGCGACTAAACTACTGCTCCTATTTAATTGATTTTTGGTACAGAGCTTGGAAATAGTACCTAGTATAGGCAGTTTAAAGGAAAGCCCCTCTGTCGTATCAACTCGGTATAACGGAGTGGGACAGATAGATTGTATGTATGTGCGTATTAAATAGAGGGAGTAACTCAAAGCCGTCAAGAAGAAGGCGAGGATAGTGAAGCAGAAGCTTTTGAGCACGTAAGTAATATATATAACGGAGTGGGACAGATAGATTGTATGTATGTGCGTATTAAATAGAGGGAGTAACTCAAAGCCGTCAAGAAGAAGGCGAGGATAGTGAAGCAGAAGCTTTTGAGCACGTAAGTAATATATATAACGGAGTGGGACAGATAGATTGTATGTATGTGCGTATTAAATAGAGGGAGTAACTCAAAGCCGTCAAGAAGAAGGCGAGGATAGTGAAGCAGAAGCTTTTGAGCACGTAAGTAATATATATAACGGAGTGGGACAGATAGATTGTATGTATGTGCGTATTAAATAGAGGGAGTAACTCAAAGCCGTCAAGAAGAAGGCGAGGATAGTGAAGCAGAAGCTTTTGAGCACGTAAGTAATATATATAACGGAGTGGGACAGATAGATTGTATGTATGTGCGTATTAAATAGAGGGAGTAACTCAAAGCCGTCAAGAAGAAGGCGAGGATAGTGAAGCAGAAGCTTTTGAGCACGTAAGTAATATATATAACGGAGTGGGACAGATAGATTGTATGTATGTGCGTATTAAATAGAGGGAGTAACTCAAAGCCGTCAAGAAGAAGGCGAGGATAGTGAAGCAGAAGCTTTTGAGCACGTAAGTAATATATATAACGGAGTGGGACAGATAGATTGTATGTATGTGCGTATTAAATAGAGGGAGTAACTCAAAGCCGTCAAGAAGAAGGCGAGGATAGTGAAGCAGAAGCTTTTGAGCACGTAAGTAATATATATAACGGAGTGGGACAGATAGATTGTATGTATGTGCGTATGAAAGCTTATTTAAAAGTCTTAAGAACTAACAACTTTTTCGGTCTCGTTGCAGCATTATTTTTAGCCTGTGTGAATTTTTTAACTTAGTTTCCTATCAGGGGGGGCTAAAAGGCCACTTTAGGAGAATTATATTAGAATCATAATATTAATCACACAACAATCTGTCAAATTTAATTTTCATCTCTATCGCTAACGCATAAGGTTCAAGATTGATTGGGAAAGTTTGACAGTGACGGGTAGCGTGATTTGCTTTCTGATTCTGCTAAAGTGGTATTTTTAGGCCACCAGTACTCATTTGTAAAATTCAATTTAGACTTGTGAGCTCAGTTAAACTAGATAAGCTTAGATCTTTTTTCAAATTGTAACGATGTTTATAATAATTTTGAAATATAAAGTTAATAATTCTAAAACAACATGTTAAAAAATTACGATTCGTTCGGTACACGTCGTGTGCGAGCCCGACTGGCTCATTGCAGTTTTTTTTAATATCTTTAATAAAAACCGGTCAAGTGTGAGTTGGACTCGCACTCAAAGGGTTCCGTACCATAAACCTCAATTTTTAGGGTTCCGAAAAAAAAAAACGGAACCCTTATAGGATCACTCGGTTGTCTGTCTATCCGTCTATCACAGCCAGTTTTCTCCGGATCCACTAGACCGATTCTGTTGAAATTTGGTACACATATGGACTTCTGTGACCCAAACACGGACGCGTTACGTAAATCATTAAATTTTTAGTATGGGGTCAGTTTTGGGGGTCAAACTAGAAAATTAAAAATAAAGTTTTTTAACAATATCGTGTGACATATCAAATGAAAGGGCTTACTGTGACAGTTTTAATTATTTTTTTTCATAATTTTAAAGTAAATGGTTTTGAAGTTATTCAAGAAATTAGACGAACAATTACCATTCCCCCCCTTATCTCCGAAACTACTGAGCCTAAAATTTTGTAAAAAATGGAGGTAATAGATCTTTACCTAAAGAATATAGGAAAACCTATTAGAAGTCTGTAGTGTTAAAATAACATTTAAAGAAAAATTCGTTCGGAACCCTTTGCACGCGAGTCTGACTCGCACTTGCCAGTTTTTTTTATTTTTTTGTAATAGCGGCAATAGAAATACTCAATCTGTGAAAATTTCAACTGTCTACCTATTACGGGTCTTGAGATACAGCCCGCTGACTTACAGACGGATGGACGGACGGACAGCGAAGGCTTAGTAGTAGGGTTCCGTTGGTTACCCTTTGGTTACGGAACCCTAAAAATGAACTGTATGTGAACGACCCATACTTAAATTTTAACATTTCCTTTACAGAGCCAACGAAACAGTAGTAATGGACGAAAACTACGCAATAGATGTCATGTCCCCGGTTGTAGCGAAGACATGCAAGGCCATCCACAACATATCGCACATGATGACCCCCTTCTTGGAGCACCCCATAGGCATGGGGTCGTGGGACGTCGCCCACAAGACTTACGAAATCAACGGCTTTAACGATGACGATAACAAAAACAACCGAAAGAAGAATAAAATAATCTTCAACGGTAGCGTTGAAAGAACACCCAACACAGATAAATCTGAAAATGACAAGAAAGATGCAGAGAAGAATAGCGAAACCGAGCCAGCTACTAATAATTCTTCTAATAATAAAAGGAAGAAGAAGAAGAATGGTGATAAGGATAAGCCGAAGTTGAGTAAGACGAATTCGGTGTGTTCGTCGCTGAGTGATATGAGCTTTGGCTCGGGGAAACAGGAGAAGACTCGGGCTGTGATCGATATACAGGCGTTTGAGAAGCAGCTCAATGAACTGCATCGGATGGTTGAGAAGTCGGTACGTTGTGTTTAAATCTTTATTTCATGACGTAGGTAGGGGCCGTTCAAGTAATACGTAAGCAGAATTTTAGTAATTTTCAATAGTAATCAAACCTCTTACTCCCACGCGATGTTTCACAGTTGAGTAAAAAAAAACTATACCAATGCTTACGTAAGCATTGGTATAGTTTAACTCGCGCGGGACTTTCCCCCCCCACTTTTTTATTTTTTTTACTCAACTGTGAAACATCGCATTAGAGTAAAACCAATTAACTAGCTATAGTTATGTCAAATCAAAACCTACTAAGATTTGCAAACAAAAAAAATAAGCATAGTAAAGACCCCCCAGCCCCCATTGGAGCTTACGTAATAGGGACCGTGCACGGCGTTGACTGTGCCATCTAGTGTCGCATATTTGAAGTTTTAAGGGTCAGAATATTTGACATAGACGCTTCAGTGCTGCCACCTGGGGTTCCTGCACGCTCCGTTTAGGGGAACGTGCGCGAAGTACACTGTGCCATCTAGCGTTGCATATTCTAAACTGTAGCCTCGGGAGACCGCAAATCTTTTGTATTTACTAAGCATAAGTAAGTATTATTAGCGGTGTCTCGACGCGATGACGCGTGGCCCAAAGAATCGTACCTATATTGAACTTCAAGTATCAATAGAAATTATTTTTTACTTTTTATAAGTTCTTTTTGTCGGGGGTTTTTAAATTTGTGTTTTTTATTTCATGCTTTTTAAACTTCATTTTCATTTTCCTTTCAATGTGGTACATTATTGTACTAGTCAAGCCCTTTCATTTGATACCCATATTGAGGGATTTGTGAAAAAAAATGTAATTAGCCATTTCGTGGTGGCGGCCATCTTGGATTTGAAATTTGTCATAGTGTATAGTATTCTCATAGTCAAGCCCTTTCATTTGATACCCATATTGAGAGAGTTGTGAAAAATATGTAATCCGCCATTTTGTGGCGGCGGCCATCTTGGACCGATTGTCATCAAACATAGCTAAGAACACTCCCGACTTATTCACCTTTTAATAAAAAAAAAAAACAAAATCAAAATCGGTTCTTCCGTTCGGGAGTTACGATGCACACACACACACACACACACACACACACGCACGTGCACGCGCACACGCACATGCACACGCACACGCACACACGCACACGCACACGCACACACACGCGCACACACACAGAGAGAGACGGACACGTCAAACTTAACACCCCATCGTTTTTGCGTCGGGGGTTAAAAATACTTGACAATGACACTTCTGTGCTGCCACCTATAGTTCCTGCACGTTCCCTATCAAGTTTTGGAATCACAAACTTAGTTTTATACATCATCCTGTTACAAAAATTGTCCTATTTTAGGTTATAGGACAATCCAAGACATGGTCTAAGGTAGCTGACAGACAAAGCTACTTTCGCATTTACGAGTATTGATTCTGGATAGGATATTTGACTATTATGAAAAATATACATGAATTAAATATGATAGAATCATCATCATGAATATAGTATGTTATTTGATAGATGTGATTAAACCGGTACGATTGGTGCTGGAGTGGAAAACAGAGAAGTTCCTATCCTTGTCATACAAAATGGCGTTTTTGCTTCAATTCAACATGGCGGGACTTGTGAGTGACGTCACTCGCCGTTAGTGCAGTCTCGGTTTATCTCAGATTTTAAAACTCTGAAAACACCGCTATTTTTTGACATTTTTAAGCTAAATTTTTTAACTGTGTTTTATCTGCTCTCTAGGTTTTGAGAAATGTAATTTAAAAATCCAGTCAAATACCATATTAAGTTGTATAGTAGAGTTGTTTATGTAAGACTTTGTTTGGCGTTTTCTTTTGAGTTAGTTTTTATTTTTATTTCTTTTGTTTTATATTTATTTTTGTACTTTCATCTATGTAGTGCGCAACACAACAGCGAAGCAAACTCGGCGGTTTGGGACGAGTGTTCGCTCCCGGTTTCGGAATGCGACAGAAAAACGCGGTAAGATAAAATGGCATGCCACAATATTTGACTTACACTACTAATACTACGATACTTGACTGTGGTAGTCGCCATATAAATGTGCAATAACCGTCACTGACCCACATACATTTATTGACTTTCTTGATATTAATAAATTCGGAAGTCGGTGTTTTTGGTTTTCTATCTTTGTTTTTTAACACCGACCTCCGAAATTAAGGTTATTTTATACTTTGTAGTGTTTTGTTTGGAAGACGGTTATATATTTGTGTAAAAAGGATTTTATTTTTCACTTTTAAGTGGTGATACTTGGACGACGGCTTCGTCTACGTAGAAATTGAAATAAGCATAAATGCTCATAAAATAAAAACTACTGAGCCAAACTGAATTAAATTTTTACGGGACCAAATGGCAAGTATCGTCGCCGAACTAAAAAAGAATCACACAAATCGAATCAGAAAACTCGGAGTAATCGGTGTACATACATAAAAAAACACCGTCTTTTTTGCGTCGGGGGTTAAAAAAATACCTGCCGAATTGAGAACCTCTTCCTTTTTTGGAAGTCGGTTTAAAACAGAAATAAAGACAAAGCTATCCTGAATAGACTCCTTATAGGGATTCTTTACGTTCGCAGCAGTTTGATTCTGTAAAAATCTCACCGTATATACTTAAGTGAGAGAACATGAAGTGGGCTTTTTTATGAATGGGAAATAATCAAATGACTCCTCCCGCTCTGGGTGAAGCAGAAGGGAATGTCAGACTCTTACTGACTAAAACCCATCCGTGTTCCTCCTAATGCCCGCCGCGTTCCAGGGCCGCGGTCACAGTTTCGAACAGATTCCTGTACCCCGGCAGGCACTGCCCCTAGCGGCTCCGTCTTCTTTGCTGACAACTCTTTGAGGCGCGCGTGGAACACAACGCGCCGTCGACCCGGGCCTGGACCCCAAGTCTGCTATCTCTCTCACTGATAGACCATTCTGACACTATTGTATAGTGTCAGAATGGTCTATCAGTGATTTCATAATGGTTGATTTTGACAAGAATCTATACTGGATATAAAAGCGTCATTATGACTTTCCAGTGGTCAACCACTGACACACCATTGAAAGAAATGGCATAGAATCTTGTCTAAATCAACCATTATGAAATCAATGATAGACCATTCTGACACTGTTGTAATAGCAGACTTGGGGCCCTGGTCCTGATCGGATGGCGAGCCACCAAACGTGAGCCGTCTGCAGACCCGTGTCAACAGAGCCAAACAGTGTACAAATTTGGAAACTATTAATCAAAAAAGGAAAACATAGAGACACAGTATACATCCTTCTTATTCAGTTTGTGAAATATCTCTTAAATCGGTCCAATATTGGAGGAGAAAACAGTCGAGAGCCAAACCTCGAATTATGTCTTTTTACATACAAAGTCTCGCCGCCCGCATTGCCTCATAATTTGCTGTCTTACGGCTGCGATGAGGGGGTTAAATGATAAATGATATTTATTTATTTAAACTTTATGATATGTATTTATTTTGCAAAGGTTACAAGTAACGTCAATATTTTTTTGTCATATTCCATTCCGAAGTTGGTGGTTGGCGGTCAGACTTTTCCAATTCGGTTTTATTACTAGATAAGTCTGTGGACTGGGAATACTCGCTTTCGTGGACAAAACCTTTTCCCAACTATTTTAGGATCCTTTCCCATAATTATGAACAACTTTCACTATGGGACCAACACTGAAATCGCGAAAAAAAAAATCGACTTCCCCATACATTTCTGTGCGCATAACTCGACAAAATGTACTGAACAGCTGATTTTTTTTCGCGATTTCTGGATTGGTCCCATAGTAACAGTTGTTGAAAATGATGAGCACAATGGCTCCTTAAGAGTTATTGCGTTTATTCTGTTACAGGTTGAATACTAAACAACTGAACATTTAATTTGGTTTGTTGTTACAGTCACCGCACGAGAAGACGTCGATTCACAAGTTACACCTGATCAAAGTGATCGGGGAGCTGCTCGCCATCGCCTGCGACCGAGACGATCTGGCGGGGCAGTTCACTACCAAGTAACTATCCTAAACAACTCATCCAAATACTTTACACCAGAGAGACTATTTACAGCCACTTTTGAAATGGGATATTTGACTACTATGAAAAATATACACGAACTAATTTTTAGGGTTCCGAACAAAAAACGGAACCCTTATAGGATCAGTCGGGTGTCTGTCTGTCTGTCTGTCCGGCTGTCACAGCCAGTTTTCTCCGGATCCACTGGACCGATTCTGTTGGAATTTGGTACACATATGGACTTCTGTGACCCAAACACTGACGCGTTACGTAAATTATTAAATTTTTAGAATGAGGGTCACCTTTAAACTATAAAACTTAAAAAAAAAAGATTTTTGGACAGTTTCGTGTGACGTATCAAATGAAAGGGCTTACCGTGAGGGTCTTTTTCATAATTTTAAAGTAAATAGGTTTGAAGTTATTCAAGAAATTAGACGAAACATGACCATTCCCCCCTTTATCTCCGAAACTACTGAGCCTAAAATTTTAAATAAAATGCAGATAATAGATCTTTACCTATAGATTACAGGAAAACCTATAAGAAGTCTATAGTGTTAAAATACCATGTTAAATGAAAAAAAAAAAACTGAAATTCGTTCGGAACCCTTTGCACGCGCGTCCGACTCGCACTTGGCTAGTTTTTCCCGCGACTTTCGGGAAATCCTCTCTTAGTGCTGCCCTACACTCCCCAAGGAACCAACATGCCTTTCAGCTTTCTACGACCTGCTAGTCTATTCTGTAAATAACTATTTCGATATCGAGCTTCATCTGAGTGACAAAACTCACAAAGTGAGCTTTATTACGCACACTATAAAGGTCTTATGTTTATACGAATTTGATACTCACCTCGGATTCCGTCGTCGAGACACGAAAATGTTCAAATGTTGTGTTGTTACAGAATAGCACTACAGTAGTGTCGGCTGTACGTTGTCTGTCAGTCAATCAGTAACGGAAGAATTAAGATGGATACTTATTTGATAGATCTTATTAAAACAGTGCGATTGGTGAATAAATAAATAAAACATGGAAAAACAGAAGTTATATGCTTCTGAAGTTATTTTTCTTGCGACACAAAATGTTGTTTGTACTGGATGGCTTCAATTCAATATGGCGAGATTTGTGATTTTATAAAACCCTGAAAACACCGCCATTTTTAAGATTTTAAGCAATATGTTTTTACTGCGTCTGGTCTGCTCTCCAAGTATTGAATAATTAACAAAAAAATACTGTGTGAAGGTCTATCAGTCAAATAGATAAAACTAGTTCTGCCGCGCTCTAGTGACAAGAGAAACAAGATGTTCTGTAACAAAACACTCAGCGACCCTATCTCCAGCGCGGCAGTTGCACGTTCCAAAGACTAGTCTCCTATGGAGAAGAATGTGCAAAAAACTCATCTATATCATCAACATTTCTAGCTGAAAGGCTTCAAAGGGTTGGTCAAAGACCTCCCCTCTCGCACACTACATAAGAACCGGTCAAGTGCGAGTCGGACTCTCACACCAAGGATTCCATACCATAAACCGAAAAAAAAAACTCGTTTCTCGTAGTGGAGCCTCCTTTAATTTTCAGTTTTATTTTATTTTTTGTTGTTATAGCAGCAAAAGAAATACACTCTTTGAAAATTTGAACTGTATACCTATCGTTCTTGAGATACAACCCGCTGATAGACAGACGGACATTTGAGGCCTGTGGGTACGGAACCCTAAAAACTAAAGACTGCAAGATTTTTTGCGTAAATCGACACAAATACAGCTGAAGCGTAGCGACTTCGACAACTTTTCAATGCAAAATATTGATCAACGCCATATGTGCGTATTTGGAACTGACAAATCCGTAGCACTAGTTTTTGACATCCACCTTCGTATAGATTTAACGCAAATTCACGTTGCGTAAACGCACAAAATGTATGGAAATCGATAGTACGAGTTTTCATTTTGACTTGTAGTTTGTAAACGTATTTTTTCCTACACACTGAAATCTTGAACCCCCGCTTCGATAGATGGCGTTGGCGTCGAATAAGAAGTCGCTATGGTTTCGTTACGACGCGGGTACATATACCCGTTAGGATAAAATGCGGTATCGTTAATCTTCTAATATATAAAAATCTCGTGTCATGGTCTCCTCCAAAACGGCTCGACCGATTTTCATTAAATTTTGTGTGTATATTTGGTAGGTATGAGAATAGTTGGTAGGCTACTTTTTTTTTGCAAAACAACGTCTGTCGAGTCAGCTAGTAGTCCTATAAACTAAGTAACTGAGTGACTGACTGACAGATAACGCACAGCTGAAACGACTGGTCACATGTAGGTTCCTTGGGGAGCCGCCGCAACAGAAGAAGACGCCCCGGGCGTCGGGAGTCGCAGGGCTCGTCCCGGCCACCGCAGGCGCGGGGCAAGGACAACAAAAAAAATAAGCATTGGGTGGCTCGCCGTCCGATCTGAACCAGGCCCGGCTCGACGGCGCGCTGTGTTCCACGCGCGCCTCAAGGAGCTGTCAGCATAGAACACGGGGCCCGCTAGGGGCAGTGCTTGCCGGGGTACAGGAATTTGTTCGAAAGAGTCACCGCGGCCCTGGAACGCGGCGGGCATTAGGAGGAACACGGATGGGTTTTAGTCAGTAAGAGTCTGACACTCCCTTCTGCTTCACCCTGAGCGGGAGGTCATTTGATGACTTTCATCCTTAAAAAAAAGGTTTCTTGGGGAGTGTAGGGGAGCACTAAGAGAGGATTTCCCGAAATTCATACGGGAACCGGAAAAAACGGGATATGCAAGTATAAAATCGCGGGCAAAAACTAGCTATTATTATCTATAATTTGTAATGTAACCATAACATTTCCCCCCGCAG
Organism: Lacanobia wlatinum; assembly: GCA_947578705.1. Lineage (NCBI taxonomy): Eukaryota > Metazoa > Arthropoda > Insecta > Lepidoptera > Noctuidae > Lacanobia > Lacanobia wlatinum. Next base: position 20,481,106 of record OX388046.1, read on the forward strand.
GGCTCTCTACACATGCGTGATGATCCTATCGCGCACGATATCCACGTGCACGATGAGCGCGTCGTACTTCATGAGCACGTCCGCCTGCGTGCACGTCGTCAAACTGCTCAGCACACAGTTGGTGAGTGTTTACTACTGACTAACAGCCAGGAAAGAAAAATACAGAGTTGTTTTGTGCCAGGCATGATGCACACCATAAAAAAAAACCAAATGAAAGCTAAGTGAATAATCTACATAAGTTGGCATCATGATTCCGTTTGTGAGAGAGAGACGGAGTTATACTGAACAACAAGTAGTCCCTTTTTCACAACGCCTAGTTTTTCAGTCTAATGCGATTTTTTATTTCAATAATGACCAAATTTAATATTTGGGAGACGGGTAACCCTTAGTTGACCACTATCTGACCTGATAGTAAGCGATGATGTGGTCGAAGATAGAGCACGCTTGCCTAGAAGTAACCTATTCACTCTTGACTTAATGACTCCCAGGTGGTAGCTATCAGGAAACACAGACTCCGGCAGGGATTCCACTCTTTAGCTGCACGCACTATGAATGTGTTCTCAAAACGTTTAGTGCGTGTGGGTGGGATGTCCACCATGTACCGGTGGCGCATCGCCGTTCGTTTTGTGGTCCGATGATGGAACGGGCTTGGCGGAATTAAATTATGCAATTCCGTCGCACATGCCCCAAAATGCAACCCGTAGAAAACCGACAGGCTATCAACTCGTCGTCAATGCTCAAGACTTTGGAGCTTCGTCGCGACTCGTTCAAGCCGGTTCCATACAATTATCTGCCCACTTCATTTATGTCGTAATGGCATGTAAACGCGCCCTCTATGTACTGAAGTAAGAACTACAAACGAGAATCAGAATTTGTTTCAGCGCCACCTAGCGATATAATGTAATACTTCACTGCTAATGTCGTAGCATTTACGACTGATGCTCAATAGATGGCGTAACATGTATCACTTTAGAAGTATAAAATAATGCGGGTGATGTCGTGCGATACCTGGTTGGAACGAACTCTTTTCGCTATTATTATGTACTAGGTTCTGCCAGCGGCTTCGCCCGCGTGGTCCCTAGGGAACATACTCCCGGCATAAAAAGTAGCCTATGTCCTTTCTCAGGCTCTAGACTTTCTCTGTACCAAATTTCATTTAAATCGGTTCTGTAGTTTTGGCGTGAAAGCGCGACAGACAGACAGAGTTATTTTCGCATTTATAATATCAGTAAGGATTAAATTGTTAGTACAATGTAATATTATCTCATTCGCCAACGGGCGATATGGAACTTCATTCCAAAAACTTGATTGGTGGTCAGGCTTCTGAAAAAGCATTGGTATGAGATGCAATACGGTGCAATACTGGTGGATACCAAGCTACATAGCTTGGCTCATCGCCGTAAGGTTGCCTGCTTGTCGGTCTTCTACAGATTGTACTTCGGTGAGTGTGCCCAAGAACTCCACGACCTCATTCCACCGGCCCCCTTCTACCATCGGACATCCAGACGCACTGCATCTTACCATCCTACCTTGTTACTATTCCACCAATTCGCACTAAGCGTTTCCCAACGTCTTTTATAATGCGCACAGCAAAGGAGTGGAACTCTTTGCCTGCGTCTGTGTTTCCAAACGCTTACAACCCTAATCTCTTCAAAGTTAGAGTGAAGAGGCTCCTTCTGGGTAAGCTCGCTCCATCGTAGACTTTGTCTCTGTCATCTCTGACCTAGACTAGAGTCAAGAGCAAACCCATCACAAATAAAAAAAATATAAAGAGCAGTTTTGATTGAATAGTTGAATACTTTTTTTTCTACTGCTAAACAGCATTCCTGATAAAAGGGTATCGTTCAGTATACTTACGTTACATAGGTTTTAAACTCACCTTTTCCCATGGGTGACAAACCTAATACGTAGTTTCATTACAGTAGTGTAATGAAACTTCGGCCACATTCTTATAAGAATAATTCATTTGCATTCTGTAGTTTCTGCCTATAGTTTCCACATGAGGATATTCAAGTTTTTTGCGAAGCTACGGGCAAAAGTTAAATTATGTTAGACAACGCACAGCCGAAACTACTGGTCGTAAAAAGCTCATATTTGGCATGTAGGTTCCTTGGGGAATGTAGGGGAGCACTAAGAGAAGATTTCTCGAAATTCTTACGGGAACGGGAAAAACGGGATAAGCGCGTATGAAGTCGCGGGATAAAGCTAGTCTAAACTAATATTAAAATGTGAAAGTAACTCTGTCTGCAATTTTGATGAAACTTAGCATGAAGTAGACCATTGTCCTGGAATAGGCCATAGGATAACTTTTTATCCCGGGAGTATATTCCCTTTGGACAATCTTCGACATTCACGCGGGCGGAGCCGCGGGCGGCAGCTAGTCTTGTTATAAAATTACATCACCAACCCTTCAATCTACCAACAAAGTTACAAAAACTTTACTGCCACATCGCTTTTTACCAAACTTAATCAAACACAGTACGCAGATTGAAACCCATCAAAATTAACTAGGCAGAAAATGTTACCCTTTCACTTAGGACGCGGTGACAGCAAGGGTTGCTATTTTATGTGTATGTCCGAACTTTTCGTGTAATCTCCGAAAGTGCTCGGCTGATTTCGGTAATTCTGTTTTTTATTGGTTTATGGAAAATTGCTATGAATTTGGGATGTTTAGTGTCTTCCCCTTTCTCGTAGTTTTATGGTATGTTTTGTTGGAATATTTATTTGTTTGTGTTTTCGTCGTTCTTGAAGTAGGTAATACAAATCTGTAAAGATAAGATAAGATCATTTATTTGTCCAAAACATGAGTATACACACACATGGCATGCAAGATGTTACAATTAAATTACATAATATATCAGTCATATTTTGCCGTAACAGCGTACAAATATAAATAGGTAAGTTACACTTATTACGTAGGCATGAAATAATTTCAAATTTATCCACTATTACAAAGATTAAACAATCCAAATCCAACAGAACAACAATAATAATTCAATTTAATTCAAATAGATTAAATGTCAAAATAATTAAAAATACAATTCAATGTCAAAGTAATTAAAAATACAATTCAATGTCAGTCAATAGAGAAAACACGACATTATTCGTTATTCTTCTTCTTATCGTGTGGGCAGTAAGGTCTAACGACCCCACACACCTAGTGTCAGAGTTTCTAAACCGCCTCAAGGGCCTCTGACATAGTTTATTATTTGACGACCGCCATTTGGCGGCCGGGACCACCGGCTTATACGTGGCTTCCGAAGCATGGAATCGTTATTACAATAAGATCCTAGTTTTTTTTTATATTTTCAAGATCAGTCACTTACGACACACGCATTTTACTAGATAGTACTCATACGCGCAAAATGTTTTAGGAATACTTTCAGTAGTCATTGTTTCCTGATAGACTAAAACCTGGCGGTCTTTATGTCAAGAGTGAACAAGTTACTTCTAGGCAAGCGTGCTCCATCTTCGACCACATAATTGCTTTCCATCACGTGATATTGAGTCAAACGCGAGCCGGTCTAGCATCCACGAGCCGACTTCGGTAAACTTATCACTTTCATTGTCACCTATTGTCATTAAGGTCATGCACCGCGCGAAGAAACCACATACGTGTCTGCGGTACTCAACACCGAAATTCAAACACAACCTGGCCGTGCATCTGTTTTTACTTAGCCAGAAGCCTAAAACAGAGTTCACTATAAAGACCAAAGCTTTATATGTACTCCAAGCTGTAGTGCTATTCTGTAAGAACATTTTCTTGTCTCGACAGCGGAATCCGAGGTGATGTCAAATTTGTATAATCATAAGACCTTTATGTTGTGCGTAATAAAGCTCACTTTGTGAGCTTTGTCACTCAGGTGAAGCTCAATATCGAAACGGTTATTTACAGAATAGACTAGCAGATCTAAAACAGTGAAACTCACGACTTTCCATACTATAGTCCTTGTTGTAACTCAGCCAACCCCTTAAAGGGAGAGGTCGTGACGATACTATACGCGCCTACTATAGTGGTTTATATGTATGTGTGTGTGTGTGTGTGTGTGTGTGTGTGTGTGTGTGTGTGTGTGTGTAGTGTAGGTGGGTGTGGGTATGTGTGAGACGGCGCTAGACGTCGCGCCATGAGACGAATGACGAACGTGGTTTTAAGGGGTGGCGCGTACAAGAAAATGTTTTGTTGTGTCCATTAAAATTTTGTCATGGTTATGTTGTTGATGCTTATTAGTGTTGTTGTAACTTAAAAAGTTTTTGCTTATGTTTGTTAATAAAGGGGAATATATTTGTGTTACTCATCAAAAGCATCAGTCAAACAATGAATTTTATCTGCCGCTGTTTTCCGCTTTTTGTATCTATTCGTGCTTTCCCGAACTTAAGAAAATATAAATAAAACTGCCATGCCTGTCAAAGAGAATGTTTTTGTGATATAAAAGCCGGCCAAGTGAGAGTAAATTTTCAATTTAATTTTATTATTTGTGTTATAGCGGCAATAGAAATACACACTCTGTGAAAATTTCAACTGTCTATCTACCTATTACGGTTCTTGAGATACAGCCCGCTGACAGACAGACGGACGGACGGATAGCGGTGGTTTAGTAATAGGGTTCCGTTGGTTACCAATTGATTACGAAACCCTAAAAAACAGACATACAGAATTATTCATCCAATGTGTTGTTAGTAGTGACGAGTGAGTGAGTGAGTGAGTGAGTGTGTGTGTGAGTGTGTTGTGTTTGACTAGTGATTAAGTAATAGACTACTTTTAGTTTTAAGTAATTTTACATCTGTCTGTTTTGTGCGAGCCCCAAATAAACATTTTTCTTTCTTTCTTTAGTAGACTCGATCAAAACTTCAGAGAGGTTTAGAGGGAATATGCATGAAATAAATATTTATTTTCTATACAATTAAGCTAAAAATATACAGAAATATAATACTAACAATGAAAATAGAATGAAAATTGCTTGAAAAACAAACGAGATATAATTATTTTAATCAAATATATTTGTCCCTCTCGCGAAAACGCTGTTTTCTATAGCAGCTGTATATGCGTCATGGACTTTGGCGTCAAAGTTCATATCGGACTTCTCTTTCTAATTGTAATCTGAGAAGCTTTGTAACTTCATCTATGATGAAGGTATTAAAAATAATTTCATGATTGTTTACATGCCGTATGGTGTCGGCCGGTGCCGTGTGGTGCCTTAAAAGAATAATACCATCCCATCACTTCCCGTGGGTGTCGTAAGAGGCGACTAAGGGACTCACCAGAGAATGGGCAGCAGCGTTCTCTGTAAAACTCAGCACCATACACTGCGATCGCCAACCCGCCTGCCAAGCGTGGCGATTATGGTAAACCCCCCCTTTTGGGGGAGACCTATGTCCAGCAGTGGACGTCTTTCGGCTGTTATGATTGTTTACTAGAGCTAATAAGTTTTTCATTTTGCAGATAAAAAAATCGCATGCATATTCCCTAACTAAGTTTGAGGAATTTTATTCATATGATATTCGAGCATTTGAAGATAGAATTCCGCGCTGAATATACTCTTCTAATAAAATAAATGTTTTACCGAACTAATAAAATCGTAATTCTAATAAATAAAGTGTCACCGCGCGTGTCAGCCCTGTGCTCTACCAGTAGCCGTTGAGTGGGTGGCCGCCCTAAAAGCGCCGCTAATGCATCTCGCGCGACCGTTCACTACGTCCTTTATTACTTGCCTAGCTACTAGCGCTAGTAGCTATATTCGTTGGTAGATGGTAAGTGTGACTGTGGATATACGAGAGGTTATAGAAAGATTTTCATATTGTGATCTTTATGTGGATATGTCATCGGAACATTGCAGCCTCCGTAAGATTGTAATAATTGTTTATGGTGATGATATCTCGATATATTATGAAAAAATTGTTTTGTATACAATCAATCCCACCCGAATTCAATAGTTTCCAAAGTGTCCGTGGCTTATTAAGAACTAGTGGACGTCACGCGGTTTCACCCGCGTAGTTCCCGTTCCCGTGGGAGAACGGGGATAAAATATAGCCTATGTTACTCCCTGATAATGTAGCTATCCATTGCTGAAAGAATTTTTCAAATCGGTCCAGTAGTTTCGGAGCCTATTCAATAAAAAAAAACAAACAAACAAACAAATCTTTCCTCTTTATAATATTAGTGAAGAAAATATTTTAAAATTTCACGCGACAGTTCACCTACAATTTTACGACGTTTGCAATTTTCCGGTGACAGATATATTATTATACTAGATGACCCGCGCAACTTCGTCTGCTCCGCTCCTATTGGTCTTAGCGTGATTTTAATTATATAGCCTTCCTCGATAAATGGGCTACCTAACACTGAAAGAATTTTTCAAATCGGACCAGTAGTTCCTGAGGTTAGCGCTTTCAAGCAAACAAACTCTTCAGCTTTATATATTAAGTATAGAAGTATAGATTTTGCTTCAAAGTAATAGCTTTTTACAGTTATAGTCACATATAGTACCTGAAACATAAACATTTTTAAACTAATGCTACTAGTGTGAAAATGTCGTCGTAAAATTACTTGCCTAACAACTTTGATAGTGGGTGTGAGAGTGAAAAAATGAAGAGATATTCATGTGATCTTTCGGAAGTAACACCGAAGGAAATAAGTTAAAACAATGTCAATAATGACACGATAACGACAGAATATTGACAGTAACAAATAAATAACTAATCATTTCTAAAATTAACATCACCGCAGTATCGGGTGCGTTTACACCGTCTCGTCTCAAAATCAATCAAAATCAAAATCAAAAGGCATTTATTCAAATTAGGCTGAAAATCAGCACTTTTTGAACGTCAAAATTTACATGAAGACAGTCCCCCAAATCGCCCAGCCCGTCACCACTTCCTAGTGTTTCAGCTGGGAAGAAGAAGTGGCCAACAAACTCCCCAGCAACACAACTGTCTGTTAAGTTTAAACAACTTGAATTTATATAACATTATCCAACAGTTTATGAAAGATGTTGATCATAAAATAAATAAATGGATGGCACATGTCCGCTAGCATACCATTTTATCCCAAAAATTACATATGAAACAATGATAAAACTAATTACATATATAGGTAATGAAATAAGTAAACTCAAGCATACAATACTAATCAAAATGAGCCTCCACGAATAAATGGCGTGCCCGCTTACATGTTCAACAATGTAATTTAACCATAATCTGTGACCCAAAGTCACAAGTGATAAACTAGGACCATCGCAGTTAAATTATAACACTTAAAAATTTTAACAATAATAAACCACGGACAGCAAGACGACCAGTCACCACAAGCAGCACCCGTTCACGAGCATAACGCAAAGATCAGCCATTACCTCCCTCGCCATATTAGAGGGAAGGAGGTAACCCGATCCCCGACGCTACCGCAAGCAGCGACGTCTAAGGGAGCATGACGAACCTGCTGCCGGTTTCTCAGACAAAATCATACTTATCTAGTCTACTTTGTCGAGGTCGCTAGTTAACCACATACTGCAATACAACTCATAAAAAAACAAGCTAATGAGAAGATTATGTCAATAAATAAAAATAAAAAAAAACAAAAATGACCTATACGGTCAGAATAATAAACAATGTCATCTTGAGCAAGTAAAGAATCTACGAAAGAACATTTAGCATTGTCTCGTGTTCAACACAGCGACCAACTATTTTTATCGTCGAAGTAATCGTTTATAGTATAATATGCCTTCGAAATAAGGTTAGATTTCACTTTCGCTTTAAAAGCATTAAAAGGCAAGTCTAGAAAAGAAAGAGGTAACTTATTATAAAAACGGATACCGATCCCCACAAAATGGCCCTGGACCTTACGAAGACGGTGGAAAGGAGCATGTAGTATGTGCTTATTTCTGGTGTTAAAGCTGTGGATATCACTAGTTTTGGCATATAAATGTATATTTTGCCTGATATACACTATGTTGGCAAAAATGAACTGCGAAGCAACCGTGAGAATACCTATTTCTTTAAAAAGTTCCCTTAGAGAGACTCTCGACCCAAGCTGGTATATCGCTCGTACGGCTCGCTTTTGTAGGACAAATATATTTTGTATGTCAGCAGCTTTTCCCCACAGTAGCATACCATAGGACATAACACTATGGAAATAACTAAAATACACTAACCGAGCTGTGTCGACGTCAGTAAATTGTCTAACTTTCCTGACGGCGTAGGCGGCAGAGCTAAGCTTTCCCGATAGTGTTGATATATGAGAGCCCCATTGAAGTTTGGCATCAACTGTTATGCCCAAGAAAACAGCTGAGTCTACAGTTTCGAGCACCTCGTCACTTAAAATGATATTGGGTCCTAGATTTTTAACATTAGGTAAGGCAAATTTTATACATTTTGTTTTCTTAGGGTTTAGAACTAGATTGTTTGTTGTAAACCAATTTGTAACCATGGTGAGTGCACTATTTACGTCGTCAAAATCGTGTCTATTCCTATCAACTTTAAAAATAAGGGAAGTATCATCAGCAAAGAGAACAACATCACATATATCCTTTAAATAGAATGGTAAATCATTTATGTATACAAGAAACAAGAATGGACCCAGTATTGACCCTTGGGGTACACCTAAATGAACTGGCAGCCCGGAAGACTTCGCACCATTAACATCTACACATTGGAACCTATTATGCAAATAAGAATCTATTACGTTAAGAGCTTCATTTTGGAGACCGTAGTGACGTAGCTTTCGCAATAGCGTGTCATGGTGTACACAATCAAAAGCTTTGGAGAGGTCACAGAAAACTCCAATCGCATTTTGCGAGTTCTCCCATGCGTTAAATATGTGTTTAAGGAGAGCAACACCTGCATCTGTAGTCGAACGACCTTTTGTAAAGCCATATTGATTTTTATGAAGGAGGCTATTTATGTTAAAAAAACTTAGTAATTGCTTGAGTATCAATTTTTCAAATATTTTACTAAAAGCAGGTAAGATGGATATAGGCCTAAAGTTACCTATGTCATTCTTATTACCTGATTTAAACAAAGGAATGATTTTACTACTCTTCATGAGGTCAGGAAAAGTTCCTAAATCAACACATTTATTAAAAGTAACAGCAAGATACGGGGCTACGATGTCAATTATGTTACTCAAAAGTCTAATAGAAATGCCCCAGTAATCACCAGTGTTTTTAGACTTAAGTGTATTAAAAACATTAACTACGTCACTTGGCGTTACATGCTCGAAACTAAATAATTGACTACATTTAGGCGCACTACAATGTAAGAGCTTTTCAGCATTAGACGGGGACGAATTTAAGGAGCGAGTAGTAGTTATAGGTATGTTGGCAAAAAAGTCATTAAATGCCTTGGCTACGTCAGCTGCTGTACTAACTAATTTATTATCAACAATTATCTCTACTTGGTTATCTTGTTTAACACACTTGCCTGTTTCATTGTTAATGATTTTCCAAGTAGCTTTTACTTTATTATTCGATTTTTTTATCGTTTCGCTTAAGAATTTAGATTTAGCAATAGCACAAACCTTTTTAAATAATTTAGAATAATTTCTGACATACTCTAGAAAAGGAGTATCAAATTTATATCTTTTTAAACCATATAACTCGTATAGTCTCGCTTTACTTTTATAAATACCCGCAGTAGCCCATTGGTTGAAGCCAACGGAGGTATTGGTAGCGCTTATAGTTTTGGACTTAAATGTAGATTGGTACTCTTTTTGCACAACATCAAAAAGGGCTCCATAGATTTCATTAGGATTTTCATGTTCTACTATGGAAGGCGCAATTTTTTTAGCTATATTATGTTTAAACTTATTGCAACGACTAACTGTATAAGGCCTGCATACTATTTTATGCGGCTTTTTATTTTGTGGCATAGGAAAGCTAACTAATAGTCCACAGTGGTCAGACGTTAAGTCACTTAACACCAATTTATTCTCAGCATCACAATTACTATAGATGTTATCTAAACAAGTTGATGAAGATGCCGTGATTCTAGTAGGTTCAAAAAATAGATTAACTAAATTAAAGGACTTAAACAGATTGAGAAGTCTAATGCTTAATGGATTAATTTCTAGAATATTAACATTAAAATCCCCACATAAAATAATATTTTTATTATTTGATTTTAACTTATTAAGTGAATCTTCTATTACCGATTCGAAAAGACCAAAATCTCCAGAGGGCGGTCGGTAAACGCAAATTATAACGTAACGCTCAAGTTCAACACAAGACAACTCAACAGTGCGCTCGATAGAAAGGCTAACTATATCTAAACGTTGTTTACATTGTAACTTGTTTGAAACAATGACTAATGAACCACCGCGAATAGCACTTCTTCTTACAAACGCACTTTGAACAGTAAAGAAATTATCATTCATTAAAGCTACTTCATGTTCTTTCAACCAATGTTCAGTCTGAATATTGGCTCCAGTTACTAGCCCCGTTTCTGCAAATATCGACGATACAATTTCTGTGTTTACGTAACTTTTCATTTCAACATTTTTGGATACAAGATTCGCTTTTATTATACCAGTACCTCCTTTCACACCAATAATTTAAAATTCAACCGTCATAAAATTATTTTAAACCCTTGAGAATGGCACTCAAGTTTGTCTATACAACTTATAAGAACAGACAATGACACACAATACAATCTCCGGTAAACTATAAAGATTTTATCTGAATTCGCTACCGTGTACTGATATAAAAATCCCGGAATATTCTTACCGTAAGCTTTTACAGTTTGTTATAAAAATAAAATAAAAATTAAAACTCGGACCTCTAATTAGGCAGTTACCGACTCTTCGATACAAATTCTGTGCTCGTTATATAAATAAAAAAGGTATTTTTTTCGCTTTTTATCTTGGCTTATCTTTAGGGACCGGGTCTAAGATATTGAGGGAACATGGACGTATAAATTTGAGGTTTTAGATGATTGGAAATGTTTTTGTTTAGGTATTTCGAGTTGTTTTTGTAGTAAAAATAAAAGTGTTGTCAATCTATCACTGTTGTTGAGTAAATATTCCTAAATTATAGCTGTTTATATAGTCTATGTATGAAATTGATGTGCGCATTAAAAATGGACAATTTATTTTCTTATCTTCGTCTCTAAAAAATCTAAGTATATTTTTACTTGATTAGTTATATTTTGCGTCGATTTGGAGGCGTTCGTGACAGATTCCACACTTGACAACACACGGGAAAAAGTGGAAGGTTATGGGGGAGACCATGGCTAGCAGTGGGACAATATAGGTTGATAGAATAGTGATATTTTGTACAGGCTCAGAGGCATTAAAATGTTGTGTAAAGCAAAATATGAAAGAAGTAATAAAATTAAGTGGAGAGTGGATTCTGACATTGGGATTGATTTAACACTTAAGTGTCTTCATTTGAAATATTCTCTAAAAGAATCACTCTTGTGCCCTTACTTTCAAATTACTTAAACCACTCATTATTACTTCGCTTTGTATTGTTTCACAAAAAACGAATTAACGGATTAATTTTTAATGCCCATCCTTACGACTTCCCACCGCATGTACAATCGCGCGCAATAAAAAATGTTATTAAAAACTCGCCAAAATGTATAATAATTGTTGCATTTTTGTAATAAAAATAAAATTGGGAATTTTAATCTTATGCAGTTCCGTAACAGAATGGGTTTGGAGATAAAACGCGGCTCGGTCTACTGCGGAATTTTTTGCTTAATAAAATGAATAAGATACGACTATACTGTGTTTAATATTACACGTTTGCGTTATTGCTATGCAGAGCCAGTTTTTTCAGCATAAGAAAAGAATATTTACTCAATTCTGGATAGCAATAATATAGTATGCAAGAATAAATCCAAAAATGGCACGGTGATTTGTGGAAATCGGTTTACACAAATGATGGGGAGAAATGAGGAACATGTCGATTTGAGTACGAAATCGGAAAGTAATTGGGGTAGATAGAGGAGACGAAAGCGTAAGCCCGATAGCCTATGTATGATTTGCGTGTAAAATATGGCTAGGAAAGAGTTACCATTGTATGGAAGGAAAAGACATCCTGCACCGATCCCAACTAAATTAGGATATAGAAAACCCAGATTTAACAGGTGTGATAGGTACTTAAGTTGCTGGACCCGAAAATATATATTTTATTATTCGCAATTAAAACCCGCTTATTGAATCGTACACCCACGGCAATGTTAATTGGTCGTTATCGCTCACGCCATCTTGGACTTTTTTCGAAATTCGAAGTGTAGTTTTTTTTCTCGTAAATCTAGTTGTTTATTAGGGTCGATTGACATTGTGTTGATAACATCTTTGGCCGACATTTCGCTTGCGTTTTTTTTGTGGCAACTTTGGTTATTTACGATATCTAAGGTGCACGGGCGTAAGACTGGGTCGTAAGGCGCCTGTTGGCTGTTAGTTTTATCGCATCGGGTTGGGAATTTTTCGGAACCTAAGCTAAAAAGAGTAAACGTATAGGTTAAGTAATTAGTTTTACCGAATAGTATGTTTACAACAACGACAAAACTCAGCACACTTGCCGGGAGATTTAATAAATAAGACTACACTTTACTGACTACATTACAGCATAGCTAGTACTGTATTGGAGCAAGTTAACTCGCCTATTGTAACGCATCATAGTAATGCCACAGTACAAGTCCATGCAGTCGGCCAACACAGGCGTTGATATATGTATGGAGAGTCTTAGTAGTTCGACCCTCTAATACAAGACTGGTGATATTAGTACGTGGTACTACTAAAAATGAATGCAATGGCCATTCAGTGAAAAGTTAAGTCATTTGAAGTCCTCAATAAATCTGCCGCCTGTAGCATTAGATGTACTGTAGAAATATATTTGTGGCGGCCAGATTTTATAAACCTATTCTTGGTACTATGTTGACTGGTCTGCACTATACATATCTACGAGCACGTGTCATAGTCACAAGATGGAAACATTTTAAGAATCAATATATTTTTTTAAAAGCGTAACCGTGGAGTTTCGTGCCGGTTCTTCTCTGCTGGCCGGAAAAAAAAAAGACAAAAGAAAATATTGCTTAAATAACCAATATTGTGCCCTGAGATAAGGTTCTGTCAGATGACCTATATACTCGGACCCTGAAATCCATGTCTAAACCATATCTCTCTATCAACAGGAAAAAGACATCCACAATGAACGATGCGACATGGACCTAGCGAAGCAGGCGAGCGACTGCCTATCAGTAGCGCTGGACTCCGTGCTCTGTTCCACCCGCTTCTACGAAGACCACCACGACATGTGCACTGACGAGGTGGAACTCCTCACTGCGCTACGGAACAGGGCGCACACGCTCATCAGGTAAGAGGGATATATATATAGTGTGCTAGAGCGAGAGGGATGATGAGGACTAACAGGACATGAGCACTGACGAGGTGGAACTCCTCACTGCGCTACGGAACAGGGCGCACACGCTCATCAGGTAAGAGGGATATAATATATAGTGTGCTAGAGCGAGAGGGATGATGAGGACTAACAGGACATGAGCACTGACGAGGTGGAACTCCTCACTGCGCTACGGAACAGGGCGCACACGCTCATCAGGTAAGAGGGAGATGAGAACAATAGTAAAAATGAAGGGAGACTTTTACCCAGGGCTGGATGTAATAAGTTTTATTAATAATTTGAGTTATTGGTTAAAAGAGTGTCCGTGGAGTTTCCGAGACGTTCTTCTCCATAGAGACCTTTTTTTAAGTATGGAATATCATCAAATGAGTCCTCCTGCTCTGGGCGGAGCAGAAGGGAGTGTCAGACTCTTACTGAATAAAACACGTCCGTGTTCCTCCCAATGCCCGCTGCATTTCAGGGCCGCGGAAACTCTTTCGAACTAATTCCGCACGTTTTCGAACGTGCAAATAAATAGCTTCATATCTTTGCCTTCGTCTGTCAACTGTCAACACGCGAAGGCGCGCTGTTGGAGAATATAGTGACTTTCGTATGTTAGACCGCGAGTTTACGCCTAAAATCATTGTGAAAGTGAACTTATAACTGTGAAACCTGTGAACAATTGTTTGTAGCTTAAAATAATAAGTGATTTAAACAAAAAACAGTGATTGAAAAACAAAAGTGACAATCAAGTTTGCATAGTTTTTCCAATCCACCCCACAATTTTTAATTTTTTCGACATCAACCTTTTAACTATGTCAGAATGTCATCTGACATTTGGATAAGTGTTGCCATTGTAGGAAAATAATTACCACCATGAATTCCAAAAATGTTATCGATTTGACTAGAGCGGGAAATCATGCTCAAGGCCAAAATAACTATTCTGATGAAAATCAAAAGAATATAACCTCGCCTAAGAAACTTGTTCAACAAGTCTTCCACCCAAGCCTTTTTAATAGGCAACGATCTAGTTCACTAAGTGAAACTTCATCCAAGCAGTCGGGTTCATCCAACAACCCTATCCTACTCACCTGCGAAAAAGACCCAGGTGAAGTCACAGCACTAAAGCCAGCCGCACATGCATCTACAGATGCAACTCAACCTCCACCATGGCAACGAGTTCCTACATCTAAGAAAAGAAAAATATGCGACAACTCGCCTCCGTCAGTTGAGTCAGAAAACCGATTCTCAAACCTACCGGTTGACCTAACAGAGGACACACACACTGAGCCTAAGCCACCAAATAAGCCCCCTCCTATTGTTCTGTATGGGATTGAGGATCTGAACGAGCTCACCAAACTCATTGAGTCTGTAATTCGCCCAGAAGAGTTTCGGTATAAAATAATAAATAAAAATCTCCTGCGCATTATGATTAACTCTACCGATGATTACAAGCAAGTAATTGATCTGATCCGACAGAAGGGATTAATCGGACACACCTTCTCCCGTAAAGATACGAAATGCTACCGAATAGTAATAAAAGACCTCCATCATACTACTCCACATGATACCATCAAACAGGAGTTGGAAAAATCGGGAAACAAGGTCAGAGGGGAAATCATCAACCACCGATATGGACCAAACAAAACACCTACCTCCACATTTTTTGTTAATTTAGAACCTAGCCCAAATAACAAACTAGTTAAAAGTATCGAATATATCCATCACCAACGCATCAAAATTGAAGACCCACGCAAAACTAAGACAGTTGTACAATGTCAAAGATGCCAACAATATGGCCACTGCAAAAACAACTGTATGAGGCCATACAGATGTGTCAAATGTGGGGAGGGCCACAAAACTTCTGAATGCCCCAAAAAAGATAGAAACACACCCGCCAAATGCGCTCTTTGCTCCTGCGACCATCCTGCCAATTACAAAGGTTGTAAAGTTTACAAAGAAATACTGTCTAGAAAAAAGAAACCAAGAAATATTCCAACCGGCAATCCAAACTTTCCTACTCAAGTAATCTGCACCAATATAACCTCAGAAAGCTCCGCTCTACCCCAGCCTAACTCCTATCGCAGATCGGACCAAAAATACTCAGATATTGTTGCTGGTCGCCCCAAGGTTCCTCCACGAGACAATGCCATTACATCTAGCCACATAGAAAACCCTCAACAAAATGCAACAGCCATGGAACAACTCTTATTTAAGCAAAATGAAAAAATCGACCTTCTCCTACAACAAATCAGTACCCTAATGGGCTTACTGACTACAGTCATCACTAAACTGACACCATAAATGACTACTCTACGAATCGCAATCTGGAACATCAATGGATTGGCTCCCAATATCCAAGAGTTGGAGACTTTAATAAAAGCCAACAAACTAGACGCCGTATTAATTTCAGAGTCGCACGGGACGTCCAGAAGCACGTTCCGTATCAAAGGATATAACGTTTACCACTGTCCCCATCCTGATGGTAGTGCACATGCTGGCTCAGCGCTGGCCATCAGAGCGAACCTGAGACATTCACTAATAGAATCATATTCTACAGTACATATACAAGCTACTTCTGTTAGATTGGAGGACCGAGCAGGCCAAATTATTCTATCCTCAATTTACTGCCCACCAAGACACAAAATAACTGCAGACATGTTCAAAACCTACTTCAATACTCTTGGCCATAGGTTTATTGCAGGAGGTGACTGGAATGCCAAACATACATTTTGGGGATCCCGCTGTATCAGCACTCGTGGACGCGATTTGAAACGTTGTGTCGATGACAACCGCTTAAAACCGATATCTGCAGGTGAAGCTACCTACTGGCCTAGCGACCCAAGGAAACTGCCGGATCTCTTGGATTTCTTCATCAATATGGGTATAGATAGCTTACACACTACTATCGAATCAAGTCTAGACGGGTCATCAGATCACACACCGGTGATTCTCACAATTAGCACTAGTGAGCTTACTCGGGAAATAACTGAGTCTCTGACGAATAGTCATACTGACTGGGACGGCTTCAAGACCTACCTCAATGAAAACTTTACTGCAACTATTCCACTGAAGAACCAAAATGATGTAGATAACGCCTGCACATATCTCACTAACGCCATTCAAGTGGCTGCCTGGATCAACACACCCTTCCGGCTCAAACGTTACACCAACCACTCTCATCCACCAGACATAACGCAAAAAATCTTAGAAAAGCGCAGACTTAGAAGAATATGGCATCAATCCCGTCATCCTCTTGATAAAATCAGTTACAACAAAGCAGCAAAGGAGCTAAAGGCTATAATCCAAGAGTCGACTAACACAACGTTGACAGCTAACCTACAGATGATGTCCCCTTCGGGAGTTGGCGGGAACTCGCTCTGGAAGGCCACTAAAAACTTAGATAAGCCTCAACAATCCTATCCTCCAATCAGATCAGGGGGTTCTTGGGCCAGAACTGACTTGGAAAAGGCCGAGGTATTCGCAAAGCATCTGTCCTCCGTATTTAAACCCAACGAAAGTGTTGTTGATGAGCATGAAATTGACGCAATATTGGAACAAGATTTGCAGATGTGTATGCCTATCATACCCACAACACCCAAAGAAATAGCGAAGGAAATCAGAATGCTAAACTCGAGAAAAGCCCCGGGATTCGACCTGATCACGCCTTGCATACTTAAAAATCTTCCCAGAAAATGCGTTTCTTTCCTAGCCAGTTTGTTCAACGCAATTTTTCGAACATCTCACTTTCCTGACCTGTGGAAAATCTCCGAAGTTGTCATGATCCATAAATTAGGTAAACCTGAACATGAGGCCTCGTCTTATCGGCCGATAAGCTTAACGCCTGTACTCTCCAAACTGTGGGAGAGGATATTCCTCAACCGTCTAAAACCGTGCATGGATGCCAATGATGTTGTTCCGTCTCACCAGTTTGGCTTTCGAAAATCTCACTCAACAATTGAACAGGTTCACCGAGTTTACCAAACAGGAAGACAGGCTTTCGAACGTAAAAAGTTCTGCTCAGCAGCATTCCTCGATGTTCAGCAGGCCTTTGACCGTGTCTGGCACAAAGGACTGCTGGTTAAAGTGAAGGAAAAACTTTCACACTCAATGTTCCTGCTCATCCAGTCGTATTTATCCGACCGTTGCTTCCAAGTGAAACAAGGCGAAGCAAGATCAAGATTGATTGAAGCGAAAGCTGGTGTACCACAGGGATCTGTTCTTGGCCCAGTGTTGTATAATATCTTTACATCAGATCTACCCACATTGGATGGCATAACAACAGCAACATATGCTGACGACATAGCCTATCTATCAGTTGATGACAACTCAGAAATGGCCAGCAAAAGACTCCAAAAACAACTAGACGAAACTCATAAATGGCTCTGTAAGTGGCGAATTCGTGCCAGTGCTTCCAAGTCTAACCATATCACATTCACGCTCAGGCACGGAAACACACCACCTGTTAGACTTGGTCCTGACACCCTACCACACACAGATTGTGTAAAGTATCTTGGTTTCCACTTGGATAGGCGCCT
This sequence comes from Lacanobia wlatinum, assembly GCA_947578705.1. NCBI lineage: Eukaryota > Metazoa > Arthropoda > Insecta > Lepidoptera > Noctuidae > Lacanobia > Lacanobia wlatinum. Next base: position 20,498,978 of record OX388046.1, read on the forward strand.
AACATGGAAGCATCACATTAAATGTAAGAGGGACGAGATAAACTGCAAGTTCCGCAACCTGTATTGGCTCATGGGAAGAAACTCAGTGCTCTCTGTAGACAACAAACTCCTCATCTACAACTCGGTCCTCAAGCCCATATGGACATACGGGATTCAATTGTGGGGCGTTGCCAGCAAATCCAATATACTCTGCCTGCAAAGAGTTCAAAATGGTATCCTGAGAACAATAGCTAACGCACCTTGGTTTGCTAGGAATGACGAAATTCACGACTATCTACAAATGCCAACAGTAAACTCTGAAATCGAGATATACAAAAGACAACACAAAGCACGCCTAGCTTCGCATCCAAACCCACTAGTTAATGAACTGATAAACCCGACAGCGGTGGTAAAAAGGCTGAAGAGGAACCACCTTCTATAAGTGGGAGGCGCAGCACTGGCTGCTCCACCGTAACGCCATTTGTCATGGAACGAATTCGCTTATGGTCCGAGGACCGATTGCAAATAGAATAAGATGGAAAAAGAAAAAAAAAAAAAATATCTTTGACTGACCGCCCTTGACAATTTAAAAGTTTGGGTTTGAACAATCATTTCAGGGACTTACAACAAATGTGAACAGCTTATTACTTTTGGCGATTGTAAATTGGGCTATTCTTTAGAGTGAAGCGATCATTTCTTTAAAGCCTGACGAACAACGAGTGGCGTGTTTCAACAAATCAGCCGTGTTCAGTCTCTGACAACGGTCTGCGGCAGAATATTAACCGAAAATCTGTTAACACTAGCCATTGAACGAATACGTGCTGTGGGTGAATACGGTTAACCGAAAATTTGTTTACACTAGTCGGTGGCCGAATACGGGCTGTGGGTGAATACGGCTAACCGAAAATCTGTTTACACTAGTCGGTGACCGAATACGGGCTGTGGGTGAATACGGCTAACCGAAAATCTGTTTACACTAGTCGGTGACCAAATACGTGTTGTGGGTGAACATGGCTGACTGAAAACCTGTTTACACTAGTCATTGAACGAATACGTGCTGTGGGTGAATACGGCTAACCGAAAATCTGTTTACACTAGTCGGTGACCGAATACGAGCTGTGGGTGAACATGGCTGACTGAAAACCTGTTTACACTAGTCATTGAACGAATACGTGCTGTGGGTGTCTACGGCTAACCGAAAATCTGTTAACACTAGTCGGTGGCCGAATACGGGCTGTGGGTGAATACGGCTAACCGAAAATGAGCAAATGAGCCATTATAAATGAGCCATTATGATGAGCCATTATGATGAGTAAATGAGCCATTATAAACGGATCATCGGAAATTATGTGGAGCTTAGGCCCTTTTGGCACAATATTCTACTACATAAATATTATACCTATTGCATTCGATAATTGTAAGGTGTTTTCTATTGTGCCAATAAATGCGTTTTTCTATCTTTCTTTTTTTATCATTGAAAACACAAAATGTTCTCATGCAGACTGACAATTTTACTAATCCACAAAACTAAAAAATACATCATTTTCCCTGCATTTCCCATCACATACGCAAACACTCGTACTAGTTTATTTTTTCGCATCAAGAATAATAAAATAAAAAAACGTGCCCACTTCGGTTGGTACCCTCCAAATTACAGGGGAGGCGGGAAAGCATTACACAAATTAGATTATGCTCTAGTAAATATATATATGGATATAGATAGAGCGATCTTGAACTACGTATGTAGTGTGGTGGAGAAGTTTTTTGTTGATATGGCGATTTGGATGACTCGTGCTGTAAGTTTTTCAAGTTCATTATGTTAGGAAACTTTTTTAATGAAAGTAGGTTTTTTAGGAAAGCAGCTTCGCTCGTGTTTATATAGATTGTCGCTAAAAATACATTTGCAAAGACAGCATTAACACTCCTCATCAAATAAATCCTATGAGAACTCTTGAATTAAAAGTTCATAAATATGATTTTAACAAAATGCCATCATACTGTGAAGTAAAGAATGTAACTTCTTGATATAAAATCCAATGAAACAGTATGCATTTCCATCAAAATCGGGCCTAAAGGAATAACTTCTTCTTCTTCGTGTCGCTGGCATGACAGTATTTTTTTTTTATTTGGGTGGTGCAAAACATTGCCATTTCCACGGCATCGTTGGTGGCAGCAAAAAGGTCTCTTTGGCTGCATGTTTTGGGTCACAGAGGGCAAGATAGGTGGAGCATGGTTTGTAACTCGGCTCCACACCCACACCCTGCAGTTGATCCGTCACGGCAGACCCACTTTGCGAGGTTGTAATTACACCTTCCTGCTTGCGTTCTGAGGCGGTTCAGGGACCTCCAAGTGGATCACAGAAGGTCCCTACAGGAAGGTGTTCGCTTGGTGGTAAATACTTCATGGGCGGGGGGAAGTTTCCTGCCACAGTTTGCAGCGGGCGTTAGAATAACGAAAAACCTTTAAAGGAAAGACTGCTCTCCACGCCTGTTTGAAAAATTCACCCTGTAGATCATCTCTTACAAAGTCAACACCTGTTAACAAACATTTGTCCACACGTTGCTCCCTCTCAACCGGGATTGGTCCCTGTCCAAAGTAATTTACAAAAAGCTTTAATTAATAAGTTAAAAGCTGACACGTCACAATAAGAACAATGAGCTTGCATTGACGTCGCTTGAATGATGGCGTCAACGAGAGGAACCAAGGGGGTGTTTGTTGTATGTTCCAATCAAATGTGATTAATAGATTTGTGTGTAGTTTTTTTTTTATTTGTGATGGGTTTGCTCTTGACTCTAGTCTAGCTCAGAGATGACACAGACAAAGTCTACAATGAAGCGAGCTTACCCAGAAGGAGCCTGTTCACTCTAACTTTGAAGAGATTAGGGTTGTAAGCGTTTGGAAACACAGACGCAGGCAGGGTTCCACTCCTTTCCTGTGCGCATTATAAAAGACGTTTGGAAACGCTTAGTGCGAATTGGTCGAATAGCAACAAGGTAGGGATGGTAAGATGCAGTGCGCGTGTGGTAGTTGATTTTAGTACATTTTATAATTGCTGAGAATCCTCTTCTCATTTGAGAGGTGTGGCTAGCAGGAGCAATGCTTCTTGTACTATAGCAGACTAGCTTCCGCTTGCGACTTCGTACGCGCATAGTACGCGTTCCTGTAGAAATTTCGGGAAATCCTCTCTTAGTGCTCCTCTACGGAGTTTAGTGATGCTGCATCCCAAGCTTCAGCTTTCCACGACCAGCAGTTTCGCCTGTGCGTTGTCTGTTAGTCACTTAATCAGTCAGTAACGATAATAAAGCGTTTTATAAATGTTGATGACTAGCTTCTGCCAGCGGCTTCGCCCACGTGATCCCTAGGGACCATACTCCCGGGTTAAAATTATCCTATGTGTTAATCCAGACTATAATCTATCTCCGTGCCAAATTCCGTGAAGATCCTTTCAGGCGTTCTGATGTGAAAGAGTATTAAACATCCATCCTCACAAATTTTACATTTATAATATTTTTTTTTTTACTATTGATAGGCACGCGCTTGACCACTATCTCACCTGATGGTAAGCGATGATGCGGTCGAAGATGGAGCACGCTTGCCTAGAAGTTAGGTTACTTCTAGGCAAGCGTGCTCCATCTTCGACTCACTCTTGACTTAAAGACTCCCAGGTTGGATATTAGTAGGAAGTACTCGTAGGATGTTCTTGGCGTCGTATATCTTTTAAAATTCTGATGATTCTACAATCGAATATTTGTATTCGTTCGCGAAAACTGAATAATTAAAACTGCTCCCTTGCACCGGAATCCTCTTCCTCATAGCATAATTTCTGCCGTAGTTGCACCAAATTCATAATAGGCTGATTCATCGCAACCGGACTTGAATTGAACGATGTTCAATTGTTTACTTAGTTAGCCATCTCTGCCTACCGTCAACTGTGCATCTAGACAAACGAGACTTATTATATTTGTATTATTATTGCTCACGTTTGACTTCAATCTCACCTGATGGTAAGCGATGATGTAGTCGACGATGGAGGATGCTCGCCTAGAATAACCTGTTCACTCTTGACTTAAAGGCCCCCAGATTGTAGCTATTAGGAAACAGACTCCAGCAGGGAATTCCACTCCTTAGCTGTACGCAAAATGAAAGTATTCCGAGAAGATTTTGGTGCAAATCATGAACCAGTGGCATATCGCCGAATGTCTTCTAGTCCGATGATAAAACAAGCTTTGCGATATAAATTGATGGCAGGAAACTCTCCAAAACATTCCTCTCCTCTTTAATTAAACACAACGTCATTTAAAACACTTGACCCTATCCCTACACAACAGAACAGTCCTATGCCTTCCAACAATGGCGTGGCACTCCATTGTGTCCATATGTGCCGTGAATTCACTTGCTTTCTCCGTTTTAAGTACTGGGGCATAGAGTAGGGAATTATGTAGACAGACAGTTAGATTTTTTATTCTTAATAGGCACGCCTTTGACCACTATCTTACCTGATGGTAAGCGGTGATGTGGTCAAAAATGAAGCATGCTTACCTAGTAGTAACCTGTTCACTCTTGACTTAAAGACTCCCAGGTTGTAGATTGGAATGCTTGTCATAAGGTTGGTGTAGTATAGTAATATTTTGCTTGTTAAGATAAGCTTCTTGATTAATTTGATCGTTGTTATGTGGCGTTGTTGTTGCTTTCTTTATTTCAGCAAAACTGCTGCTTATTACCATCATCGTCATCATTCGTCGGGGTAATATCAGATTGAAATTGATCATCATTCGTCGGGTTTTAATTTTCATTGATTCTGTGCTGTGTTTTAGCTGTCTTCAATGTTCCAAAACATGCTTATTAAGTTCATGTACAAAGGCGAGCTTAACTCAATGTGCTCTATATCCATTTCGATTCCAAATATTGCTAAACTTTTGTATGTGTTGCATCTTGCACTGTTCTCATGAAATGCGAAATTTTAAGAAATTTTCATAAGCCTGAAATATATTTTTAAAATATGTTGATACGAAATATATCCAACAAAATAATTTTACGCTTATAAAACCCTAGGGAAGACATCAGCTGGCCGTCGCAAACTACCACAAATCATATCAGATCTGTAACATAATTAAATTGAACTAAAATTACCGCCACGTGCACTCTGCCATATCGCCCTACTCTGTGATGCTAGGGTGAGACATCGATACTCGCTAGATTACAGGCGATTATCGATTCGATCGGATACATTGATCGTGTTAGCTCAGGTTTTTAGGCAAATCTCTATTACAAAATTGAGATTTGCTATACCCAGCTTCTGGAAGACTAGCTGGTTTACACAGTAATTAACAACCGCAGATGATATCACACAGTCAGTTCAGCTACATAATTAAATTACTGCCACGTGCTCTCTGTTATATCTCCCTACTCTGTGGCGCTAGGGTGGGACATCGATACTCGCTAGATTACAGCCGATTATCGATTCAATCGGATACCGGTACAGTTAGGGTTGCAAGATGTAATAAATTAGCGGTGTTTGTTGCCATATGTGAGGATTGATGGCGTTTGTGCGGTGTTTTGTTATCTTGTTGTGTTTTCTTTGGGATTAACTGTCTTTTTGCATGGGTATGATAGGTTAGCTGTTTTTAAAGTAATGCGACATTCTGTGAAAAATGATGTGGAGAAATAAATTAGACTAGATTTTTATTGTTGAACTAGCTGTGCCCGCGACTTCGTTCGCGTGGATGTCGAAAAATATCTGTTGCATAGATAAAATCTACTTTAAATTAATACCTTGCGTATCCTGATCTCAAAATTAAGAAAATAGGAAGAGGGTAATGCAGGGGACTCTACCATCTCTTCCGGTTGAAATGCCGATTAGCCCGGGTAATCTCCTGGTACATACCTACCTCGAGCTAGGTATCAAAATCAACAAAACCGACTATCGAATGAACGATGGTAGGTAGTCTTCAAACTACGAAACAAAGAAACTGATGAATAAAGTTGATTCTTAATTTTGTCCAGCCTTAATTTTGTCTCTGGCGAGGCGGCGAGCCTCCTTGCCGGACTGCCGCCATGGGATCTAGAGGCGAGAGCCCTCGCGCTCATTTAAGAATGGCGCGTGAAGGCGAGACTCCTCTGCCGCGGCAAATCGCAGCACGGCGGACGGAGCTCCGGCGGAATCTCATGGCAGTATGGAGACAACGACTGTCGCAACCCAGCGCTGGGCACGCCACAATTGCGGCGATAAGTCCCCTCTTTGAGGAGTGGCTAGAGTGGCGCCACGGCGTCCTTGAGGATCGCCCGGAGGACACGGTGGAGCATACGGTGGAGGTCTGCCCTGCTTGGGCGGAGCACCGCCGTGTCCTCGTCGAGGCGATCGGCGACGGCGACCTGTCGTGGTCGGCCCTGTTTCAAGCCATGGTCCGGAGCGAGGAGACTTGGGAAGCGGTCACCTCCTTCTGCGAAGCAGTAATGCTAGCGAAGGAGGAAGCCGAACGCGTGAGAGAGAGGGAAACCTCACGCCCCAGCCGCCACAACAGAAAAAGACGCCCCGGGCGTCGGGAGTCGCAGGGCGATTCTCGGCCACCGTAGGCGGGGGCCTGCGGACGGCGAGCATTGGGTGGCTCGCCGTCTGATCACAACCAGGCCCAGGTCAACGGCGCGCTGTGTTTCACGCGCGCCTCAAAGAGCTGTCAGCATTAAAGACGGGGCCCGCTAGGGCCAATTCCTGCCGGGGTCGCGGGATTTATTCGAAAGAGTCACCGCGGCCCTGGAACGCAAAGGGCATTAGGAGGAACTGGATGGGTTTTAGTCAGTAAGAGTCTGACACTCCCTTCTGCTTCACCCAGAGCGGGAGGAGGCATTTGATGATTTCCCATCCTTAAAAAAAAAGCAAAAAGAAACAGTTTCTTTGATTTTCCCTGACAATTGCAGATTACAGAACACCGATAATTTTTTTACAATTTATGTTAATTAGTTCTACCGGGTTTATAGAATCGATTTACTGTGTAAGAATAATCGAATTTTTTAAATCGATATTTAGTAGGTACTGAAAGAGGAGACTTATTAAATGAGGAGCTCGTAGCTAAATAATAACAGTCGCACGGGTCGATCTTCATGGTTTACCAACTCTTGCCTAGGTGTCTCTGTGAACAGGTGACCATATTATTTAACATACCGCGACTTCGCCGTGTTGATCGGAAGCTGATCCGAATATAGTTGGGAAAAGGTTAAGCATATGTTAGAAAAGACAGACAATACCATTTGGCCCCAATTGGGGCTGACGGTCCTTGAGAGAGTAACTCTGCCGTTTTATGTCCTTTTCATTGAATGGCGGCCTAAATGATCCCCAATGCGCAAATGTGTCAAAGTGGCGAATGGGTCTGTCATGTGACAATATTTAATTAACAGGCTGGCAGATGCTTAGGCCGTCAATGAATAGGGTAGGTAAATGTGTGACGAAAATATAATTATGAAATTATTTATTTTTTGGAAATCCTAAATTCTATTAAATGCCGGGATGTCACTTAGACCGTCTCCCTAGTGGATAAACGTTTGTAATCTGTGCCCAGTTTTGCCAACTGTAGATTAAGTGTTTTTCGCAAACATTTCAGTTTTTTACCATGAAGCATCATCTGCCTAGCCTTTTCCCAGCTATATTGGAGTCAGCTTCCAGTCAAACGGGATTGGAGCGGCTGCCTACCAGTCCTGTACAACCCTACAATACTGGGTAACACGATACTTCTTGGCAAGACTGTAGGTGTCAAATTTGTCGGCTTCTGACAATCCGTAAAGACTGCCTGAGATCTCTTCTCGGTAGGTATGTTAAACTGGTCACCCATCCACAGACTGACCTTGGCAAGCGTTGCTTAACCTTGAAGATCGACCCGGCCGGCTATTATATTCCGTGGTACGTAGGAATCTCGGTATGTTAAAATGGTCACCCATCCACAGACTGACCTTGGCAAGCGTTGCTTAACCTTGAAGATCGACCCGGGCGGCTATTATATTCCGAGGTACGTAGGAATCTCGGTATGTTAAAATGGTCACCCATCCACAGATTGACCTTGGCAAGCGTTGCTTAACCTTGAAGATCGACCCGGGCAGCTATTATATTCCGTGGTACGTAGGAATCTCGGTAGGTTAAAATGGTCACCCATCCACAGATTGACCTTAGCAAGCGTTGCTTAACCTTGAAGATCGACCCGGGCAGCTATTATATTCCCTGGTACGTAGGAATCTCGGTATGTTAAAATGGCCACCCATCCACAGATTGACCTTGGCAAGCGTTGCTTAACCTTGAAGATCGACCCGGGCAGCTATTATATTCCGTGGTACGTAGGAATCTCGGTATGTTAAAATGGTCACCCATCCACAGATTGACCTTGGCAAGCGTTGCTTAACCTTGAAGATCGACCCGGGCAGCTATTATATTTCGTGGTACGTAGGAATCTCGGTATGTTAAAATGGCCACCCATCCACAGACTGTCGTTTTTACGTGAAGCGGCTGCCTACCAGACTTCCACAACCCATTAACAGGGTAACACGGTAGTTCTTGGCAAGACTGGAGCCAGATTTACTGGCTTCTGACAATCCGTAACGACTGCCAAAGATCTTCAAATGACTAAATGTTATTTTTTTTTCCTTTGGTATTAAGAGTTTCACAAATAATATACGCATTCATTCATTAAACAGTTCTAAACTGTTACTATTTAATTATCTCAATAGATGGCGGTGCGTGTATGTGCTTCACGTAATGAAACTTTAAACGAAACCTTTAAATACAAATATCTTTTGATTGAGTGAACCGATTGCGATGAAACAAAAACTAAGTTATACCTCCAGTTACGTACAATTTTAATGCGTGAAATTTATATACGTTATTTCTGTACTTTTTACGTGATGCCTGCACATCCAAACAGATAAACAGACAAACAGACAAAAATTCCAAAAATGATGGAAATGGGTTCTGTAAGTTACCCTTTATCTCCCTAGCTATTTTTTAATTTTTTATTTTGAATGTACAAAAACGACTCTTCAACAGATTTATTATATGTATAGATGTAGTATCATAGAATATGTAGGCGTGTGTGTGTGTAAAATTTGGTTCGCAACAGTAGTACGAGTATCTAATCCTCTTGTGGTGCAAATATAAATAAGACGGAAGGGATGATGAACTCTTTAAACCAAGAAAGCGCTATTTAACATACGCATCGTTTTGGGAATACTTTCATTGTGCGTACAAGTAAGGAGTGGAATTCTCTACTGCACAGTGTTTATTGATAGCTACAAACTGGAGGGCTTAAAGTCGAGAGTGACCAGGGTGCTTCTAGGCAAGCGTGCTCCGTTGTCGATCACATCAATGCTTTCCATCAGGTGAGATTGTGGTCAAGCCATCAATGATACAAAAAATACGCTGGTATTAATGAATGATACAAAAAATACGCGTGTATTTCAGTGGATAACGCTCATATTAGCGAAATCATGTCAAACTTTCTCCTTATGTACATTACAGTACCTAGTATAAAAAACCCTCCTACCATTAGTCTAAGTAACATTCTTCAAAGCAAGACTACCCCTTAACACCGACCTACCCTATACTTACACCTACCATTGTCAGCCCCAAATGAAAGGGTTTCGTCTCCCAATCAAAGGGCTACTCGTAACAAGTATCGAGAACCATTAGTAAGTGAGCAGAATCGAATTAAACTCTTCAGGGGTACTCGATAACATTGTTATACTCTTCATTGGAATTGAAGATTTTGATTCGATCGTGATGGCTTTTTCGATGTTTAATGGATTCTTTGTTAGCGAGAAATTCGTGTACTGGAATTACGGTTTGCATTTCGCTTGTTTGATGGTTATGTAAGTTGCATCATCGCAGCATATTCTGAGGGAAGAGCCTCTCTGGCTGCGCACAGGTCTTTTATGTTATCTTTTATTACTTAGTTATTATTGCTAGCTATTAAGTTATTTTATTTGTCATTCGCGAGTCCCAAATAAACTCTATTTCTTTCTTCATCATCATCGTTAGCCTTGTTCCATTCACTGCTGAGTATAGGTTCTCTCTTTTGTGTCATGCGTTCCTGTCTATGCGACTCTCATCTAGCTTTTTTATATTTCCATTTAGCCGTTGATCTTCCAACGCTCCTTCTACCGTCTTTTGGCAATTATTACCTTAGTATCAATCAAAGGGCTACTCGTTACAAGTATCGGGAACCATTAGTAAGTGAGCAGAATCGAATTAAACTCTTTAGGGGTACTCGATAACATTGTTTTACTCTTCATTGGAATTTGAGATTTTGATTTGATCGTGATGACTTTTTCGATGGTTAATGGTTTCTTTGTTAGCGTGTACTGGAATTTTGATTTGCATTTCGCTTTTTGATTGTTAGGTTAGGTATATAGTTGCATCATCGCAGCGCAGCATATGCTGAGATTCTCTGGCCTCGCACAGGTTTTTTATATTTTTATCTATTATTACAATTACAAAGCTATTGTTAGCTATGATTATATTTTTTTATTTGTCCTGTGCCCAAATAAACTTCTTTTTGTTGCTTCATCATCATCGTCCGCCTTGCTCCCACTGCTGAATATTGGTCTTCCCTTTTGTTCTATACTTTCCTGGTCTGTACGAGTTTCATCCAGTTCTTCCCCGCGATCTTCTCCAGCATTTCAATATCTGGTCGTTGATCCTCCAACGTTCCTTCTGTACTTTGGCAACTATTCTCTTAGTCATCGAAGGGCTACTCGTTACAAGTATCGATAACCATTAGTAAGTGAGCAGAACCGAATTAAATTCTTCAGAAGTACTCGATTACGTTGTTATGTTCTTGTTTAGTATTAGAATCCTGAGATTTTGATTTGACGGTATGGCTTTTTTTATTCTTAATGGATTCTTTGTTAGCGCGAAAATGGTGACATTTTGGTATAATTCGCGTTGCAATTTCCGTGTTCGAATGGTATGACGATGCAAAAACGTTATCATCATATCCGCGGTTTGCTAAATTCTACTTCTATTACCTATGTCGCCACAGGTTCCAACACTTTTTTTTTAATTACCTTGTGTACAGGTAGCTATGTCCAAATATAGATAATGCGAGTCTGAATCACACGAAAGGTTCCGTACCATAAACCGAAAAAATCACTTTTAATTAGTTTTTAAAGTCAATAAAAGCTTCACACTCTTTGAAGATTACAATTTATCACGATTCATAGTTTTTGAAGAATCATTCTCCATGATATGTAGTCAGAATTAACATCCAAGTCTTAAAATTCTCCATGAGATTAGATATTCAGAATTGTTCCTATTTTGAGTCACACTGAATACTACTGACATTTCGACCCAATTACTCCCAACTTAACTTTCAATTAACTAACGTACCGTATAAATTCAAAAGCCAAGGCCAAACCACTCATTATAATTACTTCACAAATTAATTTGACGACAATCTGCAAAGAGAACGCGCTTCAATCTGGCGATCTGCCAATAAGCTGCTTTGTAATTAGACTGCATGTCGCCTGTGACCAATCAGGGAGCTCCGCCCACCGATGGGTATTAAAAAGTCGGCTTGTTAAGTAAATGAAAACAGCCCTGTGTCCCGTGGTGTTGGGGTGTGGGGGTAGTGCTAGCGGTTTTTGAGCGGAGCGGAAAGCTTTTATCAACCAATAGTCTTAAAGGCAGAGGTATCTTTGTTGACGATGGTTAGATGACCATCTGAAATTGCTGTCTTTCTGTCTGGTAGATATCGCTCTCGTCAGCGATAAGACCGCCATTGTGCCCATAGAATTAAGTTTGTATAAAAGAGTTGTGTAATTATTTTTGGTGTACAATAAAGTTTACGAGTATTCTATCTATACATCTATGGCTCAACATTTCATAATACATACCTTTCTTCTCAAATAAGCTGTTTTAGATTATTAACTAATCACATCGCTAAAGCCTAAAAAATGTTAATCTGATAGTTAGCATTGTACTCAAAAACTGAAGGGTAGGGAACGCACCTGTGGTAGCTTGGTATTGCAGTCCATAGGCGGTGGCATCAACGTATCATAATGTAGGCCACCTACTTGTGCACCATTGTATGGCATAAAAAAACTTCTTCTCTTTTATTTTCGGCATTCTGATCAGGACCTAAATGAATTATTCTTGAAGATTCACAGTAGCAGTGGGTATATTGCTCATAATACTCGCTCGCTCGCAGAAGCACCTCGCCCCGTGTCCCATAATTTCACAGGGACATTTTTTAATTTATTAAAACGAAGCCCGATGATTATTTGATATTCAAAGTCAATATTTATTTTTTATTAGCGTCCGTTCTGTTTGCATCTGGACGTAGAGTGTTTGTCGTTGGTTGATTGTTTTCGTGTAATATATGAGGTGTTTATGTACTCCTGGTATCCTGGTACTGAAGACGAATTTAGTTGATTAGTTTTATACCTGACCTTACATATACTATGTTATTTATAAAGGTCTTATTACTTAATTGTGTCGTCTTGCTTCATTGACATGACTTTGACGAAGACTGATGGTAAGTATTTTCTATTTATAAAAGTGTTTATCAAGTTATATATTTGGATTGCTTATTACTGATATTGTATTCGTCTAGTGTCGTCTTAACACGTTGTATACCTGTAATATAAAATACAAATTGACATAGAGAAAATTTCGCCGTGTGCTTGATTTAACCATTAGCAAACATTTTCTTTTTTGAACTGTCCGTGTGATTACAAAGAGACAAAAATTAGGTCAGACTGTTATCGATTAAAACAATAACTTCAGTAGTATTTCCAACTTGGTCTAGGTCGCAGGCACATCTTTTTCTTCCATATGTATCAGCCGTCATCACAGTATTCAGTGCCTTCTTTTCCGTGATCTTTCTCACAATTCGTCTTTAGCCTTTCGTAAGAAACGAGTCTACCAAATCCTCTTTCTTTACAACCCTCTGCATTCCTACTTTCCTTGTCATATATTCTTCTAACACCAACAGAGCATCTGCAAATGACCCGACCATCCAACTGTCACAGCCTACAACTCAATACCGAAAACAATATTTATTCAATAACGCGAAGGGGTGCGGGGTCCTCAGCGCTGGGGTCGCATTCAATTTGTGTGTTGTCAATGATGCGCGCTCGATTTAATGGCAGGTGACGTTTGTCGTTTGTGTTGGTCCCCCTGGTTGATAATGGATGCGTAGTTGGTAGTAAGCGCATTGGGGCTTTACTCATGGGTGTAGATTTTCTTTTGGTGGTGATTTTGGTTTTGTGTTTGGTTATTTCTGTGTTATATTTAATGGTTGCAGTAAGTTGTTCCATGTGTACTCGGGCTAATTATGTTGACTAAACGGTTACTTGGTTTACGTTCGTCCTTTCTGATTTTTCGTTCGTTATTCCTTTCTTTTATTTTGTCTCTTTTTTCAGTTCTTGTTTTTCTATCTTTCTTGCCTTTTTATCGCTGCGATAAATTCAATTCGTTTATTAATTCAGATTAATAATGTCCATAATTGTTAGTAACAGAGGTCTTAAAACTATGTTAGTCAATATTAAAAATCAAATAGAAACAATTAAAACAAATCAATCAATAAAATTAAATTCAAAATAATAAAATCAGTAATGTCCAAAATGAAAATGTCAAAAAGTAAAAAATACATTCAAATAATAAATGTCAACAAATAAAATAATCATTAAACATACATACATTGTCATCTCGTCCCATGAAGGTGCATAAATCTCCCCAGCACTGCAGACTCTGGCCTCTCAGAAATCATCCTTAAGATTCCGTTGGCGCTCCCCCGAATCCGGCGCATCAGAGAAGCTGTTTTCTTACGCATAATGGCATAAAAGTCATCGACTCTTGCGTGAGCAAACATGCCTGACGCGCGATAAAGAGTACAGAGATTCTGCTACTATTTCGTTATTGGTTATTTCTTAGTTTTCTCTTTATTCTCTTCCCATCATTATTGATAGGCACGCGTTTGACCACTATCTCACCTGTTGGTAAGCGATGATGTGGTCGAAGATAGAGCACGCTTGCCTAGAAGCAACCTATTCACTCTTGACTTAAAGACTCCCGGGATGTATCTATCAGGAAACACAGACTCCGGCAGGGAATTCTACTCACATTTTTATCTGTGATCATTGTCAGTCACATACTGTTATTGAACGGTTATTCTAATACTTTAATTAGCATGACCTTGGCATTTAGCGCTCTTTAGTTCTATGCTTTGGTGTCATGGTTGTTTCTGCTTTCTTTTTCCTTCTGTATTGGTTTCATTTTCTCTTTATTTTTTTGTAAGTATCTCGTTTTTTCTTCATGCGTTTCTCTTTACATCTTCTGTCTTCGTTTTTGTGTTTCTGTATGTAAAATTTCTCCATTTTATTTATCTCTTCCTGCTTTTAGCTACATGCTCGCTTGTAACTCGCCCCTTCAGTAGCGTTACATACAACTGTTACATCTGTATTGGCTCGTGTTTGTTCAACATTATTATCTGTGTCCATTGTCCGTATGTCACATTCTGTCTATTAAACTGTAATTCTGATAGGCTGAGGGCTGTTTTACATGTACCGGGTTTTGAATACGCTTTTATAATTTTATTATTTCGTTCTTTATTGATGGATCCGCTGTCTGTTTTGTGAGGGAGATGTTTTTGCATAAAATTATGAAATTTGCTTTGAAATATTAGCTTTGTTGAAGAGTTGTATTTAAAAGCAACTTTATTTAGAGTACTTTTATTAGCTGATCCGGCTTCGAGCAATTATTTGTTATTTTGTGTATATACATACTTCCATTGGGCGTGTAGAAACTACAGGACGCCACCTGCTATGACCCTTGTTTTATTTTACTTCGTTTACGTTCATTATCTTTCTTAATTATTAACTTATCTTAATTCATTGACTTAACTTGTTAGGCAAAGGAGAGTCTTGTAGAGAGAAGTCATCACCACATTGCACAGACATTTGGCAATTTCAAAAGTTTGTGCTATAGCGTTTATAAATTAGGATCGGTACTTTTTTGACATGAGATTGGTTTGATCTTGACTCTAGTCTAGGTCAGAGGTGACAGAGACAAAGTCGACGATGGAGCGAGCTTACCCAAAAGAAGCCTGTTCACCCTTTTACTTCTAGACATACGTGCTCTATATTGTCAATCACATCATCGGTCACCATCAGGTCAAATGCGAGCTTATCAATAATCAATATATAATATTATTTTATTTTATTATTTAATATTATAAAGAGGAAAGTTTTGTTTGTTTTTTTGAATTGAATAGGCTCCGAAACTGCTGGACCGATTTGAAAAATTCTTTCAGCAATGGATAGCTACATTATCAGGGAGTAACATAGGCTATATTTTATCCCCGTACTCCCACGGGAACGGGAACTACGCGGGTGAAACCGCGTGACGTCCACTAGTCAATAATGAAAAGACATCTACACCGGCTGGGCTACTACGAGACGCGGTCACTAAGTTCATCTTAGAAAAGTACCCTTCCCACTATGGATAATCCGTTACAAAGACACCCACTATATTATCAATAACCATAACGGTTACACCCAAAACGATTACCGCATCATCTCTCTAATACAATTATACAAATTCACATAATTTTCTGACGCGTGCCCGACCAATAACTAAAATTATTCCTTACCACTTTTTATAATCCACCTATTAAAGGCAATATCAACCTTATGTCTTGCCAATTAAGCCTCTTTTAAAATGCAAATGATAAATTTGTCCAAATGCGCATTTTAACCACCGTGACACGGCAAAATCAATCTTATTTCGTCAGCCATACGGTCCTTTCCAAATGCAAAATATTAAATTGGTCAGCCAGCACGTGTTTCAGTGACAATGTTTGCTCTAGGGATTGCACCGGGAATTGAACCTGTGACCCAAGAGGATAGGCACGCGACTGATGTAGTGTGTGACTGTTATGCTAGTATATCTTTATTATAAAGATGACAGGAACAGTTTTTATAAACCTTCTAGCAATGACAGAAATGTGAAGTAGCGGTTATGTCAAGATTTATTAACGTGACGAGGATGTAAGTAACGGTTTTGAAATTTAAGCATTAAAATTGTTGCAACAACATGTTACTTAGCTTATTGTGAAAGGACTTTAAAAAATAATTACTATCACCTATATAATATTTGATGCTACGCAGCGTGTTTTGATTGCCTGTGAAACTATAATATCAATATTTTCATTAGCAGGGTTCCATTACTTCCTGCCAGGGTTGCGGAATTTATTCGAAAGAGTCACCGCGACCCTGGAGTGCAAAGGGCATTGGGAGGAACACGGATGGGTTTAAGTCAGTAAGAGTCTGACACTCCCTTCTGCTCCGTCCAGAGCGGGAGGAGTCATTTGATGATTTCCCATAAGGGTTCCATTACTTATCTCAGTACTTAGAACATTCTCCACTGTTTCCGACCAAACTGCAAGATTTTCCAGAACAGGGTTTGACATTGCCTTGCTCATCACCTCTTTCTGTATTATACTACCTTTACTCCACATTAGTCACAATCTTTGTTGTCTACGACCTAAGTTAATACTTGTAATTATCTTGAGCATTGAGACACTGTACTAACTAGAGTTAACATAATTTTGCCAGTCTGAATTAGCACTCCAAAATTCTAACATTTGCCATATTTCCAACATATATTCAACACCCTCCTAAAACACGCACAAAACACCGACCACTTCCACTTGATTAAGCTTTTGATCCTAATAAAATAAATGTCGTCATGACGCCATATGCGCAAGCGTCGCCCGTGAAATTAAATCAAAACATTGATGAAAGACTTGCGTTCATTACTCTCGGTACGTTGAGCGGTGCCCTTTAATTGGACCTGATGTTCATGGAGCTTGTCTTTAAACTAATTTGAGGGTACGCAGTGCTAAAAACTATGTCTTCTTTAGGTTTAGAGTAGTACTATTTTAGCGAGGTATTTTAAATTTTAAGAGACATGGCATCAATTTCAATACCAATCAAATACGTTGACAACTGTGAATGTTTCTCAAACCTATAGGTACTTTTATTCTTCAATATTACTTCGTCTATCCATTGTTTTTTCTGAAAAATCCTTCCGAAATGATGGGTCTTTATTTCTCTTCTTATTTTCTTTTATTTTTCTGTTAACTATGGTACTTACAAACTCTTATTTCCTTAGTTCTCGCTTTTCCCCACTTCTCGGGGTCAGTTCTCTTTAACTTGTCGGTGCCCGTTATTCCGTTGGTTATCATCGTCATCTAGTAAGCCAACTTCTTCCTTGGCGTTCGTCATTACGATCTTGTTATGAACCAAAATGTTAGTACAGAAAAGTCATAGCATTAAAATCGTCATATGCGAAGGCGTCCCCCGTGAAATTAAATCAAAACATTCTTCAGAAAAAGTGCGTTCATTACTCTCACTACATTGCGTTGCGCCCTTTTATTGAACCTGATGTGCGTTAAGGCAGGTTCTTTGTGCAATGGTAATGTGCTTAACAGGGTCATTTGTCATAATAATATCAATCTGTTAGTATCCCACTTTGGAGCAAAGGCTTCTTCTCTTATGCAGAAGAAAAAGCTAGAACAAAGAAAGAAAAGAAAGAAACAAAAATGTTAAATTGCCACAGAGCAGACGTGCAAATAAATGATCACAAGTCTTTGTCTTTTAATGTTACCAATTTCAGAACAAAGTTCTAGTTTTCTTTGCCATAAAATATTCAAAGACCTTTCGTAGTAGAACATTGCAAAGTTAATTTATTGTATTGTTTGTCGAGCTGTTAGCTGGATGATAGAACATAATATCACGTTTTACTTTTCAGTGAAGATGTAGAAATAAAAATGCTGTCTTGGGAATGAGAAAAATAGTGCCTACTTACTGTAGACATCTTTTAAGGTCAACGATCATTCATTTTAATGTCCAGTCTCTCAAGTACTACCAGAGAGAGTACTCAAAACA
The DNA here is from genome assembly GCA_947578705.1 of Lacanobia wlatinum. Lineage (NCBI taxonomy): Eukaryota > Metazoa > Arthropoda > Insecta > Lepidoptera > Noctuidae > Lacanobia > Lacanobia wlatinum. Next base: position 20,516,885 of record OX388046.1, read on the forward strand.
AACTAAACATGTTACAAAAATTACAAGTCCCATACTCATAATCATAAAGAGTCGTGCCACAAATGCGGTTTCTATGTATGCTCCAGGGAGTGAGTTGAAACTCGTGCCGTTGTCGCTCCCAAGTGAGGACTGCCAGTGACACCGTCCGAAGGGTCGTGTCACATGGTACTTGTAGTAAATGTAACGCAAATTCTAAAAATAGAAAGGTGATTAACAGATGTGGTGCCTTTGGGACTTTCAATTTAAAATCGCACGGTATTTTTAGAGGCCATTATTATTAGAATTTTTGCTGTATTCAAGTTCAAGTAACCCAAATTTGATTTTGGTAGATTAGAAGCAGCATAGACAGAAACTGGTGGACGCAGATCGTCCGCTCCAGATGCAAACCTGATCCTCAGAAATGTGGGACTAACAACTGAGAAAGAGAAGCAGCATTAGTGTCTTGAGACATCAAGCATTAGACAACCAGTGATTTAAATATTACATAGAATGTTTGCTTTATTGTACAGCAAACGAGTATTTATAACCACAACTGCTAAAATGACAAAAATCTTCTGGTTAGAGAAACAGTAGTTACGTTTGTCTTGATGTTAATCAAACTCGTGCCATTGTAGGTTTCAAGTGAGGACTGCCAGTGACACCGTCCGAAGGGTCGTGTCACATGGTCCTTGCAGTAAATATAATGCGAATTATAAAAATAGAAAGATGATTGACAGATGTGCTGTGGTTTCGGAATTTGAATTTCTTCAATATAATCAAACGGTAGTTTTGGAGATCAAACTTAAATGTTATTGAAAGGCTTACGCTTCATGTTTTGAACATCTGGTTAGATTGGAAACCGACCCCAATATGAAAAGGCTAGACGATGAAATTAATGAGAATATGTGATCTAAAGAATTTTGACTTGATTATCAGCAATATTGAGATCATGCAACGGAAATCAAATGATTCGAAGAATTGACAAAATATATTAAACACTAGCAAAGACAGAAGATGCAATTATAACCAACATTCCTATGTTTAGACAAATAGTAGAAGTTAGTCCTAAGCTTGATAATAATTGAGCTCTCGACGGTATAGTTCCAAGTGAGGACAATTTGACACCAGGCTAAGGGATATCGTGCTACCCAGTTACTGGGTTATAGAGGTCAGATAGTCGTATCATGTGAAATATTGGTACTCAGCAACAGTCGGTTAGACGTTGCCAACATAGTTGGAAAAGACTAGACAGATTTAAAGAGCGGTGTATAGACAGACACAAATGAATTGCTGAATAAAGATCTTTTGGTTAGAAGAACAGTAGAAGTTAGTTCTTGATGATAGTCATACTCTCGACGGAATAGTCTTGAGTCGAACTATCTGCTAGTGACTCAGCTCAAAAAGTCGTCATGTGCTATTTGTAATAAATATATGCGAATTGTAAAAATAGAAAGCTTATTAACAGATGGGGTGTGGTTTGGGACTCTGTTCTAGTTTTGAAAAAAAAAAAAATGGAGAATCCGGACATGCGGGTTAGAGCGAAATCTGTCGAGGTATCAGCTTTCATGTAGTCGGTTTTGATAGTGGCGCGATTTTCGATATTGAAGTTGTTAATCTTAGATCCAACTTTACGGCATTGCAGTATATCACCGTCATCGTATCCGAACGTTTTCAGTACTAATGGCAATAACTTCTTTTATTTTGATGATAAAGAATAGTTTCGTTTCAACCAGTACTACTTCTACACTAATATTATAAAGAGGAAAGATTTGTTTGTTTGTTTGTTTGTTTGTTTGAATTGAATAGGCTCCGAAACTACTGGACCGATTTGAAAAATTCTTTTAGCATTGGATAGCTACATTATCAGGGAGTAACATAAGCTATATATTATCCCCGTATTCCCACGGGAACGGAAAATACGCGGGTGAAACCGCGTGACGTCCACTAGTACTATATAAACAAGAATATAACTGCATTCGTTTTTTTATTTTCTGAAAATAACCTTACCTGACCAACTGTGAGTTTAAAGTCACCCTGAATTTTCATTCAAAAGTTAGTCCCGTAGTAAACTTGCCCAGATTCATGACGGGTTAGTTACCCCGTTATAGATTGTCGATAAAAGTAACCTTTTTTTTAAGGATGGGAAATCATCAAATGACTTCTTCCGCTCTGGGCGATAAGAAGAGATTGTCAGTCTATTACTGACTAAAACCTATCCTTGTTCCACCAAATGCCCTTAGCGTTCCAGCACCGCTGTGACTTTTTCGAACAAATTAGAAGTAACCTAGTATATTTAAACATTCGAAGTATTATTCATGCTTGCTCTATTTTTAGCCTGGCCTAGTTATATCATACAGCAAAAAGCCCAAAACAAACTGCTCATAGTATTTCGAAAATCATTCGCAGTGACAGTGACTCCAAGTCCCCAATGACGTCTGTCAGTCAAGCGAAACTGACACCGAGGGTCGTCACATGTTCGTCCTTACCAAATAATACGCCAAAATTGTATAAATAGAAAGTTTATTAACATCTGGCCGGTTAGGTGAATTTAATTCTACTTTCGTTTTTTTTAACTGGGTCGTCGAATTCCCGAAGGATTGGTTGATGAGTGTCCGTGCCGTTCTATATTTGGTGACTTAGTTTAATATGTAATTCAGCGTTGACTGCTGTTTTTTAATCATTGTGCAATACCTCGTATTGTTATCGTAAATATCCAAACTAATCTGAGAAGTTCATTGGTATGTTTCCCGAATATATATTCAAATAAGAACTTTCTAACTCCGTTACTACGTAAATTAGCAATAGCTCTAAAATCATCAATATCATCAATGTGTATTTCTTCTTTGTCTGTTCTGTCTACGTACATACTAAGTTTTATCATATCAGCCGAAATACGTCCACTGCTGGACATAGGCCTGCCCCAAAACGGGGGTTTTGCCGTAATCGCCACTCTTGGCAGGCGGGTTGGCAATCGTAGTGTATGGTGTTGGTTTTTTTACAGAGAACGCTGCTGCCCATTCTCTGACGATCAGTTTACTGAAACTTTAAAAGAAGGTTACACATTCGCTACATATTTTTTCCAATAAGCATAGATAGCTCCCAGGGCTACAATTCCTTTTTTATTTTATTCAGTAGCATAAACTCTCCGTCCAAATCTCTCTTATCTAACAAAGCGTAATCAACCAAAACACGCTAATAATACAATCGTCCAACATCTCAATCGGTGTCCCGCGGCGTCGCCCGCTGTGTTGTTGTGCTACCGCCTACCGAACGCTTTTGATAGATCGCTGCGTGCTGCCGGAGGGCCGGCGAATATCGAGATGAATGGATTTTTTATTGTTGTGTTATTTAAATATGGTGGTGAGTTGAAATAATATTGGAGAAATAAAAATCTTATGCGCGAGTTCATTCTTGTTCTGCTGTTTTTGTTTTTGCCAGTCTTGCTTCTTCGTCAAGGACTTCTTGATCAACAGTATTGTCATTGCAGCTGAAGGTTTCTATACGTCTTTATCTATACACTAGTTGCCTCGCGCAACTTCGTCTGCTCCGCTCCTATTGGTCTTAGCGTGATGATTTATAGTATATAGCCTTCCTCGATAAATCGGCTATCTAACACTGAAAGAATTTTTCAAATCGGACCAGTAGTTCCTGAGATTAGCGCGTTGAAGCAAGCAAGCAAGCAAACAAACACTCTTCAGCTTAATATATTAGTAAGTATAAATATAGATTCCATTCAATTGTGTTATCAAGTCTATTTTGTTGGTTCAGACACAACGTAAGATTCGAGAAAAGATTAACGATCTGAAACGTAGTCAGCTTCCAGAATTCTGTGATTTATATTTTTTTTTACTAATGATAGGCACGCGCTTGACCGCTATCTCACGTGATGGTAAGCGATAATGTGGTTTTAAATGGAGCAAACTTGCCTAGACGTAACCTATTCACTCTTGACTTAAAGACACCCAGGTTGTAGCTATCAGGAAACACAGACTCTGGCAGGGAATTCCACTCCTTAGCTGTACGCACTATGAATGTGTTCCCAAAAAGCATTTCATAGCATACTTAACCTATAACATTCCCAGGTTCCCACTGGCGGGATACAGGCCTCTTCTCCGTGGGAGTGGGTCATAATCCAACAAGTGAGCACAGTACGGTTGAAAATTATTTTTCTTTTTGATTTATTCTTGTTACACAAGTTTTCTCTTGTACAGTCTCTTCCATCTTGCATCTCTACGTCACCTAAAACTCCAATCAACCCTCCAAAATGCTCGGCTCAGTCTTATCGACCACGTTAAGTGCCGTGCGAACCACCAGGTGTTCTTCTCGCCCCCTCCCACGTGAGATATGTCACACTTGCTCGAGGAAATTGGGGGTAAAATGAACACTGCTGTTTTGATTTTATGATTATTTCTCTGAGGGGTACAGTGGTCAGTGATTTTCAATTGTTGTTTTTATTTTAGTTGATTAGGTCTGTATTGATTTGGATCTGTTAGTCGTAAAGCTGTGAGTGGAGTTAATTAAGTTTTGTGTTGTTGGATTTCGGTGGAGGTGATTTAATCTATTCAAATTTAGAAGATTATAGAAGTCGTATTTTAATTTTAACTGTTTTGGTTTGCATTAAAAAAAAAACGTTTCTCGAATTCAAAACAGTTAAATCGGTATTAAGATTTTTAAGCGATTTCCGATTACTTTTTGACGCCAGGAAAGTCGTTTTATTTCAGGCAGCAAAAAAAGCTTCTTGCACAAAAGTTTCCCATTCATCTTGCTCCCGAGATTCTCAGTATCAAGAAGAGTAGTTTTTGTATGACCAATCAAATAAATCTGGAATAGAGTAGCTAGAGACAGAATAGCATGGAAACGAATGGAGGACGCTTTCACCGCTATTGATAGCGGTCCTTGTACATAAACATAATATCCTAAATAACCATATTAAATCTAGAAAAATAAAATTACTAACATTTACATTAAGATTTAAATTTGTTACACTAATTATTCCTAATATAAGGCAAACAAATTGTAGAAGGAAATAAAACTATTATTATTTTATTTATTTATTAATTAATCTCAGTATTTGCAATCATAGAAATCACGAACTAATGGGTATAGGCGCTTTCTTCTGCCATAACAGTTCTTCAAATATTCCTCCACTTTCACAAACTATAACAATCAAAACCCGCCTCTATTTCCACAACGCGAGCTTCCGTAATCAAATCAAAGTAACTCGAGAACGTTGTTTTTTTAACCGAATAATCGAATCGGACGGGGACGGGACAATCCAATACATCGAAACAAGCGATTATCGCTCCGCCATCGCTAAGTAGTTGCGACAGCCGCGATGGCTGCGAATAGGGTATGCTCATCACTAGGGCGTGTGAATGAGACGGCAGTACTGTTACTCACGTGTGGGAAGGAGATGGGAGATGTGCTTGAAGTGCATTCGCGTTACAGCGACAGATTGGCGCGCACATGTCGAGCCGCGATGTTCTTTTTGCAAAGTTTCGTTTTAGTGAGGGCTGGGAGTCGATAGTTTGATTGATTGTTTTCGAAATGATTTATTTTTGGGTGTTTAAGGTTTGGAAAGTGTTATTTATGTATGATTAATGAGATTATGAGTCTTCATCAGTTAAAGTTTAGAACAAAAATTCCAACAACTATGTGATTTTTTTTTGATTATTTGAAATTTAAATTTCGATTTTATTAAGAAAAATACCGTTAATGTTTGATGAAGAAGATTAAAAAAAAATGCAACAACATACATGACTGTCAAAGATTAAGATCATGTATCAATTCAACATATTCTCCTTTTAATCCTAAACATAAATCTTTTTTTTATTTATTTTCTTCGGGAAAATAAACAGCTACTTACACAAAATTGTGTTTAAAAATACAAATAACATAAATGTGTAACCCACTACGTTATCCAAATCTTATACACAACACAATATTTTTTAATTTTTTTTTATTTGTGATGGATTTGCTCTTGACTCTAGTCTAGGTCAGAGATGACAGAGACAAAGTCTACAATGGACCGAGCTTACCCAGAAGGAGCCTGTTCACTCTAACTTTGAAGAGATTAGGGTTGTAAGCATTTGGAAACACAGACGCAGGCAGAGAGTTCCACTCCGTTGCTGTGCGCATTATAAAAGACGTTTGGAAACGCTTAGTGCGAATTGGTGGAATAGTAACAATATTCATCGATAATACAATTTCTTATCCCAGCACATCCCTACTCAAGCTTTCAAGAGGACACATGAAAGGGGAGCGCCGGGTCGTACGGCAACGCTTGTTTGTGCGATTTAATTTCATTTATCAACGCATTACTTACCGGGAGGGAATTACTTATCCGGATTACTCTGATACCCCGCTCTCCCCACGACACTTTTACTATGTAAATAAGCAACGAGGTCTGAATTTTTGAGTAGTATATGATAAGGCGTACATGGGCTTCTATTTACCTACTTACATTGCAGTATAGGATCCAGTTTGAGACTAGGTTTTTTTCTGTATATTTTTTTCTGTGAGGTACATGTACTGAATGTAAGGAGAGTTGTATGTATTGAATGACATAAAGCTATGTTGATGGTTATGGACTTTTTTCGCGTCTATATATGAGACTAGTGGACGTCACGCGGCCTCACCCGCGTGGTTCACGTTCCCGTGGGAGTACGGGGATAAAACATAGCCTATGTTACTCGCTGATAATGTAGCTACCCATTGCTGAGAATTTTTGAAAAATCGGTGCAGTAGTTTTAAGTTTATTCGTTACATACAAAAACACAAATCTTTCCTCATTATAATATTAGTATCGAAAAATTAAATAAAAGCGATAGGTTTTAGTAACTCAAAATAAATACATTGTAATAAAAACATAGTAACTTTTATTCAGTGGCGAGATTAATTTAATCCACCTATGATCCCTAGAAGTGTTTTGATGAACCGGTTCACAGCCCTATGAACCACATGTGGTCTTCGCGGTTTAGGCGCACAAGGTCATTGGCATGTATACAAAAAGCCAAGAATTCTCACATACTACTATTGCAAACTACTGCTTTTGGACATGGGAAGAGCATCTGCTAAGTTGAAAAGCAGCTTTTCCTTACTGATCCCACACAAAGGAAAACCAAACACAAACAAATCAGTGACAATTTGAACATTTGCCAAATAACAACGCCATGCCGTTCCCAAAAAATGCGTTAAAAGCATATCATTGGATCAAAACATTCGCTCATTAGTTGTTAATTGATAATAATAATTAGGAATAGACGATTCGATAGTTTTAATAGTTGATAGCGAATGGTAAATAAATTGTTCTTAAGTGTGGGAGAAAGAATTTGATGGTTCTGTGGCTACTTTGTGTTTAATGGAAGTGCCTCTTTTAGCGTGTTTGGCATTTGATTGCTTGTATTCTATGGCATGATGAGAATTTAAATATCTTAATTGGTTAGGAAAACTTCTGATAACGTTACTTTGCAACTAGTTTCTGCCTGTGGCTTTGTCCAAGTGATAGAGTATTCTGTCTCAACCGTCATAGCGTGAAAAGGTAACAAACTAACAGTTTATTTCGTATTTATAATATTAGTATGAATTTATAGATAAGTTGTATTTTCTGATTAATATAGATGATAAGTCTTTTATTGGTGACTGATGAATAATGACGAAAGCTTTGAATATGATGCTTCAAGAACGGTGAAGATAAAATATTGTGTTTTCAAATGAAAGGAACATAGAAAGAAAAGTAATAAAAATGTGTATTTAATTCATCTGCCTATTAGCAAAGTTGCATCTCAATTTATTTGGGTTCGGTGCAACAATAGTCACCCCATTTCTAGACATACCATCATTCACACAGTCCATACATCCAGCGTTTCTTTGGTGTAATACTATTTATACTGCATTTATTGTTACAACTGTATTAAAATCCAGAAAGACACTTTGATTTTAATAATGACAGTTGTCATGCTTTGAGGGGGTAAATAAAACGGCAATGATAATTACACTGTAGAGCACTCTAAGCCGCTCTCGACCCTATTTGTTCAATTGTGCGCAAGTGTAGTGTCAGGTGGCTCTTTGACTTCTTTGTGTTAAATCAGAGATGATGATAGTGGATTATAAACATAACATTATGTTGTTACTTTAAGGACCTTTTCGTGATCATGATTGAGAGTTTTTCCTGTTTTTTTTTTTTTTTGTAATTTCAATTCATTTTTCCATTCCATTTTATTTTTGAAATTAGTTAGGGTCGGCGTAGCATGTCTTCGATGTATCTCGTAATTCATTATCTACTCAACGGTTACCCTCTTTCAGGCCTATATCATTTTTCATTCAAAGATGTAATACAAGTATATTATATTCCTGAAATATATTACTTTGTTTTTAATAATGGCAGTTGTCTTGCTCTCGTGAGGGGTAAATATAACGGCAATGGTAATAACAGTCTGGGCCCTAGTTTTTCAATTGTACACAAGAGTAGTGTCTGGCAGATGATAGTGGATTATGATCATCACATTATGTTGTTTCTTCAAGGAATTTTTCTGTTTTTTGTAAAACTTGACTATTTCAGTCAGTCTTTTTTCTCATGTCTCAAATTGTTTAGCGTTATACGTAGCATGTTTTCTTCTTTCAGGCATAACTATTCTATTCTATTACCTTTCACTGAATCCATTCATCTTTAATTAGAGTCACGTTACCTCGGTAACCTTGAACTGCTAATCATTATTCAATTTCAACCTGTACTTCCTTCCTTCTTATTCATAGTTTTTTGAAAACTACTAGGTCCTGTGCGCTTACAGGGTCCATAATTAATATTTATACTTATGTGGGGAGGTTATAGCGTCCATAATTACATAGCCATATAAGCCTTTATGTAACATGTGAACTGATTCCCTTTATCATGGGGTCGGCCTTGTCCACATGTTCCATGTAGCACGATTTTGTGGTGCGTCTAACATCTGTATTAACACTAAAAATAAAAATGTACAAAAATGCAAACATATTTTGTAGTCAAAAACTGACATTATATTAGTTACGGCATTTTTAATCTCAATATCAATTGTAGATCCTTTGAAACAGCTTATTTTTTACTTATTTATATTCTCGACCCAGGTGAAACACGTGCGTCTCACCTTTTAGATAAGACTCACATATTGACAGCCACTTACGTCCTTTTGACGCTCACATCTATCACTTGATCTATGTTCTAACATCTGCAGTCTAACTGATAGTTTGCCTCTCATCAAATGTAAAGTAGCATGTAAGTTAGAGCCGATTAGTGTCCAAACGATAATCACGCTAATTACTAAAACACGTATCTCCAACTAATTGGCATACTGCATTTAAATACTGACATTTTTATCTTCTTCGTTTAGCACTAGCATCTTGTCTAGCCTAGATATAAAAATTACTGTAGCTATTTTAATGATGATTGCATTTAGTTCTTTCATTAGCTTTGTTATTTAGTTTGAATTTTATTTGCAAGCTGCACCTGTTTGTCTGTTTCTTAATAATCCCTGAGCTTTCGAGTTGTGTAAATCCGATTCCGTTCAATCGGATTGTAGTTCGTCGCTTCCTCCCTTTTGTCATTCTTTTTTGTTTTGTCCCCTTGCTTAGTTGCTTTGTCCTAATCGTATTCAATCGCCTCCTTAGTTTCTTTTGTAGTTTATAGCTAGTAGTCTTCTCTCTTTTTGATCTCTCATTTTTATTATTTCATCTAATTTCAGTCTCATTCTGTCAAAAATTTGTCTAATTTCCTTGCATATTTGATAAGCTTTGGACATTGACTAGTCGCTATTGTAAATACATTTTGAACGCTTTTAATTTGAGGAATTGACCTTCTAGTTATCATGTGTTAGATCGGTAAATTGGTTATTTTCGTCGGGTCTGTTTTGAGAGCTTACCTTTCATATAGGCGGCTGTATTTTTATGAGTTGTGCTAAATGTATCCATTGCTGATTTAATGTTTTTATTAGCACACATACCCTTCGACTATTAACCATTCAATCCCCACATTTCATTTCTATTCACGCACAACTAAACCAACATGCATTGGGGGGCGCGCGAATTTGTTTAAAATGAATTTACATATTTATTTGCGTTTATTAAAGTGAAATAAATTTGATGTCTCAATGTGCCCCCTTGCCCCTTATGGCTCTCAATGAAACCCATATGGACTTATGGGATTTTGGTTTATGTTGGTAACACCTGTTAGAGTTGTTATTTAAAATATGGAGCTATTTTAATTGAGAATGAGGATTAATTTTTAGTGGCTTTTAATTCTGAATTAGATGTAGCAAGAACTTTTAGATTATTTTGAAATTGGTATGAATAAAATTAGTTAGGAATTGGATTAAGTATATAATTTCGATTAAACGTTAAAATAGTAAGATAAGAAAGTCTTTATATGTTTTACCGTCGTAAAAACAAATTAATGAACTTCATAATCTGTAACAAGTTCTGTCCGTTTACATTTAATGGGATTATTATGCATTTCAAATTTCAATATCACCTATTGATAATACTGTTTTAAACCAGGCGTCGTTTGGAGGGCAACTCACACGAAACTGGGGGGCTACTGTCTAAACCCGAAGTCGGTAGTTTCGGGTTTAGTTGCGGGCGTATTCTATTCCGTATCACCGACGGACTAACGATTAGTCCCGAACCTGAACTGAGATTGAATGACAACACGATTTGACAGTAACTGTCAAATTGTGTTGTCTTTAATTCTTAGTAAAACTAAGCCCGAAACTACGGTCGTCGGGCTTAGAGAGTAGCCCTCCTGCACCGATGAAAAATGTTCTACCAAGATCGAAGCTCCAGAAAATTCAACCACAATTCACATCTCGCAAAAGAATTATTACAAAACGTACTTAAAATCTTATCGTGCGCACAATATATTAAAACAATAATTCACACATCAAAACCAATCAGATTTAAAACATGCATAAATCTGACCACTCGAGATCATACAAAATACAAAATGATTTTCATACAAAAAAACTTTAACTATAAAATATACGAACATATTGGAGCGGCTAACTGAAACTTCCTTTCATTGCCGACTTCCTTCAATTAAAATAAATCCACACACGAAATTAACATACCTTACACACTTAAAATGCCACAGCGATTTTAGTGAATGCCAAATATGCCTGATCTCCCCTGCCCCTTCCATTCACCCAAAAATCTTCAACAAATGAAGATGTTTGTCAAATTATACGGCTCTTTTTACGCTGGACGTTTTAAGTCTCGAGGAATATCAAAGACGACACACTGTCTTTAATGGGTATACGTATTTCACCTTGTAAAAGGCGCCGAAATGCGCCGGAGTCGTTTATCTAACTGAAATTAAGAACGAAAACATTTTAAACGAGCCATAAATTTTTCTTAGGTGAGTGCTTTCTTTTGGTGTTGCCAGCTGCGGGGTTTGATTTGCGGTTAAAGTTATAATTATTTGTTTTATTTAAATGTTTATTTTTGAAAGAGGTTAATTTAAATTTTCTGTCTTATAGTGTAAATACCGTGTGCGTTGCAACTTTGCAAAAAAACACAATATTGCGATAAAGCCACAGGTTAATAATTATAAAACATTTATTTTCAGGTTACAATGACCCTTATATACATACCTTAACCTAAGTGTACATAATTAAAATAAGTACTATGTTAGTATCACTCAATTGCAATGTTCAAACCCTTTTGATTTCAGATCAAATCAGCATATTGGTTTCATGTGTATTGCCATTACATCTGTGACCTTTTTATCTACTCAGCTAGTCTCAGTTCACTGATTGAAATAGCCTCTTTTCTTTTGGGCCTCTTAATTTCATGGAACTCGTAAAAGAAAATATTGAACAAAATTTGACCTACTATATTTTTATAATTTTACTAAATTATCCCTTAAACAACTAAATCCACGAGCACCTGGCAACACTGATCCGGATAGATGCGCAGGCGCCTCTCGTATGCTCGCCTTCCATTAGCGCGTTTGAATTTAGAACGCGCCGCGATTGGCCGGCGGAGGCAATGAATCATGGCGCCGGCGCTCAGGCGCTACACAGGATGCTGTGTTTAGATGGCAGATTAAACTTTAAGTTGGATGTTTTAATAACAATGGTTTTGGGTGTATATGGTAACCAAAGCCACCATATATAATATGGTTGCTTTGAATATTGAAACAAGAGTTTAAAATAGTTTAAAAATTACTGGGCTTTCGTTTTTGATTTTCACATGTATTCGATTTGTATTTTAGGGTGTATGGGGTCATTAGACCTTATTGCCCACACGATAAGAAGAAGAAGACATGTATTATTTTTATTTTTAGTGACTACTAAATCATTACTGTGTTCGGCAATTATGATGATCAATAAAACTATTAGCACAATGCAGATACAACAACAGCTAAGACGAGCCACTGACCATTGCAATAGGGAATATGCATGAAAAAAATATTTATTATCGATACAGTTCATCTAAAAATATACAAAAATATAATATAACAGTAAAAATAGAATCAAAGTTATTCAAAAAATAAACGAGATATAATTATTTTTATCAAATATGTCCCTCTCTACGTACGCTGTTTTCTATGGCAGCTGTATAGGCATCATGGACTTTGACGTCAAAGTTCATATCGGACTTTTCTTTCTTATTGTAATATCTGAAGCTTTATAACTTCATAGCTGACGAAAGTATTTAAAAAATAATTTCATGATCGTTTACAAGAGCTCATAAGTATTTCCTTTCAGCGTGGAACCCAATACAGAAATACGCTTGTACGATATGACTATATACAGAAAGCACAGTTAATAGAAATCTCTATTCCTAGACAGCACGTTTCGCCGAAAACTTTGTTGTTAGAAAACATTGTTTGTAGACATCTCGGTACATAGGAAGCACTGTTGACAGAAATCTCTGTTCATAGATAGCACTTCTTGCCGTAAACTTTTTCATAGAAACCACTGTTTCCAGATACCTTGGTTCACAGAAAGCGCCTCTGGAGAAAAAACTATTAATATTTATTATATTACTAAATTTCGCTTTTCTGCCTCTCTATCCATAAAAAAAACACGTTTATTTCATACAAAAATGCCATTTTAATCAAAAATTTGTTTTCGAATTGATGGTTTTGACCATAGTTCAACAACATGGACATCTCCCCGACTCAGACTACCCCGACTCGGATAGGTTAGGTTAGAAGGCTAAGGCGGGAGCGAAGCGGAGCGGAGCTCCCGCCTTAGCCTTCGTGGTTATTTTTTTTTTTAACCACCCAGAACTATGGTGAAGTTTACGGCAAGAAGTGCTATCTATGAACAGAGATTTCTGTCAACAGTGCTTCCTATGTACCGAGATGTCTACAAACAATGTTTTCTAACAACAAAGTTTTCGGCGAAACGTGCTGTCTAGGAATAGAGATTTCTATTAACTGTGCTTTCTGTATATAGTCATATCGTACAAGCGTATTTCTGTATTGGGTTCCACGCTCATTTCCTTTTGCTAATAAAAAAATCGAATGCATATTCCCTCCTTTCGTACAGATCTTCGTTATGCCCGCCACAATATTCCCAATCTCTGCCAAGGCGAAGGTGGAGAGACGAGCTCGAGTCTTACCTTAAGAACTGGACCGCAATAGCAGCAGAATGGCACAGACGTGTGTGGAAAAGAGAGAGGGAGGCCTTTACCCAGCATTGGGACATAACGGGCTAGATTAGATTAGACTGCCACTCCTTAGATGCATTATTAGTAAAGTCTCAAGTCTATTTATTTATTGAACAATTTTTGTACACATATTACATAGAAAGATAAAAAAAAGGAAACAGAAAAATAGGTACAAAGGTAATGCTTATTTCAAAAGAAATCTCTTCCAGCATACCTGCGAAAGGAGAGTTGTATAAAAGATATGTAGACACCGTGTGTAAAAGGTATAAGTACTTTCAAATAAAACAATAAACTTTAATAAAACATACATAACATAAATATTACTAAAATAAATATACACTAATACATACTAAATAATCCATACTATCTATCAACTGTCAGTAAAATATTTCGTCTTATTTCAAACTCTCTATTCGAAGCTTCAGAACCAGTAGCACTAACACATCCTGTATACACCGTATGAAAATAACATGAAACTTTACGCGTGTACCGAACAGTGACACGTCATTATATCATACTCGTTGAAATGTAACATCCATCATTCATAGAATACGGCGCTATTTGTTAGATATGTCGCCAAAACTGGATGTGCGAGTAAGTAGGTTGACATGTGTTGGTTGTATTAATTTATTGAAGAAATCATTCGTTATCTTCCTAGCATTTTCTCCAATATATTGGAGTCTGTTACAAGAGAATGTGGTGCTATTTGCCTCAACTAACTACCAATTGTCAATGTAAAATTTCGTCGTTCAAATACAGACTTAGGTCGGTATTCGAAGCTTCTGAATCAGTAGCACCAACACACCCTGTATACACCGTATGAAAATAACATGCAACTTCACGCGTGTACCGCACAGTGACACGTCATTATATCATACTCGTTGAAATGTAACATCCATCATTCATAGAATACGGCGCTATTTGTAAGAGGGTAGGCGCTATTTGGTAGGTTGACATGTGTTGGCTATATTAATGTACTAGCTGACCCGCGCAACTTCGTTTGCGTCGCATTTTTTATGAATGCTCCGCTTCTATTGGTCGTAGCGTGATGTTATATAGCCTACTAGTTTTTGCCCGCGATATCGTACACGGATATCCCGTTTTTTTTTCCGTTTCAGTAAAAATTTCGGGAAATCCTCTCTTAGTGCTCCCCTACACTCCCCAAGGAACCTACATGGCAAATTTCAGCAATCTACGACCAGTAGTTTCGGCTGTGCGTTCACTCAGTAACTGAACAATTTTATATATTACTAGTGGACGTCACGCGGTTTCACCCGCGTAGCTCCCGTTCCCGTGGGAGCACGGGGATAAAATATAGCCTATGTTACTCCCTGATAATGTAGCTATCCATTGCTGAAAGAATTTTTCAAATCGGTCCAGTAGTTTCGGAGCCTATTCATTTCAAACAAACAAATCTTTCCTCTTTATAATATTAGTGTAGATATTAGGAGGATAGCATTCCTCGATGAATGGGCTTTCCAACACTAAAATAATTTTTCAATTCGAACCAGAAGTTCCTGACATTAGCGCGTTCAACCAAACAAACAAACTCTTCAGCTTTAAATGGGTGATAGACGTGCGAGCAAGTACGCGTACTTACGGACCGACAACCTTTTTCGCTCGTCAACCTAAGTACGCGTACTTAAAAACAAGACGCGTAGAGAAAAAGGTCGTCGAGCTATAAGTACGCGTACTTGCTCATACGTCTATCATCCACTTTATAATTTAGAATAGATTGGATGATACGTTTTTTGGAAGAGCTGTTGTGGTAATGAATAACAACTGCAAGGTCGATGATCAAGGTTAAGCAATGCTTACCGGGGTCTATCTGTGGATGAGTGATCCTTCAGTACATACGGAGACACCTTCGTGCCTGGAAAAGCACGTTATTTTTTTTTTCTGGGTTGCATTTGTAGGTCTTTTAATCAAATGTGTCGTCCGTTTTACCCAGTAACTGATTTGTGGGGCAAAATAGGCATTTGCTATGTACAATCCAGGTATTCAGCTGCATTGCTCGCATACGTATTAAGTATACACCATTAATGATTTTCGTCCCATAAAAAACACAGAATTATATTTATGACCAGTGGACGTCACGCAGTTTCACACGCGTAGCTCCCGTTCCCGTGGGAGCACGGGGATAAAATATAGCCTATGTTACTCCCTGATAATGTAGCTATCCATTGCTGAAAGAATTTTTCAAATCGGTCCAGTAGTTTCGGAGCCTATTCATTTCAAACAAACAAACAAATCTTTCCTCTTTATAATAATTTAGTGTAGATAATCATATGATTCAGAGATCACGGAATATTTACATATAATATGGTTACTAACATATTCATGTTTTCATATCTCTTCGCGAGTTCCACATAAAAACGATACCAATATTTATTTATCATTCTTTGATAGTTACAAAGAACGTTTACAAAACATAAGACCTAAATTGCGAGTCCATATCGCTTTTATATCGTAACATAAAACGGACGAGGCCAATAACACACTTACATTTAACTTTATTTTTTACTCTCAATCCCGTTTGGTGCCATCAATCTCTGGTCATTTACCAAAACAGCCATCTTTTGTGACGTAAAGTAAAGTCTCACAAATATTTAAGATTACATTATCTTTACCCGTCTCTGCAAGGAGGTCTGGCATTATCAAAAAGTTTACAACCAGACTGACATTTAAACACTCATACCAACCTCTATTCCAATATCTTAAAGTTGACAATCCAATGGTCCAACGGCAAAGAAGTCTTGGTATAAAACATATCGTTGCGCGTGAGTGACCAATCACAAGGCGACGCTCAGATTCCAAATTTGAAATTCTTGACGTACCAACGGCGCCATCTTTTTTCGGTATTTTTTTAATTGTTTTTCTGGATCGAAAAGTATGTTCTTATTTTGTTATTGATTGGTTTTATACGCCTTGTAAAATTTAAATCGGACTGCTAAGATAAAGAGCGTGGCTAATAAAGTAAGTGAATCATTTCTAATTAGAACAGCAATTAGCATAATTAATACAACAAAAAACCATCTCGTTGTGGGGTCTCAAGGCAATTTAAAACTGTTTACAATATTTCTATGTATTGTAAATTTTATTGCTGATTGATCATATGAACAAGTTATTCGTAGGTACATAATATGCTAAAACAATAAGACCAGTTGCTATCTTACATCACCTCGCAAAAAAATACAGGCAATTTTTTTCCAACTGACGCTCAATGTTCATGGTTCGAAGCATTTATTTATGGTATGTCACTGGAAAATTGAAATAGCCATAAGATTGTAAAATATCGCGTGAAATTGTAAACTATTTTTCTTAATAAGATACGGATATATTAAAAACTATTGAATTTGTGTGGGATTTATTATATACAAAATGATGTTTTCGTACTAATTATCGAGAAATCATAATCTAACAAAGATTTATTACAATTTTACGGAGTCTGCAATTTTCCTGTGAGAGGTACACACAAAACATTTCTAAGAGAAAATAATATACAGAGATAGCACAAAACACATTCACAAGAAATTTCTTCCAGTACATCGGAGACAAAGAATAGGTTGAGCAACTTTTCAGGAAGAACTTGTTATAAAGCAGTGCATCTCAATCACAGGGGCATCCAATCTTACTCGGCTTGCTACGAAGATTAAATCTGTATTCGCTGAAATCCGCGAATTCAAACCAAACTTACCGGTTACCCTCGAAATTCGATTAGAACTGGCTTTCCCAAAGTTTTCTCACCTTTTACAATTGTTCTAGATTATGGATTAAGTTATTTGTGTTTCTAATCTTATCATTTAGGCATCGTCAAATATGCAATCGTTGCGTTCATTCGTAAGGGCTTCCGGTTTTGCCAAACAAATTATCGAAATGATCGCGAATTCGTGCGATGATCGCTTTGCTTTGGACGACGCCTTAAGAGTGCTGTATCACTAGTGCGCGGTATAGAACAATAATTATTACAAGAAACAGCTGGTTTTTCCCTTGAAATATTTTTTCTTCTTCTTCATCATCTCTCCCCATTTCAATCATCAAATTCTGCAATTTATTATTTGCTGTGCTTCAAACGCTATTTATTTATTTGTTTAAAACTTCATGCACAAAAGGCTGACTTAATACCCTTGCACTTTTAGTGCCAAGAACTCAGCGAATGGGTCGAGCAGTGATTCGTTCGTGTGCCAACAACCCGCATCTGAGTCGTCGTTTTAAGTAGCTATATGTGACTTGTGTTCATGCGCGGGTAGTGGGCACACGAACGAATTGTTGTTCGGCCCATGTGTTGAGTGCTTGGCACTAAAATTGTAAAAACACTTTTGCACTTGGCACTAAAAGTGCTAGGCAGTCTACCAGACGACCATAGGTAGTGAAGAGATAACATGACAGGTAGGTAACTGCTCTTCTTCTTTTCTTATCGTGTGCGCAGTAAGGTCTAACGACCCCACACACCCTAGTGTCAGCTTTTAAACCGCCTCAAGGGCCTCCGACATGGTTATTTGACGACCACCATTGGGCGGCCGGGACCACCGGCTTATACGTGCCTTCCGAAGCATGGAATCGTTATTACAATAAGATCCTAATTATTTTTGTATCGTTAACCTGGGATAGAAACTTCACGAAAGATCAGTCATCCGAAATGATTGTCTGATAAAAAGATGATTCCGAAGCACGGAATCATCTTTTTATCAGACAATCAGATGATTCAAACCTGCAATGTCCTAGCCAAACTGGAACCCACGACCACCAGGTCACAAGGCAGACGCCTAAACCACTCGACCACGGAGGCAGTTGTAGTAACGTTAAAGATATATGCATAAGGAGGCAATTGTAACGATAAAGGTTTTGCTGAAACTTGAGCTGTCCATTCCTATAATTAAGTTCTACAACAACAAGGTATATGGTATATATTTTTAAACAATGTTAATACCGGTAACGAACAGTGAAGCAAGTTTGAGCACCGCTTGCCCGTGGTTACAGGCAGCGCAAATATTGACGCAATTTATAATTGAATGTACAGCCAGCGAAGATGCTTGCAAAGCGAGATTTTTTAATTTTTTGCTCCTCTCCCCTTTTAGTTGGGGTATACAGGAGTGAAATGATTGTTAGACAATATTGGAACAAAATATTAAAAAGTAGTCTTTGTTTGCGCGTTCGAAGGCCTCCTACAAGGTGGACCGATGCCCTGTACGTCTACCATGAGTTTTACCAATCTATACTCGCTAGCGATTGTAGTTAAAAATATTTGAGAAAACTATTAAAAAACAAGTTTCTAATTTATTTGTTTAAGTTGTTAACTAACAAGCAAGCAACTTGCAAGTAAAACTTTAGTTAACAACTAAAAAAATTAAGCGAGTATAGATTGATAAAACTCATGGTAGACGTACTGGTGAGGGTTGCGGGAATCCGCTGGATACCAGACGAACAAGACCGGTTGATGTGGCGAAATTAGTCCACTGCTGGACTTAAGTCTGTCCCAGGAGGTCTAAATGTTGTTGATGATGATTCTTCGAAAAACTAAAAATTTTGGTTATTTTTATCATCAAGCCAGCAGCCAGATAATTACATAGATTAATATTATCCGGCCTTGCTCTTGAAAAACATCAGCATCCACCATATTAACAGTTGATCTATGTACATTAGACAGTTGCTTGATATAATTACAGATGACTTGATTTCGGAACCCCTTTTCGTGTTCAGTAGTGTGACCTTTACGCCAATTTATAGTTTTGTGATATTATAGGTCGTATGAGTTTTAACTGCTTGCACGTTTTCTTCTTTTTGCCTTAACCCAAATATATGTTTGACCAGAACTATGTTGGAATTCTGTTTATGTTCATTATTAGTATTAATTAAATATTTTTATTCGTTTAAGAATCACTGAGCTCTATACGGGTTAAAAAGACTTCGCCAAACAGAGGCAGGACAGACATGGTTTTCTAAAACAGTACATTTAAAAAATGTTTGTTCCCACTTTTCGCTAATTCGAATTAGAATCAAAATTCAAGTCCTAAAGCTGTAGTTCAACCTCTTATTTTCCTTACTAATTAAACATACACACCACACCTACCTACAAAACACAGAAGCCATTTTCCAAACCAAACACAATATCCATGTACTGCCCGAAGCTGCGCTTGACCATCAAAACATTGTCGCTCTAAGTCTTTGTTGTTGTTGAAACACAAAACATGCGCTGTTTGTGTTCAATAAGGATTTAATCTACCTGTGTGGTTGGCCTTTTGTGTTCGTGTTATGTATGTAAATTGTCACGTATGTATGTAGGTGATGTGATGTTGTGGGGAAAATATTAGAGCATGTGGTATTAACACCCTAGCTTGAATTTCCAAAAGAAATGCTGGATTAAGTATGTAATTGTTCGTTAATATACTCTCTCTCTCTCTCTCTTTCTCTCTCTCTCTCTATCTCCCCGTGTCTTTAATTGTGGATGTATCTAGGGCTAGAACTCATTTACAATTGGTTTAGTATCAGTGCAGTAATGAGTCACATCGCTTTCGAGTGCTTTCGGCATGAATTATAAACAAAACATAACATTATACGGCATAACATGGCTTCAACCTTGCAACAATGAAAATTTTCCTATGGCTGGTCCTGTAAAACAGACTTGTATGGTGATTGTGTACTAAAATTTTGAGGTTTTTCTACTTTTTTATCACAGATTTCAATGGTAAAAGGAAATTATATCTTTGACAGTCTTTTAAAAGTTGATAACTCGCATAAAACTTCTAAACACAGCCGAAAAATATTATTTATTTTTGTGCCTACAATGTGTGTATTCGTGTGTGCCAAATAAACAATTTTGCTGTCTTTTATCTTCCACACTCTAACCAAACCCTCTTGTTCCAGCTACCTCTGCCTGACCGGGTGTATAACGCTCGCGGAGAAAGCCGGCACTGCTCGGGAGAGCATTCAGACGCTGCTGACGGTCTGCGCAGACGTCTGCCATCCCTGCGAGATTGATGCTGTAAGTATTCACTTTGTTCTTGAGGGAGTAGATAGTTCAGGATGCTAGCATTGTTCAGACTGAACTATGATAGTGGATGTTGCGTACTGAAACCATTCTTCTCTTTTGGTAAGTTGATAAGACTTCTCTGCTGATCTCTTGCCGCTTGACAGCATTATTTTAAAAACCAATCCCAGGCTTCTCCTAAGTGTTGCGGAATTTGTTCGAAAGAGTCACCGCAGCTCTGGAACGCGGCGGGCATTAGGAGGAACACAGATGGGTTTTAGTTAGTAAGAGTCTGACACTCCCTTCTGCTTCACCCAGAGCGGGAGGAGTCATTTGATGATTTCCCATCCCTAAGTGGCATTATCATTTTACTTCTGAAAACCCAAACTCTTTTACCAGTAGCTATGTTAATCTTCTCCTAAGCGTATTGAGGGCAAACATAGTTGTGTTTTAAGTGATTTAAAAGTACAATTTATCTGATCTATGGCATAAAGGCGTAGGCAGACGGGTGCTGGGTCTGGTGGGCAACTGCCCCATGGATGTTGTTGGACTGTTGTGTATGTTCAAATCGCCAGGAGAACGTTCATAGCTCGATGTAAGCTTTGGGTGACGACATATCTTTTTCTAGTTCTAACTTTGCAGATAGATGTCGTTACAACCTTAATAGTTGCATATAGTCATAGTCCTACAAAATGTTGACTTAACACTTCTCTTTCAGGGCTCCGAACGCATATGCGCGATCCAGTCCCTCCGCTGCGCTCTCGGCACTGGTGTCGTCGGCTCCCGCGCAGAATTCTGCATGCTGTTCGCACAAGGGGCAGGATTGGAGCACAGCGGCGGCTTCGTGCGGGCTGCCCGTACGGCGCATCTGCTGCGGGCTCTGGCTGAGCTGGACCATATGATTGTGCAGGTTAGTGGCTATAAGTGAGAAAGTGTAGTCTGTAGGGTCTTGTGGTGAATTCTGCGTGCTGTTCGCACAAGGCGCGGTGTTCGAGCACAGCGGCGGATTCGTGCGGGCTGTTCGCATCGCGCACCTATTGCGGGCGCTGGCAGAGCTTGACCATATGATTGTGTAGGTAAATAAGTTTACTTATAAGAGACCAATAACTTTATCAAACATATTCATAATCCCCCTATTCAGAGGATAATGATAGCTCTAACCATTTGACAACTGCAGATTCAGAAAAGCTTGAGCGAGCTTGAGGACTCGAATTTCTTTGATTACTAGCTAGGTAGAACGGAAATTGTATTATAATAGCAGATATAAATTCCTTCAGCTTTGAAAAAACCTACTGAATGGTTTCATCACAATGTCAGCTTATTCTCTCGTCGACATTTCACATTTGAACAAATCAGAGAACCATTCAGTACCAAATCACCTTTCACAAGCACAGACCCTCGATCTCCACAGAACAAACTAACTGTACGTATAAAAAGGCGGTCCGCCGACAAATGAGTGGTGGTCACAGAGCTCGGAACACCAAGTCGAGGGCGAATACAGACGACATTACTCCTATTCGTACATGCGCAATGTGCGCTGCAAGTTTCGGTTGTCGTAGAGGAGTTGCTTCGTCTGGAATCAATCCTAGATGGAGAATCAAGTCATAGTTAACATAAAAATTAATCGGAACAGAACCAGCATGTAAAATTTCAACCCTGTAAGATAAGTGGAAGTAGTTCTAATTCAGCTTGCAAGATTTGACCTCAAAAAACTACCAGATATTTATTAATTACCCTTTCTAGCCGACTTCAAAAAAGGAGGAGATTCTCAATTCTGTTGTATTTTTAACCCCCGACGCAAAGACGACGGGGTGTTATAAGTTTGACGGGTCTCTCTCTCTCTGTGTGTGTGTGTCTGTGGCATCGTAGCTCCCGAACGGATGAACCGATTTTGATTTTGTTTTTTTTTTTTACCTGATAACTCCGTCATTTATGAACTGATGAATAATTCTTGTTTTATATGAAAGGTATACTTTCCGATTGGTCCCATAGAAATATCATCAGGATCGCTGGAATTCCTTTACTTGGAGGACGTATTTTGTTTGAAATCCAAGTAAACGAAATTGCTATCATGCGACTTTCCAGTGGTGTTGTTAGGTGTGGAGTACCATTAAAGAGTGAAAAATAAAAACATTTTACCAAAAAAAAAAAATACAAACCAATCTATACTAATATATAAACCTGAAGAGTTTGTTTGTTTGCTTGAACGCGCTAATCTCAGGAACTGCTGGACCGATTTGAAAAAATCTTTCGGTGTTAGATAGCCCATTTATCGAGGAAGGCTATAGGCTATATATATCATCACGCTAAGACCAATAGGAGCGGAGCAGTAATGAAAATTGTGACGCAGACGAAGTTGCGCGGGTCGGCTAGTTTCCAAATAAAAAACAACACTAAAAAGCATAAAATAACTTGAATTTCGGAAGTCGGTGTTCATACGAAGAAACATCGAAAAACACCGAAACTTCCGAAATTAAAGTTATTTTTGTATGATAAGTTTTGACGATGACTCTAGACTAGCCGCAGTGTCGTCTCCAAACTCTGTAGTAGAGGTAATAAAATATTCCGAGCGCATCTGTTAGAAAGCATATTTGTTCGGTCCTTAATTAACTGGAGTATCATTGCGCTGTTTGCCGAGCATACAGGGTAAACGATGAGTGCGGCGTGCGGAAGCCGTACGAGCTACGATGTGCCACGGATTGGACAGGGGATCGGCGTTTTTGACTTGATTGCTAAGGTCTGAAAAAAGTGTCTAACTAAGTGGTGCAAATTTTTTAATGTCCTTCATTTTTATGAGAAGGAATGTTACGCCGTATGGTGTCGGCCGGTGCCGTATGGTGCCGTAAAAGAATAATAACATCCCATCACTTTCCGTAGGTGTCGTAAGAGGCGACTAAGGGACTCACCAGAGAATGGGCAGCAGCGTTCTCTGTAAAACGCAACACCAAACACTGCGATCGCCAACCCGCCTGCCAAGCGTGGCGATTATGGCGAACCCCCCCCCTTTGGGGGAGGCCTATGTCCAGCAGTGGACGTCTTTCGGCTGTTGTGATGATGATGATGAAATGTTACGAGGTTTATGTGATTTGGTTATTTTTTGACTGTTGAGTTCCTTTCGAATGAATAACGTAGTTATGATTCATGTGTGAGAGTCTTAAAAATACAAAGGTATTTTTTGTTTGCGGAAGATTGAAGGGAGTTTGGACAGATTCC
Organism: Lacanobia wlatinum; assembly: GCA_947578705.1. NCBI lineage: Eukaryota > Metazoa > Arthropoda > Insecta > Lepidoptera > Noctuidae > Lacanobia > Lacanobia wlatinum. The sequence goes on from OX388046.1 coordinate 20,540,691, forward strand.
GGTTGACAAGTCTTGAATACTTTCCGAGAGCTTCAAAGTTTTCCATTGTCGGGGTTTTAGTCTTTGCCATGTCATGTTCCTTTTTTCGAAATCACAACATTTTAAATCACTTTGTTATTCGCGAATATCGTTTTTTTTACTTTTTTTTTTGTGGTTCTTCTCAACCATTTGCTGAAACATTTTTTTACGTTCCACATTGGCTTTATTGTTGCTTGGGATCTTCACTTTAGAAATTATTTCCTCGCAGCTTTCTTGTATAACGCCACATCCATATCCGATATCCCCTGTGCCAGTTCCACTAGGTACACAGAGTACTCGTGGCATCGTTTCATGTTACTCGTATACCCAGTACTTGAGGCTACCGGGCTCTTCGCCAGCCGAACAAATGCACTTTGATTCGGAGCCGCATCGCTTTGTTTGTGATTATATTCATCAACTGCAGCCTCGTCCCCATAACGTATTTATTTGTTACAAACTATAGTATTGATGAAAATGTATTTTTTTATTCTTTCTTCTTTAGTGTGTTGTAACACGTCGTTTGATTCACGTTTCGGCTGCATAACTACGATTTCGCCTCGGCTGCTCTGACAAATTCCGCCCACTTACATCAAAATGTACATTTTCTTAGATTTCTTTATACCACATCCATATTTGCTTGCATCTCTAGGTACACAGAGTACTCGTGGCATCGTTTCACGTTACCTAGAACTTGAGGCTACCGGGCTCTTCGCCAGCCGAACGCTTTGTTTGCACTGATATTCAGCTGCATGCCGATCTTTGTGAGTAATCTGTGTGTATTGGATGTGTTTCGTCATTTTTTTTTGGGATAGGTTATATGAATGAGGCACAGGTTTGATTGCTTTTGGTTCTTGAATGGTTGATCTGTTTTTAACCGACTTCCAAAAAAGGAGTAGGTTCTCAAACGGCGGGTATTTTTTTTATGTATGTACACCGATAGCTCCGAGTTTTCTAATCCGATTTCTGTGATTCCTTTTTTGTTCGATGGGGTATACTTGCCATTTAGTCCTGTAAAAATTTGATTCAGTTTGGTTCAGTAGTTTTTATTTGATGAGCATTTTTGCTTATTTCAATTTCTGTGTAGACGAAGTCGTCGTCCAAGTATGTATCAGTTAAAAAACAAAGAACAATACCAAAAACACCGAATTCCGAAATTAAGGTTATTTTATACTCTGTAGTGTTTTGTTTGGAAGTCGGTTATATTTATTTGAAAAATGTTTTTTGGACTTACAGATGGCTTGTAGAGGTTGAAGAACCTATGATTTAACCTAGGTTATAAATATGTTTTGGAAGAGAATACAAGTAAACCCCACGGTGCCTTCCAGCAGACTCTTCTCTTAGATCGTCTTGGCTCGTTTGTTTCATCGTAGAGTAAAAGTTCTGGAGTTGTATATAATACTGACTATGTATCACCCAGTTCTTGACCTCAATTTATTCTAACGGAAAGCGATGTACAAGACCTACAATAGAACGAGTGAGCCCAAAAAATACGTGTATCAATATCTTTATTTTTTTATGTTAGCTTATGTTGTCTCGCTGCTGGGCAAAGATTTGTAGGTAAAAATATTTCCAGGTAAATATTTTTTTTAGTGAGCTGGTTAATAATAACACTTTCATGGCCATTTTTCTTGTCAATTTAACTATCATAGATACACGACAATGTTGCTTGTCAATTTTAAACTTAATAAGGCCGGTTTTCCTACGTAGCAATTTTGGCATTACTGCAATAAATAAGAAAGATCAAATGTGCAATCCAATTCCGTCGTTACGTAAATAAACTGGACACTCACTGACATTACAATAGTAACCCTATAATGCTCACATATTAATCTCGATGTCCCAAGTCACGTGTCGGTATTGTGAGTGTCCCGCTTCCATAAATATTGATGGTCACGCGTTGCGATAGAAGAATAGAAGGACTAATTAGGGCTATTATTGTATAATAAATGATTCATAAAACCATTAAGTCATTGTATATTATCGTATCTGTGTGAATATATTTTAAGTTTAACCGACTTCTAAAAAAGAAAGAGGTTCTCATTTCGACCGCGTATATATGTATATATTATGTGTTCGCGGATAACTTCGCCGTTTATGAACCGATTTCGATGAATCTTTTTTATATGAAAAGGTATGCTGCCGAGGTGGTCCCATGGCCACCACGTCAGGATCTGATGATGGAAACCCTGAGAAACATCACGCCGGTACGCTGTGAACGGGTACGCAGGTACCACTAAACTACCACTACCTGTCAAAAAATGAAATAACCAAAATCACCGACTTCCGAAATTAAAGTTATTTTATACTTTGTAGGCTAGTATTAGGCTTTATAAAGTTCTTTTGTTACTAGTGACTGACACACAACGCACAGCCGAAAAAAAAAAGAAAAAAAAAAAGATTATTGATTATTGAAACTACTGGTCGTAAAAAGCTGAAATTTGGTGTGTAGGTTCCTTAGGGAGTTTAGGGGAGCACTAAGGTAGGATTTCCCGAAATTCCTACGGGAACGGGAATAAATGAAGTCGCGGGCAAAAGCTAGTCGGATTATAAGACATAGTGGACGTCACGCGGTTTCACCCGCGTAGTTCCCGTTCACGTGGGAATACGGGGATAATATATAGCCTATGTTACTCCCTGATAATGTAGCTATCCAATGCTAAAAGAATTTTTCAAATCGGTCCAGTTTTTTCGGAGCCTATTCAATTCAAACAAACAAACAAACATACAAACAAACAAACAAATCTTTCCTCTTTATAATATTAGTGTAGATTTGGCTTGAATGAGTGTCATTCATCATCAGTTTCTTGTCGTTATCTCAATTTATTTTGGTCGGCGCTACATTCTTTATCTTCCATACTTGTGTCTAAGTCGTCATCTCAGTGATCAACATCTTCCTAGACATCTTTCACAGTTCGTCCACCGTTTCCAAGTTGTGTCATTATTTCCATCAAGGTAAATGTTTCCACAGTATAAAGCAATAACCCGTTTTAATCCTTTAAAGATTCCCAAATGTTGCTGACCCTAAAACGCTTGCAAACTATCTCAATGTCCCTAATCGCAATGGTCACTAAGTCGCGTGTCAGAATTGTGTGCGTACGCTTCGATAAATATTGATGGTCACGCGTTGTGACACATGGTGACAAGACGTGACAAGCGGTGATGGGACACACGTCGGTGGCCATTTAGCTAATTGCCGATATGGATACTGTTACAATAGTAGTGTTTAGGTTTCCATTTGTTCATAAACTAAAGATCTGGAGTACCTTTTTTAAGCAGGAAAGAAAGAATAAAATATATTTAGCACATACATGAAACACGTACGTAACACAGAAATAACAAAAAAAAAATTAAGGATGCCAAAAACTGTCTTACGGCTGCAATAAAGAGGTCCATTTCAGCAAAATGTCAGACAGACTAATTCTGCCTGACGCTGGTTTTCTAATGAACCTTTTAAAGGACCAGTGGCGGTTCATTTGAAGCATGTAATGTATAAATATCATCGAAATAAAGGGAGCAAATTATGCTAAATAAAAAAAAACAAAGTTAGGAAGATAATTTATAATAATGTGGTTGTGTACTTGTAATAGTGTGTTAAGTAATGAAAAGCGATGATGTAGTCGACGATAAAATACGCTTGCCAAGTAATCTATTCGCTCTTGACTTAATGCTATATGCGCATTGTCGCGAAGTAATTCTGTACAGCGTGATGACTTTTAGCCTCGTTGAGCAGTTAAATACTAAAAAAAGGCTTTAGATACACAGGTGCTTTTCAATCTGTAAAACGGCACAAATTTAAATGTACAATATGACGAAGAACTTTGCCGAGACCACAATGATCTTTATTATCCTCCTTATAACCTCCAATACTTGCCCGCGCCACGTGCTGAATCCCCGAGCTCCCTCGACAATAGTTTAAACAAATTGTTTACCTTGCATTACTATAGTAATTGTTTACCCAGTGCAGTCTCCACTGTCAATAGTCTTCGCCTCATGTTTGAAGCTATCTTCAAGAGAAGCTTTAGTAAACTGATGTTTGTTTTTAATTAGATGTTGTTGTACTGAATCATCTATATCTATGTAGTTTATCCGCTGAATTATGAGTGTCGGCAATATAGATGGCTGATGCATGGCAACTTAGCGACGTAAGTTTGGTGATATCAGTCCAGGCAGAACAGTTTTATGAATGGAAACTTGTCACAATGAGCAGATTGTAACAAATATTTAAACGGTTGACGTCTTCTTCGTTGCTTACCTATTAGTCGTTATTTCAGTACCTACAGCTGTCATAGCCACAACATTTTACACACAGTTCATACAATGTATTTATTGTGTTCTCCTAATTTATTTACAATATTCTGTTAGCCTTGCTTTACTATAAAATTGTTTACCCAGTGCAGTCTCCACTGTCGATAGTCTTCGCTCCTTGTCTGTTGAGCTTTTTAGTTGTTTGCTTTTAATAAGATGTTTGTCATATTGAACTATCTGTGTCTGTGTATGTAGTTTAGTCGCTGAATTATATTGTAGCTCTTGTCTTCTTTTGGTCAACTTGCGTAAAGCTACACAACAACAGAATTGCTTGCTGTACCATGGCAAGTTAGCAGTTCTAGTTAACCGGATGTAGCTAGTACCAGAATCTTACATGGATTGTCTTACGTAACCTCCATATCCCAGTAATTGGTTAACACGATGATAGCCCTTGCGACTGGTGTCTGATCTTGTGTTCTAACTACCTTTTTTTATTTGTGATGGGTTTGCTCTTAACTCTAGTCTAGGTCAGAGATGACAGAGACAAAGTCTACGATGGAGCGTTACCCAGAAGGAACCTGTTCACTCTACTTTGAAGAGATTAGGGTTGTAAGCGTTTGGAAACACAGACGCAGGCAGAGTTCCACTCCTTTGCTGTGCGCATTATAAAAGACGTTTTGAAACGCTTGGTGCGAATTGGTGGAATAGCAACAAGGTAGGGATAATAAGATACAGTGCGTCTGGATGTCCGATGGTAGAAGGGGGAAGTTCTTGGGCACACTCACCGAAGAACAATCTGTAGAAGACCGACAAGCAGCAACCTTACGGCGATGAGCCAAGCTACCTATAACGACTGTCAAAGATCTACAAAAATGACAGCCGGGACCAACGGCCTAACGTGCTTTCCGTAGCACGGAAGAATCTTGATCTGATCATAATATTATTATCATCTTAAAATACTGAGATTCTAGTCCATCTCCAACCCCACCTCGGCAAGCAATGCTTGGCCTTGATCGAAGAGAGTGTGAATTATATTAGGGTCTGAAGTGTGCGTAGATGGCCAATTCCGAAACTATGAGGAATATCTAAAAATACTAATAGGAGTCTCGAGCCCGATTTTGATGAAAACTAAATCATAATTGGATTTTGATTTTGAAAAAAAAAAAACACCTTGTATTATTCTATGCGCAAGTGTCGCTACTAAGGATCAAATTCTGGGAAGTAATGACACAGCAAACTTAAGGCAAGTACTCATTTAAGTTTTCATCTAAATCGGACTGGAGACTCCTCTCAGTGTTTTTCGATATTCGTCATAGTTACGGATTTGGCCATCCAGGCACAAAAAAAGTTCATCGTCATCGTCATCAAATGGGTCATCGTCAATCTATCCTACAAAAAAAAAACGCTAACATTTGTTTTCTTTGCCTCTTCATAAACAACCACAATTTTCGCCAACTCAGCGCTACCCCTTCAGGGAAAACGATGATACTTTAGTTTACACAAGTGATACCCTCAAAATAAACATTTATTTCTACCCTCATTTGTGAGTAGTCTCGTTACGAGGCCACGTGTCGTGATGTGTATGTAATCACTTGAAATTGTGCCAGTCTTCGGTGGGTGTGTGCGAATTATTGCTGAATTTAATTATTTGTCGTGCTTTTGTGTAAGTGATTAATCTAGTTTAGTTACTTTGAATAGAGTAGAATAGAATAGAAAACATTTATTCGACACAGACACAACACATCAGCAGAAAACACATTATAAAAAAAAAGAAAAACAGAAACATAAAATAAAAAAAAAAAACGACAGGTATACACAATCATACAGTAAAATTGTGCTAAGCGTGCCCATGCCGAAAGGGTTACCATCTCAGCATATGCTGGGCGTCGACACCCAGCGCTGCTTATAGTTAGCACCCTGCAGTGACACACGGACGAGGGTAAATAAAATAAATACATGCTATTAATATTATACCTAATGTAGGAAGTATGAATGAGTTTTTGGAACGAAGTTCCTTATCGCGCGTTGTGAAAGGGACGGAAAAAATTCATACGAAAAGTTGTAACGACACTTTTTGCTATAGTTGTAAGCCGTGCGGCGTGCGCGTGTTTCTCTGTCTCTCTCTCTCTCTCATAGAAAGCAAGCCAGTTATTTTCGTTTCGTCTTTCTATTTATGTTTACATTATATTTGTTAATAATAAAAAAAACACCGGTAGCACTCCGGGAGTGCCGGCAGAAGTGAAAACTTTAGTATTAACGTTGTGTTTAATTATAAGTACAAAAATACTATCATTTATGAGGTAGAATACAATGTTTATTTATTGCGCTATCGTACACAAATATGACAATTTACATGTTATTATTCATAATATTATATCGTTATTTATTTATATATTACATTAATTTTTATCTCTTAGAAAAATCAACTTTCATCCATAATTTCGTAATTTCGTATCCTTGGATACGCGTGGCACGCTGTACATAAACACAGACGGACATTCGCGCAAGCGCCGTGTGCCGCCTAAGCGGAGCAGCACACTCAGGCACGGTAGAAAGAGTGGGAGATACTAGTTCCTCTCCCTTCCCCTCGATCTTACGCTTTTTCGATCAGCATCACGTGACCCTGACGCGAGTCCGTCTTACGCTTTTTCGATCAGCATCACGTGACCCTGACGCGAGTCCGTCTTACGCTTTTTCGATCAGGTCACGTGTCCTGACGCGAGTTTAAGATTTTATACCCATTACAGAAAAAGTGCTCAACGCCGCTAAAGAAGTTTTCACTTCAAAAATAATATTATAACTTAAAAAAAATAAAATTTTATTACAAATCCTTCACTAATTAATCGGAATCAACTTCGTTCCACCCGAGTGTCCCTTGTTTTATGTATGTGTAGTAGTTACTCTGGATATCAAATGAAAATTCTTTAAAAATGTTATCATTGTCCTTTGGACAGATACTCGTAATTTGACGAAATGTTAGATATCATAATTGGGATGTTTCTTGGATAAACTATAGTCATTTTTGTGGTTTTGTATTTTTGGTCCATCAGTTATTAGATTATCAATAAATATTGGACTCGTTTTTAAATAAATCAGTGAAAAATATAAAGATAAAATACATCAAAGTTAACAGTTTTCTATATCTGCGTCAAACATATGTAAGTACAATCATTTGTGTCTGCGAGGTACTGCTTTGACAAGCCTTCGCAATTTCTTAAGATTTTTCAATTTATTCATCTATACTAATAACTAGTTGACCCGCACAACTTCGTCGGCTCCGCTCCTATTGATCTTAGTGTGATGATATATAGCCTATAGCCTTCCTCGATAAATGGGCTATCTAACACTGAAATAATTTTTCAAGTCGGACCCGTGAGATTAGCGCATTCAAGCAAGCAAACAAACAAACTCTTCATTTTTATATATCAGTATAGAAGTGTAGATAAAATAAAGAGGAAAGATTTTTTTGTTTGTTTTTACCGAATAAGCTCCGAAACTACTGGACTGGTTTTAACCACTTTTAACCAATAGAAAGCTAAATTATCAGGAAGTAACATAGAGTATAATTTATTTTAGAAAAAAATCCCTACGAAAATTGCAATAGTAAACCCACGTGAACCAAGTCACGGGCGAATTGCTAGTTTCATATAGTTTATGTACTCTAAAGTATCTACAGAGGCGGAATTAACGCCTTAGGCATTTTCTACAAGCTAATCTTTGATTGGATTAAATACGCCTGATGCCACTATTAGGATTAAAATGTAACCACCAAAATTTCCGTCATATCAAACAAAAATAAACAAAACCCACCCAAATATTGCAAACACAATTTTATTCATACTACAAACGCCCCCTCAACAATAGGCTGGAAGAAACCCGAGCCCCCAGTAAAAGCGTAGACTATTAATGTTTATAGAGCCATCCACTGCCGGCCGTGCGTCGCTAATGGCCGGTCCCTCGAGGTGTAGCACAGTAATCGATACCGCTGCCGTTCGTAATGGATTAAGAGCCGCGCCTACAGATGTGATTTTTTGAAATTTTTCGTGGTTGGTTCTGTATGAGGAGCTCGTGGCTACAGAATTACAGTCGCACAGGTCGATTTTCAAGGTTATGGAACGCTTGCCAAAGTTGGTCTGTGGATGGGTAACCATCTTAACATACCGAGTTTCCTCCGTGCCTCGGAAAGCAAGTCTAGCCGTTGGTCCCGGCTGTCATTTGTAAAACTTTGGTAGTCGTTATGGATTGTCAGAAGCCAGTACGTCTACCATGAATTTTATCAATCTATACTCGCTAGCGACTGTAGTTAAAAAATGTGTGAAAACTTTAAAAAAAGAAATTTCTAATTTATTATTTTAGTTGTTAACTAAAGTTTTACTTGCAACTTTCTTGTTTGTTAGTTAGTTGTAGGCTCGTCGCGATGCAGCTCCAAAGTCTTGAGCATCGACGACGAGTCGCTAGCCTGTCGGTTTTCTACCGGTTGCATTTTGGGGAATGTGCGACGGAATTGCATAATTTAATTCCGCCAAGCCCGTTCCATCATCGGACCACAACACGAACGGCGATGCGCTACCGGTACATGGTGGACATCCCGCCCACGCGCACAAAACGTTTTGGGTACATATTCATAGTGCGTACAGCTAAGGAGTGGAATTCCCTGCCGGAGTCTGTGTTTCCTGATAGCTACAACCTGGGAGTCTTTAAGTCAAGAGTGAATAGGTTACTTCTAGGCAAGCGTGCTCCATCTTCGACCACATCATCGCTTACCATCAGGTGAGATAGTGGTCAAACGCGTGCCTATAAATAGTAAAAAAAAAGTTAACAACTTAAAAAATAAATTAAAACCTTGTTTTTTTTTTTTAAGTTTTCGCACATTTTTTTTAACTACAGTCGCTAGCGAGTATAGATTGATAAAACTCATGGTAGACGTACAGTAAATCTGACTCCAGTATTGCCAAAAAATACCGTGTTACCCATTTAATGGGTTATGGAGGTCTGGTAGGTAGCCGCTACACGTAAAATACTGGAACTAAGCTTAATCCGATGCCTACCTCAATATAGTTGGGAATAGGCTAGGCAGATGATGATTGTGTTTTGGTACAGTATGGTCACCTTTTGGCAGTTTTTGGTGGTTTTTTTGATGCCTTGATAATAACTGACACGAGTCGTGAGCACTCTACATTGGTCGGTTTGACGACGACAGCTCTGACGCTTCACGTTATTGGTTCGTCAGTCAATGCTGATCGACTGTTGCGCTTGCAAGTTTCGTTCGCCCGCCGTACATTGGCGAGATCACCCTGCTGCATTGATCTGTGCTCATGACTCATGCCGGCTTATGTACTATCGGCCTAAATATCTCTTATCCAACCAATTCGTCTTCTCCGCTAGAGCGTCAGCATCGTCTTCGTCTTGACTACTTTTGGCTTCAATTTCTAAACGCCTTACGTACATGTTTTCGCTCGGTTCCAGTGTCACTCATTTACTTCGTTCTGAGCTCATGACTCGTGCCGTCTTATATACTATCGGCCTAAATATCCCTTATCCAACCAATGCTGTTTTCTTCGTCTTCTCCGCTAGAGCGTCAGCATCGTCTTCGTCTTGACTGGTTTTGGCTTCAATTTCTAAACGCCTTACGTACATGTTTTCGCTCGGTTCCAGTGTCACTCATTTACTTCGTTCTGAGCTCATGACTCGTGCCGTCTTATATACTATCGGCCTAAATATCCCTTATCCAACCAGTGCTGTTTTCTTCGTCTTCTCCGCTAGAGCGTCACCATCGTCTTCGTCTTGACTGCTTTTGGCTTCAATTTCTAAACGCCTTACGTAGATATTTTCGCTCGGTTCCAGTGTACTCATTTACTTTGTTCTGAGCTTTCTTAATTGATTTTAATTTCTTAGATTTTACCTTAAAATATGTTTCTATCGCTGTTTAATATTTTACTATTTGACCTAACGCTATTCTATGCTGTATGGAAGCCTCATTATAAGCACTCTTCTTTAAAATTATCTTTGTCCTTTCCCTTACAACGTTCTCACCTTCTTCGTCAGTTAGCAAGTAGTTATTACTGTTCTAATACAAATTCATATCCAAAAAGTAAATAAGAACGTGATCTCCTACTAACACACAAAACATGACTGATTTATTAATTAACTCTCTGTTTTCAATCCACTCCGCCGCCCCTCGTCCCAGTGGACGCGAAACTTTGATGTCCGCAAACGATGCGCCCTGGGACTTGTGTTTGTAATGCTATGGTTGTAGATAAACATCATTATTAGTTTATTACGCACATGGGTGTGGTTTTGAGGATTATTTGCGGGTTTTGTTAGCAGACAGAATAATCAATATTGCTTTTTCTGAACTATTTTCAGTACTTTTCATAGATTCAATACTTGCTATCCGAGGGTCAATTCTATAAATAGTTTCCCTACATTTTGACAGATTGCCACTGAGATGCGAATGCGAAATTTGCTTCAAAAATTGTAGAATAGGCTCCTGATCTTTAATATCCGATTTTCGGGATACTGATATTTTTATGTTAGACATAGTTTGTTGAAGCAGTCTTTTAAAGACTGCTTCAATCTCTCTCTCTCTCTTCTCTGACTCAAACTCAAAATATTTATTTCAAATAAACCATTTACAGGCACTTTTGAATTGTAAATGTCGGTCGGTCCAAAAAGATGAAGCTATTTGCACGTTCCAAAGCGTAGAACTCTATCGAGAAGAACGTGCAAGAAACTCCACGGACACTCTTTTAAAAATAATAAATTGTTACAAAGTTTTGTTTACACCATGTTGAAATTATACATATATGTGAGAACGATGTAAAAGACGAGCAGGATAAAAGCGTCCGTAAAAAAAGGAACAATTCAAAGAAATATTTAAAATAAACCATGGACTCCCAAATATATTTCTGAACTTACTTTAAAAATGACCACCCATCTATGGCACACCGTAGCAAGAGCAGCTTAACCTTTCAGATCGATCAGTCCTCGCAGCTGTCACGTAGCACTCAAAACTTTGATATCCGCAAACGTTGCGGCTTGGGACTGCTATTGGTAATGCTGTGGTTGAAGATAAATATCATTATTAGTTGGTTACGCACGCGCAGGGTGAGGTTTTGAGGATTACTTGCGGTTTTTTTAGCAGAGAAAAATAAGTACAGCATTTTTTCAACTATCTGAACTAATATTATAAATGCGAGGGTGAGTTTGTTGGTTTGTTACGCTTTCACGCCTAAACCACTCAACTGAGTTTGATTGATTTTGGTACAGAAGTAGATGGGACCTTGGAGACGGTTACAGGCTTCTTCAACGCGGGCAAAGCTTCGGACAAAACCTAGTATTCTATATTTCATACATCGACTATCATCTGTTCTTCAATATTTAGGAGACTTAGTTTGCCTTTTAAGTCTCTGACTATCAAATACATGGCTCCACAAGCTTTGCGATCTATTTAAAAAAAGTCATCTATGAACAGATTGCTTAGTCTTGCAGATCGATCAATCTTCGCAGCTGTCACGTTCTTTAAAATATCTTGAACTTTGTTAGAATTATGTGTGTGTTCAAGAACTCTCTAGGATAACCATATATAAGTAAATAGACTAGTGTGATAAAAGCTAATAAATCACTGCAAACTGTTCCATTTGGTTAGTTTGTGATGGTCGTTTTCCTGGTTTCGTTTTTGATCAGTAAGTATAAATGCTATGATTGATGGTTCCATTCCTGGTCAACAAATCATGGTATCTAACAAAAGATTAAGTAGTATAATACATATTTGATTGATAAAGCTACCAAAATTCGTAAGATAGACTACAGTAACCGCTCCTAACTCATTTGAAAGCCTTTCTGTCATTTTAATACATTAACACTCATAGTTTTAACATCAAACTTATCCAAAATTGACTTGTTAGTTTGTATTCACCAGTACGTTTGGCCAGTCCACCTCAATCACATCTCCACCAGATTCACTTACAACTTTCAGCCTAATCTCAGTCTGACCACTCTTTTATTATGTACCCTCAAACTTCTTACTAGCGTGTCCAGAACACATCTGACAAGACTTAGTAACTCAATCAGTGCTTGCGTGACCTCTGCACTTACCGCACGGATTCCACGGTCGCTGCTCCGGGGGTCATCCCTCGTTTAACTTGGTGTTTTAGTCATGCTTCGAGGATTTGTTTTTGATTTGATGGAATAGTGGTTTGTTTACTGATGTTGGGGGGTTGGGATTGGAAGTTTGGGTAAATGTATTGGGCTCTGACTCAAACATTAAAAAGTTTTCCAATATATAGACGTTCCTTTATTGCATTAAGTTTGCTTGTGCACCACTACTGCCTTATTTTCGTAAGGCCTAAATAAATCTTTTTCAGACTTGAAAATATATCCTTGAAAATATATCATCACCAAAAATTGACAAGAGTTTGGAAAACAGCTTAGAATCACGCGATTGCAAAACGGGCTTGTGCGATAGCTTCAAAACGAGCGATTTATCTTGCTCAATACAGCTGGATGAACTTTTGGCGGGAGTCCTTTCAATACAATTAATCGTCAATATTGTCACCCTTTGGCTCTTGAGATCGTAGGTTTTTCGTGTAATCTTTAACGGTTTTGTTTTTTTTTTCAACTAACTAACTACAACGCCGTTTACGTTCCATAACTTATTATTTACATTGTATTTATTATTTTTGTCAACAGGAGGCCTTCGGTGAAGGAGGTTGGCCTCTGGAGTTCAGGGCAGCAGTCGCCAGACTTCTATCACAGCATGCACCCAATGATAAGGAGGCACCCAGGACCACTATTTTGCGTAAGTAGCATACTTAATTAAACTCATAAGGTCATAAGGATTAGATTATGAAGCTGAAGATTATAATTCGTTTTCGGGAACTGTGTTATGGTGGTTTCTACTGTACACCTCCAACAGTGTAGTCTTTTAAACCCAAAGTTTGACGGATAGAGAATGCCTTGTAGCTTTAAATTCACGTATGTACCAGTACTGCACATAAAGTATAAATAATAAATAAGAGTTTTAGTTTTCATTTTCGATTATTTCTATCTCTATTGGGGTCGAGTTCCAGTCACAGTGGGTTCAGCTGTATACCAGTATTTTTGTATGGAATATTTTCAATGGAAATAATTATGTTTCCAAGCTATATTATTAAATTTTTTACATTTAGGTCTGAGTAACCAGCGCTTGGACCAGACTCTGTCAGAGACCATGGTTTTGGACCTGATCGTTCTCGTCGGATTCGTTGTCGTCAACAACCCGCAACTCCAGGTAAGTCCATTTTCATAATCATGTCTCTATGTAACTAAATGCGGAAACACTTGGGGGAGGCCTATGTCCAGTGGATGTCTTTCGGCTGATTTATGATGATGTAACTAAAATATGTATTAATTAGTATTGATGGTTTTTATTTTATGATGTGTTTCAGCACCTCGATTTGAAAGACAGATAATACATATTTTCTAGTAGCTTAAAAGCACACAAATAATTACTCACTTACACAGCACGCGTTTACAGGACAAAATTTTCATAATGCAATTCCTGCTACTTTAAAATAGGATTAGGCTGATTTGTGAAAATATTATCAGAATGTTAAGTTAAAAAACCCCTACTAAACTAATTCCTCGCATATTAAAAAAAAAGAATAAACAAACCTTGACTCTAGTAAATGCCTCCTGTAGACATCAATAATGGAATTATAATATGCTAAAATGTATAATTCTCTACAAAAATATTTTTGCCGTAATTCATTATTTAAATTGGATGTTCTATCGAATCGGTATGAAGAGATGTTATATGATGTTCGACGTAAAAAGACGAAGGTCAAATGTGGTCGAACTAAATGTTTAGAACCTACAACCCTCAAGGGAAAAAAGTCTTAGGTTAAAAGACGATCACAATGACTATCATTATTTCTATATCTACTAACTAGCTTGATGTACTTGACCTCTACCATCAAGATATTCTAACGTCTTAGTACCTCCGTTCGTCCGTTTTATTCTTCGGTTCCCATGCGGGCGACACCTGCGCCAACACGTGTTTCCACCCCATCGGTTAACCTATTAACTATTTAGCATGTCGACATGGTCAGCTTAATCGATTTCTTGGACTGCTCTTTATTGCTTTGTCTTGTTTCGTAGTTAAGATATTATCATTAGTGAAGACAGTATTTGGGTGAGAATTATTGAGGATACATATTTTAAATTTTACTAGAGATGAGGTTTTTTTAAATTATTGATTTTAAATCGAGTTTATGTTACGAATAGTATTTTTTTAAGGAGAAACTAGTGTTGACTGGATAGATTTTCTTGTAACCAGGAAGAATTATTTTAAGGACGGTGTAAATTTATGTCTTTCCATAATACCTTTGAAGTCAAAGTGGTACTATTTGACCCTTAAAATAATCACACAGATTAATTTCCTAAATCTAACATAGGCGTTCGACGCCATCTCTCACCAAAATTCACCCTAACTTCATTTCTAAACACATTATTAACGTACTCAGCTCCTTTTAAATTATTCCTCGGGCTCATTACAGCACTTTCCGCGTTTTACTGAGTTTTACCGCTCCCAAGTTCTCACGGACACAGGTGTCCGAGTTACATCGGTCGGGCTTGCTCAAGGAAGTGTACTAGGTCCATTATTGAAATTTATGCGAGGGCTTTTTTTACTTAGGCATAATTGATTTTATGACTTTTGGTAAAGAAGAAAGTCGATTGTAGTTTTTCATTGGATGCTCAATTGACGAATAGTTTTATGCATTTAGGTAAGCTCTAGCCAAGCAAGTAAAATAACCTTATAGAAAAATTTCACTGGAGGTTTCAACTAAAAAAAAAAACAAGTTAGTATGCTCTTTGATAACAACAAAAATCCAATAATTAAATATTAAGACTGCCTATGTATCGGTACTGTACATGAAGCTTAAATAAATAAGACCGACTCTGGATATAATTTTGAGTTCTTTCTTATTTTAGGTAAAATGAATGAAAGTTGATCTAGTTATCGAACAAAAGAATTTTAGTTTTTCAAATGTTGAAGAACAAAAACCTGTATTAGATTACAAGCCCACCCCAACAAGCCTAAAATAATAAAGCCAGCTCGCCCAATAAGCTTCGCTCATAAATTAAAAATTAGGAAGGACTCAGGTGCTAGGCGGAGTCTCATTTGTTGTGCCAAGTGCCCTCCGTCCATTACCTACAATTTATACTGTTGTCGCCGTTACACTGAATTGTTGATGTTTTACGTTGTCCTTTATTGAGTTCATGGCTTTTTGTCTTTTGGAGTGTTTCATTTGAAGTGAAACCTAAGATTCCATTATATATAATCATAATCATAATACCTATATTACTTGTATTTAGTATGGTCAATAATTTGTTGTTACCAAAATTATTGACCATATAATCATGAGACTTGTTCTTAAAGAAATGCAAACCTTTAAGTACAAGCCTTACAATTACGACTCTCCTAGAAGATATTAAAAGACTTTGTTGGACTAAGTATTGTCTTCTTCTTCGTGTTGCTAGCACGACAGTTGCTAAAATTTGAGTGGCCCATAACATTGCCACTTCGACGGGATTGTTGGTAGCAGCGCACAGGTCACTTTAGCTGCATGTTTTTACATAGTAATTCTAGTACTAGTACCATTGTATAGTTAAATATTTGATCATAAAAAGGGGTATTACGATAATCCCTTTTTATTTATCCTATAGCAATCTACAGCTGCTTTCTCTATCATTAATTGAAGAAGAAAACTGGACATTGGCTTTGTCAGGCTATTTCTTTCAGTAATGAGAGTTCCGATTTTTCTTACGGGTCGGAACTCGAAATGACACTCAGCTTAAATCTTTATCTTTTGCCGACCTTGTTTTAATTAATGTATGTTCTTCCTTAGGAAACGATCTGTGACGGCTGGGGCGTGATTAAGACCCTGTGCACTTTGCCAGCCAACTGGCTGGTCTCCAAGACACATAGCCACTGTTTGCTACCAACATTGGTGGCGCTAGCTGAGTCGCCATCCGCGGCCGCCGCCATAGCTACTGAACTAAGCATGACTGTGAGTATTACTTGTGTTCTTTCAATGACTTAACTTTTTTTAGGGGAAATGATGTATCTTGCTAATGAGTTGCTTGTTCTCATTGAGTAAACAATGCCTAATAATATCATACTGCTAACTTCGTAGAAGATACGATCGTACGACGACGATACGACGATACTTATCGTGTCTTCCTATTGCACAAATCTTTTCAGGTCCTTGTGCACTGAAAATAAAATCAATACTCTAAAGCTCACTTAAAACATTTATGAAATGTCATTTCTGATCAAGTGTTTGCGATTTGTTTGCCACCATCAGTGTTATTGTGCATATTATACAACTCATTTTCGCTTAGAGTAGTTACTTGAGTTTGCATCTATAGTTTTATTAGCACATGATCCAAGTTCTATCATCGAAGTCACCGCTATTTACGCCAACTTATCCAAATTGATGAACTTTTTTTCCTAAGTCTTTAATAATTCCCTTAACATCAATGTAGCAGGCACTTGCTAGTAATAGCTATCTATATAACAGCAAGAACCCAATTTGTACAACTGAATATTTGATGGAGTTACAGTTGTTCCGCAACTTGGACACAGCTGCACTTCCTACTTTATTAACTGAAATAACTTTTAGTGTGGAGGATGATGCAGAAGGGTCACAGTGTAGAATAAATGGATGAATAGTCATCGGAATTTCTTAAGAGGAAATGCAGGCGGAGAGAATTGAGAAAAAAGTCATAGTTCGAGATTTGGCTCTCGCCTGTTTCCTCCTCCAATGTTGGACCAATTTAAAAGATATTATATCTATACTAATATATAAAGCTAAAGAGTTTGTTTGCTTGAACGCGCTAATCTCAGAAACTACTGGTCCGATTTGAAAAATTCTTTCAGTGATATATATGTAGATAGCCCATTTATCGAGGAAGGCTATATATCATCACGCTAAGACCAATAGGAGCGGAGCAGACGAAGTTGCGCGGGTCAACTAGTTAATTGAATAAGAAGGATATATACTGTGGCCCTATGTTTTCCTTTTTGATGATATATTATGCGTATAAGCACTATAACCCTCAAAATTGTCCGATATACCGCTATCAAGAGAGCTCTAGTGAACAAATTTGACAACTATTAATGGAAAAAGAAAACATAGCCTGGTCTTAGTTGCCTCGTTCGATATGCATATTATGCAATAATCCAGACGACATCTGGCTTCAGAGCGTAATATTTGATAAAGTATTTAGCACATTTTTTTATGATGCGATCACGAATTTAGTTATGAAACTCTTTTTTTACTTAGTTATTCATTTTGACTTGTTTGAATATTTCACGGACCAAGCCTTCTACATCTGTCTGTTTATTGTTAATAGCCGAACAGGTGTCAAGATCTTTATGACTTGTCCTTAATATACCGTTTTATGTTAATATTTTGATGATGACGACCATCATTGTGTCGTTAACTTGTATTTCCATCGATGGTTGCATTGGCGGCATCGTTATCTTCATTTAGTATAATGGCGAAACTTCAATTATTCTCCATTTTTGCCATTACTATTAATTTTTTAATTGGATCAGGGGGGTTACTCTCTAACGAAATCCGTAGTTTCGGGCTTAGTTGCGGG
The DNA here is from genome assembly GCA_947578705.1 of Lacanobia wlatinum. Classification (NCBI taxonomy): domain Eukaryota; kingdom Metazoa; phylum Arthropoda; class Insecta; order Lepidoptera; family Noctuidae; genus Lacanobia; species Lacanobia wlatinum. Next base: position 20,558,607 of record OX388046.1, read on the forward strand.
CGGGCGTATTCTACTCCGTATCACCTACAGACTTACGATTAGTCCCGAACCCGAACTGAGAATGAATGACAACACGATTTCACAGTAACTGTCAAATCGTGTTATCATTAGTTCTCAGTGGTTAGGTGATACGGAGTAGAAAATGCCCGCCCGCAACTAAGCCCGAAACTACGGATTTCGTTAGAGAGTAGCCCCCCTGCTCACAATATAATTTTATCTGTGGGATGATTAAATTATGGATTCAGGTGCATCATGTACCAATTTTTATGTTCAATCTAAACTAGTTTAGGAAATTATTTTGCTTGTAATATTAATATTGTGGTATGGATATTGAATTCATGATGAGAAACATTTAATATGTCAGTAGCTTGTCAATCGTAGGTCTGAATAAATAATTATGATGATCGCAACATGACCACGTTGGACAGTTTTTCTTTTAAATTTCAAATAACTAGTTATTTGTAATTTTTATACTAGTAGTTTGTACAGCGGTTGCAAATTGGTTAGTTAAAACGATAATTTTATGAGTTTTGGAGTAATTTGTAGCCGAAATGGCTTATTAGAATTTGCGAACTGATGACGATGTTACATCCCATAATATTATTATAAGTGAACATATTATTGCGTCATAACATGAATTCAATGGATATATTTCTCCAACAGATGCTAGACGAATACATGAAAAGCCCAGACGCACAAAATGTGAAACTGGTGCAAGTGATCAAACAAGGACGCGCAAAGAAGAGTAAGAGTAAGTAGACTGAAACGAGATTGGTTTAATTGTATAAGTCGAGCACTTTCTGGAAGGACACACACTGATATGACAACCGAACCAAGTAATGACAAACAAAACAATCATGTAATATTTAAACAAGAATTGGTCGACGCTATTAGGGCTAGCGCACATTAAAGCGAGCAAGAGTCCCTCCTACATCACTTTTCTGTACCACAGAGCACTAAACGCCGAGAAGCTATGCTAGGGAATATCCTTGAAAAGGAAAATTACTATCTAGTTACTGTGTCGAAAAATAACAGAGATGCAGAGAATCCAGAGGAAGAAAATACAGAGGTCTTGTCGGACTTCTCTTTCTAATTACCATTTTTAAAGATCTGCAAGTTTTTCGCTGGTGAATGTAGTAAATAACAAAATGACATGGTTTTTTCCCTATTGCTTATAAAATTCGTCTGCGCACAGTTACGTTGAACGCAAGTTTTTGAGGTGTCTCGTCCGCAGGCAGAATTCTTACAGATCCTCAATTTCTATGAGTAAACACGGTTACAGTTACTTAAACACTTGGTTTGTACGGAAAGGGTTGACAATGTCGTCTCTATGACTGCCGAAGCATCTTTATGCTCTGTGATATGAAATACTGCACATTACTCCATCTTCGACCACATCGTTACTTACCATCAGGTGAGATGGTGGTGAAACGTGTGCCATTAAAAAAAAAAACATTACAGGCGAGATACTGGCCTTTTTTGTATTGGAATGTGATGTGTTGTGACCCGATGCGGCTATAATATGTGCTCCCTTGAGTCGGCTGTTCCATTGATATAATCCCAGTTTCAAATGGTATAGAGGTGCAACTAGATTAAGCTTGATCAACACTGAATAGTCGATATTGGTCACAATCAAAAGACAATTGACGATGACGATGTATGGTCAAAACAAAACAGAAGCATTAATGTAGATAAAATAATTTACAAGAACTTGAATTATAAGGAAGGCTAACAACATCGATCGACTCAGACGTTTGAAAATATGATCGACTAATAAAAACGGTTGATGGTAATTGTTTAGATCCCAATCTCATTGGAATACACCAGGCTGAATCGATTTGACCTATTATTGATGATAGCGATCAAAATTTGCACCTCTACACGCAGATCTAGTAGAATGCGACATGGATTTAAATGAACGTATCGAAATAGAGAACTAACTCGAAATCTGCTAAATTTACTCATTTATTTTTTGACAAGCTGCAGCAATCACGTTCGTTTAAGCCATGTTGGACTGCTATAATAAAGATTTCCATCCACTAAAACGTATTACATATCATGACCGTAACAGTACTGTTAAACGCAGTGACCATTGCATGAGTTTAGAAACGGCGCCTACAGATACCGTTCCGACACCTATTAATACAAATAACACATTTGTAAATGTACTCGTAAATGTTATTCTTGATAAGGGCTCATACAGACGAACGGCACTTCGCCAACGGCAACGCCAACTGCAGCCGTCGTCGCCTGTCGACGTCTGGCGACAACAGGAGGCGACGGCAGGCGTCGTCACTACTGTAAAACTCGTTATATGTCAGCGGTAGGCCTCACCTGTCGACGGCTGCCGTCGACGGTTGCAGCCTCTGCATGGCTGTGGCGACGCCACAACTGCAAGCGTCGTGCTCTGTCGACGACAGTCGGTAAAGCGGGGATGGCAGCCGTCGAAATTTGTCGACGGCTGATATCGGCGTTGCCGTTGGCAAAGTCCCTTTCGTCTCGTTCGTTGAGCCCTTAGTTCTTAAAACAAGACAGACCAACACGAGGCTCGAGCGTTATTTCAATGATAATTACCCTAGAGATGATTATTGTGTATTCGAGCATACTTCCGAATATTTTGATTCAGAACTTGACACTCAAGAACTTGCTTGCCATTTGTTGCTCAGTCTCGGTTGACCCTAACACGGTCATTGTATGGTACAGTCTAGTGGATGGAGATCTTCATATGAAGGCCTAAGGTAGTATTAGATTTTTGATGTTGATGTTTCTCCCATATAACTATCCCATCAATAAATTTATAGTGTGACGTAACGGTTTTGCTAATCAATAGAGATTTGATTTGGTAACGATTCGGGTGATGTTTTTTTAAGATTCTCGGTACGTCTTTTGATTCTGCATGTTTTTGTTCATCTAATTAAACAATGGTAGCTGGTAATCAATGGTATAAGGAGTGATTCAGTCGCTGAAGAGGTCCAGGAGAATTCTTTTAATAATACTCGTTTCGCTTTGGGAATCGTTCCAATATTATTTTATCTACCATAACCGGCCTATAATGTTCACAATGCTGGGACATAAGTGACAGGCTGTCTCTCTCGCTGATTTCCAACAGCACGCAGGCCCAGTGCGGGTTGGAATCACATATCTTAAAAATTTAAGAACAAATTGCGATTCATGGTCTTCAATTTGAAGTATGATTTTAATTGTCCCGATTTCGTATTGTTGTTTAAATTAAATTTAATAAGACTTTTATTTTGTGTAATTCATCATTGACACGCTTCTCTTCCATTCAGGGTATTTGTACTCCCTAATGTGCCATTCATGTCTGTGCCAATTCATGCTCGTTCATCGTTTCCTCTAGACTTCTGTTGTCAATGGTCTCCTAGTACTTCTGTGGGAACATATTGTTCCTATAACGCAGTTGACCACTTTGTTTTTATTTAAAATTTCCACTGTTTCTCTTAAGTGAACAGCATTTCCATTCAAAAACGGAACTGTTCGTTTTGCGTTCTTGCTGTAACATTTTCCAGTTCCTTGCGTAAAGTAATTAGTTACAATAGTTTAATTTGTTATCTCCTTTTGTTTCGTAAGACATTCCTAAGTTTTCATTTCATTCCATTAATTTCGCCAGCGCACAATCTTCGACGCTCAATTTCCTTTCATTATATTAAGTCTAAATTAAATACATCATAAAAACAAACTAGTCAAATTGTTGTTCACAGTATTTTAGAGTAATAACTCGATTGATTAGCATCACCTATAACCTTGTAGTAGCACGGCCTTTAACGGCTACCCCATCCTTTAATATTAAAAAAATATTGTTAGTCTTAGCTTTTACTAAAACAATATAGAAGCTACCTGAAAAATAATATTGTGAAGAAACATAACAGCTTACAAAATAAGTCACAACAAGTAATAGATATACCAACGAAAAACACTTTTAACATGAATACTTACACAATAGGCCCTGAGTAAAAAATAAGATTATATTAAGTCCGTCAGTTAGATTGTCGAAAATTATTGGACATGTAGTTTTTGCTTTATCAAATCAATAAAAACTGACGAAGATAAATAAGATAAAACGCATCAAAGATCAGGAGTGGGGGCTTGTGACGACACTACTAGGTAAAAAGCGCACTGAAATGTGTGTGTGTGACACACGAGTTTTCAACGCACTGTATCGTCTTAATTTTGTGTTTACGTGAAAATAGAAAAAATACGTGTCCAATATTTTTTTGGAAATCTATTTAACGGACTTATTAGATTTTTTAGTCATCTATCTACTCTTGGCCACGTCAAGGTGTAGCGAAAAAGAGACACGCACATTCAGCGCCGCACGTATGCAGGTATACATTTTGTTGACATGAAGATTCTTCAATGTTTTAGTAAAAGCTCTAGAAGACCATTATAATGTAGTAGTTGATATATTGTACACTTTTTGATGTGAGTCTACCTCTATTTATCTATTTTTCTATGGTTGTAGACTAGAACTAGACAGAAAGAAAATGTAATTCAACAAACTTTGTTACGCATTGGATTTTGTAAGCTTTGGTTTTAAAACGTGGACGATATTCATAGAAAATGTTTCCCTTCTTTTTAAATGCAATTAGTTTTTAAATTCATTGTGGTTAGTGATGTTACTTAATTATGCAAAAATATTTTGTTCTCATTCATGTTTATATAACATTTTATGCTAGTCAACGTCTGGCTTCGCTCCAGTCGCTTTTGTGCTTTAATATAACTATGAAAGTAGTTCATACATGACTGAGCTCTCTTAGTAATTGATCTTATTTGTTGATTTACAATTACGTAAGATTTGTACATTGTTAATTATTTTTGTTAACTGACTTGTCTTTCCCTATTTCTCAATTTTGATTTTCGATCTTTCCCGACAGTGTTCATGTTCAAAAGTGCTGAACTAATTTTTCAAGGTCTCCTCCCAAAGCTAGGTTTAAAGTATTTAATAACTTTTGTTGTTATGTTATTTCTATGTAAAAGATTTTCTGAACGGCCACGATTTAAAACCTCATCTTTACTAAACTAAATTATGCTCTGTAAAATTGCTTCATTGGAATGAGTTTAAAAAGAAATGTGTGTGCTAATAGAGTGCCTTGCGGGACACTCTTCTTGAATGTTAGAAAACAAGGTATTTTAACGACTCGAGTATTTTATACGATTCGAATACTGTGATAAAGAAACGGACGGAATTTATTCCTTCGAAATAAAAAGTTTTGTAATTGAAAACGGTGGAAAGTAAATGTCAATGCTATCAAATGCTTATGTCAGTTCGACATCTAAGTTAATTTCTATTTTTCCGATTATTATTTTTTTGTGATAAATTTCTTTTATTAACAGCCCGTTTGCATGTTTTATGGTGGTTACAATATATACTTAACACTAACCATTGTAAGGAATTCGTGAACTGTTTAACTTTTCTTGATGTAATGAATGTAATTTTTCGATCGTCTCTTGTGACAACAGTGTCTATTTCAATATTTGTGTTAAGTGCCATAATGCTACCGCCTAAGGTTTTCATTAATCAGATCACAATAATATTTCAAATAAAAATCAGAGGCAAATGTATCATTATGGTACTCGTAGGTTTAAGTCCATTTATCAATCCTTTTCTGTACGTGTATTAGTGTATGTGTGTCTATATCTGTTAAAACCACAAGAGACAGGTCCTAGGTTCACGACTTCATCTCAAAATGCAGACGGGTGTGAAACTGTGATTTTATATATATTTTAAATTTAATTATATCACTTGCAAATGTAATATATGATTTTTTGTACGTTTAGTTAGCTACACGCGTTTAGTCTAATGTACTTTATCTGTGATTCCTTTTGTTTAGCGTAACTTTCGTGTAACTCAATGTGTACGTGGAAATAAATATTTGTGTAACAATACGTTCGTGTTTTCTTATAGAATTTTTTTCTCATTTTTAGACTACTATGAGGCAAGATTTTCATGTTCTACTTACTTTACAATGTAAGTCCCACGGGGTGTTTCAATTCATGGTATTTACTTTTCAGAGTAAAGACATTCAAGAGATCTCATCCACATCACCAACCTTCAGTCTTCGATGAATCGACGATCTTTAGCTAAACCTTTTTCATTCTAATCGATGGTTAACTTTGTAGGTTATTTGGGCCCAGTAGCATGGCATTCATTGAATCCCCCAAAGTACAGGTGTATGGGCACTTGGAATATGCACAAAACAGCCTTAAGATGATGATCGCTTAGAATTATCCAACTAGTCTTTCCCCAACTATCGGTTTCGGTTTCGGGTATAACGAGATGCAGCTGAATGCCAGTATTTTACATAGAGCGGCTACCTACCTGCCTTCGACAACCCAGTACCTGGCGAATCCACTGGCAAACTCAGTGGTACAAGAACTCCCTACGAAAATGATATCTCAGAACCTACATCAACCACAATATGCAATAAAAATAAATAAATAAATCTAAAAATAAGATCCATTTGAAGCAGACTCGCTATGAAACTTATTTTTAACATCAATTTGTGAATGAGCTGCATTTGTTTTGATCGTAAATTGTTATATTATGTTCAAACCTTGAAAGCTTTTTATATTTATCCTGGACAAGTATAGATAATTAAATCACAGGCAATTTGAGACTTGTGCTGTTACCATAAGGTTTAGATTGGTATGATTGATGTGCCCTCATAAAGCGGCTATATTGAATGTGTGATGAATGTGCACGGTGAGTGATTGACTTATGGAGACAAAGTGCTGTATCCTTTTTTTGGGTGGTCAGGATTTCAGGAGATGGGCTGTTGTTTGGGAGTTTCCGTGTTTTGTATTTAAACAAACAATAATAGTATAAGTAAACATATACATCCATCCTATGGGCGGGCTTGAGCAGTAATTTTCAAAAACTTTGGTAAAATTAAATTATTGTGTAGAAAGGTATTTTAAGAAAGAAAGAAAAAACCGGTCAAGTGCGAGTCGGACTCTCACACGAAGAGTTCCGTACCATTTACCGAAAAAAATAACACGTTTCTTGTATGGGAGAACCCTTTAATTTTTTTTTGTTTTTATAGCGGCAATAGAAATGCGCACTGAAAATGTCAACTGTTTACCTATTACATTCTTGAGATATAGCTCGATGACAGACAGACGGACGTACAGCGAAGGCTTAGTTAGGGGTTCCGTTGGTTACCCTGCGGGGACGGAAACGTAAAAAACGTTTATTTGAGACTCGCGCTTAGTTACAGAGTCCCGTTGCTACGAACCTTAAGAAAATTTGCTGTATTCGAAAACAAAATCACCACAGAAAATTATTTATTTAATTAGCGTTAATCCACTTCACGATCTCTTCATTCTTCAACCTCATTGACTACTTACACTTTCCTCTTTTCAAATCTGCATTAAGAAAAGAATTTCTCCCTATATTACAGTATTATGCATACACGAGTGCTCAACAATGACGATATAGGAATCCAAATTGTTAGAAAAATCATGCAAGATCAATTGAACGGAAAAATACTTCCGATTGCGTAGGGCGGGGGTTTTGTTCAGTGATTGTAGGCACTTTTAAGTATGATTATGCGATATTTTTGGGGGTCGAGTAGAATTTTGCACACCAGCAGTTTTGAACCATCTATCATCTACTTAGTCTTTTACCATATATGAGTGCGTTGAGGCCATTTTAACCGTTTTTCGATTCCCATAGAGTGGTATTTATTTATTTATTTTACAGTTTTTGGAAAACTTACAGCTAAACATTTTCACTCAAGAGAGAGTAACAAAAATAAGGCCAATTAAAACTTTCACAGATAGAAGAGAGCTTATAAATAATAATATATATATTGTATAGGGTTATTATCAGAATATTTAGAAGCAGTTTAGGAGAAGACCAAATAAGCGATGGATAGACTGTGAAAGACGATATGGGTAGAAGAGTTATCCCGTGTCTACCCTACGGAGATGACAATTACAATAAATAAAGAAGCATGGAAGAAGACATTGACGTTGAAGACAAATTCAGAGTTAATGCCTAGGCCCGTGCTATGGACATGCTAAATAATACTGGCACAACGTGGATGAATATGTGTTGGACACCTGTGTCGTGCCTTTTCTCAACTATATTCGTGTCGGATTTCAGTCTTCTATCAGTTTTTCTTGACCCGCCTTTAAAGTTAAAGTCAAATCTAACCTCTGTTCGAAGGCATACTATTCTATTAATGATTATTTAGACGATAAGAATAGTTGGTCGCTGTGTTAAACGCAAGACAATGTCATATTTATCATGTTCTTTCTCTTTAAGTAATTAGCTTATGACAGGTTATATGTATTCATGTAATATTCTTTTTCTTTTTTTTTCTATTTATCTGACTATGTAGGTAAATTCGTTGTTTTTTTATATATAAACATTCCTATCATTATCAGTATCATAGTGTGCTAGCTAACAAGTAAATTTCGTGTCATGTATTAATTACTTAGCATACTTTTATATAGATTCAAGTTCTTAAAACGTAACAGACAGATGTGTTGCTGGGGAGTTTGTTGGCTACTTCTTCTCCACAGCTAATACACTAGGAAGTGGTGACGGGCGGGCGTTTTGGGGGACTGTCTTTTGTAAAACTTAACGTTCAAAAAGTGCTGGCTCTCAGCCTAATTTGAATAAACGACTTTTGATTTTTGATTTTGAGTCTTATCGAATTCAGCTAGAATAGAGACGTAAAACCACTACTTTAAGACCTTTTTTTTTATTTGTGATGGGTTTGCTCTTGACTCTAGTCTAGGTCAGAGATGACAGAGACAAAGTCTACGATGGAGCGAGCTTACCCAGAAGGAGCTTGTGCACTCTAACTTTGAAGAGATTAGGGTTGCAATCGTTTGGAAACACAGACGCAGGCAGAGAGTTCTACTCCTTTGCTGTGCGCATTATAAAAGACTTTTGGAAACGCTTAGTGCGAATTGGTGGAATAGCAACAAGGTAGGGATGGTAAGATGCTTTATAACTCAGTAACTAGATAACACTTCCCTTGGCAAGACTGGTGTTAGATTTTCTGGCTTCTAACTACCCGTAACAACTTCTACGGAATATGGTAGCCGAGACCAACGTCTTAACGTGCTTCCCAAAGCACGGAGGAGTGTGTAACGGATGATCAACTATCCACGGATCGACTTCAGCAAGCGTTGCTTTACTTTAAAGATCGACCTGTTCGACTGTTACTACTTAGCTACGACCTCCTTGAACTATGTAAGTACGAATAGGCACCCGTCCGCGAAATCTTCAGAATCATCATCTGCCTAACCTTTTCCCAACTGTATTGGGGTCGGCTTCCAGTCAAACCGGATTTAGCTGAATACCAGTATAAGAAATCGAAGTCTTCAGAATATTAATGAATTTTTTTTCTGGTAAAAGACCGATCAATGTGGTTGGCAAGTGAAAGCTGATCTCAGATGGCGCCACCACTACACGAACCCTTGTCAAAGTGAGATAAATACTATTAATTTTGGGAGCATTTTGGGAGCATCGTCCTCACATATAATCAACTGATTAATGTATGCAAATATTGTAAAGCTTATTTTTGAAAAGAGTAACTATGGAGTTTCTTGTCCGTTCTTCTCCATAAGAATCTATCTTTTGCGAACGGACGACTAGATTCACTATAATATCTTATTTTATTTTAATTTGACGTTCAAAAGTGCCTTTATTGGTCTAGTTGAAATAAATTATTTGACTTTGACTTTAATCTGTGATTCCAGTCTTTAAGATTCATTTGTTTGTGTATTATAGGCAGTCTGATTTCTTCTAAGGTTTATAAAATCGAATTCACAGTATCTTACCTTATAAGTTATTGAGGTTATGTGATGCAGGTAGGTTTGAGATCGTACAAATGATTGGAAACAGTTTCTGACGATCTAATCAAACTGAAAGTAAGTATTTACACATCTTTTCATCAAAAACTGCTTTGTTATTGGTATGTGCGCTACTAGCGCCACTTTGACAGTTGTCGGCCCCATTAGAACTAATTAAGCTAGACTGTAGAGCTTTTAGTCCTAGCTCTTTAACCCAAGGACAAAGACATTTCAAACTATATTTATAAACACAATTTTACTACAGACACATTCTCCAGCGGCAAGGCCACTTTTCTCGTGTAGCTGTAGGAGCTACCAAAATACATGGAGTGGTTCCGAGATGTATTTATATTGTTAATGGATCTTTTATTATGGTTTGTTTTCATTGGAAATGTGTTGCTGTTTATAGTGAGTGTGATGGATTTGAATGTGAAAAATAAAATTTTGTGTTGGTAGAGGTGTACCTACTCAGACATGAAGGTGTTTCTATTATTTTCGTAAATCATGCTGCAGAATAAAAATGGTCATTTATTTTATTAATTATAGTTGCCTATTTAGATACATATTTACCGGCCTAACCTATTTCTAATTATGTTGTTGTCGTCTTTCAATCATACTGGATGCAGCCCAACACCAGAATTTTAAATGAAGCGAATTTACATCTGCGGGTCTAAAAAGGTCACTGAATTATATTAGAATCAATCCAGAATATTAATCACACAACAACCTGTCAAATTTAATTTTAATCGTTATCGCTAACGCATTAGGTTCAAGATTAATTGGGAAAATTTGAAAGTGACGGTAGCGTGATGTGATTTCTGATTCTGCTAAAGTGGTCTTTTAGACCCGCTGACCTATAATTTCTACAGAAAACTGTAACAATCTGTGGTTTAATCCAGTAGTTTAGCTTCATCATTTTCCTGCCCTTCGTCCCATGTTACTTGGAGTCGGCGCAACATTTTCTACTTCCATTTCGCCCTCTCAACCATCACACAAACCCCCTTCTTCTTTCCTCTCATAACCCGCATCACAAATCCAAAATTTTCCACAACAAAGTCCTCTCCATACTTCCTCTATCCGTCCATTAGCGGCTCGATTGACGTCGGTATCGCCTCACAATAAACCAGTAGGAGAACGACTCACGAGGCGCGCGCACGACTGTGAGAGGTACACACTGTTCATGAGGAAACTGCTCACGAGCTGCTGTTACGAGTATGTTAGGTAGGTAGGGGTAAATGTTATGAAGTTGGTTTTGTCTAAGCTAAACAAAATCTATACTTATACTAGCTGACTCGGCAAACGTTGTTTCGCCATACAAAAAAAAAATACCCTACCACCTATTCTCATACACACAAAATTTCATAAAAATCGGTCGAGCCGTTTCGGAGGAGTTCGGTAACAGACACCGTGACACGACATTTTTATATATTAGAAGAAGATTATAAAGCTGAAACGCGCTAACCTCAGGAACAACTGTTCGAATTGAAAAATTATTTTAGAGTTGGATTGATTATTTTAGCCTATTTATTGAGGAAGGCTTTATAGCATCAGATTACCACCAATAAGAGCGAAGCATTAATGAAAAATGTGACGCAAACGAAGTTACGCGGGTCAGCTAGTGGACTAATACAAAGAGATGTGCTACCTACCTACTTCTGAGGTTGACAACGCACTGGTTGAACGTCGGAAAACTTTGTGTGCCTGTTATTAACTTCATATTTAATTTCATTTGTATCTAGACGTGTGAAAATTCTCATGGATGTCCTCCATCCCGGGGCGGGGGGCGCAGGGTTCTGTCAGACTCGTACTGACTTTTAGCCAGTCAGCCACGCGGTGTCCTGCAGTACCTTTGGCCGGGGCGCTGGAGCGCTTGCGTATTTCGTTACAAGTACAATAACGATACATTTTATTAGATGAATTTGATTCGATGCTCTGTCAGTTTCCAAATCATTTAATTGGAAGACATTCTACTTGTATAGGTAGGTATTCGAAAGGATAAGTCAGTGGCTATCTGAGCAAGATTGGTAGCGAAGTCGACAGTTCATTTTGAAGAACGGTATGTCTATGTAGTATACATGTACGTAGTATCTTTATGTAGTCTGTGATACATGTGAATACATAACCTAACGTCATTTTCCTAAGGTACTACACCTCTGCCAACTTTTCACCTGTCGGAGTTGTGAGTGTTTTTTAACGTTCTCGACCGCGTTAGAGTAAACGTCAGTTTGTATTGAAACTGAAGACCACCGTCGGTGACAATGACGTAAAACTTTCAAGGGTGCCTTTCCATTACAGTGGAGCGAGGCAGCGGAGCGGAGACACGGAGAAATTTTAACCAATGGAATTGCATAAAATCTCCGCACCACGTGACTCACTGACATTTTGACTGACATGATTGGTTAATATTTCTCCGCCGTCCGTCTGTCTGTCAGCGTGTTATATCTCATGAACCGTAATAGGTAGACAGTTTTCACAGAGTGTGTATTTCTGTTGCTGCTATAACAACAAATAAATAATAAAAACACTATGGTACGGAACCTTTACAGAGTCAATACAATTTCACATACGTTAACGCAATCGAGTACCTACGGTAACAAATTCGCACTAAGCTCTATGTTTAATAGAGCCATAGATTGATGTAGCTGGCTCCACTATCTTAGACCACCTGGTTTCAAGAATTTTTCCTACAACTTAAATATTTTGTACCAATTACAACTTAACACTATAGACAATGTTATTCATCGCCTTTACGCCATAAAGATTACCACAATTTACATGAACATAAAGGTCTCGAAGCCACCTATAACTTAATGATAAGCTATCAGTACATTTTGTTCGCTGCTATCTCGGGAACTATATAAAGTAACGAACCCTGTTTGTTTAGAGATTATTTCGAGTTTGTTATTAGTAAGTGGTGACGGTGAGTTGATGGAAAATTCGTGAGTTTTGTCTTTCGGGAAAATTATGACAGACTAGCTTCTGCCAGCGTCATCGCCTGCGTGATCCCTAGGGAACATACTATAGGGATAAATCCTAAGTGTTATTCCAGACTATAATCTACCTCTGTGCCAAATTTCATGAAGATCCTTTCACACATACTTTCGCATTTACACCTAATATTAGGAGGAAGATAGGATTAGTAGGATTCTTATTGCCTCGGTGGTCTTGTATCCCGAGCGTTACTCCTGAGAATGAGGTCCTGGATTCGATTTTCGGGTTGGAAAAATGGTATTGGGTTTACTTATCTGGAATTTATAAGCAGCGTGTCGATGACTAGATGTTTGCCCGTTTGCTGGCAATAGACTCGCCCCAATTTCAGTCAGGCTTCAAAATAACTGGTAAAATGTGGGTTTACTATAGGTAGACCTGTACAAGTGGACCTGCTGTTCTTTTCTGAATGATTTCGTTGCAGGATCCAAGACTGTTTAATCTCCGGGACTCGTGGAGTATCATTAATTCGCCACATTTTGTGGTCGACTGGTCGCCACTGGATTTTATCCCTTGGGAGTTGCAGTGGTTGGAAATACTGTGGCTGGTTTGAAGGTACACCTAGGCCTAACTCTACGGGCGTCACGTTATGCTATGTAATAATTTTAAACGGGTGGTAAAGAAAAAATATTTACATGACACATACCTACTATGTAAGAACAAATATAGCTATAAACTCTTTTGGTAAGATATCAATTCCGCCTTATTCATAAAAACATTTTAACCATGAGGGATGCTCAGTTTAACTAATGATTTTCAGTAGGAGAATTTAGAGTTACAATAATAGGACTTTGAAGGTTTTTCAATGAAAGAGAAATGTAAAAAAATAAAAAACTTAAAAAAAAATATAACCGACTTCCAAACAAAACACTACAAAAAATAAAATAACCTTAATTTCGGAAGTCGGTGTTAAAAAATAAAGAAACAAAACCAAAACACAAAAAGTTTTCTATTTTTCACTTTTAAGTTTTTCTTGTTAATTGAAATAAGCAAAAATGCTCATAAAATAAAAACTAGTGAACCAAACTGAATCATTTTTATGGGACCAAATGGTAAGTATACTTCGTCGAACTATAAATAAATCACAGAAATCGGATCAGAAACCTCGGAGTAATCGGTGTAAATACATTAAAAAATTACCCACCGAATTGAGAACCTCCTTTCCTCTTCCTCCTTTTTGGAAGTCGGTTAAAAAGTTGCCGATTGTATAGAAGACGGTTTTATTTTACGTAGGTAATCTGATTACACCTAAAATCTTCCTTCTCGAAGTCTTTGTCTTCTCCAGACCAGTACAGAAGTCTTATTTATATGTTCTTAAACAAAACTAAAATAAAACAATACCTACATCAAATTGGAGAGTGACGCGGGCTTTTAGCGATGCGCGCGCAGTGGGAGTGATGCCGACAGTTACAGCGTTTGATGTGCCGATACGATTTTATATTAGTAAGATGATACATACGTTGCTGTTCCTTCTAGGTCGGGAATGCAGCTTTCGGATCTTCAAAAGCAATAGTTTATTTCGGGCCAATAACACCATGCAACCCAGTTGTGCCGAGAAATGGCGAAACGTAGGGCCTAGGGCTTTGTCGTCCGGCCCTTTTAATCTGAACAACGGTGTCAAAACGTTTTGATTTCAGCGCGGTTTTTTTTTTTTTACTATTGATAGGCGATACGTTTGACCACTATGTCACCTGATGGTAATTGATGATGCGGTCGAAGATGGAGCACGCTTATACCTATTCACTCTTGACTTAAAGACTCCCAGGTTGTAGATATCAGGAAACCCAGATTCTGGCAGGTAATTCCACTCCTTAGCTGTACGCACTATGAATGTTTTCCCATTCGTTTTGTGCGTGTGGGTGGGATGTCCACCATGTACCGGTGGCGCATCGCCGTTTAGAATTTTGAGATGAGCCAGCAGAAGTCGTACTTTGTTTTTGGCATACCCAGCATTTTTTTGTTATTCCTTATTACTGTGCGTGTTTCTTTCTTTAAGTAATTGCGCTACATTCGAGAGTGGGTGACGCGGATATTGGCCGGCAGCATATTATAACGTTCCGTTTTGCCAAAAACTTGTGAAACAGTAGCGAAGTAGCGTACGACGAGTTGTCGTTATGATAGAAGCCACGACACAGCATCTGAAGGCTCTTTAGAAAATAGATTTCCAGAAATTCTTCTAATCATAGAACCATTGCTGGGTTAAGGGCATCGCTAGCTCCTATGAAGGTGATTTATTCAAAGACTAGCTTTTGCCCGCGTCTTCGTACGCGCATGTCCCGATTTTCCCTGTTCCCGTAGGAATTTCGGAAAATCCTGTCTTAGTGTTCCCCTACACTCCCCAATGAACCTTTATGCAAAATATCAGCGTTCTACGACCAGTAGTTTCGGCTGTGCGTTGTCTGTCAGTAGGAGCAGTGGTGGCCGAGTGGTAATGGCTCCGACTTACGAGTTGTAGGTCGCGGGTTCAAACCCAGCCAGGCACATTACTTTGTGTAATTTATTTCATCACCACTGCTCTCAAAACGGTGAAGGAAAACAACGTGAGGAAACCGGCATGTCCTAGAACCAAAAATTCGACATTCACCAACCCGCATTGGGCCCGCGTGGTGGATTATGGCCCATTCCCTCTCCTAGAGAGGAGGCCCGAGTCCCTACAGTGGGAACATTATAAGGCCGACTTTGTTGTCTGTCAGTCACTCAATCAGTCAGTAACGGAAGAATTTTATATATTAGGATGTAAACGTATTACCTACTTAGGTCGTACCTAACAAAATGATTCACCGTATTTTTTTATCACAGTAGTACCTAATTAGGCATTCACTATCAGTCCACGGGTGGTGAGGAGACATCAGGGCAGTAGTGCTATTCTGTAACAACATTTTCGTGTCTCGACGGCGGAATCCGAAGTGAGTGTCAAATTCGTATAAATATTAGACGTGTAGGTATAATATGTTGTGTGTATTAAAGCTCACTTTGTGAGCTTTGTCACTCAGGTGAAGCTCAATATCAAAATAGTAATTTACAGAATAGACTAGCTGGTGTCTTGATTTAAGCGAAGATTGGAAAAAAATAAGCATAGTGTAAGCGGCATCAATGCCGCCACAAGATAAAACAACGGAGCAAATCTACATCGCAACTAAAAGAACCGCGACGCCGTCTATCCAATTAGCAGCGAACTACGACGTCGAAATCCTGCATCGCGCAAGCAGAGTTTACCTTGCGTCTATATATATCAGCCCGAATATCAACTATCGGGCAGTTGCCCGCCAGGCACAACAACCGCCTAGTCGGAGGATCCTCCCTTTTCCTCCCTTTTGGAGGTTTGCGGGACTTTACTCCCTGTACATACCCTCCAAAATAGTTTTAATGCTTCACAAATTTTATACTGAGGAATCTATATCAGTATAGATTCCTCAGTTGACTTCAGTAATCCCCATACAAACCATAAAAAATTTCCCCATAATCACCCATACGTCGAAAAGATGAAGAGATTACACACCCCACGATGTTACCAATGATTTTATTACTGTATCATCTAATTACCTATATATAATGTAGATTCTTATCGGTCACACATATGGCGTGCCCGATCTATGGCAGTGATAACACCACTAACAACGAAGACCTTTGGTGGGGAAGTAGTGGAAAGGAATCGGGGGTCAAGTTAAATTGGTGGGTCGGTGACCAGTTTTGTTGACCCGTGCAGGATTGGAATGTGGTTGGAAGGAAGAGGTCCAGCTACGATGGTTGCTGGTTGTTTCCAGAGATTAGCATCAAAAGTAAAGGAATAAGGCTATGTAGGTATGTAGGCCATAACATTACTAGCACAATATCAATATCTACTCTTCTTTCTTTCTTTGTATGGAAAGAGGCGTTATCTTCTAATATATAAAAATCTAGTGTCACGGTGTTTGTTACCGAACTCCTTCAAACGGGCTCGACAGATTTCCATGAAATTTTTTGTGTATATTCGGTAGGTATGAGAATAGGTGGTAGGGTACTTTTTTTTATAACAACGTTTGCCGAGTCAGCGTGTATATAATATAATGTTATCACTTCTAGGACTCAGATCTCCTCTCTGCGAGAGGGAGTGCTTTCGGGCCATAAAGCACTATGAATTATATATGAATTATATATAAGCACTATGAATTATAAAGCATATGATTATGAATCCACCACACGGCCCCACTGCGAATTGGTGGACGTCTCATGTTTACGAGTTTTAGGATTCCGTACTGAAAGGGTAGCCAACAGTACCCTATTACTAAGTCTCCGCTGTCCATTCGTCCGTCCGTCTGTCTGTCAACGGACTGTATCTCAAGAGCCGTAAGAGGCAGAGGCAGTTGGAATTTTCACAGAGTTTGTATTACTATTGCCGATGTAATAAATAATATATATTTTAAATATATTTTTTAATGTTTTTTTAAAGATATATTAAAAAATGTAATGTGTACGTAAATAAGAATTAATAAAAGAAATAATAAATATAAAAAGTAAATTAAATTAAAAATAAAAGGGCCTCCCATACGAAAAACGTATTTTTTTTCGGTTTATGATACGGAACCCTGCGCGTGAGAGTCCGACTCGCTCTTGGCCGGTTTTTTTTTACTTCTAGGACGATTTGAGGGCAGTGTGACAAAATCAATGGCTTATATTCGAACTTATTATATTGTCAAGCGGTTTCACCCGCGTAGTTCCCGTTCCCGTGGGAGTACGAGGTTAATATGTAGCCTATGCTACTCCCTGATAATGTAGCTATCCAATGCTAAAAGAATTTTTCAAATCGATCCAGTAGTTTCGGAGCCTACTCAATTCAAACAAATCTTTGTTCTTTATATTATTAGTGTAGAATTAGTTAATTATAGAATCTTTCATTTGGCCTCTTTTAAGCTTTACCTATTGATTTTTCATAACAATATCTGCATTTCTAACCATCACGCTATCCCCCTCCGAGGTGAGCAGTCAGGACAGCGATGAGTCAGTCATTATATTCAATTTGAACCCCACGCCAAGTCAAATAGATTCCCTGACGATTATGCGTGTTTCGATCGGACAGTACCCCTGTACCCTTCTCTAATTAACCAAATGTATGTGCAATCGTACGTACAGGGCGGTGTTTTATAGTGTGTTAGGGTCTTGAAAGGTAACTGAATAATTATAAGGTATTTTTTTGGTCATCCGTCACAGAACTTATGCTCCAAAACTTAACTTACTCAGTATGAAAACTCTCATTTTCATACTGAGCGACTTCCTTCCTGACCCCCAAAAACCTTTCACTGTGAACACGAGAAAAACCTCTACTACTAGCTTTCTACCGTTCTTCAATCATTTTTAGGGTTCCGAACAAAAAACGGAACCCTTATAGGATCACTCGGGTGTCTGTTTGTCTGTCTGTCCGTCTGTCACAGTCAGTTTTCTCCGGAACATTTGGTGTAAATACGAACTTTTTTGACCCAAACACGGAAGCTTAAATGTTTAGTATGGGGGTCACTTTTGGGGGTAAAACTAGAAAATTAAAAAAAAAGTTTTTTTGAACAATATTTGTGACATACATATCAAATGAAATGGCTTACTGTTAGGGTTTTAATTATATTTTTTTCATAATTTCAAAATAAATGGTTTTGAAGTTACTCAAGATATTAGGCGAAAAATCTCTCCGAAACTACTGAGCCAAAAATTTTGAAAAAAAAATGGAGATAATAGATCTTTACCTTAAGATTACAAGAAAATCGATAAAAAGTCTACAGTGTAAAAATAACATGTTAAAAAAAGACTGTTAGGAACCCTTTGCACGCGAGTCCGAATCGCACTTTGCCAATTTTTGTTTATCTCTTTAAATTTTTCTTTATTTCTTTTCATTCATCTCCTTTCTCTTACGAGTACCTACTACAGTTAATTTTATGTGCTTTGGCTTTCCAAACTATAGAATCTACACTAATATTATAAAGAGGAAAGATTTGTTTGTTTGTTTGAAATGAATAGGCTCCGAAACTACTGGACCGATTTGAGCTATTCAGCAATGGATAGCTACATTATCAGGGAGTAACATAGGCTATATCTTATCCCCGTACTCCCACGGGAACGGGAACTACGCGGGTGAAACCGCGTGACGTCCACTAGTTATAAATATTGTCAAGTTACGTAATCTTGTAACATCCCCAAGTGTAAAAAAATACATCCCAAGTACCCGTCACTCCCCACTGCACGTCATCTTCATCGCTATTTTATCTCGATACATCTCAACTGCCCTATTTAGCGAGTGTCACATACACGCACACAGTTACCGCTGATCAAACAACATAGGTAAACAGCTACCAGTGTCGCATCACGTAGGTACATAGAACTGTAGTGTCTGCGTGAAAGCAGGGTACAGGAGGTGTAAGAGAATATGTGGTAAGCTCCCTGGATAAGGCGAATGAAGTAGGTGCCATGATGTATTAAGATTAAAAAAATTAGTTGTCTGTATGTAAAGTCGGTTTATGGACGATAATTTTATGTGATAACGTCATAAAAAAACACTTGAATTCTTAACAAACAAGCCGAACGGAGGTGATCGTGCCTCTCTATCGCTTGTACCGCGTTCTCGCTCTCGGAACGCGACACTTTTTCGTGCGTGCAGCCGGTGTTCATCGATTTATAAGACGTTATCACGTCAAAATATATTCTATTTTGTACAAATTCTATCCTACTTCCTCCTTCCTACTTGTCTATTTCTATTCCTCTCTTACTGGATAGTAGGATAGGAATAGGATCGCATAATACTTTCTTTTACTATGGTATAGGTACTATCTCTACATTGCATTTTGCTGAACTCTTTCTAAACGGCTGGACCAATTTTGATGAAATATTTTATGTAGGTATGTTTGAATGAATCCCTGAACAGTTTAGTTTAGATAGCTACAAACTGGGAGTCTTTGAGTTAAGAGTGCATAGTTTACTTCTCGGCACGCGTGCTCTTCGACCACATCATCGATAACCATCAGGTGAGGTAGTGGTCAAACACGGTCCTATTAATAGTAAAAAAAGAACTTGGACCGGTCTCCAGGATCCTCTATTTGTGTACCAAAAATAAAAACTTTTTCAGAAAAAAATATAACGTCAGTCGGTGTTTGAAGTCTTGTTTTTTGTTTTTTAACACTAACTTCCGAAGTTAAAGTTATTTAAGTCGGTGATATTTTTTGTAAAAAATATTTATTTTTCACTTTTAAGTGGTGATACTTGGACGACGTTTACCCAGTTATTGAAATAAGCAAAAATGCTCATAAAATGAAAACTATTACTGAGCCAAACTGAATAAAATTTTTAGGGGACCAAATGGCAAGTATGTATTGAACTAAAAAAGAATCAAAGAAATCGGATCAGAAACCTCAGAGTTATCGGAGTACATACCGACTTTTTTGGAAGTCGGTTAAAAATGCATCGGTATTTCATTCAGAAATTTAGGCGAAAAGCGTAACAAACAAACTCACTTTCGTTACGATTCATAAATTCAGTAACGTGAACATTCAATTCCCTGACAAAGAATCGAACTCAGACCTCAAGTTCCTTACCCACATATCATCTTACTCCACTATTATCGCAGATGCTGGTAAAGCAAACACCACCAGTAAACAGTAACTGTATACGTCGCAGAGTATCGTGTGTACTGTGTGCAGATAAATACAACACCCTGTAGTTGCTGGCCGGTCGTAATGGGTGAGACTTACGGGCGGGTAGGATGAGCGACTTGTTGGGTGCTACGGTTGTAAAAAGTAGGTATATTTTTTATCAGTCTATAACTACAAAATCGGAGTTGGTATAAAACTAAACATTCATTGTTGTGTGATCATATGATTGCTAAGTGAGGAAAAAGTCCTGCTTCTAAATGTTGCCTTATAGTCTAATCAAATTAGGGGTTTCAGCTAAGGAGTGGAATTCCCTGCCAGAGTCTGTGCTCCATCTTCGACCGCATCATCGCTTACCATCAGGTGAGATTGTGGTCAAACGTATGCCTATCAATAGTAAAAAAAATAATAAGAGGTAGTAAGCTATAAACTGGTGTAAACCTTTATTTTGGTATTCTAAAGTTTGTCGCCTTGTGACCTTAAACTTAAAACAGCTTAAGACACGAGATCTTATGAGACATTTGAGACAGCACCCTAACTGTCATTTAGTATTATTTATTTGTTCTTGTTTACTCACTGTGGAATTTATTAATAAAACCTTTTCATATTTTTCTGGCCTCACGAGATTAAATTTACTTACTATTATAGCAGGTTACTTCTAGGCAACCGTGCTCCATCTTCGACCACATCATCACTTAGGTGAGGTAGCTGTCAAAAGCGTGCCAAAAAAAAACTCAAATCAAAACTATCCAACGAATAACACACCGAACACCATCGGCTCGCCATCCCACTCCCCCGTATCACACACAACCCACCTGGCGTCCGGCCGCCCCCGGACAATCACAATTATATGAAGATTAACTTCTGCCGTCACGTCACTGAGTAGTGCACATTATGACGAGGTGTGGCGTGATTACGGCTTGTTAGTTAGTCGCGTTTTGATGGTCATGATATGGAAAATAAATCGTAAAAGGAATTCGGGAAATTCTTGCCATTGGAAAAGATGGTCCGTGTCTTCTAAGAAAGTTCTACATGACTACATTTAGATCAAAAGTGAGATTTTATAAGACATACCTATCTAAATTTGTTCTTACATCATCGCTGTTCTAATTTCGTTGCGAATCCAGGACAGTATGGTTGGTTCTTCGGGCTCGTCGTTAACAGCCAGTAAATGTGATTTACGAATAGGCATCTTTTGGGCTCGCTAGTTCCATCGAAGCCCTCATCCATCGCTTACCATCAAGCGAGAAGTCAAGAGCTGACGCATCAAGAATAACAAAAGCCATCTTAAGACAGAAGCCTCGAGAATCATAGTTATATGAAGATTAACTTCTGCCGTCACGTCACTGAGTACTTTATCGGTTGCATTTTGGGGAATGTGCGTCGGAATTGCATAATTTAATTCTGCCAAGCCCGTTCCATCATCGGACCACAAGACGAACGGCGATGCGCCACCGGTACATGGGGGACATCCCACCCACACACACAAAACGTTTTGGGAACACCTTCATAGTGCGTACAGCTAAGGAGTGGAATTCCCTGCCGGAGTCTATGTTTCCTGATAGCGACAACCTGGGAGTTTTTAAGACAACAGTGAATAGGTTACTTCTAGGCAGGCGTGCTCCATCTTCGACCACATCATCGCTTACCATCAGGTGAGATAGTGGTCAAACGCGAGGCTATCAATAGTAAAAAAAAATGACGAGGTGTGGCGTGATTACTGCTTGTTAGTCGCTTCTTGATAATGATTTGGGAAAATTTATTTAAAATCGTAAAAGGAATTCAGGAGAATCAATGGTCCGTGTCATCCAGGAAAGTTCTACATGATTACATCTAGGGCCAAAGTGATCTACCTTTTCCAATTAAGTACCTATTTTCGTTGCGGCTCACGACAGCAGGGTAGTTTGTTCGGGCTCGCTGTTATTGTAAGAGCCAGTATGTGTGATTCCTTGAGTCGTCAGCCTTCAAAGCAAGAGTGAACAGTCGGTCTGATTTTGACGGTTGATATGCTCACTAGCATGAAGTGTACTGTCATTCTATTTTGTTTGTATGGATGGACAGCTCATTTCAAGTTCAGTTCACCGTAGCTCACACGTGAGATGTCAACAGAATCGCACTGCAGGTATATTCTGGGGTCGCTCGAACCATCGTAGACCATTAAGTAAGATCGAGGTCAAGAGCCATCCACTGCCCATCACTTCCCGTGGGTGTCGTAAGAGGCGACTAAGGGACTCACCAGAGAATGGGCAGCAGCGTTCTCTGTAAAACGCAACACCATACACTGCGATCGCCAAGCGTGCCGATTATGGCAAACCCCCCTTTTGGGGGAGGCCTATGTCCAGCAGTGGACGTCTTTCGGCTGTTATGATGATGATGATGAGGTCAAGAGCTGACGCATCAGGCCATAACTAAAGCCATCTTAAGACAGAAGCCTGGAGGATCACAGTTAATGAAGATTAACTTCTGCCGTCGCGTCACTGAGTAGTGCACATTATGACGAGGTGTGGCGTGATTACTGCTCGTTAATTAGTAGCGTTTTGATGGTCACGATATGAAAAATATTAAAAAAAAACGTAGAAGGAATTGGGTAGTTCTAGTCACCAGAAAAAATGTTCTGTGTCATCTAAGAAACTTGAATTTTTTATGGCGAAAGTGAGAGCTTAAAAGACATCCTTTGTGGACTACGCGTGTGCCTATTTAAATCCAAATTGGACCAGCCGTGACGACGTGAAGAGGCAACAACAGACATACAGACAGTGTTACTTTCGCAATTACAATATTTGTTTGAATAAGCCGACCTTGCCCATCGTTTAAGTATTTTTGACAGTCGTTACGGGTAATCTATACTTCTGTATACTAATATATAAAGCTGAAGAGTTTATTTGTTAGTTTGTTTGCTTGAACGCGCTAATCTCGGGAACTACTGGTCCGATTTGAAAAATTCTTATAGTGTTAGATAGCCCATTTATCGAGGAAGGCTATAGGCTATATATCATCACGTTAAGACCAATAGGAGCGGAGCAGACGAAGTTGTGCGGGTCAACTATTTTTTTTTAAACCACGAAGAATAGCTCCAAAATACATATGATTCTGAATACGGCAAGTTCACAAGTGAGTTTTGAGAGACCATGTTGAACTTTGGCATTCAATTTGGCAATAAGTTAAAACTAAACAAGTGTCTGAAACAGTCTTGCATAACCCTAATCTCTTCAAAGTTAGAGTGCACAGGCTCTTTCTGGGTAAGCTCGCTCCATCGTAGACTTTGTCTCTGTCATCTCTGACCTAGACTAGAGTCAAGAGCAAACCCATCACAAATAAAAATAAAAAAAACCCTTAAAAATTAAGTCAAAGACAAGATACACAAAGAAAATATTACCTACATAATAATTAAGCCCGAGGTCGAAAAATTCACACAATTCGCGAGTGCGTTACGCCGGCTCCCTCTCAGTGGGTAGGTAGAGGTACTCCTGTGGGGGAGAGGGAAAGGGAGAGGGCGGTAAAAGCATATTTATGTTAGTTTCTGATTGACGATGATGGCTTCCCCTTGGTTAGAGCCGGTGCGGGCTCGACACGGCGAATGGAGAAGAATTCGTATTAGAGAGAGATTTTTCATAATGAATTGGAAAAATCCCATACTCACAAATATGACGTTAGCTCTAAGAGCCTATGCACACGGCGTATTTTTAAGGCGCCGACGACGCACGTTTTACGAACGCGCGCTCACGGCGCTTTAGATGACCTACAAAAAGCAGTACTGGGCAGACAGTCTGAAGCGCGTTAGCACGCGTCTCCTGCGCCTCGTGGGTGCTTTATAAAACGCCGTGTATAAAGGCCCTAGTGTAACAAAGTTAGAAAGACAGATTGATAAAACATTTATGTGCCATAGGCACATCAATGTTTTATCAATCTGTTTTAGTTGGTAAAGTCCGACCGACCCTGTAGAATGATTTATATTTCTGTGTCAGCAAGAAACATCTACGTCTTTGTTGTTGCAGCTTAAATTCTAGTTTAAGTAAAACCTAAAATATTAAAACTCATCTTATTAAGAACACTCAAACTCGGCATAATGTTGCTACTTTTTCCTTCTTTGGTAAATAATTGTCTTCACCCGAGAATTCTTTAACTCATTGCCAAAATCTTTTCACTGGAACTAGTTGTGAACTTGTGCGTTTTATATGAATGCAGTAAAAACTTTATGAGTGTTTCGGAAAACTCATATTTTATTGCATGTAAATGCAACTGAAAATTGCACATGGATTCCTTGATTTATGTCTCATTTATAGTTATTTGTAATTTTTGCAGCTTCGGTTGACATTATGACATCCCTAAACGTTTAAATTCGTCGTATACAGTCCGCACTTGGCTCACTTAACGCACTCTACACTCTGCAGATTTTCTACAGGGGACATTATGGTAACATTTTACATCTGCAGTGTATGAGAATGAGTGTATGAATATGACTGTACTTACTCAACGAGAATATTATGTGTTACATACTTGTTTGGTGAAATAAATTATTTTTTGAGTGGAAAATGTAATATTTGGAATTTGGCCGGCTTTTACTTTGGTCAGAGGCTAAGCATTGCCATACAACGTGGCAATGCCGCCAGTCTCTTGGGCACGTGACCAGCTGACAGCGTTGAGGACGAATTTTTTGGTGCTATATTTTAGTTTGTATCTAGTTGGTTTATATAGTTTGCAACCTAATAAAGTTATATTATTTTAAGTACTATATTTGGAATTATAGTTGCAGTACCTATAAATGCCTAAATTGTTTTTTGAAAGTCTGTTCTCCAACTCTTGTCTTTGCTTTGTGGGAAAATTGGGGTGATCGTTTATATCTTTGCTCCAAAGTAAGATCTTGTTTATTAGAAAGAATACTGATTATAGATTTTACAAAATTCAGACACCATTTAAAACCAAACTTAAGACGAAATGCGGGCGGCGAGACTTTGTATGTTAAAAGTCGTAATTCGAGGTTTGGCTCTTGACTGTTTTCTCCTCCAATATTGGACCGATATAAGAGATTTTTCACAAACTGAATAAGAGGGATATATACTGTGTCCCTATTTTATCCTTTTTTGATTAATAGTTGCCAAACTTCTACACTAGGGCTCTGTTGACAGCGATTTATCGGTCAATTTTAAGCATTTTGTGAGAGTTCTAGTGCTTATACGGTTAAAAAATCATCAAAAAGGAAAACATATGAACACAGTATACATCCTCTTTATTCAGTTTGTTAAATATCTCCTAAATTGGTCCAATATTGGAGGAGAAAACAGTCGAGAGCCAAACCTCGAATTATGACTTTACATACAAAGTCTCGCCGCCGATATTTCCTCTTAACAATAACACTGTTTTATGTGACTTTGGGTCCTGGAAAAAGTAATTTTATCAAACTTCTATTTCTATCGGGGAGGTAAACAAATACATCGCAACAAACAAACATTACACTGCATTTTATTACCTAATGTTCTTAAACTTATACTTAACTTGTAAAAATACAACTAACGATATCCAACATGTCGATTAATCATAAAGTTCTCTGTTAGTGCTGTGCTCTTCTGTAAGTGACGAATTCACTATGTCTAAAACTGTATGTGATTTATGTTTGTGTATGTTTTAGTGAGTAAGTCGTTGAACTGCCTTAACAATAAATAAATATTATAAATTCGAGAGTGACTCTGTCTGTCGGTATGTGACCTCTTTGCGTCTTCATGGCTGAACAGATTTAGTTGAAACTTGGCCATATCCTGGAATAAGACATGGATCCTTTTACCCCGTATGTATGCTCCCCTGAGACAAGTTTCGACATCATTTATAAATAACATGATTTAAAAGAGTGTCCGTGGAGTTTCTTGCACGTTCTTCTCCATAGAGATCTACGCTTTGGAACGTGCAAATAGCTTCATGTTTTTGACTGACCTTGACATTTCAAAAGTGCCTGTAAATAGTTTATTTGAAATTAATGCTTTGAATCTTAAATCTTGGTTAAAGTCTAAGTCTTGCTTAAAGGTTGCCTACTTGTGGCTCTTCTATAGATTGTACTTCGGTGAGTGTGCCCAAGAACTCCACGACCTCATCCCACCGGCCCCCTTCTACCATCGGACATACAGACGCACTGCTTCTTACCATCCCTGTCTTGTTGCTATTCCATCAATTCGCACTAAGCGTTTCCAAACGTCTTTTATAATGCGCACAGCAAAGGAGTGGAACTCTCTGCCTGCATCTGTGCTTCCAAACGCGTACAACCCTAATCTCTTCAAAGTTAGAGTGAACAGGCTCCTTCTGGGTAAGCTCGCTCCATCGTAGACTTTGTCATTTCTGACCTAGACTAGAGTCAAGAGCAAACCCACCACAAATAAAAAAAAACCTGAAGCGTCCACGCGGTCAAAGGCGCTGACAGAACCTTGTAC
Source organism: Lacanobia wlatinum (assembly GCA_947578705.1). Lineage (NCBI taxonomy): Eukaryota > Metazoa > Arthropoda > Insecta > Lepidoptera > Noctuidae > Lacanobia > Lacanobia wlatinum. The sequence goes on from OX388046.1 coordinate 20,585,443, forward strand.
TAAAATAATCTGTCCATTTGTTACTTTTTCATATGTTTAGAGCTGAACGAATTGGGATGGAAATTGACACAAGGCTGGACTGTGTCTTGGAATACGACACAAGATACTTTTTAGCGTTCCGTACCAGAAGGGTGCCAACGGAACCCTATTACTAAGCCTCCACTGTGGTTCCGTCCGTCTGTCTGTCAGCGGGCTGTATCTCAAGAACGGCAACAGGTAGACAGTTGAAATTTTCACAGAGTGTGTATTTCTATTGCCGCTATAACAACAAATAGTAAAAGTCACATTAAATTAAAAATTAAGGGCCTCCCATACAAGAAACGTGTTTTTTTTTGGTTTATGTCACGGAACTCTCCGCGTGAGACTCCGACTCGCATTTGTCCGGGTTTTATATCAAACTTTCACGCGGGCCAATCCGCTGGCAGAAGCTAGTTCATTACAAAGTCACCCATACAGCAATAAAGGGTTGAATCGTAACCAGGCAATTAGCTAATGGCGATCTAATCCGGCAGTGAAGGGTTACGTTGACAAAACAACGCGCAAATTATTTAGATTGCTCCTTTATACCCGGCAGCTATACTTTAGTAATGACTGGTAATTTCTATGATCACAGTATCAAAAGGCAACTTAGCTTGTATTTAGAAATATGTGGCACACTGTAACGTAGAACTTTGTATCGAAAACCGACAAAAAGAACCAACGAAACAGGTATTTTTCATTGATAGGCTTTGACCACTATCTCACCTGATTGAAAGCAATGATGAGGTCGACGATGGAGCACGCTTGTCTAGAAGTAACCTATTCACTCTGGACTTAAATACCCTCAGGTTGTTTAGCTATCAGGAAACACAAACTCCGGCAGGAAAATCCACTCCTTGGCTGTGTGCACAATGAAAGTATACCCAAAACATTTTGTGCATATGGGTGAGATGTCCATATACCGGTAGAAAAGTCAACTAGTACAGAAAGAAGAGGTTTCCCGTTATTGTCACCAGATGGCGCTTATGAAGTTTCAATATAAATTGACGTTAATGCGATCGAGTTTATGCTACTGACACACTACCGTAATATGGCAATATTAATGGCCATAATTAAAATAAAACCAACTGAAACAACACCAATTATGGCCATTTTACGGTAGTGTGGCCGTAGCGTTATGCTACGACCACAAACTCGCACTAAGGCATCGTCCTAATTGGTTAACGATCGCACGAGTTAACGATGCGATTTTGTCGCACGACGAGTTTAAACACAAACATTTCCTTAGAGTGTTCCAATTGAGCTTGCAAATCATCACGTGAGCACAGGAATCTTTTTGATCCCGCGACAAAATCGTGTCGTTAACTCGTACGATCGTTAACCAATTGAGACGATGTCTTAGGCCACAAGTTTAGAGTAAACATAAAGTAATGTGAGTAGCAGGTGTAGAGATATCTTCTACGAATATCATATTTTTACTTTTATTGACATTCGTTCACGCATTTCTATGAAAAATGGTACCCATCATTACCCTTCCTGTCACAATTGATCATCATTCAAGCCCATCAGGCTAATGCATGACAAATACATAATAACGCGAGGTCGCAGATCAAACAACATGGCGTATGACCCCGCGCTGACGATAATGAGGCCGTCATTAATATTATGTCATAGACTCACGATATATGATTGATTGGGTGTCACAATGGTCGTCACGAAAATGACGGTTGTTTTTGTTCTATGGGCTTTTAAGAAAAGCTCGTCGCTAAATGTCAAAATAATAGCAGACGCACGGATCGATCATCAAGGTAAAGCTACGCTTATCGAGGTTGATTGGTATCCACCAATCAACCTCGACAACCACATGGTGAGCACATACCGAGGTGAGATGGTGGTACGCCACCATCACGCGTTCACGCGTGGTCATACGCCATATTGTTTGGTATCCACCAATCAACCTCCACAACTGTGAGCACATACCGACTCCTCCGTGTCTAGGAAAGCATGTTAAGCTCATGGCCTCAGCTAGCATTTGTAGATTGTAGATCTTTGAAGTTTTGAATAGTTTTTAGGCCCTGTCCGCACTGCGATTTTTATTTGCGCGAATTAAATTCCGTCATCGGGATTGTTTTTCCGCGTGGATTTTTTTCCGCTATTGCGGATACTCGCGTAGGATTCAACGTGTTACAGAATTGCAAAAAACAATCCGCGCGATTAAAAATCGCAGTGCGGACAGGACCTTACGGATTGTTACAATCCAGAAAATTGGTCACCAATCTTACAAGGGTTTGTGGAAGCCTGATATGCAGTTGCTTAGACTGGAAACAGACCCCAATATAGTTGGTAAAAAGCTAGGCAGATTTATTTATTCTTTGAACTGCCTTATTGGGGTAGTGCTAGTATGTGCTACTGCTGAACATCTGGTCCTGGGTTCAATTCCCAAGGTGGGCTAAATGTTTTTAGATTTTTCCATCTCGCTTTTGTCAGTGCAACCTCGTGTCTGGATTTGTGCCAAGTTGATAGTAACAACGATAACGTTGCTAATATTATTTTCGAATTATGATTGCTATTAACCGTTTTGGTAAACAAATATAGATCGTATTAGTTATCTCGCAACTTCGTACGCGCATATCCCATTTTTTCTCGTTCCCGTAGGAATTTCGGAATCCCCTCTCAGTGCTCCCCTACAGTCCCCAAGGAACCTTCAGCTTTCTACGACCAGTATCGGTAGTGTGTTGCCTGTCAGTCACTCACTCACTCACTCAGTAACGGAAGAATTTTATAGATTAGGATTTTGACTATAGTATTTAATTTCAACTGTTTTTTATTAGTCGTCATCCAATCACTTACTACTCTAGTCGGTTCGTCACAACTAATCGGCGCGCCAGCACGCGTCACTGCCCACCCCCGCACAGCGGAGCGTGATAGTGTCAATATAAATACCACCCCGCGTTCGTATCCACAGTGGATGCTGCCTGGTTTGAGAGGGCATTTGTTTTTTTATGGCGTGTGTTTATTTATGGTCATATTGGTGGCGTTTAGGCTGATTAGTATTTTTTGAGAATGGTATACGTATTCTTTTTATTAAAATATCAGGTTAGCGGCCGTGAAGCACAGGATCAGTCGATGTGCCGCCACTTGGGGGAGGCCCATGTCCAGCAGGGGCTTTTCCATCTGAAATGATGAGGAATCTAAACAACATCTGCTTGCAGTTTGTAAATGTCTCGCTTTTTTCTTTACTCAGTTATGATGTTATTGGGTCTACCATTTGACCTTTGCAAGCGAAAATATAACAATGTTTGCAGGACAAATCATCGATTATGAAAAAAAAACAGAAGCCGGAAAAAATATCACCACATCACCTAACTCCAATTTCGTAGACTGTTGAACTGTTTATGTTTTTTTTTTTTTAACTATTTATAGGCTCGCGTTTGACCACTGTTTGCCTGTCATCAACGGTTTACGGAATTGGATTTAATACACTTATCAGAACCACATAAGTGACAGACTAATCCGTAAATTCATATAGTTCATCCCAATTTAAAATCAGCAATTCTAAAACTTAGAAAGCCTGCCTACGACACTTATTTCACCGTAAAAAAATATTATTTTTAAAAGATGTTCGTGGAGTTTCTTGCACGTTCTTCTCCATAGAGATCTACGCTTTGGAACGTGCAAATAGCTTCATCTTTTTGGACCGACCGACCTTGACAATTCAAAAGTGACTGTTAATGGTTTATTTGAAATAAAAAATTTAAATTTGAGTTTGAGACAAAATCACCTAATAACCTAAAAGTGTAATTCTACTAGAGATAGATTTATTGAAGGATAATCATGAGTTCGCGACGAAAAAAATACAAAAAATACGCTGTTCCATTGTCTCTTAGCAAGCAATCACGTGGATTGCTATCGGGACAATGCAGAGCAGTGGAGCGAGCCGCGCGTACGGAGAGCAGGGACAATGGAAGATGATTGCTGCGATATCCTTATGATTTGACTGAGTATTGGTCTTCATTTGTCGGGGAAGATTAGTGTCACCGTTTATGGGTGAGATTATGAAGAGGAAAAGTTTTTTTGTTGCTGAGAAATGGATAACCGGTTAATGGTAAATTACTTGGGGTTTTGTTATATTTTTGTCAAGAATATCAACATTCAAATGATGGTTTTCTTAGGGCAAAGGTCATGTTTTATAGAGAGACTAGCTTTTGCCCGCGACTTCGTACGCGCAGATCCCGTTTTTGCCTGTTCCCATAGGTATTCCGGGAAATCCTTATCTTAGTGCTCCCCTACACCCCCCAAACAACCTACATGCCAAATTTCAGCAATCAACGACTAGTAGTTTCAGCTGTGCCTTGTCTGTCAGTCACTCAGTCAGTAACGGAAGAATCCTTACTTCCTTACTAATATATAAAGTATAATGGTATAATATCTATATATACTAATATATAAAGCTGAAGAGTTTGTTTGTTTGCTTGAACGCGCTAATCTCAGGAACTGCTGGTCCGATTTGGAAAATTCTTTCAGTGTTAGATAGCCCATTTATCGAGGAAGGCTATAGGCTATATATCATCACGCTAAGGCCAATAGGAGCGGAGCAGTAATGAAAAATGTGACGCAAACGAAGTTGCGCGGGTCAGCTAGTTATATTATAAATGCGAAAGTAACTCTGTCTGTGTCTGTCGCACTTTCACGCCAAAATTGCTGAACCGATTTAGATGAAATTAGGTACACAGATAGTCTAGAGCCTAAGAAAGGACTGCATAGGCTACTTTTTATCCCGGGAGTAAGTTCCCTAGGGACCAGGCGGGCGAAGCCGCTGCCAGAAGCTAGTTTTATATATATTGATGAATGTCAACGTATTTGGTTAATTCGGGTTCTCCCGTGAATGTCTTGAACTTAAATTACCAAGAGTAATGTACCTACTAATGTTGTAACTTATTTGATTAGGAACTACTATCGGGTCGTCCTGAAAGTTTAGTCACATCACTTTAGCTCACTAGTCAAGCATGTAACTAGAATAGCTGCCATGGTACAAAGATTTGGGGTCATAGATATTTCAGGATTCAAATCTAAACAGAGGAGCTCTCGGGTAAGTAATACCAGCTGCACAGGTTGCACTTCAAGGTTAAGCTATGCTTGTCAAGGTAGGTTTGTAGATGATTGGGCACCACCGTTGGTGACGTCGTACTCCGACTGCTACGAGACTCCTCCATGTCTCGCAAATCATACTTAGCCCTTTGTCACACCTGTCATTTAATTTTGTACATCTTTGACACTATACGCCGAGTTGCTAGCCTGTCGGTTTTCTACCGGTTGCATTTTGGGGAATGTGCGACGGAATTGCATAATTTAATTCCGGCAAGCCCATTCCCCGTATTGATTGATTGTTTGGGACCCGCATTGGGCCCGCGTGGTAGATTACGGCCCATTCCCTCTCCTAGAGAGGAGGCCTGAGTCCCAACAGTGAGAACATTATTGGTCCTTCGAGCCGGATGAAACGAAGATCTCAGTAGGTCACTTCTTAGCGCTGACGGTGTACCGGTGTTGCCGGCGCGTGGAGCGAATGTATGTCGCTCTTAACGCTGACGCTGTGATACTGCTGCTGGCACGTGTAACTATTGCCTGTTCACGGTTGAACAGACCGGGAAGCCGACCCCTTAGTTTGGAAAACATTAGACAGATTAATTGATTTTTGAACTCAAAGATATTGTATTACCAAAACATACTGAATTGTGGAGCCGTCGCAGACAATTAGGGCCTAATAAAAACACGAATAAATATCTAACTTTTTTGCCAAAAATTTACACCTAATTAACAACCAACCCCCTCACGTTAGATGGCATGATGCTCCTAATTATCACTGGGCAACAGTTGCTGGCTCAATGGCGCGTGCGAGCTATCACGCTACCATATGGTGCGGGGGTCAGCAGTCATGGAGGTGGGGTTGTTGTGCTGTTCTTTTAGATTAGGTTATGGTAATGATGGGTGATTGGTTTACGTGATCACTCGATTAGATATAAAGATATAAAGAATTTATTAAGAACAAGTTTACAGTCATAATTGAAAAACTTTGTGTGCAATTGAGTAACCCTAGACCCCACACTAGGATACCGTGTGTCGTATTGAAATGATTTATTAAAATATTAAATTATTAGGTACATTGCACCTACCACTATTATTCTCTGCATCACCCAAAGGTTGACTGGTAGATAATGCCTAAGGCATTAAGTCTGCCTCTGTACATCTGTTTGCGTAAAGTATTAAAAAAATAAATAATAAGGCTTATTCCGTTTATCCACCCTAAAACAGCTGGGTAGTTGTGGCTATGGTGGATACTATGTGTATATGTTCATACATATACAACACACATAATACTCATGATTTATATTTTATCTATATATCCGTGCAGTCACACTAAGCAACTGTATTTCCCACCGACACTAAGAGGAAACCAAGTTCTCAACTACATTTTTTCAAAAGCAATTATGAGATTCCGAAAAATCTTGTAAAGTGTAAGTACCTAAAAACTCTCTTAAAAACACGTCTTTCTAATTTCATGTTTCTATATTATTAGTAGCAACAGATCCACTACCATTCGTTACCCATTGTTTACCCCATCCATGGAGAAAAATTCCAAGTCATCCACATAAGTACTTACACTCACCACAGCCTTCACACCTAAATATAAAACTCCGACAAACTCGAACGAGATATTTTGGGGGCATTTTCCTCAACTTATCCGCTATATATAGCAATGTATAGCGATGTATAGCGCTGTATAGCATCGATGCAGCGCTTTTAATCCTCTTAATGGAAGCGGGGTTGTAAAGGGAACAGGGAAAACTAAAGAGACGCTGTGAAAACAATTCTTACTTTTTGTTGGTTGAAGGTTTACCGAATAGCGTTATAGTTTTTAGGGTGTCTAGGCTTAATCAGGGTACCTACTTTGCCTTTCTGGTTAACCTCACCTATAGTAGGATTACAGGTTCAGATAATCCACATGCCTTAGCCGAAAAAAGAAGTTTATTGTTTTATTTGTAAGTAATTATACCTTTTACACACGGTGTCTACATATCTTTTATACAACTCTCCTTTCGCAGGTATGCTGGAAGAGATTTCTTTTGAAATAACCATTACCTTTGTAACTATTTTTGTGTTTCCTTCTTTTTATCTTTCACATAAATTGTTAAATAAATAAATAGTACAATTTAATGTAAAGCAAAATATTGTTGCTCCTTTCAATTGCCACTTTAATAACTTTTTGAACACCTGAAACCTACTAAACTACTAGTATTTCAAACACCGTGACTGTGTAACACAAAGATCTTTCATAAAACTAACAAGGCTTTCTTCCTTTATCAGCCCGTTTGATCTTATAATGCTGAAATGGCGTCGTAAGGCGCCCCATATTTTGTTTTTTATTTAAAGATACATACAGTATTTGATTTTCACTTACTTATTTTATTTTTAAGAAGAAGAAAGAAGAAAAGACGTTTATTTCACCAAAAGCGACGCACAAAACACAACATTAAAAGGGAATAACTTAACTAATAACTTATGAGACACACGACGTTTTCAACAAACACATTAGTCTTCTTTAGTGTTCATTATTTCTTTCCTCTAAAGTCGTCTCCACGTCCTTCCCCGTTCTCTTCAAGTGGCGTGCCCTATGTTTTGTTTCGGTAGCTCGGCGGGTGCCGCTAGCTGCCGACGGCGACACTTGCCGCTGTTACTTGTTACAAATCGAATATTTTATGTTATTGCCTACTGCCATATATAAATGTTTTGTATGGTGAGATGCTTGATAGTGATTTCGAAAAACACGAAACAATATATATGTGACTAGCGGACGTCACGTGGTTTCACCCGCGTAGTTCCCGTTCCCGTGGAAGTACGGGGATAAAATAGCCTATGTTACTCCCTGATAATGTAGCTATCCATTGCTGAAAGAATTTTTCAAAACAGTCCAGTAGTTTTAAAGTTTATTCGTTACATACAAATCTTTCCTCTTTATAATTAGTATAGTATAGACTAATTAATTAATTAATAGAATAGATAAGATGATGTTACGATTCATGATTGGCATTTCAATAGACTCTTGCTACCCAGTGGTGTCCTATAGCGTAGCAATGCAATAAGATGTTAAGCATCAGACTAACCTATTTAAATGAAGTCACATAGCTTGGTATCATATCCTACATGGTATCATGTACTCGGGCGGGTTCATAGCTCGCCGTATTCATAAGGAAATATGAGTTAACCGGCTGATCTTTAAATGTACCAAAAAATGGACTAAAGTTTAGAAATTACTACTCACACGAAACCAATCGATCAATGAAACAATCATTTTATTAAAAAAAAAACAATAACTCAAATCCGGAGAAAACATGGAAACAAACACAAATCAGAATCCACTTAAATTCAAAAAAATCTGAGCACAGTTTGAACTCATTTCTGCAACGTTGTGGTTTATTGAAATCGTTGGACGTTTAGAATTAGATTTAGACGTACTTAGAAGCATCTGACATCTCTACTACTTGATCGACTGGAATTATCAAGTGATAAAGCACTTATATTAAATACCCGTTGGGTCTTTAATTGTAAGTTGCCTTTCATCACTGAACAGTAAAAAATTTTATCAAACCCTATACTAGCTTCTGCCGTTTTATAACTGCCTAGTAGCCCTATGTGAAATAAAATACTTTGAATTGATTTGCAACAAGGATCGAAGGCAAGACCTATTTTAAAGAACCAACCAATTGAACCCCCAATATGAAAACTTTAAGCACATCGCAAACACATTCAGATGAGGTTTAGAATCCAATATCTTTAAACTCTGCCTCCAATATTAAGTGAAGAGGTCAAACACTAACGCCGGAAGTAATAGCATTCAAATTGCCGTTCATATCCGCAAGCAGAGGGCGCCACTGTCGTAATGTATTAGCATTTCAACGGCTCTTCAGTTTGATTGTTTTTGGAATGAGTTTAGAATGCGATACAAACATTATTTGATGCCAATTTTGGGGGTTGAACTACGGTAATATAAAAAAAATACTGTGATATTCAGGGGAATGACAACAATGATACATTAAGTTCAGAATGTTTGGTTTTCTTGTTAGTTGGTACGAAAATGAGAATCATTTTTATTTAAAAAGCCATTTTAATATCGAGCATTTATTTGACGTGCAACGTCTTTCATTTCGGTCACTTGCAGAAACCATAAGTAATGAAATATGTTAGACAAGATTTATTTATTACTTTCAATTCGTTTCGCACCTGTGCCATTATTTTATTACAATCATTTTCAGCATAGAAGCCAGCTGCAAATAAATTTTATTATTATTATTTGTTTTTCACTTTCTCAGGTCCCTGGAGACCCGGTCCTTTGATAGGCGTACGAGGAGCCGAAGCAAACTCGCAGAGGCCCCGTTAGACATTTCCAATGGAATGGGGCACCAACCGACGATTATCCCTGTACGCACTGTGAAAGTATACCCAAGGATAATCCCCGGTTGGAGCAGAACTATTGCAGAATATGGAAACAAAGGATTAAACGCTATGGGTTTGGGTGGTTTAGTGGACTGATAATCGTTTACTATGGAGGAACTATGGGCCCCTGCTGACCACTGACAATTATAACGGCTTTAAAATGGCTGGGGTGACTTGCACACTCAATAAATGGGCCTCCCGAAAACGGTCGCTAGCACAAAGTGACGTAGCGCCAAGGGGGCAACATATCCTGAGGTGCTAGAGGAGTGGAGAGGTATACCACGGCTATCAGGACAATCCCGGAAGTACGGTCAAGATCCCTACCAGCATCTTACTGGATCCTTCTCCCGAGCACGTTTGCTCTTGCGAATCTCCACTCAGATCGGCCGATTAAGGCAAGAAAGAGGTGGGAGCTCTGTTCCTCGTCAGTGTTCACTCTATTCCATTTATTAAGTTAAGTGCATATAAATTTACATTTTTAAATATTTCTACAAAAAATAAAAAAAAAACATTTAAAAATATAAAAAATAGTAGCCCACCGGTATCGGTATTATTATTATTACTCGGTTTTTATGTAGGATCTCCAGAAATGAATACACACATTGTATCTTTGCATATTTTAAAGGCTTGGAGAGTTAACTTGGTCTTTTCGACAAATATTTTTTTTCAATCCCAATTCACAGTCTCAAAAAGCCAATAAATACTCAATTTCACCACCCAACCCAGGTTAACCCAGAATTGGGTGCTGTTTGCACCCAATTCTGGGTTAACCTGGGTTTTAAACGTAAGCTGACCTGTTTTGTTTGTTGTATTTGTATGTAGTTTCGTGTGAAATAAAGAATATGAATAGAATAGAATAAGAACCACAGAACCGCCACCAACCTAACTTCAGAACAACACTTGACTCCCAGACGTCAGACGCGCCCGCTATCAGGCACTACGCGGCTCTCACATCAAAGGGGCGTCTGCCAGATAACACCATCTCGATGGCTACACGAATACATCAAGTATTTTTAGCTACCGCCCGAGTGGTGTGGCTGTACTAGTTGGTATTTTTATGGGTGTTTTGATGGGGGAAAATGAGATTTATGTATGTTTGTTTAAATAGGTAATTTGAGGTTAGAGTGGACCTGTGAAATGGGGTTGAGTAAATTGACTCTTTAGTGTTAGCGTGTCTTGATCTGGGAATAGGAAATTATTTCGTAGGAAAGCAACATGTTACCAAATTATATTTATTAAACGTGCTCCATCTTCGACCGCATTATCGCTTACCATCAGGTGAGATAGTGGTCAAACGTATGCCTACCTATAGTAAAAAAAAAACTATGCAGATATAAAACGGTTCCTTTGGAGCTTTTTACTGTAACAGTGAACTATATAGTGAACTGTAAAAGTTATTAAATAATATTATTAAGCTTAGGACCACTAGCTCAAACCAGCAACTAACTCTGAAATAAAAGATAAATCTGGTTGGCGCAATTGGGCCTTAGCGGCAAAATACATCGAATCTGAAACTATTGCCCCTGGAAGGCATCCCCACATATACTTGTCTCAGAGTGAACTCTAATGTATTAAAAGCCGCTTATAGCAAAATTAAAGAAGGTCACCTCGCTCTACCACAAGTTAGGAACCTTGAATAAGAATCACAAGGAACAAATAGCGAGAAGGACAAAATGCTGAAGTGCAGAATGATGTTGCAATGCTTTTCAAAACTGACAGGACACACCTTGCCATAGTAATCATAACATATTAAGGAAATACGAGTTAAATGGCAAATCTATCAACGTACCACAAAATTGATTACACTTTAGAAATTACAACTCACATGAAAAAACAAACACCTGAAACACTCAACTGATATGAATAAAACAATAACTCAAATCGAAGAAAACATGGAAGCAAACAAACAAATCAGGATCCACTTAAATTTTAAAAATATTCTATAAGAGTTAAGAGCACAACTATTATTTATTTCCATCAATATTTCAATGTTAAAAGCTAAATGTGAGCCGACGACTGATCTACTCAGAAAATTACGCGCGCCGATATATTTATCATCTATAAACTATAACGTTTTTGGACTTTTTAGCTGCGCACGCGTCGGTCGGCCGGCCAATGGGAGCGCGCGGTGGAGTTTCAAAGCGACGGGGGCGTGGTCTAAGGTATGCTGATCGGGTTTAAGATTGTATGGTGCACCGTCATGATTTCTGGGAAGATGTTGCTGTCATAATATTGAGGGTTCCGTGATGAGGGAGCTAAGGGTTTCTGGACTGGTACAAGGGCGTTGAGATTCATTTCATAAACTTCAAATTGTTTTACCGAATAGTGCCAGGATTATATTATCAGAAACTTTTGTTCTAGCTTACAACCTTGAAATATTTGTTTTAACAAAGATTTACTCTGAGTAAAACTTTCCTAGTTGGATTAATTGTTTAAACAATGGGAGTTTTGGTTAAGTACTTAAATTATCAAAGATATTTTGTAAAGCTGCTTGCTAGATCTAAAAAAATACTTCTGTTAACCTTGAAATTCTCGTACATTTTCACAGTACGTTGCAACCAATTCTGCTCAAAACCGTTAAAGGCTCAACTACTGGAAGATCTAAATGCACCTGTATTCTAACCAGATAGTGCCTAAAATTGAATTAACTTTTGGAAGTCTCTTGTTTCTATAATGATATAAGTAATATGCTCAAACAGTTTGTTTTGTGTTTTCTTTTTCTGATGTCAAAATTGTTTTCCATATTATAAATTGCCCATTTTAGCTCATTATGGTCTAAAAGTATCTTTTTATTTTGTCATTTATTTGGGACTCGAAGAAGTCTTTCAAAGATATTAAAGTCGTGGTTAAATTTATGAACTCACGGATTTATGGATAAATGATATTTATTTTGCATATTGGTTATAAATATTTTACATGCCAATCATTGTTTTCGTCGATATTAACCATATGGGGCCGGTGGAAAGCTGATACATTATGTAAGTTGAGAATCTTCTTTGCTTGATAGCCAACACGCGCAAAGATACTTATAAGTTAGTAAGTCAGTAGTATGAAGTTAATTAGGCTAGAGGATTTTCGTTGACCATTACCATATATTATTTTTTAAAGAATAAAAGGTATTCATAAAAAAAATATTATTTACCTTATTGGTAACTATATTTTCGAGCTGTTTGGGGTTGAAACCCTCGGGTCGTGGGGCCCTTGTGCTCACAGCCTTTTCAAAGAAATTTCGAAACGGCTGGTTGACACTTCCCGTGACCCAAGAGCTGGCTTTTACTTTGAGCAGAGATTAAGTATTGTCATTCAAGGTAGCAATGCCGCCAGTCTCTTGGGCACATTACCAGCTGACAGCGTTGAGGACGAATTTTTTGATGCTATATTTTAGTTTGTTGTTAGTTTAGTGTATTTGTTAATTTTAGTTATTATTGTTGTTAATTTAATAATTATTAACATATTCATCTTTAAGATTTCTCATCGCCAGGTTCATATTTTATATCTAGTAATCAAGTGACTTAAGATTAATTACAAATGAATCTGACAAAAGAAATAAAGTAGTGAAACTTTTCTTGGAAGAATAAAGATGGAAGCTTCGCGTGTCTACAAAAACATGCGACATCCTCGTGTACCTAGATGTAGAACAGGTCTTACAATAAGCCAATACAATCTAATTTAAAGCTACTGTTTATTTTATCCCAAAACTTATCGATATCAATGTGTTCCTTTTTGTTAAAACACGAACCTTACACGCTACGGGCAAACAACTTGAAGGATCTGACCTTTGAGTAATAACCTTATCAGAACCCTTAACAATGCCAAGTCACGATAAAAAACTGGTAATTACAACATTAACTTGTTTCACACAAAAAAGAAAGTAAGTAAACGTTTAAAACTTTATCATCTGTCAAATCTCACGTTTTGGCGGCCATTGTTGAAGCATTACCGGCCAATAGCGGCACTCGCTTTGAATTTAGAATGTTTTCTTTTTCGAATTCAACTGTCCATTGTTTTCGGTTTGTATCTTTTCAACGATCTATTTTTAGTTCGAACGCTTGCACTTATGTCATTCTGTTTTTTGAATGTTATTTGTATTAGATAGTTTTCAATACTGTGGTGTGATCCCGACCATCAAGCAGTTCATGAAACGCCTTACAAAGCGTTTCATCGAATCTGCCGAAGTGCACCAGAACCCTCTAATCGGCTACCCGATACGCTCCCTCCCAGATCAGTAGGATCCGCCGTCCGCGGTACACCTTACTCTAACCCGACGATCCCATTACCCTTGTCCAAGAGAGCTGTAGGGAAACCAGTACTCTGAAACAAGCACACAAACCGCGACCCGCCGCCTTCCGGCCTCGCCGCCGAGGCCCTGCGCGACGTCCCAGTAATAATAGCAATGTTATTGCTCCCCGTCTTTTGCCTAACGAGCCAGCCCGCGCCGCTGAGCCATTAGCTTTAAACTCCCTAAATAATAATGTCATGACCCAGCCTGTCCCTTGCTGTCCTCCCGATAACGATGCCGCTGAGCCGAGGCCCGTACCCCACAGGGGGTGCCCCCAGCGAGCGGAGTTGTAGGTTTTTAGTATTAGTTGCCTTGGCTGGGGGCTTTAGAGTCATATCTGAGGCCACCACAGGCTAGCCCGGTTGAGTAGTAACCAACCTTCTAGAGGTGAACTACGAGTGGTACCGATCAAAAAAAAAAAAAACTGTGGTGTGAGAATAAGAGAAAGCAAGAAATTACCATGAAGGCATTAAAATCACATTAGTTGTAATTATACTATTTAAATTAAAATATTTACGTAGGCAATTTTCATTTGTTGAGGAGCAGTTCAATTAGAAAGATGAAGTTAGTTGTACGTTCCATTATGGAGAAGTATGTGGGTATAAGAAATGTCATGGACACTAATAAATACATATTTAAAAAAATGCAACACAGAAATTACGCTAGTTGGTGGCAGAACTAGCTAAAGGTGTTTTTACTACCCTCAAAGAGTGACCTCTCAAAGAGTGACCTGTCATAGAGAAATCTACGATTATACTGCACTTTTATAGAGAACTTTCAAAGACCATCCAATTTTATTAGCCCCTCTTAAAGACGGTCCCTTTACGGCCACTTCGTACCTTTAAAAGAACAGACACATTTTACCATTAAGCCAATTTCATCAAAATCACTACTATTACACCAAAATACGGTCAATATTTTTATTAAAATAAAAAAAAAAATGAAAAAAAAACCTCTTTTCACTTTTGATGTTTCAAAATTAGCCATCGTAACGAAAATAGGACTAATTTTGAGTTGAAAAGTATTGTGAGGACTAAAAGCTTTTTGTGCCGTCTCACCCCACGGAGGAAATGCGGGGCAATTTTAAATTGAAGGTACAGTCGGGCTCAGTATGTTGCCCTGTGGTATTCCAAAAGTTTTAGGGAACTTTTGAAAGATCTGAAGTATTGAAAACATACGGTTTGATGAAGATTTTGTAAGGCTTGGTTTGGATACTGGTTTGCGGGTTTCAAATTTTCAATTTCAAATTCTCTTTACTGAATCGGCTGATTGGTGTTTGAGCTGAGCTTCGTTGGGAGCTTTCATGAATGGGGCTGTTTTATCAGCTAGTACATATTTTTTACGTTATTATTTTTTATTTTCCCTTTTTGATTTATTTTTGGTTTTTCTTTGTATATTTTTTTTATAATCAGAAATGTGCGTGTGTTTCGGAGAAATAAACTATTTTTCTTTCTTTTAGTTACAGTTTTTTCTTGAATATACAGGGTTATTTGTAAAACAACCTTTTAGGGAGTGAAAGTACACATGATTATAAACAACTTTTACTTTGAGAACAACCCTTAAAACTCGAAAAAAATATAAGCTGTTTTATACAAAATGCAATATTTAGCCGATGAAAATGTAAGAAACAGCTGATATTTTTTTCGAGAACCCTGTATAAGGATGTTATTTTAAACACTGAAAAGTTTTTATTTGGTTTCTGTAATACGTCTTCTAAACACAGTGTAGACACTGTCCGTACAATATAGATCTTTCTGAAAGAAAATTATTTTTTTTCCAGTTTTTGTATGTACTTACAATGCGTTGCCCACTAAAAACTTAAATAAAAGATGTTTTGCTTTTTCGACTTAGAAATAGATCACTTCAACTATGTTTTTACTCGGCTGCAATGCTGCAAAGAAGCGTTATCTATACTAATATAATCAAGCTGAAGAGTTTGTTTGAACGCGCTTATCTCAGGAACTACTGGTTTGAATCGAAAAATTATTTAAATATTGGATAGCCTATTTATCGAGGAAGACTATAGGCTGTATAAAATAACGCCACGACCAAATAGGAATGGAACATTACTGACAAATGTGACGCAGGCGAAGTCGCGCGGGTTAACAAGTGTTTTTATAAAATTTCAAATACAACTAATAAGAAAATATTGACGACTAACACCCAAAACTAACCAACATATGAGACCATTTTTAAAAAACGGACTTTTAAAAACTAAAACCAATATTTTCGTCCGACTGTACATCCTTACCCCTGAGCGCCCTTGATGCGCCGACAATATTTTGACAGGCGATTTTTGGGGTACCGCGCGTCAACTTAAAAGCTTTTTTTGAGGAACGCCGGCAAAAACGTACACATTACAATTTTGCATAAGACAACTTGCAAGATTTTTTACACTGATAGAGGAAATTGGCCCTTGACTGTTTAAATGGCCCTTAAATTAGGGCTCTTGGCATGATATGGAATATTTTAGTGGTTTTGAATCGTCATGTTTTGTGAACCTATGGCCGCTGGTCCCGGTCGCCAAATGGCGGTCGCCAAATAAACCATGTCAGAGGCCCTTGAAGCGGTTAAGAAACTCTGACACTAGGGTGTGTGAGGTCGTTTAGAACTTAGTGCCCACACGATAAGAAGAAGTGTACCTATATTTTTATATGACCCTGTAACGCGTTGTTTCTCTAACACATGATAACACATCTTATAAGAATACCTGAGGCTTAAGATGTGACAATTCGGTCGAGAGGAATATTTAACGAAAAAAAAAAACCGGCCAAATGCGAGCCGAACTCTCACACAAAAAAAAACACGTGTCTTGTATGGGAGCCCCTTCAATTTAATTCTAATTATTTGCTGTTATAGCGGCAATAGAAACACACTCATAAAATGAACTGTCTATCTATTACGGTTCTTGAGATACAGCTCGCTTACAGTCAAACAGACGGACGGACGGAGAGACGGACAGACATTCGGTCCGACGTACGGATGGACAGCAGAGGCCTAATAATATGGTTAAAATGGCATGAGGCCTAAGTACTGTTTCTGTATGTCGTGTGATCCAGGAGTGCAATTCTGTAAACATGTCGAAGTGAAAACTTAGGCGAAGTGAACTACTAGTGAACTGTCAAACCAGACAAACAAGATGGAATGACAGCTCACTTGTCATTCACTACACCTAAGGGTACACGGTGAGATTGCCAGATTCGCCAGATTGTGGTGGCCAGAACTGCAGTAGCTGTATATAAAATACTGGTATCAACTGCATACGGCGAGACTGAAAGCCGACCCTAACATAGTTGGGACAGACTAGCCGTTTGATGATGATACTTAAATTCTACAATGATAGGGCATCGAACAGACGACCTGTCACTTGCCATGACTTAACCTTTGGTCTACCACTCAATGGGAATCGAAACTGCTGAGAAAAGTTACCATCCTATGGGAACGTAGATTCAACTTAGATTACAAAGAAAAAAGCATATTTAATCGAGCTGTTTCACACAATAAGAAGTCGGGAAACATTTAAAACTTTATCAGCTGTCAAATCTGACGTTTCGGCAGCCATTGTGAGGCATTACTGGCCAATAGCGGCGCCCGCTTTGAATTTGGAATGTTTTCTTTTTCGAATCCAACTGTCCATTGTTTTCGGTCAGTATCTTTTTAATAATCTATTTTTAATTGACCAGCGTTTTAGCAGGCTATACTTTGATGATAGTAGCTATTTTGAATACTGTGTGACCCAGTTGAATGCCAATGTGTTTTTTAGGTATGTTAAGTTTATTGACTTTATCTTGGGGTTAAGGCAATTTATATGCAACTAGCTTCTGCCCGCGACTTCGTGCGCTCATATCCCGCTTTTTCCCGTTCCCGTAGGAATTTCGGGAAATCCTTTCTTAGTGCTCCTTTACGGAGTGTAGGGAAGCTACATGCAAAATTTCAGCTTTCTACGACCAGTAGTTTCGGCTGTGCGTTGTCTGTCAGTCACTTAATCAGTCAGTGACGGAAGAATCTATACTAATATATAAAGCTGAAGAGTTTGTTTGTTTGCTTGAACGCGCTAATCTCAAGAACTACTGGTCCGATTTGAAAAATTCTTTCAGTGTTAGATAGCCCATTTATCGAGAAAGGCTATAGGCTATATCATCACGCTTAAACCAATAGGAGCGGAGCAGTAATGAAAGTTATGACGCAGACGAAGTTGCGCGGGTCAGCTAGTTTTATATAGATATTAGGATATTATTGGACAAGACTATGTTGTTTATATGTTGAGTTCAATTTACTTATTCTTTGAATCTGATGTTCCATAACGACATTCGAGTTTAAAATTGCATATTTTAAAATTGAATTTTAGGTACTATGTGGAGCTCGGAAAGCTTAAAATGATTCTGAAGAGTCACACTCTTCCATTAAAATAATAAAAAAACCATGTAACTGATCAAAGAATGCTTATATTTTATCTGGTATCAACGGGAGCTGTCTGACAAACTAATGTCCTGTTTCTGTCGTACTTTATCTGTAATTTATCTGTCCATTAACCAATAACCAACCAATGGCGTTACGACAAATAGTGGTAACGGACAGATAAACGACCGACACAAACCTTAAAAGCCAGGCATAAAATAATCATTTTCTTTTCTATTTAAATTCAAACCCTTATTTAAATTTTTTGCAAGCCCCTTGTAAAGCTCCATCGGATGATTATATGCCAGCAACCACAAAGGTTCTACCTGTGACAGTATCTTATAAGCTTATAGGTACAGACCTATCCCTATTATGTTCACTCCCGAATCACCGTGGAAATTGATAGCCTAATATGAACTGATCCAGAACTCATTGCAGATCATCGAAGATCGTGAGAACTCAATTACTAAGCATATTGTGATACTACCCTTAATATAGAGTTGAAACTATGTGATGCGTGCTCTACTTTAGGGGTTCTTGTTGGAATCAATTCTTATTTGAATATGTTGATGTACGAGTATCTGCTTCTGTGAGGTATTATTTCTAGTTAGTTCTGATTTCGATTCCCGGGTGTTTTTAAGGTTTTTTTTTTGTCTAGAATGTTTCCCGTTTGATAGCAATAGGTTCACTTCCTTTAAAGTGTGGCTTAAAAGTAACCGGCGAGCGAAATGTGTTATGTATGACTGTTAAGTCTCATCAAAATCCGTTTTGTACTTTTTCTCTTTAAAATCCATCTAAAAGTTGTCTTGAAAAGATCGCTTTTAGCGATAAGGCCGCCCATTGTGTCACCCTATGTTATCTTTTCATCATGTATCTATTCTGCAAATTATATGGTGTACATAATAAAGAGTATTCTATTCTATTTTATTCTATTCCTTCCAAACTTCAGAGTTATTATTTTTTTATTTATTTTACTACTTAAACTTATAAAGTACCTAAGGATACAATGCTAACCAATAGCTTCAAAGATATAAACAGAGCACTTTACCATGCATACTCCCCATATCGTATCGCCACCGTGTCGGATCGAGACGTGGGAACAGCCGGAGCACCGCCGGAACGAATCGGACACGTGTCGCGGCCGTCACGTTGGTGTTCCTACTAATGAACTGTTATTCAATGCTAAATTTAATTGGAGGTAGGAAGTGAATAACATTAAAATATGGTTGAAGTTAAAAGTTTATTTATATATTTAAACTTCATGTACAATAGTGGTACATGGTCGGACTTAATGCAACAAGGCATTCTCTATCAGTTAACCTTTGTGTTAAAAAGAAACACACTGTTACATAGTTTAGTTTATTTTTGCAAGGTAAAAATGTGAATGTCCCAGTAATGCTACTGCCACACTATCGTAATATGTCAATAATTATGGCCATAATTGAAACAACACCAGTTATGGCCATAATTATTGCCATATTACGATAGTGTGGCCGTAGCATAAGGAGGTAATGCAGTTGCTGCCATCAAATCTAAAATTGGAGCAACTGGAGGCTTATTTAGTTTTGTTACTGCTTTCTGTTTGTTTTAGATGGCATACTGGAGTGTGGTCGGGGCTCCTCACTTTCCTGTGCCAAGTCAAACAACGTGACGTCGTGTGCTAGCTAATATGTGACACATTCAATTTTATGATTTATTAGCCAACCCGCGCAACTTTGTCTGCTTTCATTAATGCTACACTCCTATTGGTCGTAAAGTGATTTTATATAGCATATAGCCTTCCTCGATAAATGGGTATGCCAACACTAAAATTATTTTTCAATTCGAACTAGTAGTTCCTGAGATTAGCGCGTTCAACCAAGCAAACAAACAAATAATTAAATAAACATAATCTTTATAATATTAGTATATATAAAACGTGTAACAGAATGAACGCAATACCTAAAAAAAACTTTTTTACAAAAAATATAACCGACTTCCAAAACAAAACACTACAAAGTATAAAATAACATTAATTTCGGAGGTCGGTGTCAAAAAACGAAATAACCAAAAACTTCCGAAATTAATGTTATATCTTTTGTAAAAAAGTTTTTGATTTTTCACTTTTTAGTGGTACCTGCCTACCCATTCACGGCGTACCGGCGTGATGTTATGTTTTGAAAATAAAACTTACCAAGGGCTTTCGGTGTAAAAGTCTCGTCAATACGAATGAAATAAGCCCAGACACTTGGTAGTTCCTACATACCGATGTGGATTTCCCTTGACTCTCTGTTGTCTCCATCATCAGGGCTGATCCAAACCTTCATTCTTTTGTAGTATCACCCGATATACACACGAATATTAAGTTTTTACCAGATGCGTGCCTACAATTTTCAAGAGTTGCCCTCGATTTCTCAGGGTTTCCATCATTAGATCCAGACGTGGTGGCAATGGGACCATCTCAGAAGCATACCCTTTCATATAAAAAAAGATTCATAGAAATCGGATCATAAACGACGAAGTTATCCGCGAACACACATAAAAAGATATATATACGCGGTCGAATTGAGAACCACCTTCTTTTTTAGAAGTCGGTTAAAATGGGTTATTATACTCATTATTATGAATATCTTTACTATTGGGCCAACCTTCGCGAAAAAAAAATCAGCTATTCAGCCGGTGGATTCTGTATACATGTCGAAGTATAGGTTTGGGTGAAGTGATCACGAAGTGAGCTGTCATTCCTTCAGCAGTGCGATTCTGTAAACTACTACTAACTTGGGCGAGGTGAACGATAAGTGAGTTGTCAAACTATACAAACAAGATGCAATGACAGCTCATTTGTCGTTCACTGCACTTAAGTGTACACGAAGAGATGTCGACAGAATACAGCGGCACGGAAGGACGCACGGACGGACAGCGGAGGTTCAGTAATAGGGTTCCGACAATATGTACAAAATACATTTTATCGAGTGACACGCACATAAATGTGGGGCAGTCGATATTTTTTCCAACTTCGCCTGCGCCTGTTGCGATGTCGTCGGAACTATTCTGGGACTTTGATTGGACGGATTGTGATTGATGTTGCCTAAACAACGTGTAACAGAATTAACGCAATACCTCTTAAGGGGTCAGTGTACTCATCATTATGAACAACTTTTACTATGGAACCAATCCCGAAATCGCGAAAAAAAAATCAGCTGTTCAGTACATTTTGTCGAGTTATGCTCACATAAATGTATGGGGCAGTCGATTTTTTTTCACGATTCCAGCGTTTGACTTACAACAAAGTTGCGTAGACATAGAATACCATTTTTAACCGACTTTTTGTATTTACACCTATTACTCCGAGGTTTCTGATTCGATTTCTATAATTCTTTTTTAGTTCGATGCGGTATACTTGTCATTTGGTATCGTAATAACTTGATTAGTTTGGATCAGTAGTTTTTATTTTATGAGCATTGTTGCTTGGTTGGATGATGTGATTTCTGCGTACACGATAACGTCGTCTAAGTATAAAAAAAGAAAAAAAAAGTAAAATATATTTGGTTTTGCTTTTTCGTTTTTGACACCGACTTTCGAAACTAAGTTATTTCATTCTTAGTAGTGTTTTTTATTCCGAAGTCGGTTGTATTTTTTTTTAATTCAGAGTTTTGTCTGCGCGAAAGTTTGCGCAGACAAAACTCTGAATTAAAAAAAAAAGTTAAAGTTGGTGTCTTTATTTTCGGTGCATAACCACGAGAGTTAATGGACGGTAAGGACAATTTCTACCCAGACTCCTTGACCTCATTCATCAAAACACTGTAGACAACACTATAATTATCTTCACACACTCATCACAGAACAATGAGTGGTCGTTTGTATTGCTCGCCAGTGTACACGTAAATACTTTTAACTTGAGGAGGTCATTATTTTGTACATACAGTGTACGGAAGTAACTGGTAACTCGGCTGTTAAGGTCAATTTTAAAATAGTCCATTTTAGGCTAAGGCCGCACTACGGTTTTCTCCCTTCGCGGTTATTCACAATACCGCGAAACCGCTCGAGAAGCACGGGAATCAATCGCGGGAAAAAACCGCAAGTGAGGCCGTTTGTATTAGTTCGCTTGACTCATGTTCCCTGATTTCAAAATGAGCACTTCATCTAAACGGCGGGTGGTATTTAAAAAAAATATATGTTACATTAGACTATTCCACCATCTTAACATACCGAGTTTCCTCCGTGCCTCGGAAAGCACGTTAAGCCGTTGGTCCCGGCTGTCATTTGTAGATCTTTGGCAATCGTTACGGATAGTCAGAAGCCAGTTAATCTGACTCCAGTTTTGCCATGAAGTACCGTGTTACCCAGTTAATGGGTTGTGGAGGTCTGGTAGGCAGCCGCTCCATGTAAAATACTGGTATTCAGCTAAATCCGGCTTGACTGGAAGCCGACTCCAATATAGTTGGGAAAAGGCTAGGCAGATGATGATGATGACATTAGACTATTTTTATTATTTGATATACAAAAATTTTGAGTTTTATTCGTTCATCATAGTGTAATTAATTGGTAAAGTTATGTCTAACATGGACATAAAAACAACCGTCGGACGAAAACCGCCGAGCGTATTTTAATGGAATTTACACTATCTCAAAGACAATTTAATCATCTACATTTTGATATACGGCTATTTTTTTAAAGTCATAGAATAATAAGGAAAGTACAAACTACTACTGAATTTTGGGTCACGCGGGTGTGAAATGAGTGCGCGTTATGTTCCCCAAGGTCGCAAAACCGCGGCGATTTAGCTGTATTGCGACCTAGACCTAGAAATTTATTTAGATATGAACTAAGTACAGCATTAAAGTACTAAATATATACACTTAAAATAAAATATCCTAACTAAGATAAGGCGTCAAAAAATTCGTCCGCATCGCTGTCCACCGGAAGTGAGCCCAAAAGACTGGCGGCATTGCCACGTTGTATGGCAATGCCTATCCTCTGTCCGAGGTAAAAGCCAGCCCTTGGGTCACGCGAAGTGTCAACTAAGCGTTTAGAAAGATCTTTAAATAAGGCATGAGCACTCGGACCCCACGGTCCAAGAGTTTCAACCCCAAACGGCTCAAAAATATAATTGCCAACAAGGTTATTATATTTCCGCCGCTTGAGGTTCTCAGTTTTTTACCTAGAAAAAGATAATTTCGTGCTTCGGAAGGCACGTATAAGCCGGTGGTCCCAGCCGTTACATGGCGGTCGTCAAATAAACCATGTCAGAGGCCCTTGAGGCGGTTTAGAAACTCTGACACTAGGGTGTGTGGGGTCGTTAGACCTTACTGCCCACACGATAAGAAGAAGACCTAGCCCTTAATTACCAATAGTTTTTGAAAAAGGAACAATTAAACCTCGATTGACTTTATCTCAATGTGTTGGCGATAATTTCAGATCTTCCAGAATTCCCTTCGTCTTTTTTAAATGTTTTATTAGTGATATCAGGGTAATCCAAAAGTAATGATATGAATCGTGTCATATCTACACTAATATTATAAAGAGGAAAGATTTGTTTGTTTGTTTGTTTGTTTGAATTGAATAGGCTCCGAAACTTCTGGACCGATTTGAAAAATTCTTTTAGCATTGGATAGCTACATTATCAGGGAGTAACATAGGTTATATATTATCCCCGTACTCCCACGGGAACGGGAACTACGCGGGTGAAACCGCGTGACGTCCACTAGTTTTCTATAAAATAATAAAGCTGAAGAGTTTTTTTTTGTATGTTTGAACGTGCTAATCTCTGGAACTGGTTACCGTTTTGTGTTTATACAACCTGTAACAGAATAAACGCGATACCTGTTAAGGGGTCATTGTACGCATCACTATGAACATCTTTCACTATGGGACCAATCCCGAAATCGCGAAAAAAAATCAGCTGTTCAGTACATTTTGTCGAGATACGCGCACATAAATGTATGGGGGAGTCGAATTCTTTTTCACGATTTCATTGTTGGTCCCATAGTGAAAGTTATTCATAAAGATGAGTTCAAAGACCCCTTAAGAGGTATTGCGTTTAATCTGTTACAGGTTGTATAAACACAAAACGGTAATTTGATGACGTCACACCCCGAAACAAAGATCATGGTAGATACAGTATACAATCAGGTATAATGTAACAAGTAATGCTGTACTGAGTGGTAGTGAACAGACTACGGAGCTGAACTAACTTAGTGGTGAACCCCACCTTTACACAATATCGCTACAGCAGCGGACAAATTAAATAGGTTACTAATGAAGTTTTAGTTTGTAGGTAAAGAACGTCAGTATTAATCTGCCTAGTTTTTTCCCGAATATGTTGGTGTCGGCTAGTAAAAAGACTGTGATGTGACAGACTGGCTTTAAAAAACCGGCCGAGTGCGAGTCAGACTCGCTCACAAAGGGTTCCGTACCATAAACCTTATTTTTAATTATTTGTTGTTATAGCGGCAATAGCAATACACAATCTGTGAAAATTTCAACTGTCTACCTATTACGGTTTTTGAGATACAGCCCGCTGACAGACAGACCGATGGACGCTCGGACGGACGGATAGACGGACGGACGGAAAGCGGAGGATTAGTAATAGGGTTCCGTTGGTTACCTTTTGGGTGCGGTCTATAACTACTGAACAACACTTTCATGACGTCACACCCCGAAACAAAGATCATGGTAGATACAGTATACAATCAGGTATAATGTAACAAGTAATGCTGTACTGAGTGGTAGTGAACAGACTACGGAGCTGAACTAACTTAGTTGTGAACCCCACCTTTACACAATATCGCTACAGCGGCGGACAAATTAAATGGGTTCCTAGTGAAGTTTTAGTTTGTAGGTAGTTGCTGAGAAAGTCAATCAATGTGTCTTTTTAGGGTTCTGTCATCATCATCGTCATATCCAACGGCATCCTATTACTAATCTTCCGCTGTCCGTCTGTCCGTCCATCTGTCTGTCAGCGGACTTTATCTTAAGAACCGTAATACAGCTTCGTAGTGAACAGACTACGGAGCTGTAATAACTTAGTAAGTTTTAGTTTGTAGATAGTTGCTAAGAACATCAGTATTAATCTGCCTAGCTTTTTCTTGAATATGTTGGTGTCGGCTTGTAAAAAGACTGTGATGTGACAGACTGGCTTTAAAAAACCGGCCATGTGCGAGTCGGACTCGCTCACAAAGGGTTCCGTACCATAAACCTTAATTTTTATTATTATTTCCTATTATGGTTTTTGAGATACAGCCCACTGACAGACAGACGGACGGACAGACAGCGGAGGCTTAGTAATTTTTGGTTACCCGTTGGGTATGGAACCTTTTAAAGTAGTGGAGTGCCTTTTTACATTACTTTGAAGTTCTTTTATAAGCTACTAGTGGACGTCACGCGGTCTCACCCGCGTAGTTTCCGTTCCCGTGGGAATACGGGGATAATATATAGCCTATGTTACTCCCTGATAATGTAGCTATCCAATGCTGAAAGAATTTTTCAAATCGGTCCAGTAGTTTCGGAGCCTATTCAATTCAAACAAACAAACATACAAACAAACAAACAAACAAATCTTTCCTCTTTATATATATTTAAGATTAAGATTTAAGATAAGCAATGGATCGGAAAGTTCCAGGTTAGATCCCTGGGCCAGACAACCTATTGCCGAGTTTTGTTCAAGAAATTCTCTGTCCGTAATTTGTATGTGATCCTAATTGATGGCAATAGCTTGTCTCCACCACCACCACCCAGGGGAAAGATACCTACCATACCCTGCTGGTAACTTCTTTGAGATTAATAGGCGTTATGGTATAAATACAATCAGCACCGGGGTGTAAATTGTTGTTAATTAAAATTCAATGTTTCAACCTAATCTGACTAACACTCCTAAAAACCAACCACAACTAGATATTCACAGAACGATTACACATCCAATCAATAAACTGACCCACAAATAACAACCCACCGCAGTGTACCAGTAACGTTGCACGCCAGTGTACGGAAGGGGCGCACCTCCAATTTCCCTAAAAGCTTCGCGGGCGCCGCCGGGGCGAAGCGCTAGTGTAATAAATTGAATAATAACTATGTAGTTTGATGTATTGTTGCGTTTTGTTCTGCTACTACGAAAAAGTGACGTAATTTTTTGTGGCCCAACTTGTAATGTTTCTTTCTTTGTTTCTCAGGTTGTCCGCACAAGTCCGATAATAATCGGCGACCGATTTTTTGAAGGTGGGAAATGGAACGTACTGATTGGAATAGTGTAACGCAAACGTCATAGCAAAAAATCGGTAGTTTTTACCTAGCAAGGAAAAATCGGCCCGATTATCGGTACTACAAAAAGTCTGACGTGGACGGGAGCGTAATTGTTTGCTAGAATGTGTTCTGCATGGACTTTTTTTATGGAGATTCGAGTTGTAGCTTCGGTAGTTTTTCTGAGGAATTTAACCACTAAATTGTGCTTGATGAGTGACATACACACAATGCATTTGTCGTAAACATATCGTAGAATTTGGCAATTTCATGATATAGCCGAGGTTAGGTTTGAAGAAACTTAGGACACACCCCGACACGACCAGTGGTATTACTAGAGTCTAAATTGATGGCTAGAGTAAGCAAGCAAAGCGAGCGAACTAAGCTCCCGTCATCCCATTCATGTTAGGTTCCTTGAACAGGTTCACTGTTCGCAGAGCAGGCACAATAATTAAACAATCATTGAACACCACAGGTGGTTCATGGGGATGTAGACCACGCAGACGCACCGTTGTCAAAGTTAGCTTATGTTTGAGATGGCCTTTGAAAATGGCTATTTCATGAAGAGAACAACCAATTCATGGAATGGCCGACCACTTCA
This sequence comes from Lacanobia wlatinum, assembly GCA_947578705.1. Classification (NCBI taxonomy): domain Eukaryota; kingdom Metazoa; phylum Arthropoda; class Insecta; order Lepidoptera; family Noctuidae; genus Lacanobia; species Lacanobia wlatinum. The sequence continues at coordinate 20,612,403 of OX388046.1, forward strand.
TAAAATGGTAAATTTTTCGATATGGCTACGACATATTCCTAAGCTTCGAAATCAATGATTTTTTCTGTAATCCGTCATAAAAAATGACAATCCTAAAATTTTAAACTACAAGACGCTAACCAAACATGATTAATGTAAATACGCAGAGAAAACAGGATTGTAGTATTAGTATGTATTGGTGGGGTGTGGGTGTAGGGTGTCCATACGTTCTGTTGGTGTGGGGCAGTATTTCCCAAAATATGGGTTCTTTGGCGGGTCGCGAACGAATGTTTTAGGGCCCTGAAAAGCCGATGTTAAAGCTGTAATGATCAAAATAGAAAGAAAAAGCATAATTTTCATTAGAATACGAGTAGCACTTCTTCATTTTATCATCATATCAGCCGAAAGACGTCAACTGCTGGACATAGGCCTCCCCCAAGCGTCGCCACAACGACCGGTCCTGCGCGTCTCGCATCCATCGGCTACCCGCGACCTTCACCAGGTCATCGGTCCACCTTGTGGGAGGCCTTCCAACGTTGCGTGTTCCGGTACGCGGTCGCCACTCCAGAACTTTTCGGCCCCATCGACCATCTGTTCTGCGAGCAATGTGCCCTGCCCACTGCCACTTTAGTTTGGCGATCCTTCGGGCTATGTCGGTAACCTTGGTTCTCTTGCGGATATCATCATTCCTGATTCGATCATACAAGGAAACTCCAAGCACAGCACTTCTTGCATTTATTTAAATAGTAGTGATAAGAACTACTTGTAGATGAATTCATTATTAAAGCATACTAATTGGTCAGTAAGACTCTGACACTCCATTCCTCTCCGCCTAGAGTTGGAGTCAATTGACGATTAAAAAACCGGGTTAGACTCTCACACTCTGTACCATAAAAAAAGAACTGAAGAGACACGTTTGAACTATAGCCCCCTTCAATTTTAAATTTAAGTGAATTTTTGTATTTGTTATTATAATGTCAATAGAAATACACACTGAAAAATTCAATTGTCTACCTGTTACGGTTCTTGAGATACAGTCCGCTGACAGACAGACGGACGGACGGACGGACAGCAGAGGCTTGGTAATAAATAGGGTTCCTTTGGTTACCCATTACCCATGGTAAGTTTTTGTTTGAGTCCTTTAATCATAAGCTTAGTTATTCAAGTTATGCCTCTTATTTCTTCATGACAACCTAGAAGTGTGTCTGGAATTAGGTAGTGCTTGATAGATGAGTCGCGGTCTAGTCAACTTTGGGAACCATTGGTATAGGGATACAAGAGTTCGGCTAGTTTGGGGTGGCCATATTATGGATGCTTGTAATTTTGAGGTGCATTTATAATCTCGTGTTTGTTTGCTTGCGGTGGCCCCCGCGCGGGTTTGGACTTGGGCTTTTTTTCCTCAAAAATGTTAACAAAGATTTTATTCAGAAACAAAAATCTTAACTTATTCTTGAGATAGCACACCGGTATGTATGTACATGTATTTCCCTAAGAGCCTATGCACACGGCGTATTTTTAACGCGCCGACGACGCACGTTTTTCGAATGCGCGCTGTAGATAAATAAAAAGCAGTATTGTCTGCTTTTTTTTGTCTGAATTTCGTTTAAAGCGAGTTGGCGCGCGTCATCTGCACGTTGGCGGTGCGTTAAAAAAACGCCGTGTGCAAAGGCCTAAGCTCTCGTTAGCTTATTTCCTGAAATACTATTTACTAACTATTAATAAATATATTATATTAAGACAATTTATATGAGCTTTGATAGTAACACAATTCAATACAAATCTAAGTACTGAAATCTGTACACAATATATAAAACCCTGCCTCTCAAACTAGGTAATAACTTGTGTCTTGAGAGACAGTGATTTAGCTTAGAATGTGATGCTGTAAGTATAATAGTAGACTGTGTCGATAATATGTCCATTTGTCCAAATATTGTAGAAATGCCTACCTAGTTTACATATATTTTTTAAATACATAAATAATTAATTTTACTTTCTTTCACTCCGTCCCTGCCTCGTAATGTGAGTTCACAATCAATTTCCTTAATGCACAGTGCAGAGTATTGCACATTTTCTACGCCGCCGCGCCTGGACCACAGTGGAGAGGCCACAGTGGAATCTATTAGTGGTTCGGTGGTATGGAAGAGGGAGGCAGGAAGACAAAAATCGAATTGTATAACAAAAAAAAACAACTCTGACACTAGGGTGTGTGGGGTCGTTAGACCTTACTGCCCGAGAAGAAGACAAAAAAAACGTGTGAAAACTTTAAAAGGAGGCTTTTCAAACAGTCTTAGGCAGCATGAAATTTGTGATGGAGCTGGATTTTTTTTCCACATTTTAGGGAGTATCCTTTTAGGAATCGTCTGCTAATGCCCGTTATTTTTATACCCAGAATGACTACATCACCAAAAAAAAACACTGTTCAAGCTCTTTATTTTGATATCCAACGTAACCTCTTTTATAATGCGCACAGCAAAGGAGTGGAACTCTCTGCCTGCGTCTGTGTTTCCAAACGCTTACAACCCTAATCTCTTCAAAGTTAGAGTGCACAGGCTCCTTCTGGGTAAGCTCGCTCCATTGTAGACTTTGTCTCTGTCATCTCTGACCTAGGGTAGAGTCAAGAGCAAACCCATCACAAATAAAAAATAAAAAGAATATCCCTTATGACTACGTCACCAAAAAACATGACTGTACTTATAAAGAACAATCGAATGTGTTTAAATCTATCCAGCCTTTGAGGCTACAGGGAGAGCTCAAGAAAAAGACATACAAATATACACAATTACACTTAAAACGACATTATTTGATTCTATTTTTGAAAAATTCATCGTCGACTTTGTCTCTGTCATCACTGACCTAGTCTAGAGCCAAGAGCAAACCCATCACAAATAAAAATAAAAGTATTTGAATTTTGTACAGAGAATATCCAAGAAGACAAAAAATCCTATTAGATACTTGCTTCCCTCTCACATAACCCAACAACAACTTTCCTAGTTCCACCGCACATATCATAATAAGTCGGCTCAAACCGCTGACAGATCGGCAGCTAATCCGCAGACCGGGGGTTCGATCCCCGGCGCGGTCATAACTAATAGTCATACATATTTATCAATTTCGATAAGTAGCATTACTAACTATTAGCGGTATTAGCCAATATGGTTTAAAATAAGGCTGTTAAATAAATATTGAGTTTGTGGTAATACTTTACCATAGTCGCAGACCAAAAATTAAGTTTTTTAGCCGACTGCGCTGAAGGAGGGTAATGTTCTTTTCGAGGGTATGTATGCATGTAGGAATAGGTATCTCTTTTGGGTCTAGTTCATAATATCGACAGTCACTGCATCAACACCCTTTAACAAATTGTGATTAGAAACTTTAACAAAGCTTATGTTTTTTATTTAAATCATGCTCAGGTCGGGCAGTCGATGCAGCGTACCATCGATGTAGTGTACTGTCGATACAACGTATTATCGATACGGTATGCTGTCGATACAACGTACTATTGATTTGGTGGACTGTCGATGTAGCGTACCGTCGATTTAATGTACTGTCGATTTGGTGCACTGTCGTTTTTACGTACTGTCGATGTAGCGTAACTGTCGATTTGGTGCACTGTAGTTTTTGTGTACTGTCGATGTAGCGTAACTGTCGATTTGGTGCACTGTCGTTTTTGTGTACTGTCGATGTAGCGTACCGTCGATTTAATGTACTGTCGATTTGGTGCACTGTCGTTTTTGTGTACTGTCGATGTAGCGTACCGTCGATTTAATGTACTGTCGATTTGGTGCACTGTCGTTTTTGTGTACTGTCGATGTAGCGTACCGTCGATTTAATGTACTGTCGATTTGGTGCACTGTCGTTTTTGTGTACTGTCGATGTAGCGTACCGTCGATTTAATGTACTGTCGATTTGGTGCACTGTCGTTTTTGTGTACTGTCGATGTAGCGTACCGTCGATTTAATGTACTGTCGATTTGGTGCACTGTCGTTTTTGTGTACTGTCGATGTAGCGTACCGTCGATTTAATGTACTGTCGATTTGGTGCACTGTCGTTTTTGTGTACTGTCGATGTAGCGTACCGTCGATTTAATGTACTGTCGATTTGGTGCACTGTCGTTTTTGTGTACTGTCGATGTAGCGTACCGTCGATTTAATGTACTGTCGATTTGGTGCACTGTCGCTTTTGTGTACTGTCGATGTAGCGTACCGTCGATTTGGGATACTGTCGATTTGGTGCACTGTCGTTTTTGCGTACCGTCGATTTGGGATACTGTCGATTCATTAACCTGTCGATCGAACGTTTTCGATACAGCGACCGTCGATGTAGCGACTGTCGATGTTATGAACTAGACCCATTTCTTTTGCACGCAATGTAGCCGCTGGATAGATTTTAACTAGTGAGGTGTCATAAGATTGGTCATGTGCCGAAGTGACATAGGCTATTTGAATTTTGAAAAAGAAATAAGACGGTAATCGTAATTTTCATGATATAGTCCCCCACATCGGGTATCAAAATAAAGAGACGATTCTAGACGATTCGAATCGGGGAGATGATTCGAAAAATGTAACTTTTAGAGAGTACCCTAAACACAAGTTTAATCTTATACCGGGTACCGGAATTCAACGAAAACAGCTTTTATTGTTGTTGTAAAGCTGCGTACTGTCTAGCTCTAGATTATTGTTTTTGTAAAACCTATGGAAAATAAACTATTTTATTATAAGTAAACTATTTTTCTACACTAATATTATAAAGAGGAAAGATTTGTTTGTTTGTTTGTTTGAAATGAATAGGCTCCGAAACTACTGGACCGATTTGAAAAATTCTTTCAGCAATGGATAGCTACATTATCAGGGAGTAACATTATATTTTATCCCCGAACTCCCACGGGAACGGGAACTACGCGGGTGAAACCGCGTGACGTCCACTAGTGTTAATATAAGGCCGCGGACACAAACTCAGAGGGCAAGGAGCGACGCGGTGGCGTTGCGGGCAGTTACGTTATACATCTATGCATTTGACGCGACCAGCGCTGCAGCGGCGCGTTCAAATGCAAATACATTTTTCGAATCGGGCCAGTCGAGTAAACATTGTGGTCACTTCATTGTGTGACCTAGGTCACACAATGAAGTGACCAGCAGCAGCTTGACTAGTCAAGCTGCTGCTAGAGCCTAGGTTACGAAACTGACATCACATTCAAACTTAGCGAACAATACTTCCTTCTGCGAAGAAAACGCTATCAAATCACAACAGTCCCTCAAAAAACGCTACATTAAAGGATCAACCCCCATTTATCCTAAAAGGTTATCCCCAAAACATCCCTTTTAAACAAAGATTTGGTCCGGAACATCGATCATCGCGATCCCGGAACCGGAAGCATTCCCGGATAGATTTATCATCCAGAAAAAATACGCTTGTCAAGTATAACCGCCATTTCGGTAATGGCGGATGTGCCCGCCAATTTTAATTCAATATGGCGCCGGCGGGAAAATAAAATGTTCGGGTTATTTATGGATTTTTTTTGGTAAAATGTTTTGGTTTAATTTTTTTTTATTTTTTTTTATTGTCAAACATAGGTAGGTACACTATTTGTTTTCTTACAATGTAATAAAGCTTTATTTTGGAGAATTTCGCAGTGTAAAATATTGTGTCTATTCATTTAGCAAAATGTTGTTGTTCAGATTTTGTAACCTTGTTTTTTTAGGGTTCCGAAAAAAAAACGGAACCCTTATAGGATCACTCCGGTGTCTGTCTGTCTGTCTGTTTGTCTGTCCGTCTGTCCTGAAGGAGCCCTTTGCAAAGCAGTGGGACAGTACGGGCTAAGTAGTAGTAGTGGCCCGTAGTAATATTTTTAGGGTTGTTTTTATTGTTACTAACAAATTATGGAAAAGATTCTGAGATTAAATGTTTATTATTATTATTAAAAAACGGAACCCTTATAGGATCACTCGGGTGTCTGTCTGTCCGTCTGTCAAAGCCAGTTTTCTCCGGATCCACTGGACCGATTCTGTTGAAATTTGGTACATATATGGACTTCTGTGACCCATACATGGACGCGTTACGTAAATCATTAAATGTTTAGTATGGGGGTCACTTTTGGGGGTCAAACTAGAAAATAAAAAAAAATAAAAAATTGTTGGAAAAATATTGTGTGACATATCAAATGAAAGGGCTTACTGTGCGGGTTTTAATTATATATCTTTCATTATTTTAAAATTAATGGTTTTGAAGTTATTCAAGAAATTAGACGAAAAATTTATTTAAGTTTATAATAATTGGAAAACCTTAAGACATATTTCATTGGAAATATCGCTCTAGACAGAGAGGTACTCTTAGCTAGGAGAAGATCATGGATCACAGAATATTTTTTATGTTGTTTTCGTAGTAACTATTTGGAAAATTACTTTTAAACCGAGGTTTGAAAGGTACCTTGTGGGTACACTCTATAGTCGGTACACTCTATATGTAGAGGAAGATTAACAGATAAATTGGGACACAACGTATAACACTTACGATTCGGTAGTCCCTTTCGGGACATAATCGTGTGCGCAATCACGCGAGCGTTGGCTTGTCCCGAAATGAACTTACGGATTCTTACGGTTGGGGCGTTTTGTCCCGAAATGGAATAGAAAACATTTATTCAACAGAGACACAACACAATAGAAACACACCAAAAGGTAAACATCAAGAAAACATCTCCGTAATCTAGTATATTTTATTGTGAAGCATTACAATTAGTCCATTTTTCGATTGCTAAGTTCCTTTACTTTCCAAGTCTCATAGGTCCCATCAAAACCCACCCAAACAGAAACCGCTCTGCTACCCATCCGTAACATCAACAATAGGCCACATTACGGCGCACGCGCCGGCCGCCGCCCGCGCCGTACCGCGCCGCGTGGCACACGTCCTCTCATCAACGTGTTTTGTGTTGATTAGATTAATGTCCCGACGGGCTTTTAGGGTAGATAGGAAAGCCAGGAAAGGCAGGAATTTAAAGTATTCGATGGAAAAAATGCTGTGGGCGCTATAAATAATGTTAGAGACGATGGGGGTAAGAAGACTGGATGATATATCGAGGATAGATGAAATTTTTAACGAGTGAGCTTGAGTAGTATTACATGGTGGTCGAATGTAAGTCTTCAGGAATTCAAAGTTTTTGATAACACCACTCTAATAATTTGATTATTATACATTTATGTAAAGTTAAATGACACTCAGAGCTCTAAATCAAGGATGCTGTCGTTTTAATGGTTTCAACTGGAATTGATTTAACATTTTGGGAATACTTTTACTATGCGTACAGCTGAGGAGTGGAATTCCCTGCCGGAGTCTGTGTTTCCTGATGCAACTACAACCTGGGCCGTCTTTAGAACGAATAGGTTACTTCTTGGCAAGCGTGCTCCATCGTCGACCATATCATCGCTTACAACTAGTGAGATTGTGGTAAATTCCGAGGTTATCAATAATAAAAATAACGTATTGGAATTCGAATAACAAAGTTTGTTGATTACCTTGACATAATCGTTATTGTAAAGAAAACAAAACGGAATACAATGTGCTTGAAAAATATAGGTCATTCTTATTAGAATCAGCATAGGAATGGAATTTCAAATGACACATTTTATCTTTACAATGATACGACAGTTTGATTCCATCATAACTGCCGAAAGACGTCCACTGCTGGACATAGGCCTCCCTCCTAGCGGGGGGGGGGGGGCGGTTTGCCATAATCGCTACGCTTGGCAGGCGGGTTGGCGATCGCAGTGTATGGTGTTGAGTTTTCATAGAACGCTGCTTCCTATTCTCTGGCGAGTCCCTTAGTCGCCTCTTACGACACCCACGGGAAGTGATGGGATGGTATTATTCTTTTACGGCATTATACGGCACCGGCCGACACCATACGTACAGTTTGATTAATCGATTGAAATTATAAATTTATAATGCATAAATATAATTAATAAATTGACCCAGGAAGTACTAACTGGTGAGACGAACTGGCCAAGGCAACTCTTTTCCCATACTCTTTACTTTTTCTTTCAATTACCCGAAAGACCAATATCAATATCAGCGACAGTAATTCCATTCAAAATCCATAACCCTCGCTTTGATACCCTAAAGTTGCCATCGGAAGTGTCGGGGTGTGTTCCAAAAGTTATTTTATTTCATTTTCTGATGACAATATGTGACCGCACGCGTCCGTAATGTTTCCGTCACGGATGGGTTCATGTTCGCTAATTGTATGGATTTTGTTTTTTATGTGGAAGATATTATTATAAATGTTTGTGTCGTCGATGACGTCTATGGGGTTGAATTTTGTGATGAAGTCTTTAGGGTTATGCTAGTTTCTATAGGTTGCATTTAAGTTCAATTTGAATAGATATTATTTTAAGACAACTCTCTCTGTTTGATTAATAGATTTGCAATGTCAGAAATATTACAGGTTAAACAATATTACCATATAACGTGTTTTATTAAAATATAATTATGATTATATCCCGCTGTTTGTGCAAAAGTCGGAAACTATTCTTTAAGGTCGTACGACAGGAATAAAAAATAACTTATCTCAGACCATGGTCTACCTGTTTCGTGAATTTCATCCAAACTTGATTTAGCCGTTGAGGTGTAATTCATGAACAAACATTGAAATAGACAAAAATACTGACTTTAATATTTATAATATTAATATGAAGGATGGGCATGCGTGACGGAGCAAGCAGGTGCTGTCTGTTGTGCCCTAAAATAACACCTAACGACAATCATTACTTAAAATACGCAAAGCAATCAGCACCCAGATTTTAGTGATAAACGAAACTAAACCTGAACAATGAAACGGAAGCGACCTAAGATTCACCCCTGTGAGACACCCCACCATTACAGTACATTTTAATCAAAAAACCTATGGGTGTGAAGCCCAAATAAACAGGGGAATACTTTCCCATAACGATAATGAAAACAACGAGGAAATATAACAAAAAACACGACTTTTTGTGTATATTTAACGTGTGTGAGTTAATCAAACGCTGATCAGGAAATAGTTTGCGCAAACAATTACTGTGATTGTCGCGGTGATTTTTATGATGACTTTAGATAATTATTTTAGGGGTGCGTCTGTTGGTTTGTTGTGGCTCTGCTTTTGTGAGAAATGAATAAAACCGTACCGTACAATTTCTATTGGATGCGGTGGAATAAGCGAAAGTCATAAAGATTTAGATACACTAGCACCTAGCTAGACTTGAAACTGACCCTAACACGCCTGAAAAAGTAAGGTGATGTTTGTTACATATTTGGGTTTCTTCAATAGCTGTTTATTAAAGAACGGATACTAAATGTAAAACTAAGGACTTATAGAGAAGTAGTCTTCCTAATGTCGCTGGCATGACAGTTGTGTAGATTTGGGTGGCTCAAAATATTGCTACTTCCACGGTATAGAAGAATAGGCTATACGCTGTCGCCAAGGCAGCCGAAGTAGAAGAATAGGCTATTCGTTAATAGCTTATTCTTCTACTTCGGCTGCACGTCAATATAGAAAGTTGCACAGACGGAAATATAGAAGTAGTGGGAACCAAGAAGACATATTGCGGTGGCTTCAAATAAATTGGGATAGGAATAAGAGACAATTATAATGCCCAAGAATAAATATACCGAATATGTACAACTTAAAAATCACTAAGTTGTTTTACTATTGCACTTGTAAAAATTTTGAATAAAAGGTAGATCAATACGTCCACAATTAACTCTCTCCTATAAAAACACAATTCAATGAAAACTTTCAAATGATTTGAATAATGAAACCGAATGAATCGTAATATAATGACGGGTGCACACAATGAACGCAATGAGCCGAGTTGTACGCGATCGTGCATATGGCTAGCACTGCTTTATTGTACGACGATGAGTCTTGATACTTAATGTAGGATGAGGGTATAGAGTATGTGTGTGGATGGTTTGAGCTGAAAGATCAATTTGGAATAGCTTACTCACCTGAACACGTAAAACTGCTTACTTATTTATTTAACTAAATTATTTATTTAGCTATTTTTCAAGGCAGACGGGATCTCGGGATGAATCTGTATAAAACAAAAGTCATGGTCAATAGTCATGTCACCCCGAGACCTGTAATAGTAAATGGCGCTACTCTCGAGGTTGTGCATACATATATCTAGGCCAAATTATACAACTGGGGCGGCAAAACTTAGTGATGGAGGCGACCAGCAGAATACGCTTGGGCTGGGCGGCATTCGGAAAGCTGCGTGATATCTTTGAATCGTCGATCCCACAATCCCTTATGACCAGGGTCTACAACCAGTGCGTCATACCCGTAATGACTTACGGAGCCGAAACGTGGACACTCTGGTACCTGGTGGAGATAGGCCTCAGAAGCAAAAGTAGAGGGAAACATCGTTTATAATTAGGAAAAACCTACCTATTGAATATTAAATCAGTTTTTGCATAGATGTTAATTATTCAGGGTAGATGGATCAAAACATCTCCATCCCACTATGCACACCCCGCTTCAATGGAAGGGTACATTTGACTGACAACTAAATGAATATATTTTAACACATTTAAATATTAATTATATTATAATCCATTCAAAAAATTACACCGTAATTCGTGTAATATGCACTATTGTGCGAAATGTTGTGCATTTTGTTAAGATCCATTCAATTATTTATTAAAAAGGTGATAGGGTGAAAACAAGTGCTTTGTTGTAAACCTATTATCTTTATTAAATGCAGATTTTTAATATTTTAATGGTTATTTTTTTTTTGTATGTGGTGGGTTTGCTCTTGACTCTAGTCTAGGTCAGAGATGACCGAGACAAAGTCTACGATGGAGCGAGCTTACCCAGAAGGCGCCTGTTCACTCTAACTTTGAAGAGATTAGGGTTGTAAGCGTTTGGAAACACGGACGCAGGCAGAAAGTTCCACTCCTTTGCTGTGCGCATTATAAAAGACGTTTGGAAACGTTTAGTGCGAGTTGGTGGAATAGCAATATATGTTTATAGTTAATAGAATAGTTCTTGTAAATAAGGACGAGATTATGAGATCAATTATACGTGTCCGCACTACTACTATAAGATATTTCGTAGCAACAGTTTGTTCCGTTCCCGCAGACAACCCGTGTGAAAGGTTTTGTGGGGCATAGTTATAAGAAAGATTTTTGTAAATCTTGTTTATGATAAATAAAATAAAATAAATAATAGATATTCACAAAATATTGAATTGTATGGTTCTTGTCTACAATCCTTTATTTCAATCAATCAATCAATTTATTCATTCAGACAAATAGTCCATTTGTTAGTCACAAAAATATCTTACAAACTATGTTAGTAAAGAAATTACCAAGAACCAAGAACCAAGGTTACCGACATAGCCCGAAGGATCGCCAAGCTAAAGTGGCAGTGGGCAGGGCACATTGCTCGCAGAACAGATGGTCGAAGGGGCCGAAAAGTTCTGGAGTGGCGACCGCGTACCGGAAGACGTAACGTTGGAAGGCCTCCCACAAGGTGGACCGATGACCTGGTGAAGGTCGCGGGTAGCCGATGGATGCGAGACGCACAGGACCGGTCGTTGTGGCGACGCTTGGGGGAGGCCTATGTCCAGCAGTGGACGTCTTTCGGCTGATATGATGATGATGATGATGAAGCAAATTACAAAAGAAACTAACTTTCAAACTGTTCTATTTGAAATAAAGGATTTTGTACAATTAGCATCAGTATGAGCTGTTTAATCATCATCTTCTGCTTAGCTTTTTCGCTACTATATTGGTGTCGGCTCCCAGTTCAATCAGATTCAGCTGAATACCAGTATTTTATGTGGAGATATTGTAGTTTTAATTCAATCAATCAATAAGCCCTCTATCTTGAACTTCTGTCTGTTTTGAGGTATTTGTTTTCCTCTTTTAGAGGATATCTCTTAGTTCAGTGTGCTTTTTGGCAAAGGCCTCCTTTAACATTTTCCATTGTGTTTTTTCTCTGGCAACCCTTCTCCAGTAAGGGTCTGCTGTAAGTTTTAACTCATCTTCCCATCTCCCCAGTTTCCTTTTTCCATCTCTAGTTAGTTTAAATTACTCATCTATAAAGCGCAGTCACAGTGAAGATGCAAAATGATGATGACTATGATCTCATTGACATAATTATTTCGGCCGATAGACGTCCACAGCTGAACATAGGCCAAAAGTGCCGCCACATTAATCAGTCCTGTGCTTCTAGCATCCAGCAGATTCCTTCAGGCAGGTCATCAAAGGTTTCCAATGTTACGCTGGAGTGGAAATTGCAGCTAGGAAATTTTAACTTTGTTTCAATCACGGTTGACTGCTGCGCTGCGTGTCGCTGGTATTCCCGCACGGAACAAATATTTGTATGGCCTTGTGATAATTGTTCCGGGTCTGGCTGTTTGTGTATATGTATTTAAATGTTTGTAAACGCACCCACGATACAGAAATTCCTAGTGTGCGGCAAAGTTTTTTTGAAAAAAGAAAGAAAAAAAAAAACAATTCTGGTGCATTCTAACTATTCAAACTTCTAACTGGAATTATTGTTCCCTGTCCTATTAATCCTGTAATTAAAAAAAAAAAGATAGTGCTGGTCCATCAAGTATACAATGACTGGCCTACATTCATAACTAGATCAGCAATCATTAATATCAATATATTGTTGAAACGTATCGTTTTTTAGCAATAAACGCACATATGCGATGAGGCAGCAGTTTATAACCAGGGAGGGGTGGTGCTTATAATGGTGTATGGAGCATTATTGGTGTTGAATTTTGTATAGAACAAAATGAAGAAATTTGATTATGTAGGTCCAAGAAATGTTGGTGAGTCATGTTTAATAAAGTGAGAGAATAAAAATAAACGTCAAAAGAACTTGATTCTTGACTAGAGCGGAACTAAAGAGTAATATTGAAATGATTTCGAAAACGCTATTTTAAATGACTGACTTTCGAAGGCACAATTCAAATCGAAAAGAGTTCATGACATTCTAACAGATGAAGAAGATGACATCTTAGGAAAATAGAAAGAGGGAGGTATGTGAATAACAAATGGGATATTATAAATTGCATATCAAATAAATAATCGCCTATCAATACATACTCATCATTTATATTCTTTTTTACATCAAATAACTTACTTCACTACAAATAAACTAAATGTTTAACAAAACTCAAACTGCAGATAATTCGAAATCATACATCAATATGACATTACTTTTTTCCTCATAATGCAATACAGTTAAATTTATTTTTGTACAAAAATACTACATACATAGCATAAACACTGACTGCACAGCAAATTTTCCATATTTATGGACAACACCCCGACTCGGATAGGTTAGGTTAGAAGGTTCGTGGTTATTTTTTTTTTTAAACCACCCAGAACTATGGTGAGTCGCAGTACAGTTTTGTCGTGCATTAAGATTATTAGCTGTGCATTGATGAAAAATTTTGCTTTAGTAAAAATCGCTGTACGCTGCGAAAATAAATTGTAGTGTGTTTAGTGATATTTTGAGTTGAATATTTTGCTGCGCAATCAGTAATTTTGATGGGAATTCGGAATCTTATTGCATAGAAAAAGTATATTTTTTGATTTGCGTTTAAATATTACCCATAACAAATTAATGATGAATGTAAAGCAACTGTATGTGAAGATAAATATCCTAAATTAAGTAGTCCCATACAGCTGGGCAGGAGTCTCCACACACTGGATTCTTGATAATAGAAGGCGCCATCGAGGCCAGCCCAGAAAGAGGCAACACTGGTTTGGACGTGTACTATGAGGACTTCTTTTGTAATGGCCAGGGTAAAGAATGTCTGGAAAGACTTGTGGGCGGGCGGTCTTTACCCAGCTAACGCTTACAACGGCTAGATACAAAAAAGTAATTGTCCTGATAAGAGACATACGTCCTGTCTTACAACGTTTTAAAAATCGTCACATTCGTTTCAAAATTCCAAACCACTCTGAAATATTTCACCCCTTAAAAGCACACTTGAACACCTTATTTTATGAAACAGTAGCATTTCCTTTTCAATGTACGTTTCCATTGCTCCTTTAACATTAAAAGCACTAACATCATTCTTACTAAACTACCAATGATCATCAAAATAACCAACAGGATCTAGAATCCGTCTTCTATTTTAAGAGAACACTTAAATACTTAAAAATCTTAAAGTTTCCGGTTCAAAAAATCAAGTTGCGATATTTTTTTCAACATCTCTTGTCCGAAGTATGTCGTCAAAATGGTAGACGTTGAAAAAATTGTCGCGCGTGTCTTGAAGATTTATTAGTTTTGGTTTGGAACCGTCTGAAGGGACCATCTTGGGCATTTGACTTTCTGACCATGTGGCGTCTGAGGTTTGGCGACTACATTAATTTTTATAGAGGTTCTGTTTTGGCTAGTGATGAAATTGATGGAATTATGCGATGTTCTGTAAGATTTTTTCACAATTAGTGATGTTTTGCCGTCTCATTACTTTTTTATTTTTTGTAGTGTATTTTTTTTTGTAATATTCTGGTACCTATCTGAGATTAGAATCGAAATACATTACAAAAAACCGACCAAGTGCGAGTTGTGCCCGCACACTGAGGGTTTTGTACCATAAACCGTAATTTTTATTATTAGGGTTCCGAACAAAAAACGGATCCTCACTTCTGTGATCCAAAGACGAACGTGTTACGTAAATTATTACATTTTTAGTATGAGGGTCACTTTCGGAGGTCAAACTAGAAAATTAAAAAAAAGTTTTTTGAACAATATCCCGTGACACATCAAATGAAAGGCCTTATTGTGAGAGTGTTAATTATATTTCTTTCGTGATTTTAAAATAACTGGTTTTGAAGTTATTCAAGACATTGGACGAAAAATGACCATTCACCCCCTTATTTCCGAAACCAATGAGCGTAAAATTTTGAAAAAAAAAAATGGAAATAATAAATTTTTACCTATAGATTATAGACCTATAAGAAGTCTATAGTGTTAAAATAACATATAAATTATAAATTGTTGTTATAGCGGCAATAGAAATACACAATCTATGCAAATTTCAACTGTCTACATATTACGGTTCTTGAGATACAGCCCGCTGACAGACAAGCAAGCAGTTAAGCAAGCCAAGTTACTTAAGAAGTTCTTTCTCAGGAATTTGTAGACTAATAAGTGGTTAATAAATGGTTAATACTTATTAACCATTTATTAACCACTTATTAGTAATTACACGTGTCCGCACTACCACTATAAGATATTTCGTAGCAACAGTTTGTTCCGTTCCCGCAGACAACCCGTGTGAATGGTTTTGTGGGGCATAGTTATAAGAAAGATTTTTGTAAAACTTGTTTATGATAAACTAGTGGACGTCACGCGGTTTTACCCGCGTAGTTCCCGTTCCCGTGGGAGTACGGGGATAGTGTATAGCCTATGTTACTGATAATGTAGCTATCCAATGCTAAAAGAATTTTTCAAATCGGTCCAGTAGTTTCGGAGCCTATTCAATTCAAACAAACAAACAAACAAACAAATCTTTCCTCTTTATAATATTAGTGTAGATTAAATTAAATAATAATAATAGACGGACGGATAGCGGAGGCTTAATAATAGGGTTCCATTGGTTACCCTTTGGGCACGGCACCCTGAAAACGTTACATATACGCCGTAGACCTCATTGAGCTTTTTCGACAAAGTCAAAGTCAAATGATTTATTTCAACTAGACCAATAAAGGCACTTTCGAACGTCAAATGAAAATAAAATATAGTGACTCTAGACAACAGTGATGTCCAGAAATCCTCATCTATTTACTAGTGTCCTTCGGTTTTTTTATTATTATTCATTTTGGTTGGGCATCTATCGCCAGAAACACAGATAAGATAATACTGGGCTACCACGTTTTAGCTCAGAATCCTTATTAAAATTATTATGTTGCCCTGAGCAAACACTACTCAATACACTACAACACTCAACCCTTTTCAACTTTCAAACTTACTTGAACTTTTAAATTTGTCTTTACGAAGTTTAAATCGTACCTAGGTATGAATAATGTTCCCTAAGTTTAACTATCACTATTGCTAAACAGTAATAACTCAACATCATTCCTTTTTTTCTAGAAAAACAAAGCTTTTTCCTGCACACCGCTTATCATAATGGAAAACCATACATCGAATGATAACGCAGTTTTATAGATGAGTGTACAAATACAGCGAACAAGTTTATCGGGCCCGTAATTGTGGGCGAGTTATCTAAATAAAGCAAATATTTGTGAAGCCACTACATTAACGATAGCTACCTAGAGCCATATGGCTCAATGTGGATATATTTTTGTACAGGTAAAAGACAGAAGTTGCCGCTTAACATCAGGACTTTTATTTGGGTGTATTGTATTTATGGATATTTGTGCCAAACTAAAGTGACGGCACAGTTTGCGCAGTGGTTGAGCGATTGCTTGATATTGCCGGTTCAATTCCCGCACGGAACAAATATTTAAATGGCTTACAGACAGGTAGTTGTTCCGGGTCTGGCTGTTTGTGTATTTGTAAACGCACCAACGATACAGGAGAAATTCCTAGGGTGGGGCAACGTTTAAAAATATATCTGCCTAGCCTTTTCCTAGCTATTTCGGTCGACTTTCAGTCTAACCTGATACATCTGAATGTCCTCCACATTCCTGTGATTGGGTTACAGAAACCCCTAGTAAATACTGGTGTTCTTAATTCTTTTGACCGCAGTTTCGCTCGCGATAATGTTGCCTATAAGTCCTATAAACGTCTCCAGGGTTCTCTATACCAAAATTCATAAAAATCGGTTTGACATCGTGGAAAAACCGACTCTCTTTCGCATTTATTTATCAAATTGTTTAAATAAAAAATATAAAAATAACACTACAAAGTATAAAATAACTTTAATTTCGGAAAAAAGTTATTTTATACTTTGTGGTGATTTATTTTGTTCGTATTTTTTTATTTTTAACTTTTTAGTGGTAAGTACCCCATACCTAACAACTCCACTGGAAAGTCAACATCCATGACAAGATACATCATCCATTTAAACGAATTCCAGCAAGTTTTATTTATTTAAAAGCCAAACTACAGAACCAATTTTCATTTATATGGAACCATCTCTGAAGTATGATCTACCAATCAAAAAAAGAATCATCAAAATCGATTCATAATTGGCGGAAAGATCGCGTAACATACATACATAAAAAAAACATACAGTCGAATTGAGAACCTCCTCCTTTTTTGAAGTCGGTTAATAACTAGATATTTAAGAATTTAGCTTAGAAGGAATCGGCTTGTCCCGAAAGGGACTTACGGATTATGATGATTGGTCGTTTATTAGACGTTTTGTCCCTTTCGGGTGCTAAGTGGAGCAGAAGCTAATTGACTCCAAAACAGGCTAGCTTTAGGGCACAAAACGCAAAGTATTCCAAACAGCAGTGTTCGAACCAGATTCAGTGCTTTCTCACGCCATGTTCAGCGTATCTCATGAACTCATTCACGAAGGCACATGTTGTTCTGAACAAAGATTCCATACATTTGTCAAGTGCTTGAGGATGGGTGATACAACGCTTGAATTATATCAGCTACTGCAGTTACACACAAAAGTCATAATATTTATTTATGTGTCGAAGAAATGCTTTTTGAAATCGTCACTCAGACTCACAAAACGTTTTGAGAATACTTTCATAGTGCGTATAGCTAAGCGGAATTCCCTGCCGAGGTCTGTGTTTCCTGATAGCTGCAACCTGAGGGTCTTTAAGTCAAGAGTGAATAGGTTACTTCTAGGCAAGCGTGTTCTGTCGTCGACCACTTTATCGCTTTTCTTCAGGTGAGATAGTGGTCAAACGCGAGCATATCAATATGTATAAAATTCTTCCGTGTCTGAGTGACTGACAGATAACGCACAGCCGAAACTACTGGTCGTAGATAGCTGAAATTTGGCATGTAGGTTCCTTGGGGAGTGGAGGACCGCACTAAGAGAGGATTTCTCGAAATTCCTACGGGAACGGGAAAAAACGAGATATGTGCGTACGAAGTCGCGGGCAAAAGCTAGTCATTAATACAACGTGTAACAGAATAAACGTAATACCTCTTAAGGGGTCATTGTACTCATCATTATGAACAACTTTTACTGTTGGACCAATCCCGAAATCGCGAAAAGAAAATCAGCTGATTTTGTCGAGTTACGCGCACATAAATGTACGGGGGAGTCGATTTTTTTCGTGATTTCAGTTTTGGTGCCATAGTGAAAGTTGTTCATAATGATGAGTTCAATGACCCCTTAAGAGGTATTGCGTTTATTCTTTTACAGGTTGTATAAAAGTACCTCAAGTATTGCTATTTCACCCATACCATAATGCAATATGAAAATCCGTGTTAATGTTACCTAAGATTTTATAAATCAATCTAACGAACCTTTTCACAATTATGTTGGTGTTGTCTTCCAGTTCACTTGAATGATCTCTTTGACCTCCACAACTCAGTAAATGGGTTTTCTTCTTCTTATCGTGTGGGCAGTAAGGTCTAACGACCTCACACACCCTAGTGTCAGAGTTTCTAAACCGCCTCAAGGGCCTCTGACATGGTTTATTTGACGACCGCCATTTGACTGCCGGGACCACCGGCTTATACGTGCCTTCCGAAGCACGGAATTATCTTTTTATCAGAAAATCAGGTCATAAGTGTCACCTGTAATTTGTGTACTTTTTTGTCAAATAAATTTATTATTATTATAATCAGGTGATTCAAGCCTGCAATGTCCTAGCCAAACTGGAAACCAGTTTATAAAATATGCTTCTCGTGGTAATCGAATCAACGACCACCGGGTCGCAAGGCAAGTGCCTAAACCACTCGACCACAGAGGCAGTTAATAAATGTTGGTTAGTAAATGGATAACACAGTACACCTTAGCAAGCCTGGAGTCAAATCTTCTAGCTTCTGTTTGTCGTAAAGACTGCCAAAGATCTACTTATGACAGCCGGGACCAACAGCTTAACGTGGCACCCATTTGACGTTGCAGTTGTTCATCATCATCATCATATCAGCCAAAGGACGTCCACTGCTGGACATAGGCCTCCCCCAAGCGTCGCCACAACGACCGGTCCTGTGCGTCTCGCATCCATCGGCTACCCGCGACCTTCACCAGGTCATCGGTACACCGGTTGCTCGTAGCATACAAAATTAATCGGTGTTTGCAGTTGTTAGCAGCATACAAAATTAATCGAGGTTAAAAATGTGGTAAACATTTTAGCTATTTAGTTATCATCAAGGAACAACTATCAGTTAATTTAAATATGGCAATGACCGTTGACTGTAAATATTTGTAGCATTTGAGGCCAAGTTCAATAGTGAACTGTGACTATAAAATTGTGGAAGAACGGCAACATACAGCCCAATGCCTTGAAGCAAATCCAGTGTCCATTACCGTTTTATATTCAGAACTAGCTTTTGCCCGCAACTTCGTACGCGCACGTCCCGTTTTTTTCTGTTCCCGTAGGAATTACAGGAAATCTTTGTGCTCCACTACACTCCCCAAGGAATCTACGTGCTAAATTTCAGCTTTCTACGACCAGCAGTTTCGGCTGTGCGTTGTCTGTCAGTCACTCAGTTAGTAACGGCAGATTTATTTTTTATTTGTGATGGGTTTGCTCTTTACTCTAGTCTAGGTCAGAGATGACAGAGACAAAGTCTACGATGGAGCGAGCTTAGTCAGAAGGAGCCTGTTCACTCTGACTTTGAAGAGATTAGGGTTGTAAGCGTTTGGAAACACAGACGCAGGAAGAGAATTCCACTCCTTTGCTGTGCGTATTATAAATGATGTTCGGAAACGCTTAATGTGGATTGGTGGAATAGCAACAAGGTAGGGATGGTAAGATGCAGTGCGTCTGGATGTCCGACGGTAGAAGGCGGCCGATGGGATGAGGTCGTGGAGTTCTAGGGCACACTCACCCAAGTACAATCTGTAGAAGACCGTCAAGCAGGCAACCTTGCGGCGATGAGCCAAGCTGTTTTTATATATTGAGGTAGGATATTCCGTCCCACTAATGGACAATGGCCTCCTCGAAATCCATTCAGGTATTCTTTTCAGGAGCCACCTCGAACCAGTCCTTGCAATAGGCGTCTCGCCACTTCTTTACAAAGTTTAAATATTCCTCAACTAAAGAATCAAACTCCCTACACCTAAACACATAAACTCCACATATCTCGAAAACATGCATCTGAACAACATACATACGCAACGAACAACTTAGCGTGCGTTTTCATTGCACCGTATCACATTAGCCATAGAGAAGAATATTGCTCAACTACTGGCTGTTTAAGTTGGTTTAATATATATCAGGATGATAAGGCGGGCCGCACATTACACGATTGTTGATAACGCTAGGCGCACACTTAGTCGGTCGTTTTGTAAACATACTTTTATCTTTACGGTTCGATAGGAGTTATCCGATGGCGCGGAGTGAGGTTATGATTTATACTTTGGATACAGAAGTGGTACCTAAACTGTTCGTAGGAGTTCAAGGCTGGTTGTGGAATAACTGGATTTTACTACGTAATGACTATGTATTTGTGTTTCTGTCTCATTTCTGACTCAGGCTGTATACCCTGGTTTTCTGATAGGAACATGAACAATTTGAAAGATATCACTAGGTATTATAACCAATACCTCTATTTACGCTTGGTAAAAAACCAGTCAAGAGCGAGTCGGACTCGCGCACCGTTCCGTACCATCATATAAAACGTGAAATGTTTTTAAATTTTCATCGGCAAGGCCTGTATTCGTCAGAGAATTTTATCACTGCGGTATATATTGCAGTTTTAGGTCAGCACCATCTCTCGACCGATACTGGAACTATTTTAATTTTTGTTGATGATTTCTGAAAAAGTGTGCTATTTAATACATTATTTATTTTTCCTGTAATCTTTACATAAGCTTCTATCACATAGAATAATTTGAGATTTTAAAAATGGTATTTTTTTTTCAAAAATATTTCAATTGCAAATAGCGCTCTTTCATATGATACCCCACATGCCCCAGTAGCACCACTTCGAATTTTTAAGAGTCTCTTTCAGTCACTGTTGTTAAAGAAATATATACATTTTTATTTGCAAAATAGTTGAGCAAACATCACCTAAAACTATTCCAAACATGTTGATAGCATTAGCAGTTCTTGAGATATCCAGTTGTGACAGACGGACATACTTAGTCACACCGTATGGGTTCCTTTTTACCATTTTGGTACGGAACCCTAAAAATAGACATAAGTATTATACGGTCATATAGAGTCCTAAGTTCCTAACTAATTTCACAAATGCGGAAGCGAGTTTGAATTTTATTTACGTTCTCGTGCCTAAATAGCTGATTTTGATGAATGTTGGTACAGATATAGAGAAGACACTCAAGATAGACACTAAAAAAAATCGACTTCCCTTACTTTTCATCATCATCATCATAACAGCCGAAAGACGTCCACTGCTGGACACAGGCCTCCCCCAAAAGGGCCCATAATCGCCACGCTTGGCAGGCGGGTTGACGATCGCAGTGTATGGTGTTGAGTTTTACAGAGAACGCTGCTGCCCATTCTCCGGCGAGTCCCTTAGTCGCCTCTTACAACACCCACGGGAAGTGATGGCATAGTATTATTCTTTTACGGCACCATACATCACCGGCCGACACCATACGGCATACTTACCTCATACTTTTATGTGAGCAATTATGTATTTTAAACTGTGCGTAGCAGCGGACAAAAGCTACGAGAACCAAGGTTACCGATATAGCCCGAACATCGCCAAGCTCGCACATTGCTCGTAGTACCTACAGATAGTCGATGGGATCGGAAGGTTCCTCCCGTTCAACTTGGAACTATACCTCCAAAAAAAAAAAAAACTTTATATTTACGCCATGTGTTTTGTTTCTGTGGGTTTTGGTTTTTTTCTACAACATACCTTTCAAAATGGCCCGAATAAATCGAGTTCCTAATGATGGTGACTGTTTAGGGTTTCCCCAAAATTATTAAACAATCCATCACGTCATGCTCATCATTACTCTGAACTTCCACCTAGATATATAATCCTATATGTAATTAAAGAAACCACAAAACAAAGCCTCAAGCTCTGAATAACAATAAAACCACTGGGGACAGACGGACGAACGACATTCCTGCGTGGCGACGCACTTATCTGCCAAATAAATTTAACAGGCCCCTGTCCGACGCGCCGTATCTATGTATAATAAAACTAAAGCTTTGTCTGTATGTCTTAAATTCAGAGTTACATAAATGGTGGTGATGGGAGGATTAGTCTGTTGGTGGTTGTAATTCTATGTTGAATCATTTGTTGTAATTAGACACGAAACATAACGGTAGAAATCACCATAGGTGTTGGTAGAGGTCTTACGTATCATTTATTTATTTATTTATACAGGGTGTCCCAGAACTCAACGTCAAGCCGAAACAGGGTGACAGGATTGATCATAACCATCACGAGAAAAATCTGAAAAAAAAAAATCTATCCCATGCAGTTTGAAAATTATGGGCATTTTAAGAAAAACCTAGAAATTTGATCAAACTGTACCATTTTTCGGTTATTGTGGTTATTCTTTTTTATTTTTGTACATTTGAACTTTGGAAACGCAATCCTAAATAACATTTCTAGAATCCCAATAAAAAATAATGACACAATTGCCCCAAGTTTCCGAGAATTGAGACTATTTGTTAAACTACGAATTTAAAATTTTCAAGATTCGTCGACTTCGATAGGCCCTCCTTTAAAAAAAATGTACTAGAGTGCCTTGGCAAGTGGCATTAAAAGTTGGCGCATTTAATCAGAATTCTAAAATGGTACAACACTTGTTAGTTCCACACAATAAAAAAAGTAAAAAAAATTAAAACCTCAAGTAACCCGATTTTTGCTATCTCAGTTAAAATGTTTTTGATTCGTACAAGCTCTAGGTAGGTTCTTAATTTTAAGGCAAAATGATGAGAGAGATGGATAGTGGGTATGTTTGCCATGAGTGAGCGAGACAGATAGTGACGCCACTTTTACCAAAGTGAAAAAAAGTTAGTAAAATAATGAAAAATCTTGACCTAGTTTAAGTTAGGTTTGTTGGACTAAAAGTCAGCTGATGAGTCGCTGATGGTGGTACCATCAGCGACACACACACTTTCACATGAAGAATCATGAGAGGAGATGGGTATATTGCATAAAATTATAGAATTGCTACTGGCTCCTTTGATATTCAATTATTACTTGGCCAGATAAACTTTAAAATACCAACTCGATCTGTGCACACTCCGCAATTATTCAGTATTCCCGCTAGTAACAATATGTTTATGAAAACAATCTGTTGTCCATTTATGTTATAACGTATACTTGTATTTGAACAGTTTTAATGAATTTAGAAATTCTTTGTATAAATTGTAATAACAACAGTAGTAACTTCGTAACTTCTCCATATTATTTAACCGTAACTTACACTAATGAAAGAAATAAGACATTAAACGGTGTCTACAGCAATAATTGGACTTCAGACGCCTGGCACAAATATTTTGACGTATAGTAACGTCAACGTAAATGAATTTTGAATGTGAAAAACTACATAGTATTTTGGTTTAATTTTATGGGACATACACAATTTGTATCATTCAAAAATATGAATATAGTATTTAATTCAAATAAATATTATGTGAGAAACGAGTATTGTAGCTATGGTACAATTTTTCGTTACGTCAAAAATATTCGTGTTAAGCCCCCTAATGTAGGTACGGTATAATTATTATCATAGCTGTGC
Source organism: Lacanobia wlatinum (assembly GCA_947578705.1). Taxonomy (NCBI): domain Eukaryota; kingdom Metazoa; phylum Arthropoda; class Insecta; order Lepidoptera; family Noctuidae; genus Lacanobia; species Lacanobia wlatinum. Next base: position 20,636,156 of record OX388046.1, read on the forward strand.
TGAACTGTCTCAGTATGTAGTCTGTAACTATACTTACCACAATAAAATAAAATATCAAAATATTAAAGAAATGTCTAGTATGAAATACATAAAAAATACGATTATCCTTTATGACGTGATTTTCTATTTATAGTCATTAAAAGTCGTATATTTACCCGTAATAAAATTCTACCTGATTTTGACTAAATGTCCACACAAATACACAAATAAAAAGGTTAACCACGATTAAGTAAGTAGAAAAGAAGGAAAGAAATTACTAATCCTCCTTACTAATATTATAAATGCGAAAGGAACTCTGTCTGTATGTCGCGCTTTCACGCCAAAAATACTGAACCGATTTAAATGAAATTTGGTACACAGATAGTCTAGAGCCTGAGAAAGGACATAGGCTAATTTTATCCCGGGACTATGTTCCCTAGGGACCACGCGGGCGAAGCCGCTGGCAGAAGCTGGTCAATACATATAAAATAAAGTTGATATCTTTCTCTGTATCTCCGCTTGCCGCTTGTCTAGTTTTCTTTGAAAAATCAGGGCTTTCAATTTAATACCAAACAATATAGAACCAACACTACCTTTTCAAAATTCCGCCCAGCACCCAAACTAAAACGCCAAACTGGCACAAACACATCGTTGCTCTAATCTCAAGAAAATCCAACCTATACTGTCCAAATAAATAAAGCTTACATAACATACACCACCAACCCCAACATCCATTGCTCCTTTTATACGAAAAACTTTCCAAACAGCAGATGAAAACCGTCAATGTATAACAAAAAGTATTTCATTGTTGGTATCAACGTAGCGGCCATTATGATTTTCTGCTTCACGGATTTTAAACGCGCGTAGGAATTCCACACACGAATTAACAATAAAAAAGAGGCAAAGGCGATTATCACATACAGCCACTATGGCGGGTCGGGTGCGTAATCCTCTTTGGGTACGCACTGGGTTTGTGAAACGCTGCGGTGGGTGAGTGAGGATGGCGAAGTTGGGGAATAGATGGAGGATATCAATTGTAGCATAAACCAAAATTGAAATCATTCTGCGTGTTTACTTCTTCACCCTGAAACTGTTTTAATTTATTCTCCGTTCAAATCTGATTGATTTGATTAACAAAACCAATGGCATTTCGAATAGGCTACGACAAAATTAACTTGGTGTAGTACATATCGAAACCTACGGTAAGAAATACGAACTATTTGAAGATTTTTCAGTACTTACACACATCCTCAATTTAAACTTGGAAGCAGATATTATATTATATTTTTTGTTTTGATGCTAGTAAAAGGTAAATACAGAGCCGTTTACAAAAACTTTTTCACCGGTAGAAAGTTACACTTTAGTTTGTCCCGAAAAAAAAACACTGTTCCTGGTGTCCTCTAAAATAAGCTTGTGCCATTTCAAGGAAAATTCAGACTTCATAAAAACGCGACGCCCAAACGTCTCAGTGCGTACAAAAGCAGCTACCGTACCTACCTACTTAGTAAAGAGCTAACGCACTGCTGCTACCGAAGCCACGGCCGACAGAAACTGTTCCATGACGTGATGACAGTCTACGACAGTCCTCTGTCATGTTACAGAGGACTGGTTTTGTATGAAACACTTACGGAAAGATAAGTTGTCGTTTGAAAAGTGGCGTTTTGCGAACAAAGTTGTGTGAGTCATGTCTACAAGTCTGAAAAATGTAGGATGGCAGATTCAGTCAATTTGAACAGCAGTATTTTGTTAGAAAAAAATCTAAATAGCCTGCTTATAACAGAAAGGTTAAAAATATATTTTTAACCTGAAGTTTTACATTTTTTTACTTCACCATTTTTGCAATTATTTACTTTACCCTTCCGTTTTTTTGTAGAGATATAGCAATCTTTTTAAAAATATCACTCAATACACACGCACATGAGTTTAGGTTAGTGCCTAGAAAGATAAATGAGTTAATTTGTGAAATAACAGAAACTCCCATAAATAAATTAAAGAGCAATACATAAAAAAATGACCCGCATGATTTCCATTAAACGCCAAATAACATTACGATTGACCAAAATAAAGATGGCGGGACAAGCTCGACTTCTACTGAAAGGTCCGGACTAGCTAAACACAGGATTGTGTGAAAAGGGGAGAGACGAGCCGTTGGCCTGTAGTGGAATAAAATTGGCAAGATACGAGTAAAAGTTTATGAACCAGCCGGTCGATTCTGTAAACGTGTCTAAGTGAGCTGACATTTTTTTTTTTAACTTTGCCCCACACTAGGAATTTCTCCTGTATCGTGGCTGCGTTCACAAACATATAAATACACATACACAAACAGCCAGACCCGGAACAACTATCTGTAGACCATACAAATATTTGTTACGTGCGGGAATCGAACCCGCGACACGCAGCGCAGCAGTCAATCGCTTAACCACTGCGCCAACCGTGCCGTCATTCCATCTTGATTACTTAAATTAACAGCTCACTTCGTAATCACTTCACCCAAGGCTTCACTTCGACATGTTTAAAGAATCGACCGGCAGTTTATGATCTTTTCACGACAGGATCGGTCATGCATTCATGCAATGTATAAATATGCGTGTAAAGTATAGAGATATCTATTTCCTTCTGGGTATTGAATATCTCTTACATAGAACACGTTGAAAAGAACAAACAAATTGATACAAAATACGCTTCGTTGTTTTTTTTAGAACATTGCACATCTTATTCAAATACTATTTAAACTTGACACACTGCCGCCAACAGAAACCAACACAACAGCAAAATGAGCAACAATCGGACAACACAACAATAAACAACATTTTTTGTAAGCAACGCAACAAGGCAACAATATAAGGGCGGCATCAGATTTGCCACTAATCGCATCAGCGGCGAGCGTGAAATCCGCACGTTTGTACGCCGCCTAATGCGTGATGCGGACCGACTTCCAACTTAATGCCTTCGGGGTGCTTCGGGGAAAGTCTGTGGAGCCGAAAGGTGACGGAGATTTACGAAGACTGACGAATTAGTTTGATGAAACTGGCTGTCTTTCAGGTGGTGTAAGTATTTATGAATATGAAACATTTTTATTATGGAGTCAGCTCTGAAATATGTGAAAACCCAGAGGTGTACCTATTAAGTGGGTCGAAAAGTTCTGGAGTGGCAACCGCGTACCGGAAGACGTTACGTTGGAAGGCCCAAGGCGAGCCGATGACCTGGTGAGGGTCGCGGGTAGCCGACGGATGCGAGATGCACCAGTTCTTGTGGTGACACTTGGGGGAGGCCTATGTCCAGCAGTGGACGACTTTCGGCTGATATGATGATACCTATTAAGTGCAATGATATTTTCTGTATTTAGGCCCATGGAACAGAGGGCGAGCCTTTTGCCACAACCGGGCACAAATCTTGGATTCGGGTTTTTACTGAGAAATTCCTGATTGAAAACCACATAATACTTTTTCCGACTCGGGAATCAAATACAGGACCTCAGCATGAACGCTTGCGACTACTAGATCAACGAGAGGGTCAAAACTAAATAGTAGGCAGGCAAAATCCCAATGAGCTTACAGTAGGTAAGTCTTTATACCGAACAGAACTGTTTCTGTAACAGCTATAATTCAGAGCACACCTCCATTTTGAAAAACGAAGACCTTTTAAAATTATTCAACCAAAATTAGCACATTGTCATACACCCCTACACTAGCCGAAAAGCGCAAATCACAAAGAAAGAACATTCAATAAAAACTCAAAATTACATCGATTTAACAAAAAAAAGTATATAAATGACACAATAATGTGTCACCGACAAAGCAGAATGTGGAGATAGCTTTGTCATTGAAAAAAAAAAGTTTAAAACCTCTTTTGTCAAAATATGGGCGCGTTTAACACATCGTTGGCGCCATTAGAATCCTGAGTGAGATGTTTCGGATTATAATTTAGATTTTAGATAAATATTGTTGAGTTTTTGTATAAAATTTTCGCCTTTGTTAAAAGCTGTGTCATTTTGTCACTGGTCGAAGTTAGAGTCTGTCTCACTCTCTCTACTACGTGTATATTTTAAGGGTTCCGTACCCAAAAGGGTATCCAACCGAACCCTACTATAAGCCTTGCCTGTCCGTCCGTCCGTCTGTGTGTCAGCGGGCTGTATCTCAAGAACCGTAAAATAGACTGTGTATTTCTATTTCCGCTATAAAAGTAAATAATAAAAATTAAATAAAAAATTAAAGGTAGCTTACATACAAGATACGTGTTTTATACGGTTTATTGTACGGAACCTTTCATGTCAGTTTCCGATTCACACTTGGCCGGTTTTTTATTGTTGATATGCTCGCGCTTGACCAAAATCCCACCTGAAGGTAAGCGATGATGTGGTTGACGATGCAGCACGCTTGTCTAGAAGTAACCTGTCCTGGCAGGGAATGTCACTCTTTAGCTGTATGCACAATAAAAGTATTCCCAAGCATTTTGTTCGTATGGGTGGGATGTCCACTATAAAGGGGCATCAACGGACGTCTTGTAGTTCGATGATGGTGAAATGAAAGCTAAGTCTAAGCTTTCTTGTTGTGGTTTGCAGGACTCTAAATCTTATAAGCAGAAACTGTTAAACTGTGCGCAGCTATCTTTAGGACTTTTTTTTTAGGTTGTGTAATCATCAAATGACTCCACCCGGCTCCATCTTCAGGACAAACCTGGCATCTGCAGGACAAACCTGGCATCTTCAGGACAAACCTGGCATCTTCAGGACAAACCTGGCATCTTCAGGACAAACCTGGCGTCTTCAGGACAAACCTGGCATCTTCAGGCCATAAAAATGTTTGTTTTGAGCAGACATCGAGCTTGGGGTCTACATCCTTAGTGGTTAGTTGATACGAAGTAGAAAACGCCCGTAACTAAGGCGAAACTATGGTTTCGGGCTTAGAGAGTAACCCCTAGCACCCAGCAGTTGTACGCTAAACTACTGTGCACCATACATTCTTCAAATCTTTGCACCAAGTTCATAAATAAATCAGTTAATTTTAAAAACATGACCACCATGTTTGGACCCGGGACCAGTGTTAATATGTTGACCTGTGTTGTTCACTAAATCGTTTAAATTAGACCGAACGGTGTCTGTATAGTTAGCGTATCAAGTTAGAAAACATTGGTTTAGAGTGAGCAGAGTATGAAAGGAAAGGGTTCCGCAGCTTATGAAGTTGATAATTCGATTCATAAACAAAAATACGAAAAATGGTGATTTTCTCTGTTCGGGGTCAAAGACAGCTAACCAAGGTACTGAAAAAAAAATGAGCTGGTAAATGGGCTGTTTTCTAAACCTGCTTTCCAAGTTAGTATACCGGGTGTTAACAAATCCAAATAAAAAAAACCAAACAAAGGGATCCATATATTGTTAGTATGAACTTAGCCTATGTTAGTAAAATTAATAACTTTTTTTTTACTAATTGATAGGCTCTCGTTTGACCACTATCTCACCTGATGGTAAGCGATGATGTGGTCGAAGATGGAGCACGCTTGCCTAGAAGTAACTTATTCACTCTTGACTTAAAGACTCCCTGGTTGTAGCAATCAGGAAACACAGACTCCGGCAGGGAATTCCACTCCTTAGCTGTACGCACTATGAATGTGTTCCCAAAACGTTTTGTGCGTGTGGGTGGGATGTCTACCATGTACCGGTGTACATGTAACTTAAAAACACAATAATTATACAATACATTAATTTGCTGCTTGAACATACGCACGTGTCTGCCAGCCCAGAGCCTGATAAATTGTCCATCAACCCTGTCCACCAGTGTAGCCAAAATACTGTCAGGGCTACTTCTGAATCGCCACGATATAACGAAAAATGTTGTACTTCTTATGAAGGTCAAGTATTAAGGCTGCTCTCTCGAGAAATTCTTCAAAACAGCGTGCAGATGAAGCAACTTTTCGTCGGCATTTACTGAAAAATTACATCTGAAAAAAGTAGGTAGTAATCTACATGATATGATATGTAATTTGGTTTAGCCAGAATGTATGTGTCACATAATAAGAAAAAAAATCATCTCCAAATCGTTCAGATGAAACAATTTTACTCCTTAATTTTTAACAAATGTTTAAATAAAAACATATATTTACTGCTCTGCATTACAAACGAAAATGATTTGGTTTTGTTGCTTTTTTTAAATGTGTTATTTTTTTATAATAATTTAAAAATGGCACGTAGAGGAGTCGTTAGCTCTGTTTATTATGCACAAGGTCATTGGCATATTATACAATTATATTACACCTTAATTCTATGGGATGTTTTATACCCTGTACTTGCGCTTTAGTTCTTGCCAAAAAATTAAAGCTTTTTTTTATTTTGGGTATTTTTTATATGTAGGAATTTCTTTTTTCAACCTATACTGTCCCACTGCAGGAAACAGGTCTCCCCCATTGCCTTCCACTCTTCCTGGTGTATTGACTTCTCCGACCACTCCATCATGAACGCCTCCAAGTCGTCACGCCAGCGTTTCCTAGACCTTCTTCGGCGACGACGATATTATAAGATAAGATATATATATATTTTTTTTATCTTGGGTAGAATAAAAAATCAAGGTTTTTATAATTCAACACGGAACTCTAAATCGTTGAACATCTCTCTCACAACACAGTGCGTCAAATGGTGCTAATTAAATTAGTTCCTACTACAGTCAATTAACGTTACGCACACACACATACAAACATACAAACAAACAGCCATAACGCCCATACGAGTATTAATAGTATGTATTAAACATGTGTGAGTCAGTTCCTGATGTAAACTTCTTATAGGATTATTTTTTACGATTTTGGTACGGAACCCTAAAAAATTGGTCAAGTTGCAAGTACTCTAATAATTTTAGTAGTTGACCCGCGCAAATTCGTCTGCTCCGCTCCTATTGGTCTTAGCGTGATTATATTATGGTGGAAGCCCATGTTCAGCAGTGGTCGTCTTTCGGCTGATATATGATGACAGATGTAACTTAAACATATTGTATTAATTAATATTGATGGTTTTTGTTTTATCATGTACACGCTGACCCGTGCAACTTCGTCTGCGTCACAATTTTCATTACTGCTCAGCTCCTGTTAGTTTTAGCGTGATGATATATAGCCTATAGCCTTCCTCGATAAATGGGCTATCTAACACTGAAAGAATTTTTCAAATCGGACTAGCTAGTCTATTCTGTAAGAAACTATTTCGATATCGAGCTTCACCTGAGTGATCAAACTCACAAAGTGAGCTTTATTGCACACAACATAAAGGTCTTCATTTGAAACTCACCTCGAATTCTATTGTCGAGATACGAAAATGTTGTTAGAGAATAGCACTACAGTTGTTCCTGAGATTAGCGAATTCAAGCAAACAAACTCTTCAGCTTTATATATTAGTATAGATATAGATAGATCATATCCTTTTTTCATTTTTCTGTGTCGCGCGGTGCGGTTTGGAAAACATTTTTTTTTCTAATTCGCCACCCTAAAGTGACCATATTCAAAATGTATCTATGGACGTTACGCGTTCCTGTTTGGGTCACAGAAGTTCATATGTGTACCAAATTTCAACAGAATCGGTCCAGTGGATCCGGAAAAAACTGGCTGTGACAGACGGACAGACAGATAGACACCCGAGTGATCCTATAAGGGTGCCGTTTTTTGTTCGGAACCCTAAAAATTAAGGTTTATGGTACGGAACCCTTCGTGTGTGGGTTCGACTCGCACTAGGCCGGTTTTTTTAAATAGATTACTAGACACGCTTTATAGAATTATTTATTACACAGTAGATTCGGAGCAAATTGGATGTAACAAACGTACAGACAGACAGACAAAACTAAGCGCAGGCTGTATCGCTGCACGCATTAATAATTCATTTTTCAAGGTTCCGTACCCAAAGGGTAACCAACGGAACCCTATTACTAAGCCTCCGCGGTCCGTCCGTTCGTCCGTCTGTCTGTCAGCGGGCTGTATCTTAAGAACCGTAATAGGTAGACAGTTGAAATTTTCACTGAGAGTGTATTTCGGTTGCCGCTATAACAACAAATAATAAAAATCCGGTCAAGAGCGAGTCAGACTCGCGTGCAAAGGGTTCCGAACGTTTGTTTTTTAACATGTTATTTTTAACATTACAGACTTCTTATATATCTTATCCATGGTAAAGATCTATTAGCTCCATTTTTTTTTCAAAATTTTAGGCTCCGTAGTTTCGGAGATAAGGGGAGGGAATGGTCATTTTTCGTCTAATTTCTTGAATAACTTCAAAACCATTTATTTTAAAATTATGAAAAAAATATAATTAAAACCGTCACATTAAGTCCTTTCATTTGATATGTCACACGATATTATTTAAATTTTACGACCTTTTTTAGAATTTTCTAGTTTGACCCCCATATTAAAAATTTAATAATTTACTTAACATGTCCGTGTTTGGGTCACAGAAGTCTATATGTGTACCAAATTTCAACAGAATCGGTCCAGTGGATCCGGAGAAAACTGGCTGTGACAGACGGACAGACAGACAGACACCCGAGTGATCCTATAAGGGTGCCGTTTTTTGTTCGGAACCCTAAAAATTAAGGTTTATGGTACGGAACCCTTCGTGTGCGAGTTCGACTCGCACTAGGCCGGTTTTTTTTTAATAGAACATTAGACACGCTTCATAGAATTATTTATTATGAAAAATTGTATTAATTTCCTAAACTTAATTGATAAATCTGATACTTTGTCAAAAATCAGTCGTTAGTATGCTAATTTATATGAATTTCTCTGTTTCATTATTAAAAAAATATTTAGATTAATTTATTATGACACGAATTACAAAAGAATTAATAGAAAATGTCAAGACTAAAACAATATAATTGTTATTTCTAGAACTAAAAGGTCACAAAAGACGTAAGTGTTCATTTTTATTGTTTCAAATTTTTACTAAAAAATTCACTCATCATTAGGATATCAGATCAGTTTGTCATTATATGAGAAGCTGTCACCATTGTCACTGATCTATCTATACGTCCTTAAGACGCATCTAAATATAAGCATACGTCTGTAAGACGTAGGCTAATTAATACCATCTATAAAAGAAACGGAATTCGGTCTAGTGTGAAGAATAAGAAGACGACATGGAAAATAATCGTAAGTTTTTAATTTTATTTATTAAAATATAATAGACTAGCTTCTCTCAGCGGTTTTGTCTGCGTAAAATTACCCAAATGGAACATACTCCCGGGATTAAATGTAGCCTATGTGCTATTCCAGATTATAATCAATCTCTGTATCCTCCTCCTCCAAACATACAGATCCAATCAGCCGTTCTGGCGTAATAGGGAATATGCATGAAAAAATATTTAGTATTTATTTAGTTTTAAACAAATATATCCCTCTCGCGAAAATGCTGTTTTATATGCCAGCTGTATAGGCGTCATGGACTTTGACGTCAAAGTTCATATCGGACTTCTCTTTCTAATTGTAATCTTTGAAGATTTATTGCTTCATCGTTGATGAAGGTATTTAAATAAAAAATCATGATTGTTTACTACAGCTAATAAGTATATCATTTTGCAAATAAAAAATTCGCATGCATACTCCCTATTGAGTAAAAAACATTGAACCGACCTCATCTAGCTTACAATGACCAAAAAAGATTGACGTGTAAAAGTGTTATGTTAAACCTTAGAATAATAACGCATAGAAGCCGCGTCTAGAACAAAACACGAGCGAAATCGTGTGTCCACTTTATTTTATTTGTGTGTGTGAGCCGAATATGTCTACGTTTCTAAAACGCACACAGGTATAGCTTTCAGTGATACCATTACCAAGCCGTTACCCACAAAATATGGGAAAACGCATTACTATGTTGCTTTATCAAATCAAGACAAGTATTTTATGTTATTGGGAGCTGGAAAAGATGAAGATGATGATGATTTTGGAGATGATTTTCTTGTGGTATGACGTGTTTTTTCGGAAGGTAAAATTCAATTTATTTAAAAATAAAAGGAAATAAATCACATGAAGAATGGGACATTGTTCAATGCGTTTAGAATGCTTGATGTGTTATAAACAAATAGTATAGGCATGTATTCATTTCTGACATGTAAAAAAATCGGGTTTAACAGTAAGTAGGTATTGTAAACTAAAATTACAAAAAATGAATAACATGTTAATCACTACTATTGTAATCTTTATTTTACCATAATTTCAAAACCTTGCAGTTGCAACTGCTTCCTAAAGAGTTTTCGCTTTGACTGAACGTCTCTTATAATGTTTTCTCTTTTTGAGACATAAAAAAACCTAGTTTTTACAATCGGAAAAGGCACACTAATTAATTAATACAACACTAGATGTATGTACCTAATCAAAGAACTTCAGCAAAATAAACATAAACAAACTTAGTTATTTGGTCCGGTTTTTTTAAATTACTAATTAATTTTTAGTTTAAATCAATGTAGGTACCTAGCAGTGTCGATAACGACTATAATTCAGAGGTTGTAAATAAATATAATTTAGTTTAACGCATACAGAATCGTAGAATGAAGTCTTACAGAATCACAGTGCTGTATCCTATTTATAAAGATTATTATAAAATACCTAATGCCTAGTTAGTTTCTCGAAACTGGCAAAATGTTATATCGTAGGTATTCAATAGCGTAGGTAGTAGGTGCATTAAAAACTATTTTTTTTTTTGCTTAACAAAAATAAGTGCAAAATTGAAAGCAATGTGGGTATTTATTTCCTCACAAATAGCAACACTGTGTTATGACAAGATAGGCTATTAGAATTTTGTTTTAATGATCGATTTACGTAAAAATAATGTATAAAATGAAAAAACTAACTTGTGAAATGTAATTTGATCACATTTTGTTCGTTTTCCTGAAGTGCATACATCTTTTCACGCAACAAACTGTAATTTTCAATTATTTACTCGCGAGTTGTGTTCGACGGAACGTGACCTTGAGTACTGCAGGCTAAGTTGGACGGATTGACGAATAAGGCTAAGTTCAAGTTGCCTCACTTTTTGCACTCGTTTTCGGTTTAGGTTTCTATGCGTTATTATTCTAAGTGTTTAACCTATTTATAAAATAAACATAGTTTAGGCGTATCATACATTCATCCAAATTTTCGTATTTATAATAGTAGTAAGAAGTTAGATGAAGGTCCATTCATCTATGTATATTAGCTATATAACATCGTAGTAGCCGGATGGATGACATCTTTATGTCCTGTCACCTCATCGGAATTTGCAAACGATTTCTGATCACTAGCTTTTTCCTAGGTTGTTTTCAATACGTCTTGCAGATGTAAGCGATTAACAGTGTGTATGTTAAAAAGCTGTTCGTGTTTTCTTCAATGTTTTACCGTTTTTACCATCATCAAGGGCACTAAATCTTAGCGAGCTTTTTCCTAGGTTGTTTTCAATACGTCTTGAAGACGTAAGCGATTAACAGTGCGTATGTTAAAAAGCTGTTCGTATTTTCTTCAATGTTTGTTACCGTTTTTACCGTCATCAATGGCACTAAATCTTAGTAGTACGACAATTTTTAATACCATACAATTGTAATTGTATTTTTTATAAAATATCAACATTATATTGAATATAATGTTGATATTTTATATACCAGCATTTGCCCGCGACTTCGTCCACGTGATGCATGCTATATAAATTGAATTTATAGTCTCAGAAATAATGAAGTTGCCGGTAGGAAAAAACAGAATTGGGTCATTAGTTTGAAAATTACCCCCTATACCTCGTGTAACAGAATAAACACAATACCTCTTAAGGGGTAATTGTGCTCATCATTATGAAAAACTTTGCCCCGTATTTTCGTAACTCGACACAATGTATTGAACAGCTGATATTTTTTTCGCGATTTCGTGGTTGGTCCCGTAAAAAATATTCATAGTGATGAGTACAATGTCCCCATAAGATGTATCGCGTTTATTCTGCACACGTTGTATATGTCGTCGGAAAATGGCAAACCCCGTAAGCAAAATATTGCGTGAAATTAGGGATCCAAACATCCATAAGAAACGGAACCCTAATAGGATCACTCGGGTGTCTGTCTGTCAGTCTGTCCGTCTGTCACAGCCAGTTTCCTCCGAATCTTCTGGACCGATTCGATTTAAATTTGATACACATATGGACTTTTGTGATCCTAATACGAACGCGATACGTAAATAAATAAATTTTGAGTATGGGGGTCACATTAGGGGGTCGAACTAGAAAAAAAAAATTGTAACTGTATTCTGTGATATTTGAAATGAATGGGCGTACTGTGTTGGTTTTAATTACATTTTTTTCACTATTTTGAATTAACAGTTTTGAACCATTCCCCCCATTATTTCCGAAAATATGAAGCCTAAAATTTTGAAAAAAAAAAAATGTAGATAATATTTCTTTACCAACAGATTACAGGAAAACCTATAAGAAGACTGTTAAAAAACAAGTTACAAAAATGAAATTGGTTCGGAACCCTTTGCAAGCGAGTCCGACTCGCACTTGCCCAGTTTTTACATAATTTATCGAGAAATTATAATCTGATCGAAATTTATTACAATCTTACGGAGTCTGCAATTTACCGGTGACATATACAAACTTACAAAATTAAACCTCTGTATAACATTACTTTACAACTTGTAACAGAATAAACGCAATACCTCTTAAGGGGTCATTGTACTCATCATTATGAACAACTTTTACTATGAGAACAATCCTGAAATCGCGAAAAAAAATCAGCTGTTCAGTACATTTTGTCGAGTTATGCGCACATAAATGTATGGGGGAGTCGATTTTTTTTTCGCGATTTCAGTGTTGGTGTCATAGTGAAAGTTGTTCATAATGATGAGTTCAATGAACCCTTAAGAGGTATTGCGTTTGTTCTGTTACAGATTGTAGATTTTTAAAATGTACTAGCCAATACCTTTAAAAAATAGCAGCATCCAAACAAAAATGTCATCTACCAATTAGCATTATCACTACATCGGAATGTCAAGCATTTACGAGCAAAAAACAAAGGGCGACCGCACACGAGTGGCGCCTGCGCAGACGCGCGTATGTCACATGGAATTGTGTACTGTGACATAAGGACGGCCGGGGCTTGGAACAGCGAAGGGCTGAGAGCAATGTGACTCAACTTTGCGTAGTCTATTCTCTATGGAGTAGTTCAAGAGCATAGAGTTATTTTGAATTACACTGTTTAATAGGGTATTTTACTGAAAAAACTTATTAGTCCGTCAGATAGGTTTCCAAAAATTTAAGATTTTATTAATCATGTGATTAATAAAATCTTAAATTTTATTAATCACAAAAACACAAATACTAATGTTAGTATTTTGACATAATATGAATTCTTTGACAGTGTAATTTTTATGTTTGACATTGTAATTTTTATTCTGACATTATTATTTTTATTTTGACATTATGGTTTAAATACATAATTTTTTTTTTGGATATACCTATATTACATGAATAAATCAATCAATAATAATATTCAATTTGTAATTAAAATTAGTAAAATAGTTTTTTGTTTTGCATGTGTATTCCTCGCATTATTTAGTATTTCTACACCAGCAATGGTAGTATGTGTGAAACTACGTAACTTATATGGTGTACATAATAAAGAGTATTCTATTCTATTCTATTCTATTCTATTCTAACTACGTATAATGTTAGATTGTTAGATCTCAATGTACCATATACTGAGAAATAAATACTTCCTTACTTACTTAAAAAGCTGGCCAAGTGCGAGTCGGACTCGCGTGCAATGGGTTCCGAACCAATTTAAATTTTGTAACATTTTATTTTAACATTAATAGACTTCTTATAGGTTTCCTGTAATCTATAGGTAAAGAACTAATATCTGCATTTTTATTAACATTTTAGGCTCAGCAGTTTCGGAGATAAGGGGGGAAATGGTAATTTTTCATCTAATTTTTTGACTAACTCACACAACTATTTCTTTTAAAACTATGAAAAAAAAACATAATTGAAACCCTCACAGTATCCCCCCTACCCTTTCATTTGATATGTCACACGATACAGTTTGAAAATATATATATAATAATGATTATGAAATGAATGTACTTTTAATGAATTAATGAATGTATAATAATTAACGTATAATTAATGAAATCCTATTTGGTGCAATTTTAATGTTTTGTTACTAAGTTATTTATTTATTAGTTAATTATCGTGAGTGATGTAAAAATTTCGTTATGTACTGTTTTTTTTTTTAATAATGCTTTCTAGTGGCACTCATTACCAAATATTTTAATTATTAATACGTGGATAATGTAGTGGGCTGCAATATTGTTTTACTGTACCCGATATATTTTTTTTTTGTTAAAATTTTATGTTGTAGCTGTTTGTTGTCCCTTAAATAAATAAAATAAAATAAAATAAAATAAAATAAACTTTTATTTAAAATTTTCTAGTTTAACCCCCAAAGGTGACCCCATACTCATTATTTACGTAACGCGTGCGTGTTTGGGTCACAGAAGTCCATATGTGTACCAAATTTTAACCGAATCGGTTCTGTAGATCAGGAGAAAACTGGCTTTGACAGACGGAGAGACAGACACCCGAGTGATCCTATAAGGGTTCCGTTTTTTACGTATGTTCGGAACCCTAAAAATATTACTACGGGCTACTACTACTACTTAGCCCGTGCTGTCCCACTTTTGGGCAAAGGCCTCCCTGCATACTTCCAATGCTCACAGTGTTGTGCTTCTTCCTTCCAATTCGTAAAGAAGACATCCAGGAAAATTTTGGACACGTTGCCGGTAAATTGTACTATCGTAGCGACGTCACGCGTGTTTTCAACGCGCTGTATCGTCTTATTTTTTTTTTCGTGAAAAAAAAAAACGTATCCAATATTTTTTGGAACTCTATCTGACGGACTAATTACAATTTTTCAGTAAAATACCCTTTACTGAAGAAATTGGTTGTTATAGCGACAATAGAATCACAAATTCTGTAAATTTTAACTATCTACCTATAATGGTTCATTAAATACAGCCTGCTGACTGACAGCCAGACAGCGGACACTTTACACACAGGCATGTCCCGACGAAGCTCCAATGTCTTGAGCATCGACGACGAGTTGCTAGCCTGTCGGTTTTCTACCGGTTGCATTTTGGGGAATGTGCGACGGAATTGCATAGTTTAATTCCGCCAAGCCCGTTCCATCATCGGACCACAAGACGAACGACGATGCGCCACCGGTACATGGTGGACATCCCACCCACGCGCACAAAACGTTTTGGGAACACATTCATAGTGCGTACAGCTAAGGAGTGGAATTCACTGCCGGAGTCTGTGTTTCCTGATAGCTACAACCTGGGAGTCTTTTACGTCAAGAGTGAATAGGTAACTTCTAGGCAAGCGTGCTCCATCTTCGACCACATCATCGCTTACCATCAGGTGAGATAGTGGTCAGACGCGTGCCTATCAATAGTAAAAAAAAAACTTTCTAAGAAAAAATATCTTCAAGACTTCTCATTTCAAATAACTCGAGACAATAAAATGAATTAGCCGCAATCAATAAGAAGTCTCCGTTACTTCCGGCCGGTCAGCCGCTTCCGGTCCGTTTCCGGCTTCCTCCCCGTATCCGGTTCCGGGAGGAAAGTATCGAGAATGGAGAATATTAATTCTCTTTGTGTATGGATGTTAATGTGTTTGTATTGTGGACTCATCTCGGGAATTGCGCGATCGATTTTCGTAATTGCGAATTTGGATTCTGGGGTGATTTTTGTAGAACTGAATGTGGTGCTTTTAGAGTTTAGTAAGCTATTGAATTTTGGAGCTTTTGTTTTTTATGTAAGACTTTTTAAAGTTTTTTTTTTTTTTAGTTGTTTTGTTTATTTTTATTATTTTATTACCAGCACGGCTGTTATTGTAATGTTCAAGTAACAGCATGAAAACAAAGCAGTCGTATTATTTTTTTATAAAATTACGGGCAAACGTTGTTTTGCTATAGAAAATAAAAAAAATTGAAAACAAAATTTGCCTACGACCTCTTTAAAGACCTACCAAATACACACAACAAATTTCATAAAAATTGGTATAGCCTTTTCGGAGGAGTTCGATAACAAACACTGTGACACGAGATTTTTATATATAAGAAGATTAGATATATCTATTGCATAATCAACTAATCATGCATACAATCTTCGGTCTATGCACTTATAAAAAGATACAAACCAAACAAAAAACCAAGAAAAGGAAAAGGAAATGCCAAAAATAACTTCTTAAAAATCCATTCAGCCTAACATCTGCTCCAAGATAAGGTTATCTGTGGCGCTATTTTATCTGTGCTTAACGACTTTTGGCGCGAACTCTCGGCGCCATTTTTTTTCGTCACCTCACACATCGCTGATGAAGTAATTAGGAGAAAATTCATGATTTTTTGTAAAATAGGTGTTAGTTTTTGTAAGAGCAGTGTTGGAGCCATTATGGCATGGGTGACAAGCTTGTTAGCATGAGAATGGCCGGTGCAAAGTCCACGCTAGTGACATATGCTGTCATTTTGACAGTTCAATCTCATCTATTGCGTTTTGGTTATCGTAAATGCCTCCAATTCCATGAAACTGCTTGAAAAGTGGTTTGTTTGGAACTATTTAGGATTTTTTTTAGGTAAGTTTAAAAAAAAAACTTTTTTTTTTGTTTTGATATTTTATCTTTATTGTACCGATACAGAGGTCGATTATTTTCAACAACCGTATCCTGGCTCTGATTTTCAGCACGCTGGACTGTCCGTACGTGAATCGCTGTTGCACCATTTCCCATGCCATGGAATGGTGTAGCTGCGGTGAAGTGTCGGGCAGTACACTGCCGCTGTGTATGTTGTATTGTGTATGTTGTATTGTGTATGTTGTATTATATATGTTGTATTGTGTATGTTGTATTGTATATGTCAGTTGTTGTTTGTCTGTGCTGTGTAATTTGTTGTGAATAGAGTTGTTTTAAATTGAAGCTTATCCTCTGTCAACTAAGCGTTTAGAAAGTTCCTTAAATAAGAAAGACATCCTAAAACCAAAAAAATGCCTTGTGACATCCCTCAGTCCGCACTATGCTCGTCTGGTGGACTCTCCAATGATATTGAGAGGAGTCCTGAGTCCCAGTACGAAGTCAAACATTTTGGTTCATTTTATCTAACTTGAGCATCGACGACGAGTTGCTAGCCTGTCGGTTTTCTACCGGTTGCATTTTGGGGAATGTGCGACGGAATTGAATAATTTAATTCCGCCAAGCTCGTTCCATCATCGGACCACAAGACGAACGGCGATACGCCACCGGTACATGGTGGACATCCCACCCACGCGCACAAAACGTTTTGGGAACACATTCATATTGCGTACAGCTAAGGAGTGGAATTCCCTGCCGAAGTGTGTGTTTCCTGATAGCTACATCCTGGGAGTCTTTAAGTCAAGAGTGAATAAGTTACTTCTAGGCAAGCGTGCTCCATCTTCGACCACATCATCGCTTACCATCAGGTGAGATAGTGGTTAAACGCGTGCCTATAAAAAGTAAAAAAAAAAACTTAAAATCACGGTACTGCAATAACATTCAAAATTGGACAGAATAAGTGAAGCTTCTTACTCTGCCATACCGCCCTGCGATCGGTAGTGTCAAGCACCGCAGGTTTGTGCCAGTTCTCATTTGCCAAGGAGAGCGGGGTGAGTCCCTTGTCCACCGCCACTACATCTCGATGCATGCCCACGTGACGTCGACAGCTAAGAAATATTCCCTGAGACTGTATATCTCGCGATTATATTGAGGACAAGATGTTGTAAATAGAACATTTTAGAAATTGGACATTTTGAACATTTTGAGATTGGACATTCTGAACCTACGAAACTACGGATCTTCGGACGGAACTTCCGAAACTACGGATTTCGTTAGAAAGTAGCCCCCCGGCTACTCTCTAACGAAATCCGTAGTTTCGGGCTTAGTTGCGGGCGGGCGTATTCTACTCCGTATCACCTACAGACTTATGATTAGTCCCAAACCCGAACTGAGAATGAATGACAACACGATTTCACAGTATCTGTCAAATCGTGTTATCATTAGTTCTCAGTGGTTAGGTGATACGAAGTAGAAAATGCCCGCCCGAAACTAAGCCCGAAACTACGGATTTCGTTAGAGAGTAGCCCCCCTGAACGCATATATACAGGGCGCCATTTTACTCGTCTTACAAAGGCGACCCACTTAATGTACCCGACATAAACTATCACTAGGCGCGATTTTTTTTAATAATTCGTTAAGATAATAGGTACAATAAAAATAATTCATGCAGTAGAATTATAAATAAATAAAAAATATCAAAAACAACAACGTATAGTTTATTTCTCTCATAAAGGTACAATGTTTCAGTAGGTAATTTATTAATAACATACATTTTGCCTTACGCTAGAACCTTTGTGAGAGCAGCGGGCCCAGCACGAATATTTTTGACGTATACCTTGTAACGTAGCGTAATATTTTACCATAGCTACAATACTCGTTTCTCACATAATATTTATTCGAATTAGATACTATATTCATATTTTTGAATGATATAAATTTTGTATGTCCCATAAAATTAAACCAAAATACTATGGGGTTGTAGTTTTTCACATTCAAAATTCACTAACGTTAATGTTACTATACGTCAAAATATTCATTCTAGCGCAGAATTTGGTCGGTGCCTGTCAGTCATACCGAGGGTGACTGGACTCGGGAGGTCGAGCGCGTGTGCGATCTCATACCAGAAATGGGGGCAATTACCAGCCCCCAAGATGTTGCCCTCAGGAGTCTGAACTAGGTTTGGGACCTGTATAACAGAACTCCAGGCTCACACCCCTTTAAGCTTTATCATATTTTTACGGCATCGATCAGATTATACATAACACTATTAGCAAACATATCACATTGTTTTAAATGATAGTGAAGTTGTCATTAGATAGATGAAGTGGGCTTCAGTTGTTAGACAACTATAATGGCACCGTGTTTACGTAGGTAAATCTACACTTCTACACTTATCTACACTAATCTACACTTCTACACTAATCTACACTTCTACACTAATCTACACTTCTACACTAATCTACACTTCTACACTAATCTTCACTTCTACACTAATCTACACTTCTACACTAATCTACACTTCTACACTAATCTACACTTCTACACTAATCTGCACTTCTACACTTCTACACTAATCTACACTTCTACACTAATCTGCACTTCTACACTAATCTGCACTTCTACACTAATCTACACTTCTACACTAATCTACACTTCTACACTAATCTACACTTCTACACTAATCTACACTTCTACACTAATCTACACTTCTACACTAATCTACACTTCTACACTAATATTATAAAGAGGAAAGATTGTTTGAATTGAATAGGCTCCAAAACTACTAGATCGATTTGAAAAATTATTTCACCATTAGAATACTACATTCTCCCTGATGAACATAGGCTATAGAATATTTAAAAAAAACTTAGGGATCCGTATGAAAACTTCGATAGTGTAACCCAAGGTGTGAAAAAAATACCAAAAAAGATCCTTATATCACGTACGCTGTGGAAACTATTGACTATAGAGCAAAGTAATGTAGTACAGTTTTATAGAAGACATCAATATCTACAAAAAAGTCTGCAAGGGTATACATCTAACTATTATGGTTAAGTCACAATGACCGCTTTTTGTTCAAATTATTCAGTCAAACCCGGGTGAAATGGAATAGTGGTGATTTTAGAAGGATTTTAATATCATGATATTATTATTTTATCTATTTAAATTATTTATAATTAAATTTGGTTATGTACATGTAAATTACACTTAAAATTATTCAAATCGGACCTTTCATTTAAAAGTTACGACGTGTATAAAAAATACTCTAAGTAAGAATAATGTTGCTGTTTGAGCGAACTGCCCTACGTTAAGTCTATTAATAAGTAATTTACACATTACCCTTTAAGAGGGTAGAGGGGAGATGAAGTTCGTGGAGTACCAACTAAACCCGCGCGAACGAAGTCGAAGGCGAAGTGCTAGTATAGTATATAGTAGAGGGCAATGCTTGGAGTTTCCTTGCGTGAATCAGACATGGCCCGAAGGATCGCCAAACTAAAGTGGCAGTGGGCAGGGCACATTGCTCGCAAAACAGATGTTCGATGGGGCCGAAAAGTTCTGGAGTGGCGACCACGTACCGGAAGACGCAACGTTGGAAAGCCTCCCACAAGGTAGACCGATGACCTGGTGAAGGTCGCGAGTAGCCAATGGATGCGAGACGCACAGGACCGGTCGTTGTGGAGACGCTTGGGGGAGGCCTATGTCCAGCAGTGAACGTCTTTTGGCTGATATGATGATACGTAGGTACACAACTAGCCACTATTCTTTACTCTACTTTACTAACATGAAAAACTGTTTACAAAGTGGTCGGTAAAATCTATCAATCACACAGTCGTAAATTACTGTCACAGTAGAAATAGAAGTCGTAGGTAACACAGAGTAGGTTGGCATTAAAGTGCTCTAAATATACAATAGTGTTAACTAAAAATATGTAGATAAAAATAAAATGTTATTAAGGGTGAAGATAATATTAACAAAAAAATAAATTTATGTCAGTTTGACATAGGTACATCGTCTCTACTAAAGCTGTTGGGGACATTGTTGGTACATTCGAAGAATATGTGGTGTTCGACCCGACATATTCTTCGAATGTACCAACAACACTTGACTTATATGGCCGGCTCCCCAAATTTAAGATCCCTCTTCGTATTAATATTCCCTCCCTTTTAACATATCCTTCTCCAGAACTGCTTGTAGCGCTGATGATTTTCATCAGTCGCAATAATATTAAACTATAAGTCATACTGTACTCCAAATTACCGTCTATGTGGATGTCATTTAATGTAATATTTTAACAATGTTGTTATACTATTTATGTTTTACTATTTTCTGTTTGTTTCAGTCTCTTCTTAACCCGGCAAGTTTTCAAGTGTACAAACCAATCAAAGAATTAAGGCTTGTATACATGCCAATGACCTTGTGCATATAAACGGAGCTAACTACTCCTCTATGCGCCACTCCGCTACCCGCATTTTTAATTTATTATAAAAAATAACACATATTTTAAAAAAGTAACAAAACCGAATTATTTTCGTTTGTATTTCAAAGCAGTAGATATTTTTTTTAGTTTTGTTATAAAATTGATAAAGTAAAATGGTTTCATCTCAACGATTTGGAGGTGATTTTGTGTTTTTTTTTCTCATTATGTGATACGGATACATAAATTCTGACTAAACCAAATTACGTATCATATCATATAGATTACTACTTATTTTTTTCAGAA
This sequence comes from Lacanobia wlatinum, assembly GCA_947578705.1. Classification (NCBI taxonomy): domain Eukaryota; kingdom Metazoa; phylum Arthropoda; class Insecta; order Lepidoptera; family Noctuidae; genus Lacanobia; species Lacanobia wlatinum. Next base: position 20,657,458 of record OX388046.1, read on the forward strand.
GAAAGAAAGATAAAGCAACTTTTCGTCGGCATATACTGAGAAATTCTCAGTATATGCCGACGAAAAGTTGCTTTATCTGCACGCTGTTCTTAAGCATTTCTCGAGATAGCAGCCTTAGCCTTATTATATCTATGTTATTTTGTAAGGTATTTATCTATGGACCAAAGAAGCCTGAAAATAAAAAGATTTATTTATTTATTTAAGTCCTTGTCTACCGTTCATCTATACTTAAGAAGCAAGTATAACTATAATTGCTTCTTCAATCTACTTTAGACATTGGCAGAATAGTCGACATCGGCTTTGCTTGCCATATTAAAATATAGAATAGAATAGAACCAGTATTATTTCTGAGGTAAATAGTTTTTTACTATTGAAAAATCTATCCCTAAAACTAAAAAAGTGATAAGTTACAATAATAATTAAATCAAAAGTTATTTTAAGGATTAAAACTAAAATTTACAGCTATTTGAGTTAACATTAAGATAATGAGAATACAAGATTAAAAAGGTATTATTAGATCGTGATAAATTAGTATCTACCTATTTAAGCATTCATGTCAAATGTCTAAGTTTAAAAATATTTGCACAAGTTATTAGCAACCAAAGAAGAATTTATAGTCTATTTGTAAAATTATAAGAAAAATAAATGAAATTTTCATAGACTGTATACTTCTAATGCCGCTTTAATAACATAATAAAAATTAAGGTTTATGGTACGGAAGTCCCTTCGTGTGTGAGTCCGACTCGCACTTGACCGGTTTTTTGTTTCTAAATACCTGTATTAAGTAATAGGTACCTATGTTTATAGCTAATGAACATTCACTGTGAAAGTCTAGTAAACTCACCATAAACACATATTTATAAACAGTACAAAATGGTCACCTGGTGGAATCCTTGATATAAAACAACTCAAGACAAATAACAGCCGACTCATTTGTGACCTATTTCTCAATAATTCACACTGACGACCAGCTGTTTTCCACCCAAGGGTGGATAAAGCCTCATCCCCATCCGACACAGACACGAAATACGATCAATAAGACGCACCTCCCATCAAATACAAAGCCTTTGCGCCACTGCTTGTGCCGAAAACAAAATAAAGCGTAACGACACTAACTTAAAAATTCACGAAAGAGAAACACAAATAATACCTTTTTACACACGGCCAGGATCAAATAAAAATTGGCTCGCGATTAATCAAAAACAAAACACGAAACACCAAAGATTAACATGGCAAGATTATAAAAAAGTAAAAAAAAATATAACCCAGTCCACGGATCAAAACCGTAAATCATGCTCATTATATCCGAACCGGATTATTTTTTACCGAATAAAATGTTCAAAAAAGCATCAAAACGCTGTAGGGAGCGCCATTTTGTAAGGGCACCGTCGATTTGGGCGGGAAAATGAGAAGCTGTTAACCAATCGGCGCAGTGGTATCCAATAGGCGTTCTGCGACTCCACCAATGGGAGACGAGGACAGTCTGCTCATGCGCTTTCGAGTCGATCCATAGAATTATAGATATAACACGGCAGTGTGGGCTTGGCCGGCGCGAGGACACGACGTGCGTGACACACGAACATTTTTTTTTTTAGAAATAAATATGTCGAAGTGCCTAACCGTAATTAGTGGAATTTTTATTTAAGCCTAAACAACATTTTTGGTGTATTCCGTTTGTGATAGAACTTAGTGTTAAAAAAAAAACTTTTTTTACGTGTGTACTGCGTAACGTAGACATTTAATACAAAAAAAAAATACATTCATAAAGTGTGATGTCATTGCAATAAATAAACAACTGGATCCGGTTTTTTAATCACAGCACGCCACTAAAAACAAAATAAAAATAGTAAAAAATAGGGTAAAAACCGAAAAAAAAAACGCGGTTGTGAGCGGGTTTTAACGGACATTCGGATAAAAGTATTAAAGGTGATCACCGGTGAAGATCTAACGGCATCAGTGATGGTGATGGCCAGCGGCGGCGGTGGTGGACTCGTGCAGTCCCCACCCGAAATGATGCATCACCACAATATCATGGACACTTCATCACACGTCGAAATGATGCCCAGTGAGTCGATTTTTTTGTTGTTTATATTTTGTACGACTTATTTTTCATAATAATAATTTTCGAAATAAATATGGGTCCTTAGTTAGATTTTTTGTGGGAACAAAAGTTCTCCGCCAATTCTTTTGTAGGTACAGATGAAGATAGGTACCAAATACTTTTTATTCGCATCACTTTGTTATCAATCACAACAGTAAGCGGTTGCAAAAAAAAAAAAATTGAAAAAAATGAGTTGAAACAATAAACAGAGATACATTTTGGCCTAACTTTGGTCATCAACAAGTGACTATTGAAAAAAGAAATACCTACCGGCATTTTTTTAAGGATTGTAAATCATCAAATGACTCCTCCCGCTCTGGGTGAAGCAGAAGGGAGTGTCAGACTCTTACTGACTAAAACCCATCCGTGTTCCTCCCAATGCCCGCCGCGTTCGAGGGGGGCTACTCTCTAAGCCCGGAGTCCGTAGTTTCGGGCTTAGTTGTGGGCATATTCTACTCCGTATCACCTACGGACTTACGATTAGTTCCGAACCCGAACTAAGAATGAATGACAACACGATTTGAGAGTAACTGTCAATTCGTGTTGTCATTCATTCTTAGTGGTTATGTGATACGGAGTAAGTGTAAGACCGAAACTACGGACTTCGGGCTTAGAGCCCGATGTCCGTAGTTTCGGTCTTACACCCAGGGCCGCGGTTATTCTTTCGATGAAATTCTGCAACACTGGCAAGAAATACCTGCGTAGGCCTTAATTTGTTGATCTTATGGCGCAGATTCTTTTGACAGAACACCAAACTAGACTATTTAAGGTATAGAAATATTGTAAGTTCAAACATACAGAAATATACTCTAAAGAAAGAACAAAGTTAATGAAATTCAAATTAGTTTGTGCCTTGAACTTCGATCGTCTTTTTGTTGTTGTATTTGAAATATCAACCATATTTTGTATCTATTGAAGTATCTAGTTTTACTAAAATCGACCTCTCTTGTTTGTACCTAACAGATAAAATATTGAAGACGGTTTTCAGTTAAAATCTTAGCCTTAGTATGACAATTTATATACACCTAGTTTTTGCCTGCGACTTCGTAGGTACGCGCGTATCCCGTTTTTTCCTGTTCTCGTAAGAATTTCGGGAAATTCTCTTAGTGTGCTCTCCAAGTAATTTACATGCTTTGGCATGTAAATTACTTGGACCAGTATTAACGCAAGAATTTTATGTACTTACTAGCTGACTCGGCAAACGTTGTTTTGCCATACCGAAAAAATACCTAACCACCTATTCTCATACCTACCGAATATACACACAAAATTTCGGTCGAGCCGTTTCGGAGGAGTTCTGTAACAAACACCGTGACACGAGATTTTTATATATTAGGAGAGTGTATTCAAACAAAAAATAATTTAAGTACTAACTGTAGTTACAAAATTCATGTAGCAGCTATTTTTGCAATCAGAGACAAAGAATATCAAAAATAAAATCATTATACCAGCCGAATACATGTATAAAATTAAGTCACACACAAAAAAAAATAGCTTAACCATGCGAATGAATGATAGTCCAATTATTGGAAGACAAAAACAGATGTGTCGTCGTTTTATGTAAATCTAGGCCGCGAAAGAAACTCGAGTCTAATTCTAGACCGGTAGCTCGTAAATTTTCATTTATATTTGTCTTTTAATCGTTATTCTCACTAACTGGATCTGATTTTGGACGCTAGACTTCGTTTCATAATTTTGTATCTTTTCTAGAACGCATTAGTTATATCAGCAACATTTTTCATTAATGATCCGCTCCTATTGGTCGTAGCGTGATGTTATATAACCTATAGCCTTCCTCGATAAATGGGCTCCAACACTAAAATAATTTTTCAATTCGAACCAGTAGTTCTTAAGACACTGGTCAACAAAAAAACACTTTTTGTGTGTAACAAGAATGTTTTTAAATAATTATGTTAAGAACATGTTTTAAAATCATAGAACTGAAATCAGAATTATTGAGACATACAGTTTTCCTGTAATATGATTTTGAAGTGGAGCTTTGAGGCGAAAACTGAAGTTTTCAGGTGGTTCTAGTACAGGCACATTATCAAGTTAAAGGATTGACTGTGCAGCAGATGGTACGTCAGACTACTCAAGTATCCCTTTGTATTCAAAAATCCCAAAAGAAAGCTCACATTTTTATTGATTTTTTTTTTACTGATCGTGCAGAATTTCTCTTTTGAGTTTTAAAATAATTTCACCATAAATGTAAAGAAACTTGTCAGAATCTTTTGGTCACTTCTTACACATTTAAAAAGAATAAAATGACTCAGTAAACTGAAAAAACCAGCTATTTTATCGAAAAACAAAAAATCTTAATTTACAAGCTAAAGGGAAAATGAATAACCCTGATAGTAGTTGTAACACAAAAACTAGACCTAATCAAAGCAAAATAAATATGGTTTCGTGATAAGGGTAGGTAGGTAATTCAAAATTAGTAAGCACATTTCTTGTGGCATAATCTTGTTGACCAGTGAGATTAGCGCGTTCGAACAAACAAACTCTTCAGCTTTATAAATTAGTATAGATATAGATAAATCTTGATCTTAATTCTAAATAGAGTAAAGAATACAAAAGAGGAACTAAACCAGTTAAAGTATTTCTAAAATCAATAAAACAACAAAGCATCCAAGATATTTAGTCAAGCCCATTAAAATCTGAAAAGAATAGAAGTATTTAGCACAAACTAGACATTATAGGGATAAATCAATACAAGGGATGGTCATGCATTAGACCTGTCAATTATTAACTTCCAAAAATTCCATACTACTGACAAATCGAAAAGATTAAACTAGAAAGACGGCGAAATTAATGACAAAATTAATTCAGCATCTCTATTTTAGTTCATATCTGTGAAATTGAGAGAATTGATGAGAAATCTTTTGATACTCATTTTAGTTTAGTTCTCAAATAAAGTAATCGGCGCCATTAGTCTTACTACCTAATGGCGCCAATCACATTGCCCAAAGACTAAACTAGCAACACATTCTAAAATTCAAATAATTTGAACGATCTAAAATTTCAAATTCAGAAAGTGACAAAATTAAATTCAGAATTCTACCAACCGCCAAGCAGTCTAACGTGCCAGTGTTATAAAATTCCTAGAACATGATTTGAACAGTAAAGTGATAATGTAATTATTTGTCTCCGTATGTGGCATACCTACCTCTGCCGGTTCCATACCGGTTCGGTTCCGATCAGGCCATAAGAGAAAGGTGACAATTATTCATATTATCAACGTTATGCGGTCTGTGGTCACTAACTTTGTCGCTCGGTTTGGTTTTGACCATGAACATTTTATTCCTGGAATTGATTTTGCCCGGACGATTTTGTCCGGGTTTAGAAAAAAAAGGAATGTGTAGTTTTTAAAAATATGATAAATCTATTTCAAAGTTGTAATACCGAAAACAAATTCTAAGTGTTTCAAATCAAACTAGTAAGAAAATACCTAATTATCAACCAAGATGATTAACATTATAAGCTACAAAAGCCAATTCCTCCCCATTTCGGTGATTCAATATTCTTGAGTCCAATTAGTAACCCAGGAGATTAAAACATCTAATTACCGAGTATTTGTAAAATAGTAACAAAATAGTAAACAGCACCTTTTATTTTGACTATCAGGCAAATTTTGGTAAATAAAAGCCTTACATGAAGTGAGAAAGATTCCACTTTTTTACAGGTTTTATACTTCTATATCAGGGATTGCGCGCTGGGCCCGTGTGGTGGATACCAGTCGAGTCGTTCTCCGATAGGGAGGCCCTTGTCCCAGCAGTGGGAACGTTAAATACTGATTATGTTCATGCTTTTATACTTATAAGTTTTACCCAACTATAATGTCTAACCGGATTTTGCCCTCTCGTAATTTCTTACAGAATATATTCCTTGCCAAACAAGCTCAAATCTTAGTGTTAGCGTGTTCTCCAGTAAATCAATATTTTACAACTTCAAGGTTTTTTGTAGGTTTTGCAAGATTTTGCACTGTGATCATTTTTTATTTGCGTTGACTTCAAGGTTGGAGCTATACGATTGAGAGCAATATGTTTTGCAAGCTTTAAATCAAGTAAAACTAATTAAAATTAATTTGATAACTGTGGCCGTGGAATAGTCTTTTTTAAAATTTTGTATTTTTGATGTTAAGTTGCAGTTGAAGGCTCTACATTTTCCGATTGTGTCATTTATGTAATAATTTTTTATTATTGAGGTTGCGAAATAAATAATTTATAGGTTTTTAATAATAAAATTTTTAACACAGCGTGTTTTAATTAATTGGAGAAACAGGGCCAATCATAAAACATAACAGAATTTTAACCACTCACATTTTGTACTTTTAGTCGTAAAAAATGTAACGAGGCTAGATTATAACAGTATCAAAAACAAGTAATAAAATAAAACAATACGGACATACATAAAAATTTAAAAAATAAATAAAAACATTACCATATTTTAGTAAAACTATAACACAAATAAATGTGCTCAATAAAACTAAACTAAAAATTAAAATAACATTTTTACTTAGCTTGCGAAGTGTACACAGTTAATCAAATAATGGGGAACCCATCTAATCTTGCGAGTTGCTACAAAAAGGGGGAAGATTTATAAATCGCGGGGTCTTCGGGACCGACGCATTATTTTTGACGGAGCAAGCGTAACTGCCCATTAGAGGGTTACGTACAGAATTTATGCGAAAGAAATAATTTATTGAATACTAGTCTGATGTGTTGGCTTGGGTTTTAGACGGAATTTCGATGGGAACGGTTAGTCATGCTTGTGTGACTAGATACCTTTTAATTCCCAACTGTCAAGATTAAAAAAAACATAGTAAGTACTGTTTTTTTTTTATTATGTGCCAAGAAATTTATTAAGCTCGGATCGGGCAAATTTAGTTTTAGATTATATTCTTATATAATTTATTCTACTATATTAAAAAATATCTTCATTTTTAATAGCCTGTGATATCCCACTGCTGGGCAAAGGGGAAAAATGGGGGAGGCCCCATATCCTTTCAGACACTCTTTTTTTGCGCTACCTCGAACCAGCCTTCGCAGTGTGCGTCCAGATCATCTCGCCGCTTTTTGGATCGGCCTCAGCGACGCCGTCCATCCTCTGGTACCCATTGCGTGGAGAAAGGTTAGGTAAAGATCTATTATCTGGGGGGGGGGTGGTTATTTTTCGTCTAATTTCGTGAATAACTTCAAAACCATTTATTTTAAAATTATGAATAAAATAATTAAAACCCTCACAGTATGCCCTTTCATTTGATATGTCACACGATATTGTTCAAAAAACTTTTTTTGTTAATTTTCTAGTTTGACCCCCAAAAGTGACCCCCATACTAAAAATTTAATAATTTACGTAACGCGTCCGTGTTCGGGTCACAGAAGTCCATATGTGTACCAAATTTCAACAGAATCGGTCCAGTGGATCCGGAGAAAACTGGCTGTGACAGACGGACAGACAGACACCCGAGTGATCCTATAAGGGTTCCTTTTTTTTCGGAACCCTAAAAATATTAAAAAATAATAAATAGCTTTTCTCTGATGTTTTAAATACGTACTCATTTTATTATACAACACGCTAGATATGTATTGGTGCCAGCCTGTTAAAGAATTCAGGCGACAAATATAACGATGACACAAAAATACTTGGAGTTTTATAGCCACCATTTTTCTTTTAAATGTTAATAATTAGTTCTAGTAAATTATTTGCGTGTTTTAGTGAATTTTATTAAATGTCAAGTGAAATTGTAAGAAATGTTTGCAATTAGTGTAATTAAAGTTTGAAATGTGTTTTATTGTACAAAATATCGTTGTCAATTGTAATACTAAATTTAATGTTTTTAATTTTAACTTTCAACGTAAACTAATAGTGTAATTAAATTTTGTTAAGTTTAATTTAATTTTGTCTTTCAGTGGCGTGCGTGGCTAAGCCCTATTAGGGCTAAAATAATAACGTTTTTAGTGTTACTTTATCTTTGCAAGAACACCGAAATGTGTTTACAAAATTAGACCTTAATGACGCTTATGAAATACAAAGTTTTAATTTACAGTTATCTTTACAAAACATTACTGTAGACTTGGTAGGAGACTAAGTCTAAAGTAACGTTGCGGAATTTGTTGGAAAGAGTCACCGCGGCCCTGGAACGTGGCGAGCATTAGGAGGAACACGGATGGGTTTTAGTCAGTAAGAGTCTGACACTCCCTTCTGCTTCACCCAGAGCGGGAGGAGTCATTTGATGATTTCCCATACTTAAAAAAAACGTAAGTCTCGATAAAAAAATCTATACTTAATATTATAAAGGGGAAAGTAATTCTGTCTTTTACCTCTTCACTTCATAAGGGATTTGGATGAAATTTAGTCCAAAGATATATTAGATCTTGAAGAACGACATGGCTTTTTTATTTTATTTTGGAACAGTTATTCTGAGTTCAATGCATTACGACCTAGCTTGTTTTACTCAACCAAAAACGCGGCTGTCAATTTTGCAATAAGGTACGAGTATATCTAAGTAGTAAGTTATAGGTACTAATTTAAAGCTGAAGAGTTTGTTTGTATGGTCGAATACAGTTATCTCAGGAACTACTGGTTGAATGTAATAATTATTTTAGTGTTAGATAGACCATTTATCGAGGAAAAGTATAGGCTACTAGTGAACGTCACGCGGTTTCACCCGCGTAGATCCCGTTCCCGTAGGAGTACGGGGACAAAATATAGCCTATGTCACTCCCTGATAATGTAGCTATACATTGCTGAAAGAATTTTTCAAATCGGTCCAGTAGTTTCGGAGTCATTTCAAACAAACAAACAAATCTTTCCTCTTTATAATATTAGTGTAGAAATGCAGATATAACATCACGCTACGACCAATAGGGGCCTTTTCCCAACTATATTGGGGTTGGCTTCCAGTCAAACCGGATTCAGCGGAATACCAGTGTTTTACGTGAAACGGCTGCCTACCAGACCTCCACAACCCATTAACTGGGTAACACGGTACTTCTTGGTAAGACTGGAGTCAGATTTACTGGCTTCTGACAATCCGTGACCCAAAGGAGCGAAGCATTCAAGAAAAATGTGATGCAGACGAAATTGCCTGGGTCAGCTAGTTTTATATCATTTTGACCCCAATATACAGGACATGCATCTAGTGATTATTCTCATCTCTAGTAAACTTTAGCAAGGATTTAGCACGAATGCAATACAAAATGTACACAGTTAGTTAGCAGGCTGGCTCGAAGGCATAAGCTATTAAACCTCACACACGCTAATCAGTAAACAAATTAAGGAAAGTAGCTGCTCCTTTGAAACGTCTGTTTTAACAAGACTATGCAAGTACTTTATATTTATGAACAGCGGTGTGAATTCTTAGAAATATCGACTGAACTACACTTAATATTGTTTTGGTAATGTTTGTACCAAACTAGAGCAGTGGGATAGTTATAAGCATATTATTATAATTATGGTAGGCGCCAGGTAGATTTTTAATAAAGGTCATTGATCCGCATACATTTATTGACTTTCTGGCGGCGAGACTTTGTATGTAAAAAGTCATAATTCGAGGTTTGGCTCTCGACTGTTTTCTCCTCCAATATTAGACCGATTTAAGAGATATTTCACAAACTGAATAAAAAGGATATATACTGTGTCACTATGTTTTTCTTTTTTATGATGTATTAACCATATAAGCACTAGAACTCTCACAAAATGCTCAAAATTGTCCGATAAATCACTGTCAACAGAGCCCTAGTGTACAAATTTGGCAACTATTAATCAAAAAAGGAAAACATAGAGACACAGTATACATCCTTCTTATTCAGTTTGTTAAATATCTCTTAAATCGGTCCAATATTGGAGGAGAAAAAGTCGAGAGCCAAACCTCGAATTATGACTTTTTACATACAAAGTCTCGCCGCCAGCATTTCCTCTTAATATCAAGAACGGAAATAACACTAGGCCCATGGGGTCCAAGTGCGCATCGAGTCTTTAAGGACATTAGTAAACAACTTGTCGACTGTTCACGTGACCAGAGAGCTGGGTTTTTCTTCGGCCAAAGAATCAGCATTGCCATTCAAAGCGGCAATGCTGCCTGTTCTGGGCACTTTTGCCATTGACAGCGATGTGGATTAGTTTTTTGGTGCCCAGTGATTTATTTTGTTTTTATACGCGTTTGTACACAATGCCGTGATTATTAGTCTAGTTGTTTGTATCTAATATGTTGTTTTGGTGTACAATAATTAAAAAACAGAAATAAAGACAAAGCTGTCCTGAATTGACTACTATCGTGATCCTTTACGTACTCTAGTAATGAAAACGCTTCATAATTTATTGCCCAGGTACCTACGAAGGGATATTAGGGAAAGGTCAATGTACTTTATTGTAGGTTTATCTGACGCCTACCGTATTACCATAGTGGTCAAATGCGAGCCTTTCAATGATAATATAATAAAAAATATAAGAAAAAAAAATAAGTCTTTAATGCTATCGCTACACTAATATGCCAATAATTTTGGCCATCATTGAAACAAAACCAACTGAAACAACACCAATTATGGCCATAATTATTGCCATATTACGGTAGTGTGGCCGCAGCATAATAAAGCATAAAATGTAAGCTGTCAAAATTAGTATTGTCAATTTTGACAGCTCAAATTTCTGTGCTTTAAAGATTTTTTATTTATTATTTATTTAGGAAAACCAACAAAGCATACACCAGAATACATGTCGAAGTACACATATTTGTACATTTTACAGTGTAACCTTAATTACAGATTGCCACGGCATACAATAAACATAGGATTAGGAAATGTAGTGTAGTTACAAAACAGATTTGACTAATTTAGATAGGTGGGATGAATTAAATCAATCAATTTTGTTCTACGTTTTACCAATGAAAAAAAAAGCAAAAATAATCATTTTCTGAATTGTTACGCAAGTGAAAAAGACTAAAGAAACTTACAATATTCTTTTTTCGTCTATATGATAATTTAATAAGCTATAGCAAATAGGTCACTTGAATTCGCTGTTACGTTCAAAAAGTGACAAAACCTTTTAATTTCTTACATTCCTATTATAAATATTGGCCATAGCTTTACTTGTTATTTCAATATAAGTCAGTCACAACTTCAAGAATGAGACAACGCATTGGGCTTGGCCTAACGACGGAGAGGTCGACCACACCCGGTGCATTACAGTGTAGAACCACTCCTAATATACGCATACTTGTTGAGCAAAGTTGCAAAGGTCTGACATAGGCCAACCTGCGGGTGACGAATAATCTGGCTCTATGTTGTGAGCATTAGTTGAAAATATTCAACTCTGTTTAAGGCTGCTCTCTCGAGAAATGCTTAAAAACAGCGTGCAGATGAAGCAACTTTCTGTCGGCATTTACTGAGAAATTACATCTGAAAAAATAGCTAGTAATCTAAATGATATGATACGTAATTTGGTTTAGCCAGAATTTATGTATCGGTATAACATAATAAGAAAAAAAAACACCAAATCACCTCCAAATCGTTGAGATGAAACCATTTTCCTCCTTCAAATTTTAACAAAAGTCTAAAAAAATATATATAACTAGTGGACGTCACGCGGTTTCACCCGCGTAGTTCCCGTTCCCGTGGGAATACGGGGATAAAATATAGCCTATGTTACTCCCTGATAATGTAGCTATCTATTGCTGAAAGAATTATTCAAATCGGTCCAGTAGTTTCGGAGCCTATTCATTTCAAACAAACAAACAAACAAATCTTTCCTCTTTATAATATTAGTGTAGATTATCTAAGTACCTGCTGCTTTGCAATACAAACGAAAATGATTTGGTTTTGTTACTTTTTAAGAACATGTATTATTTTCATTATAAAATGCGGGTAGCGGAGTGGCGCTTAGAGGAGTAGTTAGATCCGTTTATATGCACAAGGTCATTGGCATGTATACAAGCCTTAAGTGTACGCTTTTTGAAGGATATGCTGTACCTAGAGGAATCTGAATGAATGAATGAATGTTTAATACTTAGTACAAGTGTGAAGAGTTTGTGTAGCTAGAAAGTACTAAAACTTAGTTTGTTTGTTCAACGTTCTAGGTTTCTATTTGAAGTGTTTAATATAAGAAAATAGGCTCCTTTTTAGCATTTCGGAACACTGATTCTAAAATTAGCTTTCTGTTTTAATAACTATTTTTATTTATTGTGCGAAACGTGACTCGTGTGTTCGTGACAATTCAGTAGATTTCCTAATCTGAACATATTAATTAACGCACACAAATAGTCACGAGATTGTGACTCATGTGTGATTTACCGATTTAAAATAAGTTTAGGCTCCTATATAGCGGTGTTACGTATTTCTAGGTTAAAAATAACCTACTAAGCACAAAATTAATAAAAGGGAAAGTAAATAAAATTAATGTTTAACCAGTCAGGCTCCGTAAGTCCCTTTCCGGATAGCTATCTTACTATTTTCTTATATTGTCTTTTAATTTTGCTGAGCCTGACTTAGACTGCTGTCTATAAGTTACACTTACCAACAACAAGAACAAAAAAACAATATAGCACAACTAAATAACAAATTACAATGAAATACTTTCTTTTGAGTAGAGAACCGTTAGTAAAATTATCAGTCAGAACCACAACTAGGCGTATTTTAAAGAAATTCGAAAACCTGCTTAAAAAAACAAAGGTTTGAAACAAAAATTATCGTTTTAAAGTCCCCAATTCGGTGGCACAAAAGTAGATGCCGTCAAATGGTACTTTTTTATTAGTTTAGAACCTAAAAGGCTTTGCCTACGGTAGACCACCAGTATGGTTTATGGGGGTGCGAAGTCGGTAGCCTCGCACCTATGAGATGTTTGTACTCTAACCTGTTTTCCAATGGTGTCGACTTCGGAAAAAAATTGTGACGTGGAGTTGGGATGTCGGTGTCTGTTTTATCCGAGTTTGTAAAAGGAAGCGTAGGTAATTTTGTTTTTGATTTATTTGATAATATTGTGGTTTTATGTTTAATTTCCTTATATTTCTTTATAGGTATCATTACGTATAGGCTTCTAGCCTTTTTTTAAGGACTAGCTTTTGCCCGCGACTTCGTACGCACACATCTGGTTTTTTTTCGTTCCCGTAGGAATTATGAGAGATATTCTCTTAGTGCTCCCCTACGGAGTGTAGGGAAGCTACATGCCAAAATTCAGCTATCTACGACCAGAAGTTTCGGCTGTGCATTGTCTGTCAGTCACTCAGTCACTTAATCAGTCAGTAACGGAAGAATTTTATATAAATTGATTGGAAATCATCAAATTACTTTCCCGCTCTGGGGGGAGCGGGAGGGAGTAACAGACTCTTACTGACGAAAACCGATCCGTGTTCCTATACCTTTTGACAAGACTGGCTTAATTTTTTTTGTTTTTTTTTTACTACTTCGTAGGTATATTTGGAAAAAAGCTTTGTTATTTTTGGTTAAAAACTTTACTATGTTTCAAATTTACTAATTTTCATTGTGTTTCAAGTTTTTATCTTTATGACGTAAACTGTTTGTTGAAATTATAAATAAAGATGAAAAAGGAATATATTTATAAAATTGAATGCGATTTGTGTCTATTATAGGCATCTACATAATATATTTATCCAGTTGTCTGGAGGACGAAATGTTTCAAATATGTATATTTATATTCTTTGACTAAAATGTCAAGTTATAAATTATTAGGTATGTGGTATTTATTTATTAATAGTAGCCATTAAAATTCTAGTCTTATTGTCATTAGCAATATCGCTGCTTTGATGTTTAAAATTTTAATTAACTAGGTAAGTAATTCATTTTAGCTACTGGCTTGCTTACCAATTGGGGCTGTATTTTTAGAAATTCGTTCGACATATTTATTTGTTTCTGTATATTTTATTCACAAATTCATATGATGTGATTGTTCGGTATCCATCGTCATGAGTACCTATTTCAATAGTAACCTCCTTTATAACCAATCATCACTCACACAACCTATCTGTCATTTCTACTTTTTTTATTCAGCCTGTACTGTAGTACAATACTGTAAACCTCTCACTATGTAGGTTTAGGGGAAATGAACACGTAGTAAGCTGTCAAACTATAAAAACAAGACGGAATGACAGCTCACTTCATGCTTACTCTCTCCACCTTAGTTTGCACTGCTGGGTACCTACACTTCGCCCAAATCTTTCTAGGTATTTTTTCCCAGGCCCACTCGATCTAACCCTTTCGTAGGCGTCTTTTCGCCTTTTCCAGGCCGGCCTCGGCTGTTATGCCCATCCTCAAGCTTCCACTATGATTTCTAATAAATTAATCTTCATCTTCTTCAGGCCTTGTCCCATTTCTAATCGAAGTCGGCTCTATTAATCGATCTTCTCCAGAGATGTCGTTTCTGGGTCGTCAATAAATTAATATTGAAATTAAAAAATCCAAATCAATATTCGTTTATTAAAATATATGCTCAAAATCAATAAACACAAAAGATTATGCACAAATAACATTAATATTTCAAATGCAGCTGTAGGTCATGAATAAAATATATATAATAATCAGAAATGTTTCAATAATAATTTGCATTCTAATATTGTAATTGGCCATGTAAAACAAACAAATACATATAAATACATGTAATATCTAGCGATAGGTGAAGATGATTTACATGCTGATGCTATCGTTAGAGATAAAGAATTTTATGCCTTTACATTTGAGATTAACAGTCATGCGTGTTGTTTTATAAATAATAATTTAACTGCGCTTATATAATATATGGAAATGTATGCGTGTTTAGTGCAAGTTATTATGATTTTTTTTTGACCATGACCTGTTGCAAAGCAAGAAACTTGCAACATAATAGAATCAAGCTAGTTTCTGTTGTCTGATTGCGTACACATATTTTAACTAAGGGCTAATATTGTTTTTGTTGTTTGCAATGCAGTCAACAAACCATCTTGGATTCCAGATTGGACAGCATAAGACCAATATTCTTTTGTCCGAATTTCAATTTGTTTAGGTTTTCGACGCAACATGCCTTTCTAGGTTTGCCGCTACGTTTCTACGATATATTATTACCATGAAACAAATGAAAAAATCACCAAAAAAATGAATCAGATCAGTCTTGCCTGACAATTCGTAAAACCTTCACAGAAAATCTGATGATCATCTTTCAATATTGTGCCTATTATAAAACTATTATGACACAACCGATCTTAAAATGCTAATTAATATTTTCGTCTAATAAAAAATCTATTTGAATTTTACTACGTTTTGACCTCTACGTGTCGAAACAATGGACAATCGCGCGCGCGTGTCGGCGTCTATGATCACCGCATTACACGTTTATACGCGACTGTACTGTGTTAATATGGCAGCTTAGTTTAAGTGGAGGGATGCCGAAAGGAAGTGTCTTAGGCCCGGTTTGGTTAGGAGTGCCGCAAGGTAGAGGTTTTGGGCCTATATTGATTATGGTGCCAAAATTGTTGGAACTGTCTTAGCCCCGGTCCAGTTAGGAGTGCCACAAGGTACAGCTATTGGGGCTATGTTTATGATAGGTGCTATAATTTTTGTGTTTTGACCAATGGATTTGTTTTCACTAATTTAATTTTCAATTTCAAGTAAACTTCTTTTTAAATTTCGTACATAGTAAATGAGGTTTAATTTGTTTTTATTACCAAGGAAGATACTGAAATAACAACGAACACTATTATTTTGACCCGTGACCAATTTAAAAGATCTTTATATTTCCATAATATTTACTAGCAAAATAACCCCCTTTTTTACTTGTGTAACAGCAGTAAAAAACATTTTTTTCTTTAGACTGTAACTGAAATCGGTTTGATAGTAAATTTTAATTTTATAATATGTAGCGGTGCTTTCAAAAGCTGATAATTCTCCTTATCGCACATAACTCCTGGTTCTACCTACCCCTGAACGACCAAACCGTGAAGCTACCCACTTAGAGGGTGCAACACAACATATGTTGGTAGCATGCTTCGTTATCACAAACAAATAGCCAGTAGTTAAAGTTTAACTCATGCAAATAACTGTTATCTTCAGTAATACAGTTAACATGTGTAGGATGTGTTTGTTTGTCGGTTCGGTTATTAGGAGAACATATGCGAATGGAATTATAGATTTAGTCACTCAAACGGTAACTAGTATAAAATTTTTGACAAATATAATGCTTCGGTAAAAATAGCCTAAGATAATTGTCGAGTGTGTAGCTTTCTTTAGGTAACAGAAATATTTTAACTTCTCACAAAAAAAACAGGTAATTTTGTCCCTTTCAAAAAAGAGTAGGTAATACCTATACATACATTTAGAAATAAGTTATCTTTTTTAGTATTCTGAACGTCTGAGGGAAAAATGAATCCCTTTTAGGATCACTCGTGTGTGTCCCTGTCTGTCCATTTGACTGTCTGTTTGTTTTTCTGACTGTCTGTCTGTCTGTTAGTGTCAGAACCCTTAACAGGCGAGTCCGACTCGTACTCGGCCGGTTTTTAACTATTTATAAGCTCGTCTTTTACCACTATCTCACTTGAATCTAAGCGATGTTGTAGTTGACGATAGCGCACGCTCGCTAGAAGTAACCTATTTTATGCCTTTTAGAATTATTAGTTCTTAACTACTAAACATCATCTTCGCAAATTGCAGCTCTACCTACTTACTGTGGAAATATGTTTTCCTTTATCTAGAAGACCTCTCCTTACGGCTGCAAGTGCCAGAGGCATGTCGTCTTAAATACCAACCACTCGATGCAAATCAGTCTAGCAATTCCCGATGTTAAACAAATATATATTTATGATGCGTAAAAATGTAAATTCAATACTAACTGCAAACATATCTGCTGCAACCTTAAAGCCTATCTTATCTTATTCACTTATATGCGTTCTTATCTATCTAGGGGTAGGTAAATTGAATATATTACCATTACATACGACCTGACGTTTACATATGTATGTGGCTAGAATTATTCTTGATTCTGGTTTGTTATCTGATAGATTAGGATTAGCAGTTGGTTTATAAAGGACCTTTAGTCAGTGTGGAAATAAATAAGTAGTGTTGCAGCTTTGTGGTGGTAGGTAAATGTTTTTTTACTATTGATAGGCACGCGTTTGACCACTATCTCACCTGATGGTAAGCGATGATGTGGTCGAAGATGGAGCACGCTTGCCTAGAAGTAACCTATTCACTCTTGACTTTAAGACTCTTAGGACTGACTGTGATGTACGAGGCAATGTTTTCTTTTGATTTTGAACTGTAATTTGTTAAGTGTAATTAAAAACTGATTTATGAGTAGCATAGCTACAGCCGTTGGAAACAGAGTGACTGGAAACCTCATTTATCTCTCCCAAAAAGTTTGTGTAATTCTTATATTATTTTATGTATCGTCTCGCACTGCAGATAATTATGCTGTTTGTAGTATGGAATAAAACTGTTCTGAAAATATTTGTTAAATCCATATCCCAGAAAATTTACTATTTTTTGGAAAAAAAGTATTGACAAAGATTTTAATCTCATCAGTGATAATGTAAAATTCTTCGTCTATTACCACCAACTGATATAAATCTCTAACAGGTGCTAAAAACTCATTATCATCATCAAGAATTTTAATTTCATTAAAACTGTCTTTAATTTGAATTTAACCAACCCTGTAGCACCAACGTTTAACAATTTTAATCACCGTACGATTTCCGGTGATTCTGATCAAAAGATACCGCTTAGCGCCTCCAAAATGACCACATTCGAATGACCACATTTCGGAAGTCCAAAAATGTTCTGATAATGATCAAAGTACCCAATCGACGCCGAACGGTTAATGTATTAGGTTCAAGTGGTCTTAAATTAACTTCTTGTTTTTTGTTTGCTCTGATTTGAATTTTGGTGTGTTCAATGAGAGTGGCAGTGTGTGGGTTGAGCTTGGAGACAGGTTCTTTGGTTCAAATGTCTTCCAATGCTTTCGATTTTTACTTAAAATTTCTTACGTTTTCAATGTTGTGTTAGTGACAGACATTTTTTCTACTATTTATAGGCACGCGTTTGACCACTATCTCACCTGATGGTAAGCGATGATGTGGTCGAAGATGGAGCACGCTTGCCTAGAAGTAACCTATTCACTCTTGACTTAAAGACTCCCAGGTTGCAGCTATCAGGAAACACAGACTCCGGCAGGGAATTCCACTCCTTAGCTGTACGCACTATGAATGACATATTATAATGTACTTGTAATATCCACTCACAATAAATTTTGCTTGACTCATTATAGTCTAAATAAATAGGTTTCGGTATGCAATTGTTACATCATTGTTTTGATTATTGCATTGTACATTCTTTGAATTTCTGTTTGGTTGCGGTTAGGTTAAACCTTGGCGTTATAGGAGGAAAATACGATCGTTTGATGTTGTTTTGCTTTTGCATGGCATCATTTCTCTTTTCATCTTTGTTATTACATTAAGTGTAATTGTAATGATCATCATCATCCCTTGTAATTACACTAATTTATTTGAGGACACTTTTTTTAATCGTCATCTGAATACTCACTTGTAGCCCCATTTTATCTTTCACACCGTCCATCCATTTTTAGGGTTCCGAACATAAAACGGAACCCTTTTAGGATCACTCGGGTGTCTGTCTGTGTGTCTGTTTGTCCGTCTGTCACCGCCAGTTTTCTCCGGATCCACTGGACCGATTGTGTTGAAATTTGGTACACATATGGAATTCTGTGACCCAAAAATGTTACGTAAATTTTTAGTATGGGGGTAACTTTTCGGGGTAAGAAAGAAAATTAAAAAAATCTTTTTTTGAACCATATTGTGTGACATATCAAATAAAAGGACTTACTGTGAGGGTTTTGAAGTTATTCTAGAAATTAGACGAAAAATTACCATTAATGCTTGTCTCCGAAACTACTGAGCCTAAAATTTAAAAAAAAAATGGAGATAATAGATCTTTACCTATAGATTACAGAAAAAGTAAGAAGTCTATAGCTTAAAATGACAAGTTAAAAAAAAATTCGTTCGGAACCCTTTGCACGCGAGTCGGACTGTTCTGGAATCCATTCTCATTTGCTATCTAATTCTGTTGTCTAAAATTTTCAACTCTTCAGACATTGCGTGTCCTAATTACAAGAAAGAATATCTTCACTAGTTCATACAATATGTCCGACTCATCTTCAAGCCTGACATTGCATTCTACTGTGTAAAAACGTGGAGCTAAATAATTTATTACATTTCCTTCAGTGATTTCTTTGTTTGTAGTTTTACTCGTTACATTGTAATGATATTTATTCCCATGAACTTCAACTTACTGGCCTATCAAGATATCATTATTGTGATTGGTGCTCATGAAAAGTTCTTTGTGTTGAATGTTTTCAATGAAAACTACGATTGCAATTCAATTTTTTTTCGTGTTCTGAATGACAGTTAATGTTAGACAGTTACTGGGTTTAGAGAGGCAGCCGCTGTGAAATACAGGTGTTCAGCTGACCCCAACATGCTTGGGAATGGGGTAGGCAAGTTAATTGACTATGGGAATAATTTGCCGTATGGTATCGGCCAGTGCCGTATGGTACCGTAAAAGAATAATACCATCCCATCACTTCCCGTGGGTGTTGTAAGCGGCGACTAAGGGACTCACCAGAGAATGGGCAGCAGCGTTCTCTGTAAAACGCAACACCATACACAGCGATCGCCAACCCGCTTGTCAAGCGTGGCGATTATGGCAAACCCCCTCCTTTGGGGGAGGCTTATGTCCAGCAGTGGACGTCTTTAACTGATATACGATTTCAATAACTCTTTAACTGATGGAAAGCTACTTATATTTGAGTGTCGTTACATATGTACATAAACTCACGCTGGACATAGACCCATGTCTAGCATTGTTCGTCTTTTTGCTAAAATGGTGATGATGAAGATAAAAGATGTCAGACGTTCTTTACTAACATCTATACATCCCAATAGCTTTTGACTGCAACTTCGTACGCGCAGATCCCGTTTTTTTCCGTTCCCGTAGGAATTTCGGAAAATCCTCTCTAAGTGTCTCCCCTACACTCCCCAAGGAACCTATACTCCATCCGAATAGGTTGTTAACTAAAGGTAAACAAAGTTGATATGTCTTTTCAGTTAATAACACAGTTTAAAAATAAAATGCAGCTGAAAATAAATTTAAATACAACAAAAACGATTACATAATCTATTAAACAATTTGTTGAGCAGTAGTTGCATTTAATTAATAAGCTTTTATGTAAAAAGACATGTCAAAATGTCAATATTTTGTTAAATGCCAAATAACTACGACCAGTAGTTTCGGCTGTGCGTTGTCTGTCAGTCACTCAGTCAGAAATGGAAGAATTGTAAATATATAATATTAGGATTATGTCAAAATTCAAGACGGTCTTAAGAGGAAATGCTGGCGGCGAGACTTTGTATGTAAAAAGTCAGAGTTCGAGGTTTGGCTCTCGACTGTATCCTCCTCCAATATTGGACCGATTTCTATACTAATATTATAAAGAAGAAAGATTTGTATGTTTCTTTGTTTGAATTGAATAGGCTCCGAAACTACTGGACCGATTTGAAAAATTCTTTCAGTAATGGATAGCTACATTATCAGGGAGTAACGTAGGTTATATTTTATCCCCGTTCTCCCACGGGAACGGGAACTACGCGGGTGAAACCGCGTGACGTCCACTAGTAAGAGATATTTCACCAACTAAATAAGAATAATGTATACTGTGTCTCTATGTTTTCTTTTTTGTGTTTTAGTTTGTGAAATATCTCTTAAATCGGTCCAATATTGGAGGAGAAAACAGTCGAGAGGCAAACCTCGAATTATGACTTTTTACATACAAAGTCTCGCCGCCAGCATTTCGTCTTAACAGTATTATCTTTTTCCGACTCTTATCGACTTGCCAAAGCGTCATTCTCACAAAAAACAAAAACATAATTCATAAAAAATCCACTCCCAACAGTTCAAGAGGTGCTACTTTGAACTTTAGAATTTCGGAAGTCACACAGAGGATCAGATAAGTGTTAGTCTCATACAAGCTTCATACACACCGCGAGAACTATCGGCTAGTCATTGAGCGAGCGCTTGGGCCAGCGGCGTCTTTGATCTCACTCGATCTTATCGGGAGAGTTCAAGTGTTGGACTAGTCGCATCGCTCGTAGTTTTCAAGTTGACTTTGGGTAAATTTTGTGAATGGTGTTGGTAAATTGATTGCTTCTATTCAAGTAATGTGGGATTGAATCCGGATTGAGTTAAATATGAGGGTTTTTTTTGTCATTTCGCGTATTTCTGTTAGTTAAATACGACCAAACTACCAATGAATTCTTAACTATACCGGTGCTATTTAACTGTACTACAACGGCAGCCTTTAGAGATATGCGGAACAGGGAGTAAAGTCTCGCACACCTCCATTGTAAAGGGAGGATCCTCCGACTAGACGGTTGTTGTGCCTGGCGGGCAACTGCCCGGTAGTTAGTTATATTCGGACTGATGTATATGTTCAAATCGCACGGTAAACTCTGCTTGCGCGATGCAGGATTTCAACCTAGTAGAACGCTGCTAGTTGGATAGATGGCGTTGCGGTTCTTTTTTCTTGTTGCGATGTAGATTTGCTCCGTTGGTTTTTCTTGTGGCGGCACTGATGCCGCTAAAAGCCCACTTTATCCATCCAATGTCTACTACACATTCATAAAAAAAATTATAAACATATGAATTACTAGTTGACCCGCGCAACTTCGTCTGCTCCGCTCCTATTGGTCTTAGCGTGATGATATATAGCCTTCCTCGATAAATGGGTTATCTAACACTGAAAGAATTTTTTAAATCGGACCAGGGGCTACTCTCTAACGAAGTCCATAGTTTCGGGCTTAGTTGCGGGCGGGCGTATTCTACTCCGTATCACTACAGACTTAAGATTAGTCCCGAACCCGAACTGAGAATGAATGACAACACGATTTCATAGTAACTGTCAAATCGTGTTATCATTAGTTCTCCAGTGGTTAGGTGATACGAAGTAGAAAATGCCCGCCCGCAACTAAGCCCGAAACTACGGATTTCGTTAAAGAGTAGCCCCCCGTTAAAGAGTAGTTCCTGAGATTAGCGCGTTCAAGCAAACAAACAAACTCTTCAGCTTTATATATTAGTATAGAAGTATAGATTGAAACAATGAAAATATTATTCATTATCATGACGCATGACGTAGTTTGTGACATCCAGGAGCGAGCGTAGTCCGAGCCGTGTGTTCCAAGGACGGTTAGGAATTGGACGGCGACATTGCTATTATTAACAGTGTTTCATAATTCTATTGCGTTATTTCTTTTTAAGTACTATCTTATTTGAGGAGCTCGTGGCTAAATAATAACAACCGCACGGGTTGATCTTCAAGGATAAACAACGCTTGCCAAGGTTGGTTTGTGGATGGAATCCATCTTAACATGTCGAGTTTTCTCCGTGCCTCGAAAAGCACGGTAAGCCGTTGGTCCCTTGCAGAATTTTGGCAGTAGTTACGGATTGTCAGAAGCCAGCAAATCTGACTCCATTCTAGCCAAGAAGTACCGTGTTACCCTGTTAATGGGTTATGGAGGTCTGGTAGGCAGCCGCTCTTCGTAAAATACTGGTATTTTACAGCTGAATCCGGTTTGACTGGGAGCCGACCCCAATATAGTTGGGAAAACGCTAGGCGGATGACGAGGTACTATTATAGTAATGAATTATTTAAAAAAAATCGCGCCTGGAGGTTGTTTATATCGGGTACATTAAGTGGGTCGCCTTTGTAAGACGACTTAAAATGGCATCGTGTATTGGGTTCGGCTTCAACTCTAACCGTTTTTTTAATGAAACCATTCACAGGCACTTGAATTATTGTCAAGGCGTCGGTTGGTCAAATGGATGAAGCTAGTCGTTGTGTAGAACTCTACTGCCAGCGTATTTGTGTATACTACCACAATAACCTGTGAACTTTCTTAAGCCAAGAGTGAACAGACATCTTCTGGGGTCGCTCATTCCATAAGGCGCGATCGTGTTCAAGAGTAGGCTTATCATCATCCTTACTCTGTCTGTCTGTCGCGCTTTCACGCCTAAACTACTGAACCGATTTATACCCGATTATAACCGATTGATACACAGATAGTCTAGAGCCTGAGAAAGGACATAGGCTTTTTATCCCGGGAGTATTTTCCCTAGGGACCACGCGGGCGAAGCCGCTGGCAGAAGCCAGATTTTTATATTTTTTTAATGATATATTTAAAAATATAAAATGATATGTAAATAAAATGAATAAAGGAAATTATAATAAAAAAGTAGTCGTGGGGTAGTAAGTATGCCCTTCGATCATAGATACTATAGCTACATCGGATGCTAAAAGTTATCTCTTAGCATGTGTCGCCATGCCAGCGCCTGCCGGTGTTGCGGAATCTGTTCGAAAGATTCGCCGCGGCCCTGGTACACAAAGGGCATTGGGAGGAACACGGATGGGTTTTAGTCAGTAAGAGTCTGACACTCCCTTCTGCTTCACCCAGAGCGGGAGGAGTCAAAGCATGTGTCGCCATGCATGGGAGGCAGTCCAATCGTGGAGTGGTGTTGACAGAAAACCAAGTTTATTAGATCTATACTTTTATCCCGGGAGTATGTGCCCTAGGGATCACGCGGGCGAAGCCGCTGGCAGAAGTTAGTAATCAATAATCATCAATACAACGTGTAACAGAATAGACGCAATACCTCTTAATTTAGGGGTCATTGTACTCATCATTATGAACAACTTTTACTATGGGACCAATCCCGAAATCACGACAAAAAATCAGCTGTTCAGTACATTTTATCGAGTGATGCTCACATAAATGTTTAGGGAAGTTGTTTTTTTTTGGTGATTCCAGTGTTGGTCCCATAGTGAAAGTTTTTCATAATGATGAGTTCGATGACCCCTTAAGAGGTATTGCGTTGATTCTTTTACAGGTTGTATATATAAAATTCTTCCGTTACTGACTGACTGAGTGACTAACATACAACGCACAGCCGAAACTACTGGTCGCAGAAAGCTGAAATTTGGCATGTAGGTTCCTTGGGGAGTGTAGGGAAGCACTAAGAGAGGATTTCCCGAAATTCCTACGGGAACGGGAAAAAAAACGTCATATGCGCGTACGAAAGCTAGTTGTTTTATAAAATCCTGGGGGGCTACTCTCTAAGTCCGAAGTCCGTAGTTTCGGGCTTAGTTGCGGGTGGGCGTATTCTACACCGTATCACCTACAATTAGTACCAAATTTAAAACAATTACCCGGCTTACGATTAGTACCGAACCCGAACTAAGAATGAATGACAACACGATTTCACAGTAACTGTCAAATCGTGTTATCATTAGTTCTCAGTGGTTAGGTGATACGGAGTAGAATATGCCCGCAACTAAGACCGAAACTATGGACTTCGGGTTTAGAGAGTAGCCCCCCTGGTTTGGATGAGAAATGCACTTCGAAAGTAATTACTTCCGTCTTAAATTTTAAAGGTTTGAAAGCAGTGTATGTGTTTCTTTTAAAATTTTCCTTTTTGCGATTTTTCCTTTTAGCTTCACTACTTAAATGGAGCTTTCAGGCGCAGCTGAAGATAATATTATCTTTGACATTTTTCCTTCTCTCTTTCATCATCTCTGCGTTTTTCCTTCCTTGATTATTAAAATCCTATTTTAATACTTCCTACATCCACCGAATCAAACCAGTTCTTAATCAACCTACAAAAATAATAACCTCACTAACCCTTTTGAATCCAAACAGAAAATAATTACACGGGACCAACCCGATGCGATACGATTCCGAAAGAACGGTCGCCTTATCGAGTGTCCCCATAAAAGTAACTCTGCTTTCAAAAAAGGAACAAAAAAAAGGTTTTATTCCGAACCGCCTTATCTACGGTTGGCGCCGGTGGCAACGAATTTGGACCTTTTTTCAAAAGACTTTTCGTAATTGACAGAATTTACGCAGGAGATAAGAAGTTCGACTTCGGGTTTGTTACATGGACCTTGGAATGTGTGGTCAGACCCGTAGTGGAGGTAATAGGTATTTAGATACTATTTTGTATTTAGTTGAGGTAAATGAAGAAGGATTTTTAAATGTGTTTTATTCTAAATTGTAAACTGCAAGCGAGCTGCCCCGGCTTAAATAAAGAGACGGAGCAATGCTCGGGGTTTCTTTGGTGGATAGAATTCGCAACGAAGTCATTCGCCAGAGAACTAAAGTCACCGACATTGCGCGTAGAATCAGCATGCTGAAGTAGAAGTGGGCCGGTCATGTCTGTAGACGGACACAGTCGATGGAGCAGACATGTGTTAGAATGGTGACCGCGGGTGGGCAAATGTAGAGGGCAATTTACTGATAAAAAATGTAAAACTACAATCGGTGAACTTTTCTTTTGCTGTTTTGTCAATATTACGAACACAAAAAAAAAATAGTCAAAACGGTCGAGTCGTTCTCAAATGATCTTACATACTTGCGGCAATTGATTTAAATTTATACTATTCCCGCGACTTCGGCTGCGTGGAATTCAGAATTTAAGTGCTTAAGACTTTGGACCTTCAACTCGACGAGCCTATTATTGCCGATGATCCTCTTGGCTCGTTTCTCAATTGACTTAAGGGCATCAAGCTGGTATCTGGCAGATCCGTACCAAAGATGAAAGCAGATGATGTGATAATGTATGAAATTAACCTCGTGTTAGCAAGTAACTCTGAGTTTAAAGAAACTCTGGCTTGCGCAAGCGGCCTTAGAATTGCAAAAATGTTTGGACAAGGACTTAATAATGCCGTAGCTTTCCTACATTCATAGGTACTTAAAGTTAAGGGTGGGTTTCGTTATGATTTAAACACGGATTGTTATTGAAAAAAAAAAACAAATATAGTCAAAACAAGTTTATCTAATAATTGACCCTCAGAAATTAATTATTGGAGTTTAATTAGGCGATGGTAAAAACCCGCCCGTTTGTTGCTTCTTAGTAAAATGATAAGTACAGGGAAAATAATAAGGAAATGTGACCGTAATGTAATGGGCTAAGTTTCGTTTTTAATTAGTCAACGTCATCACTTATCAATTAATGGTATGAAATAAAGTCACTAAATGGTACAAATCTATTTTTTTTTTCGTGTTTGACGTCAATTGACTTTGGTATGGTTTTAGATATTATTTTCCAGAAGGTTTATATTCGTAATACGTATTTATTTAACTGGAGCGACGCTTCGGGAAAAAGCTGCCCGCGACTTTTTTTCTCGTTCCCGTAGAAATTTTGAGAAATATCTAAAAGTATTATCTGTTTGAAAAGTTCACAAGCTAGGAGGTGAATTAAATCTCAGTAGGTAAACTTTCCAATGCTTCGTTATACTTTTGAATAATAGGTACTCAATCCATTTGATAAATAATTGCGAATGCAACAGATTAAAAATTACCGCCACATAAAACTCGTTCATTTTAAGTATGTACATACTTTGAATTCAATTAAATTAAAAATGGAACATTTGAAATAACTAATGCTTATTAATTTTATTTTGAAGTTCAGATTTAAAAATAGAATATGAGCAAAATCATAAAAGTTGTCATATTGACATACTGATTCAACTACGAAAATGATTTCGCAGTAAGAAACCTACACTGTCGATTTTAGATTCATAGGTTATTTTACTTTAGCATATTATGACACAAAAGAAAAATACTTACTTAAGTTAAATAAGTTTTCTCGATAAGGATTTGAATATGGTCATCAACAATGAAATTGAAACGGAACGCAAATAACCTGTTGAGAATGCAAACGAAAAATTTAAGAGTTTTAAAAGACTCTTACGCTATAGGCAAACAAAATTTATAAAATCACAAATTAAACATGTTATGTTACAATAAAAAAAAACCCTCAGGTACACAATGATGAACACAATTTGACCACAATCATCGCAAAAATTTCAAAATATTTTCGAAAACCAATCTCCGTGTCAATCTCAATTTGACAACACCCGCCCGTTTGACAGCTGTCATATTAAGTTGACAACTGTGTTGCCGCATCTTTCTTTTTTTTTTAAAGGTTCCGTATTTTTTTTTTGTACGTTTATTGAGACGTCCCTAAGAATTGGTTGGTGTCCAGTGTTAATTATGATTAATGTTTTGTTGCTTGCTTCTGAAGGAATGTTAAACATTTTACGACTTATACTGTCATACTAAGTACTTATCCTAGGCTGGAATACCTTCGGATAAAGACCGGTAGTTGGTTAGTTTTTACCAAAAGTCAAAAATTATCTCCCGGGAATATACAGCCGGGATTATAAATATCATTTGTCCTTATCCAATACCTAATTATGTATCTGTATGTTGATACGATGTTATAACTGTAACTTATTATAAACTAGTGGACGTCACGCGGTTTCATCCGCGTAGTTCCCGTTCCCGTGGGAGTACGGGGATAAAATATAGCCTATGTTACTCCCTGATAATATAGCTATCCATTGCTGAAAGAATTTTTCAAATCGGTCCTGTAGTTTCGGAGCCTATTCATTTCAAACAAACAAATCTTTCCTCTTTATAATATTAGTGTAGACTAGCTTTTGCCCGCGACTTCGTACGCGCTTTTTCCGTTTTTCCCTTTCTCGTAGGAATTTCTCTAAATGTAGAAAACCTCTTAGCGCTCCCCTACACTCTCCAATGAACCTTCCAAATGTCAAATTTCAGTTGTCTGACCGTCACTCAGTCAGTCATCACTTCATCAGTGACGGAAGGGTCATATATTTTGATTTATACCTAGCTAGAACATGAAGAAAGATAATAAGGGATACTTTTTATCAACACACCTCCCGTGCAAAGCCGCGCGCAGAATTTAGTAATAATATGGTAATGTGTGGTCCAATAAATTACCCGTATTTCCTGAGAATAAACTAAAACAGCTATCCTTGACGACACCGGTCTAGTACAGTTTATGTCTAAAGGACTCACCGTAGACATTGTAGCTAATTTTATGACTTATAAAATTACATATAAAGATTATGTAGGCCTTGATTAAACCACTTTTAAGGATACTGGTGTAAGCGTTTACAAGTTATCGTTGCCTGAACTATGGATAGTAAATTATTAACTGTCAAAGTTTAATTGCAAATAAAAAAAAATTACAAAAAAAAAATTTGAAGTTGTACCTTTTTTTTTCTGTAGGTAAAGACAATAACGCAAAATTGCAAATAGATAGTAAATACGAATTTGGAAAATAAATTTACTTCTAAATGCAAAATTACAGGTTAGACTCCTTTGATCCCTTAAATGAAACAACAAAGAAAAATCTATACTAATATATAAAGCTGAAGAGTTTGTTTGTTTGTTTGTTTGCTTGAACGCGCTAATCTCAGGAACTACTGGTCCGATTTGAAAAATTCTTTCAGTGTTGGATAGCCCATTTATCGAGGAAGGCTATAGGCTATACGGGTATGGGAAATTCCTACGGGAACGGGAAAAAAATGGGATATGCGCGTACGAAGTCGCGGGCAAAAGCTAGTACTAATATATAAAGCTGAAGAGTTTGTTTGTTTGTTTGCTTGAACGCGCTAATCTCAGGAACTACTGGTCCGATTTGGAAAATTCTTTCAGTGTTGGATAGCCCATTTATCGAGGAAGGTTATAGGCTATATATCATCACGCTAAGACCAATAGGAGCGGAGCAGTAATGAAAATTGTGACGCAGACGAAGCTGCGCGGGTCAGCTAGTTATTAAGAAAAGTATACAGGAACAAAACTTAATCAAAAAGAAAAAAAAACTTCTTAATTTTCACTAGCAACATCACATAAAAAACTCTCACTTGGTCAGTATTTTTTTTCTCAACTTTTTTTTCTATGCACAAGGTGACAAAGGATTTTTTTGCTAAATTTCTTAAGTTTGGTCAGGTGACGTATCGGCAAAATATTTGCTGTTATCTTTGGTAACGGGTACTGTTGGCGCCTTTTGGCAAAGTCGTGATGTTTGTGTTAAGAAGACCTTGCCATATTGTTTCGAATTCTCCTTTTGTTATTTTGTAAAAATGTTTTGATTTTTATTGAGAAGGCGCACAGACAGTGGACAATTTTTTTTTATGGTAGTTTATTTCCGAGTAGCGAAAGTTTTAGAATTTTTATAAAAATTACAGTTAGGAATTGCTATGTCATTTTATCAATCTATGGACATTGGTCTACCTTAATCTGAATTGAGTGAATACATGAGCGTATTTTAAATACTCATGAAGTTTTTGGATCACAAACTTACTTGGGGAAGAGACTGGACCCCACGACACAGGGAATCCTAGTGTTGGATCCAGGGAATTTGAAGAAACCTAGCACTTAAGGCTCTTATGTATGTGTTATTGACCTGAATAAATTTTTTATTATTATTAAAATTACAAACTATTTTTTTTTTATATTTACTCTTAAACTTGGCAAAAAATTCGAAGAAATTTAGCAAAACAAACATTTAGAAGGCTTTGTAAATGAACAACAAAACTGACCCTTTCCGAGACAGAGATAAAATATTATAAGAACTAAGAACTCATACGCCGAGATTTTTGAAAATGACCTGTTTGATTCCCAACCTTATCTCTTTAACAAGGCAGTTCAAATTCACTTGTTTTCACATTAACACAATAGTCAAAAACTAATGCTATTGTCACCAGTAATTCGACACTATTTTACTACAACATTTCTTTTGAAAATCAAATCTGAACTTTAAACCATCGGGATAAAATTCGAATTGAAAAGACAAAAAAGTAAAAAAAAGTCACAAGGCGCCACGGTTTTGTCGCCAACGTAATGTCGCGACGATGATATCCGGTGAGGAGTAAAAAAAAAAACAAAAACAAAAAAAGTTTTTTTTTCTTTTTTTTCTCTCCACATTCGGTAGGGCACTGACCAAAGTTCTAAATAAAATATATCCATACGGGACCCTTAATGATTTATTGAGGACTGCCGTGAATTTTTTTTTTGTATTTTTTTTTTAATTCGGAAGTTCCGAGTTTTGGGCGTTTTGTTGGCGCCTGTGTCTAGTATTTATTAGTTTGCATGTGCTAAGTGGAAAGAATTTTATTTTTTAATGATTTATACGTCTTTTTAGGGTTCCGAACAAAAAACTGAACCCTTATAGGACCACTCGGGTGTCTGTCTGTCTGTCCGTGTGTCACAGCCAGTTTTCTCCGGATCCATTAGACCGGTTCTGTTGAAGTTTGGTACACATATGGACTTCTGTGACCAAAACACGGACGCCTTATTTCTGAAACTACTAAGCCTAGAATTTTGAAAAAAATGGAGACAATAGATCATTACCTAAAGATTACAGGAAAACCTATAAGAAGTCTGTTGTATTAAAATAACATGTTAAAAAAATGAAATTCGTTCGGAACCTAGTCACGCGAGTCCGACTGTACCCGTAAATTGCGTTGTAGTAGTTGAAGCATCTGTTATTTTTGGAACTCTGGTCAATATCTACTCCAAACGGTGTAATACTAAAATTTTAAAAATCCGAGACCAATACAAGTGATTTATTATTGCTTTTCGAACACCGCGCTCTTGGCGACCGCATTCCCATAGGAAAAACATTGATATAGAGATCAAATCTATGTATTTGTTGACCATGTGAACGTTGCTATAACCTGCCGACACGTCCTCAGAAAGCGTGAAGGAATTTGTTGAAAACAAATAAAATAACATTCATTAATGGCTTTGTATTTGCAAGCGACGTCGGGCGGTGTCATAGTCAATATGATAAGCTTTCACGAATGTTTTTGTAAACGTCTAATTGATGATTAGGTGTTTGATTTCGACTAATTAGTGTCGTTGCAAGGTTTGATATGGTGGTAATTAGTGATGTAACGAATATTCGCATATTTTTGCATATTCGCATTCGCATTCGCGAATTTATTGCGAATGTTTTTGTGTGTATAATTTTTGATTTAATTCACTAGAATTTGATTTACTCATGTTTATAATCACTATTCACACTGTAACCTCAAATTTCACTTGTTTTGCATACGATAACACCGGCGCGAGCGGAATGACACTTCAATCGGATGCGTTCGTATTAACTCGGCTATTCTCGGAACGAAAAACAGACGGAACGCACTTCGTTCGAACGGGACTGACGCTAAAGTGACCAAGCCATAGACAAATGGCGCCAAATTTAAATGAAAACTGAATATTCGCATTCGCGAATGTTGGCAGCAGATATTCGCATTTGCATTCGCATTCGCGAATGTCCAAAATGTGACATTCGTTACATCACTAGTGGTAATGTCCTAGGATTGATTTAGGTGGTGAATGAAACGAGCAATTCAATATGGCGCCTACAAGCAGAATTTATGACAGCTGTCAAAATGTTAATGTCATTTAAATCAGTTAATCCTTTTGTGTGACCAGAGGGCAGCACGAATATTTTGTCGTATAGGAGCGAAAACGTAAGTGAATTTTAAATGTGAAAAAGTACAACCCCATATTATTTTGGTTTAATTTAATGGGACTCACACAATTTATATCATTCAAAAATATGAATATAGTATCTGATTCAAATAAATATTATGTGCGAAACGAGTTTTGTAGCTATAGTAAAAATATACGTTACGTTACTAGACGTCAGACATAATTATTCGTGCTAGGCCCTCAGCTGGTCTATTCTGTAAATAACTATTTCGATATCGAGCTTCACCTGAGTGACAAAGCTCACAAAGTGAGCTTTATAACACACAACATAAAGGTCTTATGTTTATGCGAATTTGAATGTTGTTACAGAATAGCACTACAGCTTTTCTTTACCTTGTTTCCAAAGATATACATAAGTGTGCCAAGATTAAGTTAAATCATAGGTCAGGAATTGCTTGAATTATGGATTACTAAAGTCCAAGCGGACACATACAAACGAAGCAAAAATATACAAAGAGAAAATATCGAAAGAATTAAAGAAAATAATCTTCTGACTGATTGACCGAGTCATTGATAGTTTTAAAAAATCTTGTAAAAGGTGTACTTGAAATAAAGACACAAGTTTGAAAGAAAATGAGAGATAGGCGAAAACGAACTAACAGATATTATAATTTGGTATCGCCGTCTAATAAAATAAGTTGCAATAGTGGTTTATACTTATGTAGATCAAACAAGTGCAATTGAACCAACTGTACAGTTCGCTCGACGGTTCTTTGCCGCTCGGAACTTAGGTTTTAGTGACAACCGCGCAGGTGCAATTGCGTAAAAAAATGTTACGTTCCTAGAATATTTACTTGTTTATGCGTATTATATTATAAACAAGTAAAAAATACTACTAGTAACAATAACAATATCGAAAAGGTACACAGCAAACAACACAAGAAAACAAATAAAACACTAAGAAATAACCTATAACTTAATAAAAATAATAACAACATGTAGCACTTTTCGCATCAACAGTCATATTGCATTGAGCAAGCGGGACACAATTATACATCGAACGTATACGAGCGACTGAAACGCCACAACACGCGCCATCTTGGGCCCCGCGCATGCGCTGTCCTATTTTTTTGCCAAATTTACATCCTGCGCAATCAATTGCGCCGAACTTCGGAGAGGTAAACTTGTGTGACGCGAACTGTAAGTTGTCACAATTTTTTTTAACGATTGGAAATCATCAAATGTCTCCTCCTGCCCTGGGCGGAGCAGAAGGGTGTGTCAGACTCTTACTGACCAAAACCCATCGGTGTTTCTCCTAAATGGTCTGTGCGTTCCAGAGCCGCGGTGACTCTAAAGAACGATGGCCCTAGCAGGCCCCGTCTAGTAAGTAGTCACTTACACACCACATAATTTCGACCTTTGTCGACCTTTTTTGGCAAATATAAATAAAAACGTCAAATAAATAAGTATGTTGGGTTCAAGTCTTTTTGACTCTAATTGAAACATAGTTCTCCAAGTCACGTATGATATCTCAGTTTTGTGGGTATATAAGTATGTTAATTATTTATGATAATAATAATCCATCCCGAATGTAAATCGGGTCAGATTCTGTGGTGTTTTTTGTGTGTCTGCTTCCTTTGTCATAAAACCTTTACAGTAGCTCGGGGGCTGTCACAACTTTTTTCTTTTATGACTCGGGCTGTGGCACACTAAGTAGTGGTGCCAGTCATATTAGTATAGTTTCATTTTACTGACTTTTGTCAAAGTAATAAAATTACTAGCTTACTCTGTCTTCAAAATCGACTTATTCTGGTTCATGATTTACTTATTATTAATTAATTCAATCAAAATTATTTATTTCTCCTCACAATACAATTTTATTCTAGGTGTTTTACATATTATTTGTCTAATTAAAAATGTGAGGAGCTGGTGTCTGAGTTAGGCATAAAATACCTGTATTACAAACTAGTGGACGTCACGCGGTTTCACCCGCGTAGTTCCCGTTCCCGTGGGAATACGGGGATAATATATAGCCTATGTTACTCCCTGATAATATAGCTATCCAATGCTGAAATAATTTTTCAAATCGGTCCAGTAGTTTCGGAGCCTATTCAATTCAAACAAACAAACAAACATACAAACAAATCTTTCCTCTTTATAATATTAGTGTAGATCACCAGGTAGGATAAAAACTATCTGTACTTCCGTGGGGCACCACCCCACGAAACATTATGGCATTACTATCTGAGTTTATAAATAACGAGATTACAGGCAAAGAAAAAACTAATTATTATTTTGAGGTTAGAAGTAAATACCTACAAACTAAAAGTTAACCAGAACGCTGTGTGTATGTGTTGGTTCTTAGAGAGTAAAGTATTAGCTTAATGGTTGATTTTTCAATAGACATATTGTAATTTGAGGTTAGAAAACGGCGATTTGACAGTTATTGTATACGAAATATGTCAAACCACCATATTTAATCATCAGTCACAAGTCAATCTGACCACTGAAAAATTAGCCTTATCTAATCTAAGAAGGTTTTTAGTTAAACAAACATTTTCTTGCAAACCTTTCATGAAAATAGCATGTTAATGTATGTTGTTTTTTTTATTTTTCATATTTTGCTGGCACATATCACTTTGCGTATTTGCCCAATGAGTGAAATGCCAAAGATAAAAATACCTAACAAAATAATTCACAAAATACGTAAAATTTGATCCACAAAAACGTTGCAGCGATCTCAGTGTGTCTCCTCCTTTACTAAATACCCTAGCCCGCTCATAATCCGACAGATGATGTTATTAAGTACTTTTTGTTTAATGACGTCAGTAACAAGTGCAGTGGATGACTGGATCGGGCTCAATCGGGCCAGTTCGGGCCCGTTCGGGGGCGCCTCTTGTCGAGGTTAATCAGATTAGGATATGTCAAGCAGCAAGGAAGATAGTTTAAAAACTGAGGTTAGAAAATGAATAAATAGCTTTAATTGTTTTAGGTTTCCGTGGTCAAAAGCCAACGGGACCTTATTACTAAGCTTCCGCTGTTTGTCCGTCTGTCTGTCAGCGGGCTGTAGGTAGGTATCTCATGAACCGTTATAGGTAGACAGTTGAATTTTCACAGAGCGTGTATTTTCTGTTGTCGCTATAACAAGAAATTGTAAAATATTTTTTATAAACCATAATTATAGTACTAGCACTTCGCCCGCGGTTTCGTTCACGGGTTTAGTATTGTAATTTTCGAAGGAATCTCTATTTTTTCTAGTTATAAATATAACCTAAATAAATGGGCAGCAGCGTTCTCTGTAAAACGCAAAACACTACACTGCGATCGCCAACCCGCCTACCAATCGTGGCGATTATGGCAAACCCTTTTGGGGGAGGCCTATGTCCAGCAGTGGACGTATTTCGGCTGTTATGATGATGATGATGAAATATAACCTACTAGCTTCTGCCAGCGGCTTCGCCCGCGTGATCCCCAGGGAACATATTCCCGGGATAAAAAAGTAGCCATGTCCTTTCTCAGGCTGTAGACTATCTGTGTACCAAATTTCATTTAAATCGGTTCAGTAGTTTTGGCGTGAAAGCGAGACAGACAGACAGACCGACAGACAGACAGAGTTACTTTCGCATCCTTATCCTTACTAAACCTTACTAATATTATAAATTATAATATTAGTAAGGTTTAGTAAGGATAAGGATGACACTCACAAATAACGTGGCTTTCTATCGGAAAAAGAATTATCAAAATCGGTTCAGTAGATTCAGAGATTACCCCTACAACCTCAAAAACTTTACTTCTTTGTAATATTGGCATAGATGAATAGATTAAATCTTTAACGATGGTACGGAGCCCTTCACGCGCCGTCCGACTCGCACTTGCCCGATTTTTTTTGCAAAATTTACTGAGTTATGCGAGTCATATCAACTTAAGGAATTAAGTTTAAAATAGAGTGGAATTATAAATGATTGTGGTTAAAAGGAATTTATATGAGGAAAACGAGTGCGTGAATTACGCTTTCGTTGATTTGAGGAAAACTGCATATTATACAACTAGCTGACCCGCGCCGCTTCGTCTGCGTGACAATTTTCGTTACTGCTCCGCTCCTTTTGGTCTTAGCGTGATGATTTATAGCCTATAGCCTTCCTCGATAAATGGGCTATCTAACACTGAATGAATTTAACAAATCGGACCAGTAGTTCCAGAGATTAGCGCGTTCAAGCAAACAAACAAACAAACAGATCTGTACCTACGCCTACCATGACTTTTATCAATCTATACTCGCTAGCG
Organism: Lacanobia wlatinum; assembly: GCA_947578705.1. Taxonomy (NCBI): domain Eukaryota; kingdom Metazoa; phylum Arthropoda; class Insecta; order Lepidoptera; family Noctuidae; genus Lacanobia; species Lacanobia wlatinum. The sequence goes on from OX388046.1 coordinate 20,693,199, forward strand.
ACTGTAGTTAAAAAAATGTGCGAAAACTTTTAAAATATAAGTTTCTAATTTATTATTTTAGTTGTTAACTAAAGTTTTATTTGCAATTTGCTTGCTTGTTAGTTAACAACTTAAAAAAATAAATTATTTGTTTTTTAAAGTTTTCGTACATTTTTTTAACTACAGTCGCTAGCGAATATAGATTGCTAAAACTCATGGTAGATGTACTGTAACAGAATAAACGCAATACCTCTTAAGGGGTCATTGAACTCAACACTGAAATCGCGAGAAAAAAATCGACTCCCAAATAAATTTATGTACCTACGCATAACTCGACAAAATGTACTGAACAGCTGATTTTTTTTTCGCGATTTCGAGATTAGTTCCATAGTAAAAGTTGTTCATAATGATGAGTACAATGACCACTTAAGAGGTATTGCGTTTATTTTATAACACGTTGTACACGTTACATACAAAACGTTGCAACAACGTTCGTTGTTATAAAACTGTGCAACATTTGAAACTATGCATGAAGGTAAGGAAAACGGTTCGTAATTAATTTGAACGCCTCATCAATCCTAGATAATAAATAAAATTCTTCCTTCACTGAGCTTCACTGAGTGACTGACAGACAACGCCCAGCCGAAGCAACTGGTCGTAGAAACCTGAAATTTGCCATGTATGTTATTGAGGAGTGTAAGCACTAAAAGGGTTTCCCGAAATTCCTATGGGAATGGGAAAAACGGTATATGCGCGTACGAAGTCGTGGACTGTGTTCCCTTCCACTTTTATAACCCGTCTGTCTTCAAAGCAAGAGTGAGCAGGCATCTTCTGGGCTCGCTCGCTCCATCATAGACCTCATCCACCGCTTTTCATCAGGCGTGATTGTGGTCAAGAGGCTTGCTCTTGACCTCCATCCCTCGAACTATTAAATAAATAAAAAAACTGGCCAAGTGCGAGTCGGACTCGCGTGCAAAGGGACATGTTATTTTTGAAATGTTCTTTTAACACTACTTCTTATAGGTTTTTCTTTAGTCTATAGGTAAAGATCTATTGTCTCCATTTTTTTTTTCAAAATTTTAGGCTCAGTAGTTTTGGACATAAGTGGGGGGAATGGTCATTTTCGTCTAATTTCTTTAATAACTTTAAAACCATTTATTTTAAAATTATGAAAAAAAATTATTAAGACCCTCACAGTAAGCCTTATCATTTGATATGTGACACGATATTGTTCAAAAAACTTTTATTTGAAATTTTCTAGTTTGACCCCCAAAAGTGACTCTCATACTAAAAATTTTAATAATTTACGTAACGCGTCCGTGTTTGAGTCACAGAAGTCCATATGTGTACCAAATTTCAACAGAATCGATTCAGTGGATCCGGAGAAAACTGGCTGTGACAGACGGACAGACCGTTTTTTGTTTGGAACCCTAAAAATATATAAAATAATCTCGTTAGCATTTTGCCAAAATAAGGCAATAAAGTAATACATAATTCAACAAGCCTATCCATGGGAACAGCTAACTCATTTCCCCGCTACTCCTAAATGTCACGGTAACCACAATACATTACAAAGATTCATCCCAAAAGAATGCCAGATAAGAATTAATCTCAAATCATTTGGTACTAATAAAGACAAGATTTTTACCTTTTTCAAATTCAAGATGGCTTCGTGATATGTGAATATAGACGTCAGGCGAACACACTGATATTATCTGTGGTCTTAATTTTGTGGCCACGAAGTATGTGTGGACTTTGAAGTGTGGGATAAGTTACGGTAAATGTGGGGTGGAAAGAAAAGTGTAATAGTAAATGGTAGAATTAGTAAAAGTTCTTACAATAGTACTGAAACAAATATGTTTCTAGAATTCTGACTGTTAACTAGAGAGTTTGGACCGCTACTTCTTCTTCCTAGGTAAAACACTGGGAAGAGGTGACGACCGGGCGTTTTTGGCGACTGTAACGTATCTAATAATAGGAATTCGAATTGAAGTCTCCACTTTCATCCTAATTTGTAAATTTAAACGACTTTTGATTATGATTGGCGTTTTCTCTTTCTCCTTAATCGATTTTAATTCGATAGTAATATATTTTTCCATTGATAGAGACGTAGAGCTAGATAAACCGCGATACATCAAGCTTAGTCTCGCGTTACGTTTTGTGTACCTAAAAACAAAATATTTTGTAGTTTTTCCCAAAACTTTTCACCATTTAAAGCTGATCAGTTTTTCATAGCTACAGTTACCTATGTATGTTACTTCTCCCTTCATTCCATACAGGCAACCTAATCGCTACCGCGTATACCTTCCTAACCCACCTGCTATCTCTGCAGCCCCAAACCAATAGTGGTCTACAGCGTACTACTTATATAGTAAATGGCATATCAATTGGTTCCCTCGGTGAAAGACCTTAAAGCACTTACTCGCTACCGCTTATAACTTCCACCCTCTCACCCGCTGTTTTCACAGCCCCAAACTAAACAGTAGCGGTCTACACCGCACTACTTGTAAGCTTACACACAGTAATGACACATCAATTTGTTCCCACGGAGAGACTAATTAAATTAAACAGCTTCACTCGCTTTTAAATGAGTAGTCAATCAGAGAATGATTGACAGACTACATCTAAGATTACACTTGTTCATAATTAAATAGTGATTTGAGATTTGCAAGATATTGCATAGTAGGACATGAGTTTCAACAAGTACTATATAATAAGACTACAAGTTTTATATAGCAGGATGATGCCAAAGAAAATTATTCTTATTCAACACCAACAAATTCACAAAAGCGTCATTCAAGCCCACATCCTAATACGACTTTTAAACAGCTTTCTTTCTTTCCCAACACTTATAGTTTCAACAAGCACTACCATCCTCCTCTGTGAAAACGAATATAAATACTCGATCCATTAGATTTTTCTTAAAGGACATCATTTTTACCGCGTTCGGTAAACAGAGTTACCGCGGGCCTTTGGCGGTGCGGTAAAAAAAGCTTACCTATACGACGGGAATAAATATTGGGTACTTGAGTCACGGTTACTGGGTGAGCAGAAATGCTGGTTTGGGTACAAAAACTGGTGTTTTTGATGTTCTGTGTGTAGTTTGAAGGAGAAGATTTTTTAGTAGTCGTATTTATGCTGTACATTCTGTGCGATATTTTATCATACGCCTTAGGATAATTATCGTACAGAACGTATCCATAGTACCTAAGGAATCGTATGGCCACTGTCCGAAAAGTCGTTCATCTATTCAGGGGTGATTTATAAACAAAGGTGCTTACAGAATTTCAAATTTATACAATTTATGAGATGTGATATTATAATATCTCTCTTTTTCTCTTAATTTCATAGATAGAAGAGAAAATTGATTTTAATTCTCTAAAGTCAATTAAAATTGTGATTTATAAAGCAACAAAAGGTTTAAAACGCAAGATAAAAGTAGCTAAAAATATATTTTCAGTACCTACAGTCATGTCCCTTCAAAACTTTATCTTAAACTTCAGCGCACACCTCTAGCCGGACCTCAGCCCTAGCACTACTTCCACCTAGTTGCAAGTGCAACTTCAAAAAATAAACAATATTTCACTGGCAACAAACTGTAAAATTAACATCGCAGCGAAACCTTACCAAAGGGAATAAAAACATTGAAATCCTGACTTTAATGACTTAGTAAACAATTTATCTTTACTTCAAAACTACATTAAGAGCCAAAATCCTGTGAAAATTCCTCCATAACATAAAGATTTTGGTTGTGTAATTTCGATATGTTGCAAGCAAAAATGACCCGTACGTAACATCCTGTTGATTCAACAAGTATTTGTAAAGGACGGAGGTTAAAATTAGCAAGTCCTACCGCGGTAAAATTTAAAGACTTCTCCTACTAATGTGTTGGTTAAATATCTGGTCCTAATATGGCGGGGCCCAAAGGACCATTGTCGTGGTACGGGGGGGTTAATGGGAACAGTTAACGGGTTTAGGAGCTAATAGAAGATATGTGGCGCCTGCTTGCCGGTTGACATTAGTTAGGGAGATTAAATATTTAAATGTATTGGTGGGAACGAAATGCTTGAAGAAAGGCGGTAGAAAAGCTTCTAGTTTTGTTCAGTATCAACACTAAAATTGAGAATAACTTATGCTAGTGATGAATAATGTTTGCCAATAAATGTACAAGTGGCTTAAAAGTCGTTGAATCGTTTCTTCGTTGATTATTTTCTGGTTCCCGCCATTGTTGATTCTAGCTCTCAGGAAAACAGTTATGACATGTGAAACATGTACTTAACATTATATGTAACATGAAACATGTAATATATGCCGTATGGTGCCGTAAAAGAATAATACCATCCCATCACTTCCCGTGGGTGTCGTAAGAGGCGACTAAGGGACTTACCAGAGAATGGGCTGCAGCGTTCTCTGTAAAACGCAGCACCATACACTGCGATCGCCAACCCGCCTGCCAAGCGTGGCGATTATGGCAAACGCCCCCACTTTGGGGGAGGCCTGTGTCCAGCAGTGGACATCTTTCGGCTGTTATGATGAAACATGTAACATTATATTATATTATATGTGCCATTTATGTAACATTTTGAAGAAGTACAGTTGTACAAATACTAGGCACATGTATACCTAAAAAAATTGTAGTTACCAAATCCAGAAAACAGATTAATAAGTTGGAAATATGCAAGATTCACAAGTGATTTTGTTATTACGTTTGTATGGACAATTCTTCATCCGCATAGGGTAACAAAAAATCGGGGGAAAACCTTCTGTCGTGTACTGTCATCTTGGTAGTTTACTATTCTATTTTTCTGGCAGGTCGTCACTCTTTTTGTAGTAAAATGTGGTTTCAATTAGTACCTTTAATACTAATAGAAGATACCGCATGTATTTATATGAACACGTATTGATAATTTTAATCATAGATTGTTGTGAATTTTTATAGATAGAGCACGTCACGAAAATACTCAAAAGTAACTGTTGAACATAGTTTGACCTGAATCGAACAAGACCGTGCTTGACAGGGGTACATTCACTTTATCTTCTCCCAGTAAACTTTAAGTTCGAATCAATAAAAGTCATTTTTCAATATACGTACTCTAAAACTGTCTCCTACCCCACCGCTTTATGTTGTGTATATCGCACTCGTACGAAAAAATGCAGCGGCCCATCCCCACATTGAACTTAATGTGTTTATAATTTCAAGCTGATTTTATTTGAAAAATGTCGTTCATATTCGTAGGCATTCGTCTCTTCAGTCTCTCAGCTTGTGAATAGTAAGTTTCTGCTTAAGCTCATGGGAAAAGCCGAGAGTCCTAATTGATCATTCCTAAATAATATAGTACAGCTAAGCAGTGGCATTCCCTGCCGGAGTCTGTTTCCTGATAGCTACAACCTGGGAGTCTTTAAGTCAAGAGTGTAGATTACTTTTAGGCAAGCGTAGGTACGTACATCGTCAACCGCGAGAGAAACATAATAATTGTCCTCCAAACTCTTACTCAATACAGCTTCTCCAATACCACAGAAGTCAGGCACCTCAGCTAGGTATTATTCCCCGACAGTATCCTTCGATCCTGCCGCTCCCTGCGCCCATGTCGTGAAGATATCGCGGTGCGTGTTCGGTTCATCTTTGACTCGCCGCCGCTTACCACCATTATCTACCCCCTTCTTTTCTTGTTCCAATCCCCACGTTCCTTGCGCCAGCCTTATCCAGGTTCTGCCTGCGACAGCAACAATTTCGTCTGCCCATCTCGCTTCCCGACGACTCTCACTTCTTCCAGTCCGTGGACGCCACTCGGTCACCGCCTCGGTTACTTCACCTATCATCACCGCGCCTTACCAGGTGTCTTGGCCAGATCTATTTTAGTTCCATACCTACTACGTTTTTCCGCTTACTAATATTCATCATCATCATACCAGCCGAAAGATGTCCACTGCTGGACATAGGCCTCCCCCAAGCATCGCCACAACGACCGGTCCTGAGCTTCCCGCATCCATCGGCTACTCGCGACCTTCACCAGGTCATCGGTCCATCTTGTAGGACGCCTTCCAACGTTGTGTCTTCCGGTACGCGGTCGCCACTCCAGAACTTTTCGGCCCCATCGACCATCTGTTCTGCGAGTAATGTGCCCTGCCCACTGGCACTTTAGTTTGGCGATCCTTCGGGTGACGGTAACCTTGGTTCTCTTGCGGATATCATCATTCCTGATTCGATCACGCAAGGAAACTCCAAGCACTAATATTACAAGTACCTATTTTCCCTAACTGATAAAAGATTTCACTGTTATCCAAACCCTCATCCAATTCACTTCCAATACCACAGAAGTCAGGCACCTCAGCTAGGTATTATTCCCCGACAGTATCCTTCGATCCTGCCGCTCCCTGCGCCCATGTCGTGAAGATATCGCGGTGCGTGTTCGCTTCGTCTTTGACTCGCCGCCGCTTTGCTGCGCCCGCGCCGCCTCCGATTTTGTTATTGGGTGCAGGGCTGGCATTTTAGGGAGTTTATTTTACTGTGGGAATGGATTTTGTTTGTTTGGTTTTAAGAGATTACAGATTATTCTAGGATAGAGTTTATTGAAAACGGAACAAAATCAATTTTATAGTGTTACCTACTAGCTTTTGCCCGCAACTTAGTACGCGTATGTCTCGTTTTTTCCGTTCCCGTAGGAATTTCGGGAAATCTTCTCTTTGTGCTCCCCCTTACATTCGCTAAGGAACCTACATTGCAAATTTCAGCTTTCTACGACCAGTAGTTTCGGCTGTGCGTCTGTCAGTCTCTCACTCAGTCACACAGTAACGGAAGAATTTCATATATTAGGATTGATTAGAGAAGAGCCTCATAACTTTTTTCTTCTAGCTTATCATCAGCTAATATCTGATTTCTGATATAATCAGGTGTCTTCAAATAAACACCACTGTAGCTCAGCTACCTACTTCTAGCCTGCCATCATGCAGAAATCCTCGCATCGTCAAAAATCCCCATCCATTTTGCTAGCTTCAGCTAGTTCATAATCTTTGGTGCTTTGTAAGGCTCTATATTGCATTGTCTATGTTACATTTTTTTAAGGTTTATCAACAGCTTCTGTGGCCTTAGTGCGAGTTTTTTAACGTTCTCGATCGCGTAAGCGTAAACGTGTACCTATTTGTATTGAAACTGAATAAGCGCCGTCTGGTGACGATAACGGAAAACCTTTTTTTTTCTACACATTTTGACATAAGTGAACGTGTGCGTTAACGCGATGGAGTGCGTTAAAAAACTTACACTTAGCCCTCTGCACCGATGCTGTATATTCTTACAAATTGGCCAATTACAGCTTAACCAGCATTCATAAAATGTTCTCTCTTTTGACACACAATGCTTTGTCTCCTTCCTTTAGACATCGCACTCCTTTTAATTTTGCGACTATCTCCTCTTGAAAACTATCACAAAAATTAAAACTCCACTCTGTGCAGTGTGGTGGCACCCCTACCGCACGCGTCGCCGTCCATATTATTGACACAATAAATTCTAACGCACGCGTTTTTAAAACCAGCCTCCCACACACACATATACACTGAGATCAGGTGTGATCAGTGTGATCTCACACACACACACACACACACACAAGCGTAAGGAATTGAATCAGAAGTAAGTATCGATATTGTACTCTCGTTAGTGGCTGTGCAAAATACAATCGTTTTGTTTGGCTTTCATTTGTTTTTCTGTATGGTTTTTCAAAATGGCGGAAAGTCTGATAGTGTTTGTGGGTTTGCACAGTTTTTGATTGAAAGAAAGAAAGAAAGATAATTTATTTGTCAAATCTGCGTTTACATGAACTGTCGAATCAGACATGCAAGGTATTAACAGTATATTGTGAGCGTCCATATTTTGCCAATGGCACGTACAAATTTTGTAGGTATAACAATATAGTCATTTTGAATTTACACAAGACACAAATGTCAAGATATAACAGTCCACACTAAAGTATATTATGTCCAGTATATATTCTTTACCATGCAGTCAAATAAAATGATTAAGAAAAAATAAAAAACACATTATTAAATCGTTATTTTTAACTATATTTAATCGCAGTCCACGCATTTATATATTTTTTTTTACTATAGATAGGTTCGCGTTTGACTGAACTATGTCTCACCTGATGGAAATTGGTGATGTGGAGCACGCTTGCCTGGAAGTAACCTATTCACTCTTGACTTAAAGACTCCCAGGTTGTAGCTATCAGGAAACGTGGGCTCCTGCAGGGAATTTCACTCCTTAGCTGTACGCACAATAAGTCTACAACCATATCCAAATTTTGAAAGAATAAAATGGGTGCAAAAAATCTACAGAAACAAAATTGTAATTAACTATAACCATTTAATTTTATTTTTATCACAGTTTCAACCATTGGTTGAGTTTACTACGGATCGACTCGCCCGCAGTATAAAGAATGTACTAGTATTCAGAATACAGCATTTCAAGTTAATCTTTTTTGTCTAACACCTATAAAGTTCGACATTTTCCGGATCCCTACACACACATAGACAAGATTCATTTATCGATGGAGTACTGACATCACACGAACACATTTACACATACGGGTACCTTAGTGACGCCGGTGAAGTGACGTAATGACAACCGGATGTGATCAGTGGTGATCAAATCATTGTAGATGTTTGATTAGTTGTAGAGCTACCTATGAAAGACATGATCCGGGACAGATTTGTTTAATGTACCTAAAGAATGAAAGAAAAACTGTTACTGGTCTTCTTCTTATCGTGTGGGCAGTAAGGTCTAACGACCCCACACAACCTAGTGTCAGAGTTTCTAAACCGTCTCAAGGGCCTCTGATACGGTTTATTTGACGACTGCCATTTGGCGGCCGGGACCACCGCCTTATACGTACTTTCCGAAGCACGGAATCATCTTTTTATCAGACGATCAGGTGATTCAAGCCTGCAATGTCCTAGCCAAACTGGAAAACAACTTTATAAATTATGTTTCCCGTGGGAATCGAACTCACGACCTCCGGGTCACAAGGCAAACCCCTAAACCACTCGACCACGGAGACAGTTGACAACTAACTGAACTGATGTTAAGCGAAGATATGGGCGACGATGGAGCAAACTTGCTTAGTAGTACACACCTCAACTTTTGGACAGTTTTTATTGAAATTTGGTACACGGATAAACCATGGCTTGGATTAGGAGACGGGATACTTACCCTCGTTTATGTCAACCCCTCGTTTATTTCAGCATTCAATTAAGGTTTGCCAAGTTCTTAATTCCAAAATTTAATACTCAGTTCAGAAACCAATTTTTTTTTAAAGTATGGGAATTCATCAAATGACTCCTCCCGCTCTGGGCGAAGCAGAAGGGAGTGTCAGACTCTTAATGACTAAAACCCATCCGTGTTCCTCGTAATGCCCTTTGCGTTCCAGGGCCGCGGTGACTCTTTCGAACAAACTCCGCAACCCTGGCAGGCACTGGCCCTAACGGACCCCCAGTTCAGAAACCTGTCTTTACTATCCCTTGGTATCATATTATTTTGACTCTCGTTCCTCCTTAATAAATAAAAAAAAAACAAATGAAGAAGGCTGCAAATTGCTCTGGCATCTGTCAATGAAAAATGGCGTAATATAATGACAGTCAGACAAGCAGCAGCAGCGAGCAGTCTTGGTAATAAAACTTTAGTCGCACATTTTTTTCATTACGACACTTATAAAGATATAAGGTGCTTATTTTCTTGGTTATGTTTTATTCTTATTTCATTAGTAATTAAAAGTGAATTAGCTCAAAATTACCTATAATGTGTAGATTCATATCGAAATGCTATCAACCATTGGCAATAATGTGGCGAGTGGCACGGAGTAGAGTATTCTACAGAGAGCCAACTTGAAACATGTCGGGAGGAACGTTTTGAGTATAAAAAGTGGATGGTTATAGGAGTATATTCAATTTCTGTGGTCCATTATACAGAGTGTAACAAAATGAATGTTATACCATAAAAGGGGTCATTGTACAAAAATAATTAGCTGTTCTGAGGGCTTAGAGCGAGTTTTTAACGTACTCGATCGCGTTAACGTCAAAGTTCCCTTCGTTGGCTCGGCGTTTTTCTGGTGGTCGTCACTGTTGATTCAGGCTTTTAGGAGTTGCAGTGGTTGGGAATGTGTGGCGGGCTTGTTCCCTTATGTCAAATAATACAAAAAAAAATCTGTTCTTGTCACCTGACGGCGCTTATACAGTTTTAACACAAATTTACGATAACGCGATTGCGAACGTTAAACAACTCGCACTAAGGCCACAGTACATTTGTCGAGTTATCCGAACATAAATGTGTCTTTTTCAATTATTTTTTCGCGATTTCTGGGTTACAAGTTTTGTAAGTAACCATAACTTTGTAAATTAATAGGTACACACTGATTTAAAAAAGTGTCAGTGGAGTTCACGTTTTTGACTGACTGATCTCGACAATTCAAAAGTGACTTTAAATGGTTTATTTGAAGTAGGAGCTTTGAGTTGAAGTTTAAGGGTTATAGGGGTAGAAGAAGACTTCAGAAGTGATTGAAGAATAATGTGAAAGATGAAATGGCTAGAAAAGATGTCTGAAATGATGACGAATGGGACTTAGTGACAGACAGTGGACAAATACTATGGTATCTATACTAATATTAAGCTGAAGAGTTTATTTGTTTAGTTGAACGCGCTAATCTCAGGAACTACTGGTTCGAATTGAAAAAATATTTTAGTATACGATAGCCCATTTATCGAGGAAGGCTATAATAGGTTATATAACATCACGCTACGGAGTGGAGCATTAATGAAAAATGTGAGTCAGACGAAGTTGCGCGGTTCGACTAGTTGTTTTTGTAATGTATGCAAATCACTTTAAAATAAATAGTTTGGAAAACTTACCACGGATTGAAAAGTAGTTATGGTTACACGACCGCAGTATAGGCACCTACATTTTACATATATTTTTAACGAACAGCAGCACATAGTTACAGAATTTGCGAATAATATTTGCGTAGAATTGTGGTTGAATTATCTTGAAGAATGAACTTACTGACGTAAATAAGCTTATTATATGTATATAGTATACCAGTTATTTTTTGGCTATCAATAGTAGGTAATTAGGCGATGTGCAACCACTACATGGTGGACATTCTACCTAGAGGTACAAGCAGAAAGAGTTTTGCTTGGTAATGCTTTCATATTGCGTACAGCTAATGGAAGTGGAATTCCCTGCCGAAGTTTGTGTTTCCTCATAGCTACAATTTGAGAGTATTTGGGGTCGAATAGGCTACTTCTAGACAAGCGCACTCCATCGTCAACCACATCATCTCTTACCATTAGGTGAGATAGTGATTAAACGCGAACGTATCAATAATAATAAAAACAATCCTTTGTGTCAACTGTAAACTACTACATTTTGCGTGACATCGCACTGACGGGTTCTCGTACGTGCCAGAAGAGGAACAAATGGGCTCAAAGACAATATAATGTCCAAAACGGCACGCAGACATGCTTAAGTATACCTTTTAAAAGTTCTCGGGATATTAATAGACCTTATTGCTTAGGGAATAAGGGCGAACAGTGATCTACTGGGAACATTCGTGGTATACCAAAATGATAGATTATTGACACAAGCTTTATTATCTACTTCAATCTTATTGTAGTAACTCAAAAACTAATCTAACAGTTTAAAAAAAGTTAAAAAAATATTTTAGGTTCCGTACCCAAAGGGTAACCAACGGAACCCTATTACTAAGCTTCCACTGTCCATCCGTCCGTCCGTCCGTTTGTCTAGCAGCGGGCTCTTTCTCAAGAACCATAATAGGTAGACTGTTGACATTTGTATTTCTATTGTCGCTATAACAACAAATAAAAATTTAGTTTTATGTTGCAGAACCCTTCGGGTGCAAGTCCGACTCGCACTTGGCCGGTATTTTTTGGAAGAGGTAATCTTTGGAAAAAAGGGAATACATATTATTATACTGATAGAAAGCTACACCGCTAAATGCCATATTATTATGTTTTTTATCCCGGAAAATGTACAGTTCTTGTGGGATTTGCAAAGCGAGCAATGCCAAGGAAAAAAAGTTAGTTTGTAATTAAAAGGGTTTTGACTGCAATAGAATTTGAACCGTATCATGTAAAACTTTTTACGTAAAAAGGTTTTTGTTTTTCACTTTTAAGTGGTAATACTTGGACGACGTGTTCATCTACGCAGAAATTGAAATAAGCAAAAATGTTCATAAAATAAAAACTACTTAAAAACCGAACAAAATTTTTACGGTCAATCTGTCTAATGTTTTTACTGAACCAACTAGAATAACTCCAACTTCTGCAACATGTATTGATAATGTATTCTGCGATTGTGATTATTTAGATAAAGCTATAGTTAATTACCTTCAATCTGACCACAGTGGTCAACTGGTTACATTTAAGTATAAAGCAGCCTTGCAAAAAGTTCAAATACAATTTAGGCCAATAACAACTGGCAAACTAGCAAAATTTAATGGGACCTTACAAAATAAGTTAAATGCTCTAGGCCACAATATTGAGGATGCGAATAAATTTTATGATGGTTTCTTTTCAGTGGTACTAAAAGAATTCAATGCAACTTTTGAAAAGAAGTCCAAAGATACTTTCCCTAAGTTTATATTTAGTGATTGGGCGACTAAAGGCATTGGAATAAGTAGGGAAAGACTATATGATCTATACGGCCTTAAGTCTTTCATTAACACTGAATCCTTTAATAAGTATGTAAAAAAATATTCTAAGGTTTTCAGAAATACTTGTAAAGTAGCTAAAGCCCTGTTCATAAGCAACAAGATCAAATTGGCAGATAATAAAATAAAGACAGTTTGGAAAGTTATCAATAATGAAACTAACAGAAATAAAGTACGAAACACTGACTATTTACTAGAGACTGCGCATGGTGCCATAAGCTCTAATTTAGAAGTAGCTCAAGAATTTGTAAAATTTTTCACTGATATACCATCTAAAACAACTGAAGCTTTAAATTCTTCACCCGAGGTCTCATTTGATTTATTAAGAGCAAACATTCCAGGTTGTACGGTTGAATTCCAATTCAAACATATCAACCCTATGACAGTTATTAAAGCTTTCCGGCAAATCAAAATTAAATTGACTGAAGACATATGGGGAATGTCTATCAAAGTGTGCACGTCCATATTTGAGACCATAGCACCATACTTGGCACTAATATTTAATTTATGTGTTGACCAAGGGGTCTTTCCGGATATAATGAAATATAGTAGGGTGATACGACTTTTTAAATCTGGAGATAATAAAGATACTAATAATTATAGACCTGTATCTGTATTGCCGGTTTTCAGCAAAGTGTTTGAAAAAGTAATGCTCAATCAAATGCTCAATCATTTTAACACCAATAAAATCTTACACGAACAACAGTATGGTTTTACCAAAGGTCGTTGTACGACTGACGCTGGAGTCACGTTGTTAAAACACATATATACAGCGTGGGAAGAGGCGCAAGATGCCATAGGAATCTTTTGTGACCTCTCCAAGGCATTTGATTGTGTAAATCACGAAACCTTGCTCCTAAAACTTGAACATTACGGACTGGGTAAACTTGCACTCAGTTTAGTGAGGTCTTATTTAAATGACAGGCAGCAGCAAGTTCAAATAAATGGTGTCAATTCACGGGGTCTGAAAGTTAAAATGGGGGTACCACAAGGCTCAATATTGGGTCCGTTCCTCTTTCTGGTATACATTAATGATCATCCCCATCTTTTAAAAAATCAAACTCAAATGGTGTTATTTGCAGACGATACGTCCTTAATTTTTAAGATAGATAGGCGTGCCACAAGTCTTGACGATGTAAATAACGCCCTTCAGCAGGTCCAAAATTGGTTTACTGCTAATAATTTAGTTTTAAATGAGAAAAAAACAAAGTGTATCAGATTTGCATTACCGAACGTGAAAAGTATTAATTGTGACATAGTATTGAACCAAGAGAAACTTGAATTCGTCGATGACACAGTTTTCTTGGGGATCACGCTTGACTCAAGGCTACAATGGGGTCCTCATTTAACATCTCTTGCGGGACGGCTAAGTTCAGCTGCATATGCTGTCAGAAAAATCCGTCAATTTACTGATATAGATACCGCGAGGCTGGTCTATTTTAGTTACTTTCATAGTATCATGTCTTACGGTATCTTATTATGGGGACGTGCTGCAGACATCGAGTCTATATTTATTCTGCAGAAAAGAGCTATCAGAGCCATTTACAATCTCCGCCGGTGCGATTCCCTAAGGGAACTGTTTAAGGATATTAACATCATGACGGTACCTTGTCAATACATATATGAAAACATTATGTATGTTCGGAAAAATCTTCATCTTTTTAGTAAAATTAGTGATAGGCATAATTTTAATACTAGAAATCGGAACAAATTAGATCAACCCCGATTCAGATTAGCTAAAGTACACACTTCTTTTATGGGGTACTGTGTTAAATTTTATAATAAAATACCACTTTATATTCTCGAACTGAATGAGAGAAAATTTAAAACATGTATAAAACGCACATTATGTAGACAAGCATATTATAAACTGGAAGATTATGTCCTTGATAAAAATGCTTGGCTAAATGCCGGTCCTGCTCCACAGCCACAGCAGCATGGGTCCACTTGTTAGGTTTTCGATAATTGGAAGAAATGCTTACCCTTTTTTTGTTTCAGTCTCTGTAGCATTACTTACTCATTTACTTACTGATGGTTAAGATAAGGCTAACCACAGTAAAACGGATCGTTATTCCTCCGCCAAAGCTTACAAGGTACTGTTAATTGCTAATTAAATTAATGGTTTCATTAAAATTTTATGCCCCTTTTAATTTATGGCGAAGTATTTAGGTAACTGAAGTAGCTGGTAGGTTCTTTTTAAGTGAGGAGGTTGCGTAAGTTCAGGTGGTTGATGAATTGTTAATTGAATATTAATGAATTTTTATTTCCAAAGACGTTTTTATTTATTTTCCAACTAACAAACTATTCTTACAGGATCACCAAATACGATAGCACACAATTTAAATATATAATGAATTATTTCGATTTTGTAAGTTTTTATAATCAGAACTATCATTGTGAATTCAGACAGAAAACAACAGATCTATAATAATAAATATAAACAGTTTAAGTTTGTAAGTTTCTTTTTAGTTTAGTTTTTTTTACTTTTAAAAAAGCGTTGCCCCAAACTAAGAATTTCTCCTGTATCGTGGGAGCGTTTACACGTAAACATATATGTATATTCACATACAAAAACCATACAATTATTTATTTATTCAAAAAAGGTTCACCAACAGCTTCTGTATTAAGTGTTTCTTAGGATAATTATTAGTTTGTTAGTATTATATTTGTTCCGTGCGGGAATCGAACCCGCGACACGCAGCAGTCAACCGCTCAACCACTACGCCAACCGTGCCGTCAAAAGTTTCGTGAGATTAATCTCTGGATGTACTGAACAGATTTTGAAAATTCTTTTACCAATAGAAAGCCACGTTATTTTTGAAAAATTGAACCCAACGAAGTAGGCAGGGGTCAGCTAGTATATTATAAAAATATACCTTTTTTTTATTTGTGATGGGTTGCTCTTGACTCTAGTCTAGGTCAGAGATGACTGAGACAAAGTCCACGATGGAGCGAGCTTACCCAGAAGGAGCTTGTGCACTCTAAGTTTGAAGAGATTAGGGTTGTAAGTGTTTGGAAACAGACGCAGGCAGAGAGTTCCACTCCTTTGCTGTGCGCATTATAAAAGACGTTTGGAAACGCTTAGTGCGAGTTGGTGGAATAGCAACAAGGTAGGGATGGTAAGATGCAGTGCGTCTGGATGTCCGATGGTACAAGGGGGCCGGTGGGATGAGGTCGTGGAGTTCTTGGGCACACTCCCCGAAGTACAATCTGTAGAAAACCGACAAGCAGGCAACCTTACGGCGATGAGCCAAGCTTTGTAGCTTGGCATCCACCAGTTTTACGTCACCGATACCTACCTTAATTAGGGTCACATATCCTTTTTTGGGCTGTAATCGGGCGCAGGCTCAGTGCGTATAAGTGGATGTCACAAAAAATCTTTAAATCCTAAAAAAATATATGAAACTAGCTTCTGCCAGCGGCTTCGCCCGCGTGGTCCCTAGGGGACATACTCCCGGAATAAAAAGTAGCCTATGTCCTTTCTTAGGCCCTAGACTATCTGTGTACCAAATTTCTTTTAAATCGGTTCAGTAGTTTTGGCGTGAATGCGCGACAGACAGACAGAGTTTATTCGCATTTATAATATTAGTAAGGATTCTTCCGTTACTGACTGAGTGAGTGACTGACAGACAACGCACAGCCAAAACTACTGGTCGCAGAAAGCTGAAATTTGGCATGTAGGTTCCTTGGGGAGTGCAAAGGAGCGATGAGGAAGGATTTCCTGAAATTCCTACGGGAACGGGAAAAAACGGGATATGCGCGTACGAAGTCGCCGGCAAAAGCTAGTCATTTAATAAAGTGTTTGCAAACATTCTAAACTAATTTTATAAAGACCTATATCTAATATATAAAAATCTCGTGTCAAGGTGTTTGTTACCGAACTCCTCCGAAACGGCTCGACCGAATTTCTTGAAATTTTGCATGTATATTCGGTAGGTATGAGAATAGGTGGTAGGGTAGTTTTTTTGTATGGCAAAAAAAATACCCTACCACCGAGTCAGCTAGTTTATGTATATATATTTTCGTTTAATCTAATGAAATCTCTGGTACATAGTACTAATACGATCAGTAGTAGTATGAATTCTATTGCTGATACAAAACTACACTATCGCTAAGTATTAAGACTACTTTTTACCCCGAAAAAATGTACTATTCGTATAAGAATAAGAATATTTTAATTGTATAGAAACATGGTCTTATTAAATAGAGGACTGGGATCTGACGTGTTTCGCCATTCACTGGCATACAAATATCCGAACAATAGTAATAATTATTTTTAACAAATATTAAAAGAAAAACTAGTTCTATCATAACTTCAATTATTATAAACACTAGTTCTGTCTGCTCCCCTCCTATTGGTCTTAACGTGGTGATTTATAGCCTTCCTCGATAAATGGGCTATCTAACACTGAATTTTTCAAATCGGACCAGTAGTTCCTGAGATTAGCGCGTTCAAGCAAACAAACAAACTCTTCAGCTTTATATATTAGTATAGATTTCAATTCTTATTAAAACAAGTTTACATTGTATTAAAGTAAAATTTATTAGAACTATCATATATTTGTTATGGAATAGGTCCCGGAAGCGAACCTATTTTAAATCAATTTTGCAAATCAAATTTGCCTTATTTTAGTATATATTTTGTTTTATTTTAAGTTTCTTTCTTGTTGTATTAGCGGTTTTAAAGATAGAATAAAAACTCATATTTTGCGATCAATTTTACAATAAAATATTCAATCATAAGTCTTCCCAATCACAGTTCAAATCTTCAGCAAACAACTCTTCGCGTCTGACTGCACAAGGTGCATAACCTCTGCTCAAAATAAAGGAGACTGCGCACTTTCGCCTATCGGTCAGATCTTGCATTGTGCGCCGGGCAGACACCGTGACGAACCGCGGTATGCCATATGTTGCAAATTGCAATTAAGTTGCGTACATCGACAATTAATATCGCATAAATTACTGCCGTACCTAGATAGGCACTGTCCTCTTATACTTATTAACTCCGTAACATAAAAAAAAAAAAAAATTCAATTGTTTTTTTTTTAAGCAAGCGTGGAGTTTATTTTTAGTTCTTCTCCATAAAAAAAAACCGGTCAAGAGCGAGTCAGACTCGCGTGCAAAGGGTTCCGAACGAACCGGGGTTCCGATTTCATTTTTTTAATATGTTTTTTTTAACACTATAGACTTTTTATAGGTTTTCCTGTAATCTATAGGTAAAGATCTATTATCTCCATTTTTGACAAAATTTTAGGGTTCAGTAGTTTTGGAGATAAGATGGTCATTTTTTGTCTAATTTCTTGAATAAATTCAAAACAATTTATTTTAAAATTATGAAAAAAAATATATTTAAAACCCTCACAGTAAACACTTTCATTTGATATGTCACACGATAATGTAATTTTTTTTTTTTTGATATTTACCAGTTTGACCCGCAAAAGTGAGCCCCATACTAAAAATTTAATGATTTATGTAAAGCGTTCGTATTTGGGTCACAGAAGTCCATATGTGTACCAAATTTCAACAGAATCGGTCCAGTGGGTCCGGAGAAAATTGGTTGTGACAGACGGACAGATAGACAGACAGACACCCGAGTGATCCTACAAGGGTTCCGTTTTTTTCGGAACCCTAAAAACGATAAACCACCGTTGTACATGTGGTTTTATTAGTGACCACGTTGAATTAATTATGCCTTATGACGTGCAGTATTCGAGAACACAAATATTGGTCTTGTAGAGCGATATCCGCGTCAAAAATAGCCTGTTTGTATTTTTATTCACAATGTCTTTGTTTACCTAAAGTGAAAGGCGAAATAAATTAAATTGATGTTTTAGTGTCTCATTCATTTTGTTCTATTCGGGAAACTTAGGTACCTATTCACTCAGAATATTAAAATAATATCTGTCGGCACCTTGTAGCTTTTTAAAGTCTTCAACAGAAAACAAAACGATTCCATTAGTAAAATTGTAATCAGTAGCTCAAGGACAATATCCTTTAACATAGAAGCTGAGGTCAAAGCACTATCTCTTTAAAAACATAAAATTTTATCATTGTCTATGTCCACCTGTGTTTATTTTCGCCTTCAAATCCAACCCACGCTAATAAAAATTATTTAAATTATGCAAATCACAAGACAACGGTCTTTAATCTAAAATCATGATAACTTAACGCTTGGTCTTATCGTCTGTCATAATATCTACACAATAGAGTTTATCTTTATTTTATTATAATTTATATTAAGCAGTTGAGTGATAAAAATAACGGGTTTTAGGTAAAAAGAGGCCATTTTGGATAGTCATTGACCGTTTTTTTTTTACTATTAAAAGGTATACGTTTAATCACTATCTCACCTGATGGTAAGCGATGATGTGGTTGAAGATGGAGCACGTTTGCCTAGAAGTAACCTATTCACTCTTGTCTTAAAGACTCCCAGGTTGTAGCTATCTAGAAACACAGACTCCGGCAGGGAATTCCACTCCTTAGCTGTACGCACTATGAATGTGTTCCCAAAACGTTTTGTGCGTGTGGGTGGGATGTCCACCATGTACCGGTGGCGCATTGCCGTTCGTCTTGTGGTCCGATGTTGGACTGTGTTCGAAACAAATGAATGTTGGGATATGGTATTCTAGAAGGGCACTAGGTACCTACCTACTTTGAGGAGCTCGTTGCTAAGGAATAACAGCCACATGGGTTGATCTCTAATAACTTCAAAACCATATATTTTAAATTTATCTCTATATATCTCCGAAACTACTGAGGCTAAAATTTTGAAAAAAAAAAATGAATATAATAGAGCTTTACCTATAGATAACAGACAGGAAAACCTGTAAGAAGTCTAAAGTGTTAAAATAATATGTTAAAAATAAAATTCGTTCGGAACCCTTTGCACGCGAGTCCGACTCGCATTTGGCCAGTTTTGTTTTTAAAATGAATGTGTAGGTAGTAGTCATTGGATAGATGAAGTGGGCTGTCGTTGTAAAATGGCACCATGTATTATTGGGAAAACGCTAGGCAGATGATGATGAGGTACCTACCCACCTACTGTATTCGCCCTAGAAAGGTTTTTATAATAACACACTGAAATTACTTTACGCGATGTATACAAAATTCATATTTTAGGTATATACATTTGTATTCAATCTTCTCATTCAATTCACAATTTAAATTATAATTAGATACTTTCTATGTGCTATGGACACCATTCCAAGGCGAATAGGATTTAGCTGGAAAATCTGATTCAAGTATTTTTTATGGGCAGAAACCATAGTAAACTACATTCTTACCTGAAATATTCGTTAAAAAATAAATGTTTTAAAATTAGATTAATAAGTTACAAATTAGAGGTTAACAGAACGTATAACTGATGATAGTTAAAAAAAACACACAAGCGAAGAAATGAAGCAAAATAATAAAAAGAATAATAAACAATAAGTAGCACTTTAATAAAATAATAAAAGCCGTGAAAGTATTAACGGTACTTCACAAAAGAAAGTCAATTACCATCACCAATCAATCTTTGAATCAATTAATTTCAATTAATGAATTAATTGATTAACTGTTATCCAATAAATTGTTATTACAACTAGCGATGTTGGTTCCGTTTCGAATAAGAAACTCCTTTCAGTTGTAAAACTCAACACTGTTACTGCATTCGCATAATCAAAACGATATTTTTATTTGATTTTTATGCGAGGATTTTCATTTTTTATTTTTCTTGTTTTAAAAATATCATACGGTTGCAGTATTTTATTGGTTTAGTCTTTTTGAAAGATTTTTTTTTTGGATGTTTTATGGTTTTATTGAATCTGACATGGATTCGGTAGCACTCGTAAAATAAATGAAATTAAAATAATATACTCTTTATATTAGTTGGTAAGTATGTGACCATGTAGGTACATACTTACCAACTAATATAATATGTAGGAGGTACGGTCAGAGACAAAAATGAATTTACAAAGCTATTTTACATATTATTGCCAAGGTTGGTCTGTGTATGTGTGACCATCTTAACATACCGAGTTTCCTCCGTGCCTCGGAAAGCACGCCAAGCCGTTGGTCCCGACTGTCATTTGTAGATCTTTGGCAGTCGTTACGGATTGTCAGAAGCAGTAAATCTGACACCAGTCTTGTCAAGAACTGCCGTATTGCCCAGTTGATGGGTTGTGGAGGTCTGGTAAGCAGCCGCTCTACGTAAAATACTGGTATTCAGCTGAATCCGGTTTGACTGGAAGCCGACCTCAATGTAGTTGGGAAAAAGCAAGGCAGATGATGACTTTTACATATTATAATCATCATAAATTAGAGACATAAAAACGGTTCGATTCCCACGGGAAGCACTTTTAAAGTTGTTTCCAGTTTGGCTAGGACATTGCAGGCTTGAATCACCTGATTGTCTGATGAAAAGACGATTCCGTGCTTCGGAAGGCACGTATAAGCCGGTGGTCCCGGCCGTCAAATGGCGGTCGTCAAATAAACCATGTCAGAGGCCCTTGAGGCGGTTTAGAAACTCTGACACTAGGGTGTGTGGGGTCGTTAGACCTTACTGCCCACACGATAAGAAGAAGAAGAGAGACATAAAATGATTCGATACATCAGCTTTTAGGAATTTCACGTATTAACCAGTTTGTATTATGTATTTTAAAAGATATTTCATTTTCATCTTGAACTTAAAATGGTTAAAATATAGATTAATAAAACCATATTTTTAATTGATTTTTTTGCTGGCTTTACTAAATTTTATAATAATTAATGTCTATGTACATTTACAAATTAACTCGGTATATACCCTTACTTAATTCCTTAACAATCTGTTATAAGACCAAAACCGATATAACACATGCTACAATTAATTAAAACTGAGACTCTTTCACCATCCCATCTTCTTAGCACGGCGGGCTGTGCTGGAGCGGCTGCTGCAGGTGCAGAAAACCTCAAACGGCGCAAATATAACAACTTAATTGGGAGTTACATATTTGAGCCGTTTGGCGTTGAAACACTAGGCCCATGGGGTCCGAGTGCGCATCGAGTCTTTCGGGACATTAGCAAACAACTTGTCGACTGTTCACGTGACCAGAGGGCTGGGCTTTTTTTCAGCCAAAGAATCAGCATTGCCATTCAACGCGGCAATGCTGCCAGTGTTCTGGGCACTTTTGCCACTGACAGTGATGTGGATTATTTTTTGATGCCCAATGATTTATTTTGATTTTATATATAATTTCGTGTTAATGAGTGTATATAGTTAATACATAAACAATGAATAAAAAATAGACTCTTTCATCATTACAAATGCATCATAAATCTTGTAGCTTTGCATACACACACATACACATATCCTATACAATATAGACACACCCTCTCACTACAACGTCAGTGGATTTCTCAGCTAAAATAGTACATAAAACCATTCCAGTATCGGACATCAAAACCAAAGATTAACATAGACTTTAACATACAGAATTTTTGTGGTCTATTCCAAATAAGGTTCCTATCTAAAAGACTAGGTATTTAGGTCGGAGAAATAAAATGAACAGTATTTTATTTAGAAAAATAAATAGGTTTTTATTTTTTGATGTTTTGAAAACACATATTTTGGAGATTCATGAAAACATTAATATCGTTATTAAAATATTGTCAAGCCTCTCTACAATTTAAGTTAATAATTACATAGATATTATTTAAATAAATCAAAAGCTTATTTTTGATTAAATCTAAATAGTTTTGTAAGTTTTATTATGGCTGGCGAATACTGGCGGTCATAAAAATAATATTTTATTTACTTTTTTTTTGTATAGTACACTAGTGGACGTCACGCGGTTTCACCCGCGTAGTTCCCGTTCCCGTGGGAGTACGGGGATAGAATATAGCCTATGTTACTCCCTGATAATGTAGCTATCAATTGCTGAAAGAATTTTTCAAATCGGTCTAGTAGTTTCGGAGCCTATTCAATTCAAACAAACAAACAAACAAATCTTTCCTTTTTATAATATTAGTGTAGATTAAAAAGTATTGATGAGCGAATACTAGTAAAATACTGTTTTTATTAACATTAGATTTGGGGACTCTAATTCCAAAACCCAGCACTATTTAGGTTTAATTCAAACGACATACAACACTAGCCTATCAATTCAAACTTGACAACATACTATGTTGCCCGCAATTGTTCGCGTGTAAGAGGGAGCGAGACATCATGGAAGAAAGAGGCAGATAGATTATCGCTTTTAGCTTAGGCGACGGGCGGAGCTTAGAGCCACGCCCACCTATCGATCCGTGCGAGGTATAATTTATTCATAATTTCTGTTATTATGTCCCTCTTTTGAATAATGTTATTCGGCGCAGCGCTAGAGGGTTAACCGTCGTTGTAGTATGAAGAACGAATGTACCTGGATTGATTTTTTGTTCGATAACTAGGGACTAATGACCAATTAATTGCTATGTGGAATCGCCTATTTATTTCCTGCTAAATGTGTAGGTTCTCGTCTATCTTTTTAGTTATATCAGACAGGAAAAAATATACCAACTAAATGTTCATAATGGGTATGAATATGTCAATTATTTGAACAAAATAGGATAATACTCAATTATAAAATACTTATTACGCAAATATTAATAATTTGAGTCATTAAAATTATTCTAAAATCCATTAAATTAATTTTGTTGTTGGTCTGTCAGACTTCTGCCTACCCATAGGTACCTACTAGATACCATTGAGTTAATAATATCTTTAAAACTTACCTCCTAGATGCTCCTGATTTTTCTTTAAGAAAAAACTACAATACCAGAATATTGCCATTTTTTTAAATTAAGATCTATCTTTAATCAAGTAGAAAATTAACAAATACACTAAACTAACAACAAACTAAAATATAGCATAAAAATTCGTCCTCAACGCTGTCAGCTGGTAATGTGACCAAGAGACTGGCGGCATTGCCACGTTGAATGACAATACTTAATCTCTGCCAAAAGTAAAAGCCAGCTCTTGGGTCACGGAAAGTCTCAACCAGCCGTTTCGAAATTTCTTTGATAAGGCTGTGAGCACAAGAGCCCCACGGCCCGAGGGTTGCCTAAAATCAGTAAGGAGCGTTACTAGCTCATGAAGCCAAAATGTGGAACTGTCTGCCCGCATCTGTGTACCCTACCACCTATTATGACTTATCAGCCTTCAAAGCGAGACTGACCAGAGTCTCCACACAAGTAATAATCTGTCAGCGGTAGCGTGGCGAAAGCAATTGTCAAACTGTCAAAACTGTGTGACATTGACAAACGCTGGCGAAATGCCACGTGATCAGTATTTAATATTTTGTCACTAGCTGACCCGCGCAACTTCATGTTCATATTCATCTTTATTGGCAAGCCATAATGTAATGTGTGAAGATCTTGTAATAGGCTTAAAGCTAGGAACTACGGACCCTGTAGAGCACAGCAAAAGTATAAAATTAATGCAAAATAAAATTAATAGATAAGTTAACAATTTTAAAGCTTGTCCTTATTATTAATAGACTTAATTATAGCATATTGAGATAACAGTTATGGTTAAACAATTATTTGGTAAGATTAAAATATACTTAACATATTTTTGTTCTATTTATTGCTCTATTTAAGCGTATTGTTATAGCCTATATAGGTATAGCCTTCCTCGACAAATGGGCTATCCAACACTGAAACATTATTTCAATTCTAAACAGAAGTTCCTGAGATTAGTGCGTTCAACCAAACAAACTCTTCAGCTTTAGATATGTAATACTAGTTGACCCGTGTAACTTCGTCTGCTCCGCTCCTATCGGTCTTAGCATGATGATATATAGCCTATAGCCTTCCTCGATAAATGGGCTATCTAACACTGAAATAATTTTTCAAATCGGACCAGTAGTTCCTGAGATTAGCGCGTTCAAGCAAACAAACAAACTCTTCAGTTTTTTATATTAGTATAGATAGAGTATAAATAGCTTTTGCCCGCGACTTCGAATTTTTTTTTCCGTTCCCGTAAGAGTTTCAGAAAGAGTTGCACTAAGAGAGGATAGTGCTCCCCTAAACTCCCAAAGGAAGCTACGTGCCAAATTTCAGCATTCTACGATCAGTACTTTCGGCTGTGCGATTTCTGTCGGTCACTCAGTAACGGAAGAATTATATATATAGGTATAGCGATTAGTATAGATTTCGACCGTCAGTTCGCTAATAGAATTGCACTTTGTCTAACCATTGGGCATTTCGGCTAGTATAATCTCATTTTGTTTGAGCCCTATAAGTACTGAAAAGCTACTTATAACTTCACCTAAGCTATAGGTCTGGATTCTGTGTCCGTGTTTCTCTTCTGAGAAATACAAGCTCCGGTAGAAAATTTCACAACTAACATGCAATGAAAATAAGTAAAGATAAAGATGCATTTATTTGTATAAACATGTGTAACATGATACATAGATATATGCACATATGGATGGAATCAAGTTTAAGGTTCAACATGTTTTGCCATATTCGGCGTACAAAATATGTAATTATAAAACTTTTTTGGAATTAGGAAATCATTAAAATATAGTCAAAATACAATTCAAATACATTATTATAGTCAATACAAGAATATAGTAAAAAAATACTTAAAATAATTAAATTACATTCCTTCTTTTTTTAATATTATTCAAGTATCTAAATTCATAATTTGTCATTCAAAAACTCTGTAACATTATAATATCCCTTAATAATTAGCAATTTTTTTAGTTCTCTCTTGAATTAATTAGTATTCATTATCTTAAGGGAATTAGGAATTTTATTATATATTAACGGGGCCATGCATATTACACTTATTTTTAGAAATGCTGTTTTGGCGGGGAGTGATTGCACCCAAAGTCTGTACTTCTCACGTCTATTTCTTCCTGCATTATTATTCAGAAAGGGAAACAAATGAGGATTGTTTTTTACAAATATCGATATTTCTAAAATGTAAAGTGACGGAAGTGTTAGAATTCTGTGCTGTATAAACATTGGTTTGCAACTGTCAGTAGTTTGTAACCCAAACATAGCCCGTATACAACGCTTTTGTGCTTTGAACGCAGTGTCCTTCAGAGTAGAGTTACCCCAGAATATTATTCCAAATCTTAACACTGATTCAGCAAGCCCGTAATATGCTGTAAGTAAAGCATTTGAGTTGACAGTCGGCGCCAACTTATAAAGAGCATATGACGAAGTACTAATTTTTTTACAAAGTTCATTAATGTGAGTTTTCCAATTTAATTGTTTGTCAATGATTAATCCTAAAAATCGGGCTGTTTCAACCTCTTGTATTATGTTATCTTTGTATACTTAATTAAAATCTCTGAACTAAATTCAAATCTCCTTTCGAACCTCCACTAACTCGTCAATTCTTCCACAGAAAAGCTGCGCCTCTCGCTGTGCGTGGGCTGCGGCGGCCAGATCCACGACCAGTACATCCTGAGGGTGGCGCCGGACCTAGAGTGGCACGCCGCCTGTCTGAAGTGCCAGGAGTGCCGCCAGTTCCTCGACGAGTCCTGCACTTGCTTCGTCAGGGATGGGAAGACGTACTGCAAGAGAGATTATACTAGGTAAGAGTGTATAAAACTTCATTCAGAAAGGCGGAACGGGTATATGTTACGGAAAGAAAGAAAGAAAAAATACTTATTTGACGACAGTCTATCAGATAAACGCATGTAAAATAAAATAAAAGTGACAAGTTAACGCCGGCTGTCGCTAAACAACCAGCGCTATGGCTCTGTCTCGCACATGAGTTAGGACTCGTCGCCATCGATGGCCATTAGACGCATATTTTCCTTACCTGGGCCCCAAGTCTGATATTACAATAAGTGTCAGAATGGTCTATCATTGATTTCATAATGGTTGATTTTGACAAGTGGTTGACCACTGGAAAGTCATAATGACGCTTTTATATCCAGTGGTCAACCACTGACACTCCATTGAAAGAAATGGCATAGAATCTTGTCAAAATCAACCATTATGAAATCAATGATAGACCATTCTGACACTATTGTAATAGCAGACTTGGGGCCCTGTATGTATAAGTTACTAATAGTGTTATTTTTCTTCATTGCTTCGCGCAAACAAACGCTTTCCCTTTCTTTCTGATAGTTAAAACAAATAAAAGGATTTTGTCTAGGAGTAGACTGCAACAGTCGTTGTTTAAGGCATTATTAAATGTGTCGCCCAGTGTGAGAGAAAATTCAAATCCAAATGCAGTCATTCAAACAATCTGCCTAGCCTTCTGCCAACTAAATTGAGGTCTAACCGCATACAGCTGACTACCAGTAAAGGAGTGACTCCTTGTCAGTCTTACCTCCATAACCCAAAAACTGGGTACGATACCCCTTTGGCAAGAATGGAGTCAGAGTTTCTGGCTTCTGACTACCCCACCGTACTTGAACGACTGCCGACCCGACCTCGGCAAAGATCGGTTTGTACAACTGCTCTGAGAGTCTCAGGAATCAAAATGCTTGGTTCCTGAGATACCTTCCCGTGGCCTTTTTTATTTTACTAAAAGTATCAAGAGAAAACTGGTCTTCAATGGATGTTCAAATCCCTAGAAAATTCGAAGCCAAAATTTTACCCAATTAATTTAGGTATAGGTACCGTTGCTTGGTGCAGTCCATCTATTTATGGAAATTCATCAGCTGAAGCCCGAATTGAACTGTCAATCTGTGTCCAAAGCTGCACCAAACACGAACACAGACGTCTTCAATTACTCACATCAAAATTGGAATCTGACCGATCAAATATTGATTTTCCACACCTAGCTAAATGAAGACACGGTAAATCTTACTAAAACATAACAATCAAACGTTTAGAACACGACAAATTCCGTTCTCATTACAGATCGAACAGCAATCACTAATTTCACATCCAAAAAAAATATCGAGAGAAAAAAATAAAAAAAAAACAAAACATTGGTAATCGAAAACCCGCTTATCCGGCCGGTGTAAACGGGAACAAACAGATATCGTGTTCCCGCCGCCCGCCGTGCTGTCAAACTGACGTTTGTTTTGGCGCCAAAATACATAATGCTGAGTTGAGCTGCGTTTGTTTTCACTTCGGCACATCACAGTGAGACTTTACAACCACATTTTGCCGTTTGAAAACTTATTTCCAGTTCGATTTTAGTCTTTATTTCTTGGAGGTTACAAACTTTGACGTTATAAATTTCATTTTACCAACGGTTTTAGTTTGTTTGTATTAGTGTAATACTATATTTTAGCAGCGAGAAATGGAAGGGTGAAAAGATAAACATTAGAGGTTATTTTAGTGAATTTCATCTTTGGAGTCTGTGTATAAAGTGGCGCCCGACATTATGATTGACGTTATGCTATTCTTTTTTTAAACTAGAGTTTTAGGCATTTTGTAAACTGTTGATAAACGGAAGAATTTACGTTTAGTTTTCTCTTACTTCCAGACGCTAATGTAACTGGCAAGAAGGAATGTGGAGAAAATACGTCAGCATTTTCTTTCATGTTTTTAAAATGAATTTTCATCAATTACTGAGAAGATTTTTGAAGTTAATTTACTGGCTTTTTTAAACTTAAATTGGATACTATATTGGTAACTTTATTTTCGAGCCGTTTGGGGTTTAAACCCTCGGGTCATAGAGCCCTTGTGCTCACAGCCTTTCCAAGACTGCTAAACGGCTGGTTGACACTTCCCGTGCCCCAAGAGCTGGCTTTTACTTTGTGCAGAGACTAAGCATTGCCATTCAACATGGCAATGCCGTCAGTCTCTTGGGCACATTACCAGCTGACAGTGTTGAGGACGAATTTTATTATGCTATATTTTAACTAGTTGTAAGTTTAGTGTATTTTGTTAATTTTAGTTATTATTATTGTTATTTTTTTTATTTCATTAAAACCTACCCCCCTAAATAATTGAATACTATTTCTTATTCTATGTACGTAGGTTCCCTAGAATGCTAGGCTTCACCCACTTCAAAGTCGAAAATGGCATGAGAAATATCCATTCCCGTAATCCAGGACGAGGTCCACTGATGTGCCACGTTTTCAAATCTGTTCAGCTGTAAAGTACGGATGGACAGAAAAAGTTAGGTGTTTTTTTACTATTGATAAGCACGCGTTTGACCACCATCTCACCTGATGGTAAACGATGATGTGGTCGAAGATGGAGCACGCTTGCCTAGAAGTAACCTATTCACTCTTGACTTAAAGACCAGGTTGTAGCTATCAGGAAACATAGACTCCGGCAGGGCTTTTGCATTTTAATTTTCTTGTAGTATACATTTGTTTATTTTATTATAGGTATGAAATGATAAGCCATCCTATACTATGCGGGCTACCGTTTTCGTGTGTGGCTACCAGTTGGCGCCACTGGCAAGTAAGGACCTTAATTATTAGCATTAAATAAGTAATGTTATTACGCACGTGAGCAAAGTTAGAAATAAGATAATTAGAATTCCGTAAATTCGCGATGCGCGATTCGCGATTCGTGTTGTAATCGTGTGTGTGTGTTTAATCGCGAATTTACGGCAAAAAGTGTTACGCAGCCTCATTTTGTTCGAAAAAAAAAGAAGAACGTATTTCCGACGGAAAAAAAACTCAAAGCAGTGGTCAGTAGAACCATAACTTAATCTGCCATAGTTAGACCGTTTTAGTAAAATATTTATTTAGATATGAACTAGGTACAGCATTAAAGTACTAAATATATACACTTAAAATAAAATATCCTAACTAAGATAAGGCGTCAAAAAATTCGTCCGAATCGCTGTCCACCGGAAGTGATCCCAAAAGATTGGCGGCATTGCCACGTTGTATGACAATGCTTATCCTCTGTCCGAGGTAAAAGCCAGGCCTTGGGTCACGCGAAAAAAATAAAATAAAATAAAATATTTGCAAAAATCAAAACAAATAAGTAAATAAACTCGCGCCAAAAGCCTAGTGACAGTGAAACTTAACATTTCGGGGACGTCATGCTACAGTAGCGCCACTAAAGGCGAATTCAAACGCTATAGCGTTCCCCCTCATTGCGTTATACGTAGATACTTGCGTAAATCTCAAGGATTTAACGAATTTTCTAGGAAAAACTATAGATAAACTGTATCCAAACATGTAGATGTTAACTATTAACCTGAATCCGATAAGGCTTCAGAACAAAGCGGCTACCCGTTACTGAGTTCTTAGAATTTTATGCTAATATCTTTGACGAATACTTAATGTCCAAAGATGCCGACTGTCTGTCCGTGTGTACAGATAACTAGGCTTGATATTAATCATATCTGACCGCTATAGTTCTTCTAATAGACCGCTACTTAAATGATTAATTGTTTTTAGGGTTCCGTACTTCAAAAGGAAAAAACAAAACCCTTAAAGGATCGCTTTGTTGTCCGTCCGTCTGTCTGTCAAGACCGTCTATTTCGGGAACGCGTGGAGATATCGAATTGAAATTAAAACCATATACTCGGGTTTAAGGTCCCTTGAAGCTGTGAAAAAATGAAACTTCTAAGTTAACGTAAAAAAAGATACGGTCGTTTATGCCGCAAAGACGTATATTTCGACACCCTCAAGGGAATCAAATGTTATAGGGTGTTTTCCGTTGACCTGGAACTATAAAATTTGGCAAGTAATACTGTTTTATACTACAAGTATAGGGAAAAATCTGAAAATTATGCATTTGGAATTAAATCATAAAAAAATATAGTCTTTACTTAAAGTAATTTGTACGGAACCCTCGGTGGGCGAGTCCGACTCGCACTTGGCCTGACTTTTTTTTAAATTAGGCTGGGAATTAGCACTGCTTCGAAGGTCGATAGTTGCAAAAACCTACACCTACCTTGCTACATTGTGTACATCTGTGTATGCCAAACAAACTTGTTTTCTTTCTTTCAAAAGTCATACCTCATCATCTGCTGGCTTTTTCCCAACTATATTGGTGTCGACTTCCAGTCAAACCGGATTCAGCTGAATATACCTAAGTATTTTACGTGGAGCAACTGTCTGTCTTACCTCTACAACCCAGAAACTGGGTAACACGGTACTTCTTGGCAAGACTGGAGTCAGATTTACTGGCTTCTGACAATTTCTGCCAGAAATCTAAAAATTACAGCCGGGACCAACGCATTAACATGCTTTCCGCGGCATGGAGGAGTCTCGGTACGTTAAGTTGGTCACCCATCCTCAAATCAACCTTGGCTAGCGTTGCTTAACCTTGCAGATCGACCCATTTTTTATGGGTGGGAAATCATCAAATGCCTCCTCCCGCTCTGGGCGGAGTGGAAGGGAGTGTCAGACTCTTACTGACTAAAACCCATCCGTGTTCCTCCTAAAGCCCTTTGCGTTCCAGGGCCGCGGTGACTCTTTCGAACAGATTCCACAACCCCTGCAGATCGACCCATGCGATTTTTTTAGCCACAAACTTTTTTTCAGACCAGACGAGACTTTAAGAACCAAAAAAATATTCAAAGCAAAACCCTGAACTGTAACCGAAATAAAACATTGAAACAAATAAAACAGGAACAAAAATAGACAATCAAACTTTATAATTAACCCTTTAAAAGCGAACCCAGGACGGAAACCGAATGTTTACATGATCGGTCGAAGCGACCGCGTCCATCATCTCGCGGTAAATATAGGAAATGTACTGAAAATACTCTATTTAAGTCAAAATCTCATTGTTTGAAGTACCGAGTACAGTGTAGTGATCTATCATATTAGAGGAAATGGGGAAGTCCAAGTGTTTTTATTGGATACAGAGGATTTCCTATGGGATGTTGGGGGTAAACATTTTAGGGTTATTGTTGTCTTCATTTGTTTTAATCGGAAGTAGAAATTAAGTTGTAAAGAACAGTTTGTGAAGTTTTTTCTCAAGTTTTTTTAATACGCCTGAAAAATGTTTTTCACTGAGTTCTTAGTTGCCATATCAATTGTGGCCAAAAGGCCAATGGTTGTACTTAAAAACGTACAAATTCAAATTCTAATATTTAAAATTCTTCCGTTACTGACTGATTGAGTGACTGACAGATAACGCACAGCCGAAACTATGGGTCGTAGAAAGCAGAAATTTGGCATGTAGTTTCCTTGGGGAGCGTAGGGGAGCTCTAAAGAAGGATTTCCCGAAATTGCAACGGGAACGGGTAAAACGGGATATGCCCGTACGAAGTTGCAGGCAAAAGCTAGTAGCAATATAATCTCAGCAGCAGTGAATGAATGCAGCAGTGTTCTACAGAACGATGGGGCCGAAAAGTTCTGGAGTGGCGACCGCGTACCCGAAGGCGTAACGTTGGAAGGCCTCCCACAAGGTGGACCGATGACCTGGTGAAGGTCGCGGGTAGCCGATGGATGCGAGACGCACAGGACCGGTCGTTTTGACGACGCTTGGGGGAGGCCTATGTCCAGCAGTGGACGTCTTTCGGCTGATATGATGATGATGATGAGCAGTGAATGTCGAAATGTGTAAGTGAATGGGAAATTAGAGATGTTTGTGACAGTTTGCAACAGCGTAGCGTTGTGAACGCGGACTCGCCCTAACATTACAAAAGTTGCCCCTCAAGTGTAATCTTTTGAAATTAGTTAAAGGCTGTGTACTATTCAAAGCATCGAAATTTACCTTAAATATCTAAAATGAGGCCCATGCCTTGCTTCGCCATTTGCCAGTCCGGTAGATAAATTAAAGAAATGATAAGAGAGTAGAAAACAAAATACATTTATTTAGCACAAAACTTACGCGTTTGCATGAAATACTCGTACTGTGAGGACCAACACTCTTACCACATTTTAGTCCTCCGTTCCTTTCCGCTTAGTTCCAATACACAAACCTCTACTAATTTAAATCCCAATTAAAAAAACATAAACAAAAATCACCCCAAAAAACAAACAAACAAATCTCACAGTCAGCTGAAGCTAGCAGCTACTGCGCATGCGTCAATTAGCGTAACGTTATCCTGCGTCGGAGTGTCGTGTTACTGTTTACTCGCTATTTGTGGAAGATGACATCTTCTGGGATGGGAGACCAGGCTGTGTGGTCCTGGAAATTCGTCAACATTCATTATTTTTGCATAATGATTTACGGATCATCTGACAAAAAATTAAATCAGGTGATTTTATTACACACTAGCTGATCCGTGTCCACTTCGTATGACGGTATTTTTCGGGTTAATATATAGCCTATGACACTCACAAATAACGTGACTTTCTATTAGTAAAAGAATTTTTCAAAATCAGGTCAGTATAAAAGTATAGATAATCAAATCAGCCGCCCGCGTTATCCTGGAATGCGAGGCCGTGGCTACCCAACGTCATCAAATCCTCGGAACGGTGAGGTCGCTCCGCGAAGCCTGTGACGCTCCCAGGAAACCTGTGTGCTTCTGGGCGGAGCTAGGCTGGCTAACTTAGCCAGGACAGCTACGCACAACGGACCGAATGGGAGTCAAAGTGCGTAAAATGGAGTCCCTACGCTACTCTACACATAATCACACACAATTACACACACATAACACACAATTGCTAGACACAAAATTTCTAGATCCTTGAGATCATCGGAAAATCTAAAGTTAAGTATTCGTATGCATTCCACTTCCTTCTTTGACAAATCTTTCACTATACAAGCAGCTCGTTTGTATTATAATTACCCATAGAAGTGAGGCGTGCTCAAACGCTACCAGCGTTTAAAAAAATTGGTGAAGGAGCATTACTTTTCATCCTAATTTTTCCGCTCCTTTCTCAATTATATATTTGATATTTATTAGTATATTAATTGGTATTGTATTTCCGTATTTTATTCATATTATTAACTAGTGGACGTCACGCGGTTTCACCCGCGTAGTTCCCGTTCCCGTGGGAGTACGGGGATAAAATATAGCCTATGTTACTCCCTGATAATGTAGCTATCAATTGCTGAAAGAATTTTTCAAATCGGTCCAGTAGTTTCGGAGCCTATTCATTTCAAACAAACAAACAAATCTTTCCTCTTTATAATATTAGTATAGATTAGTATTAGTTAGAACGTTTGTACAATGACAGCCCAAACTCTATGTTCTTTCGTTTAGTCCATCCAAAAGTTGTCTGTAAGAGATTGCCTTGTGCGATAAGACCGCCCATTGTACTCTTGTTTTATAGAATTTTTACTCCGCTTTAAATATGAGGTGTACAATAAACTAGGTATATAATAAATAAATAAATAATCAAGAGCTAAGTAGTGGGATTCTTTACCGGAGTCTGTGTTTCCTGAGGCTGAGCCATTATGTTAGCGAATACGATTGACTGGTGGTTAATGATGGTACCTATTATCATCACTAACCATCAGTTCAATCATTCTGTTTAACCATTTCCCAACTTTGTCGGCTTTTCATCTAAGCGAATGCAGCTGAGTACCAATATTTTACCTATCTGGGACCCTATTATGACGTGCTTACGCCATCATGATTTAGCTGTGAAAAAGGGATAGTTTTATGCGTCTTGAATAACTCCGTCACCCTCCCACATCGTTCATCATCATCATACCAGCCGAAAGACGTCCACTGCTGGACGTACGCCTCCCCCAAGCGTCGCCGAAACGACCGGTCCTATGCGCCTCGCATCCATCGGTTACCCGCGACCTTCACCAGGACCCACACCGTTATCATGATGATTTTAAGATGTCATAATAGGCCCGCTGACCTCCAAAATACAATGACAGGATAACACGATAGCTGTTGGCAAGACTGGTGTTAGATTTTCTGACTTTTAGAGAAGAAAGAAGAAGAAGAAGCGGAAGATGAAGCTGAAGATGTAGATGAAGCAGAAGCTGGGTAGTTACGGGAAGATACGGGTAGTCACTAGCGTTAAAAATTTCGAAAGATAGGTACATTTTGTTTTTTTCGAAACTCAATCTCATCTCTCCAACAAATACAAACTGTAATTTTCGATAAAAAAAAAAAACAAATTTCTGGTTCGTCTGAAAAATACAAGTGTACTTAACACTTGTTTTACTGTGTATTTTTCATATTTAACAATCAAGAGAAAATAAATGCTATTAATTTGACAATAGTATAATTGACGTAATCGAATCAATATCTCAGTTGTCACAAAATAAGCACAGTTGGTATATAGTAATATAAATGCGAAAAATACATGTGAAAAACTGAAACTTGCGAAAGATTCAAGCGAAGATCCGCAAGGAAAGTTTCTGTATTTTATTGAAAAATACAGGGGCGTTTGAAAGATACATGTATTTTATGTCATTTTCAACACTAGTAGTCACCCGTCAAAGATCTACGAATGGTAGTCGGGATTACCCGCCTAAACGCGCTTTACGAGGCTTGGAGGAGATTCGGTATGTTACATCTGTACGTCTACCATGAGTTTTACAATCTATACTCGCTAGCGACTGTAGTTAAAAAAATGCATGAAAACTTATAAAAAACAAGTTTCTAATTTATTTGTTTAAGGTTTTAACTAACAAGAACGCATATTGCAAGTAAAACTTTAGTTAACAACTAAAAAAAATAATTATAAACTTGTTTTTTAAAAGTTTTCATACAAATTTTTAACTTCAGTCGCTAGCGAGTATAAAAAAATAAATAAAAATAAAATAAAATAATTTTATTTCAGACCTTGATCAATATGTTGTTAGTAATAAACACTACTTAAAAGCTATGTAAGTAACAGACACAATACAAAACAGATTTTAATTCATATATTTCTTGCGCTCACCTGACGCACCGGGCACATGCACATGTGCATGTACCAAATGCGCCATGATGGCGCAACACGGCTTATCCACTAATGACCTTTAGTATATCATTGCCGCTCCCACGCACCTTGTGCATCATGGATGCTGTCCTTTTCCGAAGGATGGTGGTGAAGCCATCAGTGCGTGTTTCCGAAAACATTCCTGATGCACTGCAGTAACGTGGGAGCCCCAACAACACCCTGAAGGCATTATTATACTGAACTCTTAGGGCGTTGTATGCCTTTTGCGTATACCGAACCCACAGGGTGCAGGTGTACAGAGATTGGCAAAAAGCCTTAAAAAGAGTTATTTTCACTTCTATTGTACACCGTGCAAACCTGCGGGCCAACATATTGCATCGGACAGCCAACGCCCTCCAAAACTCCAGGTAGACCTGGTGGACCTATCCAAGGCCCGACATCGGCAAGCGCTATATTACATTGAAACTTATTATCCAACAGTTCAAGGAAGAACTCGAAAATATAGCATGTCCTAATTACGTAAAGTATTTACTTAAAGGATCCTTCAAACGAGATGTCTATCAATGCTATGTTTTTATGCTATCGGAATATGATAATCTTTGTGTACGCAGATAAAATGATAAACATTGATAACGATGTGCCTAATTCATCATAGTTCTACACTCGAACATATTCCAATGGTTATAAAGATAAGTTTTGATATTTTTTTGATGATTTTTTTGTTAAAATATTTACTGTTTGTTTGTCTGTTTAAATCATTGTACAATTTAAAGCTTAAAGGAATACTATGATATTTTTTTTGTAAGTGATATTTATTTTGCAAATAGAACTGTTTTTACATGTATTTTTTTGGCAAATTTAACTAGGTAGCGCCAGTGTTTCTTTGTCCTAACTGCTAACTACCCTAACAAGAAACACCGAAACAAACTCAGAGGTCAAACTCTAAGTCAATACAATGAATGTACTGGTCAAATCATCTCAAATCAAGGATATTAGCTATCACAAAACGAAACACAGACCTCAGCAGGGAATTCCACTCCTTAGCTGTACCTACACACAATGGCAACCATAGCCAGGGCTGTCCACCTCACAGGCCCAGTTCGAGTCGAAATGTAAATGTCTTCTTCTAGGATATGCCATTTTCCTTTACCGTTGAAGAGTTACTTTGTGTGAGTTAACTAATTTAAATGCGGGACTTATTTTTTGGTACCTATTTGCTATCATAGACCAATTTCAACTAAGTAAGCCTATACTCGATTCATCATCAGACTCATACACCGTAAAAAGCTTAAATTCTAGTCTTGAATATTACCTACTTTCCCTTCAAGCCTATGTAAGTGTGAAAAGTATTTTCGTAAGTAAAATGAGAAGCTAGACACTAAATAGGTACTAAATAGGTTTTTACATCAAAATACAACTATCTACCTACTAGATACACCCACTATAAAAATATAACTATCATATAAAGTAATTCTTACACAATTTTGCTATATAACAAAGACCAATCCAATTACGTAATAGAGAAACATTTTTTACTTTATTACGCTCCAGTACCAACATAAAAATACTAGAGCATACTGCCAACATAAAAAAAAACTAGACCGCCAAGGGTGCCAACATGAAAGCTAGTATGAGTACCAACCAATACTGCCGACTTTCGCAAGGCTACCAACCTACCTATCTAACCTACAGAGTAAATATCGCTACAGGTATCTATCTAGCTATAGGCAATGCTTTTAGCGGGATTGCCGGGGGTGGAACCAACCCCTAAGTGCGGTCGATGACCCCTCCCAACGGGGTGGATTTTAAAAATACATTGCGCCATCGTTTCTCAATCTATTTCAGTTTTTGTAAGCTGGTTTTTATTGATGTTAATACGATTTTATTGTGGACTTTTTCTGTAAGAATTTGTATGTTTGAATATTGAGATTTTGATAATTTTGGACGTGATTTTTTTTGCTGTTTCTTCTAATATACAAAAGGTGGTTTAGTAAAGATCAAAATGGTGTGCCTATTTATTTCTTTCGGTACGTATTCTTAGTTAATTTACTACGGGCTTATAATACTAATTAATTTACTAAAGAAAAAATATGGGACGGGTTTGAAAAATCGAGTTTATGGAGTTATTTCCCATTGAAAGAAAGAAAAAGAGTTTGTTTTATCTTTTTAGTTACCAATGCTTTGGTTAAAATAAATGCTTTGACATTGAGTTGGAAAGTAATACATATTTGAAGACCGTTGCTTGAGGCCAAAAGCCGAAAGTATACCACTGATATTACACAATAATTAAAATGACAAGATAGAAAATGAGTTAATTGAAATCTTAACAAATTCTACAGCAAAACTTGTCCCTTTCTTGACAACGGAACCCTAAAAGCTCAACCACAAAACAACGATAGCGGGGTCATTTAGTCTTCCATAAAAAACTGCTCTCAATCATTCCATGGCATTCTCGAACCACTTCAACAAATTGATAAGGTTTTAACAAGATGAGGAAAATTATACGTCAATACGGAAAATGCCCTCATAACAGGCTGCCTACGTAAAAACCTCATGTAATTTGTGGCATTAGTGTATCTCAGGGTCATGAATTGGGTTCCCGCATCAGGTATCTGAGTTGCCTTCAGTTGTTTTGTAGTTTTGGGCATGGGGAATTACTGGTTGAACTATGAATAATTAATGATAAGTATCTTGACTTGGCTCACGAGGTTGTCGACATGTGGGATGTGAATACAGCAGTCATTGTGCCGATAGTCGTGACGGCCAATGGCATAATTGCCTCGACCAACACCTACGGAGGCTCTCGTTGGGCAGCTGCTAGTCTATTCTGTAAGAAACTATTTCGATATCGAGCTTCACCTGAGTGATAAAACTCACAAAGTGAGCTTTATTGCACACAACATAAAGATCTTCATTTGAAACTCACTTCGAATTCTACTGTCGAGATACGAAAATGTTGTTAGAGAATAGCACTACTGGTTCAAGGGCTTGATACAGAAAGCAGTAGTGATGGGTCGATGAAGGTTTTTTCGTCAACGAAACGTTAACGTTGAATTGCGTTTGTCAACTAGTTAATTTCGTCAACGAGTTAACGTGTTACGAACGTCAACTTGCATGAACGATAAATGCCTAAACGCTTTTATCAACGTATGCTATTGTAATGTTAATTTACGAACAATTTGATGCAGTTTGCGGGAGTTTTATTGTTAAAGAAAAACAATTTACGTACGTTGAAAATAACAAAACGTTGGGTTCATTTTCTCGTTTCGTCAAACGAGTTGAATTCATAAACGTCGTTGTCTCGTAAATCGTTGACGAATTCAACGAGTTGATTTGTACACGGTCAACGTTAATCCTGTTGAAGAGACATCAACGTTGATTCAACTAGTTCGTTGATTCAACGCCCATCACTAGAAAGCAGTACTCTTGGACACGGCGCGCATGGTTAGGAGGTTCCTCTCACAGGAGCCCTGACCACCGGTAGCTTGGAACCTGTTCCCGATACCGGTGGGCTACTATCCTTACTAATATTATAAATGCGAAAGTAACTCTGTCTGTCTCTCTGTCCGGGAGTATGTTCCCTAGGGACCACGCGGGCGAAGCCGCTGGCAGAAGCTAGTTTTTTATAATTTTTTTAATGAAATATTTAAAAATGTAAAATTATATGTAAATAAAATGAATAAAGGAAATTATAATAAAAATGTAGTCAAGGAGTAGTAAGCCCTTTGATCATAGATACTATAGCTAAATCGGATGCTAAAAGTTATCTCTTATCATGCGTCGCCATGCATGGGAGGCAGTCCAATCGTGGGGTGGTGCTGACAGAAAACCAAGATTATTAGACCTTTTTGTTATTTTCTAATAAAGGTACCTATGGTGCTTCTGCTGGCTTCTACAGAGTAACATTATTTCAGCGAAAACGACTGTCGAAAATTACAAAATGTAGACTACCGACATTTTAACCTTATCAAATGGCAAACTATTGCTGACAGCCATAACGATGACAGAATGTTACCGTGTCTCAGCCCTCGCGAGTGGCTTCTCTAAACACAATACCCTCGAAGAGGTACCCCTGCCTGGAATATTATCAACGTGAGACTGGACTGGGCTATGCTCTCTGGGAACTCAGTTTCTGGATGAGAATTGGGGTAATTTAGAGATTTTAAACCGACTTCCAAAACAAAACAGGAGGAGGTTCTCAATTCGGCGGGTATTTATTTAATTTTTTTATGTATGTCTACCGATTACTCCAAGGTTTCTGATCCGATTTTTGCGATTCTTTTTTCATTCGGTACGGTATACTTGCGATTTGATCCCGTCAAAATTTGATTCAGTTTGGTTCAGTAGTTTTTATTTTATGAGCATTTTTTCTTATTTCAATTTCTGCGTAGACGAAGATGAAAAATAAAAAACTTTTTACAAAAAAATATAACAAAACACTACAAAGTATAAAAAAACCTTAATTTTGGAAGTCGATGTTAAAAAACAAAGAAATAAAACCAAAAACACCGACTTCCGAAACTGAGGTTATTTTATACTTTGTAGTGTTTTGTTCCTTATTATTATAAAATCAAAATTGAACCCTATCTCCTTGTCCTTAGGTTATTCGGCACAAAATGCGACAAATGCGGCTCCTCCTTCAGTAAGAACGACTTCGTGATGCGCGCCAAGACGAAGATCTACCACATCGACTGCTTCCGGTGCTGCGCCTGCGCACGACAACTTATACCTGGTCAGTACTCTTTCATACTAAAGATCGAAGAGCCAATTCACGTAATAAGGGTTCCGAACATCCGTAAAAAACGGAACCCTTATAGGATCACTCGGGTGTCTGTCTGTCTGTCCGTTTGTCACAGCCAGTTTTCTCCGGATGAAACGATTCTGTTCAAATTTGGTATACATGTGGACTTGTATGACCCAAACATGAACGCGTTACGTTAATAAGTATTTTTTTAGTGTGGGGGTCACTTTAGGGGGTCAAACAAGAAAATTAAAAAAAAAATGTTTTTCAAACTGTATCGTGTGACATATCAAATAAAAGGGCTTAATATGAGAGTTTTAATTATATTTTTTCATAATTTTAAAATACATAGTTTTAAAGTTATTCAAGAAATTAAAACAATTATATCCAAAACCA
Source organism: Lacanobia wlatinum (assembly GCA_947578705.1). Lineage (NCBI taxonomy): Eukaryota > Metazoa > Arthropoda > Insecta > Lepidoptera > Noctuidae > Lacanobia > Lacanobia wlatinum. The sequence continues at coordinate 20,733,668 of OX388046.1, forward strand.
CTGAAGCTAACATTTTGAAAAAAATAATGAACCTATAGATTCCAGGAAAACCTATAAGAAGTATGTAGTGTTAAAATAATTTGTTAAACAAATAAATTGGATCGGAACGCTTTGCACGCGAGTCCGACTCGCACTTGGCCAGTTTTTTTTTTTTAAGAAACGTTCGCAATCATTCTGTCAATTAGAGGTGTTTTTGACATATCGCAACTGAGATATGAATGTGAACAATCCAATATAAGTACGAGAATAGCCGCACGAATTATAAACGTACAACTTTATAAAGTACGTCTATGTATCTCATTTGACTTATTGTTAACAAATGCCTCTGTGGTCGAGTGGTTTAGGCGTTTGCCTTGTGACCCGGTGGTTCGACCCTTGGGTTCGATTCCCACGGGAAGCATACTTTGTAAAGTTGTTTTCAGTTTGGCTAGGACATTGCAGGCTTGAATCACCTGATTGTCTGTCTGATAAAAAGATGATTCCGTGCTTCGGAAGGCACGTATAAGCCTGTGGTCCCAGCCGCGAAATGGCGGTCGTCAAATAAACCATGTCAGAGGCCCTTGAGGCGGTTTAGAAACTCTGACAATAGGGTGCCACCTTACTGTTGCCAAAAACCTTTCGCTACAGGGCGTTCCAAAGAAATCGACTTACTTACTTATATACTCTTCAGACGAGAAATGGTGAAAAAGAACTACCGAATGGCTCCCATTTAATGCCAAAAGACATCGCGGCTGACCAAGGTGAAGATGGCAGGATGGCTCGACTCCTACCGAAAGAACTGCCCCAACATAGTAAATGAAAGAGTTGTGTGGAAAAGGTAGATAGGGAGGCCTGTGAAGAGCAGTGGGATAAACTAGGCTAGATACTCTTCATAAAAAAATCCCTTCTTCTGGAGCAGTCGGGTAATAAAACTATACAACAGATACGCATGCAATTTTTAATTTGCAAAATGAAATACTTATTAGCTCTACTAAAAAATCATGAAATTATGTATTAAACAGCTTCATCCACGATAAACTTACAAAGCTTCAAAGATTACACTTAGAAAGAGAAGTCCGATATGAACTTTGGCGTCAAAGTCCATCTGTGTAGCTTAGATTTTTTAAAATAATTATAAAAAAAAAAACATTTTTACTATATCTCATTTGTTTTTCGAGCAATTTTGATTCTATTTTCACTGTTAGTATTATATTTTAGTATACTTTTAGATAAACAGTATTTAAAAAATTTTTTTTTTCATGCATATTCCCTATTAGCTATTACAATTAATGTACTAAATAACATGCTTTTTTCGTACAGGTGACGAATTCGCGTTACGAGAAGGAGGAGCCCTATATTGCAGAGAAGACCACGATGTACTAGAAAAGGTTGGTTCTATAAAATATCATCAACATCCTCCTGCTCTTAGCCCGGTTCATTTGACGTTAGTGCAGCATAAAGCTATGTCCATACGTTATATTTGGGCCCGCTAGACCCAGTGACTGCTAGGGCTGCGGAATTTGTTCGGAAGAGTCATCGTAGCTTTGGAACGCAAATGGCACGAAGAGTAACACGGATAGGTTTTAGTCAGCAAGACTCTGACACTCCTTTCTCCTCAGGCCAGAGCGGTAAAAGTCTAATGATGATTTCCCACCCAGAGGTCCTAAATAAATTAAAAAATCACCACCATTCTTATCATATTCTTTCACAAAATCTACCCTACTTTTTTCGAAAACGTCAAAACCATTTAAAAAAAAATCACGACTAACATACTTCCTTTAATAATTACTTAGTCGCTTCTTGTCAATCTTCGTTATGTACCAGCGAACATGCTATGAATTTGTCTAAAAACAGTGAAATTTTGTCCAGAGCGCGACGGCTAGCAGTACGACCAGCGGCAACGCCGAGAGCAACAACAACACAACGCTTAGCAACAACAACTCACACCATCCACATGAACTGGGCTCCATGTCTGGTGAGTAACAAAGAACTGTTGTTAGAGTAGTGTATACATAGCAACAACGTTGAGAGCAACAACAACATGACGCTCAGCAACAACCACTCACACCATCCACATGAACTGGGCTCCATGTTTGGTGAGTAACAACCAACTGTTGTTAGAGTAGTGTAAACATAACAGCAACGCATAAGGAACAACAACACGACGCTAAGCAACAATAACTTACACCATCCACATGAACTGGGCTCCATGTCGGGTGAGTAACAACCATCTGTTATTAGAGTAGTGTACACATACTCGTAGCAACAACGCCGATAGCAACAACAACACGACGCTTAGCAACAACAACTCACACCATCCACATAAACTGGGCTCCATGTCTGGTAAGTTACCATATACGTACTACATTAAGGAACCTGACATCACACAAATTCTGCATCACGCAAGCAAAGTTACTGTTATCCGCGTATATAACACCAACTCACAACAGCCATCAGGCGGTTGCCCACCAGATCTAACACCCGTCTTTTCGGAGAATCCTCCCTCATTTATGGAGCTTCCGGAACTTTGCACCCTGTTCCGTATATTTTTATAAACCTATCAATTTACTGTTGTCCGAATAGTGTAACAATACTACACTAAACTAAGCAAAAACAACTTAGACCATTCTCATGAACTGGGTTCTGTGTCTAGCAAGTTACTAAAATACTTATAGTTATTACTAGCTGACTCGGCAAACGTTGTTTTGCCATACAAAAATAAAATTACCCTACCACCTATTCTCATACCTACTGAATATACACACAAAGTTTCATGAAAATCGGTCGGGCCGTTTCGGAGGAGTTCAGTAACAAACACCGTGACACGAGATTTTTATATATTAGAAAGAAGATAATATCGCACTGTCGAAGCAACAAACATAAATATGTAGGTACAACCGGCAACGCAGTCTTCTTGGAGGAATAATAACTGGGAAGACCAAAGATCTACAAAGTTTTGGGCTTGAGTCAGACTATCTGTACATAAATATTATATTTTTTGTATATATTTGCCAACTTAAAGCTACGAAACCAAACAAACTTCAAGGAGACGAGCGAATTCTTAAAAAAACGTCTAAGGCGGCGCCAGTAAACGCCACCTGCCAACTATACTTCGAACTATTTAAACAACTGACAAAGCTAGCTCTGATTGAATCAAATAAAAAAAAACTTCTTAAAAATATAGCGCCATAAAGTACTCGAAGATATACATACTTACATAGTTATCGGTCAAGTTGGAGCTGGCAATACGGAACCTATGTTACCCAAATTCTACGGGATTAAAGAAACTTCACCACGACACCTTGTGGGAGGTCTTTCAACGCTATATCTTCCAGTCGTTAAGTTTGGCGATTCTTCGAGCAATATCTGTGCTCTAGCTGTAGGCCGTGAGAACCCGCTGGATGTCTCACAGGACAGGGGGGCTACTCTCTAAGCCCGAAGTCCGTAGCTACGGGCTTAGTTGCGGGCGTATTCTACTCCGTATCACCTACGGACTTACGATTAGTCCCAAACCCGAACTAAGAATGAATGACAACACGATTTGACAGTAACTATCAAATCGTGTTGTCATTAATTCTTACTAAGCAACTAAGCCCGACACTACGGACTTCGGGCTTAGAGAGTAGCCCCCCTGGTCCATGTGGCGATACTTGAGAGAGGCCTATGTCCAGCAGTGGACTTCTGCCGGCTGAAATGATGATGATGAAGTAAACTTTCAGGTCTCAACAGAAGTTCTGATTCAGAATTAAACTGCCCCTGACCCTTAATTAAACTGAAAGATGATCTTTTCAATATTTTCATAGATTTTTCGGCGAATCTTTTAATACTAATGCATGTTTCCGTAGTTCCGTCATTTAAATCAAACACACGAAACTCCAAAAACCATCTTACGTAGACACACCTATGTCCTAAAAATCCGAAAAAAAAAACCCTAAAAGATCATACATCAAACACGCAAACAGCGATAGCGCACGAAACCGGCGCAAAACACTAGTCTACAATCTTAACATCAACCAATATTAGATCTGCCGTATCATAGCTACATGCGATTACCTTACCTTATCGCTATTATCGCTACAAATTCGAGTATCGATAATCGTTTCGCGATCATGCCGTGATTTGTCGATAACGCCTTTGAAGTGCGCCGACAAAGGCACCGACGCGTTTGATAATGCCGAACAGAGTTAGTCGCTTGTACTATTTATCGGGTAATTAAAAAATGTGTTAAATCTAGTTCGCGTTTTGAGATAGATAATGGTTTGAAGTACTGGAATTGATAACATTCCTTGTTCTTCTTTTTTGGTGTTTTGGCAAGTTGCTTTTTAGCCAAAAGAAATGTCCCCACACTTCGTTTGCCCATACGCGGTCTTCACTCTAACACATGTCTGCTCTATCGACCGTCTGTGCATCTACAGACATGGCCGGCCCACTTCCACTTCAGCATGCTGATTTTACGCGCAATATCGGTGACTTTAGTTATTTGGCGAATGACTTCGTTTTGAATTCTATCCACCAAAGAAACGCATAATTAATCCCATATAATTATCCCGAGCAATTATATTATGCAACTGCCCAATCCCTAGGGAAAACTATCCCTTGTAATTCTTTTAAGCCCTTTCACACTGTCCAGTCCAAAAGCTGAAATAATTATCTCCAATTAGAAATGTACAAAGGTGTCATTGGATTAGTGCAAGGATTATAAAGGTGCCAAACAGGGATCGAGTGGACAAGGCCCTTAATCCCCGTTATCAGTGACCCTCTGATGGATATAGAGATGGTTGTCGCTGGATTAGGTTATTGTAATATTGTTTGTTTGTAGATTCGTGTATGTGCATAATTTTTGTGACTTTAGGTAGGGGTAGTGGAATTATCTGTATGTTTGTTTTTTGGGTGTGAATTATTTAAAAATAGATAGGATGAAATAGCGGAGACGATTAAATATAGAATACGTTGCTTAATTAATATTGAATGAATAAAATATTGCAGTAAAAATTGTGTAAAATACTTACCTGTTTTGAAATGTACTGCGTGCTGGTATCCGATACTTTACGTCCAATTTGTATTTTGGTAATTTCAATGAACAGACCATTTATTCTTTGGTTTGAATTTTTTGCGTCTTTGATTCATACTGAGAGTCTTGAAGATGCAAGATATTCGAGCTTGTTATATATTTTAACATTTTTTATTTAGACTGAAAAAGAGACGGTTTTTACTAAAATATACGATGAAAATTAAACTAGCTGTAGCACTCAAGATTTATTGGTACACGTATCACTAGTGCCAGAGTTAGGTCCATTTGGAACCGTCTCTTTTTATTTTAGTATAATTTAAACGGATTTTCTCGTTTTTTTTTTATTGAACATAAAAAAATCATTCTCTAAAGATCCATTCTAGCCTTACAACCTATGTTGACGATGCTACGTCGACTACTGCTCAGGTACAGGAGCAATTAAATAAAAATACTTGGACTGTATCAATTTGGTGTATTAGGCACGCGAATACAAGTTAAAGGAAAAAACGCGTGGTGTTTTCGTCTTGGTAAAATCTGAAGTATCGTGAAGCTCGGAGCGGGCGACCGTGTGGACATGCCGTGCATAGACAACCACGGTTCGTCCATTTTCCCTCAAAGCTATTAACATACAATTTCCCTTCTGCCCACAGACTCGGGCAGTGAATCGGGCTCGCACAAGAGCGGTCGCGCGCGCACCACGGCCGCGGCCGACGGCAAGCCGACGCGCGTGCGCACCGTCTTGAACGAGAAGCAGCTACATACCTTGAGGTAAGCATATAAGGTGGTTGCTTGACTGAGGAAATACTGGACAGGGAAATCGGGATAGGGAAGTGAAGTCCATGTTCTTTGCAATAAATTAAAATTAGACAGATTTTAAGTTATGAGGGGTCGAAGGTGGGCTTTTTTACAATTGATAGACACGCGTTTGACCACTATCTCACCTGATGGTAAGCGATGATGTGGTCGAAGATGGAGCACGCTTGCCTAGAAGTAACTTTTTCACTCTTGACTTAAAGACTAAGGTTATAGCTATCAGGAAACACAGACTCTGCTAGGGAATTTCACTCCATAGCTGTATGAACTATGAATGTGTTCCCAAAACGTTTTGTGTGTGTGGGTGGGATGTCCACCATGTATCGGTGGCGCATCGCCGTTCGTCTTGTGGTCCGATGATGAAACGGGCTTCGCAGAATTAAATTATGCAATTCTGTCGCACATTCTCCAAAATGCAAACGGTTGAAAACCGACAGGCTAGCAACTTGGTGTCGATCCTCAAGACTTTGGAGCTTCGACTCGACGAGCCTATCATTGCCGAGGATCCTCTTGGCTCGTTTCTGGTATCTGGCAGATCCGTCCTAATGACATGATCCGGTTAATGCGACCCTCGGCCGATGTATCGCATTTTTGCTTCGCGAACTTAGCTGTCACATTCCAGGTGTCAGTTGTAGATTTTAGATCACTCTACAAGTAAAATAGTAGCGATCTACTATTTATGTAAAAAAACTGTATTTATACTATCGGGTAGCCGATGGATGCGACGCGACGCGCAGGACCGGTCGTTGTGGCGACGCTTGGGGGAGGCCTATGTCCAGCAGTGGACGTCTTTCGGCTGATATGATAATGATGATTATCTTCTGTTACGTTTTTCATGCTATGTCAAAAAAAAATATTTAAAATTTGGTTTTACTTTTCCTTTACTAAGAAATTGTCGTAACGACGAGCGATCGACGGCGTCATAAACATTTACGTATTTTTTTTCACGCCTCAGTCGCTCTATCAGAAAATAACTATTTACTAATCCTTTCTACAATCTTCTACAGAACCTGCTACGCCGCAAACCCTCGCCCAGACGCTCTAATGAAGGAACAGCTAGTAGAGATGACAGGCCTGAGCCCGCGCGTCATCAGGGTCTGGTTCCAGAACAAGCGCTGCAAGGATAAGAAGAAGACCATGCAGCTCAAAATGCAAATGCAGCAGGAGAAGGTGAGGCTCAGGGTCGGTTGACACCTGGCGAAGTGAGTGGCTCACAGCCAAAGGAATATCAACAATGCTGCTTTGAAAACAGAGTCGAAAATTATAGCGTTGTTCTGTCCACATTGATGTTACTTTATTCGATTTAGACCGATATAACGCAGTCAGATTCGAATAAAATAGAATTGAAAGAAGGAATAGAAGTATTTAATTTTAAATCAAGTTTAAGTAGCGCATTGTTGGTGTTGCACTTCGCCAGGTTGGTTCACAAGAATTTACACTTAGTTAATCCAACAGTAATTCCAAAATGAATAATAGAAAAATAGAACCAACCCCAATAACAGACACAATATACATTGTTTATTAGAGAGCCACTATCCAAAAAGTACTTTTAGCACCATTGTTTACGTAGCCTCTCTTCAACCATGTTAGACGCGGCTGTAGTGTCACCAAATTCACCTGAATGCCAATATTTCAACCCCAAAACTTCGCCACATTATTCCAAACTATGCAACCCCAAAAGTAACAAAGAACCCTCTCTATTCAAAGGTCCCAAGTTATCTCCACGAGTACGAGCCCGCGATGGTGTCTGCCTACCAGTGGTACCCCCATTGACATGTCTCTGACTATCTGTCACCTGTATGGGGATGGTCTTAAAATGAAACGTAAGATTTTCACGTTTTTCTGGCTGACTGCCGTTTCCAAAATCTGTGCAATACGCTTATACTCCAAAAGTTATGGGTGGTCTCTAACAACCCCATCACAAATTCTCTTTACCTGTCAACCTGAGAGAATTAGCTTCTGATGAAGCCTTACAACGTTTCTGGACGGACCAAGATCTAAAGAATAGTCTAATCAATATTGCGATCAAATCTCATAGATAGATAAATGGAGTAAGTCATAACTCTTTAACACCAAGTTAATTTTAGTTTATCAACTGATAAAACCGAATAATTTCAGGAGACATGGTCTGATTCTTCATCCCTATAAATACCATTATTTGCCATGTTTCATTTTTTATAAAACGGCGAAAATATTAACCAGTTACATTGTATCGTAAATAACACTGATCGCACAATTTAGTATCGCCATTAGTTGAGGCTATTTATACCCACCCCATCTTCCCGCATCTCACCCACCCGACGAACAGTCTACATCATTGTAACAAATGAAACTCTCTATTGTCGAAGGTCCCAACTTATCCTTTGCCACAGGAAGGCCGCCGTCTCGGATACATGTCGATGGGCGTCCCGCTGGTGGCGGGGTCGCCGGTGCGGCATGAGGCGGCGGGGTCGCTGGCGCTGGAGGTGACGGCATACCAGCCCCCGTGGAAAGCGCTCTCGGACTTCGCCCTTCATGCAGACTTGGATAGGGCGCCGCAACATAGTGCTGCGTTTCAGCAGCTTGTTAATCAGGTTAGTATTACATCGTGAATAATGAAGATTGAAGCGTGATAGTGAAATATCAATATTACAAATCAATAACATCATCAGATCTATGGCTAAAGTTAAAATGAGAGACAAATCTATCGCCATAAACCAATAACCAGAAATCTAAACAACAAGCGGCTACTAATAAACTCTTTTATTGGAAACCTATACAAAATTGTAAGCCCAAAGCCCAGCAACTTTGTAGTCTTTTTAAATATACAATAATATATCCACACTCATCCATAACTTTACTAAATAAATTTAGATTTAGTAAACCACACATACCATGATTACATTTATTCCATGCTTTTATTTGCACCTAATTGTCAATCACTTGAGCATTTAAAAGAAAGACGTTAGGCGCAAGAAATCTCATCTGCCTCTAAGCACCACCCCCAAAAACCAACACAACACCCCCCAAACCTGAGACCTAACAGCAGAATTATGTGTAACAAAGTACTGTGATTATTTCCAGATGCATGGCTATGACATCCCGAACCTGCCGCCCCCTCGCGCCCCCCACGGCGAAGACAACTATGTGACCTACCTAGAGAGCGACGACTCCCTGCCACCTTCGCCCTAGTGTCGTGTGACATAAAGACTATAACGGTGTGAACTTTTGTGTCTGACAGTAATTGAATGTTGGCTGGGGAAAATTTAGAAGAAGTGGAATTGTCGGAAAATGAGACCGGCAAAAAGGTGTGTTGTTTGGATGCACCAGGTATGGTTTGGCGATCTCTGTTTTTGTTGGTTTCGTGAAATTTTTGACGGTGTAAATTGTGCATAAATGTGGAGTTTTCTATACACAATCATGATGTTCTAATAATTCAGAGTGACACTGCTGTGAACTTTCAAAGTGTTTCGCCAATCTAGACGGTTTCATGAAAAATCAATATTTTTAAATAAATAGGTGCAATTTTATCTTTAGGAGCGAAAATGAGCAACATCAGAACTTTTACCAGAAATCTATAGAAAATAACATGTATCAAGAGTTTTCAGATATGTTTTTTAAAAATACGTGGCCAGTTACTTTAGAAAAAAAAATACAAACGAATTAAGAACCTCCTCCTTTTTTTGAAGTTTAAAAGCTTCCGTACGCAAAGACCAATTTTTTTATAGATATTTCAAATCGCCAGTGTTTATTTTTTTTTAAACAGAAGCGGTTTAATCCAATATTGGAACTGTTTAATCCCACACTGGAACTGTTTAATCCCACACTGGAACTGTTAAATCCCAAAAAGGAATTATGTAGTCCTTAAAGAGACTGTTTAGCCCTATACTGGAACTGTTTACATCCATACTGGAACTGCGTAACTCTATACTGGAACTTTTTAGCCCGATTGTGGATTATTTCAAAACTGGACTGAAAAGTCCAGTATTAATTATTATTATACTGCAGAGGGCCTGGCACGAATATTTTTGACGTATAAAAACGTACCGTAAAATTTTACTATAGCTACAATACTCGTTTCGCACATAATATTTATTTGAATTAGATACTATATTCATATTTTTAAATTATACAAATTTTGTATGTTCCATAAAATTAAACTAAAATACTATGGGGTTGTAGTTTTTCACATTCTAAATTCACTTACGTTAACGTTACTATACGTCAAAATATTCGTGTTTCAATGCAGTTATTTTAAAATAAAATTCCTTATTAGTTTAAACCGGGTTACATAAGTACGTTTAGTAAAAGGTCTTTGTGTATTGCGAAGCGTATCAATATTGATTGATACTTACCTACAGCTAATTGGGACCGTGCAAGTATTCGTATTTTTTTTTATAATTTTCTGCTGAGACTTGGCAGTTACGACTTAGGTAATGGACCTAAGTACCTACTTCAAAATATTGTTTAAAAATATATTTTGAGCAGTAATAATAATTTACCTGTTTGGATTAACATTTTTTTTAAGCTTGTATAATAAAATAGATAATGCATTGAAAGAAAAAAAAAACATTGTTCGTGCGTCATGTTTTTTTTTAATATATTTTTTAAAGGAATCCAAATTATTACTGCTCAAAGAAGAAAGATAAAACATATTAAAAGTATCTATTAATTATTATAATGTGATGTTTACCATTAGTTTGTATTATAATAAAAAAAATTTACTTATAGTTTTAATCCTTACCTTTGGGTAGGTTTTTTTATAATTTTTATTATAAATGATCTGTTAGTGTTTTCGATGTACATAGGTTTCAATGTAAATATAACTGTATAAATTATGTATATGTAATTATATTTACCTACTAATAAATATAAGCGTGTATATCTAAGGCCTTCTTATTGATGTAAAAAAAAAAGTCACTTTTATACTATTATTATTTTATGTATTAATAATTGTCATTTACAATTACGTATCTGTCAAAAAAATGTAAACAATATTTTTGTTTTTTTTTTTAATTTCATTCAGTTTTGTAACGCATTTTTTAGAGAATTGTATGGACATATTTTTATTGCAAAAAAAAACGATTTTAATGGTTCTAACTCGATAGAAATTACCAGAAAGTTAATTTATTCGGTAGCTAATGACACTGTACTTAGATTGTGAGCATAATATTAATAAAAATATTGAGTACGTATTAAAACTGATCTTTTCGTCTTTATTCCTTTACTAGCTTTTGCCCGCGACTTCGTACGCGCATATCCCGTTTTTTTCCCGTTCCCGTAGGAAATTCCCATTCCCGTATAGCCTATAGCCCTTCTCGATAAATGGGCTATCCAACACTGAAATAATTTTTCAAATCGGACCAGTAGTTCCGGAGATTAGCGCGTTCAAGCAAACAAACAAACAAACAAACTCTTCAGCTTTATATATTAGTATAGATTGGTCCTTCTTTCCGTTTTCCTTTTAAATTTATTTTTATTTTATCTAACTGAAAGAACTCTGAGTCTCCGAGAGTTCTTTTTTTTTCTGTGAGATTTAAAATACTGCGATATCCGCGGGTCTATCCCAAACTGTTATGCAGAACATCACTTAAATACTGACGCATCCAGTATATTGTGTACTTCGAATTTAAAAGAAAAGGTCACTTTGCTCGCTATTCCTATCTAAATACAGGGCTCATTTGCACTTCTTCTTCTTCTTCTTCTTGTGTGGGCAGTAAGGTCTAACGACCCCACACACCCTAGTGTCAGAGTTTCTAAACAGCCTCAAGGGCCTCTGACATATAAAAAAACAGAAAAATTATAATATTGATAACTTAAAAGGGTTGAGAAAGTATGCGTCGCAATCTGTGTGAGACAATTGTATACCTATATCGGCAGTTATATTTAGATTCGGAATCAGTGCTTACTCAATATCATTATAAGAGCTAAGAGCACTAATACAGACTCTAACTTCGAAATACAGAGAAATACTCGCAGTGGCGGCGCAACTCTAAAATTTGATGTGGGCAAGATTGGAATTTTGCGAGGCCCTCTAGGTCCTACATAGGTAAGATAGAGTGATTTTTGAGTAGGTTTTCAGAGGTATGATTCTACAATTTGAGGGTGAATCGCGACAAACTCAATCGCACCGCGCCACGAGTAATTTTGATTTTCTTTTGACTTATTGTGCAAAATTAGTAAATATTTAAGAAGTAAACTAAAAGAACATATGATGTAAGAGCGAACGTAGTTTGCTTGTACGAGTAAATCATAGTGTCTATCCTACCGCGGCTAATATTGTGACAAAACTTACTGAAGTAAACCCTAACAATAAAAACTGGCCAAGTGCGAGTTGGACTCGCGTGCAAAGGGTTCCGAACAAATTTTATTTTTTTAAATGTTATTTTAACACTATAGACTTCCTATAGGTTTTCCTGTAATGTTTAGGCAAAGATCTATTATCTCCATTTTTTTCAAAATTTTAGGCTCAATAGTTTCGGAGATAAGGGGGGGGGGGGAATCGTAATTTTTCGTCTAGTTTCTTTAATAACTTCAAAACCATTTATTTTAAAATTATGAGAAAAAAATCTAACTAAGACCCTCACAGTAAGCCTTTTCATTTGATATGTCACACGATATTGTTCAAAAAACTTTTTTTTGATATTTTCTAGTTTGACCCCCAAAAGTGACACCCATACTAAAAATTTAATAATTTACGTAATGCGTCCGTGTTTGGCTCACAGAAGTCCATATGTATACCAAATTTCAACAGAATCGGTTCTGTGGATCCGGAGAAAACTGGCTGTGACAGACGGACAAACAGACAGACAGACAGACACCTGAGTGATCCTATAAGGGTTCCGTTTTTTTTTTCGGAACCCTAAAAATCATTTAAATAGCAACAGAAAGCAAACCGAGCGAGCTCAAAAAAAAATTGGAAATAGACTTGAATAAGTTGGATTTTTTTGGGGCCTAAGATTTTTCTAAGTTGAAAAAACCCAAAGCTGCGAGGCCCTTCGTACTGCGAGGCTGTAGGCAGTGGCCCACGTTGCCCACACCTTGCGCCTCCTATGAATACCCGGTCGAAAAGCCAAATATCAAATATCTATCGGGGTTTGGTTTCCGCACTTAGTCCTAATGTTGGACCATTCTATGTGCCGGTTATGACCTAATTCTAAAGTAGTGACAAGTCTTCCTAGTTGTGATCAACGCCATCTAGTTGTGATGTCGAAAACAACTGTCCTCTTTGGTACTTACTTATTTGAGGTACTAAAACTACATTATACTTTTGCAACATGTGGTAGATGGCGCTGTATAAGCTTCTGACGACGGTACTGCTGACGGCACGATCATGTACCGAACGACCAAGAAGTTTTGTGAGTTGTTACTAGATGGCTCTGACCGCTAGTTAAAGAGATTAATGATGTACTCTTCTTTGAGTCTACCTTTTTGCTTCATTCACATTGTTCTGAGCTTTTGTAGATGGCGCTTTTTTTAAAAAACTATATCTTTTGTTTGCTCTTTTAAACTATGTTTTCTTTACTGTATGTCTGATACAAAACCACCCATTAATGAAATACGACTACGCATTTCTGAGACAATAAACAATTGTATTGACACATTCTACTACTGGATATTCCATTTTTAGGAGTGAGTAATATTCACAGGATAAGTATACAGGGTGAATTTTTCAAGTGTGCCTTCAGAGCCAAATCCAAAACTATGAGGAATATCGAAAAACATTGAAATAAGTCTCGTATCATACTGACTGATACCTACCCAGGAATCGAACCAGTTGATTTTGAAAAAAAAAATCCACACCAGTATAATTACACCATCAGAAAGTGTAGCTTATAAAGATCAAATTCTGGGCAGTAATAACACATGGCAAACTAAAGGAAAGAGCTCATTATTAACAAAATACTTTTTTATCTTTAAAAAAGAAAAATATCAACTCATTTTTTTTCAAAAATCAATGATGCAATTTTAGTTTTCATCAACATCGGGAACGAGAATCTACAACTGCGTCGTAGGATTTATAAAAAAATATACTTACGGTTTAGATAGGTAGCTGTCAAAACATTTTGAAACTAATTTGTTAAAAATAAGAGCTTTCCTTTATTTTGACACTAGCTGATCCGCGCAACTTCGTTCACGTTACAATTTTCATTACTGCTCCGCTCCTATTGGCCTTAGCGTGATGATATATAGCCTATAGCCTTCCTATCCAACACTGAAAGATTTTTTCAAATCGGACCAGTAGTTCCTGAGATTAGCGCGTTCAAGCAAACAAACAAACAAACAAATAAACAAACAAACAAACTCTTCAGCTTTATATATTAGTATAGATGTGTAATTACTTCCCATACACCTGTACTTTGGGGGATTTAATGAATACCACAGAAGCTGCAATTAATGTAGCCACCTACTGGGCCCAAAAAATCTGAGAAGTTAACCATCGGACTCGAAAAGAAGAAGAAGATTACTTCCCAGAATTTGATCCTTAGGTATTAGCCACACTTTCGGATGGTGTAATAATACAATATGTGTTTTTTTTTTTCAAAACCAACCGGCTCGATTCCCGAGTAGGAATAACAATTTTTCAAAAATCCAATGATGCAGTTTTACTTTTCATCAAAATCGGGCTCGAGATTCCCTTCAGTGTTTTTCGATATTCCTCATAGTTTCGGATTTGGCCATGAAGGCACACTTAAAAAGGTCACCCTGTATAGGCATGAATTAAAACCACAATTTTATTACATATAATTTGTAATACCATTTTGGCACTCTATCTCCTAAACACTTAGATGACAATTTAAATCTGTTCTACATCAGAAATGATAAGACAATATATATCTGAAACATCAATGATTGCCATTATTAAACGACTTATAAGATAAATTTACTCGTATATTTTATTTAGGTTCCTATATTGAGAGATACATATACAGGGTGATAGACACATGGACATTCAAACGTATGAAATGGTTTCAGTAAATGATTTTGGACCTGAATTTGACGTCGAATTTTTCCTACTTAAAGAAAATGTTTGTTTTACCACTTAAAACTGGATACAATGTGTCTTACACCCTGTATAGTTACTAAGGTTTTTTTTTTATGTGGGAACACTGAGAAACTGCATTTTAATTACACATGAATATCTCTAAAACTATGGACAAAATGTCACTAATTTATAGTTGTTGATAGGAAAATGATGAAAATCTAGTAAATTGGGGACATTTAAATATACTGCTGGTAATTAAATAGTTTTTAAATACCTTATAAAATATTAGTAGACCGACATATATTTATATATAATTTAAACCATTTCTCCCGCGTATTATTTGACCGTGAATTTCCGGGATTAAAAATACACTTTTTGTGCTAAGTTACATTCTGTCTCGGACCTTAAGACCAATATTGGTCCCAACCACCAAGTCCGCTCGACCCCTTCCATTCAGCCGTTTTGGCTTTACATTCAAAAATTCTTATTAATTTCTTAAAACTAATGTTATCGTAGACAATTATTATGATGATTAAATGACAAATATGAAAATAGATTATTTTATAGACACTTAATATGAAAAATTACAATGAGATTGATATTATAATGGAGAATAACAATTCAAATGGTGACGAGAGATTCCTGGGAACTGGTAAATTGTTGTGTTTTACAATTGATATAGAAAATGTACAATGAATGCGATTTTTTTTATTTATTGTTTTTTTACTACTATTAAATTTTTTTCTAAGCTTTTCGTAAGTAAACATTTTTGTTCGGATGACTCGTTAAAATGCTGGAAACATCTGATGTTTTATATTAAAACGTAAATCGTATCTTTGATTTATACCTAATGCCAGGAAAAAATAATAATAGTTATAAAAAATCACGGTGTATTTCGAATTTACAGATTAATTAAAATGACACTGAGATTCTTATAAAAAATGGAGAGTGAAAATTCAAAATATTACGTAAGACTACCGGGAGTCTCACAAGTATTGAATAATTGCGTCTCATTAGACGATACTTAGTGAACTGGCCAAACTTCACCTTTGGAGACTCTATATAAATAAAATAACAATGAACTTATGTATGAAAAATCATCATGAAATGAACCCTTATAATCATATAAGGGTTCCGTTTTGTGTTCGGAACACTCGGGTGTCTGTCTCTCTGTCCGTCTGTCACAGCCAGTTTTCTCCGGATCCACTGAATCGATTCTGTTAAAATTTGGACTTCTGTGACCCAAACACGACTTTACTTTGACTTTACATTCAAAAATTCTTAAAACTAATGCTATCGTAGACAGTTATTGCGATGATTAAATTTAGCTATGACAAATATGAAAATAGATTATTTTATAGACACTTAATATGAAAAACTACAAATAGATTGATATTATAATGGAGAAAAACAATTCAAATGGTGACGAGAGATTCCTGGGAGTCTGCCATGAACTGGTAAATTCTTGTGTTTTACAATTGATAATTATAGAAAATGTATAATGATTGCAATTTTGTTTTATTTATTGCTTTTTTTACAACTCTCCAATTGTTTTTTCTAGGCTTTTAGTTAGTATACATTTTTGTTCGGATGACTTGACAAACATCTGATGTTTTAATATCATAGTTTATATTAAAAACGTAAATCGTGTCTTTGATTTATACCTAATGCCTGGAAAAAATATAATAATAGTTGTAAAAGATCACGGTGTATTTCGTATTTACAGATTAATTAAAATGACACTGAGATTGTTATAAAAAAATGGAGAACGACAATTCAAAATATGACGTAAGACTACTGGGAGTCTTACAAGTATTGATAAGTAATTGCGTCTCATTACACCAACTGAACCCTATTATTAAGCCTCCGCTGTCGGTCCGTCCGTCTGTCCGTCTGTCTGTCTGTCTGTCAGCGGGCTGCATCTCAAAAACCGTAATAGGTAGACAGTTGAAATTTTCATAAATTGTGTATTTCTATTGCCGCTATAACAAAAAAAATGATTAAGGTTTATGGTACGGAACCCTTCGTGTGAGAGACCGACTCGCACTTGACTGGTTTTATTAAAAATCCATCTTAAATTAAGTGCACTTGAGCGAAGCCAGGACGTGTCGCTAGTAGTTAACGTTTTATTGGTTATCATTAAGTAGGTGCACGAGAGTTGCATCTTATAAATTGACAATGATTGCAAGCGGCCAGTAGCTGTTGTCAATAATGAAACTAATGAACACTTGTTAGTTCTCAGTTTCAGGCGACGTTTATTGATCTTTAAATTGACGCAAGACTTTGCTCCCCGCCAGGGTCACGGAATTGTTGGAAAGAGTCATCGTGGTCCTGGAACGCAAATGGCATTTAGAGGAACACGGATGGGTTTTTCAGTAAGACCCTGAAACTCCCTTCCACTCCGTCCAGAGCACAAGGAGTCATATTTGATGATTTCTCATCAAAAACAATAAGGAATTTATTCCCATCATCATTTTGCTGAGCGCGTAAGACACAATTTCCTTTTCTTTCCTCTCTCTATGAGGTCGGCTCTTCTAATATGTCGGCGCCAAGTTTTTTCTCTCTTGAGTTATCGACTTAGGTATTTTATTTCCCACCCCTTCCCCCCCCCCCCTTTTTGGGGGAAGCCTATCTTCAGCAGTGGACGTCTTTCGGCTGTTATGATGATGATGTTGATGTATTTTATTTTGATCTAATTTAATTCACAATTATTTAAGCCTGGTGTCAGATTTTCTTGGCTTCTGATTACCCGTTACGATTGTCAGAGATGTTGTGTGATAGCCGGGACCAATGGCGTAACGTGCTTTCCAAGGCATGGAGAAAACGAGGACTGTAGTGCTATTCTGTAACAACATTCTGACTGACTGTCGTATCTCGACAGCGGAATCCGAGGTGAGTTTCAAATTAAGACCTTTATGTTGTGTGCAATAAAGCTCACCTTGTGAGTTTTGTCATTCAGGTGAAGCTCGATGTCGAAATAGTTATTTACAGAATAGAATAGCTGACCTCGATGAGCGTAGCTTAGATTTCGACCAATGCGGCTGTTAATATTTTATAAAAAATATTTAAATTATAAATCGTCATTATAAATTAATGTGTATTTTAGACTTTTAGAATTCATGGTCCTAATTTTTTCATTAATATATTTATTTTTACTTGGCTTTAATTTTTTACCCACAATGATTCGAAATTCGCCTCCATAGTAAAAGTTGTTAAGAACAGAAAAAACTTGCCAACATAATGTGTGACGTCATTGGTCATTAGGCTGGGCTCCATAGAGTCTTGCCGGTCCTCCTTCAAAAAGTATATGGGGCACAAAAAATATATGAGCAAAATAAAATAACCAGGCGTTACTTCGGAGACAGTGCGCAAACAGTAGATACATACAAGATCATTAAAAATAAATAGACACGTATGTTTTTTGTTGTTTTTCCATCTTTCGAAAAAAAAAAATCATATGTAATCAAATCAAAACGAGGTGATGCCCATTCTTCAAAAATAAAAAAAGGTTTTTTGTTGCGTGAAATCCTAATATTTAAAATTCTTCTGTATTGAGTGACTGACTGACTGACAGACAACGCACAGCCGAAACTACTGGGCGTAGAAAGCTGAAATCTGGCATGTAGCTTCCCTGCACTCCGTAGGTGAGCACTAAGAGAGGATTTCCCGAAATTCCTACGGGAACGGAAAAAAACTGGATATGCGCGTATGAAGTCGCGGGCAAAACCTAGTATGTTCTATTACCGATACTGTTGGGCGATTCCGTAACACGAAGTAAGAGAACAAACCATACAAACAAGATGAAATGACAGTTTACGTCATGCTCACTCCAGCTAAGTGTACACACACGGTGAGATTTTGGCTGATTACATGGAAGAATAAAACTTTATTTATGTACACACAATATACTTAAAAAAGATAATTCTTTGGAAGTCGGTTGTATTTTTGTAATTTTTTTTCTTCACTTTTTAGAGTGCGAGGCAGCGTTAACACCGTCCTAGCAATGATTGCTAACAGACTGGATTGCTCCTACATCCGGCAATGCTGTAGGCATATTGTTATCGTGTGAATGTTCGTGTTCGTTTTTGCTTGGTAATCAATCCTGTCTGTTACTGTGTTTTATGTTTTCTGTGTTGTATTTTATGTATCTTTTGTGTGTTTGTACCTACTTATATGAGTCTTGTTAAGTTCTTCATCAGATCGTTACGAAATAAATTAAATGGGACCATTCCGGAATAAACATCTTTCGAATAAAAAAAAAAAATACCAATCCGTCTATGTATGACGGAGTTATGTACGAACATAAATAAAAAATATAAACATGAGAATTGTTAAAAAATACTCACTGTCTCCCAAGCAACCCTGTATTATAATAAGATAATTTAGCGATCTATCGAATGTAGTTTAAACAACAACTTATGGACATGTCTACAGGTACGGTAAAATCTTGCCTTTCCAGTGTAAAACCTCTTCACTCTCTCCTGGCACTTCTCATGCATCTGTTGACTCACTTCTGGAAACAAAGAAAAGTGTCCGTTATTATTAACTGTCATAAAAACAATCAATATTTTTAACCTTTTCCCAAATAACTGTAGTTAGATTTAAACTAAACTTAGTGTACACTTATACTGAACATGAAGACAATGGTAGGCGCCAAATAAGCTTGCAATAACGATCACACATTTATTGAAATGCTTAATTTCTAAAAAATAATGACATCATGAAAAACGACTCATGATTTATTTATGTACCTATAAATATTTAGGAAAGACCTGGAGCGAAATAAAGCGCGAAGCTAAAGACCGTTCGGGATGGTGGCGCACTGTGGACGCCCTCTGCCCCATCTAGGGGACACAGGAACTTAAGTCAAGTAAGTCCAGACAAAGATATATAAGGAAGAGGGTAATGTACTCTATTGCAAGTTTATTTGTCGCCTACTCTAGTTCAAAGTAGCCTGTTTAATGAAAAGGTTTTTTAAAGGTAACCTTATGTGTGCATCGCCCGCGTGAAAGACAAAATTATAGTTTTACGGAGTTTGCAATTATCCGGTGACAGGTATATTAGTATGTAAGTTTGATTGTATTAGGCTGACTGTCCACCGGAGCGGAGAGGAGAGGAGCGGAGCAGAGCTGTGCCAATATTAACCAATAGAATTGCATAAAGCTACGGCACCGATTCAGTGGACAGGGATTTGCAAACTAGTTTTAAAAATCATATAAAATCGGGAAGCAGAGCGAGTCAGCGGAACAGGGAAGCTGAAGGAGAAGCGAAATGGGGAAGCAGAAAAAAAAACAGCTATCCGCTGAAACTACTGGTCCAAGTAAGAAGGAACACCGGGGTGGTTTTTAGTCAGTAAGAGTCTGACAGACCCCTTCGCCTGCCCCAGGCGAAGGACATCCATGAGGATTTTCCACGCGGGAACAAAAAAAAAAGGCCTAGCCTCCATTTCCCTACCTGGTCTCTCCTGAGCCAAGAAATTCATGAACCAATCAGTAAGAGCATCTCTCTCCCGCTGCAGACGCATCAGCCTCGCCTTTTTCACACACACTTCGTCATAGATCCTTTTCTTCTCAGCAGAAGCATCTTGTGGTAAGAATAAAAAAGAGGGCAGTATCTGTACGAGTTCATCTTGTGCTTGCTCGTGCGATGGGAGGAAGACCTCCAGCTGTCCTCTTAAGAAGGACTTGTAGTGATCTGCGTCGTAAACGAGGGCCTCGGGGTCAGGTGGAATGTATACTGGGTCCTCTACCGGTAGATCTTCTATTGGTTGCTCTTCTTCTGTTATTTTTACCATTGTTTTAGTTTCGATCTGTCGTTTGGATTTCGAGACGGGGGTCAACCTGAAACAATAAGTAATTTATAAATGAATGGTGTTTAAGATTTTTCTTGTCACTTTTAATTGTATCTTGGCCTAGATTTTTAAATTAGACTTTTTTTTGAGACAAGCCTGCCACTTAACGCGATTTTTCATAAATCCCAAAGATGCAGTTTTAGTTTTTATCAAAACCGGATTCGAGATTCCTTTCAGTATTTTTCGATATTTCTCATAGTTTCAGTTTTGGCCATGAGCACACTTTAAAAATTCACCCTGTATACGCTCATGGTTAAAATATTTGTATCTGATGGGGGCTTTTGAAGAAATACACAGATTTGAGTGGACTTGTCCTGATAGCGTGATAAGCATTTGTAAGTTACCGTGCAGCTAAACTAAACTTTAGTTATTTAACTTTAAGGGGTATAGTTATGTACTAGCTTCTGCCAGCGGATTCGTCAGCGTGACGGTCGAAAATAATCCAGAGAAAACGTACTACTAGAATAAAAGTTATATCCTATGTTCTAATACAGGTCATAGTGTACCCGTTTTTTTTTCTAAGTATGGAAAATCATCAAATGACTCCTCCCGCTCTGGAAGGAGTGTCAGACTCTTACTGACTTCTTTTATTCCTGTCGGAGACGCAGATCGGATGACCGTCAGACGTGTCACACTTGTCTTACCCAGCGGGCGTATGTATGTACGCCTGAGACGACATCTGCTATCGGCGTCTCCGCTACCTTGAAGACTCCAGGTTCTCTACGCTTTGGATTATAGTGGACACAGGCCTGGAAAAAATTGTCTACGCCTGTGTCTACCGTTCGCACAGCGGTGATTTGGAGACAACTGGGCTCACACAGCAGCTGAGTGAGGCGGCGGATGCGGCTAAGCAGCGGTACCCTTCTGCCCAATTGGTGTAACTGGAGGAATTCGTCGCCCACCATCAGGAGTGGCTCTTCCCATACCAGTGCACAGACCATGCTGGACGAGAGACGCGAAAGCTAGCGCCAGCGTTAAATCTTACCATCCAGCTGGTCTAGGGGGCAACGAGGGTGCCGGATGTTGATTCGCACACAGCCAATTGCTTGGACCCTCTGCTGACAGCAGATTCATACTGCTACTCGGTGTCGATTTCTTCTCCACTGGGTAGTTCCGACCACTGTCTGATGGGGGCACCCGGCGATCCGAATCATTCTTGGCATGTAACCCTTGGCAGCCTACTTGCTTTTCTTCAACTGATGCTTCGTCGTGCGCGGACGCTCTGTGACGGATGTGTTGCGGAGGGGAGTGGAGTACTATATTGTGTTCTCTGACATAACAAGGTCTGGAGAAACTCGTCCATGGTTTGGTGCCGAGTGCAATCGCGCTGATGCGCTTAAGCACGCGGCGTACCTAGCATGGCTCGACGCTCGTACTCGCAAAGCAAATGACTTGAGTCAGAAGAAGAGAGCCTTTAACAGGGCTGCCAAGTCCTGCAAGAAGGTATTGCGGAGGGCTCGGTTTGACCACATCAGCTGAATAGGGAACAAACTTGCTTCATACCCAGCAGGTAGTAAGTCTTTTTGGTTCCTGGCTAAGTCGGTCGAATCGAACTTCTGCCGCCCCTCACTACCACCACTGCTGAGACCTAATGGGACGCTGGACCACTCCGCTGAGGAGAAAGCGAACTTGTTTGCTTCTTTGTTTGCGGAATCTTCACGTCTGGATCCTGGGGAATACGAGTCGAGTATGTCGAACATTCGCATTCATCAGAAGGACGTTCGTAGGGTACTGCGTAACCTAGACGTGAACAAGGCTAGTGGCCCCGACGAGATACCAGCAATTGTTCTTAGAACTTGTGCGCCTGAGTTGTCTCCGATCTTGACACGCCTATTTCGCCTTTCGTTTCAGACTGGAAAAGTACCGAAGGCTTGGAAGCAAGCTAACGTGCAGCCCGTGTCCAAGAAAGGTAGTCGAGCTGACCCGTCGAATTATACACCCATCTCGGCATAAGCTGGCATACCTAGAAGCGAATGATATTCTTAATGACCGACAATACGGGTGCCGCCGAAATCGGTCAACTAGGGATCTTCTAGCATATGCCATTCACATCTGAAGTGAGGCCATAGAGAGGCACGGGGAGGCACTAGCGGTCTCCCTTGACATCTCGAAGGCCTTCGGCAGGGTCTGGTCCTTCCTTCGGTCTGCCCGCCGGATTGTGTGATTGGATTGCGGATTTCCTGAGGGATCGGTCTATCCGAGTGATCATTGATGGCTGCTCGTCTGGACTGCTGGGTTTTAATGCCGGGGTTCCTCAGGGGTCGGTGCTTTCGGCAACACTGTTCTTGCTGCATATTAATGATCTGCTTAAACCCGGTACCTTTGGGTATGCAGACGACAGCACTGTTGCTGAGAGGTACGTGTCCGACGCACGTGCTGGTGGGTCGCAGATCCGGTTTCTCCGGGAGGCTATGGTTGAGCGCTTGAACTTGTCCTTATAGGCTGTCTCTGAATGAGGCGATGCCAGTCTGGTCAGGTTCAATGCTGCTAGGACCCAAGCGTGTCTATTTTCCACTAACAAGAGCCAATTCCACCCAGCTCCATCTTTTCGGGGTGTAACCGTGCCGATAACCGACCGACTTGACCCTCAACTTTGGCCCTTTCATAAAGCAAAAGCTCAAGTGGCTGCAAAGAAGTCGGGGATCCTAGCAAAGGTGAGACGATACTTCACGCTGGAACAGCTGCTCAAACTCTATCAAGCGCACCCTCAACCCTCAGTCCGTCCGTCCGTCCGTCTAAAGGTAAGCGGTGATATGATCGACGTTGGAGGACGCTTACTAGTACCTAGAAGTAGTTTATTTATTCTTGACTTATATAAATTAAGTCAAGAGAAATGAACTATGGACTACAACTTGGAGGTCTTTGAGCCCCTAAAGACACGGTTTTTTTTTTCCCTGAAACTACAACCTGGGTTGTTGTAGTTTAAGGGAAAAAAAAAACGAAAGGAAATTCCACTCCTTAGCTGTCGCAAAATGAAAGTACTTATTTCCGAAAAGTTTTGTGCTTATGGATGGGATGTCCAATAGGTATTATACCTACTGATGGCATACAGCTATAAGTCAGCTGAATTTGGTTTGACTGGAAGCCGACCCCGATAAAGCTGGAAAAAGGCTAGGCAGAAGATGATATAGCCACAAGCCGTCTATTTCGCTCGGCTGCTCACGGGATAGTGGTTACGTAACGTGCACTGCGCGGACTGTATGGCATTGAGTCTGGGTTGGGAATCCCACGAACCCTGGTTTTTTGCGTGGATTTATTTCTGGTTGCTTCTTGTTTCAATTGTTTTCTTTCCTTTGTTTTTTTTTACATACTATTTATCACTGCACACTAAATTATATTTATGTATAACTACACTTTAGCCTATTATATATGTACCTCTATATTTAATACCTTACAAAACTGGTTTACATCCGTACACTTCAACATAAGGTGCAGTTCAAAACCAGCGTCAGGCAGCACCTAGTTGTCTGGCATTTTGCTGAACTGGACGTATTTGACGCAGCCGCGGGGCACACAATGTTATTGTTTTTTTAAATTAATTTTCATTTCCTCATATTGTTGCCTACATTGTGTGATTCCGGGTGTGCCAAATAAAGCAGTTTTCTTTCTTTCATAAGTCAACACGTTTCTTATATGGGAGCCTTAAATTTTTAATTGAATTCAATTATCATTATTTTTTGTTATAGCGGCATAAAAAATACACGCTCTGCGAAAATTTCAACTGTGTACCTATTACGGTCCTTGAGATACAGCCCGCTGACAGACAGACGGATGAATGGACGAATGGACGGACGGACGGACGGCGTCGGCTTAGTAATAGGGTTACGCTGGTTATGCTTTGATACGGAACCCCTCCTTCTTTTTATCGAAGAAGAAGGAGGGGTTCCGTATCAAAGGATGACGAAACCCTTGACGGAAACCCTTAAAAAGTTTTATAAACCCTGTCTCCGGGAAATGCAGGCGTGATTTTATGTTTTGTTACATTTTCTTACCCTACACTTGAGTCCCACAGCTGGTCAGTGGCCTCCCGTTCCAAACTTCTCTGTCTTGAGCGCTCTCTGGCCAATTTTTCCCCGCAAACAGGATGAGTTGATGTTAAGTGAAACAAACATGCAAAGGCCGCCGGCACGCTTTACAAACCCGCGGGACGCATGCGCGAGCCGCCGATATTGATTTAATGCATTACGCCCTGCAGTTATGCAATATAGGTAGTATACCTGTAGAATACATACGAGTAATTCCTTCTTGTACACCAAATTTAATATTGTACTCTATTATCATCATATGCCTAGCCTTTTTCCAACCATATTGGGGTCGAATGCCAGGTTTACAGGATTCAGCTGAATACCAGTATTTTATTTGCCTACCTGACTACAACCCATTAACTAGGTAACACGGTACTTCTTAGTAAGACTGGTTTTAGATTTTCTAGCTTCTGACAATCCGTAACGACTGCCAAAAATCTACAAATAAGTGGGATCCTGTACACAGGATCCCACTTATTTGTAGATTTTTGGCAGTCCCCACCTACATGTGTTATATGCATATATATAATAGAATATAACACATGTAGGTGGGCAATTACAAAGCCCATTTACCTATGTTATAATGTAACGAGGTCCAACTGTTTGTTTACTTATATGCTTGTAAAGGTTAATCTCTGGAAGTAATGAGCCAGTTACAAACATTCTTCATCATCGTCATCATATCAGCCGAAAGACGTGCACTGCCGGACATAGGCCTCTCCAAGCGTTGCCACAACGACCGGTCCTGCGCGTCTCGCATCCATCGGCTACCCCCACCTTCACCAGATCATCGGTCCACCTTATGGGAGGCCTTCCAACGTTGCGTCTTCCGATACGCGGACGCCACTCCAACTTTGCCACTGCACTGCCACTTTAGTTTGGCGATCCTTCGGGCTATGTCGATAACCTTGGTTCTCTTGCGGATATCATCGTTCCTGATTCGATCATGCAAGGAAACTCCAAGCATTGCCCTCTCCATTGCCGTTTGAGTGACTTTAAGCCTTCTGATGAGGCCCATTGTGAGACAGCTGCACAATTACCTCAGCAATAGCCGATGACTTGTGGGTCATTGACTATTTTTTTTCATGAATCTCAGTTAGTCATAATCATGATCCTCATGTCTAGCCTTTTTAGGGTTCCGCACCCGAAGAGTAACCGACGGAATCCTATTACAGAGCCTCCGCTGTTTGTCAGTCCGTCTGTTTATCAGCGGGCTGTATCTCAAGAACCGTAACAGGTAGATTATAGGATATAGGTATATTCAACTACTAAGCCGCTTTAAAAACAAATAATAAAAAAAATAAAAGGGTTTTGGTTTAGGGCACGGAACTTTTCGTGTGAGAGCCCGACTCGCACTTGACCGGTTTTTTCAACTACACTGAGATCATAATATATTCGGAGGTAGTTGAGTAGTTACCAGTATTTTTGTATCCGATTCGACAAGAAGGCGACCATACTAAAGTTGGGAAAATGCAGACAGACTGTATTTATTTTATTCCTGTAAAAACATGCCATTAAAGCCAAATCGCTGTGTAATGCTGTGCTATAAGCCATCGCATTGCACTTAGAATAAAAATAAATATAAAACTCATATAATAATATACCTATTCTATACAAATAATAAACTTATACTAAAGGCAAGTGTACCTATATAATTTACCCAGTGATCCTGAATTCAGAGATACAAATGCTCAATTTATGTTACCATAGTAACAATTTTCCATGATACACCAACTATTATGAAATAGTGAAAATAATACTTGAATTATTTAAATACGTGAACTTTAATAAATTAATTACAGCGGTATAACGGTATATTAGTACACACTATGGAACAAAAAAACACTAGGTAATTTAAGTAAAAGATATAAACAACTAAATGAGGTTATCTTTCGTACAATAATACTAAAGAATGTGTTTACATTCTTATCCCCAAACAAATCCATCTGTCAGTAAAAACAACGGTTCGTACTTAAAGAACCCGGGAGATATAAAATTCTTACCCAAACAGCACTCAGTCAGGAATCACAATACACTGCTTTGAAATCACAAATTATTATTCATTAATATGAAGACAAATCAACCTTGTAGCTTCACGAGCAAAGCTAGACTACCGGACGTTACTGAATTCCAGGTCATACGTAGGCGGAATAAAGCCTGTTTCCCCACTCAAACAAATGTCAACTTTACCCCTAAAACGATAAAGTCCATTTCAGAATCACTGAAAACGATATGTCGAAGCTGCAGAAGAAATTGAACTTTTTGTGTAGGGTGTTAAGGTTGGTTTTCTAAAGTTAGTTGAGGTAGGGCAGTCGATCAATAATTTTGTACTGAAATAGATGTGTTGGGTCCTGATGCAAGAGTTATTGAGAGCAGTTTTATGCGATTGAAAAATTTGTGATTTTTAGTGGCTGTTTCTATATTATTGAGCGTTTTCTTGTTTAAATTATATCTTAAAAGTTAAGCTTATAGTATTATTTAAACTGCTGACTGGATTTAGAGTATTTGGATGAATAACTTTGTAAGTTTTCTGCTCAGTGGGATTCCCCCAAACTTTTCATTCCCTGTTTCGGAGTAAATCAAGTAACTAGTAGTAAGTTATCGGGATTACAATAGGAGAGAGCTTCAATGTAATCCTCAAAAACTTAGCCACCTAACGTTAACTTATGGCCTATGATTGGGTAAATATTTTCATAAGAAAGCACAAAAGATTTCTCGTAGCATATAATATTACGTGTAGCGATTTGCTACGCCATGCTACGCGGCAAGCTACGGTGTAGTTCGTAGTCTGCTACGCCGCGCTACGGCAAACTTGTACAAGTTTTGCTTTCATTCTAATTAAATGACTACTTCACTGTCCATCTTTTTTTTTTATTTGTGACGGGTTTTTTATCTGTGTCTGTTATCCAAATATGTTTGTATTTGTATGTGTTGAGTGAAGAATTTCCAGTAAGGTCAATTTTAGACTGATGAAAATACCTGACAAACTTTTTTTTTTTTGGTGGGTTTGCTCTTGACTCTAGTCTAGGTCAGAGATGACAGAGACAAAGTCTACGATGGAGCGAGCTTACCCAGAAGGAGCCTGTTCACTCTAACTTTGAAGAGATTAGGGTTGTAAGCGTTTGGAAACACAGACGCAGGCAGAGAGTTCCACTCCTTTGCTGTGCGCATTATAAAAGACGTTTGGAAACGCTTAGTGCGAATTGGTGGAATAGTAACAAGGTAGGGATGGTAAGATGCAGTGCGTCTGGATGTCCGATGGTAGAAGGGGGTCGGTGGAATAAGGTCGTGGAGTTCTTGGGCACACTCACCGAAGTACAATCTGCAGAAGACCAACAAGCAGGCAACCTTACGGCGATGAGCCAAGCTATGTAGCTTGGTATCCACCAGTCTCTCGTCACCGATGAGCCTCTTAGCTCTGCGTTCCACCGAGTCAAGCGCGGCAAGCTGATACTTAGCTGAGCCATCCCAAAGGTGGCTACAATACTCCATGCAGGATCGGACTTGCGCTTTATATAGTGTTAAAAGCTGTCCAGGCTTGAAGTATCGCTTCACCCTATTTAGGATGCCCAGCTTTTTGGCAGCGGTTTGGGCTTTGTACTCGATGGTGGCGCTGAAGTTGAGACTGGATGTCAACTCCATGCCTAGGAGCTCGAGCCGATCAGTCACAGGAACAGATGCACCCCGAAGAGTAGTAAAGTCGTTTGGTCAAAACGACTCCTTCTTGCGGTAAAAAGACACGCCTGTGTTTTGGTGGCGTTAAAAGTGACCACATTGTCATCACCCCACTGGGAGACAAGGCTTAAGGTCGAATTTGTCCGCTCTATCATGGCCTCTCTCAAGGAACGAACTTCATCCCCGCTGGTTGTTGCGCTGGACAAGTATCTCTCTGAAACCGTACTGTCATCTGCGTACCTAACAAGACCAAGCTGAAGTAGGTCATTGATGTGCAGCAGGAAAAGAGTTGCAGAGAGTACGGACCCCTGAGGAACTCCGGCATCAATAGCCATGAGGTCAGAGGAGGATCAAACATCGGATCGACCGTTCACTCAGGAAGTCTGATATCCAGCTACAAAAACCAACTGGGATACCATAAGCAGGAAGCTTGCTGAGCAGACCTGCGTGCCAAACCCTGTCAAAGGCCTTCGAGATATCGAGCGACACGGCAAGTGCTTCGCCGTGTCTCTCGATGGCCTCGCCCCAGCAGTGCGTGACATATACAAGAAGATCGCCAGTTGACCGTCCCCGGCGAAAGCCATATTGACGGTCACTGAGGAGATCATTGTCTTCAAGGTAGGTCAGCAGCTTACTGTTAAGAATCTTTTCCATAACCTTGCATAGGATGGAGGTAATGGCGATTGGACGGTAATGTGCAGGGTCAGCACGGTCTCCCTTTTTGGGCACCGGTTGCACATTCGCAAGCTTCCATGATTTCGGCACCGTTCTTTTCTCAAGAGAGAGGCGGTACAGGCGTGCTAACACAGGAGACAGTTCAGGTGCACATTGCCTCAACACTCTCGCTGGAATGCCGTCAGGCCCGCTGGCCTTATTCACGTCTAGACTGCACAATACTCTTCGGACCTCTTTAATGTGAACTGTGATCTTCGGCATCGAAGAGTCACAACGAGGTAAAGTTGGTGGTTGCTTGGAGCCAGCGTACAGACGCGAATTGCTTGCAAAGAGAGTTGTAAATAAATTTCCTTTCTCACTTGCAGAGTGAGCCAGCGAGCCATCAGGTTTCAACATTGGAGGCAAAGTGGGTCGACAGAAATTCGTTTCAACCGCTTTCGACAGGGACCAAAACTGCTTACTACCTGGAGGGTGCAATGCTAGTTTGGCCCCGATACGTCCGACATGGTCAAAACGTGCCCTACGTAAAACCCGCTTGCAGAACTTATTGGCAGAATTAAAGGCTGTTTTTCTCGCGCGAACCCTACGTGCTTTAATCTTTCGGTCGCGGGCCTTGATCCACGCTTGGTATGCAGACTCTTTACGGGCCTCAGTGTGACCGCATTCTGCATTATACCAAGGCCGGGATTTGTGACCGAGCGGGATGTCGGAGAATGGAATAAAATACTCCACCCCCTGCCGAATCACGTCCGCAATCATGTCAGCACAGCACGAGGGGTCACCCGAGGAGAAGCACACTTGCCGCCATGGATAAGATGCAAAAAAGTGCCGCATCTCATCCCAATCTGCTGACTCGTATCGCCATACTCGTCTCGTGCCTCTAGGACTCTTATCTGGAGGAGAGCAGGTCAATACGGATTTCACCAGGCAATGGTCAGACGTTCCCAGCGGGGCTGAGACCGATACTGAATGATTGCCCGGATCAGTTGTCAGCAGAAGGTCCAAGCAATTGGGTGTATGGGCGTCAACATCCGGTACCCGCGTTGCCACATTCACCAGCTGGGTTAGATCTATCGTTAAAGCAAACTTGCGCGCCTCTAACCCGGCATGGTCAGTTTTCTGGTACGGGAACAACCACTCTTTATGGTGGGCGTTAAAGTCCCCTAGAAAAATGAGCTTCGCTGTTGGGTACCGTTGTTGGGCTACGTCGGTCGACTCCACGAGGGAATTAAACAGCGCTGTTGTCTCCTGGTCACCGCTGTGCGATCGGTATACGCCGATGTAGATGAATTTCTCCACGCCAGTGTCCACAAGTAGCCATATGGCAGAAAAACCCGATTTCTCAAAGCAACGGAGACGACGGCAACAAATGTCATCGCGGACGTACACACAGACCCCAGCCTGCTTCTTGAACTTGTGTTCCAGAGAGTAGCCCGGGTAGTTGAGGCACGCCACGTCCGACGTGGTTGTTATCTTCGTCTCCGTTAGGAAAAACAGGTGCGGCTTCTCGGTCTCAAGATGGTGACGGACCGGATCGAGATTGGAGTGCAACCCCCTGATATTAGTGAGGTGCACTTTTAGCGGGAGGAAGTGTAGCCGTTGTTTCACCTTATTTTCGAGCATATCGGGATTTTTCGCTAGTTGGCGGGGCAGCCTTTTACACGTGGCTGGCGTGCTACTTGGGCCCCCTACTAACTGCGGTCGGCCAACGGCTGGCACCGTGCTTCGGATCCCGCTACCCTCCAAAATGAGTTACCCGGAAAGCCCAGCCCAGCGACCAAGACCGGTTCTGAGCAGAACAACTGACAATCTCCTTCTCCCCTAAAGGCACTGGCACTCCCGCACACCGACGGAACACAGCAAGCTGCTTGGCGCCGGACTTCAGCGGGATGGTCGTAGCGAGCCAGGCGGCTCCTTGCGGAGCCTACCACCGCTTTTTAGTAGGATCGTTCTGCCGTACCACAGGCAAGCCTGTGGTGCCGCTGCCCGGGGTGGACCGCGAGGAGGTAGATCCCAAACCACCCCTACTTGATGTGCGTTTGCTCTCGACCGTAGTCTATCAAGGTCGAGGTGACAGAGCCAAAGTCGACGATGGAGTGAGCTTATCCAGAAGAAGCCTATTCACTTTAACTTTGAAGATAGGATAAAGAGAACGTGGCAAAATTCGTTGATTGCATCAATTGCATAAGTTTTAGTGAAATCTATGGCATAACAGATACTAATGAAGCCTTCGACAAGTTTCATGATTTGTTGACTTTATTTTATAAACTGTGTTTCCCTTGTATTAAAGTTAAAATGAAACACAAAAGTGGTAAACCAAAATGGATAACAAAAGGCATTAAGAAAAGTTGTAATACTAAGCGGTCATTAAGGTACAAGTATTACTTAAATAAAAATAATGACAATAAGAATAAGTACAAGGCATATTCTAAATTATTACGGAAGTGCATGAATAACCTACAGTCCTTGTGTAATGAAAGACACATTACTTTTTCTCGTAATAAAATTAAGGCCACATGGGATGTTGTGAAGCGTAACTTAGGTGACGAACCGTATAGGGAATATATTAGTAAAATTATTGACGGTACTATTACGTTGACATCTGGATCTGACATTGCTAATAAATTTAATAATCACTTTGTTGACATTTCTAATAATAATGATAATTGCTCTACTCTTAAACATAATAAAACTGACATACATAAAATAAAATCAAATGATAAAAGTATATTTGTAGAACCCACTAATGACTCTGAAATATATCGTATAATAATGTCTTTAAAAAATACGAAATCGGCTGGGTATGATAACATCACAACCGAGCTCATTAAAAAATAGCTAAACATATAGCATCGCCATTGGCTCACATTGTCAATTTATCATTGGAACAGGGTTGCTTTCATAATAGGCTAAAACTGTCTCTGATAAAGCCGCTATACAAAAAAGGGTCAAAATCAGACGTTGATAATTACCGACCTATCGCTCTCACTACCACAATATCAAAAATTTTTGAAAAAATTATGTACAGGCGAGTGATGAAATTTCTTTCTAAACACAGCATTCTTGTTGACCAGCAATACGGGTTTAGACAAAATAAATCGACGACTTTGGCAATATTTACGCTAGTGAAAGCAATGATGACGAATATTAATGATAAAATAACTACTTGTGCATTGCTCTTAGACTTAAGTAAGGCGTTCGATCGTGTTGATCATGCGCGTCTTTTAGAAAAACTTGAAAGATACGGTATCATAGGTCCAGCAAAAGAATGGTTTCAGTCATACCTAACTGACAGAAAACAGATAACAAGGCTAAAAAAATTAAACAAATTAAGGAACACTTTAGAAGATTTTGATTCTGAAGCTCGGGCTAATTGCTGTGGTGTACCACAAGGTAGTATCTTAGGACCATTATTGTTCCTTCTTTACATAAATGATTTACCTCAGTCAATAAAACATCAGTGTGTATTGTTCGCCGATGACACCACAATTATTATTAAATGTTTTTTTTTTTTTTGATTTGGACCACTCGTAGTTCACCTCTAGACGGGTGGTTACTACTTAACCGGGCTAAGCATTATTATTAAATGTAAAAATTTACAAAATGTTGACATTGAAATTAAACAAACATTAAATGACATAAAACAATGGTTAGATATTAATAAATTAAAAATAAATATTTCCAAAACTAATGTACTTCATTGCAAAACAGCTAAAAGTAAACCTTTACGCCTTAATGTTGCACTTAACAATAATTATATAGCACAGGTACGTAATGCAAAGTTCCTGGGTATAACACTTGATGAACATTTTACTTGGAAGAATCACATCGAGATAATTTAAAAAAAAAAACAATCAATTCGTATTCGCTTTAAAAAGAATTAAAGTTATTACATCTTTGCGTACTGCCATTATGGTCTATCACGCATACGTCTGCTCAGTAATAAGATACGGTATAGTTGTGTGGGGAAACTCTTCCGAACTGGCGAAAATCTTCATCGCCCAAAAAAAGTGTATTCGTGCAATATTCAAAATGCAGTGGTCTGACTCATGCAGGCCTATATTCAAGTCGCACAATCTGTTGACGGTCCCATGCATTTATATTTACGAAGTTGCCAGGTTTGTGAAGTCCAATCTTGAGCTATTTGAGCGAAAAGATAACACAAATAAAAGGAAACCTACACATTTAGATTTGGAAATGCCCGTTCCAAAGCTAGAAATTTTTCGGCGGAGCTGCGTTTATATGGCTCCCCTAATTTACAATGCTTTGCCAAGGTCAATTACTCAACTGCCATTCAATAATTTTTGTGTTACGTTGCGGAAGTGGTTGTTACAAGAGTGTTTTTATTCGATAGATGAGTTCTTTCAAAAGTGTCCCTGTAAATTTTATACACTAAAGCACAGACATATTTAATTGATAAGTATATAAATTGACGAAATGTGGTAACCTAGTAATTAATATTTTTTGTAAAAACTTGTACCTGCATGCTATTTATTGGCCAAATGTGTGTTACTTAATATTGTATATAAGAACTTGTACCTACCATATTTGAAGCAATAAATAAATAAATGAAATGAAATGAAATGATATTAGGGTTGAATGAGTTCGGAAACTTTGGGATTAATAATAATATGTAATTTAATAGCAAAGTTTTCAATTTTACTGGGTTTGACCAGCTACAATGAAATGAAATACCTGTTTGTAAATCAGTGACATAAATATTATTTTGATTGATAGGCTAACGTTTAACCACTATCTCACCTGATGCGAAAGCGTTAATGTGGTTCACAATGGAGCACGCTTGCCAAGAATGTATCTTCTCACTCTAGACCTAAAATACCCGCAGATTGCAGCCATCTGCGGGTCTAAAAAGGCCACTTTAGTAGAATCAGAGAGCACACCACGACACCCGTCACAGCACACCACGATACCCGTCACTGTCAAATTTTCCCAATCAACCTTGAACCTAATGCTTTAGCGATAAAGATGAAAATGAAATTTGACCGATTGTTGTATTTTATTTAATTTTATGATCCTAATATGATTCTAAAAGGTAGCCTTTTGGACCCGCAGGTCCAGTCTATGACCATGGTAGCCCGCCCATCTTCTTCTTCTTATTCTCGTGTGGGCAATAAGGTCTAACGACCCCACATACACCCTAGTGTCAGAGTTTCTAAACCACCTCAAGGGCCTCTGACATGGTTTATTTGCCGACTGCCATTTGGCGGCCGAGACCACCGGCTTATACGTGTCTTCCGAAGCACGGAATCATCTTTTTATTAGACAATCAGGTGATTCAAGCCTGCAATGTCCTAGCCAAATTAGAAAACAACTTTGCAAAGTATGCTTTCCCGTGGGATTCGAACCCACGACCACCGGATAACAAGGTAAACGCCTAAATCACTCGACCGCGGAGGCAGTTATGGTAGCCCATTGTTACACCCATCTATTTTCATGCTCTTAATGCAGTTTTCTATGGTGAACAATACACACGTCAGTTTTCCTCGAAGAAGTGGGTAGACGTTATAATACGTATAAAGGTCATGGCACATAAGACGTAGGCGACGTGTTTGTACACCCACGTTTTCTCAGATAAATTTGAACCCCGTGTTGTGTATTACACGGGATTCTCAAGCCCAGAGAGAGCCAGTTTCTCTTGTTCTATACTAATGGTACCAAGAGGAAATATTTTTGTTTGTACTGAATACACAGCTAAATTATCAGAAAGTAACATAGGATATTAAAGAAAAAAAAAACACAAACAAAAATTAGATATCCTTAAGAAAATTGCAGCGCAGACGAAGAAGCGGGCGAAATGCTTATCTAGTATGCAGGGTGTGCCATAAGTGGTCATATTTCAGGGTGTTGTTCTGTATATGTTGTAAAATAACTGTAAACGTTGTAGTCATAAAGTAAATAAATAATAAGGATACATTGCCAAAAAAAAAAGCTGACCCCTAAATACGATCAAAAAGTAAAAAATCACTTTTCAAGCTATATGCAAACAGTTAATGGCATCAAAACTGTGATTGAACTAACTAAAGTCAGCTTAAAAAGTTTTTTTTTTTAATTTTTTGTCGTTTTTCGAGGTCGAGCTTTTTGAAAAAGGTTGATGTTTTATTATTATAGATTTTGTTTTTTTACTGTATAGTAGTTATAAAACCCCACCCTTAAATATGACCATGATTTTCTGGAACACCCTGTAGAACCTTTTTGAGTTTTTTTTTTGAGGAATTTAAATTTTATATTACTTTACGATTATTTTGACTATACTGGGTGTTCAGAACATGGAAATAAGCATTTTTCATTATGGACACATTAATCAATTCTTATTTTTATTTATTTTTTTCATACAAACTAAAGACCTTGACGTAAATCACCCGATATGCATGCCTCTTTATCCGAATCGGCAACGAAAAACAAATTAAATTCAAATAGAATTATTTTGATAGATTTTTAGTTAAGACCCGTTTATACTGCATAGCTCAATTAAATGAAATTACAAATATCTTCGTAACGAAGCCTTTTTAAGTACTGCTTCCTGTGTTGGATTTGATTTGTCGAAGCTATAGACGCGTTTGCTAAAGTTTATGGATAACATGAAGAACACGGTGTATACGGGTTATTCTTATTTATATACAGGTCGCCTTCCAGCGTAACCGGATGCAGCGGAGTACCATTATTTGTACTAAAACTAAAGTCTTTTGAAATAAAACAACATTAAAGTTTTACCTTTTAATATTTCTTTTGTAACATACATTTTAATAGTTATGTATTTACGTCTAAAATAAAGTGTCTTGATAGTAGTATATCATGATGTTTACAATTAATAAGTTTTTCATTAAATTAACATTTTTTTATCGGTTTCTAATATAGTGTTCTTTAAGTAAACGATTAGAATCCACAAATGGGGTGAATAGGAATGCAATGCAGGGGTAAATCGAAACCAAATTTTTAAGGGGATTTTCATGTTATTTCAATATTGTTGAAATAACATGTGTGGCAGCATTTACGGTCTCTAATTTTAAAAAGAAACGTTGCTTTCTTAGAAAACCAAATATATGATATTACAGTGAAAATCCCTATCGATTTACCCCTTCCGTACCTATTCACCCCGTTTGATGGCGATACCTACTTATGTACCATCAATAAGCATTAGGATCAGGGCATATTGACGAAGAGTCGCATTCCACGAGAGCCTATACAAAAAAGATTAAGATACTGATATAGAAAACATACAATATATAACAAACAATGCATATAATGTACATACCGTTAGCTTGGGGGATTGTTCCGCTACTTCTTACTAGCTAAAACACTAGGAAGTGGTGAAAGCTGGGAGCCTGTATATGTCGCCAGATTATAAACTCTCGATATCTACTGTGAACATATCGTTTCAAATACTAACAATAAATTCCATAAAAACGATTCATTGCAAAAGAGAAATAATTATATTTGTTTTTTGCAAAAAAATTTTTTTTTTTTTTTTCGTTACCGAGTTGTTGCAATACGCGTAAATTTGTAATAAATCGAAGAATCTAAATAAGACACGAATATATTGTGAACTTATTTATTTTAAATTAATATTGGATCTAAATCCCATCCAACTTTAAAATAATTTACTTGAGTTTATAATCTAACAAAGATGTATTACAATGTTACGGTGTTTGCTAAAATCCGGTGATACTATATTATATTAAATGTAATTACGTGATATTGATAGAATTTCAAAGTGCGCTGATTCACAGCCTAATTTGAATATACAACTTTAATTTTGAATTTTTGAATGGTAAGCCGACAATAATTTGCCACATTAGAGGTGTAAATACTAACCTAACTACAGTCGCGACAATTGAGGAGTGGGGCAGTTTAGAGGTCGCCAAAAACCACCATCACCACGCGAACATGTTGGCTGGTGAAAATGTCTTCGAACTTTTCAGTGGCGTAGCTTCGTACGTGGGGACAACGCGCAGCGGTTCAAGCAGGAAATGGGGTCCCCTGGAGCATTTCCCTGGCTCTTAATTTTATTTTCCTAGCAAGTTTTTTTTAATTTTCAAGTAGCTTATTAAGAACCAAAGTATGTTTTGGTCAAATTGAGGATGCGGTTAGAAATTGGGGAACGCCGTGTTCTTTAAGCTTACGAACCCCATAAGGCCCTGGATTATTGTGGGGTTGCATCACTTTGCACTTTTGTAGTTACGCCACTGATTAATTTTTGAAAATAAATAAAACACTTCAATTTCCCGACATTAAATTCACTTCACCGTTTTGACCACCAATCCTGACTTGTCGCGTACTATTTCATACATGTTTCTTATCCATTACAATTAATTATAATATCATCTCGTGAAAACACGTAGGTCCACCTTAATATATAAAGTACACACATGTGGTACTATTAATAATAAATAATGGCACATACTATAACACTGATACCGGTGCCAAATATTTAATCAAATATTATAGAAGAAGGCTTTGGTTTCTGTTTCTTTGGGTCTTAATAAAATGTTATGTGATTTTTTAGTGGTTACTTTGGTAAAAACCTAGCCTCAGCGGGGTCCCCCCAAATGACATGCCTGGATACGCCCCTGATGAAATGTGTAATTTATACAGAACGCTATGTATAATAGGTATAATTTATGCATGTATATTATACAGGGTAACTTCGAAGACAGTGTGCATTTATTCTTCCATGCAAGCAGTATCGTTAATGTAACTTATTTTTATTAAAATTGTATTCTACTTGAAGCTATTTTCCTTGATGCTTCTTTATAACAAATACAATACATACAGCTTATTGTGAATATATTTCTTGATTTTTTTGTAAGATTTGCAAAGATGCAATTTGGTTTTGTATTAAGTGATAATATGGGTATGTTTAACTTAAACCCACATTTAAGATTTTATAGTTGTTAGTGTACCAGTGTAACTTAAAACAATATTTGTATGCCACCTACTGTGACAGGACACAGAGACCTATTACCCTATAATTGTCCCACTCTGTAACCCGTGTACACATAAACGTATTTAAAATGATTTCACGGAAAACGAACTCACTTTTTTTTTTAATTGAGACAATTGGCATCACTTATCTCATTGTTTAGTACCAAAAGGAGTGACTTTGAATAATTTACTTTTGATTTTTTGTTCAAAGCATGGTTCATGTGGTGGTTGGTTGGTTTGGTCATCTTTTGACGACGACTTCGTACGCGTTTTCCCGTTTCACATATCCCGTTTTTTCCCGTTCTTGTGGGAATTTCGGGAAATCCTCTTTTCATGCTCCCCCCTAGAATCCTTGGTGTTTAAGGATTCTACATGCCAAATTTCAGCTTTCTGTGACCAGTAGTTTCGGTTTTGCTCTCATCAGTAACAGAAGAATTTAACATATTAGGATATTGATGATCTTGTAATACGTAAAATTTGCGCATTGTCTCCGAAGTATCCCTCTAATAGGTGCTGTCATTATTCTCTCGCCTTTATCTTTTCCTGTTTCACCACTATATTCTCAGTCAATTCCTCTTCTCGACTAAACCATCCTCAATCAAATTGAAAGTTACAGCTTGTAATTATAACAGTCATAAGTAAATCAAAGGTGTTTTCCGATATTATGGCGTCTGAATCAAGTGAATTAGAGGCCGTTCTTTGGCCAGGCTCTTTCCACTGTAAGCCTCCTCCATCGCTTCCTCCTCATTGATCGAGGTCAAGAACTGTTTCCACACAAAGAACACTAATGATCATGGTGATGACAGGTTACTGCTACTAAGAAAATGTATTATTATGCTTGTCACCTTTCAAAGCATCCTTTTGAACATTTTATGGAGGTACAGTAATCGCTTCATGTAGGTAAGATTTTGGTATTCTTCATCGGATCAGTTTTGAAGCCAATCAATACATAATCGGGAAAAGGCTTAGCATCTGCTATCAAAGAGAAAATTCACACAGGCACACCCATTCCATTTGTCTATCAGGCGAGATCGATGTCCAGATATACATTTTCACGAAAAAAATATGATAATTAGATTTTTCTGCTACTGAAAATAAAAACAACACCATGCAGTATCACCTTTACAGCTTCCTCATAAGTATTGCCAGCAGCAATCTCCTGTCTTTCTTCTCCTTCGTCAATTTCTGACACTCCCTCCTCTTCTCAAGACAATTCAATTGGCTATCCAGCAAATAAGTCCATAGCTCCATTCTTTCCTTAGACAGTTCCTTTATCTCCACTTCAAAATTCTTGTTAGACATTTTCATTCGATGTAGGTCCCTGTCTATGTTGTTCAGTACCTTGAAATGATGGAAAAATTCTAGTTCTTCATCTTTTGTGCCTTCAAGGAGGTTAATAACAGCTTTAGCCAGTTTTATGTTGTATAGATCTTGCTCTTGTTTTTCTTTTTGTTTCTCTCGTTCCTCTGCTTCTGCTTGTGCTTTAGATAATAGTTTGGCTTGGCTTCTGGTCATTATTTTTGACATCTTGACTTGTGCTCGCTTGTTGGTTGGTAGAATGTGGTGTGGTGATCTGAAATAACAAATGAAGATATGGATTATTGTGGGAATATGGGCAGCTGTAAAAACAAGTCACTGTTTCGCTTTGTGTTGGTTGAAATATTGATCTTGGTGCCCTGTGAGAGTTAGTGGTTTATATTTTTTCCTACACTATTTCAATCCCTACATAGGTATAAAAATGTTCGGTTGATGATTTAGGTGTTATATGTACGGGGTAATTTTTAATTGCATGGCTATTTTTGGGAGGCGCAAAAAATCATGAAAATACACAATATTTTCAATAGGATCACATCTAAACTGAAATAAAAACGGCTGCTCTTTAAGCATATGTGCGCAATATTCAACAAAATTTAGGGAACAGCTGTTTACGTACCTACCACACTAAAATGTACTTAGATCTAAAGTAAGTTAAAAAAAATTGAGTACCCCTAAATGGCTACTTAAAGAATAAAAATAACCCAGTCGAGCGAAGGGCAATTAAAACTCACAAGAAAGAGTGTGGCCTATATTTCTAATCTGGGATAATTAAATAATCTCTATCTGGGATCGCATACTATTGTGTAAACTCGCCATTTTTTAACAATAAACTTCGCTTCACGCGGAAATTGCGCATATATCTACCACTACATGTTAATTTGGAAAAACTAAAAACAAAAGAAAAAATAAAGTAAATAAACAAAGCAATGCTATCTATTTGTTATCATGACAGATTCGCTCATTTGTTTTAATCAATAAGCTTATTCTATATTTACCTGAGTCTTCCAAGAACACAACACAATTGAACTTCAAAGTGATGAAATCTCGTACAGAACCAATTCAAAAAAGTTTTCACTGATAAAAAGTTACATTACAGTCGAATGACTTATGTTTTTTGAATCACGAACGGCAAATATTTCTTTTTTGTAGAGGAACCAAGCTGGCTGGCAAAGCCCGCCGAGGCGTGACTACCTCAGCTAGACCATTACTGAGACTGCCATCACGTGTATGAATCTAGGATCAATACAGCCGACATTCGTCAGAGGCTAGACTCTTTGCTATTGGTCCTAGGATTTATTCTGTTTAGCAAAACTAGGTCTTGCGTAAAGATATGTTGCCTGAGGGAAAAAGGAGCTATCGAGCCTTTTTGTAAGCGTTTTTTTAACATTCTTATTTATTTTAAAGGCACTGATTTTAATTAATCATTTTAAAATAACTACAATTTTTTTTGTTAATAAGTTTAGATATTGCGAATAGCGCCATCTAGTAACATTTCTTACAACTAACATATGTTGGCTCTTGCTTGCTTTGTAGGGATTGATATAATTCATTTGAATGAAGAAATAGGGCGTTGAAGCTAAGCTGTATGTTTTTATATCATGTAAGTAATTATTTAAACCTTCGATAGATGGCGCATGATTTGTAGGTTTTTAAAACATGCGAAAAGTGTCGAAAATAAATATACACAGATGATTTTCATTGACGAGTTTGTTTTAATATTATTCAATTATAAAAAGCTTTCGACATTCTCTTCATATGTACAACTTTAAAATTGCCTTTTTTATCCTTATTGCATTGACATATATATTACTAGCGTAAGGACCAGGCCAACCGCGCGATTAAATGGCACTAGCGCACTGGCCCTAAAATTAGTTTTGGTGCCAACGCGTCTCAGTTGACAGTGGCCCGTGTGCGGGAATGAACGAATATTTGCTTGTCATAAAAATGCCTAGTTGTGTGGTAAAAGGCTGTAAAAATTATGATACAAAGATTAAAAAGGAAAATGGGATATCGTATCATCGATAAGTAACCTTACATTAATATTGTTACCGATAAGTTATTAAATAAACACATTTTATAGCGATAAATATTTTACTACCGAATTCCACAATGGCAGCCATTGTGTGGCCGGTAGGTACTATACGCACGAAGTGCACGAAGTAAACTTGTACGGACGTAATTTTTATTTCATTGTTGTACTTAGTGCTTGTAATTTTGAATTTGGTACGACTTTCCATTGACTTCCGTCGAATTGAGGGTCGGGGAGGGGGGGGCGGGAGAGGGGGGGGGTGGTTACTACCCCCCCTTAAAAGGAAAATTCTCGAAGCCCCCCCCTTTTCGAGTTTTTTAATATTTAAATTCTGATGGTAATTTCCTCATTTAATGGATTAAAATTAATAATAAGTGTAAAAAAACCAGGGGGAGCCCTTGGGTTGTCTATTGTTTACCCGAAGATTATGTACCATAATCACCATATTCCCGAATTTCATTTAACGATTTTTGATGGTGGGCTCGGTCGACGGAGCCCCGCTTCGCGGGGCTCCTACTTCTGTGTGGTTTATAAAAAAATAACCACGAAGGGGATGGCGGGGTCTATTCGCTCGCTTCGCTCGCTCAGACGACCCCGCCATCCCCTTCTAACCTAACCTATTCGAGTCGGAGTGCCCTAAAGTCCCAATTGCATCCAGTTTCTCCTGATATAACAACAGTTACACGGTACTGGGAACGGTGGCGCGGGAACTACCAGCTATTGGTTCCGATGGCAAAGTCATGGGCACAAGTGGCTCACTAGAGTCCAACACTTGCACACACGGGGGGCCTGCAGAAGAGCTCGCAACAAGTGGCTCATCAGAGTCCAACACTTGCACTACACTCGATTCTACAGACGGCACTTCACCACACGGGGGACCTGAAGAAGAGCTCGCGACAAGTGGCTCATTAGAGCCCAACACTTGCACTACACTCAATTCTTCAGACGGCACAGCAGAACACGAAACCCGGGGCTTCGGAGACGCCATGGTGGTAGTCAAACGTTGTTTTCACCGACAGGAGTACGTAAACACTCTCAACTGCTAGGGACACAAACGATGAGATGACTGACGATGACAGTGACAATACAAAATAGCGTCAGTTTTACGTTCCGTTCTACAAGCCGGCAAAAGACGGTAAACACTACACATTTTCAATTATAATAGCTCGTAATGAAAATAATGCTGTGATTTAAATATAAACTGTTAAAAATATGTGTACATGAAAAGTATTGAAATGAGTACAAAATATAATTATTTACACACATTTTTATAAAATAAAATGTTACCGAACGTATGAAACCTTAACCGTAGGTAAAACGAAACGTTCAATGGTGAGAATTCTATATAGTCTGTGGTAGGGATTGA
Source organism: Lacanobia wlatinum (assembly GCA_947578705.1). Taxonomy (NCBI): domain Eukaryota; kingdom Metazoa; phylum Arthropoda; class Insecta; order Lepidoptera; family Noctuidae; genus Lacanobia; species Lacanobia wlatinum. The sequence goes on from OX388046.1 coordinate 20,776,317, forward strand.
CATAAATATTGTAAAAATAATTGATTTTCAATATTTTTTTTCTCAAAAAGTACGCGTCTTCGAATGTTGAAACTTTGCGTGTATTAATATTTGCTTATAATAATGTAACCTTTCTGTAAAAAAAATGTCAACTCCCAACTCGCCGGACGGCAATGGAAAACTCACCCTTGAATTTTAGTATCAATATGTGTTTTAAATAAGGATAAAACAAAAATATATTTAAAAAAAATAAGAAGCTTAGAAACGATACCTACCTAATTGAAACTAAAAATTATATTCTTAATACATTTTGAAATATAGTTTTATTTTCTTCACACTGAGATGACAAGCTTTCGCCCACGACACAGCCCACGACTACTTCCGCGTGAATTACGAAAAATTATAAATATAGCTTACTACATTTGGGGATTGACGTTTTGGCTTTTGTTGTGAGTGGACGTGCCGAAGAATTATAAAATTAATAAATAAAAACTCGCTGAATTGTGACCTGGTTTTACCTACTGGCCGGATAATTCTGTGAAACGTAGGCATAATATTTGCTAGTTATCTTACGTAACGAAATACAATGTGTAAAGTGTTACAAAGTCAATAACTGTGTCACAATGGCAAGCAGCCCCTTCAGTCGGGGTGACCGATGTGCTCGGAGTCCACCTGCGACACCCGTGCCCACAACTGCACCCCAACCCGTGCCCGCACTCTCATCTCACTCTCAGACGCCTAACCAAAGAAACGAACTGGAAGTGATATCAACGCCTGAAATACAAAACTGGATGACGACTATTGAACAATGTCTAGGCGAAGTTTGCACTATTGCATCAGAGGGCAAATTAAATACTGACCAAAAGATGCGTATAAGTGCCTTGTGTAGAAAAATTGGTCACGGCACATCCCAGATGGCGGTCCAATACCAGTCCGTCAAAATGAGAGCAGTCATGGCTAACTCTACCGTACAAAACCTTGAAGACCAAATTGATCTGTCGCATCAACTGCAAGAGCTTAAGATGAAAATCACGTATCAGCACATCGATCACTGTTAAATTGGTTGCCCATCCGTCAGCGCAGAGCGCTGAGAGCCCTGACTAGCTTGTTTTCTTTTCTTAATAATCCTTCTTCTCCCTCTTATATTACTTCACAAATTCATTTCCTTTGCTCTGCCCACAGTAAAAATCTTCGCTCATCCAATAATCTTCTTCTACGATGTCCCTCACACCGCTCTGGGTTTATCCACTCTTCTTTCTTTGTCCAGGCGATTTTCCTTTGGAATGCGCTTCCTCTGAACATCAGGACGGCAACCAGTCGGCTGTCCTTTAAGGTGAAGGCACGTGAGCACATTCGCAAGAAGTTGGTAGAATCCTCACAGCGTTAATTCGTTGGTTTCGTTCTCTCTTAATAACGTTGTAAATTTTATTTATGTCTATGTATGTATCTATGTATTTATGGTTGTATATTTTTTTTCCGTCTCTGTTTTTTCTTTTCTATAATTTGCACCTGCCATATTTTCTCTGCACCACCCTAAGGTCGACTGGTAGAAAATGCCTAAGGCATTAAGTCCGCCTTTGTACAGTGTTTTTTTACTTGTGCATAAAGTTTTAATAAATAAATAAATAAAATTGGAGCCTCCAATCAAAATATGGGATCGTCCTTTGCTGATATGGTGAAGAAAGGTACCAACAAATTTATTCAGCCCTTAAATTTAAGCTCAGTGACCATCTATCCCAACGACAAACTGAAGTCTAGTGAGGAGACAAAGTCACTTGTACAAAAAATTATATGCCCAGAACAAATGAAAATACAAGTAAGAGGACTACGCAAGACAAAAAATGGCGGTGTCATCATCAGCACTGAGAGCAAGGACGACATAGAAAAGGTAAAGAAATCGATGCAGTCTTCAAATTCAGGCCTTACAGTTGACGAAACTCAGAAAAGAAAACCTAGAGTCGTAATTATCGGAGTGCCCTCATCCATGCAAGATAAAGAAGTTTTTACTTGTTTGTTCAACCAAAACCTAGCCGAAAAACTTCAGGATTGCAGCCTCGACACTTTTTTGTCCTACATTAAGCTGAGCCACAAGTCAGGTAAGAAGGATGCTGACACATGTAATTTTGTAATTGAAGTGTCGGCACAGATACGTAAAGCCCTGATATGTAAAGACAGAGTATTTGTTAATTGGTCTTCCTGCCCTGTGAGAGACTTCACCCTAGTCACACGTTGTTATAAGTGCCAGCAATACGGACATGCGGCTAAATCATGTCGGGAGACCTCCTACACGTGTGGCCATTGTGGTGAAGTAGGTCATTCCATCAAAGAATGCACTAAAAAAACAGAGGAACCAAAATGCGCTACTTGCTTGCACTTCAAAAAGCCAAGCATTCATAAGACAGGTGCAGCGGACTGTCCGGCAAAAATTATGGCAGAAAATAGGTACATAAACTCTATTGATTATGGAGGCGCCTAGGAGCGCCGTAAATTACGATTCTTTTTGGCCTTTACTGTTATTTTTAATAATAATATAATATGATTAATAATCTAATTAGTGACATAGATAATTTCTCTGTATCTCAATCGGAAGTTTGTGACGTTGAACAGTGCAAACACTTTCTCTCCTCTTATACTAATCCATTAACTATATTAACCCAAAACATTCGCAGTGTTTTTAAGAATTTCGATAGTTTTAGCATTTTTCTAAAACGTCTAGACGTAAATTGTGACATTATTGTCCTAACTGAATGTTGGCTTGCTAAACAATATAACATACCACAAATCCCGGGGTATTGTATGTATAAGAGTAACTCAATTTCCAATCAGAACGATGGGGTGATAGTGTATGCAAGAGATCATCTAAATGTGACAGTCGTGGAACCAAACATGCACGACTGTAGCAGATTGTTAGTTAAAATCGGAGCAGAATTTGCGATATTAGCTGTATATCGATCTCCCTCTTTTACGAATATAAACAATTTTACTAACTCTCTAAACGAAACCTTGCAGAACATATCATCCTTCAAAAATATTATTTTAACTGGAGATATTAATAGCAATATCCTTCCTGGAAGGGCAGACGCTTCAGCTGAAGAGTATCTGAACCTATGCGCGTTCCATGGTTTGCTTCCCGCTCATACGCTCCCTACACATCAAAGTGGCTCCTGCTTGGATCATATGATGCTCAAGACCAATTTCCCTGCGCTTACCCTTGTAACTAATTCAACAATAACCGATCACAGTGCTAACCTACTTATTCTTAATTGTAAATTACCTAATGTGGCCTCTCGCACAGTCTCTAAATTAAATGTACACAAACTTAAAGAAGATTTACGCAATATTAATTTTGACCCAGTCTACAATTCCGCTGATCCGCAGTTTTGTATGTTGTACCTAATTAAAAAAGTGCAACATGCTATTCAGAAAAACACGGTCACATCTCGATTAAATAACAAATATTGCAATATAAAGCCATGGATCACGGCTGGTCTTATACGTTGTATGAAAAATAGAGATAAATTGCATATGAAATCTAAAGCAAATCCGCATAATGTAATATTGCAAATTTCATATAAGCGATATCGTAACTTTTGTAACGACCTCTTAAAAAAAGTAAAACGCAATTACGATACCACTGCACTAAAAGAGGCCGGTACAGATAACAAAAAGATCTGGAAAATTATTAAAAATGTGACGTATAATTCAAAACAGAAGGAGTCTTCTTCGGGTTTATTACAAGCACATTCATCACAGTTAACATCTGCGAATATTGCAAATAATTTCTTTGTTAATGTGGGCAAGTGTCTAGCTGAACAAACTCAGGGACAATCACAGCACCTAACAAGCACATTGTTTGCATCTAGCACTAGTTTATCATCCTTTGTGTTATTAGATACTGACGAGGCGGAAGTAGAAAGGATTATTATGGGTCTAAAAGTAGACTGTGCAGTTGGCTGGGATAACATATCTAATAAAATTATCAAGCAATTCAAAGACCTTTTAGTACCACCATTAACTTGCATTTTCAATAAATGTTTAACTACAGGGGTCTTCCCCAAGTGCTTAAAAAAAGCTGTTATTGTCCCAGTGTACAAATCAGGGAGTAAAGACCAAGTGACTAATTATAGGCCTATTTCCTTACTGCCTTCTATGTCTAAAATATTAGAAAAGATTATAAACAATAGGCTTTATAAATATTTGGAGGACAAATCTATTCTCTCTAGACGGCAGTTTGGATTTAGACCTAAAATATCTACAGATAATGCCGTACACCATCTGACTGACTATCTAGCACAAGAACTCGATAAAGGTAACCACACAGTAGGAATCTTCCTGGACCTCGCCAAAGCTTTTGATACAGTTTCTATTCCCATTTTGCTGCGCAAGCTTGAAGCCATAGGCATCAGGGAAATTCAGCTGAAACTATTTCAGAGCTATCTAGAAGAACGTACGCAATGTGTAAAGATTGGGAATGTTATCAGCAATGATGAAAATTGCACAGCTTTTGGAATTCCTCAAGGAAGTATTTTAGGGCCTTTACTCTTTTTAATTTACATAAACGATCTCTGTAATCTAAATTTAGATCATGGCCATATCGTTTGTTATGCCGACGACACTGCTCTGTTGTTTTCGGCTGACTCAGAAGAAAATGTCTACAAGTTTGCGCAACACGGATTCAATGTTATTAATAAATGGCTTCAAAATAATTCACTTACCTTAAACGCTGACAAGACAAATTACGTCAAGTTTTCGATGCGCAAACAAAAACTAACTTGCACTACCCCAACATTGTATGCTCATAACTGCACATCTAGCACAAATAACCAATGTGTTTGTCCTAAAATTAAAATGTCAGATACAGTAAAGTACCTTGGAATTATAATCGATGAGACACTTTCGTTTAAACCTCATATAGAGGCTGTTAATAATAGGATTCGGAAATTGATATTTGTTTTTAAAAAAATACGCTTCATTGCAGACCCAAATATTGTGAGACAAGTCTACTTTGCCCTATGTCAATCGCTAAATATTACTAAATATTTTTAATACATATAAAAAACGCAAACGCGCGAAAAAAGGTTACGTCAAACACCTATGCAGTGCGGCAGTCACGTAATTCGAATGAGTTATCACAGATGTCGCTATTTTTGCTTGCATTATGAAGGTTTATAAGAAATGTTCAGTTGGGCGCATCCTTCCTTTTGATATCATTGCCTTATTGTAAAATCTTATTGGCAGATAGATTTGACATGATATTGAACGTGTTTTGTTATTTTCTCACAGTGTTTGTTACGAACTCCTCCGAAACGGCATGACCGATATTTATGTTTTTTTTTTGTGTAGGTATATTCGGTAGGCCTGAGAATAGGTCGCGTAGGCAATTTTTTTTTTTATATGGCTAAGCAACGTTTGCCGGATCAGCTAGTATCCCTATAATAAATCACTTTCTTTTAACTTCTTATCAAGTATTTTTATGAGGTAGGTATCGTAACAATTTCGAATTTGCGCCACTGCGTTGCGCTGTTCACGCCCGGCACGTTACCCGTTCGCATATAGGAACTATAGATGGCAGCACAGAACTGTCGATGCTAAGGCGGGCGCCCCACTGCGCGCGGTCTAGCGGTCAGAGTTCTTTTTTTTTTACTGAAGATAGGCATTCGTTTGACCACTATCTCACCTGATGGTAAGCGATGATGCGGTCGAAGATGGAGCACGTTTACCTAGAAGCAAACTATTCACTCTTTTCTTAAAGATTCCCATGTTGTAGCTATCTGGAAACACAGACTCTGGCAGGGAATTCAACTCCTTAGCTGTACGCACTTTGAATGTGTTCCCAAATGTTTTGTGCGTGTGGGTGGGATGTCCACCATGTACCGGTGGCGCATCGCCGTTCGTCTTGTGGTCCGATGATGGAACGGGCTTGGCGGAATTAAATCATGCAATTCCGTCGCACACTCCCCAAAATGCAACCGATAGAAAACCGACAGGCCAGCAACTCGGCGTCGATGCTCAAGACTTTGGTGCTTCGATTCGACGAGCCTGTCATTACAGATGATCCTCTTGGCTCGTTTCTCAATTGATTCAAGGGCATCAAGCTGGTATTTGGCGGATCCGTCCCATATATGAGAGCAGTACTCCATACACGATCGAACTTGCGCTTGATAGAGCTTGAGCAGTTGTTCCGGCTTGAAGTACCGTCTCACCTTTGCTAGGACCCCCAACTTTCTGGCAGCCACTTGAGCCTTTGCCTCTATGAAAGGGCCAAAATTGAGGGTAGATGTTAACATAACACCAAGAAGCTCAAGTCGGTCGGTTATCGGCACGGTTACACCTCGAAAAGATGGAGCTGGGTGGAATTGGCTCCTTTTAGCGGAAAAAAGACACGCTTGGGTCTTAGCAGCATTGAACTTGACCAGATTGGCATCGCTCCATTCAGAGACAGCCTGTAAGGACAAGTTCAAGCGCTTAACCATAGCCGGATCTGCGACCCACCAGCTCGTGCGTCGGACACGTAACAGTGCTGTCGTCTGCATACCCAAAGATACCGGGTTTTAGCAGATCATTAATATGTAGCAAGAACAATGTTGCCGAGAGCACCGACCCCTGAGGAACCCCGGCAGTCCGGACGAACAGCCATCTATAACCACTCGGGTAGACCGATCCCTCAGGAAATCTGCAATCCAATCACACAATCCAGCGGGCAGACCGAAGGAAGGAAGCTTACTAATAAGGCTATCGTGTCAGATCCTGTCGAAGACCTTCGAGATATCAAGGGAGACCGCAAGTGCCTCCCCTTGCTTCTCTATGGCCTCACTCCAGATGTGTATGGCATACGCTAGAAGATCCCCAGTGGACCGATTTCAGCGGAACCCGTATTGTCGGTCGCTAAGGATATCATTCGCTTCTAGGTATGCTAGGAGCTTACGATTCAGCACGCGTTCCATACTCTTACAGAATATGGATGTTACCGAGATGGGTCTGTAATTCGACGGGTCAGCTCGACTACCCTTCTTGGGCACGGGCTGCACATTAGCTTGCTTCCAAGCATTCGGTACTTTTCCAGTCTCAAACGAGAGGCGAAATAGGCGTGTCAAGATTGGAAACAACTCAGGCGCACAAGTCCTCAAAACAATTGCCGGTATGCCGTCGGGGCCACTAGCCTTATTCACGTCTAGGTTACGCAGTACCCGAAGAACGTCCTTCTGATGAATGCGAATGTTCGACATACTAGACTCGCATCCATTAGGAGAAGCAAGGGGCCTCGCGCCACCAGGATCAAGACGCGACGATTCCGAAAACATAGAAGCAAATAAGTTTGCTTTCTGCTCAGCGGAGTGGGCCAGCGACCCATCGGGTCTCAGCAATGTAGTGAGGGGCGGCAGAAGTTCGATTCGACCGACTTAGCCAGGGACCAAAAAGCTTTACTACCTGCTGGGTATGAAGCAAGTTTCTTCCATATTCGGCTAATGTGGTCAATCCGGCTCGGATTCCGCAACACCTTCTTGCAGGACTTGGCAGCCCTGTTAAAAGCTCTCTTCTTCAGACTCACGTCCTTGGCTTTGCGCGCACGGGCGCATTAGCGCGATTGCACTCGGCACCAAACCATGGGCGAGCTTCGCCAGACATTGCTACGTCTGAGAACGGAACATAGTCCTCCATTCCCTTCCGCAACACTTCCGTCACGGCGTCAGTTGGAGGAAAGCAAGTAGGCTGCCAAGGGTAACATGCGAAAAATGATCGCATGCCATCCCAATCTGCTGACCTGTATCACCATACCCGCCGGGCCTCTTGGGCTAGGATCAGGCGGGGAGTAGACGGACACAGACTTCACCAGACTGTGGTCGGAACTACCCAGTGGAGAAGAAATCGACACCGAGTAGCAGTCTGAATCTGTTGTCAGCAGAAGGTCCAAGCAATTGGCTGTGTGCGATTCAACATCCGGCACCCTCGTTGCCCCCTGGACCAGCTGGGTGAGATTTCACGCAAGCGCTAGCTTTCGCGCCTCTCGTCTAGCATGGTCTGTGTGCTGGTATGGGAAAAGCCACTCCTGATGGTGGGCGTTGAAGTCCCCCAGCAACACCAATTGGTCAGAAGGGTACCGCTGCTGAGCCGCATCCGCCACCTCACTGAGGTGCTGTATTAGCCCAGTTGTCTCCAGATCACCGCCGTGCGAACGGTAGACACAGGCGTAGATAATTTTATCCAGGCCGGTGTCCACTAAAGCCCACAGCGTTGAGAACCTGGAGTTCTCAAGATTGCGGAGACGCCGATAGCAGATGTCGTCCCGGGCGTACATACATACGCCCGCACGTGGTTTGAAGTGGTGCTCCAGGGTAAACCCTGGGTGTGTAAGATACGACACGTCAGACAGACATCCGATCTGCGTCTCCGACAGAAACAAGAGCGCTAGTTTCTGAGTCTCTAGGTGGTGATGGACTGCGGCGAGATTCGAGTGCAGACCTCGTATGTTAGAGAGGTGCACTTTGTGCGAGAGGGCGTGCTGCCGCTGTACAGCTTTTCTCTTTTTGTTTCTGGTCATATTGAGTGAGTAAGGTAGAGGAGAAGGAAATGAAATGAGGTTCCATGCTGCTAACCCTCAGGTACGCTCTGACAGGACGACATCATTGGGGGACTAGTCTGGAGACGGCGGGGACGCCCGAGCCTCCCCGGAAATATCCATCGGGCCCTCTCGTCTGGTCGCCAACCAGCACGATGGTGCATTCCGGGATTTTTCGACAGTTGGCGGGGCAGCCTTTCATGTACGGCTACTACACTACTTGGGCCCCCAACTACCTGCGGTCGGCCAGCGTCGCACCGTGCCTCGGATCCCGCTACCCTCCGCGACTAGTCTCCCGATACGCCCATATCAACGCGAGCCTGGTCGGTCTGCCTGCATTGGAACAACTATTTCGACCCAACTCCTCTGGATTGGCTACACTGAGCATCGTACCGGAACGCGGCTAGGCCACTTGGCGGTACGTCTTTGCCCAGTGGGTGGTCGCAAGCCATCAGCCGAAACTTACCATCAGTTAGTGTCACCTAATTAGCACCACCCGGGGCCCACGTGTAGGGACTAGCAAATGGGTATTCTCCTACGGACGCGGGTGACTCGGCCCCAGAAAGTTCCGAGTTCAGCGGTCCGCGTTCACTGTAATCTATGCGCTGGCTTAGAATCACACAAAAGCAGCCGCGACGGTTAAAGCGAACTCGAGTTTTGTCAGAGTCCTATTTTTCTGCACTAGCTGGAAGTTCACGATGTCCTAATTCTTAATTCTTTATTGTACACCATAACAACTTATAATAATTTACATGATTAAAAAACGTTCATGTACAAAGGCGAGCTTAACTCAAAATTGAGTTTTCTACCAGCAAACCTTTGAGCGATAGAAAGAGATCACAATACAGGGTGGATCCAGTGCACATTTTACAATAATACATATTTTATCTATACATATAATAAAATCGTAGACTAACCGTGTCTGTACATTGAATATTTTTCCATGAAAATTACACAGAAAACTCAGGAAAAAGGTATAAAACACAAAAATGCAATTTTTGAAATTTTTGTCTGTTTGTCTGTTTGTCTGTTTGTCTGTGCGTTTGTGGGAGCATCACGCATAAACCACAGATTGGATTGCAAATCTAAGTACTTAAAAATATTAAGTGATAACCCGAGTAACATTTAGCGTTTATTTCATGAAAATCCACTCACAAAATCAAAAGATATTGAATTTTTAAGTTTAGGAATAGACTTCCTAATGTATTCTGATGAGTCAGAGCGCCATCTATTGAGAAAAATAAAATGCACGAAAGCATTCAAAATTGTTGTGTTATTCGTGAAACTTTTAATACGTGGCAAAATAAAAGTGACCATTTTTATACCTTTTCGTTATTTATCGTTACAATCGATCCACAAAATCAAAATATATTGAATTTTTAGTTTAGTAAGAAACTTCCTACTGTGCTCTGATCAGTCAGAGCGCCATCTATTGAGGAACCAAAAAATGCATGAAAGCATGAATGTTACACCAAAACACATTCATTGAGTTATTTGTGAAACTTTTAATACGTAGACGTAGCGAAATAAAAGTAAACATTTTAATACCTTATCGTTATTTATCGTTACATACGGGCTTCTTATTTAACGTCTTCTGCTGCCAAATATTTTGTCAGTTTACATGGTCGATAGATGGCGTTGCACTGATGACGCGTTTTTCTGAATTGCGGTGTTAAGATTTTCCGCTGGAGAATGACCTCACACGATTATTAAACACTGTCGTAGTTCGTAGGAATATCGGTTTGGTCTCTGGAAGGTCTTAAACGAATAGGGGCCAAAATTGCTTAAATCTCTGAGTTGTGCTGGTTTCGTTTAAAGTGCTTTTAGCGTAGAGTCTTAAACCATTTTGAACTCAGTAGTTTTGTGAAGTACTGGACGGTTCGACTTGCGGATCAGGCCTGTAGGGTTCCGTACCAAAGGTGCTGACAGGAGTACAGGACCCTACTTCTAAGGCCTCCGCGATTGATTCCGTTTAGAGCGAAGCAACGAACGGTTGGATTTGCGAAACAAGGCTAATAATAATAAGGTACCGTACCAAAGGTGGTCACGGTGACGGGAGCGATCGATTTTGGTGGGGCTACTCTCTAAGTCCGAAGTCCGTAGTTTCGGGCTTAGTTGCGGACGTATTCTACTCCGTATCACCTACAGACTTACGATTAATCCCGAACCCGAACTAAGAATGAATGACAACACGATTTCACAGTAACTGTCAAATTGAGTTATCATTAGTTCTCTGTGGTTAGGTGATACGGAGTAGATTTTTTTTTACTATAGATAGGCCACTATCACACCTGATGGTAAGCGATGATGAGGTTGAAGATGGAGCAAGTTTACCTAGAAGCAACCTATTCACTTTTGTCTTAAAGACTCCCAGGTTGCCCGCAACTAAGTTTTTAATTCGTGCTAAGTATCAGACGGTTCGATTTGCGAGCCAAGGCAAATTATAGGGTTCCGTACCAAAGTTGCTAATGGGACCCTATTATTTAAGCCTTCGCGTACGATCTTGATTCGTGCGTACCAAGTCGATTTTTAGGGTTCCGTACCAAGGTTGCTAACGGAACCCTATTTATTAATAAGCCACCGCTGTCCGTCTTCCTTCAGTTTATTAACCGACTTCAAAAAAGGAGGAGGTTATCAATTCGACTGTATATTAACCGACTGGATGAACCGATTTTCATGATGCTTTTTTTATTTGAAAGCTGGTGCTTCCCGTGTAGTCCCATTGCCACCACGTCCGGATCTGATGATGGAAACCCTGAGAAATCGAGGGCAACTCCCGAAAATTGTAGGCACGTATTTGGTAAAAACTTGATAATCGTGTGTATATCGGGTGATACTACAAAAGAATGAAAGTTTGGATCAGACCTGATGATGGAGACGACAGAGAGTCAAGGGAACTCCACATCGGTATGTAGGAACTACTAAGTGTTTGGGCTTATTTCATTCGTATTGACGAGACCTTTACACCGAAAGCACTTAGTAAGTTTTATTTTCATAACATAACATCACGCCGGTACGCTGTGAATGGGTACGCAGGTACCACTAAAAAGTGAAAAATAAAAACTTTTTTACAAAAAATGTAAACGACTTCCAAAACAAAACACTACAAAGTTTAAAATAACTTTAATTTTGGAAGTCGGTGTCAAAAAGCGAAAAAACTAAAAACAACGACTTCCGAAATTAAAGTTTTTATACATTGTAGTGTTTTGTTTTGGAAGTCGGTTACATTTTTTGTAAAAAAGTTTTTTTCGTTTTATTTCTGTCTCGCTGATATAAAAATGTCTTCTAGAAAAAGGTCGAATCTTGCACAATATAGCAAAATTCTCAAAGTCGGGTTTGTTCGAATACTATTCTAACTAACTCGAGAACGGCTCGACCGATTTTCATAGTTTTTGTGTTTTATTCGGGACGAAGACTAATTCCTTCGTCCGGAATAGCATAATAAGAATTAAAATACAAAAAAAATGAGTATGTAGGTAGGGTAGGTAGGCAGGTAGGTAGGGTAGGTAGACAGGTAGGTAGGCAGGTAGGTAGGATAGGTAGGCAGGTAGGTAGGGTAGGTAGGCAGGTAGGTAGGGTAGGTAGGTAAGGTAGATGAGGTAGGGTAGCTATGGTAGGTAGGGTAAGTAGGTAGGTAGGGTAGGTAGGTAAGGTAGGTGAGGTAGGGTAGCTATGGTAGGTAGGTATGGTAGGTAAGTAGGTAGGTAGGGTAGGTAGGTTAGGGTCGGTAGGTAGAGTAGCCAGTTGACGGGAGCGAAGCCACGCGGGTCAGCTAGTCATACATAAATACATAAATATACCTACATACATAAATACACACATATACAACGTTGATACGACAGAGGGGCATTAAATTACACTACGTATACTATACGTGTTTAGTATTAATCCGATACGGTATAAAAATAAAAAGCTACAAAATTGAGATTTTTTTTCTTTCAAACAAACTAAATAGCTTACAAATCAGAGTAAAACGCAACCACCCTGTGCAAATAAATTCAACTGACCTAGGGAAAAGCGGCAACGTCGCGCGTGCGCCTGAGCGCGGTGTGGGTATAATTGTGGTCGGGCGGGCGGCCGGCGGTGGCGCAGGCGCGAGCTTAGGCCTCCGCTCGCGCCCGCTTTTATGATAGGTAAGGTTTTGAAGTAGGTACGCACACAACAACAATCACAACAAAAACACTAAATTTTTAAATTCTCGATGTGTGGAGGACACATCGACAATTTAAAAATTCACAATTTACAAAAAAAAATCACAAACATACCTAATTCACAATTAAAATCATGTCCGTGTAGTCTGCCGCCGTGTTAGTTACACGATGCATTGTTGAACACTTTAATTACACGCACACACAACCAAAGTTTAATTACGTGTCCTATCACAATAAAAAACAGTCGATCACAAAAAAAAAAACACTAACACTAATAATAATAATCCCAAGTTACGTGTCCTGTCACAATAAAAAAAGAAATACTGTCTTAAACTTATTTAGTATCTTATCACAATAACAAAACAAAATCAATTGTTTGCGCGCGGGCGCACGCAGCAGCTTCCGTGTTACGTAACATACGTTCCGGAAGGAAGACATCGGCACACTGAGGCCCCACTTACCGATCGCAAATATCTAGAATGCAATAACAACACACTGACCTATTTCTATTTCTTTTACGCGCGGTATGTTTTGCTATGATTGTCACTCTCGTAATGAAAGTGCAAGTGTGTGTTTATTGCTTCGTTTTTTGCATTGCTATCTTTTTAGTGAAAATTTGGTTGTACTTATGAATTGCGTCGGAGCGGCAACAACGCATCGTAGGTTTTACTCGATTTATCGTTTTAAGGTGCATGACCGATGCGTAGGCATAATCAGCTGTTAGGAAAAAGATACATCGTGTTCAATTGAGGCAAAAACTTAAAAAATTATTTGCGACTAAACTACTGCTCCTATTTAATTGATTTTTGGTACAGAGCTTGGAAATGGTACCTAGTATAGGCAGTTTAAAGGAAAGCCCCTCTGTCGTATCAACTCGGTATATACATCCATACATATCTACGAATATTATGTCATAGAGAAAGGAAATGCTTTTTAACTTTCTTCTTGAAGACATCAAGAGAAGGACTGTCACGTATTGAATGTGGGAGAGAGTTCCAGAGACGCACTGCAGTAACAGAGAAGGAGCCACCATAGCGGCTGGAAGTGTGACGCGGAGTACGAAGGAGTAGAGATGTGGCAGTACGACATGGTTTACCCCTCGGGATGAGGTACTCAAAGCGTTCTCGAAGGTATTGAGGAGAATTAGGGTTGTGCAGGATAGTATAGAGATGTGAGTATCTCGTCGATGCCGAATCGGCAGCCACCCCAGTCTGGTCCGGAACTCCGACACGTGGTCGTACTTCCGGAGGCCAAAAATAAAGCGTATGCACAAATTCTGCAGTCGCTCGAGTTTGTTTAGGAGCACCTCCGTCGCATCTAGAAAACAGACATCGGCATAGTCTATAAGTGGTAGGAGAAGAGAATGAGCAAGACTGACCTTAGTGTGAAATGGAAGGAATTTTTGAAGACGTTTAAGTGACTGGAAAGTGTAGAATACCCTCTTACTAACATGAGCAACATGAACCTCCCAAGAGAGATTCGAGTCCATATGAACGCCGAGGTTCTTAGCGCTTTTAGAATATTCAACGAGATCGATAACTTTATTGAATTAGTGAGAGAAAAACGTTTTCTTTATGATTTGCGAGACATTTAATTGAGACATTTGGGTTTCAGTAAAAAGAGCGTGTGACGTGTTATCACTGCTTAAGATTACTGAACTCCAGATTTTTAGATCGCTCGCAGTGTGCGCGTGTGTGAACGCGGAATGCAGAACTCGGAACTTTGACCACTAGACCGCGCGCAGTGGGGTCGGCATGTAAGTATACCTAGTAGTAGTATAGTGTGTGTGTGTGGTGTAGTGTTTGTGTGTGTGGTGTAGTGTGTGTGTGTGTGGTGTAGTGTGTGTGTGTGTACAATAGTAAGTAGTTTTACCGATGGTAAAAGTCTCGAATTTGCAACACTAGATGGCATAAGCTACGCCGTGTACGTCTGCATGTTCCCTAAATTATGATTTAACGTAAACACTTATCGAAAATTTATCAAAGTCTAATGTGCCTATTCCGAAAAGTAAGCTATGTTGGGTCAAAGTTGACAGTACAGGGTGTTCCAGTAGTGCGTGCTCACATTTAAGGGTCATCTTGGGTAGCTGATACACGTAAGGAAAAAATTAACATAAAACCTTTTTTCAAAAAAATCGCGAATATGCGTAGGTGAATAGTGGGTACTATTCATCTACACATATTCGCGATTTTTTACACCACATAAATGACAAAAAATGGGACGAAAATTGCTATTTTGTGGCTAGGTTAATCAGGGTTCTGTTGGTTATACTTCGTCCGTTGTTTGGTTTCTCCTGTAATTAGGTTAACCGTTTGTTTGTTCTGCAAACGGTTTTTAACATTTTTATAAGGAACCCTAATAGATGTGTGTGGTTATTATGTATCATGATCTTAAGCGTCTTGCGCTACGAAATATTATACAACAATTGTGCACTAAACTCTTTCGCGAAGTGAATGATGCTGGTGAGTCAGTATCTAATGGACCTTAAGGAAATTAATTATGTTTTTACACATTTTCCTTATTGTGACAAATTCACCAGCATCAGCATACGAATAGGTAGGTATGAATGAAATGATGCTGTCTTGAATCACCTACTTTAAGCCTGTTTTACATCAAGAACTATGCTAGTGTAAGCGTAGTTTGCGCAGCACTAGCCATTTTCACAGACTTTTGCAGACCACAATGTCTGCAATATATGTCACCGTAAAATTGCAAACGTCGTAGAATTGTAAAATATCGCGTGAAATTGTAGAATATTTTTTCTTAATAAGTCACGGACATATTGGAAACTATTAAATTTGGGCGGAATTTATTGTATAAAAAACATTCATAACATATCGAGAAATCATAATTTAATAAAGATTTTTTACTATCTAACGAAGTCTGCAATTTACCGGTGACATATATAAACTAACGCTTTGTAAGTGTAAAAGTGCAAGTAGGACATTTATCACAATGGGCCTTATCAGAAGGCTCAAAGTCACTTAAAGGGCAATGGAGAGGGCAATGCTTGGAGTTTCCTTGCGTGATCGAATCAGGAATGTTGATATCCGCAAGAGAACCAAGGTTACCATACATAGCCCGAAAGATCGCCACACTAAAGTGGCAGTGGGCAGGGCACATTGCTCGCAGAACAGATGGTCGATGGGGCCGAAAAGTTCTGGAGTAGCGACCACGTACCGGAAGACGCAACGTTGGAAGGCCTCCCACAAGGTAAAACCTCGCATGACGTCACATTATAGTACAGTAGTACCCAACTGATATGGCTTACCGATGTACCAACGCAAAAGATGAATTTTCACTTTGTATCACTGTACACTTTTTATTGAATTGTGACATCAGCAGCCCCCCCACTCTTGAACTTTGATGCCCTTTATCTGTATCAATTTTTATCGATTTGAAATGGCAAAAAATACGTGTCCAATATCTTTTGAAAATCTAACGGACGGGATAAATAAAATTATTATTTTTCTATCCAGAACAGTACCCAATTGACTGTGTGACAGATGGACAGAGATAATAAGAGATCCTATAAGGTTTCAATTTTTCCATATGGACATTTGGAACCCTAAACATACCGCAGCTAGGCGACCTAAGCTAAACTAGCTTAGCTTGCGGAGCTGAGGAAAATTTCCCAAATATGTTATGAGTAGGTAAACCGCAAAGTTAATGAGTAAGTATGAAGCATTACCTCTGTCATTCTAGCTAAGCCTATATCTCAGTCTGCCACTGTCTTTAGGTAGAACCTGTAGCAAAACCAGTTTTTATATATAAAATATTGAAATGTTAAGAGGGCCATGCAATGCTATTAAAATTTTGAACATTCGGGTTAGCGTCGACAGTTGAAAACCAAACAGCGCAATATATATCTCTTACGACATTTGAAATTTTAACGTGGTTTCAATATAAACGTTAAAAATAACAAGACAGTGCAAAGTAGATGATTTTGTTTTGTTTGCAAGATGCAGCAGTTCAACTTAGCGTTTTTATTATGTTCTTCAATATGTACAGGAAAGTTTTTTGTTTTTATATTTTGCTGCTGTTTTTATTTAGGCTAGTGATCCCAGCTAATTTTGTACCGCCTCAGAATTATTTCTTGGCGTGTTTTGTTTTTGTCATGTATTAGAAATGGCGTTGTTAAGGCTGCTCTCTCGAGAAATGCTTAAAAACAGCGTGCAGATGAAGCAACTTTTTTTCGTCAGCATTTACTGAGTAATTACATCTGAAAAAAATAGATAGTAATCTACATGATATGATACGTAATTTGGTTTAGCCAGAATTTATGTATCGATATCACATAATAAGAAAAAAATCACCTCCAAATCGTTGAGATAAAACCATTTTACTCCTTAATTTTTAACAAAAGTCTAAAAAAAAAAATATCTACTGCTTTGCAATACAAACGAAAATAATTTTATTTTGTTACCTTTTTATAAATATGTGTTACTTTTTTATAATAAGTTAAAAATGCGGGTAGCGAAGTGGCGCGTAGAGGAGTAATTGGCTCCATTTATATGCACAAGGTCATTGGCATGTATACAAGCCTTAAGGTATTCACGCCTAACTGACAGATGCGAGTATTTACGAGGTTCTCATTTACTGCCATAAATAGCGCTACGAGTATCGAATGAACAAATTAGTCAGATCAGGATGTGCGTTGTTAAGTTTTCTTCCTAGAAACGCAATAAAATAAAGGACAATGGACAAATTTGTATGGAGTTTGTCCCAGCCCTTGTAGCAATATATGACGTATGATCAAATGTTTTACCAGTTCTCCTTATTACATATCGCACGCTTAGTATTAAAGTGACCGAACTAAAAAAAAGCACTTTTTTGACAATTCGCAAAAAACGTTTAGCAATTAGAACTTCGGCTGTTCATTTAGGTATAAACGTCACAAAATAATAGTTTTAACAGCAAGTTTTATTTTTTTAAGATACAATATGAACCATAGTTTTGAATGATTCTTAAAATTTGAATTTAATACTAGCTGTTTTTTATATATAGGTAGTTAAAATAGTTGTGACAGTTTTAGGCCTATTTGATATTAAATTGCTATTAGTTTTACAAAAAACATAAAGACCTATTTCATTTTAAGTCGATTTATTGTTAAATCTAAATACTGCTTATCTGTGCCTTTGAGGATTAAGACTAGTTAAAACTAAAATGAGAAGACATTTTTTTAGTTAAGGTTTTTTATTTAAAAAAACAACTCATCCAAAACTATCATAAAATGTTATTTTAATGAATACACTTATTAAGTACGTTCATACAATTACATTGAGGTTTATCAAAAAAACAAAAAACCTTCTAATTCTTTTACAGAATTTAGGCACTAAATATTACTAAAAGCAACATTTTAGCAATTAATTAATCAGACTCACTCAAGTTATTGTAAATTGTAATAGTCTATGTACATTAAACATTTTGGAGACCTGTTGAAAATGATGTGCCTGCTTTTAACAGACCTCCACAATTTTTACAAGTTTTTCTTATAAAGCAACATTTTGATTGACTACATAGAATATGGTAACAAATTATTATTTTAATGGTAATTATTTGTGAGACTTTTTATGTAGATTTAAAATCCTTATATTAAGGTCTTGGTAGGTATAAATTACTTTACAAAAATTGATCACCCATCCAATCATGAATTTAGATTTATAAATTAAGAAGTCCCCGATACGAATTTGAATTCAAGCTGGACTTTGTATGAATTTAAAATAATAAATTATAGGTACATGAGTATCCAATACCATTAAAAGAACTGCATAATTAAAAAAAACTAGGCATGATTGCAAATATTGGTGTCATAAATAATTATACTTAAATGAATTTATGAATTATACATCAGAGGGCCAAGTGCTGGTTTTGCGGTTTTTTTTTCACCTCTAGTTGAGACTAAGTGTTGCTATAGTTTCGTATTGTGCTAGGCTTTCTCGATTCTCTCTTGTTTCTCCGTCTACTTCTGTAGTTGGCTCAGTTCTTATATTTTTTTTTGTTATTGGTGTTCGAATTTACTTTCAGTCTCGTCCTCCTCAGAGCTATCCGATGGTAAAGAATTTGAGCTTGAAGTAGAAGAAGAATTACTATCCGAATGAAGCTGCGAATAGGCGGAAACACCAAATGATTAACTTGTTTGCTATCCAGGGCGCCAAGTCTGCTATTACAATAGTGTCAGACTGGTGAAAATGATAGACCATTCTGACACTATTGTAATAGCAGACTTGCGGCCCTGTACTTCAAAATGTGGGTCACCATCGCTTAAGTTTGCGTCGCTTTCTCCAGGATTAGCAGGCGACACATGGTAATCTACACGTGCTTTCTTACGCCCTTTAGTGTCCTTGAAATACTCTGTGGCATTCGAATAATATTGATTTTCGGGCTTATTTGATACATCACCAAACATCTGTTAAGAAATATAAAAATTGAGTAAGTAAATCTTTGGTATCTAGTATCTACCAGGCCCCTATAAATAAAATGCCATGAGGGCAATTGAATGAATTTTACATACCTGGACATCAGAAGTCTGATCAAATATATTATTATCTTCTGTCTCTATTAAATAGAAAATTTTTCTTGACATTCTAAAAAAAAAGTACTAGGTCAACCAATAAAACTCACTATAGTTAATTTAAAAGGAACTCAATTCTGAACTTTAACTACATCGCAAATTGTTAGCAAAATAATTCATTTGATTTTAGTAAAGCACAGACCAAACGCAGCATGCAACAATGAATATGTAAACATTATTTGTAATAAATAGACTTAACACGGTATCCTACAGAACGTACAGACAAATCTACTATTTTTTTATTCATATATAGACTTAATCATTAAAAAGTATTAATATCATCCGACATTATCAATATTAAACAGACTTAAAAAGTAATTTACTAAGTAATATCATAACAAATTTAATATTAAATAGACTCATTCCTTAGTGGGTCAAAATAAAACCAAATCAGTAAATTAAACTTACCGCAGATTTCACTATTGAAGAAACTTATTACAGAATAGGTCTCTCTTAAAACAAATGAGCAGGTGTTTTCCTTGAACCGGTTGAACGAATTCTGAATCTGTCAGTGTTATGTCAAATGACGTCTTCAAATGTCATGAGTGTGAAAGAGACCGAAAACTTGTAAAAGTAGTTAAACACTAACTTTTTAAGAGTTAAGCTGTGTAATCTCATAGATGGCGTTGTATTAAGGATTTCAATGTACCTAACTCATTTCAGCCCGATTATGAATTCGGTCACTTTAATACTAAGCGTGCGATATATACATTTTTTTTTGCTCTAAGTAATATCCAAGTAAGGGAAAAATATTTTTGAAACAAGTTAAAAAAATCCATTAC
Organism: Lacanobia wlatinum; assembly: GCA_947578705.1. Classification (NCBI taxonomy): domain Eukaryota; kingdom Metazoa; phylum Arthropoda; class Insecta; order Lepidoptera; family Noctuidae; genus Lacanobia; species Lacanobia wlatinum. The sequence continues at coordinate 20,796,360 of OX388046.1, forward strand.
GAGTAAATAATCTCGTTTTAGTGCGATATTATGGCCTAGATCTTTATTTCTATGCTAGTGCTGTGACGTATGTCGTGAGTCTGCCCTCGTAATAATAGGCAGTTACTTGCATCGATTCCATAAGCCGTAAGACTTGGACTTATCTCTTGGCAAACTTTTATAGAATATATACCACCACAAAAAAAATTACCGACAAACGATCTGGCTAGTCTGATTTGATATGTGCCCAGCGCAATCAATATTCTTCTTCTAAAAGAAATATTTAACGCTTCACTACTTATTTGTATGAATTGTGCTCTTTGCCTGTTTATATTTTTTTCAATAACAAAGTCTCCTAGACGATTTGGCATATCCATTCTTTCTCTAATAATAATATTAATCTCCCTTGCGCTTTTAGAGAAAAAAAATATTCCTGTCGTAATAACTTACACTCGCGTATAATGCATCCATTAATCACCACAAGTACCTAACTTACTATGGTTACAAGCCGTGAGGAATGGTGAAATGATCAATCTCGAAGTGGATAACGTGTTTTTTTTCAGCAGAAGGGAGTTTCGGACACTTACTAACTAAAACGCACCCGTGTTCCTCCTAATTCCCTTTGAATTCCATAGTGTTGGTGACTCTTTCGAACCAATTCTGTAACCCTGGCAGGCACTGGCCCTAGCGGACCCCGCCTACTATGCTAATATCTATTTGAGGCGTGCGCGGCTTGGGCTGTTCGGACGGCGAGCCACCCAACGCTCGTGCCGCAGGCCCGTCACGGTACATCATCGTTGACCCGACGCCAATGTGAACCCCTCCTACCGTTATTTGGGATCCCGATGGTGATCTGTTCTGAGAACCATGGAAGCACATGGCTTCGAACTTGTGTAGGGCCACCTCGAGATCCGACTGCCGGATCCTCTCAACTATTGTCGCAACTCCGCGTGTCAGCGTCGACCGCCGCCTGGTTTGACCCCCTTGCACCAAGATCAGCATGTCGTCAGCGTAGCAGACCACGTGCAGCACCCAGTAGTAGCCGATGTCCCAAAGGAGCGGCCCCAGAACCGAACCCTGTGGAACACCGCACAGTTCCACTCTACCAGGTGATCGGGGCAGATGACGGCCCTGTCCGTCAAGTAAGCGAGATGGTGTGGTGGCGTTCGTCTAGAAAATAGCTCTCGCTCACTCACGCACACTTGATACGCGCGAATGCGAAGCTGCGCCTGCGCACGCGGTTTTTTTTTAACATGTGTGTGTGCCTGGTTTACTTTTAATATATTTATTTAGAGTATTTTTACTCTTTTATTTATTAAATGAGATAAATAATGCCAACTTTTAATAATATTTAAAGGATCGTTTATCGCCTTTAAGTTTTTCTGACGCGGAATTCAGCTTCGTGGTCATAGAATAATTTGTTGCTAAATGATATCTATCTAATGATCTATCACTCGAAGTGCTACAACACTTGGGACAATTTGTCATAATCCTTTGAGCAAAAATGCATTCCCGAGGTTTTCACTCTAAGGCGAAGTTATTTAGTATGTACGGCGGACACTTTTTGTACCGAGAGAATGTCGCCTCGGGATAGTTCTCACGGGAGCGAAGCCGTTTCCGCCGCAGAACCTGGTGTGCTGTAAAAATTCAATTCAGCGTCAACTATAATAAGAATAATTAAATAGTTATACCTATATCCATTGTGGCCGTCCAATGTGTGAGCAAAAGTCCACACAATGCGTTCTAAGACGGACAGTACCGCTGGCCCAGAAAGAGGTAACGAGACGACTTGGACGCGTACCGTGAGAGCTCGTCCAAGGCCCGGAAAAGAATTCCTGGCCGGACCTGGGAGAGGTCTTTGGAACAGTACGGGCTAGCAAAAAAAAATATATCGGGGCACTTAATTTTTTATGCTTTTTTTATTTTTCTAATTTATTTATTTTTCACTTTTCAGCTGCTGCATACTTGGATCCGTGCTCCGCCATCGTGTACCAGTATCATAAGGACCAAATTAAGGAACTTTTGAAGAAGCCGATCGAAGAACGAACAAAACGAGACTATATAGATTTTAAATATTATAAGTGTGTCATTAATAGCTGTAAAAATAAAATACCATTGAATTGTTGATTTTTATTTTATTTTTTAATCTATTATTAATTAATTCGTACATAATCATAATAAGCCAAAAAGATGGATAGATTGTGTGAGGAGTGATGACACTAGTCTTGTACCGTGTTAACCAGGGTTACTAGTCCGTTTTACTATTGATAAGCTTGCGATTGACCACAATCTCACCTGATGGAAAGCGGCGATGAGTTCGACGATGCAGCACGCTTGTCTCATCATTATCATCATATCAGTCGAAAGACGTCCACTGCTGGACATAGGCCTCCCCAAGCGTCGCCACAACGACCGGTCCTGTGCGTCTCGCATCCATCGGCTACCCGCGACCTTCACCAGATCATCGGTCCACCTTGTGGGAGGCCTTCCGACGTTACGCCTTCCGGACGCGGTCGCCACTCCAGAACTTTTCGGCCCCATCGACCATCTGTTCTGCGAGCAATGTGGCCTGCCCACTGCCACTTTAGTTTGGCGATCATTAGGGCTATGTCGGTAACCTTAGTTCTCTTGCGGATATCATCATTCCAGATTCGATCACTCAAGGAAACTCCAAGCATTGCCCTCTCCATTGCTCTTTGAGTGACTTCAAGCCTTCTGATGAGTCCCATTGTGAGCGACCACGTTTCAGTTCTATAAGTCATCGTGGCAACACGCAATGGTCATAGACTTTAGTCTTGAGACACTGTGTTACGCTTGTCTAGAAGAAACCTAATCACCCTTGTTTTAAAGACTCCAGGTTGCAGCTATCAGGAAACACAGACCCTGGCAGGGTTTACACTCTCTAGCTGTACGCACAATAATAGTATTCTCAAAACATTTTGTGCGTATGGGTGGGATGGCCACCAAAATTCATGTATTGTGGACGTGTTCCAGACGATATTTGTAAACTTCGACCGGATGTTCAGAACATGGAAATAAGCATTTTTCATTATGGACACATTAATCAATTCTTAATTTTTGTTTATTTTCATAGAAACTAAATACCTTAACGTAAATCATCCGATATGCATGCCTCTTTTATCCAAATTGGCAACGAAAAACAAATTAAATTTAAATAGCATTTGATAGATTTTTCAGTGTAATTGCACTAAGACCCTTTCATACTGCATAGCTCAATGAAATTACAAATATCTTTGTAACGAAGCCTTTTTAAGTACTACTTCCTTTGATTTGATTTATTAAAGCTATAGAAGCGTTTGCTAATGTTTATGGATAACGTGAAGAACACGGTGTATATCTATTTACATCAGGGAATTGACAGAGTTATTGAGTTGCCATCCATAAGACAAGATTCCATGCAAGGCCACAGTGATAACTTCAGCCGGTCTATGTATCAACATCTCACCGTGTATACTTAGGTGCAGTGAGCACGAAGAGAACTGTCATTCCAGCTTTTTTGTATGGATTGGCTGCTCAGCTCATGTTCACTTCACCTATGTAAACTTAGGTGTAGACTGCAATGCGATTCTGTAAACATGTCGAAGTGAAGGCTTGGGTGAAGTGATCACGAAGTGAGCTGTCAGTCCAAGCAATCAAGGGGGCTACTCTCTAACGAAATCCGTAGTTTCGGGCTTAGTTGCGGGCGGGCGTATTCTACTCCGTATGTGTGTGAGAGTTTTACAAAATTCACTGCAGTTTATCAGACTCAACTAAGTGCCCATAACAGTCTAGACGAAATACGATCAATAAAGCCGTCTGTAGATATTTATACCTCTTTTCGGGCAGTATGAATCATGTACCAGCAAACATCTGCCACCCTTCTGAATTCGAACAAATCACCTCTTTTAATGAACATCGATATACTTATAAGTAGCTAAAAGTGGGAAAATCCAGTAGTACTTCCCATGAGGGTTCCGTAGGTGCCCATATTCTCTGCCAGGGTTGCGGAATTTGTTCGAAAGAGTCACCGCAGCCCTGGAACGCAAAGAGCATTAGGAAAAATATGGATAGATTTTATTCAGTAAGAGTCTGACACTCCTTTCTGCTCCGCCAACAGCGGGAGGAGACATTTGATGATTTCCCACCAAAAAAAGGTACCTTTCTAAACAACTGTTTTTCAGACAGCTAGTAAATTCAATTTTGGCGGCCTTCTGCTCTAGACAAAGTAACATTCTATAAGTGTTTTAATTGACGAGTAGTTAAAATCTTGATTTGCCTGTATAGTAAAAAAAAACGGAGATCTATAATAGATCTTTACCTATAGATTACAGGAAAACCTATAAGAAGTGTGTAGTGTTAAAATAACATGTTAAAAAAATTAAATTCGTTCGGAACTCTTTGCACGCGAGTCCGACTCGCTCTTGACCGGTTTTTTTTAAATCAACCGGTTCGATGCCTGGTTAGGAATTACGATTTTTCAAAAATCCAATGATGCGGTTTTAGTTTTCATCAAAATCGGGTTCGAAGCTCCTTTCAGTGTTTAATGATTTTGAAAAAAATCAAAATGGCTGCTGGGGGCTATGCCAGCTCCCATGAAAAATGTTCGACTCCCTTTTCGGGTTGTGCCGTGGTGCCTTTTGATATGACGCAGCCTTGAATAGCTTCGTTTGATTGGTGTTGTAATTTGAACCTAGTTTTATTAATATCACAACAACAACAACACAGCAACAACAACAACTCACCTACAACAACCCTCAACAACTCTCCTTTCGCAGGTATGCTGGAAGAGATTTCTTTTGAAATAAGCATTACCTTTGTACCTATTTTTCTGTTTCCTTCTTTTTATCTTTCTATGTAATGTGTGGACATAAATTGTTAAATAAATATAACAGGTATCTTAGAGGTAAGCGGAACACGGTGTCAAATCCTCCAGTTGGAAAGAGAGGATCCTCCGAATTGATCGGATCGGTGTCCGGTGAGCAACTTCCCGATGGTTGATATTCGGACTGTTGCATATTTTTTTTTACTTTTTATAGGCACGCGTTTGGTCACTATCTCACCTGATGGTAAGCGATGATGCGGTCGAAGATGGAGCACGTTTGCCTAGAAGTAATCTATTCACTCTTGACTTAAAGACTCCCAGGTTGTAGCTATCAGGAAACACAGACTCTGGCAAGGAATTCCACTCTTTAGCTATACGAACAATGAATGTAGGTGCATATTATCAAATCCATCGGAAAACTGTGAAACCGCGATGGAGGAGTATTTGACGTAGTTCGTTGCTGGTGGTGAAGATGTCGCTACGTTAGTTTATGTGGCGATCAAAGGTGGATACAGACATTGCGAGGCATACGATCACGTTTCGATGTAAAGCCATTGTAGCCATGACTCACCATGAATATGAACGTCCACACATTGCGAAGCATGCAATGAGTGCCCGTGCGCTGCGCATGCCTCGCAATGTCTGTATCCACCTTTCGATGCTGTTACAGAGGGAAACATGACACTCGCATAAACTATTAGGGGTAGCGCAAACGTAGACACTTTTTGCTGCCGCCATCACGGGAAATCGTAGTTGCTGTGTCCTGTAACATCTGCGCAGGGAGTGGCTGATTTTATACTGGTTATATGGAAATCAAATATTCATTGGTAAGAGGAAGAGTCTGACACTCTCTTTTGCTCCCCTCAGAACTGAACGATTCAAAAAAAGAAAGAAATGTTAGCTTTAGTTTCCACCACAGATCTGTGAGTTAGGCGATTCGCACACTGCACCGCATTACGCAGCGTAGCGCAGGTGTGCGTGTTCTTACTTTGCTTGAGTGTATCTCCCTTTGCATTGAAAACACGCGGGGTGCAACACACTTAAAATGCATTCACGCGGAGTTTTTGACATCGCCGCCACACACCCCGCAGCGTATAGCGTGGCAAATCAAATCGTATATTTCAAATAAACCATTTACAGGCACTTTTGAATCGTCAAAGTCGGTAAGTCAAAAACATGAAGCTATTTGCTCGTTCCAAAGCGTAGATCTCTATGGAGAAGAACGCGCAAGAAACTCCACGGACACTCTTTTAAACCATGTGATGTATTACAAAAATCTTGTTAACATTATCTTTGATTGCTTCTAGAAATATGTGAGGACTATGCAAAGAACAAAAAAATATATAAACAATTCAAAATGTAGGTACAGATTAAAATAAGCCAGTGGCAAGTAAGAGATAACCAGTCTCAACTGACGGCGCCCGTTCACGAACATGACGCGTGCATCAGCACCATCTAACTCAATCATTTTGAAGGGAACCAAATGATCCAAAACACGCGCCACCATCAGCAAAACATTTGTGTGAGCATGACAAGCTCTCAACTGCCACGCTCGTTCATGTCAAACTAATTTATTAACGAAATCTATAACTAATTACATATGTAAATGGCTCCATAATGCTCACATTTACAAAAAAATGTAAATATGCTTCAACATTATACAAAACGATGGTTTTCAAGTAATTAAGAAAAAAAAGAAGGCTGCTTTATTGTGTATACTTTGCTAATGCAATATTGTAAAGAAATAATAAATAAATTATAGTATAGGAGAACAAAAAAAGGGTAAGCATTTCTTGCAATTATCAAAAGCCTAACTAGTGGACCCATGCTGCTTTCGCCTGATCATGACGTATGCGTGTGCTACATTCGCCCACGCAAAGTCATACCGGATCCATAGGATGCAGGCCCTCCAAAACTGTTTTCTCCGAAAGGCCAAGGGTGCCCCGTGGTTCATTAGGAATGAACGACTCCATGTCGACCTCAAAGTCCCGATCATCAAGCAGTTAATGAAACGCCTTACAAAGCGTTTCATCGAATCTGCTGAAGTGCACCAGAACCCACTAATCGCATCGTCTACCCGATACGCTCCCTCCCAGATCAGTAGGATCCGCCGTCCACGGCACACCCTACTCAAACCCGACGATCCCATTACCCTTGTCCAAGAGAGTTGTAGAGAACCCAGCACTTTAAAACAAGCACACAAACCGCGACCCGCCGCCTTCCGGCCTCGCCGTTGAGGCCCTGCGCGACGTCCTAGTAATAATATTATAACTCCCCGTCCCAGCCTGTCCCTTGCTGTCGTCCCCAAAACGACGCTGCTGAGCCGAGGTCCGTACCCCACAGGTGGTGCCCTCAGCGAGCGGAGTTTTAGTTTTAAGTATCTTTGTTGCCTTGGCTGGGGGCTTTAGAGTCACATCTGAGGCCACCACAGGCTATCCCGGTTGAGCAGTAACCACCCTTAGAGAGGTGAACTGCGAGTGGTCCCGTTCAAAAACAAAAAAAAAGGACCCATGCTGCTGTGCCAGTGGAGCAGGACATTTAGCCAAGCATTTTTATCAAGGACATAATCTTCCAGTTTATAATATGCTTGTCTACATTGTGTGCGTTTTATACATGTTTTAAATTTTCTCTCATTCAGTTCGAGAATATCAAGTGGTATTTTTTTATTATATAATTTAACACAGTACCCCATAAAAGAAGTGTGTACTTTAGCTAATCTGAATCGGGGTGCATCTAATTTGTTCCGATTTCTAGTATTACAATTCTATTACTCGATGTCTGCAGCACGTCCCCATAATAAGATACCGTAAGACATCATAACAAATCAAAATGTAAGATCGAAGGATGCCAGCAAGAAATAGTTGTTTTTGTTGTTGTAAATCTTTAGACTAGAAAAGGTGCCTACTTAGCAGCACACAAAGTATCTATCGTCAAAATTTTCGAGAGTAGGTAGGTATTGTGGAGTAAGTACAAAGTGCGTTTGGTCCTCTCTTATTATAATGTACTTTGTGATTACGAATGGATTGAGACCTCTAATGTTTGACATGAATTAATAATTAAGCCTATAAAATTAGATCTAAACTGTAATGGTAGTGGTACTCACTAGAATTACCTATCCATGCTTACCCTAACACTCACTATTTACCTACCTACTCCTACTCACAGAAATCACAGTTAATTTTAGTCGAAAAACAAAAAAAAAGACGAAACTAAGCCGGCCGTGAAATACCTATCATCGGAATAAAATCGTAATATTTGTAGTTTCGTTACGTTTCATATTGTACCCAAAAACTGGCAAAACATAGGAAAAAAACTGGCCAAGTGCGAGTCGGACTCGCGTGCAAAGGGTTCCGAACGAGTTTAATTTTTTTAACATGTTATTTTAACACTAGACTTCTAATAGGTTTCCCTGTAATCTTTAGGTGAAGATCTATTATCTCCAAACTTTTCAAAATTTTAGGGTCAGTAGTTTCGGAGATAAGGGGGGATGGTCATTTTTCGTCTAGTTTCTTGAATAACTTCTAAACCATTTATTTTAAAATTATGAAAAAAAAAATAATTAAAACTCTCGCAGTAAGCCCTTTCATTTGATATGTCACACAATATTGTTCAAAAAACTTTTTTTTTTAATTTACAAGTTTGACCCCAAAAGGGGTCCCCATACTAAAAATTTAATAATTTACGCGACCGTGTTTGGGTCATAGAAGTCTACATGTGTACCAAATTTCAACAGAATCGATTCAGTGGATCCGGAGAAAACTGGTTGTGACAGACGGACAGACAGACAGACAGACACCCGAGTGATCCTATAAGGGTTCCGTTTTTTTTTCGGAACCCTAAAAACGTTTAAAAACGTTTTATAGAACAAGAACGATATAGATTTCGTTCTTCTTCAAAAACGTTTCTTTTAGCGTTCCGTTCGAACTTAACCGAAACAAATCATTCCTTAGGTATTTAAGACGATAACGTTTTCAAAAATATACTAGTATCCGAGCCGTGTATGTTAAGATAAGGATACGGCAATAAATATGTATGAAATAAATATTTAATGTATCGTTAACAGTCACCGGCAAGCTAAGCCCTTCGACAATACAACAACCCGGAGTTCTCCTGGAAGTCTCCGTTTTTCTTCAATAATTAAATTAAATTAAATTAATTTATTCAATAACTTAGGACTAGATTACATTGCGGATTCAGTACCATGGTATAAAGTTTCTAAATCTAGTTAGTGGGTGCAGTACTGTTCCTCTAGATAGGTAACTACGTAACCTGTGTTTAGATGAAACAGTTCCAATCCCCTGTGGTAACGTAGTGGTTTACCTTACCTGGTATACCTAGTACGTGAGCAGCAGTGTAACTTACATAGAAAAATAATATTATACAAACAGGAACAAACGAAAAACCAAAGGTAGTATTTGGACAACAAAATTACAGTTTTACAGAAAACAAAAACGAGGTAAACAATTAAAAAATATATATATATGAATATATATACATATGTTCAGTGTTATTGTGTGTGGAATAATTGTAAATACTGTAGTGCGTGTTGGGTTTTTATTATTGGTACCTACGTTGTGTGTAATATAAGAATGTGTTTAAGTAACTTTTTTTTTTTTTTTTTTACTATTTACTTCCTTAGAAATTCCTCCATTTCGTTGTAGTTTAAGTTAAGTAATAAGGTGCGAGCAGTATTTTTACAAATAAAATGTTTTAACCCAAAAATTGGAGTCCCTGCGTTAATTTTATTATAGAGTGAAGGGCCAAGATATAGAGCGATTTTTTTAATAAAAGCAGTGCGTGCCGGTGGAACTGTGCAGATAAGGTCTTTACGACGTTTAGATTTGCTTAAAAGGTGTTCTCTTGTGTTGTAGTAAGACTATTTGTAGGATAAACTGCTGTCGCACATTAAGTAAATTGCAAGATCTATACAGTTCGGTAGTTGGGAAAAAAATCGTTCTGAATGTCGCCACTTTTAAAATAGCTCTGTGAGCGATCTCAAGTAGCATAAGTAAGGTTTTTGCATAATTACTTATACATAGTTGATTTTTGAATACTTTCTCTTTTCAGGGGAATTCAGCCCGCGAGCTGCACCAAGCACGCTAGCTTCTAAACATTGATAAAGTTGTATGGACTCTGTCTCTTCGCCGAATTCGGTCGGTTGTGGTGACAGTGACGTCATGTGCCTGTAAATACAAGGTATGTATGCAGGTATATCATACAAGTTGACAAAGCAGGAATCATCTGAACTAACAATAATATTGGCGATGGCCATACAGCGACTCAAAATTAAGTGCTCACGTTTGCTTGAGCCAATTCATTATCTGGTCAGCCTGTTCCCAATCATATTGGGAACAGGCAAAGTACTATATAAAAAGAACTTTCAGTATCCAACGGAGCAGCTATACAGGGATTGTACGGTTTTAACGGTTCGGCAACTTTATATCAGGAGGGTTCTGCTTATAACTCATTAAGGCTCAACGTACGACCCGAAAAGTCTGAAACACAAACGTAGGAAGGAGTCTTTGAACTGAAACCGTGTAAAACAGACTTCTTCAGGAGACAACCGTGTTACATGGGTCCATACCTTTATAACAAAATAAGTAAAAATACAAAGTTACATAACTTACCGATAAAAAATCTAAAACTTACCATAGAAAACTTCCTTCTCTCTCAAAATTATGAAAATACTGAAAATTTAGTAAAAAACAGAAAATAAATAAAAAAGTACCTAAAATAAAATACAATCACTCAGGCCCTATTCACGCACGCAAACACACCACACCACACCTCACACCACACCACACACCACACCACACACCACAATTACACACATATATGTTCATACACACACACATAAGTAATTAATAAATTGTAATTTGTAATACTTACTTTGCACCGCATCACACTTGTAAAGGCAGCTCAACTACGGTGGTGACGGAAGTAACTGGTGCTTATAGCACAGGAGTCCTCCTAGTTTAAGCCCAGTTGCACATGTTTTGTATCTTGCCATTAACCGATAAAGTCCTCTTTAAAGTACAATTAATTGTAATTAGGTTTAAGTCTTGAACAAATAAATATTGTTTATTGTTTATTAAAAATATTGTTTATAATCATATTGGGTTCAATTCTAAACGGTTGCAGCTGTAGTTGTAATATGTCACACGGAGCAACAGACATGTTTAACTCCACAATCAAGTTACTGGGTACAGACGCCAGCACATCAAGCTACCCGAAACTATCAAATTTATCCAATCAACCTTGAACGTAATGCTTTAGTTATAAAGTTGAAAATCTACTTAAGAAATTTGAAAGATTGTTGTAGGTTGATGTGCTAGCGTCTGTACAACGCCAAGGCCCAATTCAAACAAGAACACTCACATTAGATTGGCATAGCACCAATCAACGTAGAAACAATGATTGTACAGAGAGGACAAAATTATGAAGTTCAGCTATATATTTCTAAGATTCACTGTTACAAAACTGTTTTTTCTCTTTTCATAAATGTTTTCTTATCGTCTAAATTCTTAAAAAACGTTTTGTCTCTTTTCAGGTGCGTGTTCTCAAACTCTAAACGAAGGCAAATTTTGTGGCCTTTGAAGACTGTTGTGGACGAGGACCAACAATTGCTCAGATGTACTTAGTTGATATATCAGCAATGTAATAAAGATAACAAAAGTCGCTATTCATTTTATTTCACACAACAGAAACGCTTTTCCCAGCTTACACTAGGAAGTGGTGACCGGAACGGGCTTTGGGGGACTATCTTTATGTAATACTTTTTGTCATATAAATCTAGATGATGCCTAGGTTTCCTAGCTAACTACACTGGGAAAAAACAGGGAAACTAACTCATAGGTCAGAATCTCTTTTAACGTTCATACGAAAAATGCAATGGTCAAAACATACATACTCAAATTCAAACTCAAAAATATTTATTTCAAATAAACCATTTACAGGCACTTTTGAATTGTCAAAGTCGGTCGATACAAAAACATGAAGCTATTTGCACGTTCCAAAGCGTAGATCTCTATGGAGAATAACGTGCAAGAAACTCCACGGAATAGAATAGAATAGAACACTCTTTTAAAAATAATAAATTGTTACAAAGTTTTGTTTACATCAAGTTGAAATTATACATACATGTGAGAACTATGTAAAAGACGAGCAGGATAAAAGCGTCCGGAAAAAAAGGAACAATTTAAAGATATATTTAAAATAAACCATGGCAGCTGAGAAATGACCAGTCCCAACTGACAGCGCCCGTTCACGAACATGACGCATGCGCTAGTACCATTCGGCTCAACCATTTTGAAGGGAGCCAAATGATCCAACGCATACGCCACCATCAGCCAAAATTTTGTGTGAGCATGACTCTCCCAACCGCCAGGGTACATTCAAGTCAAAAACAAACCTAAAACTGATAGCTATAGCTTAATTTTAAGGTACATAGTACTCGCACATGTGCCGTTAAAATGGATGAAATTATACAATGCCAAATAAATTGAGTCTATACAATGCAAATATTGGTTTTTTACAATATACACACAAAGCACTCAAACTGCCAGTATGTAGATCGTTAAAATTACTGATTAAAGAAAAAATAATTCATAATCCACATAGCCGTCGCATTCAAAATAAAAAATGTAATACTTTGTCAAGTAAATAATGATTCATACAGTCAAAGCACATACTTAATTTAAAAAAAAAACTTTTTTAAGAGAAGTCGGTGTCAGGTCTGATCCAAACCTTCATTGTTTTGTAGTATCACCCGATATACACGAATATCAAGTTTTTGCTAGATGCGTGCCTACAATTTTCGAGAGTTGCCCTCGATTTCTCAGGGTTTCCATCATCAGATCCTGACCTGGTAGCAATAAAACCACTTCGGTAGCATACTCTTTCATGTAAAAAAAGATTTATCGAAATCGGTTCATAAACAACGAAGTTATCCGCGAAAACACATAAAAATATATAAATATCTAGGTACGCGGTCGAATTGAGAACCTCCTCCTTTTTTTGAAGTCGGTTAAAAAAGAAATAAAATGTTTAAGTGTAAAATATAATCAAATGTCAAAGGGTAAGTCACTGAGTGATTGACACAACGCACATCCGAAATTACTGGCCGTAGAAAGCTTTGGAGATGGGGAGAAAATGTATGGGCTCTGGTCCAAGAAGCTATTGAGATTCTTCTGTACTCAAATCTACTGTCGTGTATAGTGCTTTCCAAATACCAAAGCTCATGGAAATAGCTAAAAAAAGGGTTAAAATATTGCTTTTTGTAAAATTAGTTCTTCCGCTTACTTCTAAGCAAAACAATAAAGGCTTTGGCTGTATAAAAATTATGCAAAAGAAAAACATCACGCTTACTACAAGCTTTTAAATGAGATCTGTTTTATTATCTGACGCTGTCTGATATGCCTCCAATCATTGTTAACATTTTGATTTTTTAATGATCGATTATTTATTTTTCCCATGGAGGATGTTTTTTGGTTTCATAACAAAAAATGATGCCCTTTCAATAAGCTTTCAGAAAATATATGTCTCATTCGCCAACGCCACTTGGACCGGTTCATCCCTATCTCCTTTGGCATGTAGTTTCATTGGGGAGTAAAGGGGAGCACTGAGAGAGGATTTCCCGAAATTCCCGAGGGTTTGAATAGAAAAAAAACGGGATATGCGCGGTAGGAAGTCCGGAGCAAAAGCTATAAGTCTATTTTCATTAGAGCACCTTTTCGTCCTCAAAGTAATCTTTTACAGTATAAAACCCTTCTGAAAAAAAAGTGTGAAAGTATCTGCTTTACAAATGTCTTGAATTTATTTACACTTAGTTGTTGAATGTGACTGACAAGTTTATTTCAAAACGTATGGTAGGTACAATGGCATCCAAATGAGCCCCCTATATTTCGAGCTTGGTTGCAGGCACAACAGGTGACAACTTGGTAAAAGTAGTTTCTGATGATGTAGTGAGGTTATAAACCCAACTTATAAAACATTAGCTGATGTAATCAGTTCAGGGGGTTACTACACCGTCCCCTCCCCCCGGCTTGCTAGCTAAGGGGTGAGGGTGTAGGCTGCCCGGGCTGCAAGCTCACTGCGCCGGTGCAAGCTGCAACATGGGTGTGGTCCCACAGAGCAGCGAATGTTACGACCGGCAGAGACTAGAATGCCATATTAACTAATATTACCATATATATGGGCAGCAGCGTTCTCTGTAAAACACAACACCATACATGACGTCTTTCGGTTGATATGATGATCACATATCTTTGACATAGGTCTCGGCTCTCATAGCTGTCGTTCTTAAAAACGTCGAACTATCTAAAACATTATGGAAGCGTATTTTCCTTCTGTGAAGGTAATACAGCGCTTGTCGACACGTTTACGTCACTTTTTACCTAGACTAGAAATGACGTACAAGCCCCCACTCCTGAACTTTGTGAATTTTTATTGATTTGATCAAGCAAAAAACAATTATGTCCATTATATTTGATCTATTTTTTCCAGGAAATTACATCGGTGTTGTCATGGGCCGTCCTTTTCTATGAGTAAACGGAAACATCCAGTGACCCTCTTAGTTTGTTTAAAAGTTTGGGCAATGCAGTCTAGCAATATCCGCCGCGGCGTGTCCGTGCTCTGTGATTTGGTCCAGACAGTTTTCGATCAATAACGCTATCTATGTATAGGCATCCTATAGTACCTATGCAATGGATGAGGGTGGTAGACAGTGGAGGTGCTCTGCCCTTTGGTGTTCCCTTGTTTCGCAGACAGAAATTTCATAGAATTTCGTTTCGCAGAAAATGTTTCATATTTGATCCTTATAATTTTATCTATACATATAATAAAATCGTAGACTAACCGTGTCTGTACATTGAATATTTTTGCATGAAAATTACACAGAAAACTTAGAAAAAAGGTATAAAACACAAAAATGCAATTTTTGAAATTTTTGTCTGTTTGTCTGTTTGTCTGTTTGTCTGTGCGTTTGTGGGAGCATCACGCTTAAACCACAGATTAGATTGCAAATCTAAATACTTAAAAATATTAAGTGATAACCCGAGTAACATTTAGCGTTTATTTCATCAAAATCGACCCACAAAATCAAAAGATATTGAATTTTTAAGTTTAGGAAGAAACTTCCTAATGTATTCTGATGAGTCAGAGCGCCATCTATTGAGAAAAATAAAATGCACGAAAGCATTCAAAATTGTTGAGTTATTTGTGAAACATTTAATACGTGGCAAAATAAAAGTGATCATTTTTATACCTTTTCGTTATTGATCGATACAATCGATCCACAAAATCAAAATATATTGAATTTTTAGTTTAGTAAGAAACTTTCTTATTTATTCTGATTAGTCAGAGCGCCATCTATTGAGGAACCAAAAAATGCATGAAAGCATGAATGTTACACCAAAACACATTGATTGAGTTATTTGTGAAACCTTTAATACGTAGACGTAGTCTTCTATACATATAATAAAATCGTAGACTAACCGTGTCTGTACATTGAATATTTTTGCATGAAAATTACACAGAAAACTCAGGAAAAAGGTATATTTAAAACACAAAAATGCAAATTTTGTTTTTGTCTGTTTGTATGTGCGTTTGTGAGAGCATCACGCTTAAACCACAGATAAGATTGCAAATCTAAGTACTTAAAAATATAAAGTGATAACCCGAGTAACATTTAGCGTTTATTTCATCAAAATCGACCCACAAAATCAAAAGATATTGAATTTTTAAGTTTAGGAAGAAACTTCCTAATGTATTCTGATGAGTCAGAGCGTCATCTATTGAGAAAAAAATAAAATGCACGAAAGCATTCAAAATTGTTGTGTTATTCGTGAAACTTTTAATACGTGGCAAAATAAAAGTGATCATTTTTATACCTTTTCGTTATTGATCGATACAATCGATCCACAAAATCAAAATATATTGAATTTTTAGTTTAGTAAGAAACTTTCTTATTTATTCTGATTAGTCAGAGCGCCATCTATTGAGGAACCAAAAAATGCATGAAAGCATGAATGTTACACCAAAACACATTGATTGAGTTATTTGTGAAACCTTTAATACGTAGACGTAGTCTTCTATACATATAATAAAATCGTAGACTAACCGTGTCTGTACATTGAATATTTTTGCATGAAAATTACACAGAAAACTCAGGAAAAAGGTATATTTAAAACACAAAAATGCAAATTTTGTTTTTGTCTGTTTGTATGTGCGTTTGTGAGAGCATCACGCTTAAACCACAGATTAGATTGCAAATCTAAGTACTTAAAAATATAAAGTGATAACCCGAGTAACATTTAGCGTTTATTTCATCAAAATCGACCCACAAAATCAAAAGATATTGAATTTTTAAGTTTAGGAAGAAACTTCCTAATGTATTCTGATGAGTCAGAGCGTCATCTATTGAGAAAAAAATAAAATGCACGAAAGCATTCAAAATTGTTGTGTTATTCGTGAAACTTTTAATACGTGGCAAAATAAAAGTGACCATTTTTATACCTTTTCGTTACAATCGATCCACAAAATCAAAATATATTGAATTTTTAGTTTAGTAAGAAACTTCCTACTGTGTTCTGATCAGTCAGAGCGCCATCTATTGAGGAACCAAAAAATGCATGAAAGCATGAATGTTACATCAAAACACATTGATTGAGTTATTTGTGAAACTTTTAATACGTAGACGTAGCAAAATAAAAGTAAACATTTTGATACCTTATCGTTATTTACCGTTACATACGGGCTTCTTATTTAACGTCTTCCGCTGCCAAATATTTTGTCAGTTTACATAGTCGATAGATGGCGTTGCACTGATGACGCGTTTTTCTGAATTGTGGTGTTAAGATTTTCCGCTCACACAATTTCTAAACACAGTCGTGTTTCGAAGGAATTTCGGTTTGGTCTCTGAAAGGTCTTAAACTGTTAGGGACCATAATTCGTTAAATCTCTGAGTTGTTTGGTTTCGTTTAAAGTGCATTTATCGTAGAGTCTTAAACTGATTTAGTTTTGCGAAGTTCTGGACGGTTCGACTTGCGGATCAGGCCTGTAGGGTTCCGTACCAAAGGTGCTGTGCTGACGGGACCCTACTGCTAAGCCTCCGCGATTGATTCCGTTTAGAGCGAAGCAACGAACGGTTCGATTTGCGAAACAAGGCTAATAATAATAAATAAAAATCTTATATTTCAGACAGAGTCCCTTTTTAGATTTCCGAAAAAAAAGGAACCCTTATACGATCACTCGGGTGTCTGTCTGTCTGTCCGTCTGTCACAGCCAGTTTTCTCCGGATCCACTGAACCGATTCTGTTGAAATTTGGTACACATATGGACTTCTATGACCCAAACACGGACGCGTTACGTAAAGTATTAAATTTTTAGTATGGGGGTCATTTTTGGGGGTCAAACTAGAAAATTTTAGAAAAAAGTTTTTTGAACAATATTGTGTGACATATCAAATGAAAGGGCTTACTGTGAAAGGTTTAATTATATTTTTTTCATAATTTTAAAATAAATGATTTAGAAGTTATTCAAGAAATTAGACGAAAAATGACCATTCCCCCCCTTATCTCCGAAACTACGGAGCCTAAAATTTTGAAAAAAATGGAGATAATAGATCTTTACCTAAAGATTACAGGAAAACCTATAAGAAGTCTGTAGTGTTAAAATAACATGTTAAAAATTTTTAATTCGTTCGGAACCCTTTGCACGCGAGTTCGACTCGCACTTGGCCAGTTTTTTGGTTAGTAGTTAGGTTTAGGTTTAGTTTAGGTTAGTAGTTTGGTTTTTTATAATAAGGTACCGTACCAAAGGTGGTCACGGTGACGGGAGAGATCGATTTTGGGAGGCTACTCTCTAAGTCCGAAGTCCGTAGTTTCGGGCTTAGTTGCGGACGTATTCTACTCCGTATCACCTACAGACTCCTACAATTAGTCCCGAACCCGAACTAAGAATGAATGACAACACGATTTCACAGTAACTGTCAAATCGTGTTTTCATTAGTTCTCATTGGTTAGGTGATACGGAGTGGAATATTTTTTTTTTACAATAGACAGGCATACGTTTGACCACTATCTCACCTGATGGTAAGCGATGATGCGGTCGAAGATGGAGCACGTTTGCCTAGAAGCAACCTATTCACTTTTGTCTTAAAGAATCCCAGGTTGCCCGCAACTAAGTTTTTAATTCGTGCTAAGTATCAAACGGTTCGATTTGCGAGCCAAGGCAAATTATAGGGTTCCGTGCCAAAGTTGCTAATGGGACCCTATTATTTAAGCCTTCGCGTACGATTTTGATTCGTGCGAACCCAGTCGATTTTTAGGGTTCCGTACCAAGTTTGCTAACGGAACCATTTTTATTAATAAGCCACCGCTGTCCGTCTTCCTTCAGTTTATGCGTTTTATTTCTGTCTCGCTAATATAAAAAATGTCTTCTAGAAAAAGGTCGAATCTTTCACAGCAAAATTCTTAATCTTCTTAATATATTTAAAACAAAGTCGGGTTTGTTCGAACACTTTTCTAACTCGAGAACGGCTCTACCGATTTTCATAGTTTTTGTGTTTTTGGATTAGTCTTCGTCCGGAATAGCATAATAAGAATTAAAATACAAAAAAAAGAGTAGGTAGGTAGGGTAGGTAGGTAGGATAGGTAGGTAGTTAGGGTAAATAGGGTAGGTAGGTAGGTAGGGTAGGTAGGTAGGGTAGGTAAGGTAGGGTAGATATGGTAGGTAGGATAGGTAAGTAGGTAGAGTAGGTAGGTAGGGTAGGTAGGTAAGGGTCGGTAGGTAGAATAGCCAGTTGACGGGAGCGAAGCCGCGCGGGTCAGCTAGTGTTTGAAATAAAATTATAAAAATATTTTTAACCACCTTTTATTTTAATAACTTTAAAAAATGAGAAAGCAAATCTGTCTGACCATTTCTAAAGTACATTTTCATGGTATAGAATTAGAGCAAGTATTCTAGTGCCTTCATGACTAAATCCGAAACTATGAGGAATATCGAAAAACACTGAAAGGAGTCTCGAGTCTGATTTTGATGCTAGCTAACAAGTTATAAATTTTGTGTCATGTATTAATTACTTAGCATACTTTTATATAGATTCAAGTTCTTAAAACGTAACAGACAGATGTGTTGCTGGGGAGTTTATTGGCCACTTCTTCGTCTCTTCTAAATCGTTTTGAAGTTATTCGAGAAATTAGACGAAAAATGACCGCTCCCCCTCCTTATCTCCGAAACTGCTGAGCCTAAAATTTTGAAAAAAAAACGGAGATCTATAATAGATCTTTACCTATAGATTACAGGAAAACCTATAAGAAGTGTGTAGTGTTAAAATAACATGTTAAAAAAATTAAATTCGTTCGGAACTCTTTGCACGCGAGTCCGACTCGCTCTTGACCGGTTTTTTTTAAATCAACCGGTTCGATGCCTGGTTAGGAATTACGATTTTTCAAAAATCCAATGATGCGGTTTTAGTTTTCATCAAAATCGGGTTCGAAGCTCCTTTCAGTGTTTAATGATTTTGAAAAAAATCAAAATGGCTGCTGGGGGCTATGCCAGCTCCCATGAAAAATGTTCGACTCCCTTTTCGGGTTGTGCCGTGGTGCCTTTTGATATGACGCAGCCTTGAATAGCTTCGTTTGATTGGTGTTGTAATTTGAACCTAGTTTTATTAATATCACAACAACAACAACACAGCAACAACAACAACTCACCTACAACAACCCTCAACAACTCTCCTTTCGCAGGTATGCTGGAAGAGATTTCTTTTGAAATAAGCATTACCTTTGTACCTATTTTTCTGTTTCCTTCTTTTTATCTTTCTATGTAATGTGTGTACATAAATTGTTAAATAAATATAACAGGTATCTTAGAGGTAAGCGGAACACGGTGTTAAATCCTCCAGTTGGAAAGAGAGGATTCTCCGAATGGATCGGTGCTATGTCCGGTGAGCAACTTCCCGATGGTTGATATTTGGACTGTTGCATTTTTTTTTAACTTTTGATAGGCACGCCTTTAACCACTATCTCACCTGATGGTAAGCGATGATGCGGTCGAAGATGGAGCACGTTTGCCTAGAAGTAACCTATTCACTCTTTACTTAAAACTCCCAGGTTGTAGCTATCAGGAAACACAGACTCTGGCAGGGAATTCCACTCCTTAGCTGTACGAACTATGAATGTATGTGCATATTATAAAACCCAACGGAAAACTGTGTCCACATGTGTACCAAATTTCAACAGAATCGGTTCAGTGGATCCGGAGAAAACTGGTTGTGACAGACGGACAGACAGACAGACACCCGAGTGATCCTATAAGGGTTCCGTTTTTTTTCGGAACCCTGAAAACGTTTTATAGAACAAGAACGATATAGATTTCGTTCTTCTTCAAAAACGTTCCGTTCGAACTTAACCGAAACAAATCATTCCTTAAGTATTTAAGACGATAACGTTTTCAAAAATATACTAGTAGGTATCCGAGCCGTGTATGTTAAGATAAGGATACGGCAATAAATATGTATGAAATAAATATTTAATTTATCGTTAACAGTCACCGGCAAGCTAAGCCCTTCGACAATACAAAAACCCGGAGTTCTCCTGGAAGTCTCCGTTTTTCTTCAATAATTTCTTATAATACATAATTGATTTTTGAATACTTTCTCTTTTCAGGGGAATTCAGCCCGCGAGCTGCACCAAGCACGCTAGCTTCTAAACATTAATAAAGTTGTATGGACTCTGTCTCTTCGCCGAATTCGGTCGGTTGTGGTGACAGTGACGTCATGTGCCTGTAAATACAAGGTATGTATGCAGGTATATCACACAAGTTGACAAAGCAGGAATCATCTGAACTAACAATAATATTGGGTATCATTTAAGCTATCACCAATTTAATTAGTTTTGTGTTTCTTAAATAATAGGGTTTGTCCTCCAAATAGTAGATCTGTCACCAAAATGTAGTCACCAAACAATATAAAATCAATTCCACAATAAATCACCTAAAATCATGGAGATATAGGGTCTAGTACCAAATAAATGTTTTTGTATGTATTATAATAGGTTTGTCCTAATAAGTATTTAAGCAAACTAATTTAAAGAGATCACCAACGCATATGGTTTATAAAAAAATAACCACGAAGGGGATGGCGGGGTCTATTCGCTCGCTTCGCTCGCTCACTCGACCCTGCCATCCCCTTCTAACCTAACCTGTCCGAGTCGGGGTGTCCCGGCTATAAAAATCCCGATAAAAAGGAGTCGCAGTCAGGGATCGATAATCGATTTATTTGGTGACAGATCTACCATTCTGAGCACAGAGCTATTATTTAAGTAACAAAACTGTTATTATAAGAACGAAGTTTATATTCATGTAATGCAATATAATTTTATTGGTTATCGATCTCTTATTTTACACATATATTAACATTAATTTGATAATTCATACCTGGGAAGAATTTTTGTTTATCTGAGAACGAAAATATTTCGTGGCGATAGATCTATTTATTAGGTGATACAACTTGATGACAAATATAAATTTTGGTGATAGAAAATATAGTTCCCAATAATATTGGCGATGGCCATACAGCGACTTAAAATTAAGTGCTCACGTTTGCTTGAGCCAAGTCATTATCTGGTCAGCCTGTTCCCAATCATATTGGGTTCCATTCTAAACGGTTGCAGCTGTAGTCGTAATATGTCACACGGAGCAACAGACATGTTTAACTCCACAATCAAGTTACTGGGTACAGACGCCAGCACATCAAGCTACCCGAAACTATCAAATTTATCCAATCAACCTTGAACGTAATGCTTTAGTTATAAAGTTGAAAATCTACTTAAGAAATTTGAAAGATTGTTGTAGTTTGATGTGCTAGCGTCTGTACAACGCCAAGGCCCAAATCAAACCAAGAACACTCACATTAGATTGGCATAGCACCAATCAACGTAAAGACAATGATTGTACAGAGAGGACAAAATTATGAAGTTCAGCTACATATTTCTAAGATTCACTGTTACAAAACTGTTATTTTCTCTTTTCATAAATGTTTTCTTATCGTCGAAATTCTTAAAAAACGTTTTGTCTCTTTTCAGGTGCGTGTTCTCAAACTCTAAACGAAGGCAAATTTTGTGGCCTTTGAAGACTGTTGTGGACGAGGACCAACACTTGTTCAGTTGTACTTAGTTGATATATCAGCAATGTAATAAAGATAACAAAAGTCGCTATTTATTTTATTTCACACAACAGAAACGCTTTTCCCAGCTTACACTAGGAAGTGGTGACCGGAACGGGTTTTGGGGGACTATCTGTATGTAATACTTTTTTGTCATATAAATCTAGATGACGCCTAGGTTTCCTAGCTAACTACACTGGGAAAAAACAGCGAAACTAACTCATAGGTCAGAATCTCTTTTAACGTTCATACGATAAATGCAATGGTCAAAACATACATACTCAAACTCAATAATATTTTTGAATTGTCAAAGTCGGTCGGTACAAAAAGATGAAGCTATTTGCACGTTCCACGTAGATCTCTATGGAGAATAACGTGCAAGAAACTCCACAGATACACACGGATAACAGCGTCTGGAAAAAAAGGAACAATTCAAAGATATATTTAAAATAAACCATGGCAGCTGAGAAATGACCAGTCCCAACTGACAGCGCCCGTTCACGAACATGACGCATGCGCTATACCATTTGGCTCGACCATTTTGAAGAGAGCCAAATGATCCAACGCATACGCCACCATCAGCCAGAATTTTGTGTGAGCATGACACTCCCAACCGCCAGGGTACATTCAAGTCAAAAACAAACCTAAAACTGATAGCTATAGCTTAATTTTAAGGTACATAGTACTCGCACATGTGCCGTTAAAATGGATGAAATTATACAATGCCAAATAAATTGAGTCTATACAATGCAAATATTGTTTTTTTACAATATACACACAAAGCACTCAAACTGCCAGTATGTAGATCGTTAAAATTACTGATTAAAGAAAAAATAATTCATAATCCACATAGCCGTCGCATTCAAAATAAAAAATTTAATACTTTGTCAAGTAAATAATGATTCATACAGTCAAAGCACATACTTAATTTAAAAAAAACTTTTTTAAGAGAAGTCGGTGTCATAAAACGAAATAACCAAAAACACCGACTTCCGAAATTAAAGTTATTTTATACTTTGTAATGTTTTGGTTTTGGAAGTCGTTATAGTTTTTGTAAAATAGTTTTAATTTTTCACTTTTTAGTGGTACCTGCGTACCCATTCACAGCTTACCGGCGTAATGTTATGTTATGAACTGGGGCCTATTTAATAAAACTTACTTAGTGCTTTCGGTGGAAAGGTCTCGTCAATACGAATGACATAAGCCCAAACACTTGGTAGTTTCTACATACCGATGTGGAGTTCCCTTGACTCTCTGTCGTCTCCATCATCAGGTCTGATCCAAACCTTCATTGTTCTGTAGTATCACCCGATATACACACGAATATAAAGTTTTTACTAAATGCGTTTCTACAATTTTCGAGAGTTGCCCTCGATTTCTCAGGGTTTCCATCATCAGATCCTGACGTGGTGGCAATGAAACTACCTCGGTAGCATACTCTTTCATGTAAAAAAAGATTTATCGAAATCTGTTTATAAACGACGAAGTTATCCGCGAAAACACATTAAAAAATATATAAATATCTATGCGGCTGAATTGAGAATCTCCTCCTTTTTAAAGTCGGTTAAAAAAGAAATAAAATTTTTAAGTGTAAAATATAATCAAATAAATGTCAAAGGGTAAAATTTTACCGTTACTAAGTGATTGAGTCACTGAGTGATTGACACAACGCACAGCCGAAATTACTGGCCGTAGAAAGCTGGCGCGGTACGAAGTCGCGAGCAAAAGATATAAGTCTATTTTCATTGGAGCACCTCAACCCCAAGCCTTTTCGTCCTCAAAGTAATATTTTACAGTATAAAACCCTTCAGAAAAAAAAGTGTGAAAGTATCTGCTTTACAAATGTCTTGAATTTATTTAGACTTAGTTGTTGAATGTGACTGACAAGTTTATTTCAAAACGTATGGTAGGTACAATGGCATCTAAATGAGCCCCCTATATTTCGAGCTTGGTTGCAGGCACAACAGGTGACAACTTGGTAAAAGTAGTTTCTGATGATGTAGTGAGGTTATAAACCCAACTTATAAAACATTAGCTGATGTAATCAGTTCAGGGGGTTACTACACCGTCCCCTCCCCCCGG
Source organism: Lacanobia wlatinum (assembly GCA_947578705.1). Lineage (NCBI taxonomy): Eukaryota > Metazoa > Arthropoda > Insecta > Lepidoptera > Noctuidae > Lacanobia > Lacanobia wlatinum. The sequence goes on from OX388046.1 coordinate 20,820,407, forward strand.
CTTGCTAGCTAAGGGGTGAGGGTGTAGGCTGCCCGGGCTGCAAGCTCACTGCGCCGGTGAAAACTGCAACATGGGTGTGGTCCCACAGAGCAGCGAATGTTACGACCGGCAGAGACTAGAATGCCATATTAATACATGGCGTCTTTCGGTTGATATGATGATCACATATCTTAGACATAGGTATCGGCTCTCATAGCTGTCGTTCTTAAAAACGTCGAACTATCTAAAACATTATGGAAGCGTATTTTCCTTCTGTGAAGGTAATACAGCGCTTGTCGACACGTTTACGCCACTTTTTACCTACACTAGAAATGACGTACAAGCCCCCACTCCTGAACTTTGTGATTTTTTATTGATTTGATGAAGCAAAAAACAAATGTCCATTAAATTTGATCTATTTTTTCCAGGAAATTACATCGGTGTTGTCATTGGCCGTCCTTTTCTATGAGTAAACGGAAACATTCAGTGACCCTCTTAGTTTGTTTAAAAGTTTGGGCAATGCAGTCTAGCAATATCCGCCGCGGCGTGTCCATGCTCTGTGATTTGGTCCAGACAGTTTTCGATCAATAACGCTATCTATGTATAGGCATCCTATAGTACCTATGCAATGGATGAGGGTGGTAGACAGTGGAGGTGCTCTGCCCTTTGGTGTTACCCTGTTTCGCAGACAGAAATTTCATAGAATTTCGTTTCGCAGAAAATGTTTCACATATTTGATCCTTATAATTTTATGTCGAATATTATTGTTTCAACAACTATTTACTTGAATGAAACATATTTCACAGAAACACAATTATTCAATGAATTTCTATTCACATTTTTTTATGTGATGTGATGATTTAAATTTATTCAAAGTGAGTATTCTGCGTATTGAGTATTCTATGAAATGATAATACGAGTATAATTTTATGTGAAACGAAATTCTATTAAAGGCAAATTTAATGCTAAACTGAAAAAAACTGGCCAAGTGCGAGTCGGACTCGCGTGCAAAGGGTTCCGAACGAATTTAATTTTTTTAACATGTTATTTTAACACTATAGACTTCTAATAGGTTTTCCTGTAATCTTTAGGTAAAGATCTATTATCTCCACTTTTTTTTAAATTTTAGGCTCAGTGGTTTCGGAGATAAGTGGGGGAATGGTCATTTTTCGTCTAATTTCTTGAATAACTTTTAAATCATTTATTTCAAAATTATGCAAAAAATATAATTAAAACCCACACAGTAAGCCCTTTCATTTGATATGTCACACGATATTGTTCAAAAAACTTTTTTTTTTAATTTTCTAGTTTGACCCCCAAAACTGACCACCATACTAAAAATTTAATAATTTACGTAACGCGTGCGTGTTCGGGTCATAGAAGTCCATATGTGTACCAAATTTCAACAGAATCGGTCCAGTAGATCCGGAGAAAACTAGCTGTGACAGACGGGCAGACAGACAGACACCCGAGTGATCCTATAAGGGTTCCTTTTTTTTCGGAACCCTAAAAATTATTGAAAGTTGAAGTAGCTTTTTTTTGATCGCCCCTACTCGATTTTTGGTATTTTTGAGTAATGTGCAGAAATCACGGTCTGTACTGTTTTATTATATGTATAGATATATACGTTAATCTACCGCCCGAGATAAAGTTCTAAAGATTTATTCTGTTACCTTCTTTTTTAATGTATCCCGCCATATTTGTGTTATTTTCACATCCCCTGTCAACTTCATGCTTGTCTTTTTCTGTGTATAAAAACCGATGTTTTTTTTTATATGTGATGGGTTTGTTCTTGATTCTAATCTAGGTCAGAGATGACCGAGACAAAGTCTGCGATGGAGCGAGCTTACCCAGAAGGAGCCTGTTCACTCTAACTTTGAAGAGATTAGGGTTGTAAGCGTTTGGAAACACGGACGCAGGCAGAGAGTTCCACTCCTTTGCTGTGCGCATTATAAAAGACGTTTGGAAACGCTTAGTGCGAGTTGGTGGAATAGCAACAAGGTAGGGATGGTAAGATGCAGTGCGTCTGGATGTAATACGAATTTGAGATTCTCATATACTGTACTCTTTGTTTGAGATCATTCTTTTGCTGCTCGTGAAATAAACACCCTGGACTTCAGTAATTCTTTATTATTTCATAAAACGTTTTCCTGTGCATTTAGTTCAACTTGAGTGAATATTATGTGTGACTTCATGTCCAATTACGGCCATCATACGCCGACATGTCCATCGACGGCAACCGTGGGGACATCAATCTGAAGGTGTCATACAGACATACTCCGTTAGATTGAATCCACCTGAAACAAAATAAGACATGTTTTCAACTATATCCACCACTAGCACTTCACTCGCTACTTCGTACGCGCATATATATCCCATTTTTCCCGTTCCTCTAGGAATTTTGGGACGAATTATAATCTAAACTTTCCTCTTGAATCACTCTGTCCATTGATGAAAACTGCATTAAAATCGATTGCGAAGTTTAAAAGATATAAAAGATCAAAAGATCGCCGGAAGTCCTGCGCATCCAGTATAATAATGTTTTCAGAATGCTGTTGGGACTGCCCCGTTTTTGTAGCGCATCTGAGATGTTCGCGCAGCATCGAACGGATGACTTTTATGCTGTCATGCGAAAAGAAATATCGTCCTTAGTAACACGGTTGCGGGACAGTGACAACAGTATTCTGAGAACAGTGGCGGAGAACATCTACTCTCCCATTCTGAAACGTTTTGTGGAGGTGATGAACGCTTTTAAATAATTAATAATAGTCACTAAGTTGTTTTAATTTCATTTACTAACATTAGTTATAAGAGGTTTTACTAACACAGCGGATCTTATGTTGTCCAAAATAAAAGAATTTATTATTATTATTATAGAGACGGAAAAAGCAATTTTGTTTTATACTATGTAAATAAAAGATTAAGAAAGTATAATTTTAACAAAAAGAAACACCAATGAGGTTGAAACAAGATTTTAAATGTTTTTTTTTTTTTCATGTAGCGTTCTTTTACATAAGGATTCTGTCGGCTTACATTAGGTTTTTGCTCGAATAAAATTTTAAAGCCTAGAATTAGTTCTTATTATTCTTTCTTCGTCGATTCCTTCTTTGTCAACTTGTGTGATATACCTACATACATACCTCGCATTTACAGGAGCGTGACGTCACTGTAACCACAACCGACCGAAGAAACAATAGAGTACTATCTATCTTTATCAATGTTTAGAAGCTAGCGTGCTTGGTGCACGTGGTGGGCCGAATCCCCCTGAAAAGATAAAGTAAGTTTCATGTAATCTACTGTCATAAATATAAGTCTTCTTGTTCTTCTTCTCGTGTGGGCAGTAAGGTCTAACGACCCCACACACCCTAAAGTCAGAGTTTCTAAATCGCCTCAAGGGCCTCTGACATGGTTTTATTTGACGACCGCCATATTTTGCGGCCGGGGTTTATACGTGCCTTCCGAAACACGGAGTCATCTTTTTTATCAGACAATCAGGTGATTCAAGCCTGCAATGTCCTAGCCAAACTGGAAAACAACTTTACAAAGTATGCTTTCCCGTGGGAATCGAACCCACGATTACCGGGTCACATGGCAAACGCCTAAACCACTCGACCACGGAGGCAGTTATAAATAAATATTAGTAGTACAGTTCTTTGTCTAGGGACGCCATCTTTTATTTGGGGAAGTACTTTATCAGCATGTACTGCTGAAGGCCGTGTTAATCTTCTGGGTAATAATCGGCTGATATTATGGTGAAGATGATCTACCTATCCTATGGTGGCGATTGGAGGGGTCTTTGGCCAGCAAAGGACTGCTATATTATGCTGATGATGGTTACTATTGCATACAGTAGCCCATACACCATATACCCCATCTTATCGATAGAATTTATTACTAGATAAATAGTTGGTAATTGTTCCAACTATGTTTAGGTTCCAAGTTTGCGTAAAGGTACGTACCGATTTTGTATGCACCTAATGATGGAACCACTGATTTGGCAATCCCTCTTGTGGACTGGAAGCATCAACTGTAATAAGAAAAGTAAGGCACAAATTAAAAAAAAAAAACGGGTCGGGTGGGAGTCAGACATGCGCATGAAGGGTTCCGTGCCATCATACTAGATTTAATTATTGATGTTATAGCGGCAACAAAAATACACACTCTGTGTTAATTTCAACTGTCTACATAATACGGTTCACGAAATACAGTCTACTGTAATTGTAATTTAGTTTAACTTTTTTTTGGTATGCGTCACGTTTGGTGCAAATAAACGCTTTTTCTTTCTTCTTCTTATTTCTTTCTTCTTTATTGACAGACTGATGGACGGACAGACGGACGGAAGGCTTAGTAATAGAGCCCCCTTGGCCTGTGGATACGAAATCCCTTTGTTTTTTTTTAAAGATCAAATGGCTTCTGGCGGAGCGGGAGAGAGGGTCAGACTCTTACTGACTAAAACCCATCCGTGTTCCCTGTCTACTGTGTACGAAAACTAAAAAGACATAGCGTTGAAAGATTGGTAACTTAATCCCCGAACAAAAATAATCTCTCTTGTTTCGGTTATCGGAATAATGCATTTCAATCTCAAAGCTTTTATTTCAATGAAACCATTAACTATTGAATTGTTAAGAAGCCGGCCCGATAGATGAATTTAGTTCCTAAGCATTCAATCAAGCGAAATGGAAAGAAAGAAAAAACATTATTTTAGCAGAACACGTTTATATGACAAACAAGGATAAAGGCGAAAACCCACCGCGGCGCACGGAGACGCTACGCATGTGTGCGTGTGTGAGGCTTTGCATTGCATGAAAATGTATTAGATTGTCTCCACTGTAACCTACGGTCATTGGTTCACGTGTGGTTTGCTTGAATATGGCACTCACATAGCTCAACGCTGTCAACGCCATGCACGTGGTACACGCTACACACGAATATTAACCCACGACTATAACAAAACCATATTCTTGCAAAAAAACGTACCTTATTCTTGCAAAAAAACGTGGGTAGCCTCTCCGTGTGCCGCGGTGGGCACAACGCATTTCACTGTCGCGCACTATATATGAAATAAATGAAGAATAAATCTCGCGTTTAAATTTTGGCTATAAAAAGAAACAATACAATTCGCTATGTACCAAAGAACTACTTACTTGAGCCGAATTCTTCAAGAAGGAACAGGAAAATAATCTCTCAAAACCAACCATTTTCATGAAACTCGAACATGAAATAATAATATTTCTTCAATTTAACCCACACACAACTGGTTTAACAAAATTACTCTCGATAACACAGTTGACGTCTAGCTTGCGGGGAGCACAAAGCGAGACTGGCAGCTGCACCCTCAGGTACCACCCAGGCTCGCACATCTACAGGGGTTGAACCCACACAGCAATGACAATCATAGAGGCGGTCATAAGAGAGATAATCGCTGCAATAAAACTGTTTCTTCCATTGAAAAATCCAATTATTTAAGAAGAATTTGGACGTAGCAGTTTGGTCCCCATGAATACGAGTTAGTGCGAACGAATAAAGTGTAAATTACCTGGTTTTCAAGCGATCTTATTTGCTTCGATTTTGGTATAGATTTTAAAGCTATCAGTGGACTCACTTATCTAGACAAATTATATTAAAATTCTTATTTTTTAGGGTTCCAAACATCAGTGAGAAACGGAACCCGGAAACGGAATGTTTCATCTGCAGAATGGAAAATTGTTAATTATAACAAAAAGCGAACTAACAAAAATAGTAATGTTGTACGAAAAGGAGGGATTCGCAAATTTCCACGCTTCAAGCAATTCTGAAGAAGAAGTTCTTGCATGTCTGGTCGTTGCATCCAGACACATCTGAACAGGCAATAAGCGATCACGTTATGGAAATTTGTGGATCAAATGATGTTAAAATTGAGAAAATAGTCCCGAAAACTCCTAGGGACTATGCGTCGTTTATGGTTGGAGTAACTGAATCTCTTTTTGATAAAATAAACAATGTTGATAGTTGGCCAGTAAATGCGCAGTTCAACCAATGGGTGTGGTTCCGAAACCCCCGCAAGCCATCAAAAGCCAGTCAAAGCCAGAAATGAGTACATCCAAGTGTACTATCAGAACGTAAGAGGTTTGCGGACGAAAACAAAAACGTTCCTTAATAATGTATTGGCATCGACTTATGACCTTTTTGCAATTACGGAATCAGGTCTCAATAATGGAATATATGACGGAGAACTAATTCCAATGGACTACAACGTGTTACGATGTGATCGAGCGGACGGGCGAAAACAAGGAGGAGTATTTTTAGCGGCTTCCCCGCGTTTTGGCTTAAATTGCGTTTCCATTGACAACGTGGAACATGCCTTATTTGAGATCGTGTGTGCGACAGTTCATCGACGAAACCATTTTTTGTTCCTTTGTTGTGTTGTTTACATTCCGCCAAAATGTATCGCTAATGAATATTTATGCAATTATTTCATATATTAGAGAATGTGTGTGTAAGATATGATAAAGTTTTAGTGTTGGGTGATTTCAATATGCCTTCTGAATAATTTCATTCAATTTTTTTCATTCGACTGTGGAAATTCAACATTACTTGGATTACTTTACTGCTTACTGTGGATTTCGGCAGGTAAATGATTTGGTTAATATTAATAATCGTATTTTAGATTTGGTGCTGTCAACGTTTGAGATGAGTGACATAGGGGTACAACTCTCTGAGGAACCGTTGGTTAATATTGATGCTCAACACCCGCCGCTGGCATTAGCGCCAAGCTTTCTGATCGGGAACTAGAGGGTAGCCGGGGACTTTCTAGGAATGACGGGGATAGTGTGTCAGTATTTAATAAAAATAGATGGAATTTTAATAAAGCAGATTTTCTGAGATTGTATCATTCTTTTATGCTATTAGATTGGGCATTGTTGTTTAAAATTCAGAGCTCAGAGGCGGCTTAAAATTATTTTTATAAAATAGTAAACGAAGTCGTGGACAAGTGTGTTCCTAAGAAGAAACTTAAGGTGGTTAAGCAAGGATCTAGGTTTAACTATCCAAAGTGGTACACGTCAGATTTAATAAGTGATATCAAACGTAAGTGGCGTTATCATAAATTATTTAAAACAACTGGCTCCCAGAGCGATTATGATGTGTTTTCTCGCTATCGAGCACGAGTCAAAGTTAAAATCGCTTCAACCTATGAAGCATACCAAAACAGACTTCAGGAAAACCTTAAAGCTGATCCAAGGTCGTTCTGGAGCATGATAAGGACTAAAAAAGCTAGTCGCAATAAACCGAAAGTCACGAAGGACGGCTTATTGTTAAAGGATGAGGAGTGTGCGGAATGTTTCGCCTCATATTTTCACTCGGTATACAGCCCGCAGCGGCCGGCGCTAGACCCCCGGGCAGCGGAGTGCGCAGGCGGCGGGGCGGCGGGGGCGGCGCGCGTGCATGTCGACGGCGTAAGCGCGCGAGACTTGCGCGGCGCGTGCCTGCGCCTCAAGCCCAAACGCTCAGTAGGCCCGGACGGCATACCACCTTACATTGTCAAAGATTGTCGTATGGTTTTTGAGGAGCCTTTGTTGCATATCTTCAACTTGTGTTTGCGGGAGGGTCACTACCCGGACGAGTGGAAGATTACGCGAGTTATCCCGGTTCCCAAGGGAGGTGCGGGCTCTGACGTGAGTGGATACCGACCGGTGGTGGTGCTGTCGGCTTTCGCCAAGGTATTTGAGTCAGTATTGCATAGGAGTATTTATACACAAGTGAGCTCTCGATTAACGGACGCACAACACGGTTTTCGGCCGGGTCGCAGTACGGGGGGCAACTTGCTGTCTTTTGTTGGCTACTTGTCGCCCGCTATTGACGCCGGGGGGCAGGTGGATGTGGCATATTTTGACTTCCGGAAAGCTTTCGATACTGTGGATAACGATGTACTTTTATGCAAGCTCGCTGCTGTGGGGTTCACGCCGCACTTGCTTAAATTCTTTGCTAGTTACCTTGGCGGACGCCGTCAGTACGTCGAGTATGCAGGACATGACTCCAACCCTTACTACACGTTCTCGGGGGTGAGTCAAGGGAGTAATATCGGGCCATTGGAATTTATATTGGTAGTCAACGATCTGCCAACAGTAGTCAAAGAGGCGAAGTGTCTGCTGTTTGCTGATGACTTAAAGTTATTTTTAGCTGTTAAGGATGAGTCAGATTGTAATCGGCTTCAGTCAGACATTAATAATGTAGTCCAATGGAGCAAATGTAATTAACTTAATTTTAATGTTAAGAAATGCTGTGTGATGAGTTACAGCCGTGCACGTGCTCCATTACAGCATCAGTACTTAATGGACACGGAGGTAATGCCGCGCGTCGCACAGGTGCGGGACCTGGGCGTGCAGATGGTGCCAGAGTTGACGTTCCGCAAACATATAGTTGAGGTGTGCGGCAGGGCTTTCAGAAATCTCGGATTCATCTTGAGACAATGTAAGGATTTTAGCGATACGGCGGCTGTGAAAGTTTTGTATAATGCACTGGTACGGAGTCATCTGGAAACCAGTGCCGTTATTTGGAATCCTCATGAGCCTCATGTTGGAAAAAATCCAAAACAAGTTTGCGAGGTTTCTGTACTTGAAGGAATATGGGGTTTATCCTTTTTATCCTCTCATGTACCCGAGTCTGTTCGTCCTGGGCATGGTCGGATATACCAGACTGGCAGTTAGAAGAGACGTGGCGCTAGTCAAGTATGTGGCTAGCGTACTGCTAGGTTTGCTGCACCACCCAGAGGTGCTGGAGGCGCTGCGGCTGCGCGCGCCAGACGGGTACGTGGGCACGCGCCGTCGCCCCGCACTGTTAGAAGTACCGTTGGCAAGGACTAATTTGCTTAAGTTTACCCCTATGACACGAGCCATACGTTTGATAAATGGTATAACGTTATCGGAAGACATATTTTGCCAAAACCTGCCGAGATTTGTTCAAGTAGCGCAAAGTTTAATTGAAAGAGGTCTGATTCCGTTTAAACAATTATTGTTGTATTGTAATGTTTTTGTGACGTTTGATGTATTGTCTTGTAACGTTTTATATGTTTTATATGTACGTTATAACATCGCATTGGATGTGTCTGTTAGGGTGTTATAATAATAATGAATGAAAAAATAAATAAATAACTAATAAATTTTGTGTATGGGCGTCATTTTTAGGGACAAACTAGAAAAAAAAAGTTTTTTTACGCTCTATGACACATCAAATGAAAGAGCTTAGTGCTTAGAGCTTATATTTTTTTCATAATTTTAATTACCATTTATTTTTTACCTATAGATAACAGAATAAAACCTATTAGAAGTATATAGTGTTAAAATAACATGTTATAAAAATGAAACTCGTTCGAAACCCTATGCACGCGTGTCCGACGAAGTCATACTTGGACATTTTTTTTCGCCGTAATTATTAGTTACAGAAAAAATAGATGAAGAAAACATAGAATGGGCAACCTTATCGCTACAAGCTTTACCTGTCTATTCTATTTGTTAAAACTCTGTGGCCTCTTTGTTAGTTATTTACTGAGGGATGAACACAGAACACACACACTACGATGTCCAGACGAAATATAGAACAGAATGTTTTTATTTCAGACCGGAGTCATAGGATTACTTACAATTTTACTTAAATTTTAGTGTTAATAGAGTACAGACACCGATAAAAATATACAATTAATATTCAACGTGGAGCCGCATTCACCTCCGCAACATCGGTTAATCCCACTGATCAGCGAATACACTGAGAATTCACTGAAAAATTGGTGCTGCCGCGAACACGAGTCGTCAGGGATGCACATCTTTTTCTAATAATGGCGGCAAAACCATCAGTATTATTCTCTGTACCATCAATATGATCGATGATTTTGTATGGAAACCATTCAATTAGAACAAGACGGCTCCCCTTTTCAGTATTCCATAGTAAAATGTGGAATGAAAAAACGCACCTGAAACTAAAAATTAAATTATGATTTTAGTACTTCGCGAAACGATAAATTTGTAGGTACCTTAAGGTAATATTTTAGTATGCCTTTTATATAATAGTCTCATGAAATAGGGTACGAACCTATCAGTCCTTTTTTTGTGATGGGTCTGCTCTTGACTCTAGTCTAGGTCAGAGATGACAGAGACAAAGTCCACGATGGAGCGAGCTTACCCAGAACGAGCCTGTTCACTCTAACTTTGAAGAGATTAGGGTTGTAAGCGTTTGGAAACACAGACGCAGGCAGAGAGTTCCACTCTTTTGCTGTGCGCAATATAAAAGACGTTTGGAAACGCTTAGTGCGAATAGGTGGAATAGTAACAAGGTAGGGATGGTAAGATGCAGTGCATCTGGATGTCCGATGGTAGAAGGGGGCCGGTGGAATGAGGTCGTGGAGTTCTTGGGCACACTCACCGAAGTACAATCTGTAGAAGACCGACAAGCAGGCAACCTTATGGCGATGAGCCAAGCTATGTAGCTTGGCATCCACCAGTTTTACGTCACCGATGAGCCTCTTAGCTCTGCGTTCCACCGAGTCAAGCGCGGCAAGCTGATACTTAGCTGAGCCATCCCAAAGGTGGCTACAATACTCCACGCAGGATCGGACTTGCGCTTTATATAGGTTTAAAAAGCTGTCCAGGCCTGAAGTATCGCTTCACCCTATTTAGGATGCCCAGCTTTTTGGCCGCGATTTGGGCTTAATTTGTACTCGATGGTGGCACCGAAGTTGAGACTGGATATCAACTCCATGCCTAGGAGCTCGAGCCGATCAGTCACAGGAACAGATACACCCCGAAAAGTAGGAGTTTGGTCAAAACGACTCTTTTTTGCGGTAAAAAAAAGTCCCAGTCCTAGGTCTTGATGGCAACAGTTCATAAATCCGAATTCCGGACTCAAATTTAAACTTCAGGCTTCTTCTTCTTATATTGTAGGCAGATGGTCGATGGGGCCGAAAAGTTCTAGAGTGGGGACCGCGTACCGGAAGACGCAACGTTGGAAAGCCTCCCACAAGGTGGACCGATGACCTGGTGAAGGTCACAGGTAGACGATGGATGCGAGACGCGCAGGACCGGTCGTTGTGGCGACGCTTGGGGGAGGCATGCCCAGCAGTGGACGTCTTTCGGCTGATATGATGAGTGTAGGCAGTAAGGTCTAACACATTAATATCAGAGTTTCTAAACCGCCTCAAGGGCCTCTGACATCGTTTATTTATCGACTGCCATTCGGCGGCCGGGACCACCGGCTTATACATGCCTTCCGAAGCACGGAATCATCTTTTTATCAGACAATCAGGTGAGTCAAGCCTGCAATATTCTAGCCGAACTGGAAACAACTTTACATAGTATGCTTCCCGTGGGAATCGAATCCACAACCACTGGGTCACAAGGCAAACGCCTAAACCGCTCGACAACGGAGGCAGTTACCTTCAAGGCAGTGCCTTTAGTTAACTTCAGACTAACAATAGATAACACTTTCTTGGATGCGGGATTCATGACCTCAAGCTCTTAAGTATCGCTTTTTTTTACAAAAACCATAATTTGTTTGGTCTGGATGTTGAAACAGCTATAAGCAACCATGATCTTAATCAACATCTATACATATAATAAAATCGTAGACTAACCGTGTCTGTACATTGAATATTTTTGCATGAAAATTACACAGAAAACTCAGGAAAAAGGTATAAAACACAAAAATGCAATTTTTGTCATTTTTGTCTGTTTGTCTGTTTGTCTGTGCGTTTGTGGGAGTATCACGCATAAACCACAGATTGGATTGCAAATCTAAGTACTTAAAAATATTAAACGATAACCCGAGTAACATTTAGCGTTTATTTCATCGAAATCGACCCACAAAATCGAAAGATATTGAATTTTTAAGTTTAGGAAGAAACTTCCTAATGTATTCCGATGAGTCAGAGCGCCATCTATTGAGAAAAATAAAATGCACGAAAGCATTCAAAATTGTTGAGTTATTTGTGAAACTTTTAATACGTGGCAAAATAAAAGTGATAATTTTTATACCTTTTCGTTATTTATCGTTACAATCGATCCACAAAATCAAAATATATTGAATTTTTAGTTTAGTAAGAAACTTCCTACTGTATTCTGATCAGTCAGAGCGCCATCTATTGAGGAGCCAAAAAATGCATGAAAGCATGAATGTTACACCAAAACACATTGATTGAGTTATTTGTGAAACTTTTAATACGTAGACGTAGCAAAATAAAAGTAAACATTTTAATACCTTATCGTTATTTACCGTTACATACGGGCTTCTTATTTAACGTCTTCTACTGCCAAATATTTTGTCAGTTTACTTGGTCGATAGATGGCGTTGCACTGATGACGCGTTTTTCTGAATTGCGGTGTTAAGATTTTCCGCTGGAGAATGACCTCACACGATTATCAAACACGGTCGTAGTTAGTAGGAATTTCGGTTTGGTCTCTGTAAGGTCTTTAACTGTTAGGGACCAAAATTGCTGAAATCTCTGAGTCGTGCTGGTTTCGTTTAAAGTGCTTTTATCGTAGAGTCTTAAACTGTTTTAGTTTTGCGAAGTACTGGACGGTTCGACTTGCGGATCTGGTGGGCTACTCTTTAACGAAATCCGTAGTTTCGGGCTTAGTTGCGGGCGGGCATTTTCTACTCCGTATCACCTAACCACTGAGTACTAATGATAACACGTTTTTACAGTTACTGTGAAATCGTGTTGTCATTCATTCTCAGTTCGGTTTCGGGACTAATCGTAAGTCTGTAGGTGATACGGAGTAGAATACGCCCGCCCGCAACTAAGCCCGAAACTACGGATTTCGTTAGAGAGTAGCCCCCCAGGCCTGTAGGGTTCCGTACCAAAGGTGCTGCCGGGACCCTATTGCTAAGCCTCCGCGATTGATTCCGTTTAGAGCGAAGCAACGAACGGTTCGATTTGCGAAACAAGGCTAATAATAATTTAAGGTACCGTACCAAAGGTGGTCACGGTGACGGGAGCGATCGATTTTGGGGGGGCTACTCTCTAAGTCCGAAGTCCGTAGTTTCGGGCTTAGTTGTGGACGTATTCTACTCCGTATCACCTACAGACTTACGATTAATCTCGAACCCGAACTAAGAATGAATGATAACACGATTTCACAGTAACTGTCAAATCATATTATCATTAGTTCTCAGTGGTTAGGTGATACGGAGTAGTTTTTTTTTTATAGATAGGCATACGTTTGACCACTATCTCACCTGATGGTAAGCGATGATGCGGTCGAAGATGGAGCACGTTTGCCTAGAAGCAACCTGTTCACTTTTGTCTTAAAGACTCCCAGGTTGCCCGCAACTAAGTTTTTAATTCGTGCTAAGTATCAGACAGTTCGATTTGCGAGCCAAGGCAAATTATAGGATTCCGTGCCAAAGTTGCTAATGGGACCCTATTATTTAAGCCTTCGCGTACGATTTTGATTCGTGCGAACCAAGTCGATTTTTAGGGTTCCGTACCAAGGTTGCTAACGGAACCCTATTTATTAATAAGCCACCGCTGTCCGTCTTCCTTCAGTTTATTCGTTTTATTTCTGTCTCGCTAATATAAAAATCACTTCTAGAAAAAGGTCGAATCTTTCACAATATAGCAAAATTCTCAAAGTCGGGTTTGTTCGAACACTTTTCTAACTAACTCGAGAACGGCTCGACCGATTTTTATAGTTTTTGTGTTTTATTCCGGACGAAGACTAATTTCTTCGTCCGGAATAGCATAATAAGAATTAAAATACAAAAAAAAGAATGAGTATGTAGGTAGGCAGGTAGGTAAGGTAGGGTAGCTATGGTAGGTAGGTAGAGTAGCCAGATGACAGGAGCGATGCCGCGCGGGTCAGCTAGTATTATATAAAATTCTTCCGTTACTAACTGAGTGAGTGACTGACAGACAACGCACAGCCGAAGTTATTGGTCGTAGAAAGCTGAAATTTGACATTAAGTTCCTTGGGGAGTGCAGGGGAACACTAAGAGAGAATTTCCCGAAATTCCTAAGGGAACGGGAAATAACGGGATATACGCGTACGAAGTCAGGCAAAAGCCACTACTAACATAATATCATTGTTGTACATGTATAAAAAATATTGTGAGGTAGACAGTTAAACGTAATAAATTAAAAAGTACATGCCTGCACCATGACCAAAATCGTTTTACCTAGCTACGTTTACCTACCTACCGAAAAAAATGTATCTTCAGAAAATGCGCACTTACGGAACACTTTGTAGTAAACACAACTCGCTCTTTCCCAGTTTTAGTCCCTTATTGAGCATTATAACGGTGTTCATTAAAGGGGTGCGCTGCTTGGGTTCACAAGGGTGGCAGATGTTTGTTGGTACATAATTTAGGCACTTAATATCTCACCGCCGGCGAGGAAGCGATTAGCTATCGACTATTTGCTCGCTGAGGAAAGGGACAAAAGATCTATATAGATCTCGTATGAGTAAACGAGACGCAAACATTTATAGTATACTAGCTGACCCGCGCAACTCCGTTTGCGTCACATTTTTCATCACTGCTCCGCTCCTATTTGTCTTAGCGTGATGATATATAGCCTGTAGCCTTCCTCGATAAATGGACTATCTAACACTGAAAGAATTTTTCAAATCGGACCAGTAGTTCCTGAGATTAGCGCGTTCAAGCAAACAAACAAACTCTTCAGCTTTATATATTAGTATAGATATAGATAGCTGGCTGTTCACGCTGCCGGCTCTTACCACTACTTGATTACAGCGACAAGAGCTATCAAAGATTGTACTCGCTCAGCGACACTCGCTCAGCGATGCTCGCTTCGAGGTCAGAACTCACCAACCAGTGGTAATTTCTACCTATAGTGCGGGCCGGATCAAGTATTGCAAGTTATCGCTTGTCGCTCAAAAACACTCGCTTAACGCCGAGCGACAAACCTATCGAAATTTTTCACTGCTCGCCAACTCGTTTCGAGTTGCAAGCTTCACTCGCTACTCGCTGATCGCAGGCGGTGAGACAAGTGCCTTATGTTGTGCAAAAACAGGTATAATATTTATTGATCGTATTTCGTCTAGACTGTTATGAGCACGTTGTTAGGCCGGATAAACTGGTGTCATTATTAAAAAATAACTTCAATTTTGGGAACCGGTGTTTCTGGTGTTCGTTCCTTCGTTTTTTTTTTTTTGTTTTTTTTTTAAGTTTTTTATTATGTTTCACTTTTTAGTGTTATCTCTCACTAACCAGTCTATATCGATTTAACTGTCTATCTCCGAAGTTCTTCATCAGATCTGTGTCTGGTAGAGCAATGGACGATTGCCTAGGTAGTTAAACAAAAATCTCTACGGCATACAATGTATCTTAATCAATGAATAAAGTCACACCACAGGGGTAGGCAACTCTTGCTATCATCATTGTGAAATGCTTCTCTCCGGCATAAAATGTATCTTCATCAATGAATATAATCACACCACATGCAGCTCTTGCCGCCATCGTCATGCAATGTTTCTCTTCAGAAGACAGTGTAACTTCATGAATGGTTTAGTAAGAGCACATAGGTAGGTAACTCTTGCCATCATCGTCATGCAATGTTTCTCTTCAGAAGACAGTGTAACTTCATCAATGGTTTAATACGAGCACATAGGTAGGCAACTCTTGCCGCCATCGTCATGCAATGTTTCTCTTCAGAAGACAGTGTAACTTCATCAATGGTTTAATACGAGCACATAGGAAGGCGGCTCTTGCCGCCATCGTCATGCAATGTTTCTCTTCAGAAGACAGTGTAACTTCATCAATGGTTTAAATAAGAGCACATAGGTAGGCAACTCTTGCCGCCATCGTCATGCAATGTTTCTCTTCAGAAGACAGTGTAACTTCATCAATGGTTTAATACGAGCACATAGGAAGGCGACTCTTGCCGCCATCGTCATGCAATGTTTTTCTTCAGAAGACAGTGTAACTTCATCAATGGTTTAAATAAGAGCACATAGGTAGGCAACTCTTGCCGCCATCGTCATGCAATGTTTCTCTTCAGAAGACAGTGTAACTTCATCAATGGTTTAATACGAGCACATAGGTAGGCAACTCTTGCCGCCATCGTCATGCAATGTTTCTCTTCAGAAGACAGTGTAACTTCATCAATGGTTTAATACGAGCACATAGGAAGGCGACTCTTGCCGCCATCGTCATGCAATGTTTCTCTTCAGAAGACAGTGTAACTTCATCAATGGTTTAATACGAGCACATAGGAAGGCGACTCTTGCCGCCATCGTCATGCAATGTTTTTCTTCAGAAGACAGTGTAACTTCATCAATGGTTTAAATAAGAGCACATAGGTAGGCGACTCTTGCCGCCATCGTCATGCAATGTTTCTCTTCAGTAGACGGTGTAACTTCATCAAGGGTTTAAATAAGAGCACATAGGTAGGCAACTCTTGCCACCATCGTCATGCAATGTTTCTCTTCAGAAGACAGTGTAACTTCATCAATAGTTTAATACGAGCACATAGGAAGGCGACTCTTGCCGCCATCGTCATGCAATGTTTCTCTTCAGAAGACAGTGTAACTTCATCAATGGTTAATACGAGCACATAGGTAGGCAACTCTTGCCGCCATCGTCATGCAATGTTTCTCTTCAGAAGACAGTGTAACTTCATCAATGGTTAAATACGAGCACATAGGTAGGCAACTCTTGCCGCCATCGTCATGCAATGTTTCTCTTCAGAAGACAGTGTAACTTCATCAATGGTTTAATACGAGCACATAGGAAGGCGACTCTTGCCGCCATCGTCATGCAATGTTTCTCTTCAGAAGACAGTGTAACTTCATCAATGGTTTAATACGAGCACATAGGTAGGCAACTCTTGCCGCCATCGTCATGCAATGTTTCTCTTCAGAAGACAGTGTAACTTCATCAATGGTTTAATACGAGCACATAGGAAGGCGACTCTTGCCGCCATCGTCATGCAATGTTTCTCTTCAGAAGACAGTGTAACTTCATCAATGGTTTAATACGAGCACATAGGTAGGCAACTCTTGCCGCCATCGTCATGCAATGTTTCTCTTCAGAAGACAGTGTAACTTCATCAATGGTTTAATACGAGCACATAGGAAGGCGACTCTTGCCGCC
The DNA here is from genome assembly GCA_947578705.1 of Lacanobia wlatinum. Lineage (NCBI taxonomy): Eukaryota > Metazoa > Arthropoda > Insecta > Lepidoptera > Noctuidae > Lacanobia > Lacanobia wlatinum. The sequence goes on from OX388046.1 coordinate 20,837,465, forward strand.
ATCGTCATGCAATGTTTCTCTTCAGAAGACAGTGTAACTTCATCAATGGTTTAATACGAGCACATAGGTAGGCAACTCTTGCCGCCATCGTCATGCAATGTTTCTCTTCAGAAGACAGTGTAACTTCATCAATGGTTTAATACGAGCACATAGGAAGGCGACTCTTGCCGCCATCGTCATGCAATGTTTCTCTTCAGAAGACAGTGTAACTTCATCAATGGTTTAATACGAGCACATAGGTAGGCAACTCTTGCCGCCATCGTCATGCAATGTTTCTCTTCAGAAGACAGTGTAACTTCATCAATGGTTTAATACGAGCACATAGGAAGGCGACTCTTGCCGCCATCGTCATGCAATGTTTCTCTTCAGAAGACAGTGTAACTTCATCAATGGTTTAATACGAGCACATAGGTAGGCAACTCTTGCCGCCATCGTCATGCAATGTTTCTCTTCAGAAGACAGTGTAACTTCATCAATGGTTTAATACGAGCACATAGGAAGGCGACTCTTGCCGCCATCGTCATGCAATGTTTCTCTTCAGAAGACAGTGTAACTTCATCAATGGTTTAATACGAGCACATAGGTAGGCAACTCTTGCCGCCATCGTCATGCAATGTTTCTCTTCAGAAGACAGTGTAACTTCATCAATGGTTTAATACGAGCACATAGGAAGGCGACTCTTGCCGCCATCGTCATGCAATGTTTCTCTTCAGAAGACAGTGTAACTTCATCAATGGTTTAATACGAGCACATAAGAAGACGACTCTTGCCGCCATCGTCATGCAATGTTTCTCTTCAGAAGACAGTGTAACTTCATCAATGGTTTAATACGAGCACATAGGAAGGCGACTCTTGCCACCATCGTCATGCAATGTTTCTCTTCAGAAGACAGTGTAACTTCATCAATGGTTTAATACGAGCACATAGGTAGGCAACTCTTGCCGCCATCGTCATGCAATGTTTCTCTTCAGAAGACAGTGTAACTTCATCAATAGTTTAATACGAGCACATAGGAAGGCGACTCTTGCCGCCATCGTCATGCAATGTTTCTCTTCAGAAGACAGTGTAACTTCATCAATGGTTTAATACGAGCACATAGGAAGGCGACTCTTGCCGCCATCGTCATGCAATGTTTCTCTTCAGAAGACAGTGTAACTTCATCAATGGTTTAATACGAGCACATAGGTAGGCAACTCTTGCCGCCATCGTCATGCAGTGTTTCTCTTCAGAAGACAGTGTAACTTCATCAATGGTTTAATACGAGCACATAGGAAGGCGACTCTTGCCGCCATCGTCATGCAATGTTTCTCTTCTGAAGACAGTGTAACTTCATGAATAGTTTAATACGAGCACATAGGTAGGCAACTCTTTCCGCCATCGTCATGCAATGTTTCTCTTCAGAAGACAGTGTAACATCATCAATGGTTTAATACGAGCACATAGGAAGGCGACTCTTGCCGCCATCGTCATGTAATGTTTCTCTTCAGAAGACAGTGTAACTTCATCAATGGTTTAATACGAGCACATAGGTAGGCAACTCTTGCCGCCATCGTCATGCAATGTTTCTCTTCAGAAGACAGTGTAACTTCATCAATGGTTTAATACGAGCACATAGGAAGGCGACTCTTGCCGCCATCGTCATGCAATGTTTCTCTTCAGAAGACAGTGTAACTTCATCAATGGTTTAATACGAGCACATAAGAAGACGACTCTTGCCGCCATCGTCATGCAATGTTTCTCTTCAGAAGACAGTGTAACTTCATCAATGGTTTAATACGAGCACATAGGAAGGCGACTCTTGCCACCATCGTCATGCAATGTTTCTCTTCAGAAGACAGTGTAACTTCATCAATGGTTTAATACGAGCACATAGGTAGGCAACTCTTGCCGCCATCGTCATGCAATGTTTCTCTTCAGAAGACAGTGTAACTTCATCAATAGTTTAATACGAGCACATAGGAAGGCGACTCTTGCCGCCATCGTCATGCAATGTTTCTCTTCAGAAGACAGTGTAACTTCATCAATGGTTTAATACGAGCACATAGTTAGGCAACTCTTGCCGCCATCATTGTGAAATGCTTCTCTCCAGCAGACAATGTCACTTCATCAATGTTTAAAATAGGACTATGTTTGTGTATAACTCATTCAGCATTGTCGTGAAAGGTTTCTCTCCAGAAGACAAGACAGTGTAACTTCATCAATGGTTTAAATATTAAGAGCACATAGGTAGGCAACTCTTGCCACCATCGTCAGCAATGTTTCTGTCTAGAAGACGGTGTAACTTCATCAATGGTTTAAATAAGAGCACATAGGTAGGCACCTTTTGCCACCATCGTCATGGACGTTCTCTGAAATCTATGACAGTGATGATCCAAATGTTTCTTTTAACTCGTTTATAGATCAATTTAAATTATTTTACGACTTATGCTTCTCCCGTAGGCTCGTAAAAATACAAACAAGTCAAAAGCCAAAATGGATATCGCGTAGTATCAAATTATGTAGCTTAAAGAAAAGGCAATTATTATGGGCATCTAAAATAGAATCAAACTGACTCAAAAAAAACAAAATAAAATATTCTAATTACGCCAAAATATTTAATGTAATATATTTGGGTTTACCCACATAAGAAAATTAGTAAGTAAGATCACGTATAAATAAGCCTACATCATTGTAACCGTCAGTTCGCAATATACGCTCGCTACAAGTTGAAGTCCTTTTATTTATTACCTACTCCCGAGTCCTGACATTTCAGTGGCGACGAGGATCACTATTTGTGCGTTATAATAATCATCAAAGTTCGTCCGCAATTATTCGAGGATAATGTCGGACGGCAAAGTCGGAAAGATTCGCGATTTTGATGTGAAGTCAGGCAACTGGACTTTTCAATTCAATTCAATTTATTTATTATTTCAGACAAATAGTCCATTTGTTAGTCACAAAAATATCTTACAAACTATGTTAGTAGACACATTACAAAAGAGTACATAAAAGTTGGTAGGTATAGTCATGAAACCTTTCGCTCGAGTCCAGCCCAGATTGCATCGCTATCCGACCAGAACTCGAACGAAAGCCTTCATGACGGCCAAGTCATATTTCCCAGCAATTACTTTAAGGATACTGTTAGTGCTGCCCCGCACTCTGCTCAGTAGGGAGGCGGTGCGCTTGCGCATTATGGCATGGATTATGGCTTTGTACGAGGAGCGGTTGCAGATGTTCTTCAAGGTCAATAAGGTCGAGAAGGACATGTGGCTGCCGATGCTGATCACGGGCGTGGGTGATGAGACGTACGAGTTGCTGAGCACGCTGTGCAATCCAAGAAAACCAGTGGATATAACGTACGAAGAGGCCGTTACTATTTTGAAAAATCACCTACAACCGAAACCTGCGGTCATGGCGGACCGGTACCGGTTCAGGCAAAGAAGACAGAAAGACGACGAAAGTGTAACACAATATCTGACCGAGTTAAAGAAACTCTCGAAAACTTGTGAGTTTGGTGCAAATTTGGAGGAGAATTTGCGTGACCAGTACGTATTATTAAAGGTTGTTTGCGGAAGACAATTTGACGTACTCAAGAGCAGTCAAATTGGCGGTTGGGCTGGAGGCGGCCGAGCGGGATGCGGCAAAACGGTCGTGGAACAGAAAGCGACGGCGGAGGCATCGGCAATCGTGAACACGTTGCGGGCAAAGCGTGGGCGCGGTCAGTTTGCGGACCATGCAGCGGACCAACGAACGAACCACGGGCGTGCGGCGCGGGCAGGGCTTTAAATAACGGTAAAATTTTCATAACGTTACCTTCATTTGACAGACTTACCATCCCTACCTTGTTGCTATTCCACCAATTCGCACTAAGCGTTTCCAAATGTCTTTTATAATACGCACAGCAAAGGAGGCCCTAATCTCTTCAAAGTTAGCGTAAACAGGCTCCTTCTGGGTAAGCTCGCTACATCGTAGACTTTGACATCTCTGACCTAGACTAGAGTCAAGAGCAAACCCAACACAAATAAAAAAAAGAGATTGTAAACTCTCGATAAATTATAAGCTGAACATTTGGAATACTTTTGTACGCATCAAAATCTGATAGTCTATTATCTGTCGAAGTAATTCTGAGAAATTGTGGACTGACATAAAATGGCGACCAATCAGAGCACAAGTCTACAATCCATCTATTTTGGTGTGATAATTAAATTGAAGTTTAAATTTAATCGTAAAAGAAAAATACCATCCCATAACTTCCCATGGGTATCGTAAGAGGCAACTAAGGGACTCGCCAGAGAATGGGCAGCAGCGTTCTCTGTAAAACGCAACACCATACACTGCGATCACCAACTCGCCTGTCAAGCGTGGCGATGCCTGACACGGACTTTAAACCCTGGAAGCAGAAGTAGGTGCCCCGCGCAGCGTTGCTCCATCAACTTACCTTGGTCACTACCGTAATTTAAGCCGAATGAACATTCATATTAAAAATTAGTTATACCTAACATTTCACACCCAAAGTAAACCCAACCAACATTGGACAACGGGAGGTCCATTTAGTTCGTAACTCTATGGCGTACATGAGACGGTACATCCGAACAGCCCAATAAGAGACTTGTTTTTTATAGATTTGTACTCTGATTGGTCGCCATTTTATGTCAGTCCACAATTTCTCGGGATGACTTCGAAAAATTATAGACTATCAAATTTTGATGCTTAAAAAAGTATTCCAAATGTTCAGTTGACAATTTACCGAAGGTTCACAATCTCTCAAATGAATTTATAATCTTAAGGAGTTTGCCATTATCCGGTGACGAACCACCTAGAATACGCAATAAAATTGGGAGATTTGTTTTTGTTAACCCGCGATATAGCTACATAAAGGTGACCATGGGAAATGCAACCAGAAGAGAAGTCTACCCCAACAAATTATGGAAGAGATTCTGAGATTAAATGTTTATTATTATTATTATTATAATGTCTAGCCGTGAGCTGGTCATGATATGCTATAAGGCTTACTGGGAAGTTAAAATATTTGAAAGTATACAGAAACAAAATTGCGGATATACATACAACCATACAATTTTAACCAAAAACGGTACCTCCTTTTTTGAAGCTAAAATATATAAACAAAAATAAAAAAATCTTTCATGGCCGTGTTCATTGAAATATATTCCCTACTTTCTCCAGAAACTTTAGTACTGTTTATAGTTGCCGCTAGGTCGTTTCAAGGGGTCAAAATATTTCATTGAAGAAATAATTCATGCTACAACTGGACAACACAGGCTCTCTAAAAGAAATGCTAAAAATCTTGTTGATGTGTGCCGTCACCAATTTTTTTAACAGCAAATTCGCAAATGTCTGTGTGTTTCATTGGCTTCCTAAATATGCTCGAATGTCTGAACTTTAATGTGTTGATATATAGTATATTGCGACACAAAATATAGCTTTTAGGGCAGGCACCTATCGCATTGGCTATAGCTCCTTGGGGTATTATTGGGAGTGTCTGCCTGCAATTATCATAGAAAAACACGGTGTTCAGGTAGTCAGCCGGTCATTTTGCCTTATGACCTGCAAAGTCCTGACGGCTGCTTCCACAGCTTTGTGCACCCTTTCCAAATCGTTTAAGAAACCATTCTGATGATTGAGACCTAATTATAAACATCATTTTCGTAATTCGAATCAAAATAAAATAAAAACAGACAATACAAGAAATTTTCATAAGCACAACGCTTACCCAGAAAGTATTTTAGTATTTTCTGGGTAAGCTCGCTCCATCGTAGACATTGTCTCTGTCATCTCTGACCTAGACTAGAGTCAAGAGCAAACCCATCACAAATAAAAAAGATGTCAATCGTCATGGGAATTTTACCAAACATCAATAGTTCTATCAACCACAATTCTGAAAACAAAAAATATAATAACATATTACAATGAATTTTACCTATCTAATTTTTATACTAAACAAAAAAATAATGTGATTTATTGCAGGAAAAATAAATGTATTAATTTGCAGTTCGCTCAAAACATCTTTTAATGGAAAAACCACATATTTTTTTCTTTTTCAAGTAATATTTTAATTTTACGCTCATTTAATTAATAGTAGACGTAAAATATCTACACTAACATTATAAAGAGGAAAGATTTGTTTGTTTGTTTGAATTGAATAGGCTCCGAAACTGCTAGACCGATTTGAAAAATTCTTTTAGCATTGGATAGCTACATTATCAGGGAGTAACATAGCCTATATATTATCCCCGTACTCCCACGGGAACGGGAACTACACGGGTGAAACCGCGTGACGTCCACTAGTATTGTATAAAACGGTACATTAAAACCCTTACTACTATGAAGTAAATTTTTGAAATGCGGTACTAACGAAGTTCTCATATTGCGGATTCGAATAAGAGAACTTCGTTCTCTCTTTGTGCAGGAGAGATTTTGTTACAAAGGCATGGAAGTCAATTTTTCCTAATCAACCTTATTATTCGCCAACGAAAATTTTCAGATAGAGAGCACTCCTAGTAATTTCGTTTAAACTTAGGTCGTAAAACTCTCTTTGTACTAGTGTAAATCGAATCCAAATCCGTTGCCTGGTTTAGCAGAAATTGCCGTATAAATAGACAAAAGCTTTATTTTATAATATTGAGAGTGGAGTTTGCAGTTGCAAAACTGCAAAGAACATATGTAAACTTCGAACACTGAGCGGTCTCTTAATTGGGCACTACAACTTAGTAGGTAACTGGGTAACACGGTACTTCTTGGCAAGACTGCTGTCAGAGTTTCTAGCTACTGACCAAACGGCTGTCATTTGTACATGAATGACTGTCGTCAAAAGTCGTCATCAAAAGTAGGTTACGATAAATGATAAGACTTAAGGGTTGAGTTTTCTAGTGCACAATATAAGAATCGCGTGCGTGCTGCGAGTCCACGCGCCGAGCGTCTACACCCGGGCTCCCCGCAGTCCCCGCAATCATCCTACCTAGCGTAAAAAATTGACACGGTCGGAAAGCTGCTCTACTAAGTACTGGTCAGTTTTATTGAGAAGGAGAGCGGGCCTCTACACGATGAACTCCTTTAGAAAGCGTGAGCACAGGAAGTGGACCTGGCAAAGCCCTGACGGTGCAACTAAAAATGAGATTGACTTCTGACTCCTGAAGCCGGGTGGAAAACCGGTCCTTAAGGCTCTCTCTTCAGGAACTGTTCAATTCTGTCATATTCGAGGGGAAAACGACAGAATTGAACAGAGTACTTTAAGGGGCCACAATGCCCGGCTTAAGAATTACAGACCCATTTCACTTCTGAGCCATGTCTACAACCTGTTTTCCAGAGTCATTACGAACCGTCTCGCGCGCAGGTTTGATGACTTCCAGCCTCCCAAACAAGACGGACTCCAAAAAGGCTTCAGCACCGTAGACCACATACATACACTGTGGCAAGTTATACAGAAGACCAAAGAGTATAAATAAACTGCCCCTGCTTAGAGTTTGTGGTCTACGAGAAAGCCTTCGATTCAATCGAGACTTGGGCTATGCTACAGTCTCTCCAACGGTGCCAGATCGATTATCGGCACATCAAGGCGCTAAAATGTTTGTACGAAAACATCACCATGTCAGTCCGACTTCAGGATCGGACCTCGAAACCTATCCTCCTGCAACGGTGTGTGAGGCAGGGAGACGTAATTTCTCTGAAACTGTTCACGGCCGCAATGAAGGATGTCTTCAAGGTTTTGGACTGGAGAAGGCTAGGCATTAATGTCAATGGCAAGCACATCAGCCACCTTCGATTTGCCAACGAAATAGTTGTTATGGCTGAGACTACGGAGAAGCTCAGTACAATTCTCGATGACCTCAGCAGAGCATCCAAAAGAGTGAATCTTAAAATGTACTTTGACAAAACCAAGATCATGGTAAATACCCATATCGGACACTCTACACTCGAAGTTGTAGCCGAGTACCTGGGACAAACCAACCGGCTTTTTCCAAATGTCACAAGACCAAATTATCAATATTAGCATTTAAAGTGTAGGTAAGTATAGGAGCTATTTATTAGCACACTCACCCATACCTTAAATACTCGTATACTTTCCTGTATTCTGTTATTAATAAAGTTCCCGCATTATAGAGCTAACGCTAGTCCGTATTTTTTTGCTAAGATGAAATTTTTGAACATAGCGTTATTATTATTAGCATTAGTTTGTTTCATTTCTGCTGGTAAGTTTTTTGCTTTCATCTAAATGTTTTTTGTAAAAGGTTGTATGCTCACTCCTTTGGTTAACTGACGTAACCGTCGCAGGGAACGGCTTAAGTGACATCTCGGCATTTTATTGAACAACTAGCTGACCCGCGCGGCTTCGCTCCCGTCAACTGGCTACTCTACCTACCGACCCTAACCTACCTACCCTACCTACCTACTTACCTACCATACCTACCTACCATAGCTACCCTACCTCACCTACCTTACCTACCTACCCTACCTACCTGCCTACCTACCTGCCTACCTACCCTACCTACCTGCCTACCTACCCTACCTACCTGTCTACCTACCCTACCTACCTGCCTACCTACCCTACCTACATACTCTTCTTTTTTTGTATTTTAATTCTTATTATGCTATTCCGGACGAAGGAATTAGTCTTCGTCCCGAATAATACACAAAAACTATGAAAATCGGTCGAGCTGTTCTCGAGTTAGTTAGAATAGTGTTCGAACAAACCCGACTTTGAGAATTTTGCTATGTTGTGAAAGATTCGACCTTTTTCTAGAAGACATTTTTATATCAGCGAGACAGAAATAAAACGAAAAAAACTTTTTTACAAAAAATGTAACCGACTTCCAAAAAAACACTACAAAGTATAAAATAACTTTAATTTTGGAAGTCGGTGTTTTTAGTTTTTTCGCTTTATGACACCGACTTCCGAAATTAAAGTTATTTTATACGGTTACATTTTTTGTAAATAAGTTTTTTATTTTTCACTTTTTAGTGGTACCTGCGTACTGGCGTGATGTTATGTTATGAAAATAAAACTTACTAAGTGCTTTCGGTGTAAAGGTCTCGTCAATACGAATGAAATAAGCCCAAGCACTTGGTAGTTCCTACATACCGATGTGGAGTTCCCTTGACTCTCTGTCGTCTCCATCATCAGGTCAGATCCAAACTTTCATTCTTTTGTAGTATCACCCGATATACACACGAATATCAAGTTTTTACCAAATACGTGCCTACAATTTTCGAGAGTTGCCCTCGATTTCTCTGGGTTTCCATCATCAGATCGTGGCAATGGGACCACACAGGAAGCACCAGCTTTCAAATAAAAAAAGAATCATGAAAATCGGTTCATCGAGTCGGTTAATATGAGGTAACAAACATGAAAAAAATACAGTCGAATTGATAACCTCCTCCTTTTTTTGAAGTCGGTTAATAAACTGAAAGAAGACGGACAGCGGTGGCTTATTAATAAATAGGGTTCCGTTAGCAACCTTGGTACGGAACCCTAAAAATCGACTTGGTTCGCACGAATCAAGATCGTACGCGAAGGCTTAAATAATAGGGTCCCATTAGCAACTTTGGCACGGAACCCTATAATTTGCCTTGGCTCGCAAATCAAACCGTCTGATACTTAGCACGAATTAAAAATTTAGTTGCGGGCAACCTGGCAGTCTTTAAGACAAAAGTGAATAGGTTGCTTCTAGGCAAACGTGCTCCATCTTCAACCTCATCATCGCTTACCATCAGGTGAGATAGTGGTCAAACGTATGCCTATCTATAGTAAAAAAATAAATCTACTCCGTATCACCTAACCACAGAGAAGTAATGATAACTCGATTTGACAGTTACTGTGAAATCGTGTTATCATTCATTCTTAGTTCGGGTTCGGGATTAATCGTAAGTCTGTAGGTGATACGGAGTAGAATACGTCCGTAACTAAGCCCGAAACTACGGACTTCGGACTTAGAGAGTAGCCCCACCAAAATCGATCGCTCCCGTCACCGTGACCACCTTTGTTACGGTACCTTATTATTATTAGCCTTGTTTCGCAAATCGAACCGTTCGTTGTTTCGCTCTAAACGGAATCAATCGCGGAGGCCTTAGAAGTAGGGTCCTGTCAGCACCTTTGGTACGGAACCGTCCAGTACTTCACAAAACTACTGAGTTCTAAATCAGTTTAAGACTCTACGATAAAAGCACTTTAAACGAAACCAGCACAACTCAGAGATTTAAGCAATTTTGGCCTCTATTCGTTTAAGACCTTCCAGAGACCAAACCGAAATTCCTACGAACTACGACAGTGTTTAATAATCGTGTGAGGTCATTCTCCAGCGGAAAATCTTAACACCGCAATTCAGAAAAACGCGTCATCAGTGCAACGCCATCTATCGACCATGTAAACTGACAAAATATTTGGCAGCAGAAGACGTTAAATAAGAAGCCCGTATGTAACGATGAATAACGATAAGGTATTAAAATGTTTACTTTTATTTTGCTACGTCTACGTATTAAAAGTTTCACAAATAACTCAGTGAATGTGTTTTGGTGTAACATTCATGCTTTCATGCATTTTTTGGTTCCTCAATAGATGGCGCTCTGACTGATCAGAACACAGTAGGAAGTTTCTTACTAAACTAAAAATTCAATATATTTTGATTTTGTGGATCGATTGTAACGATAAATAAGGAAAAGGTATAAAAATGGTCACTTTTATTTTGCCACGTATTAAAAGTTTCACGAATAACACAACAATTTTGAATGCTTTCGTGCATTTTATTTTTTCTCAATAGATGGCGCTCTGACTCATCAGAATACATTAGGAAGTTTCTTCCTAAACTTAAAAATTCAATATCTTTTGATTTTGTGGGTCGATTTTGATGAAATAAACGCTAAATGTTACTCGGGTTATCACTTAATATTTTTAAGTACTTAGATTTGCAATCCAATCTATGGTTTATGCGTGATGCTCCCACAAACGCACAGACAAACAGATAAACAGACAAACAGACAAAAATTTCAAAAATTGCATTTTTGTGTTTTATACCTTTTTCTTGAGTTTTCTGTGTAATTTTCATGGAAAAATATTCAATGTACAGACACCGTTAATCTACGATTTTATTATATGTATAGAAAAATATTCAATGTACAGACACCGTTAATCTACGATTTTATTATATGTATAGATAGACTAATCAAATGATTTTGTTTTAATATGATTTAATGACCTGCCTAGCCAACCTAGTAACTTAGGGCACAGAGAGTTACGAATGTGGTGTTACACATTCATGTTAGGTTCGTTTCAGGCAGAAATAGGAGCCCCGCGCAACGGGGCTCCGTCGTCGAAATTATCGGGCCCGAGATTCCTTTCAGTGTTTTTCGGTATTCCTCACAGTTTCGGATTTGGCTGTACCAAAATTCAACAAAACTGGTTCAGTGAATTACTGCGTTTACGACATGCAGGATAAATTTTTAAAGTGTGCCTTTATACACTTTAAATATTGAACGCTTAAACGCAGTAATTCACTGAACCAGTTTTGATGAATTTTTGTACAGACATAGATGCAGTGGCGTGCCTAGGGTTTCAAAATAAGGCAAGCCCAATAAAATTTTAACCGATTTCAAAAAAAGAAAGTTCAGTTTTCGACTGAGTCTGTAGGTACCTTCGTATGTATCATCGCAATTTTCTCATAAACTGATATAGATGTCTCAATTCGTTGTTTACCAAAATTACCGAAAGAAACCATTGCACACAGGTGTTTATGGGAATTTGCGTGCCTTTTAATGGCGCCAGATATGTTATTTAAATCATTATAACCAAATGTATTCCAAACGGAATCTTCATTCGAAAAAAATAGGCCACGAACACAACTTATTAGTGTGCGAACAGCCAACAATCCAACTAGTTTTATACACTGATCTATTAAATTTCGTTTATGCGATTTACTAGTCTAGAAAAACACAGATTAGGCGTCGGTTTTAATGAAGAAATTAACTGTTTTTTCTGAGCAAAGTTTAAAGATTTTACCTTATCTTCGCCAATCAAAACTTGAACGCATTTTAAATCCTCACAAGGTACAATTACCTCCATTGTTGTAGGTAAGTCACCAAAACAATTGTATCACTGAGAAAATCTAAGAATACACACAAAAAACTTTAACAACATAACTTTTCAACTCTCAAGCAAATAAAACTGAAGTGAGTTGCACTCCGGTGTCAAGAACTACTTACGCAGAGTTGCAGTGTTGTCATTTAGGCAAAAAAAGTCACCAGGTATATGAAAAATCTAGCTAGATGTTGCAATTTTTTTATTTTTAAGATATTGCTTGAGTATTTAATTTCGTTATTTTAAAAAGTCGCTAGTTTTTATTGTTGCTAAATCTTAAAAAAAGTCCCCAAACTCGTTAAAAATCTCCAAGATCTCACAACGTCGCTAAAACGGCAACACTGCAGAGTTGGCAAGGTGACAAGGTCACACATACGCGTCCAACTTCATACGCAAGCACGGCTTAATCTTCAATACTGATCGATTTGTAGGCGCACAAGGTTTAGAACTCGTTATACGGCACATCGCTATAAGTGCGAAAGTGACGGAGATAGTATTTGAAAGCCCGGTAAAAGCCGGTACGTGTAAGCGAGATAGCTATATGTAGACGCTGCAAATGCGAAACTCTGCGCGCGAACAATCGCGATGTGTAGTTATGTAGTAATGTGGCATAGGTAGCGTACTTTGTGTTATTTTGATAAGAATTAAGCGCGCGAACTTTTAAATAGTTCGGGTTTGATATTGATTCTCTATCGAGCATTTTAGTAAGGCATGCCGGGCTTTTGGGCTTGTATGAAGGAACCTCCACCGCATAGATGGGTCCCTGGAGACGGTTTGGCTACTTTTTTGGCAAAATCAATTTTTCATTGTTTATTTAATTAAAAAATTGTAATAAGAAATTAAATTTTTACGTCATACTGTTTTTCTTACCAACCATTACTAATTGTTCTTTATGAGTTTTTTTTTTAATTTTAGTATCGAAAATTCGTGTTTTTATTTTTCTTTTCCTAAAACGCAACTCATGGTTGTTTTTAAAAATCGCACATTTTTCTTTTTGTTTTGAAGAACAAGAGAAACAATTATTTTAATAAAATGGTTCCTTAATACTGATTATTTTTATAAGTGGACCAAAAAATTTGTTAGTGAAAAAATGCGTTTTTAAGCACTAAATTATTTTTTCACGATCGTTTTTTTTAAACTAACATCATTTATATGATAAACTATGATTCCAAAAAAAATTCAAATCATTTTAATAACAACGCATTAGTTTATAATATTTTTTTCTAAAAATAGCAGATAAAAATTAAAAGAAAAAAAAAAACATTTTATGCAGAATAAAAAATCAATGATTAATTCAAGGTTTTAATTTTTAAACGACGTAAATTGCTGAAAAAAAAAATTAAACATATATTTTTGTTTTTCCAACGGGGATATATTTTGAAACCTTTTAAAAATAGCTCCATTGAATGAAAAAAATCTCAGATTTATCACATTTGCAATTTCATGTTCAAGCAGAAAAAAATGTTGATTAACTGTTGCATAACTAATTGAAAAATCGCGATAAAAACAAATTGCCATTACTGTGCATTTATCTATCTAGTAATTGCCGGATTTTTCATTTTTATATCTATATATATAAAAATGAATTGCTGTTCGTTAGTCTCGCTAAAACTCGAGAACGGCTGGACCGATTTTAATAATTCTTTTTTGTTGGATTCGCCAAAATACAGGGGAGGTTTAAAAGCAAAAAAAAAATGGGTAGGTAGGGTAGGTAGGTAGGTAGGGTAGGTAGGTAGGTAGGGTAGGTAGGTAGGTAGGGTAGGAGTAGGGTAGGAGTAGGGTAGGAGTAGGGTAGGAGTAGGGTAGGAGTAGGGTAGGAGTAGGGTAGGAGTAGGGTAGGAGTAGGGTAGGAGTAGGGTAGGAGTAGGGTAGGAGTAGGGTAGGAGTAGGGTAGGAGTAGGGTAGGAGTAGGGTAGGAGTAGGGTAGGAGTATGGTAGGAGTAGAGTAGGAGTAGGGTAGGAGTATGGTAGGAGTAGGGTAGGAGTAGGGTTGGAGTTATATTATAGATGAAAATTGTGACGCAGACGAAGTTGCGCGGGTCAGCTAGTCTATATATATAAAAATGAATTGCTGTTCGTTAGTCTCGCTAAAACTCGAGAACGGCTGGACCGATTTTAATAATTCTTTTTTTGTTGGATTCGCCAAAATACAGGGAAGGTTTAAAAGCAAAAAAAATGGGTAGGTAGATAGGGTAGGTAGGTAGATAGGGTAGGTAGGTAGGGTAGGTAGGTAGGTAGGTAGGGTAGGAGTAGGGTAGGAGTAGGGTAGGAGTAGGGTAGGAGTAGGGTAGGAGTAGGGTAGGAGTAGGGTAGGAGTAGGGTTGGAGTAGGGTAGGAGTTATATTATAGATGAAAATTGTGACGCAGACGAAGTTGCGCGGGTCAGCTAGTTTAATATATTTAAATCAATTGTCAATCAGCCAGAGTACCCGTTTTCAGTGGTATTTTCACCCCTCTGAGAAAGTTATAAATATTGGTCCTACAGTTCCGGGACTTAAGACTTTTTTAGGAAATTTGCTCGTCTATTTGAATCTTTATTAGATTTAAAAAACATTGATCAGATTTTGAGATATTTGCAAAAGACCAAACCCTTCTTACTTTTTTCAGTAAATTGTTTATAACTTTTACAATTTTTTAAGCGGTACTTTATTTATTTTTATCAAAAATCACCTACATGCTCTTCCGAATCTATTCGGTAGAGCAGCGGATTCATAATTTTCTAAGACTGCTGAAAAAAGTTGAACAAGAAAGCATTTGTTGACTAGACTATATTTGCAAAATAATTGAGCAAACGCCATCTGAAACTATTCCAAATTTGAAGTTGACAGCATTAGTAGTTCATATTCATCATTCTCTTCAGACCTACGCACCGTCCGCACTACCTACTACACGTATTTTTTCTATGCTCCGGATTTTAATTCTTTAACATGTGTAAAAAGTAAAAATATTACCCTTTAACCTATACTGTGTTATAGCTAAGTGTACAAGCTACATAGTGATCAAATCAAATCAGTTTTAAATTCCGCTCAGTGATTGAGAAGAAAACACAGTATTTAGCAATATAATCTGCAGTGAGTCTAATTAATCAGCTGTGAGTCGGCTGAGTCATCGTGTCACCGAGCTAACAAAAAGTCATATTGAGGTCAACGACCGGCCTTCGTTCGTAAATTTTCGACGTCCATCGGTGTTTCAAGGACTCAATCGGCTAAGATCGACGGCCAGTTGCGAGTGTTATAACCACCGAGGACTCACGAAGTGCCATCAACACTACCTTCACCCAATCCTGCGCATCGTGACTGCTCACCGAGCCAGCGCGGAGTGCACGCGAGGTTGCCAGCCCCGCCTCCTTGAGGAAAAAAGACAGTCGTCATAATTGCTGTCCCGCTCTTACCTGCGCTGCTACGGACTGTATGACGTAGGCTCGGGCACGGCACGCGTGAGTGCGAGCTTTTTGGATCTTAACTCCTTAACCAACGGTTTATTTTTTTTCTTCGAAAACTAACTTATAGATCACACAGTTATATGAAGTACTACCGAATAGAGAGTAAGTAATCCTTTCTTTGTTAAAATACCCAGAAAGGTCGCCTCATTGAATAACTTGCAACTTTGTTGTTTTCATAATGTCTACGCAGCGCACACCGCCTGAAAAATCTACCCAAACATTGTTAAAACCAAGTAATTTAGCGCAGGAGTCTGACACAGCATCTGACTGCGTGGGCTCGGACCAGGACTGTGGTGGACATTTGAACATAACACGTCGTTTCAAACGTACATACGATGATGCCGCTTTAGGGGAAATAAAAGATATCCTAGCCGAGTTACGCCTTCAACAAACAACCCTAACGCTAAAATTTGATGAGGAAATGAAAAAAATGTCACAGCAAAACGATGAAATTCAGCTGTCTATTCAACAAATGTCGAATAAATATGACGACATTCTGTGTCAACTTCAGCAAACAAAATCGGAAAACATTACTTTCAAAAATAAAATTAATTCATTGGAACAAAGGGTTGAACTTTTCGAACGGAACTCTAAAGCGTCAAGCTTAGAGCTGAGAAACGTGCGAGAAACCGAGTCCGAAAACAAATCGTCTCTAATTAGTGTTATAAAAAATATTGGCGATGTGCTGAAGGTGAAAGTATTGGATGCCGACGTAAGCAACATTTACAGGCTCAAAAAACAATCTCAGAACAAATCCACCCCCGTAATAGTAGAGTTTTCTGCGACTTCAATCAAAGAAAACATAATAAAATCATCAAAAACCTTTAATAAAAAGAACAAAGAAAAACTAAGCACATCACTTCTGAATCTAGGTGGCGAGTCCAAACCAATTTATATATCGGAGTCTCTCACAGCTTGCGGAAGGCGTTTATACTTCATGGCTCGGGAATTCGTAAAAGTGAACAAACAAGCAAGATGCTGGACTTGGTACGGGAAGGTATATATTCGACAGAAAGAAGGCGGCCCGTCAACGCTAATCTCCTGTGAAGAAGATTTGTCTAAACTTAAATCGCAATGACTAACATTGTTTTCGCCCCTGTCACCCACTTTCCTCGATTGTGTAATGATTTATTGTGCAAGCTCTGACATTCTGATTACGTTTTACCATTTTATAACTTTTTACCTCAAAGCATGATTCTTTTAAATATATTTGTTTTACTTTATGTGATGCATGTTAGCTTATATTTTATCATTATTAATTATAAACTGTGGATTTTTGAATTCTCGCGCACTAACGCGATATCGCACATACAAGAGCACAACACACAATTATTACATCACTCTCAGTACTCATCACGTAAGCGAGCGTCATTACGGTTTTTCTATGATTTCAGTTATCTAGCTCCCGTACTATATGTATCATTGAGTCGCATGTCCAACCCCACTGCTATAAACGTACAAGATCTGAGTTTATATTTCATCTTTTCCAAAATTATTGGTCACGCACGTCGCGTGACATTTTGTATTGCAATTTTCTTGTAAAGAATGCAGAGTATTGATACCTTACACTCAGATCTTGACTCACTTCAAATAGCAAAATCAATCACATGCGATATAGATGATGTAAAAAAATATATCCCAACAAATAACTGCACCCTCACTCCCTTGTCACAAAATATTCGTAGTGTTAATTGCAACATCAATAACTTCACCACTCTTCTTCAAAGATCCGAAATAGCTTGGGACATTTTAGTTCTCTCAGAATGTTGGCTTTCTTCTGCTCGGAGCGTACCCAATATTGAAAACTATAGTTTTGCGTCAACGACTACTCACAAAACACAAAATGAGGGAGTGGTTATCTATTTTAATAAAAACCTTAATGTAACTATTCAAGAGCCCCCGATAAATGACGCGAACTGTCTACTGTTAAAATTAGACACCGAAACGTGCATTATCGGAATTTATCGCCCTCCGAGCAAAACCAACACAAATGATTTCATTAGTGCAATAGACTCACTACTTTCAAGATTAAACAGTTTAAAAAATATTATTCTCTGCGGCGATATAAACATCAATATAGCCCCTAGCAGCTCAGACAATCGCTGTAATGATTACTTAAACGTCCTAGCTTGTCACTGTTTGCTTCCGGGTCATACTGCACTTACGCATGGTCGGACGTGCCTAGATCATATTATGCTCAAAACTAAATTAGACGCCAATTGCTTCATTTTTGAGTCTTCAATTACTGACCACGAAACTGTTGCCATGAGCTTAAATCTAGATTCCAGTCCTAATTACTGTTTTAAAACGGCCACCAAAATTGACTATAAATCTCTTGACGAAGCTATTCAAAACACGTCATTTAAGCCTGTTCTTGAGTGTAATGACGCCAACATGGCAACTGACTTATTTGTGACGTACTTATCGACTGCAATATTAAATAACTCTAGTCTTATAAAAATTCCAAATAGACAGCGAGTTAGTAAACCTTGGATAAATAAGGGGTTGCTTCGTTGTATGAAGAACAGGGATAATCTATACAAAAAAATGAAACGGGACCCTGAAAGCGAGATTGCAAAGTTAACATACAAGCGCTATAGAAATTATTGTAACTCTATTATCAAAAAAGCCAAACAAAACTACGACAAAAATGAGATAGAAAGTGCAAAAGGAAATAAAAAGCAGCTTTGGAATGCAATCAAAAACATAAGTGGGACATGTAAGCAAGTAGACTTCTCTTCCTGTCTTGTAGCATCAGCAAACAAAGATAACGAGATAAATAAAGTTAATAGTTACTTTGCGGGCGTGGGCAGAAGGCTGGCAGAGCAAAATATCGTTACAAAACAAAGCAGTCTAAGGCCGATTGAATCTTCCCCTACAGCCCCCGTTAACTCTTTCGTCATGCTCCCTCCTGATGAGGAGGAAGTGTCTTTCCTTATAGGTGAATTAAAGGAGAATTGTGCTGTGGGAATCGACCACATATCTGGCAGGATCCTAAAGAGGTACGTAGACTTTGTTACCTCCCCTATTGCCCACATCTGTAAACTAGCTATCATGACTGGTGTCTTCCCTAGAGCGTTTAAAATGGCCCTAATCAAGCCTATACACAAGGGAGGAGAGAGAGACTGTGTCGATAATTACCGCCCTATCGCCATCTCACCCACTTTGTCCAAGATCTTGGAACGACTTATAAACCGACGACTAACAAATTACCTAGAATCTAACAATCTTCTTTCTACTGCCCAGTTTGGCTTTCGTCGTAATAAGTCAACCAATGATGCGGTACACGATCTTCTACATACAATCGTTACCAATCTTGACCAAAGGAATAAATGCATGACACTATTCCTAGATCTTGCAAAGGCGTTCGACACAGTCTCAATACCACACTTAATCTCGAAGCTGGAGAGGCTTGGTGTGAGAGGTATTCCCTTAAAATTGATGAGAGACTACCTTGCGGGGAGAAAGCAAAGAGTTCGGATCGACGGCAGACTGAGTGATGAGGCTCGTGTCGACTACGGCGTGCCTCAAGGCAGCATTCTTGGTCCCACGTTGTTTTTGGTGTACATCAATGAGCTCTGCCAACTTCAGCTGCAAGGTGGCAAAATTGTTACTTTTGCTGATGACACCGCCCTCTTTTTTAGTGGGAAGAGCTGGGAGGATGTATTTCAAACTACTCAAAAGGGTTTTGACCGGGTATGCGAATGGCTCCGGTGCAACATCTTGACCTTGAACACTAACAAAACTAAATTTGTTACTTTTGCCCTCAGGTCAAATTTACTTCCCCCTCCATATCTCAATATTCGCAGTCATGCATGTGTTCCTGGCGCCTCCTTATGCTCTTGTCCTACCCTTCAATCAGAAGAGTTCAACAAAAAGAGTCAATGACATCAAATATCTTGGGATCATCTTAGACCAATTCCTGACCTTCAAACCGCATATAAAAGCCCTGGTAGCCCGGTTACGTAAACTAATTTATATTTTTAAAACTCTTAGACACGCAGCCGTCCGACGAGTTACTAAGATGGTTTATGAAGCCTTATGTCAATCTCTTATCGACTACTGTATCACATCCTGGGGAGGGGCCGCAAAGACTCATCTTCTCGAGGTTGAGAGGGCACAACGCGCTATTCTCAAGGTTGGCGCCGGGCTTCCTTATTTATTCCCTACTGTTGACCTTTTTAAGGAATGGGATGTGCTTACGGTACGACAGTCCTTCGTATTGCGTACAGTGATTAAAGAACATTCTTTATTGTAGTTCAATCCAAATCTTCAAAAGGACAGGCGAAGAAGGGGCAGGGTATGCCAGACGCAAGCTTTGAACTGTGCTCACTCCCATAATTTCTTAATTAATGTAAAGACACTGTAACTTCTTACTTGAAAACCCTTGACTATCAGGCAACAGAAAAACTGCTACTCCCTCTCAGATAGACTTTAGAGAATCTAACATAAATAGTCTTCCTGTCCGCTGCTCTTACGAATTATTCCCTTAAACCTTAAACCATAATCAACAATGCTCGCTCCACAGTCACTCTACAACTCTCACTTACCAACATTCACTTATCAACATTCACTCATCAACAATCACTCACTAACACTCTTCAACTACTTACTCGCAAACAGAAATATCCACTACGTAGGTGTATTTTTTATTTTTTTATTTTTTTTTAATTTGTTAAGTTATTTTCTCTTTTTATTTTGTGTCTTATAATTTAATATGTAGTGTTTAAGTTCTCAGTACTTTTTTCTTTCTGTATAAATATTACTTGTTACTATAAAGTAGGACATAGTAGGCTAATAGCTGCGAGAGGGCCCTGGTGACTTGTAATACAGGTTTCGTAGAGACCTATCACAGGCACCAGTCTCTCACATAGTTAAAGCCATTGTTCGTGCTCCGCTGTAACCTTAGAATTAAGTAACTTGTGAGAGAAAATAAACGATTATTATTATTATTATAGTGAGTTCTTTATTTTGCTTCTCTTTTTAGAGAGGATATTTATGACCTTACACACGGGCCAAGTATGTAAGGGGAAATTTAAATTGAGAAGGTGGATGAAAGTGTTGAAGAAGTCAGGAACTTTCGAGTGATGCGACAGGTGTTAAGAATGGTGGCTTTTTGGAGCATGTAAAGAGAATGAGTTGGCATCTGTAAAGTATTCAGGCTTTGTGTAAGAGATTTTGGTATTACGCCCGTGGACGAAAGAACTATGGGGACAATATGAATGGTTTGAGATTTCCATTGGGTTTTAATTTCTATGGCGAGATCTTGGTACTTACTGAGCTTTTCGGATATTGTGGTTTGAATATTGTGTGAGTTGGGTATTGCTATATCTATCAAATATACAGTTTCATTGATTTTGTCGTGAACTGTAATATCAGGTCTGTTGTAATGAATAGTTTTGTCTGTTATTATTGTTCGGTCCCAATAAATTTTGTAATCTTTACTTTCTAAAACTGTTTCTGGTTTATATTTATAGTACGGTATAATTTCACTAACGAGTTTATATTTATATGCTAAATTTTGGTGTATAATTGAAGCGACTTGATCATGGCGGTGTTAATAATCGGTTTGTGCTAGTGATTTACATGCTCCTGTTATGTGTTGGACGGTTTCAGAGGCACTGTTGCAGTGTCTGCACGAATCAGTCGGCTGATTTTGGTCTTTCATGATATATTTCCTGTAATTACGAGTGGCTTATTATTATATTATTGTTATATAATACTAGTGGACGTCACGCGGTTTCATCCGCGTAGTTCCCGTTCCCGTGGGTGTACGGGGATAAAATATAGCCTATGTTACTCCCTGATAATGTAGCTATCCATTGCTCAAATCAAATTGGTCCTGTAGTTTCGGAGCCTATTCATTTCAAACAAACAAACTAACAAATCTTTCCTCTTTATAATACATATTAGTATAGATTTTTACCCGACTACGGCAAAGCCAAAAGGAAGGGTAATGATTTTAGCAGTCTATTTATGTATGTATGTATATAAGTATGTAGTAAATCGGCCCAGTGGTTTAAGCGCAAGGGTGGAACTTGCGCTTAAACCACTGGGCCGATTTTTATGATTGAGGTATCAATAGATTCTTAAAAACGTTCCGGGTGACATAGGCTAAATTATTCCTGAATGTATTATGATGGAGTTGACACGTAAATTTCTGTTCACGAAAAAAATAAATTTCAGATAATTGTGATATCATATTGTCTAAGTAAAGGTATATGTTTAAATTGCTAACAAACAAGTAAAAGCGAGCCTGCACTTCGTGCGACGTGGCTGTACAATTTAATGAAAAACATGATCAAAGTGATACCAACGCGAAGTCAATCAAATCTTTGAAATCTTTACGATTTGTTATGCTACTCGTTAGAAGAAAAATACATAAAGCGAAATATTTATGTTTCGGATTTTTTCGAAGCTCGATAGATGGTGTTAGCGTCGAAATAAATCACGCCATGCTTTCGTCTCTGGGGGGCTACTCTCTAACGAAATCCGTAGTTTCGGGCTTAGTTGCGGGCGGGCATTTTCTACTCCGTATCACCTAACCACTGAGAACGAATGATAACACGATTTGACAGTTACTGTGAAATCGTGTTGTCATTCATTCTCAGTTCGGGTTCGGGACTAATCGTAAATCTGTAGGTGATATGGAGTAGAATACGCCCGCCCGCAACCAAGCCCGAAACTACGGATTTCGTTAGAGAGTAGCCCCCCTGATGTCGCTGCGTCCTACGGGGACGCAGCGACATCATGGGACGTGGTGAGCGGTCACGACCCTGCCCTTGGCAACCCCTCGACCCGTAAAACGGGCCTCTCATTGTGTTCCATAACTAAAATGCTTAAATGCATCGAGTGTACGCCTGCCCAACAAGAGAAAGCAACTCATACGCAACGTGTATATCATGTGGGTGCCTGGTACACCTATAAAACTATAAAGGCATGCGACCACGGCTTTACTTTCACCATTTTTGTACCTCTCTTGATCTGATTCTGAAATATTTTCTTGTTTCATACTTTTCAGATCACTTTTATTTTTCTGTAATCGGGTTACAGTTTTTTTAACAATTTTTTTTTTACGTTTCAGCTCAGCGGCTGGAAAAAGCAGTTTTCAAAGGCTGCTCTACAATTCGCCGGCATTTCTTAAAACCAAGAATTATTGAACTTCGGGATAAACCTGACCTAACTGCAGCCGAGAAAGAAGAGCTAAACGAAACTATTAGTAATTTTAGAGTAGGCTGTTAAAATGTTAATAAATGTGATGAACGATGAAATTGAATTGCTTATTTTTTTATGTCGTCCTATAAAATTCTTCCGCAGTGACTGAGTGACCGAGTGACTGACAGACAATGCTTAACCGAAACTACTGGTCGTAGAAAGCTGAAATTTGGCATATAGGTTTCTTGGGGAGTATAGAGGAGCACTAAGAGAGGCTTTTCCGAAATTCTTACGGGAAAAGGCTAGTCTGTACATATAACAAAACATACATATAAAAAATCAGAAGAGACCGTGATTTCTGTACATTATACAAAAACACCATAAATCGAGTTGGGGCGATCAAAAAAAAGATATAGAACACAAAACGAGCATTTTTTTTTTTGTCTGTCTGTCACGCTGATGTCCGAAAATACAAAGCAGATTTTATTGGGGTTTTAAAAGTTAGATTAAGCTTATTTCTGAGCAACATTTAGTCATGTATTTAGTAATGTTTCTGCACAAATAATTGAATCAAAACCCGGGTGGAATGGAATAGTGGTGATTTTGGTGTCATGATTTTATCCTTATCCATTTAAATGGTTTGAAAATTAGGGTTGCTTATGTGCATGTAAATTACACTTTAAATTATTCAAATCTGACCTTTCGTTTAAAAGTTACGACGGGTATAAAATTCTCTAAGTAGGAAAAATGTTGCGGTTAAAAAAAAAATACACATTACCCTATAAAGAGGAAGGATAGAGAGGTATAGGAGATGAAGTTCATGGAGTACCTACTAATCCCGCGCGAACGAAGTCGCGGGCGAAGTGCTAGTACATCATACATTAATACCAAAAATAATTCGGAAGAGCTCTCTCAAATAGCCTATTACAAAATAGTAAATTGTTTTGGAGTACCGGATATAGATTTGTTTGCTTCTAGAATAAACAGTAACATAGACACCTACGAAGCCTCCATTTCCATTTAAAAATTGTTAAGTGAATCTGGGGCATCATTTAGTACAATAAATACTACCAGATCAGCCCTCTCACTGTTAATCAGTACAAAAATTGGATCTGATGATAGGATTAAACGATTCATGAGTGGTGTATACAGTACAAAACCACCTGCCCCAAAGTATAATCTGACATGGGGTCCCGGTGGCGGTGTAGTATTAATTTATTTATCAAATCTTTCAGCGCCGAGCTTCACCTATTTTGGGGTATCCTGATACCAACAAGGAATTTATAGTTGACACAGACGCAAGTGATATCGGACTTGGCGGTGTGTTATCTCAAAGGAATGGCGATCAAGAGGTTGAGATTGCGTACTTCAGCAAGTCGTTGTCAAAACCAGAGAGGAATTATTGTGTCACGAGACGGGAATTGCTTGCTGTGGTAAAGTTTTTGCAACATTTGAGCAAATATCTGCTGGGGCGGAAATTCCACCTACGAACTGACCATGCTGCACTGAAATAGCTATTGCAGTTCAAAAATCCAAAAGGACAAGTTGCGAGATGGATTGAACTACTGCAGGAATACGACTTTGTGGTAGAACATTGCGGCGGAAAATCTCATGGCAACGCAGATGCACTGTCAAGAAGACCTTGCCCTGAAGACTGCAAGCATTGTACTAGGCAAAAGGGTAAAGAAGCCATACCTGTGAGGATGCTCAAAACAGACCTCAGCAACGAGTGGAAGGAAAGCCTACAACGTGCTTAGCACGAAGATTCCGATATCAAGCCGATTCTGGAGTGGATGAAGGCCAGTGCTCCTAAGCCCACGTGGAGTGATGTCTCAGCAATGAGTTCGATCACAAGAAGGTATTGGGCCCAATGGGACAGCTTAGTGATTCAGGATGGAGTACTGTGCCGTAAATGGGAAAATGCCCGGGGAGACAGCTGTCATTTGAAAATTTTTGTCCCTAAAGCTAAGGTACCGGATGTTTTAAAGCTGTACGATGATGGTGGTTCAGGAAGCCATATGGGAGTTAAACGGACTCTACTGAAAATACGGGAACGGTTTTACTGGGTCCATTGTCGTAACGATGTCGAGGACTGGTGTCGGAAATGTACAAGTTGTGCGGCTATAAAAGGACCTCAGACTCGTAGTAGAGGTGCATTGAAATTGTATTTATTGAAGTTGGTCACATGTTGGTGCACCATGGGAAAGGATAGCCCTGGATGTTGCGGGACCATTTCCGGAAAGTGAAAGTGGTAACAAGTATTTCATGGTTGTAATGGATTACTTCACTAAGTGGCCGGAAGTTTTCACCATTCCAAATCAAGAAGCTTCAACAGTCGCAGATAAACTGGTTCATGAAGTCTTCTGTCGTTTTGAAGTACCCTTAGAGATTCACAGCGATCAAGGAAGGAATTTTGAGTCACAGATATTCCAGGAAACTTGCCGAGTTATGGGTACTCATAAAACGAGAACAACTTCTTACCACCCACAATCGGATGGAATGGTGGAACGATTCAATCAGACATTGGAGAGATACCCGGCAAAAGTTGTGGAAAACCGGCAACGCGATTGAAACAAGCATATAAAACCGTTTTTGCTGTCATACCGAAGTGCTGCTCACGAAAGCACATCGGTGACACCAGCTTTCGCAAACTTTGGTAGAGAATTACGGCTGCCTGCAGACTTGATCACCGGAATACCACCTGATGCCCCACGCAGTATAACCGATTATGCGAATGACTTGCGAAACAAAATGAATGACATTTATGAGCATGTCAGACAATCGGGCCAGCAAATGTCTGAAAAGATGAAAACACGTTATGACCGGAAAATGAACAATAAAGGTTCCGATGTAGGTTCACTAGTGTGGTTGCACAATCCAGTTCGCAGTAAAGGGTAATCTCCTAAGCTTCAAGCTAAATGGGACGGGCCGTACCGGATTGTGTGCTCCTAAGATCGTCCACATGAATCGACTGGCGTGTTATTATGGGGCCAATAATGCTCGGGACGAGCATGTCTTCGCCAGAGAATGGGCAGCAGCGTTGTCTGTAAAAATCAACACCATACACTGCGATCGCCAACCCGCCTACCAAGCGTGGCGATTATGGCAAAACCCTCTTTTGGGGGAGGCCTATGTCCAGCAGTGGACGTCTTTTGGCTGATGATGATGATGATGATGGACGAAGAAAGTATCAGTCGAATTTGCGTCTCTGCTTTCTCAGAAGAGGATATAGTGCTAGCCAAGAATCTGCTTTTTAAATCCATGCCAACAATAAAAAAGCAGAAGAAAACCGAAAAGAGAGACGGAAAAACGCTCAGAAATATTGAGAATATTTATTTGTACTCTCAAAGAAACGGATCCTGAGGAAATTCCTATCTTCGTCGCTCATGAGCTTCAAAAGTTACCCCCAATTCTCTTCGATCATGTGGATGTGACGATGATATTGAAAGATCTACTGGTTTTACAGCAAGATATCAGCCGCATCAAGGAACAGTTTGTTACTACTGAACAGTTAGATATCTTAAAATGTGAGATAGAAGTGTTGAAGCATACTTCCCCAATAAACATGTATGAATCTCATGTAAACATTCGACGTGGAGCGTGTCGAATGGAGAGTTTTGAAGGTGCTGATGATCCTCTGGGAACTTACATGGGTGATGTAGGAGTGAGCAATGAGAGTCATATATTATCTTCCCCAGAAACAGTACATTGCGAAATTGTGGAGAATAAACTTCCATCTGAGGGTAGTTCTGTTTCAAGACCAACAAACACGCAAAAGTCGCTGGCTATTCAAACGAGTGTAGACAACCCAACAACTATTGAATCTCAAACTTACTCTAACCTCCTGACACCTGTCGTGTGACAGGTGTCATAATCCCGCTCACTCGAAAGGCGATGCCTCCAAGCTCTCGCGCTCGTCGAGCAATACGTTGAATCACCCAAATCAGCTGAGTGCGCCCGACAACCGGTAATTCAAGACACGTGGATAACGCGCTCGGTAAACCTGCAACGATTAAGAGGAAATACTCGCGGCGAGACTTTGTATGTAAAAAGTCATAATTCGAGGTTTGGCTCTCGACTGTTTCCTCCTCCAATATTGGACCGATTTAAAAGATATTTCACAAACTGAATAAGAAGGATATACTGTGTCCCTATGTTTTCCTTTTTAATCATTTATAAACCGTATAAGCACTACAACTCTCACAAAATGCTCAAAACTGCCCGATAAATAGCTGTCAACAGAGCCTTAGTCAAAAAATTTGGCAACTATTAATCAAAAAAAGAAAACATAGAGACACAGTAAACATCCTTCTTATTCAGTTTGTGAAATATCTCTTATATCGGTCTAATATTGGAGGAGAAAACAGTCGAGAGCCAAACCTCGAATTATGACTTTAACATACAAAGTCTCGGCGCCCGCATTTCCTCTTAATGTTAACAAGTCTATGACGGACATAGTACAGGATGGTGAATGGAAGCGTCAGCGTGAAAGGCGAAGACATAGAAACCGTTTGCGGGAAACAGCGGGAAAGCTGTGGCTGACATAAGTACGAACTTCAAAGGCGGCCGAAATAAAGGTACCAATTTATATTTATAACGTGGCGAAGGATGTGTCCGTGTGTGACATCACTAATTATGTAACAAGCAAGTCGAACTTAAATGTCACTGTTGAAAAGATGAATATGAGATTGGAAAAATAATATAATTCCTTCAAAATTTTTGTGCCTAAAGAGAAGTTAGATTTATTTATGGATGCCGACTTTTGGCCTATTGGAATTGCGTACCGACGTTTTGTTGAATTTAAAAACAAAATCGACTTACAGGTTAGCGAGTTAACTACCAAAAACTCAACATGACGACAGCCAATATAGTTTCTTTTAACTGTAAAAACGTTGTCAGGTCAGTGGACTGTATACAACAACTTTGTCGAGAAGTCGAGGAGACGTGGCTGCTGCCACACGACCTTTTCTGGGTACTATAGATGACAACTTTGCCTACACGGGCACTTCGGCATGGATATCTCGGTTGATGTGCTGCGGGGGTGACCATACGGAGGAGTTGCCCTCCTCTGGCGAAAAAGTGCGTTCCCTGCTGTGACAGTGATCAGCTGCAGTAGTCTTGCAGCTGTCAAAGTAACGCTCAGTGATCGGTCATTCGTGGTGTTCTCAGTATACATGCCTACTGATTGTTTTGAGAATTTCTTAGAATTCACAAAGTGCTTAAGCGAGATTAACGCGGTAGTTGAAAATAGTAGTGTCGAGTCAGTTTTTATTCTTGGTGACTTTAACGCACACCCGGGTAAACTGTTTGTTAATGAGTTACTTTAATTTTGTGCGGAACAGTTATGGACGTATGCAAGCGACGCACACGGGTGCCTGCGCTGGCTCGATCACTGCGTAGTGACAGATGCCGCGCTGCCCGCTATTCTCAATGTGTCGGTATTGTATGACGCATACTGGTCGGACCACTTGCTTGTTATGTTAGAATGTAAGTTTAGTACCATCAAAATGCACACTATGCTGACGAAGCCATTCGCACATGTAAACAAAGTTATCCGGGGTGAACGTGACGCTGATCAAATAGCAAAATAACACGATTATTTTCATTTGGAATTAAAACAAATGGATTTTCCAAGTGAATTTAATCAGTGAAAGAATTAGATAAAAATAAAATAAATGAATAGAAATTACAATTAAATTAAAAACAAACGAACAACAGCAAACAACAAACTAAAATTATTACAAAAAAGAAATTGAATCAGGTTTAGTTATGGCCTGTTCGGGAATGATAACATATCAAGATGGTTTTCTTGAAATTCTGTTTTGTCACGAAGTGTCTTCCATTGCGATGCCTCCGGGAACAGTGGACACTTCGTTGTACGGTGATATAAATTCAATATCTTCAATAGAAGCTCTTACTGCTCTTAATTCATCAAAGAGTTGTCGTATTCCTGTAAAACATGAAAGAGTTAGTTTCTGGCACTTGGTTATAAAAACCAGCCGAGTGCGAGTCGGGCTCTCACACGAAGTTTTCCATACCATAAAAGGAAAATTACACTTTTCTTGTATCCCTTTAATTTTTTATGTTATTAAATTATTGGAACGAAGTTCCTTATCGCGCGTTGTGAAAGGGGGCTAGACGGAAAAAAATCATACGAAAAGTTGTAACGACACTTTTTGCTATAGTTGTAAGCCGTGCGACGTGCGCGTGTTTCTCTGTCTCTCTCTATCTCTCTCATAGAAAGCAAGCCAGTTATTTTCATTTCGTCTTTCTATTTCTGTTTACATTATATTTGATATTTTTTTTTAATATAACTTACAAAAAAAATATTACAATTCCTTCACTAATTAATCGAAAGGAACTTCGTTCCATCCGGGTGTCCCTTGACACCTTTCAAGTTTTTATTTGTTGATAAAGTCCATATAAAATAAAATGGTACGAAAACCTACATCCGCGAGACCGACTCGCACTTGGCTAGTTTTTATTATTATTCGTGTAGTACTTATATGTACATAACAATAGGTATCACGTATTCCGATTTCGAAAACATCATGAATGTATTGACAGCTGACATCATTTTCACTTCACTTTATTTCACCTACACGTTGAGATTTTTGAATAATTTTATGAAATGTAAAGTGACTTCACCTCAGCTTTCACGTTGACATTTTAACAGAATAGATAAACTTGCTGTCTTTTTAAACCAAACACTCCGGCACTTGTATTGAATTAATCTTGATTTTATGGAACGCTTTCTGTATTCTCAGTATGTCTGAATAGCTGGGCGGTCACAGAAAAAAAAACAAAGGAGGCGAGAAAGCGGCAGTCCGATCTTCATTTTTTTTTTTCGAATTGTTAAGTTTAATTCATACATTTTACATACAGCAGAGATATTCAGATTCAGATATGAATTTTTTCTTTAGCTAACTCTCTGTGTGTAAATTCTTCACATAAGTGAAAGAGACGTGGTCGAATTGTGATAAGTGGTGTATTCTGTAAAAACCTCAGCGTGTAAACTTAGGTGAAGTGAACGTGAAGTGAGCTGTCAAACCATACAAACAAAATGGAATAATGGCATTTCAAACACACTCCACCTAATTGTTAGTAAACAGAATTTTCTGTCAATACTTCCAGAGATTATTTTTAGTGTTCCGAACAAGAAACGGAACCCTTATAGGATCACTCAGGTGTCTGTCTGTCCGTCTGTTGAAATTTGGTACACATATGGACTTCTGTGACCCAAACACAGACGCGTTACGTAAATCATTAAATATTTAGTTTTGGGGGCCAAACAAGAAAATTTCAAAAAATAGTTTTTTGAACAATATCATGTGATATATGAAATGAAAAGGCTGAGGTTACTGTGAGGTTTTGAATCATGTTGTTTTTTTCATAATTCTAAAATAAATGGTTTTGAAGTTATTCAAGAAATTAGACGAAAAATTACCATTCCCCCCTTATCTCCGAAACTACTGAGCCTAAAATTTTGAAAAAAATGGAGATAATAGATCTTTACCTAAAGATTACAGGAAAACCTATTAGAAGTCTGTAGTGTTAAAAAAGCATGTTAAAAACATTAAATTCGTTCGGAACCCTTTGATCACGAGTCTGACTCGCACTTGGCCAGTTTTTATACACAAACTAGCTTTCGTCCACGACTTTGTACACGCATATCCTGTTTTTTCCTGTCCCGTAGGAATTTGGAGAAATCCTCGCTTAGTGCTCCCCAACCGAGGTCTGGGCTTTTTTTTTTTTTTTTTTTGGGACAAGCCCGCCACACATTCCCAACCACTGCAACTCCTGAAAGCCAGAATCAACAGTGGCGACCACCAGAAAAACGCCGAGCCAATGAAGCCCGACGAGTCCCGGAGAAACGATTTAACTGTCTTGGATCCTGCAACGAATTTAATCAGAAAAGTACAGCAGAGGAGTAGGAAAATAAATATATGTATAATTTCCACTTCCCTCCTTTTCAAGCAGGAGACAGAATAGAGCTAGGCCAATAGGCACCAAGGGACATATACAACTGGGTTAAGCCCAGTTGTCAAGCACCACGGATTATATATTAATTAAAAACTAATGGGTCCTAAATTGTGAGCTACTTTTGATTCCAGTAATAGGTATGGCAAAATCGCCTGAAAGCACGGAAATTTGTTCTGGTTTCTACAAGGTCCGTGTAGTAAACTACTCCAGATGTAACCTGAATACTATCTAACATAATATTGCGTTCAGTTTGCCAAAGAATACACTCCCATAAGATGTGGTGTGCGGATTGTTCGTATTCATAGTCGGCTGTAGAACATTGACATAAAGGCGAGGCCACAAGCCTAAAGGAAAATAATTTACTCTTAAAGTTGCCATGACCTGTGAGAAATTGGGCAACACAATGATCCACCTCCAGCCATGTCCTATCCAGCCGCTCACGAACGGATGGAAAAAACTGGTGGAGGTGTCGGCCTTTAATGGAATTTTCCCACCTACATTGCCATTCGGATAAAAGTTCCTCCCAGACGTCAGTCTGGGGTTAATCTACAGATCTTAGCACGGTCGTGTTGCGGTAAAAACTCTGGGTCCGTGATCTTTCTAGCGTAGTAGTACATTGCAGCACGCCGCTGCACCTCTAGATCGACTGGGAGAACACCCGCCAGCACCGGTAAGGCTTCAGTACTAACCGTCCTATACGCCTTGCATAAGAATATCAAAGCCAAACGCTGGCTTTGCAGCAATTTACGGCGTACCGCCCCTATGGTGGCCCTGTCAGCCCAGACAGGTGCCCCGTAGCACATACAACCCAAGTAAGTAGCCCCATAAATAGTTTTTAAGGTTTGAAATGAGAGACCCCAAGTAGCTTTGGATATTCTCGTCAAGGCGTAGAAGTTCTTTTTTGCTTTTTCACCTACTGTTTTTATATGATCAATAAACGAAAAGTTCCTTTCTAGTAGCATACCGAGGTAGCACACGGATTCTTTTCTTTTAACGGGTACATTATTAAATTTAATACTAGGCCAGGATTTTAGGTTCCCTTTTAAAATAAGTTGATAGGTTTTATGCGGTGCAAAGGTCAGACGGTTTCGGTCGCCCCACTGTGATATTAAACGTAGACATGTGTCAGCCAAGTTCTCGAGTCCCGCCCGAGTGCTTGCCTCAATGAGCAGTAAGCCATCGTCTGCGTAACCGGTTAATGAACAGCCGCATGGGAGCGGAAGCGCGAGGAAATCATCGTAGCCAAAATTCCATACATATGGACCGATAACTGAGCCCTGAGGACATCCCATGGTTAGAGACTTAGAAATGGAATGATGTCCAAGTTTGAGTTTCGCGGAGCCGTTTAGAAAATACGAAAGAATCAGATTATAGATATTTTTGTTGCAACCACGGGTTTTCATTTTAAGTAGTAGCATCGGCCACCATGCGTTATCAAAAGCGCCAGATATGTCGAGAAAGATTCCAACCACGTATTTATGTTCCGATAAGTTAACAATTTTACGGACAGAGAGAGCCGCGTCGACTGTGGATTTACCAATAGTGAAACCAAATTGATTAATATGAAATTTAGGTCCATTCGGTAGCAAGCGCGGAACGATTAGTCGCTCTAAGAGTTTCCCCAAAGATGGAAGTAGTGTTATGGGCCGGTAGGACTTAGGGTCATCCGGGGGCTTATCGCCACTCTTCGGAATAATGCGTATAAAGCCTTGTCGCCATATTCGAGGAAAAATACCTTCTGCAATGCATCGGTTATATACGGATAAGATCGCGTCGCCCGCTGTTTTACACGCTTCTATAATCATTCTATTAGATATTTTATCTTCACCGGATGATTTTTTGAGAGGTAGTCTCTTGACAACGTTTATGAATTCGTCAGTGGATGGAAGGTCTGACTCCGGTGATTCAGGTGACACCGCGGCCCACGCTCTAATCTGTTGGTGGTATTCATTATCATTTACTGATGAATCGTCTGGTATTAGAGAATTAAGCAAAACATCAGTTGTTTCTTCAATGCCGGTGGTATGTTTATTATTTACTTTAATGTTCTGAACGTACGCAAGGTCGACAGATCTATTAGCCTTGAACTCGTGGTACAAAGGAGACCACGGACCCTCCTTATCAAGTTTATCAACAATTTTCCGGAGTAAATTACCCTTAGATTTTTCAACCGATGCTCTGTAGCGCGACTTGGCAACTCTAAAAGTACTTAAAGCAAGATTAAGGGGGTCCCCGATAACCTTACGTTTTTTAAGCTTATTAAGTTGTCTGCGCGCTCTGCGATAGCTTTTACGTTGTTCAACAAGGTAGTCATTCCACCAATCACATCTACGAATATTGGTCATAGATGCGCGACCAATAGCAATGTCAGCACAGTAAGTGAAGGTGTCTGACATTATCTCAGCACTTTCCTCAGCTGACAGTCCATCGCGAGTGAAGTCTTTGGCATGACAAGCAAAAAGTGAGCTAAAGAATTCCCAATTTGCGCCCCTACTTTTATATCTAAAATTCCCAATTAAGTGTGACGAACCTTGAGTAAACATAGGAACAAATTCGTACACGATCAGGCGATGATCACTACAAGACGCGTCAGGAAGGACACGCCACCTATCCAAGCGTACGTCTGCACTGGAAAGTGTGACGTCAATACAAGATTCGCCCATTTGGCTACAAAAAGTAGGCGGTGCGTCTGGGGTGTTATGAATTGATAAGTTCATCTCAGCAATAAAATCTTCAACGGCACAACGTCGTTCGTAATCAGTGGCCCGAACTTTGCCATACCACAGGGAAGAAGATGCATTCACGTCAGCACCCACTATAACTTTGCAGCCCGCGAGCGACCGCAAGACGTGACGGAGATTATGTATATGTGGAGTAACTGGGTCTGAATATTGAAAGTAGCAGCTCACAACGTAAATCTTAAAGGTAGGTGATGATACTTCCGCCACAGCGCAATGGGGCGTCATGAGATTACATATAGATGTTACAGTAAAGCTCGAAGAACGCGCAACATAAATTCCGGCTCGCGCCTTGCAATCCAGCTGAACTACCTTGTGACGTAAGCGCGCGTTTTGATATTGTTCCTGAACAAGTACTATGTCAAGGTTATAATCCACAATCAATTTATCCAGCTCAGATGTCGCCACCCTATCGTTATGGAGATTTAATTGTCCTATGGTTAAACTATCCATTTTTAGTAATTAGTGTTTAGGATTAATTGTTCGAGTTTCAGTTTGTAAGTAGTACACTCTTGAGATCCACAGCGATGATCACACGGTTTTTTAAAGCGTTTACACGCCACGCAAGTCGGCTTGAAATTTACGTCGTCCTTATGCGGGCAATCATTTGTTTCGTGTGCCTCCGAACAATTAGCACAAGTCGGTTCTTTATTAACGCAGTGTTTCTTAACGTGACCGAACTGTTGACAATGTAAGCACCGAATGACTTCAACATCGTCAATAAAGCGGCAGGTAGCCCAATCAATAAATAATTTATCCTTGGTAGAAACTAAGTGTTTACGTACTGCGGAATCTAACTCGATGCCTATCCACTTACGACCGTTGTCTAACGAGCGCCTACGGATAATTTTAGTAGACTTAATAAAGTCATCCTCTTTCATTTGAAGCTCATCTTTAATATTTTGGCGGTATAGCGCGATCAGAAAAGCGCCATCATCCATTGAAGATGGTACATCCTTAACTAATACTCGAGGGCGTCTACCTTTTGGTTTTTCTAGTCGTAAACCAGCGGCCTTAATTGCGTCCACGGATTCCAATTTTTTAAGCTGATGTTCACTAGCGACACGTAGAACAACACCGGATTTCGCGGTTTTTTTCACGCCTACAATTTGAAAACCGTCATCACAGGGCTTAATTGCTTTCATAAGCGCTTGTTTTGTCGCGGACGAAGTGCTATAATCAGCTGATCGAGCTGCGGTCGGATAAGCCACCACACACGGCAATGGTGGACGGGATTCCATAATTGCTGGAGCTACTTTTGGCAAGCGTAGTTTCAACGAGTCCGCATACGAAATTTTACAATTGTTATTATTATTATTGACAGGATTGGGATTGACATAGTTATTCGACTTGATTTTTTCTAATTCGCGTTCCGTATTGGCTAACTTCGTTTCGTTGCATGATGATTTTATGGCCAGCATAGAAACGATGGCCGTGACACGCTGTGTCATATCCATAATGGCAGATTTATTTGCTACGTTAATGCGAGAGCCCTGATCATTGACTAAGTCGTTAATTTTTGACAGGTAGGCTGACGCCTCGGAAACTAAGTCGCAGTAATCGGTATTGCTCACATTACTGATATTTAAAATCGGCGAGGATTTTTCCACGGTTTCGAAAGTTTGATGAACCCGTTTTGACCTATCATCGGGCGAAATGTATGATGGAGACATTTCGCTGAACAAGCGTTTCGAATTAGCGGAGGTCGCCACGGGCGACCTTTGGGTTTTTGTATTTCGACGAAATATATCTCCGCCACGATCTGGAGGGTCATCATTTGTTGACATCATGAATTACTTTATAACAACACGGATGAATTAAAAATATCAAAAGAACTAAACAAATAGATATCAATCGATTAAGTTATTTCGCGTTACCCACACACAAGAAAAATAAATGCACTTACCGAAAGCTGGAGAAATTGACTAATTACCTGTAAATAAATGAACAGACACTTTGAAAAACTTACAAAACACGCACTTACTACACTATAGCACCGCTAGGAACAATTCACAAGCCTTAAAATAAACACAAAACGCGAATTCCGAATTTACAATACGGAGCTATATAATAAACACCGCAGTGCGCGCGAGTGGGGAGGGAAGTGAGGTCTGGGCTTTGAACTATATTACTAGCGTAATAATAGTACCTCAGTGGGTCGGGGTGGCGTAGCGCACGCGACCACGGCGGTGAGTTTCCTCGACCCCTGGACCCAGTTCCACGAGTAAATGCGCGCTTGATGGGAAAGCAAGCACTTTATTTTCAGCTCTAGAACTAAAATATGCTGTGGTTCCGTACGGAGCTTGTATACATACTTCATCATCATCTTCCATCTACCATCTGCCCTTATCCTACGTTACTTGGGGTCGACAACACGTTTTTCTTCCATTCTCAAAAAAAAAACCCGCGATACCACCGTCGACGTCTAGCTTGCGAGAAGCACAAAGCAAGGCTGGCAGCTGTACCCTCAGGTGTTCAGCAGGGAGTCGTAGCTAGGCTCGCACACATACGGGGGTTGAAACCACAGAGCAATGATGATCATAGAGGGGTCAGAACAAAGATAGCCTCTGCAATATTTACATCTCTTTCTTGCATACCAAACATCTTATGAGTTAGAAAGAATACAAGATGGCTACCTCCTGGTTTTACTATTATAACTAATAAACTTTATTTAAATAACAAACTATACACTTGAAATCTATACATATAATAAAATCGTAGACTAACCGTGTCTGTACATTGAATATTTTTGCATGAAAATTACACAGAAAACTCAGGAAAAAGGTATAAAACACAAAAATGCAATTTTTGAAATTTTTGAAATTTTTGTCTGTTTGTCTGTTTGTCTGTTTGTCTGTGCGTTTGTGGGAGCATCACGCTTAAACCACAGATTAGGTTGCAAATCTAAGTACTTAAAAGTATTAAGTGATAACCCGAGTAACATTTAGCGTTTATTTCATCAAAATCGACCCACAAAATCAAAAGATATTGAATTTTTAAGTTTAGGAAGAAACTTCCTAATGTATTCCGATGAGTCAGAGCGCCATCTATTGAGAAAAATAAAATGCACGAAAGCATTCAAAATTGTTGAGTTATTTGTGAAACTTTTAATACGTGGCAAAATAAGAGTGATCATTTTATACCCTTTCGTTATTGATCGATACAATCGATCCACAAAATCAAAATAAATTGAATTTTTAGTTAAGTAAGAAACTTCCTTATATATTCTGATTAGTCAGAGCGCCATCTATTGAGGAACAAAAAATGCATGAAAGCATGAATGTTACACCAAAACACATTGACTGAGTTATTTGTGAAACTTTTAATACGTAGACGTAGTCTTCTATACATATAATAAAATCGTAGACTAACCGTGTCTGTACATTGAATATTTTTGCATGAAAATTACACAGAAAACTCAGGAAAAAGGTATAAAACACAAAAATGCAATTTTTGTCCCGTTAGCACAGCAACTTTGGTACGGAACCCTACAGGCCTGATCCGCAAGTCGAACCGTCCAGTACTTCGCAAAACTACGATAAATGCACTTTAAACGAAACCAGCACAACTCGGAGATTTAAGCAATTTTGGTCCCTAACAGTTTAAGACCTTTCAGAGACTAAACCGGAATTCCTACGAACACGACTGTGTTCAAAAATCATGTGAGGTCATTCTCCAGCGGAAAATCTTAACACCGCAGTTCAGAAAAACGCGTCATCAGTGCAACGCCATCTTTCGACCATGTAAACTGACAAAATATTTGGCAGCGGTAGACGTTAAATAAGAATCCCGTAAGTAACGATAAATAACGATAAGGTATTAAAATGTTTACGTTTATTTTGCTACGTCTACGTATTAAAAGTTTCACAAATAACTCAATCAATGTGTTTTGGTGTAACATTCATGCTTTCATGCATTTTTTGGTTCCTCAATAGATGGCGCTCTGACTGATCAGAATACATTAGGAAGTTTCTTACTAAACTAAAAATTCAATATATTTTGATTTCCGGGATCGATTGTAACGATAAATAACGAAAAGGCATAAAATTGATCACTTTTATGTTTTAACGTATCACGTTTTAAAAGTTTCACAAATAACTCAACAATTTTGAATGCTTTCATGCATTTTATTTTTTCTCTATAGATGGCGCTCTGACTCATTAGAATACATTAGGAAGTTTCTTCCTAAACTTAAAAATTCAATATCTTTTGATTTTGTGGGTCGATTTTGATGAAATAAACGCTAAGTTTTCCTCGGAGTATTACTTAATATTTTTAAGTACTTAGATTTGCAATCCAATCTGTGGTTTATGCGTGATGCTCCCACACACGCACAGACAAACAGATAAACGACCATGTAAACTGACAAAATATTTGGCAGCGGAAGACGTTAAATAAGAAGCCCGTAAGTAACGATAAATAACGATAAGGTATAAAAATGTTTACTTTTATTTTGCTACGTCTACGTATTTTAAGTTAGTAGTTAGGTTTTTAGTTTGGTTTTTTATAATAAGGTATCGTACCAAAGGTGGTCACGGTGACGGGAGCGATCGATTTTGGGAGGCTACTCTCTAAGTCCGAAGTCCGTAGTTTCGGGCTTAGTTGCGGACGTATTCTACTCCGTATCACCTACAGACTTACGATTAGTCCCGAACCCGAACTAAGAATGAATGACAACACGATTTCACAGTAACTGTCAAATCGTGTTATCATTAGTTCTCATTGGTTAGGTGATACGGAGTGGAATATTTTTTTTTTTTTACAATAGATAGGCATACGTTTGACCACTATCTCACCTGATGGTAAGCGATGATGCGGTCGAAGATGGAGCACGTTTGCCTAGAAGCAACCTATTCACTTTTGTCTTAAAGACTCCCAGGTTGCCCGCAACTAAGTTTTTAATTCGTGCTAAGTATCAAACGGTTCGATTTGCGAGCCAAGGCAAATTATAGGGTTCCGTGCCAAAGTTGCTAATGGGACCCTATTATTTAAGCCTTCGCGTACGATTTTGATTCGTGCGAACCCAGTCGATTTTTAGGGTTCCGTACCAAGTTTGCTAACGGAACCCTTTTTTTTAATAAGCCACCACTGTCCGTCTTCCTTCAGTTTATGCGTTTTATTTCTGTCTCGCTAATATAAAAAATGTCTTCTAGAAAAAGGTCGAATCTTTCACAATATAGCAAAATTCTTAATCTTCTTAATATATTTAAAACAAAGTCGGGTTTGTTCGAACATTTTTCTAACTCGAGAACGGCTCGACCGATTTTCATAGTTTTTGTGTTTTTGGATTAATCTTCGTCCGGAATAGCATAATAAGAATTGAAATACAAAAAAAAGAGTAGGTAGGTAGGGTAGGTAGGTAGGATAGGTAGGTAGGGTAGGTAGGGTAAGTAGGGTAGGTTGGGTAGGTAGGTAGGTAGGGTAGGTAGGTAGGGTAGGTAGGGTAGGTAAGGTAGGGTAGCTATGGTAGGTAGGATAGGTAAGTAGGTGGAGTAGGTAGGTAGGGTAGGTAGGTTAGGGTCGGTAGGTAGAATAGCCAGTTGACGGGAGCGAAGCCGCGCGGGTCAGCTAGTACAAAATAAAACTCTTAACTATAACATGGCTTCAAAAAATTCGTCCTCATCGCTGTCGACTGAAAGTGAGCCCAAACGACTGTCGGCATTGCCACATTGTATGGCAATGCTTATCCTCTGTCCGAGGTAAAAGGCAGCCCATGGGTCACGCGAAGTATCAACTAAGCGTTAAGCTAGTTCTTTAAATAACAAGTGAGCATTCGGACCCCACGGTAAAAGAGTTTCAACCCCAAAAATATAATTGCCAACAAAGCTACTATACCTATTTCCGCTGTTTGAAGTTTTCAGCTACCTTCTGGTCAGTTTTAGTCAAAGTGATTTGGTCACCATACGAAGTTCGAAACAAATAAAGTGTAAATTGCCTTATTTTTAAATGATCTTAGAGTGAGAGGACTTATTTATATAGAACTTACTATTTAATCTCTGCATCACCCAAAGGTTGACTGGTAATAAATGCCTAAGACATCAAGTCTACCTCTGTACATTTGTGTGCGTAAAGTATAAAATAAATAAATAATGGAATACTCTTTAATATGTACACCATATAAGTTATACAAAAAATATCTGGAGAAAACATTATACAGGGTGAAACAAAGGACAGCCTTTTCGTTATAAGCTTTACCAGTCTATTCTATTTTTTTGTAGATCTGTGGTATCTTTGTTAGTTTATTTCCGAGGGTTGAGCACACACACTACGATGTCCAGACGAAATATGATCTATAATGGGAACTATTCAATTAGGAACGGCTCCCCTTTTTAGTGTTCCGTAGCAAAATGGGGAATTGAAAAACGCACCAAATTACAGCATGGTAATGTTCATGTTCATATTTTATGTAATAGAATTCACTAACTTGTGAATACATAACATTAAAATCATGGGTGTTAGTATTTTTCAAAGAGAAGTCTATCTCTTTGAAAAATACTAACACCCATAAAGGCTGGACAAATAATAAATTGGCTCAAGCAAACTTGTGCACTTAATTTCGAGTCGCCGTATGGCCATCGTCAATAATATTGTTAGTTCTGATGATTCACATACATACCTCGTATTTACAGGTGCGTAACGTCACTGTAACCACAACCAACCGAATTCGGCGAAGAGACAGGATAATGCCTCACTATATCAATGTTTAGAAGCTAGCGTGCTTGGTGCAGCTGGCGGGCTGAATCCCCCTGAAAAGAGAAAGTAGTAAATTTAGTCTACTATAAGTAAATATGTGGTTAAATAATAACAGACGCACGGGTCGATCTTCAAGATAACGCAACGTTCGCCGAAGTTGCTACGTCTTAACATGCCTTTATACCTCCGTGCTTCAGAAAGCACGTTAAGTTGTTAAGCCTGGTCAAGTTAGGCATGCCAGGTTGCCGCCCTCGTCACTATCGAGGCCATCTAGCCAGTGCTCGACCTGAGGCTCGGGAGAAGGCA
The DNA here is from genome assembly GCA_947578705.1 of Lacanobia wlatinum. Taxonomy (NCBI): domain Eukaryota; kingdom Metazoa; phylum Arthropoda; class Insecta; order Lepidoptera; family Noctuidae; genus Lacanobia; species Lacanobia wlatinum. The sequence goes on from OX388046.1 coordinate 20,877,846, forward strand.
CGGCTCCTTGTCATTTCGTGTGACGCAGGTCCTCTCGGGGCATGGCTGCTTCGGGAGGTTTCTGTGTCGCTTAGGCAGGGAGCCGGACGCTCGGTGTCACCACTGCGTCAACTGTCGGGAGGACACAGCGCGGCATACGCTGACAGAGTGTGCCGCTTGGGAGGAGCCACGCCGTGCCCTCATCTCTGTGGTAGGCAGTAACCTCTCGCTGCCGGCCGTAGTCCGTGCTATGGTCGACGGCGAGGAGTCCTGGGATGCGGTGGTCAACTTCTTCGAAATAGTTATCGCGCAGAAGGAGGCTGCAGAACGGGAGAGGGAGATCCTAACTGGGTCCAGTGATTTCCACCCTTAAAATCGCATAGAGCTGAAAAATTTTACGAATGTTCGGAACACCATTGTAAATTAACGTGAAAAGCCTCATAGATCCGCAATTTGCCAAAAAAAAAATTCAAGGTCAAAGGGAAAATAATTCCTGGAAGGACTTGGATAAGTAAGGCCTTTTGCTAGCTATGGGACAGAAGCTTGCACGGCAGGACGGGCTTGCAAATAAAAATCTAAGAATTATGTGGAGTAAAGTTAAAGCTATACATTATACATGATAAGTACGTACCGATTTTTAAGCGCCGTCTAATTTTGGCACCATTTTTGTGGTAACCTCTCATGCCGACTGCGCGCATCCTCTGTAACAAGCAAAACAAGATTTAAAAACCTGGCCAAGTGCGAGTCGGACCCGCGTGCAAAGGGTTCCGAACGAAGTTCATTTTTTTAAAGTATTATTTTAACACTATAAACTTCATATAGGTTTTCCTGTAATTTATAGGTAAAGATCTATTATCTCCATTTTTTTCAAAATTTTAGGCTTAGCAGTTTCGGAGATAAGGGGGAATGGTCATTTTTCGTCTAATTTCTTGAATAACTTCAAAATCATTTATTTTATAATTATAAAAAATATATATATTTAATGCCTTTACAGCAAGCCCTGTCATTTGATAGGTCACACGATATTGTGCAAAAAACTTTTTTTTTTTAAATTTTCTTGTTTGACTCCCAAAAGTGATACCCATATGATACTAAAAACTTAATGATTTACGTAACGCGTTCATGTTTGGGTCACAGAAGTCCATATGTGTACCAAATTTCAATAGAACCGGTCCAGTGGATCCGGAGAAAACTGGCTGTGACAGACGGACAGACTTTAAGGGTTCTGTTTTTTGTTCGGAACCCTAAAAACTAACTTTCCATTCGGTGCTCGATTTTTGACATTAACTGGAAATTGTTATCTTTTTAGTAAGCATGTTTTTTTATTTCTGATGGGCTTGTAAATTAAATCGGAATTTTCGTTTTTTAACCCACAACATTACATCGAACTCAATAAAAAAAATTGGTCATTAAAGTATTAGGTATTTTTCCCCTATCAATAATTCTCCTGTTAAAGACGAAATCTCCAAAAAATATTCTTATTTCAGCTTTCTAGACTTAGTAGTATGTGTTAGTATCAGGACAAGCGATTCTATAGGTAAACACTAACACAGATGAATAATAAATGTACTGTAGGTACATCGCCCACTGTAGTGCAACGCAATATCGCAGAGCATTTCTTTCTTTCTTTCTCTTTCCTTCGAGATATTGTAGTATATGTAGCAGCCCGGGCCCAGATAATTTATGTCTAATATCGCAATAGGAACACTAAAGAAACTAAATGAATAAAAACGCGTTACAACTTCTAAACTCGGCGATAAAACAAAGAAGAAAAAAATACAAATCTCTAGAAAAAAAAACTTAATAATATTAACTCACCTGAGCCGCAGTCTTCAAGTTAGAATAGCCAAATAATCCTTTCAAACCAGCAATTTTTATGTCACTCAACCACTTGAACATTAAATAACGATATTTCCTTGATTTTAACTCATACATGGTCGCAGGTCATCAAATTTGCGATAAAACAGCAGACGTCTTGTTTGCGAGGAGCGCAAAGCTAGACTAACGTGTTCAATACTTGTACCTTAGTTAAAAAAAATATTTCAGGGAATATCCACTCAAACATAACATTCACTCAAAAGACACACAAATATCACCTCAGAAATAAACACACTTTGCAACTGACTCAGCCACGCACACTCACATACGGCATAAAAAGCATTCTTTATGAGGGAGCACAATTATACCTGCCAAACGACATAAAAGAATGTAGTAAATTAAGCATATTTAAAAACAAATTAAAATCGCATATTGTTAGTACGTCACAATTACGTGACAATATAACTATAAACTATCGCAGGTACAATACCTGCGATAGTTTATAGTTATATTGTCATGTAATTTTAAACTAAACTAAAGCAAAAATAAGTGTATTTAAGTTAATTTGTAAATCTCATTTTAAGTGAACTATGTTCTTATGAGAAATAAAGTTCTTTAAACCTAACGTTCAGGTTCCTGAATCGAGCCCCAGCTAGGTTAGTACATAATGTAGGGACTAGAGGGGTGAACCACAGAGCGATGACTATCATAGAGGGGTCCTAAAAGATACTGAGTGCAATATTTGCATCTCGTCCTTACAAATAGTTCTTGCGAGGTAAAAGAGTTCGGCAGGTTACAATCTTCGTTCCTTTAATCACTAGAATCAAGAAAAAATGCCTTTGGTTACCCGACTGCCCCAAAAGAAGGGTAGGTAATGATTTGAAGTGTATGTACCCACGTGTAATTCTATGGCACGCCTAATACCCCAAACGGCTTTTTTTATGATTTGCTCGCTTCGCTCCCTCGTTTTGATGGTGGCCTTTTCCATGCGCTTGTCGAACCTCATTAGGTTATAGTCAGTGGTTTCCGTTTGTTACCTGTTTACTGAGGGATAAACGCACACTACGATATCCAGACGAAATATGATCGATAACGTTGCTTACAGATAATTATGAGGTAGTGTGGAAATCACGCGTTGTCAAGGGAGGAGGGGGTACAGAGACAACACAGGGGGTTACCTCTGTACCACCCCATTCAGAATACCGAAACAAAATGTGGAATTGGAAAATGCTTGCCCGATTTTTTGAGAGCTTAAGGAAAAGTCGGATGGTCTCACCTACATTTTAACTTCGATCAACTGGATCGTGATTCTCCTACACATACTAAACAGCAGAACCCAATAAATACCACATGGACTGGTAGATCCCTGTATTGACTTTGTGAAAATAAAGGGCACCCGGGAGCAAATTAATCTGCCGCATCTCAATCATAAGACTTACGAGTTTGATGTAGCAGTTGTGATGTGGTTCATAAACTAGAGCATAGCCTTTGGGCGGATGGACTGGAATCGTTTGTGGAGAGTACTACAGGAAATGGCAGTTCTAGAACACTTTATTGTTCTGCTATATGGAGTATGTACTCAAATAGTCAAGGCGTGGTAAGAAACGGCAACAAGTCCTCGAAACCATTCCTATTTGGTAAAAGAATACGCCAAGGCTGTATCTTATCACCTATTCTGTTTGACATCTTTAAGGAATAGATAATCATCAATGGCAAAAAAATAACTTCGTCAAAGGCTACGTCAAAGGATCCCCGTCTGCACATAGACCAGGTATATAATCACACTCACACGCTAACACCCAGGTACCCAAATGCGATGTTGTGCGAAATCCGATCACGCCAGAGCCAGACCAGCAACGCTAATTGGAATGTCTTTATCTATTTTATGGTTCTGTACTATATTATAAGTACCCCAGGATCATCTTGTGCATGAATGTTTATTTGAAAGTTTTTTTAGAGTTTCCTTGAAGCAATCTGGAGTCTCGATTTGTGCTAGTGCCAGGCCAGAGCTCAGTTTTAATACTCTTGTGACAATGACATTTACAATAATAATAATGTCGTTAAAATACTTTGACTGTCGCGGCGTTCGGTGCTCTGTGGGACCACACCTATGTTGCAGTTTGCACCGGCGCAGTGAGCAGCATCTCGGGCAGCCTACACCCTCACCCCTACTTTTCCAGCAAGCCCGGAGGGGGGGCTGCAATTTTACCCCCTGATCTGGTTACATTAGCTATACAAGTATACAGCTACCCATTTATTCTCAGTATCGCCGTATAGTATAGCTGCGAACGTTGATTTTCATTGGTTCGGCGTAACGCAAAATGACATAAATAGGCAAAACTGTTGCTGTTGCTGCTGCTGTGCCTCCTTTGACGCCTTTGAAAGCTACGATTTGATAAACTTTTAAAGATACACAGAATACAATTTTCGACGTGAGTAGGTCGAGTGAATCAACGATGACAAAGAAGATCACGGTCCATACAAAAATAACCCATGTCCTACAAAATGAAGTATTAAAAAAATATTAAATTGAGCATAAAAGTGTTCTGACGCATGCCATATGCTTCAGAGCGCCATCCTTACAGTCTAACGTATAAAAAAACCGAACAAAGTGCACGTCAGACTCGCGCACCGAGGGTTCCAATCGAGGCTTGAGTTTTCCGAACATACATTACCTACGGAAGTTTATAAATTACTAGCTGACCCGCACAACTTCGTCTGCGTCACAATTTTCATTACTGCTCCGCTCCTATTGGTCTAAGCGTGATGATATATAGCCTATAGCCTTCCTCGATAAATGGGCTATCCAACACTGAAAGAATTTTTCAAATCGGACCAGTAGTTCCTGAGATTAGCGCGTTCAAGCAAACAAACAAACTCTTCAGCTTTATACATATATTAGTATAGATGAAAGCAAAATATAGCAAGTAAGATGTACGCTACGGTCAATTCTTCAACCGAAAACTTAAGGTTGTAATCGCAAAAAAATATTTTTTATTAATTTTTTGCATAGAATTTTTCCTCATCATCATCGTGTCAGCCGGAAGACTTCCACTGCTGGACATAGGCCTCCCCAAGCATCGCCACAACGACCAGTCCTGTGCGTCTCGCACCCATCGGCTACCCGCGACCTTCACCAGGTCATCGGTCCACCTTGTGGGAGAATTGAATGAAATGAAATTAAAATTTTTGTTTAGATACTTGATTTTATAATAAAACTACAAATTCCCAATTTTCAGACGTTTTCCTGTACTTGTACTATAAGGTCCATCTTCTGGCCAAATTTCATGACCCTAGGTCAACGTGAAGTACCCAATAGGTTTGATTCCCTTGTGAGCCATGAAACATGCGTCATAAACATTGCATAAACGGCTTTCTCTTTAGATTGTGTTGACTTAGAAGTTTGATTTTTTCTCTACTCTAAGGGATAGCAGGTTTGAGTATATAATATTAATTTCAGCTTGATTCCTTCACGCGTTTCTGAGTAAAAAGGGTCTTAGCAGACGGACAGACGGACGGACGGACAGACAGACGGACAACAAAGTGATCCTATAAGAGTTCCGTTTTTGCCGACTGAGGTACGGAACCCTAAAAATGCTTTTTTTTACTATTTATAGGCACGCGTTTGACCATTATCTCACCTGGTGGTAAGCGATGATGTGGTCGAAGATGGAGCACGCTTGCCTAGAAGCAACCTATTCACTCTCGATTTAAAGACTCCCGGGTCGTAAGCATGGACAACGAATATAACAGCTACAATATTGAGAAATACTTGGCTTTCTTGGCTAGACTTCAATTTTTGAGTTCCTTTATCGAACAACCGAGGTTTTTTCTCACTGGTTCGACCACCGAACATGGAACTAGTGGGAATTATAACTTGATGGCTTGATCATTAGCATTGTTTGATAGATTAGTTTTGAAGTATGCCATCTTTATACCCATCTTTTATTTTATTTTTTTAGATACTTCTCTTTGCTGTAGGACTTGGGTGAACTTCGATATTTCTTCTATTAGTAATAAAAATTGTTGAAGTGAAAACTTCTTTAGCGGCGTTGAGCACTTTTCTGTAATGGGTATAAAATCTTAAACTCGCGTCAGGGTCACGTGACCTGATCGCAAAAAGCGTAAGACGGACTCGCGTCAGGGTCACGTGATGCGAAAAAGCGTAAGATCGAGGGGAAGGGAGAGGAACTAGTATCTCCCACTCTTTCTACCGTGCCTGAGTGTGCTGCTCCGCTTAGGCGGCACAGGGCGCTTGCGCGAATGTCCGTCTGTGTTTATGTACAGCGTGCCACGCGTATCCAAGGATACGAAATTACGGAATTACGAAATTATGGATGAAAGTTGATTTTTCTAAGAGATAAAAATTAATGTAATATATAAATAAATAACGATATAATATTATGAATAATAACATGTAAATTGTCATATTTGTGTACGATAGCGCAATAAATAAACATTGTATTCTACCTCATAAATGATAGTATTTTTGTACTTATAATTAAACACAACGTTATTTTTTGTTGTTTTTATGGTTTGTTTTGTTTATGTCAGGAACTGTGTCAAGATTGACATCTGTCACTGACAGTCGCTGTCGCGGCCACACGTCAGTGTCTTTTTGTTTATTTTGTTGTCGGTGGTTTGTCTATGATGTGACCGCGACAGTAAGGATGTATTATTTACATGTTTTCACTTCTGCCGGCACTCCCGGAGTGCTACCGGTGTTTTTTTTTTTTTATAAGAATCGAATGGCGCAGTTTTAGTTTAGTATTTAGCTATTAATTACCTCTAGCTGCACGAGGTAACGATCTGTTACGATCTTTGGTAGTCGTTACGGATTGACAGAAGCCAGTAAAAATCTGACTCCAGTCTTGCTAAGAACTACCGTGTTATCCAGTGTAGCGGGTGTTCAGCGGGGAAAAAGAAGAAACACTGTACTTCGAGGTATTACTATATTATAAACGCCAACCCAAAAAGAAAAACCCTCACCATAACCACGCTCGAGCGTAAAAGTGCTGCCACCAACAGGAAGTCCAGTTAAATTCAATATTTAGTAAATTAAAATATTAGGAACACTTACATAACTTGACATACTCATTACGATAATCATAAAGATATAACCTATTTGTTTTACAAAGCACACTTTTGTAATTTGAATATGATTTACAATAGTATTTCTAAATAATAAAATGAATGCTTAGAGAAAAAGGACAAGTTATTAACAATTTAAATGATCACAACATTATAGTGTCTATATAAGCTGATAGATGGCGCTATTAAGTCTATTGGAGGATTGCCTCAGTGGGTCTAATGGCTGCTGTTATACTAGTTGCGTTCAATGCCGGGAGATGGCGTTAATCATTTATTCTTGACGATGAGGTGAATAGATTGAAGCATCCTGGGCTACGGCTGTATGTTGGCGGCTAACTGTTATACCAGTTAATGGGTTAAGGAGGTCTGGTAGGCAGCCGCTCCACGTAAAATACTGGTATTCAGCTGAATCCGGTTTGACTGAAAGCCGACCCCAATATACTTGGGAAAAGACTAGACAGAAGATGAGTTACCTCTAGGTGCAGAATGCGTTATTCATTACTATTTGAAATGTAGACCTCTATTTTATTTTTAAGTAGCTTCTGATTCTGATGGACCAAACGGTATACAGAAAACTAGCTTTTGTCAGCGGCTTGGCCCGCGTGGTCCCTAGGGAACATACTCCCGGAATAAAAAGTTGCCTATGTACTTTCTCAGGCTCTAGACTACCTGTGTACCAAATTTCATTTAAATCGGTTCAGTAGTTTTGGTGTGAAAGCGCGACAGACAGACAGACCGACAGACAGGCAGAGTTACTTTTCTATGTAAAATATATAAAACTCTTCCGTTACTGAGTGACTGGCAGACAACGCAAGCTGCTGGTCCCAGAAAGCTGAAATTTGCACATCCCGTTCCCGTACGAATTTCGGGATATCCTCTCTTAGTGCTACCCTACACTCCCCAAGGAACCTACATGCCAAAATTCAGCTTTCTATGACACGCAGTTTCGGCTGTGCTTTGTCTGCAATTTACTCACTCAGTTACGCAAGAATTTTATAAATATTTTGTATGTGAGTACTACGTGGATTAGATATTTTTTAGCTGAAGAAGCTTCTCAAAGCCACCGCCGTTGTGGGTAATAAAACGAATAGCATAATTTGTATCTTTATTACATTGCGGATATATATCAACTAAGTAAATCTGAACAAGTGTTGATCCTCGTCCAGAACAGTCTTCAAAGGCCACAAAATTTGCCTTCGTTTAGAGTTCGAGAACACGCACCTGAAAAGAGAAAAAACGTTTTTAAGAATTTAGACGATAGGAAATATTTATGAAAAGAGAAAATCCAGTTCTGAAACAGTAAATCTTAGAAATTTATAGCTGATCTTCATAATTTTGTCCTATCTGTACAATCAATTGTCTCTACGTTGATTTGTGCTATGCCAACCTAATTCGAGTGTTCTTGGTTTGAATTGGAACATTGCGTATTACCAGTAACTTAGTTGTGGAGTTAAACATGTCTGTTGCTCCATGTGACATATAACGACTACAGCTGCAACCGTTTAGACTGGAACCCTATATGATTGGTAATAGGCTGGACAGGTGACGAATTGGCTCAAGCACACTTGAGTACTAAATTTTAAGAGGAAATGCTGGCGGCGAGACTTTGTATGTAAAAAGTCATAATTCGAGGTTTGGCTCTCGACTGTTTTCTCCTCCAATATTGGACCGATTTAAGAGATATTTCACAAACTGAATAAGAAGGATATATACTGTGTCTCTATGTCTTCCTTTTTGATGATTTATTAACCGTATAAGCACTAGAACTCTCACAAAATGCTTAAAATTGTCCGATAAATCGATGTCAACAGAGCCCTAGTGTATAAATTTGGCAACTATTGAAACACCTGTACCAATTACCCATGTTCGCAAATGAATAAATGATTATGATTATAAAGACACAGAATACATCTTTCTTATTCAGTTTGTGAAATATCTCTTATATCAATCCAATATTGGAGGAGAAAACAGTCGAGAGCCAAACCTCGAATTATGACTTTTTACATACAAAGTCTCGCCGCCAGCATTTCCTCTTAAGTCGCTGTATGGCTATCGCCAATATTATTGTTAGTTCTAATGATTCCTGCATATATATACCACGTACTTACAGGTGCGTGACGTCACTGTAACCACCACCGACCGATTCGGCGAAGATGAAGCCGTCTACTTTATCAATGTTTAGAAGCTAGCGTGTTTGGTGCAGCTGGCGGACTGAAGCCCCCTGAAAAGAGAAAGTAAATTTAATCTACTATCAATTAATTTGTGTGAAGAAAAACGGAGAGACTTCCAGCAGAACCCCGCGTAAGTGTGTTGTTGAAGGCTTGAAACTTGCCGGTGACTGTTAACGGAAAATTAAATATTTATTTTATTAATATTTAATGCCTGTAGCCTTATCCTTACATACACATATTATAAAAGAAATCCCCTGTGACGCATCTGTCTGTCTGCTCGCGAAAAACTCAAAAACCAGTGAACGGATTTTTACACGGTTCTCATCAACAGAATGAGTGATTTCCTTTCGACGCCACCGACGTAGTCGTGATTTCCTGTACATGAGTTGAATAAATTCCTGAAAGGACTTGGGTGAGCCCCTTGCCCAGCAGTTGGACAGTATACACAAAAGACAAACAAAACTAAGCACTAGGCAGTGTACAGCTATACAAGGTAAGTACGTACCAGGATATGGGCGCCGTCTAAGTATGGAACCATTTTTGTGGTATACTCTCATGTTGACTGCGCGCATCCACTGTAACAAACAAAACAATATTTCACTCACCTTAAACTAAATACCAACCTCGGTACATTTGTTCGTATTTTTAATTTCGGTTATTTTTATTTCTCAGGTGCCATATTAGGTTTCTCGTGATGCCATATTATTACAGCACATTGTGACGTAGATTATTCAAACAGATCTAAGGACGCCTTCTACGTTTGTCTAAATCCGATGAATATTTTAGGAACTTTAAATTAATATAAATGCAGCTGCTCCACGTAAAATACTGGTGCTCAGCTGAATCCGGCTTGACTGTAAGCCGACCCCAATTATGAAATGAATATCCATACACACACACAAAGAGTGCCAAACTAACACATTTAAGTGTGTTAGTTTGGTACTCTTTGTGTGTGTCAACAATGACATATCCTATGTATAACAACTTACTTAAAAAAAATATACAAGTGAAATTGATTCCCCTGGAAAAAAATACTATGTTTCAGTACCGTTAGTGGAACTACAAGGTAGCAGATGAATATACCTACACACAAACATAGAGTACCAAATTCATAAAAAATTAGCACAAAAAATTATCCCCGAAGAAAAAAAAACTCCTTTGTTTCGATGCCAGTAATGGGATAGTACCGCAAAGTGCTCTCAGTGGAATGGAATGCCTCTTTATAAAGAACTAGCTGATGGCCGAGACTCCGTCCGCGTAATGTGTCAAAGAACAAAGACCTTCATACAAAGTTCTCCCTCGCATTTCCCCCCTTAAAATTGAAATTTCAATAATGTTGCCTTACCTGAGCCGCACAACATAATGATCTCTCCAAAGCAGTTCTCATGTCACTCAACAACTTAAATATTAAATTATAACATTTCTTGGATTTAAACTCATGCATGAGAAAGGTAAACTAAATAATTTTTCGGTAAAGCAGCAGACGTCTAGCTTGCGTGGAGCGCAAAGCTAGACTAACGTTCAGGTTCCTGAATCGAGCCCCAGCCAGGTTAGTACATAATGTAGGGAGCTAGGGAGGTGAACCATAACTCGACAAAATGTACTGAAAACCTGATTATTTTTTCGCGATTTCGGGATTGGTCCCATAGTAACAGTTGTTCATAATGATGAGTACAATGACCCCTTAAGAAGAACTGCGCTTATTCTGTTACACGTTGTATACGGTATTACTTGCCGAACATAGTTCTAGTTCAATGGGAAATACCCTTTAAATTTTGATTCCCTTGAGAGTGTCGAAATATACGCTTTTTGCGGCATAAACGACCGTATCTTTTTTTAACGTTAACCTAGATGTTTTTTTTTTTTCACAGCAGCAAGGGGCTATATACTTGATTATATGGATTTCATCTCAACTCGATACCTCCTCGCGTTCTCGAGATAAACGGTCGTGACAGACAGACGGACGGACAACAAAGTGATCCTATAAGATTTATTCATTTTTAATTAATTGACATTTTTAAATTAAATTTACTGACATTTTGAATTTTAATTTATTGGCATTGTTAAATTTAACTTATTGATGGGATTTTAATTTTTGTTCTTTTTTTGATTTTTGATTTGATGATTTTTGTGTTGTAATTACCTAAATAAATGAATTTATTATTTTATTTATTTGTAAGGGTTCCGTTTTTTCCTTTTGAGGTACGGAACCCTAAAAACAAAAGGGTATACGAGACGCATTTACAACTGGACATAGGTGTAACTACTTCCCGTGACCTGTGCTTCCCGTATCCAGAAGATTCTCGGGTTTTCATCAAAGGATAAGATCCCAAATGAGATCATCGGGAAAAGAACTGATATCAGAAACATGTTTTTTTTTTTTATTTGTGATGGGTTTGCTCTTGACTCTAGTCTAGGTCAGAGATGACAAAGACAAAGTCTACGATGGAGCGAGCTTACCCAGAAGGAGCCTTTGCACTCTAACTTTGAAGAGATTAGGGTTGTAAGCGTTTGGAAACACAGACGCAGGCAGAGAGTTCCACTCCTTTGCTGTGCGCACTATAAAAGACGTTTTGAAACGCTTAGTGCGAATTGGTGGAATAGCAACAAGGTAGGTATGGTAAGATGCAGTGCGTCTGGATGTCCGATGGTAGAAGGGGGCCGGTGGGATGAGGTCGTGGAGTTCTTGGGCACACTCACCGAAGTACAATCAGAAGAAGCCCGATAAGCAGGCAACCTTACGGCGATGAGCCAAGCTATGTAGCTTGTCATCCTCCAGTTCTACGTCACCTATGAGACTCTTAGCTCTGCGTTCCACCGAGTCAAGCGTGACAAGCTGATACTTAGCTGAGCCATCCCAAAGGTGGCTACAATACTCCATGCAGAATCGGACTTGTGCTTTGTATAGGGTTAAAAGCTGTCCAGGCCTGAAGAGTTTGCACAATTAGCACGCAAAAGTTGCAGTAGGCTGGCCATGTCTGACGAGACCACCTCGATTACCATCAGGACATGGAAAAGGTTCCGTGGTCTCTTAAAACGTCTCTTAAGACGTGTGGTCCCTTTCTGTATAACGCCTGTTATGGCACATCACTGAGAAGATGTTTAACCCTTCGTCTGTTTGTGTCCTTAAGGACGAACTGTCAAATTTCTCGCATCTTTACGACAAAACAATGGTAGTGACCAGTGGCCCTTCAAGGGTGACGTAACAGATGCGAGAATTAGACAGTTCGTCCTTCAGGGCAGTGAAACAGATGAAGGGTTAAGGGGTCTCCACTTAGCCTCGCTGTGCAAGGCAGCATGTGATCACCGTGTTTCCGGGGATCACTCGGTTAGTGGACAGAACAGCAGAGAAGGCAGAACACCGGGTGTCATGGCACTGCAGCTTAGAAGAGGACTATGTTTTAACAGTTTAAACAGTAATTTGCGATAGGCTTAGTTTGAATTGAATACCACGTCAGATTATCCATCCATCTTTAGGGTGATTACGATGAAAACAGTCTGCAATATTACCTACCAAAGGGACTTGCCACATTCGTTACGGAACACTAAAGGGGAAACATATCTGCCACCCTCTTCCATTACACAGGTACTATAGGATGCCTATAGTTGGCATTATTGATCGGAAACTGTCTGGACCACACCACAGAGCACGGAGGCGCCACTGCTAAAGGCTTTATGGTTAAAACTTTCCATAGGTATTACACATCATACGTGTCAGTGGGTATTACCGACTCAAAGAAATTGAGACAATTCCGACTATAGCTATACCAGTCGATACATGTACACAGCGCAACTACTCGACCAAGTATTCCTGTGATGACCCCTGTCATACAGGTTGTCCTAGTTTAGGGGTCGAGACCACATTGATGTTATGTATAACTGAAGTTTTAGAAATAAATTATTGTTGTTGTTGTTGTTGTTGTTAATGAGATGAAACTATGAGCAGGACTCCTTATTAAGAGATTGACCCGAGATCACAATTAGAAGAGAGGAGACAGAAGTCGAAGGAAAAGCCTCTAAGAACGGATTAAGCCCTTTGAACGACTCGTGAGTCCGGACTCCGGGACCCCAGGGTCCCCGGTCCCGGGATGCGTTTTTCAAAGACATTTGATAGTAATGGTACCCTTTTTTTAAGGATGGGAAATCATAACATTACTTCTCCCGCCCTAGGTGAAGCAGAAGAGAGTGACTTACTGATTAAATAAAACCCATCCGTGTTCCTCCTTATCCAATGCCCCTTGCGGTCCTGTGCCGCGGTGACTCTTTCCAACAAATTTCGCAACCAATTACCCCAATAAACCGGCTGAAGATAATTAAAAATAGATACTTAAAAATAAATACTCATTTTAATGTCGTTTCTGTGCCGGTCGCGGTGTTCGCTGCTCTATGGGACCACACCAACGTTGCAATTTGTACCGGCGTAGTGAACTTGCAGCCCGGGCAGCCTACACCCTCATCCCTTCATAGCTAGCACGCCCGAGGGCCGGTGTTTCACCCCCTGATCCGATTACACAACAGAACTATAAACTATAAACCACGCATGGCGGCGGCAGCTTCCATTATGGAACATATTACTTAAATACGTTTACTGTTATATAGCTGCATGAACTCAATAAAAATGGCATGTTGAGATCAATCTGACTATCCTTTTCCCAACTATGTTGCAGTCGGCTTCCAGTCTTACCCACTGCAGGTAAATAATAGGATTTTGATTTCCACAACCCACTAAATTGAAAATCGATACGTTACCTTCCCAAAGGCGGATTATCTTTGAAGTAAAGTAGGCAAGTGCCTAAGGGCGCCAAATTATAGAGGGGCGCTCGAGGTAACTCCAAAGGAAAAAAAGTAATTTACGTAAATTAAAAAACCGGCCAAGTGCGAGTCGGACTCGCGCATTCCTACTATCATATTTTATTACCGTTGGTTACCCTTACCGTTGGGTACGGGACCCTAAAAATCATAATTTGTAGCGAGCTTCCAAAGTACGCCCCTATTACTACTTGATAAGGGACTACTCACATTTATTCGGCTCGATTCGCGTTTCGCTGAACGATTCTGGTCACACTTATACAGCTCTGCTGCCATCAGCCGCGTACAGCGTCGTAATAATGAGAAAGGCGCTGAATACGCGGCGAAGATGGTAAGATGTCTGTTACTACCGCAGGACCACCGCCGCCAATCGCTACCATTTTTGGTAAATAATTAGTACTCAATTGGTACTAATTATTGGTACTAGAACAAAAAAAAATGGTACCTTCGTAGTTTCCGAGAAAATCGACTTTGAAGGTGGTCTGGCGGAACTCACGCTCTTTACTCATTTAGTAAATGATTTGTCGCTATACGTAAACAAGAGATTAACTTTACCGACAATATCAAGCTTATCACCGTTGTAACTATGCAAAATAACATCACTGACTTCCAAATTTATGTCTACAAAATGATTGCGATACATTTGCTCGGATATAACGGTAACTGGTGATCCTGTATCTATTTCAAAAGTAAGATTGATTCCATTGACACAAACAGATTCCCGCAAAGGTTCGCCCCGAAACGTGCGAATATTACAGCAAAAATGCTCACCATCGTCATCAGCATCCCCGCAACACTCGACACAGTGTTGGTTATTTACTGTTTGTTTACACATTCGCTTAAGATGTCCTTGAACGCCACACTTTTTGCACTTGTACCGCGCAAACCGACACGTCGACGCCTCATGACCAGCGTAGCCGCATGCTGTGCAACTACTGCCCTTGCCACCGTCTCGACCGCACACGCCGCTAGCTGCTCCTGCTGTCTGCCTGCAACGCTGTGCGTTGCTTCCGCGCCCTGCTCCGTGCCGTGCTGCCGTGTCCATCTTCATCACTTGAAGTGGTGATCCCCTGTCTGTTTGCGCTGTTGTTTCTTGGGCTCCCATACGCGCACTGCGCACGCCCTCTGCTATTTCCAAAGCCTAGCTCAGGGTCAACTCCGATATTGCCTTTGTAAACAGTTTGTCCCTCTCTGGACCAGGTGCCATGCCTAGTACAAAACGGTCGCGAAGCTGTTCATCCAAATTTGTGGCCATGAACCCGCAGTAAGTCGCCAACCCGCGGACTCGTGCTGCCCAATCCGGCAACCCTTCGCCGACATGTTGCGTGGCACTGTGAAATTTGTACCTTTCCGCGAACGTGCATTTCTTCGGTTTGAAATGTCCATCCAATAAAGCAACTACTTCCTCGTAGCTCAAGGTACCGACCTGGCGCGGTAAAGCTAGATCACGAATCAACTTGTAACTTGATTCTGAGCAGTTACTCAATAAAATAGCTCGACGTTTACAACCGGCTTTATCCTCATCCACACCAATTTCGTTTGCTTGAAACCACTGTTCGAGTCTTTCTTTGTACAGTGACCATTCTTGATGTTCGTGATTAAACACTGTTATAGTGCCCACCGTTAATTTTGCCATTTTTGAAATACACGCGTACTTGAACTTTGTCCTCGTCGCCAACTGTTACGAACGTAGGGCGTGGGTAGGGAATTAAACAACCGATACGTACAAGCTCGTATATTGGACTGGCGCAGCAGTCGTAAACTTCACCTAGCTGCCGGCAACTACCCACTTATCTTTACCATAGGTACTTTTACAAGTACCTACATAACAGTATTGTGCTCTGAAAATGGACGTTTCTATGTGTGATATTTTTATCGTTTGGATTCTTACAGAAGAAACAGATAAAATTAAACGTAAAAAATTAAAACGCAAACGACAGTGGATCGACCCAGTACAGGTACAGTCCAAGAACTAGATCGAAGGATTGAGAATTTATCTCTCTCTGACAGTTCTACGGACTTTAGACCGATAAAACTAGAAGTATAATCCACATTTTAAGAGATTTTTTTTTCTTGGCAATTTCGTCGATCTAGCTCTTGGAATTTACCTTAAAAATTGAACTCATTGTATCTTCTAAACTAAGACCCGATTAAACCTGTGACTTGGCGAAAACTTGCGACTAATTAGCGACTATTGAGAAAGAAAACAGATCTTCGCTAGGTGCGCTAGTTTTTGAGATTCAAATAGACCAAGCTGGGGTAGGCGCACCCCAGATCGGCCACCAATAAACCCAACTTTTGAACCAGTGATCGACTAATTCTGGTATTTGGCGACTAATTAGCGACATTTTTTTTATTATCAAAATTAAAATCCCTGATGGTGGCCATGCCAGTGTCAGTCACACACGGAGTCGAGAACCATCCGTGTACAGCGCTGTTCCGCCGCGTAAAGCCGCGTACAACGCTGAATGCGGCGGAACAGCTCTGAACTCCATACATAGCATTCGCATGATAAAAACACATTTGTTCTCATTTTATACTCGCTTGCCGCTAAAGCTGAAAAGACGCGGAAAGCTGAATTGATGCGGACGCATCTCCATACAAAATCGTTGTTTTCTATGGGCATAAGCTGAATGGAGCTGAAAAAGTGTGAGTACTCCCTTACTCCTAAATGGCCCCATCCCAAAAACTATCATCTGACAGCTTTTTACGGCATTCAAAATAGCTCTCACTTGTTTGACTGTCTCGTTTGTTTTTGTTGGTCGCAAACCACGGCTGTTGTATGTGGGGTCCTGAATTCGATTCTCGGGGTTGGTAAATTATCATTCTGTTTTTTTATTAGTAATTTTTCAGTAGCAGCCCGAAGTTTGGAAGTTGGTGGAGTCTGGCTGACACTCTATAACTTCCAGCAACAGCTGGACCAAAAAATTACTAAAAATCCACGAATGGTTTAGACAAAATCTAATCTGATCCGAGGCGAGGTACTAACATTTTCGAGCTCGTTGCGAATTTTCTAGGTTTTGTAGCATACCCGAATAAATAGATAAACTCAATTCTGTTTCTGTGTGAATGGTCAAAAATCCTCACCAAAACCTAAAAATTTCGTGCTAGCTATAGCGTATATACGTAAGAAAATTATAGCTGCTCGCTATAATTTTCTTACGTATATACGTCGAGCCGCATTTTTTTCTCAATTAACCCCCCCCCCCCCCCTACCCTACTCACACTGATAAAAAAAACCCCCTCCAGGTGAAATTCTGGATCTGCTCCTACTCGTGACCACCTTAGTATTTGAGAAATAGTTGCATGAAATCAAACTAAAGTTTAATTCAATCTTACAGGGACAAAAAAAATTAAGAAGTGACAGGCAATATTTTTCATTATTATTTAGTGGCTATTCCAACCATAGAGGTTTCATAGCTTCACCTTCTTAGAGGTTTAATATTCAAACTCTTCTCTTGAAGCTAGGGAACAACAGAGCCTTTAAACGTGCAGGCCAATCTCACGACAAAACATAACCAGTCCTGGTTTATACAGTGCCTTTGTAAACATGTCAGCAACTTGGTTTTCTGTACCAATCTTTGCAATCATCATAGTCCCATCAGCTATGGCTTCTCGTACAAAGAAATGTCGTAGCTTGATATGCTTAGTTCTGTTGTGGAACTCATATGGCGGATTCAGTGCAAGCTTGATGGTAGACTCTGTTATACGGGACCCCGAAAACCAGATTTTAAAAAAACACTAAAGAAATAGTTTTAATTAGGGGTTTGACCTCGATACAATTCGGGTTTAACTAAATTTTATACACCTTACAGATAATAAATAATATAATAGAAATTATAATTACAATTGTAATACCTGAATAATATTTTTGATACAAAACAATATGTGGCTTTTCAATTATATTGTTAAGGCTTTTCAGGATTTCAGGATTATCATAAGCTAAGGAATCTAAGTTAACATTCTTAAGATTAACTACAGGTAAGTTGGATACAATGTTATTATATGCTACAATATTACAACAAGAATCATTTAAGATATTAAAATTAGAAACAATAGGTTTAAGTTGAACTTTACGGTTTTCACGTGGAGTTAAACGAGTGTCCTTGCAGTAAGCAATACATTCAGAAGGTAAGTACAATATACCATTTCCACTAAACTCTATTTCAGTAGATTGGGAATTATTACATTCAATACTTATTTTAGTTTTTTCTGACATTACAAATAACCATCTACTATGGCGTAGTGGCTGCCAAATGCTAACGTGACCGTGAATGAATTTGGTTTCACAAATAGAAGGGATTGAGGTAAGTACCTTTGTAATTATTTCCGTTTCGCAGAAAGGTGTCGCGGAAGAAGAGTACAATATTGATGTTTCGCAAAGGTAATGGTCATTATTAATTATCTTACAATAATCAAGGTTATCTAATTTGCAATACATAGACCTGTCTCTGCTTATACCGATATATTTGGAGGATGGAATGATGGTCGAGTATGACTCTGGATTATTTCTATCATGAGGAACCAGTGAAGGTAAATTATGATACACATTTAATTGTATAGGGTTAATAAGAGGAATTTTTACTATAAATACTACTTTTTCTTTATTAAAGTAACTAGATATTTCTGATATATTTAAAATAATATGCATGTTATCGAGATTTAGGGGAACTGGAAGTTGTTTAGATTCGGGTAAGAATCTGTAGTTGTCCACCAATTCGGTGTAAAGTTCTTTAGGTGTTAAGATAGTGGGGTATAGAACATTAGATTTGCTAAACATGATGGAGTTAATTATGTCTTCAACTTTGAAGGACAAGGCTAGGAGGCTATTTTCAATCATGGAAGTTAATTCCAGCATGCGAGACCTAATACCTAATTCTTTTGAAACGTAAGTAAGATTTAGAATATCTTGAGACAGTTCATCTATTGCATTTTTCAAATGCTTTTCATTTAGTTTAATTATGGACAGAGCTTTATTGAAAGATTTAAGTGAAGAGGTAGTGACTAATATATTTTCCTTCATTAGAAGGGCTAGTTTCTTTTGGTCTGTTTCTACTTCATTAATGGCACTGTCGTATCGGATGGCATCGTCTTCATCCATAGTGCCAAATAGTTTTTTCGATATAGTGCCTACAAATCCTAAAAGTGCAGATCTTCTCGACTGGCGAGATGTAAGATGAAAAATAGCTTCGCTGTCATGGGCTATATCATTATAACGGGTGTTCAATGGTTCAAAGAGATTTGTACATTCCAAATAATCAAAGACCTTACCATTGTCACATACTTGTTTGGATTTCTCGAGAATAAGGCGAAGGTTTAGAGTATGTGGATTAATAAAGGATACATCATATGGGATAACTATACTAAGATGACTTAAAGAACCTAAAGGGTCGAAGTAGATGCCAGGACTATTCGTCAAGGGCGTTATGAACTCTTGACCCAGCGCAGAATTGCTGTAATAGAATATAATTAAAATTAGTATTAAGATTATAACTAGAGCTACGTTTCAGATCTAGGAGCTAGTTTGACTTCGTCATAGTGATGCGTCACATGACGTCTATTTATGAGTAAGGTCAAGATGCTTCTACAATTGACCTTTACTACCTTGTACGGTCCTTTCCAAATTGGTGAAAGAGCTTTGCGCAGACGTAAGTGATTTTAGTCTCCTACTTTATACTGAACAGGTCGCGAACGGGTGTCATAATATTGTTTAGATCTTTCCTTAGATCTTTGAATATTTTCAATGGCTTTTTCACGTGAAAGTTTAAAACGATGATGCAGGGATTTGAGGTATTCCGGGTATGTAAGGTCTGATTGTAATTCGTAGACGGAATCCGGGATAAAAGGTTTCTGACCGAAGAGGAGCTCGTAGGGTGTGAAGTTAGTAGTGGAATGAGTGGAGGTATTATACGCCAACATAGCAGTATAGACATACTTATGCCAATCAGAATGATTTTCATTAACATAAGATTTAAGGTATTCCTTAAGTGTGGAGTGACTGCGTTCAAGTGCACCTTGTGTTTGAGGATGATATGGGGAAGACCAGATTTGTTTAATTTTTAGGAAACTGCAAGTTCTTTTAAATAAATCTGCGGTGAAGTTTGTGCCTTGATCGGTTAAAATAGATTTTGGAATGCCGAAAATAGAGATAAAATGCACTAGACACTCGCATGTTTCTTCTGCAGTCGCATTAGCGATAGGGTAAGCGAGGGAATATTTGGTGAGGTCGTCCTGTAATGTGACAATGAATTTGAGCTTAGTAAGGCCAGCTTCTGGAAGGGGGCCCACGAGGTCAAGGCTGAGTCGTTCAAATGGCTTCGTTGAAGTGGTAGTTATTTGCATTGGAGATTTATTGATTTGTCTTAGAGCTTTGTTACTTTGGCATTGGGAGCAATTTCTTACGTATGTTTCGATATCTGTCCGCATGTTTTTCCAGAAATACCTTTCTTTTACTCGGTTAAACATTCGCGTTGATCCTAAATGTCCGGCAATAGGAATGTCATGGTTTTCGCGGAGTATTTTAGATATCTCTGAGGGTGTAGGATATATTATAGTATTGTGATAAATATGAACTGTTACCTGAGTGTCGTTAAAGATATAGCAAAACATATTGTATATTTTTGCCCAGATGTGTTTGTCGAAAGGATTTTGGAAATCAGTAATGGCTAAATTTACGTCAGAAACAGTAGGATTACGTAATATGTCTGATCGAAGATTTAGTATGCTTTTATAAATGTCTTCATAAGTACTGTTATCAAAGTGGTATACTTTAGTGAATAGGAAATATATTGATTTTCCCTTATGTTCGAATGAGATAAAGGAGTAGAGAGTTCTTTCTCTTTCTAGGAGTTCTTTAGAGTCTTCGAGGTTACTCAGGATTTCTTCTACGTGAGGGTTGGAGTCATCGAGGTCGATAGAAGTAGGTATGGCAATGATTTTGCAGTTGCTTTTCAGGATGCTTTCGTTGTGTTCTATGATTTTAGCATTACTATTAAAGTCTTTGTTGCTCATTGTTTTCAGGAATTTGCTATAATTATCGTCACGAGGAGGATTTGTATTGAGATTTGGAGATTTATTAGATGTAGTCGGTGTTGAAGGATCGTAAATTCCTGGCGGGGAATCATCGTTTTCTAAAAGGTCTACAGAAGGTAGTTTATCGTCAAGGTCTAGGGAGCCAGGAGGTAGTTGGATATCAAGATCCTCGAGAGTAAGAGGGCTAAATTGAGGTGTAGCATTATCCGCATTTTGGCTAAAAGTGGATGGAATAGGATCACAGTCTGACGGTTGAATTGGGTTTACAGGATATCGGGATAAGGCATCAGCAGCGGCATTAAGTTTTCCTTTTTGGTAATCGATTTCATACTCGTATTCGAGTAGTTTCAAGCGCCATCTCTGTAATTTGCTACTAGGATCTTTATGATTAAATAACCACTTTAATGGCCTATGATCAGTAATGATCAGGAATTTTCGTCCATAGAGATAGGGGCGAAAGATTTTGCAACCAAACAAAATAGCAAGGAGTTCCTTTTCAGTGGTATTGTAGTTAGATTCACTTTTGTTGAGGGTTCGAGAGGCATAGGCTATTGGCCTATCTTTACCAACTGGACCTTGACTGAGTACGGCACCGATGGCATAATTAGAGGCATCACACGTTAAGATGAAAGGGGCAGAAAAATCTGGATAAATGAGGACAGGAGCAGAGGTAAGTTTGTGCTTAGTTCATCAAAGGCGACTTGTTGTTGATTTTCCCATAGGAAGGTGACATCCTTTTTTAAAAGTTGAGTTAATGGTTTTGCAATTTTCGCGAGATTAGGAATGAAACGGCGATAATAGGATACAAGACCGAGGAAGGACTTAATGTCCTTAGGAGATTTAGGAGTTGGAAATTGAGTTACTGCTTTTATCTTTTCAGGGTTAGGTTACACCATCTTTGGTTATTTGATGGCCAAGATATGCGACTTCACGTCGAAGGAACTCACACTTGTCAGGTTGAAGTTTTAGATTATAATCTCGAAGCCTTTGGAATACTGACGAAAGATTTTCAATGTGAGAATTCAAGTCGTGACTATAGATAACTATATCATCCAAGTAAACGAAACAACGTATGCCCTGGAGGCCTGTAAGAGCGGTATTCATTAACCGTTGGAAAGTAGCGGGTGCGTTCTTTAAGCCAAATGGCATTCTTGTAAATTGATAATGTCCTTGGGGTACACTAAACGCCGTTTTAGGGGCGTCCTCTTCATTAATTAATATTTGATGGAAACCTGATGCAAGGTCAAGGGTTGAGAAGTATTTACTTTGACCCAGCTGATCTAAAATTTCGGATATCTGCGGAATAGGGTAGCTGTCACCAACAGTGATGTCATTTAGTTTTCGGTAATCGATAACTATGCGCCATTTTTGCTCTCCGGATGCATCGATTTTTTTTGGAACAATCCAAATTGGTGAAGACCATGGAGACTGAGTGTTTAATGATTCCTTGTTCGAGCATTTGGTCAATTTGTTTGTTGACTTCTTGTTTGTCTACCTCTGGGAACCGATAAGATTTTACATTTATTGGATTTTGATCACTCGTCTTTATGTTATGTTTAAGAGCATTTGTGTGAGACAGTTTGTCATCAGGGATAAAGAATACATCTGAGTAATCAGAGCAAACGTCGTGAAGAGCATTCGCTTCTTCAGAATTAAGATGAGAGATTCTGAGAAGGTTTAATACTTCTTGTGTTCGGAGGTAAGAGTCAGTGCTTTTGAAATGAGAAACTGTATGAGTGTTTGTTGGATCAAAAGTTTTCATTAAAGAACTTAAAGGGATGAGTGTGATATCAAGGTTCGACTTGAGGGTTATGGGAGTTTCCGACGTATTGATTATTGATAAATTTATTCTTTTGTTTTCCTTGACTGAGACGAGGCAATTAGCGATCAGTAAATCTTCATGATAACATTGGTCTAGTACGAGTCCTTCTTTCACCTCAGGGTTGGAGACAGAGCATTCTATGACAGTTTCAGACCTGGGAGGAATTACATAAGTGGGCTCATTGAAATGTAGTTTTATTTCGTTTTCACCTATTTTCAGGATTTCGCGGGTGTAGTCAATTGTGCAGCCGAAAGCGATTAACATATCAGTGCCAAGTATACCATCATAGGGTAAGTGAATTCGGGGAATTATATGGAATCTATGTGTGATACTATTTTTTTCATTAATTTTTAATTTAAGCGGAAAATGGCCCATGGTTGGTGAAGGTTGATCAATGGGGTCAATACCCTTCAAAAAGATTATTTCTGTTGAAATATCAACTGGTATTTCGATAGAGGATTTTTTCAGTACGCTTACAGTTGCACCAGAATCTACAAGGAGAGATAAGGTGGTATCCGACACTGAAGAATGTATGAGGATATGAGGTAAGCGTTTCTTAAATGGACCAATATTAATTTCATAAATTTTTGTTTCAGGAATTGGACGAGGAGCAGTTGAGTTTACGGTAGAGTCAGTGGATACAGAGGACACAGCGGTGCGACTAGTTTGTGGGTTGGTATTGTTAAGTGATACAGCGGAAGCAGAGGATACAGCGGGTGTAGAGGGTACAACGGATGTAGAGGATACAGCGGATGTAGGAGATGTAGTGTTGCGGTTTTTACGCGAGTCCCTATTATGAGGGGATACAGAGGATACAGTGGTGCGATTTGTTCGCAAGTCCCTATCATGAGGGGATACAGAGGATACAGTGGTGCGATTTGTTCGCAAGTCCCTATCATTAGGGGATACAGAGGATATAGTGGTGCGATTTGTTCGCAAGTCCCTATCATTAGGGGATACAGAGGATACAGAGGATATAGCATTGGTGCCTTTGATATAGCAACGTTTTGGAACTTGAGGTTTGGGCCTCACGAGACACCACCGTGAGCCCTTTATTCGTTTAAATCATCATTTGACTTATCCTGAGTTTCATTCGTGTAGTCATGACTTTCGTTATTATTTATCGCGTGAATTTGAGCTTGGTTGTTTTGAAAACGCCTTGGAAATGGTCTTTGATTATTTTGGTCTCTAAAGCGATTATTATTGAACTCTCGTTTTCTACATTCCTCAATGGTGTGGCCTGTGTTTTTACAATAGCGGCACACTGGAGGACCTGAAGTCGATGGTTTTTGATAATTGGGCACATTTGGATAAACTTGCTGGGTAAAGTTTCGTTTCTGTTGGATTCGACGCTGAGACCAACGACCTTGATTAAGTGAATTGGTATTAGTTGTTGATGGATTACGTTTAGAAATAGTCTGCAATATTTTTTCTTCGGATACAGCGAAACCAATGGCTTCGTTTAAAGTTTCAGGGTCACGGCATCTGACTACAGTAGACAATCGAGAATTTAAGCCGCTAATAAATGTATATAATGCTAAGTCTTGCAGCATTGCAGCGACACGGCCAGTCAGTTCGCCTTTCTTTTTCGTGGGTATAGATATATTAATTTCAGTTAACAGTTTAGCTAGGCATGTCTCTACGCGTAACGCGAACTGGTTGACGGTTTCGCTATTTGTTTGACAACAATCTTGGAGTTCCGAGAGTAGTGCAGCGTAATGTTTCTTTTCGCCAAATTGATTTTTCAGAAATTCTTCTAATTGTTGCCAATTATCAAATTCTTTAATGGAGCACGCACTTTCGGCACGGTCTTCAAGTTGGCTCAGGATGTATTTTAACACAATATCTTGTTGAAATGGTGACGCAAGGCTAATTGCATTTCTTCAATTATTTAAAAATGCATTTAGTTTTTCGCGGCTACCATCGAATTTATTTATAAACTTGCTAATGAAATTCATATCTAATTCTTTTGTTTCTTTAGACATAACAGTAGGCTCGTCTTTAGGCATGGCTAGTCAGACTAAACAAAGATAACGCGCAATGTGCGGGGGTGGAATGGAATGTTGCACTATTCTCGGGACTGAATGATAAGAGCTAATACACGGGAACAATTTTATCAACTGAATATTACTAAGAAGCACTTTGGAATTTGAACTGAATTGGAACTATGATGAACTTGAATTTTGAATCACTGGCACTATTTTCACCTTTTCGTAACACGGATAGTTTCGATGTAGAACTGATGTACTTACAGGAACACTGCAACTGCGACGGCAACACGAATCATTTCGTTGCCAGGCGAGATCACCCAAGGTGAGTGGTAGAACTTCGGAGAATGCCCAAAAGGGCACGTGAGGGTCTGATAAGACCAGCAGGATACAGCGACGTTGAACGGATATACACAGCGACACAGAGGTGAGATTGGATTTCGGCACTTTTCACTGTCACAATCACAGCACAAGTAGGTTCACTGAATTGAGGCGTTCCGAGGATTTATTTTTTAAAATCCCTTAAGCTGCCACCAATGTTATACGGGACCCCGAAAACCAGGTTTTAAAAAAACACTTTTGATTACACTAAAGAAATAGTTTTAATTAGAGGTTTGACCTCGATACAATTCGGGTTTAACTAAATTGGAACTGGCAGACACAACGATATGGATACAGAGATGATACCGGTTCAGCGAATGGAATGAGACTGAAGCGCCACGGGAGCGGGACGCGGTGCTGGCTTTAAACTGATGACAATGCAATTTAGAGAAATCTATGTAATCAATAATTATTGTTAATTAAGGGTTTTTCCTAGCATTGGGAAACCATAACACACCACATGGAGAACAGGAGTCATCGTTGATTGCTCAATTTTTTCAATCAGTCGTTTCTACCATATTATTTCTCTCGCAGCCTCACTTGCAGCCACAATTTCGGCTTCTGTACTCGAGATTGCGACCGATAACTGCAATTTACTTTTCCATGATATTAAACCTCCGTAAACACATACAAGTCCTGAAGTCGACCTTCCAGTTCCAGTGTCAGGATCACTACCATGATCTGCATCGCTCTAACAGACGAGTTCTTTCTGCATGCCTTTTCTATATGTAATGCAGTAATCTCGAGTACCATTCAAATACCGAAGTATTCTTTTCAGTTTTGTGATATCTCTTTTTGTAGGAGCTTCTAAGTGTCTGGATGCAACACTAAGAGCGTAAGCTATATCGGGCCTTGTGCCCACCATTAGATATGCAAGGGCTCCAACCGCTTCCCTATATGGAAACGAATTATCTCCTCCAGCATCTTCTCTCAATTCGGAGTCTTTGACTATTGGTGTAGCAGCAACCTTACTATTCTGCATACGAGTGTAAAATTTTTCAAGTACCTTCTTGATGTAAGCACCTTGATGTATTTTGATACAATCTTCCTCTTTCTTTATTTCAAGTCCTAGAAAGTACTAGGATTTTTTGTTGCTTTGGACCTTTATTTTAAATCGCTTCGTTAAATTCTCGATAAAACATCGATTTGTGCCTTTGACGTGCCAGCAATTATGCCATCGTCAACATATAGGGCTAAAAGCAGCCTGCCTTCTCCCTTTTTCATAGAGAATATACAAGGATCTTGGACTCCAGGTTTGAATCCTTCTTTTAATAGAAAGCCTGTAATGCAATTGTTCTAAAATAATGGTGCTTGTTTAAGCCTATATAAACTGCGTTTCACCTTACAAACTTTGCTAGTTCCATCGTTATATCCTTCTGGCTGTTTGACGTAAATTTCTTCATTTACACTTCCATAAAGAAATACTGTAGATATATCAAATTGCGCAAGAACCATTCCATCTCGAGTAGAAATACTTAGTAGCGTCATGATTGAGCTCATTCTTTCGACTGGGCTGAATGTTTTCTCATAGTCAACGCCTTTCTTTTGAGAATAACCAACAGCTACTAATCTGGCTTTATACTTCTCGATATTTCCGTTCGAGTATCGTTTAATCTTGTAAACCCATTTAGTTGAAATAGCTTTGCGTTCTTTAGGCACTGGCATTAAGTCCCAAGTTTCGTTATCTCTCAGGGAACTTATTTCATCATCCATAGCATTGTGCCATTTATGTTTATCAATAGCCTTCATCGCATCTTTGAACGTCTTTGGTTCTTCTTCATGGTCACAGACCTTTCCAACACAATTAAGAACAAATTCATCAAATCTATCATGCGGTTTGATTGCTTAACAATGTCTTAAAGTAATTCTATGTGAATCTTGTTCTCGACGTTCATCAATATGTGCATCTTCTCTTAATAAATCATCTCTAGACTCATTTTGAAGATCGGTATCACGTTACCGCATCGTAATACTTCCAGTTGATGTAGTCTCGTCAACATCAGAGTCAGAATCAGCAGTATCAAAATTAACAGAGTAATTAATTGGATCAGTTGCCATTTGTGAATTTTCTTCTGGTATGATAGGCTGTGTCTCTGGTTCAATAGAGGGTATTGGTATTTCAAAACTGTTTTTGTCTACCTTAGGTACCTCCACTGCTGTCTGATTCATAGGTTCTTCTATAAGAGGGTGTTCAACAAATATCACGTCTCTTGATATAAGCCTATGATTGATATAAGCCTATGATTTTCTTTAGACCATATTCGATAGCCTTCATCCCCATCATATCCGATAAGTATTCTTTTTCGGTTTTATTTACAAAGTTTATTTCGTCTTTGTTTCGGTACGTGTGCATAACACGTCGATCCAATTATCCTCAAATGTTTGATGCCTGGTTTCTTCCCAAAAAATAACTCGAAAGGTGACTTTCCTTCAACTGTTGTCGGTCCCGTACGATTAAGGATGTAGACAGAAGTATTAATTAATTCCGCCCAACGACCTTGTGGTATAACATCATGAGCATGCATGATTGCCATTGATTGCAGCAGTTTCTACTATAGTCCTATTATCTCGTTCCGAGCATCCATTCCGTTCTGGCGTATAAGGCATAGTGAAACGCTGTTTTATACCATTCTGTCGTAATGTATTGCGTACTTGCTCATTATCAAATTCTCCTCCATTATCGCTTAGAAAGTTTTGTACAACATGGCCAGCGGTTCTTATCTCAGCTAGAAACTCTTTAAGTTTGCTGTGAACTTCGCTTTTGTGTTTCATGAAGTAGACATGACGATACCGAGAGTAGTCGTCTTTGAAAAGAACAAAGTATCGAAATTTGGAAATTGAGTGCATAAAAGGTCCACAAACATCTGAATGAATAAGCTCTCCTGGCTTCGTTGCTCGTTCTCGTGTTCCGAACTTCAACCTATGTACTTTGCCATTGATACAACCTTCACACAATTCTGTATTGTCGTCCAATTTTATGTCAAATTCCTTTTCTACTATCTTTTTTACATGTTTTTTATTCTGATGTCCAAAACGTTCATGATACAATTGTAAAGATTGTGAATTTGTGACAAGATTTACTTCTTGCTTTGGTGTAACAATTTTAACATTAAGTTTATAAAGCCCACCAAGCTTTCTTTGCTTCCCGTTCACTATTTCTTTATCTTTTACCTTCAATGTACATGATTCTGTGCGGGATTCGAATGTACTATTCTGTAGTTTGTCTTGAGCTGCAAGAACGGAAAATAAATTTCTTTGTAATGTTGGAATATACCATACCTACATCTTTTAAAAGAAGCTGACCGACTCGTCCATTAACATTAACATTGAGACATATCGTTCCTCTGCCAATAGCATTGATCGTCTGTCCAGATGCTGTAGTGACAGTGCGATTATTTTGAAAATATTCAAAGCTTTCAAATAAGTCAGACCTATTCGTAACATGACTAGTCCGCCTAGTTGCGCCATTGTCTACGTACCAACTATTTTTATCTGCTTCTGTAGTATCTTCAACTGACAGAACTATTAAATTCATGTTGTTCACACTCCTGGTCGAATTCTTTCGTCGTCTCCCGTCGGAAATCAATTTATGACATTTCTTGACAACGTGACCGACCTGTCCGCAATATTTGCACTTAATCTCCTTTTCCTTAAAGTTATTCTAACTTTTCTCAGAGTTTACTACAAGAGCTTTCACATTAGTACTACACTCTGCTTTATTTATTAGCGCTCTTTCCTATGCCCATAACTGGTTCGTCAAATTCTCAATGTTTCTATCCTGTTTTGCCATCAAAAGCCAACTTGATTGACGTTTTTGACCAATCTCCTACTTTTCGGGGTGCATCTGTTCCTGTGACTGATCGGCTCGAGCTCCTAGACATGGAGTTGACATCTGTCATCTCTCTCATCTCAGTCTCAACTTTGGCGCCACCATCGAGTACAAAGCCCAAACCGCGGCCAAAAAGCTGGGCACCCTAAACAGGTTGAAGCGATACTTCAGGCCTGGACAGCTTTTAACCCTATATAAAGCGCAAGTCCGATCCTGCATGGAGTATTGTAGCCACCTTCGGGATGGCTCAGCTAAGTATCAGCTTGCCGCGCTTGACTCGGTGGAACGCAGAGCTAAGAGGCTCATCAGTGACGTAAAACTGGTGAATGCCAAGCTACATACCTTGGCTCATCGCCGTAAGGTTGCCTGCTTGTCGGTCTTCTACAGATTGTACTTCGGTGAGTGTGCCCAAGAACTCCACGACCTCATCCCACCGGTCCCCTTCTACCATCGGACATCCAGACGCACTGTATCTTACCATACCTACCTTGTTACTATTCCACCAATTCGCACTAAGCGTTTCCAAACGTCTTTTATAATGCGCACAGCAAAGGAGTGGAACTCTCTGCCTGTGTCTGTGTTTCCAAACGCATACAACCCCAATCTCTTCAAAGTTAGAGTGAACAGGCTCCTTCAGGGTAAGCTCGCTCCATCGTAGACTTTGTCTCTGTCATCTCTGACCTAGACTAGAGTCAAGAGCAAACCAATCACAAATAAAAAAAAAATAAAAAAAAATTACTTAAATGCAAAATACTGTTCCGGAAGTATTTCCAATATCTTGCAAATTACTAGGATTACTGGTAAATCATTTCCTTCTAATTCAGTATTCAGGCCGTAAAACAAAGATTTTACTGCAGATATATGTGTGGTCATATCATGCTCAGGATCTTTTTGGTAACTGAAGAACTCTATGCATAAGTCGTAGTTTTTATCTTCTGCAGCACCGTCGTATAGCCTGACAAGTTCATCCCACATGTCCTTTGCTGTGCTGAATCTCATCACCTTGTGCAGCATATCCTCAGTCATATTTGCTGAAAGTACTAATTGTGCAGTGTTATCCAAAATTTCAAAAATTTTTGACTGCTTTTTCAATTTTTCAAATATTCGGGTGTGACATTGACTCCTGGATAAGTAGGCATTTTAATTGTACCTTTTAAAACATCCGTCGTACCTGGATAACTTTTAAGTAATCGAGTAATCATGAATTTCCATGTTTGCCAATTCTGTCCATTCATTTGTTTGTTTCGATCTTTGCCCCAGCTATAGACTGCATGATGACGATCGCAAATTTTTCAAATATCGTAGATACAGTTCGACTTTTATGTAAAATTCAAGTTTCTTACTCTTGTTTTGCTATCCACTCATAGAATTCAGCCTCAGGCAACTCATCGCTCTGCTGCCATATTAAAGTAAACGAAATAGAGGCATGAAATCAAAAAATCAAAATATAAGTTTCATCCAATCTTACAGGGACAAAATATTTTAAGAAGTGACAGGCAATTTTTTCATTAGCTATTATTTAGTGGCTATTCCAACCATAGAGGTTTCATAGCGTCACCTTCATAAAGGTTTAATATCCAAACTCTAACACTTAGGGGCGCCGATGAGGTGCCTACCTAGGGCGCTAGCAACATTTATTCCGCCTCTGCCCTTGCCCAGACTAGTGTCAGATTTTCTGGCTTCTGTCTGACTATCCGTAACAGCTTTTCGAAGCACGGAAGGGTCTCGTCAACATCAATATGTAATGAATGGTCACCAAATCCAAGATTTCGGCAAGCGGTGCTTAACATCAATACTGAAACGAAGCTATGAAAAATATGGGGGATGGCCCCAGGGTTGTATCAGGTCTGATCGTGGAAGGCGCACTAGTTCTCACGATCTTCGGTCCAAGCGTGAGAAGGAACACCGGGTTGGTTTTAGTCAGAGTCTGACAGACGCCTTCGCCCGCCCCAGGCGAAGGACATCATTATGATTTTCCACCCCGGCAACAAAAAATAAGGTCAAAGCTCTGGTTGTGTAGGTATTTATGTATCGCCATATGATAACAAAAAATAATAAAAATATGTAGTTAAAATAGCTGGAAATATCTATACGGAAAGTGCAATCTTCATTCACAAAATAATACAAGATTACCGGATAGTAGAAAGAGGATTTATTTGGGCCACCGTTCGTTACAAAAAGTCATCACCAATATTTTTTCCTGTCAACGCCTATTAAAATGGTCGGCTCTTTAGCTTATTTTTTGAATTTAAGGTTTAAAAAAAGAAAGGTTTTATCATTTACAAAGTTTATAAATCTTACTATATCAGATGAAGCTGCTATTACGGGGCAACATTTTTGATACGAACGTTCCATTTCTTCTAGAGGTGAGACGTACTAGGTATAATGCGAACTGAGTCTTAGAAGTACGCGTCCGCCCAAATACTTATTCCAAATACTAGGTCCACGAGTATTTAGGCGTCTCGAGTTTATTGACGTGTCTATAACTCGCGAGTCTTCGTAACGTAACTTCGAGATCGAGTAATCGGAGTAATGGAGTATTTTCAGTTAATGGATTATAAACGTATATCAGTATTTAGATATTCGTATCTTTTATAATACTTAAAATTGAATCTGATTGAAAACTTCCCTTCATACTTTTCAGGCTTAGGACTGTCAGCTTTTATCGATAGAAACATAGAAAAAAAAATTGTTGGTACGTTAAAGGTTCTGACGGTAAAGGTTCTATCTGCCCCATTTGTTTACTTTCTCTAGGCACTAACCATATATTACCGTGTCATCTCTTCAAATGTTTCATCAAATTCGACACTGATGCCTTAAATGAAAGGTCCATTTTACATATTACACTGTGCTTTATAGTCCCCTTTATCGTCAAAATGATTCCACACGATACTTCTCTTTTTAGCCATTATTAATTTTAATTTAGAATTAGATAAATAAACAATAACTTAAACACCACAATACACTTTAACAAAAGTTCTTATACACTAAAAGTCACTTATACCACTTTAAACCAAAAATCTTTAAACACAAGGTTACGAAAACAATAATACAGCACCGGTCCTGAGACGTATTGTGTAACATACTGATTTAAAAAAATAAAAAACTGCTAAACATTATCACAGAACCTTGTTTTGATATGCACTTATCAAGTTATCGCAACGCAATAGTGATTCTATTTGTATGGACATAAGGTTTAGAAACGCAAAACAAATAAATCGACTCGGTAACTTCTCCGAAACTAACCGTGCTTGTGGGTCGCAACGCAAGTCGCAAAACTCGTCTACGCGAAACTGCGATAAGTCCGCGAGTATAGTATCAAACTCCATACGCCTAAATACTCGATACGCGTTCATATGGTGCGCACGGAATAGATACTTACGCGTCCAGCCAGATACCTATTCCAGTATATACGTTCCACCTCTAATTTCTTCATTGTTATTGTTATCATCATCAGTGACACTGACATTGCGAAGCCGGTCTGTTTTCCTGTCAGTGTCATTCGTGTCATATCTGTCGATCGGGAAATCGCTTTCCAATAAGATTGAATTTTAAAATAAATAGTGTTATTTATTAGAGATATAATTGTGAAACTTAGTGTAAAAAAAACAAGATGAGTGACCCCGACAAGATAAATACTCTGAATCGAAACAGAGGGATATCTACGGTATGTTTTTGATTTTAATTTTGAAAGTTTTTCTAGTTTCTTTTCTATAGAAAAATAAGTAACTAAATGGAATGTAATTAAACCGTGATTGCATTTCAAATGACGGTATATAATTGACTAAAGCAATGCCTAAGTACATACTAGATTTCTTTCTTTTAATAATTTGAGACAGTCCTTTAAAGTTATATCAGTCAGTTTTATTAGTATTCTTAACCATTTTTTTAAATCGTTAACTTTATTTCTACTATTTTTTATTAAAACCATTTAATTTTAATCAGATTATAGCTTACTAACTTTAACAATCATTATTTAAATTTTTATAATAACAAAGTTAAATAGGTAAGTACTGTGATAGAACATGATCTCCTTTTCACAGTGTAACCCAGTAACTGGGTTGTGTAGATCAGTTGAGAAGGTGCTCCATGTAAGATATTGGTAGACTAGGAGCAGAATAATGACTGTGCTGAAAATACCAGCAGGATAAAATTTCACGAAGATAGCCTTCAAAACTAATTCCCAGTAATGGAACTAGTTTTTGCTGTACCCGTCTTTTAATTTGAATTTCAAATTCTGAATTTATATTTTTAAGTCATTACGGATAGTAAGAAGCCAGAAAATCTGACACTAGTCTTTGCAAGGAATACCGTGTTACCCAATGAATGGGTTTTGGAGGTCTGGTAGGCAGCCGCTCCAACGTAAAATACTGGTATTCAGCTGAATCCGGTTTGACTGGAAGCCGACTGCAATATAGTTGGAAAAATGCTAGGCAGCTGAAATTCAGAATTTACTTTTTACTTCTGTAAGTGGCATGGCATGACCATTTGCATATCCCATCATTTAGAGCTATCAGGTACTCTACCATCCAATAACATAAAAAAACCTAATTGAAATTCAATTTGGTTTGTTCTAGAACTTTTTTAACAACTAGCTTTTCGTTATGGCTTAGATTTGTGACAATCTAAAAATTCGAATTTCAGGATACTTTACTAGTAAATATGAAAGAGACATGAAATTAATCCCTTTCACACTTAGTGGTAAAGCGATCTTCTGTCCCTCTTTGCTCTACTATCAAATCAAGTTTCTTAAATTGTCACGAATATATTAGAAAGCAGTCAGCTACAGTGAAGCTTTCTATCAGTGTCGAATACATAATTGGTTCAGCACTTCCAGATATTTCCTTTCACAAACATTAAACAATGTTGTAATATTGTTAGTCGGGATAAAAATAAAACCGGCCAAGTGCGAGTCGGACTTGCACACGAAGGGTTCCGTACCAATTTTTATTATTTGTTGTTATAACGGCGATAGAAATACACAATTTGTGAAAATTTCAATTCCCTTCCCTACCTAATACGATTCTTGAGATACAGCCCGTTGACAGACAGATGGACTGACGGACGGACAGTGGAGGCTTAGTAATAGTGTTCCGTTGGTTACCCAGTGGGTCAGGAACCCTAAGAAGGTTACAAATTCCACCCTAAATAAAAATGCCTTCTAATAAAATTCACTGTTACGTTAGTCTTCCTCGTTATTCGTTAGAAAAGATATCTCCTAATCTCCGGTATTATTTGCCAATAAATTTGCATGTTTTCGGGCGCCATAATCAGTCAATAAACGTTTGTAATTGCAGTTATAAACTGAGTATCAGTTATACAGTCAAAACTTATCATTTTATTGCATTGATAGCGTAGTGTGAATGTTTCCTTATGTTATTTGTACCTCAAGTTCAAGCAATGTCATTATTCTTTAGCATTTTTGAGAGGTGTGAATTAGGGGTAAAGTAAAATTTGCTTGGTTCAAAATTTTATTAAATTTACTAACTTTTTCCCGAGACTTGTTCCCGTATAGCCTATCGCCATCCTCATAAATGTGGCTATCATAAACAAAATGAATTTTCCAAATCTGACTGGTAGTTCCAGAGATTAGCGCATTCAAACAAACAAACTCATAAGCTTTATTGTAATAGTATAGATTTTACTTAATGCTATTAGTTACTTAAAATACCTAATAACTAGCGTTAGTAGGTAGTACATAAAAAGCATAACACTGAAAAAGGTATCTGAGTCTGGTAGTGCAGAGAATGATAAAGCAAGGAAAAACCACCATGTCTGATATTCCTATTCGAGGATTATTGTTATTATCAATTTCTCGATTCAGAGAACAGTCTTAGACACCTCTTACAAAAAAAACTGGCCAAGTGCGCGAGTCGGACTCGCGTGCAAAGGGTTCCAAACGAATTAAATTTTTTAAACATGTTATTTTAACACTACAGACTTCTAATAGGTTTTCCTGTAATCTTTAGGTTAAGATCTATTATCTCCATTTTTTTCAAAATTTTAGGCTCAGTAGTTTCGGAGATAAGGGGGGGGGGGGAATGGTCATTTTTCGTCTAATTTCTTGAATAACTTGAAAACCATTTATTTTAAAATTATTAAAAAAATATAATTAAAACCCTCACAGTAAGCCCTTTCTTTTGATATGTTACACGATATTATTCAAAAAACTTTTTTTTTAATTTTCTAGTTTGACCCCCAAAAGTGACCCCCATACTAAAAATTTAATGATTTACGTAACGTGTCCGTGTTTAGGTCACAGAAGTCCATATGTGTACCAAATTTCAACAGAATCGGTCCAGCAGATCCCGAGAAAACTGGCTGTGACAGACGGACAGACAGACAGACAGACAGACACCCGAGTGATCCTATAAGGGTTCCTTTTTTTTTCGGAACCCTAAAAACAGAAACGTTAATGACTAGCTGACCCGCGCAACTTCGTCTGCGTCGCATTCAGAGGCGGCTTTACCTATAGTCCAGGCTGTGCGGTGCACCGTGCACCCGGGCGCAGTAGTGTAGGGGGCGCCGAGCGTCGCTCGCGACACGTTCAAAATACATGCGGCGCTCGCGGCGGCGGCGGCGCTTTCAAGCACGCTGCAACCGTGTTAGGTCGGGCGCATATTTTTCAAAATTTTCTATCAGAAATATCTGACGTTCGCCGCTAACACATTCGACTCACATTTTTATCTA
This sequence comes from Lacanobia wlatinum, assembly GCA_947578705.1. Classification (NCBI taxonomy): domain Eukaryota; kingdom Metazoa; phylum Arthropoda; class Insecta; order Lepidoptera; family Noctuidae; genus Lacanobia; species Lacanobia wlatinum. The sequence continues at coordinate 20,913,456 of OX388046.1, forward strand.
GAACGCGTATACTGTCAAACACGTCAAAATTCTCACAGTATGCGGGGTCTTGAACAAAATGTTCAACAATTTTCAACGTATTTTGAATGGCTCATCGTGCTCCTTGACGAGGTGGCAAAGCTCTTTTAAAAAAAATGGGATCTGGAGGCGAAAAAGAGCCTTCGCGAAGGTTTACGCGTGGCGCGTGGAGGTGCTACGCCGGGGCAAAACTCCGCTGCTGCGGCAAATCGCAGCGGGGCGGACGGAGCTCCGGCAAGATCTCATGGTGGTATGGAGAGAGCAACTGTCGCTACCCAGCGCTGGGCACGCCACTGTTATGGCGATAAGTCCACTCTTTGAGCAGTGTTTAGAGAGGCGCCACGGCGCCCTTACCTTCCGCCTGACGCAGGTACCCTCCAGAGAAGGTTGTTTTGGGTACTGCCAGCCGTTCCGGGTGCGCCAGCCGCCGCAACAGAAGGAGACACCCCGGGCATCGGGTCGGGAGTCGCAGGGCGATTCCCGTCGGCGCGGGCCTGCGGACGGACGGTGAGCGTTGGGTGGCTCGCCGTTCGGTAAGAACCAGGCCCGGGTTGTGTTCCACGCAGGTCTCAAAGAGATGTCAGCATACAAACGAGGACCGCTAGGGCCAGTGCCTGAAACGGTTGCGGAATTTGTTCGAAGGAGTCACAGCGGCCCTGGAACGCAAAGGGTATTTTGAGGAACTTGCTGACTAAAACCCACCCTGGGTTTTAGTCAGTAAGAGTCCCATTCCACATATTCCATTTTTACCGCGCGCCTACTAGAGGGCGCCGGGGTATTAATATCACACGGGCGCTGCATAGGCTAAAGCTGCCTCTGGTCACATTTTTTATTTATGCTCCCCTACTGTTGGTCGTAACGTGATGTTAAATATCCTATAGCCTTCCTCGATAAACAGACTATCCAAAACTATTTTTTTTTTTTCAATTCAAACCATTAGTTCCTGAGATTAGCGCGTTCAACACAAACAAACTCTTCAGCTTTGTAATATTAGCATAGATTTCATTCAGGACACTATTTATGTAAGTGTCTGGAGAAGTATGCTTAAAAAATAAATTAAAATCTTTATTTTCTAAAACTAATCTTCTTGTTATTTTGAGAAGACACATGGTTACAAACTAAAAATAATATTTTTCAACACACATAAATAACATTTTATAACATCATGATTAAACGACATATCTCATTGATAAAATGTGTTATCTTGACATCTCAATCTCAGAACTTACTGACCAAGATTGTAAGTAACTGCTTCATAAATTATAACCTTAACAGTCAATGTAAAAACGATAAAATAAAAAAAAAATAAAAAAAACCTGCCAAGTGCGAGTCGGACTCGCACACGAAGGGTTCCGTACCATAAACCTTAATTGTTATTATTTGTTGTTATAGCGGCAATAGACATACACAATCTGTGAAAATTTCAGCTGTCTACCTATTACGGTTCTTGAGATACAGCCCGCTGACAGACAGACGGACAGCGGAGGCTTAGTAATAGGGTTCCGTGGGGTTACCCTATGGGTACGGAACCCTAAAAATAGGAATAAGAAAAAGCAATTGAATCTCAACATAATTGTATTCTGAAAGATAGAGCTTTATAATAAAAATAAATACCTAAATCTTCAAAAGCAAAATAATTACAGCCACACAGGCCCAACTTCAAGGTTAAGCAACACTTGCTAAGGTCGGTTTGTGGATGGGATGGAGATTCGTTCCTCAGAAAACACATTAAACTATTGTTCCAAGCTGGCATTTGTAGATAATTGACACTTATTATGGATAAACAGAAGCCAGAAAAATCTGACACTAGTCTTGCCAAGGGGGGGACCATGTTACTCAGTTACTGAAGAGGAGGCCTGATAGACAGTTGCTCCATTTAAAATAGTAGTACCTACTCAGCTGCCAAGCCAACCGCAATATACTTATTAAGGCTGCTCTCTCGAGAAATGCTTAAAAACAGCATGCAGATGAAGCAACTTTTCGTCAGCATTTACTTTAAGAATAGAATAGAATAGAAAATCGCTCAATTTATAATATCCCTCAATTTATAATATCCCTCAATTTGTAGCGGTCTTTGGCTTATTGTAGTGCATTGTAGATCTTAGTGTACAGGTGTTGCGTCACTTGATCGAACCAACGTATAGTGTGCGAAGGGAGATCATCAAATGATCAAACGCCTTAAAATAGTATAGAAAAAAATTATTCGACACAGAAATCACAATTAATCATACCGCACGCGGCTATATCTACAAAAAGAGTCGAAAAGGTGTTGCTAAGGCTGCTCTCTCGAGAAATGCTTAAAAACACCGTGCAGATGATGCAACTTTTCGTCAGCATTTACTGAGAAATTACATCTGAAAAAATAGGTAGTAATCTACGTGATTTGGTTTAGCCAGTTTATGTATCGGTATCACATAATAAGAAGAAAAATCACCAAATCACCTCCAAATCGTTGAGATGAAACCGTTTTACTCCTTAATTTTTTAACAAAGTCAAAAAAAAATATCTACTGCTTTGCAATACAAACGAAAATAATTTGGTTTTGTTACTTTTTTAAAATATGTGTTATTTTTTATAATAAATAAAAAATGCGGGTAGCGGAGTGGCGCGTAGAGGAGTAGTTAGCTCCGTTTATATGCACAAGGTCATTGGCATGTATACAAGCCTTAAGGAAAAGTCTGGGCAGATTGCAGAACAACATTCGTTTTCATCACAATTTAACTTGAAAACTTCTTTAAACATTTTGGTTCCAATTGGCATAATTTTTATCTGACCTTGCCTACTTTCGAACTCAAACTTTTCAAAAACATGAAGCTATTTGCACGTTCCAAAGCGTAGATCTCTATGGAGAAGAATGTGCAAGAAACTGCACGGACACTTTGAAAAATAATAAATTGCTAGCTTTTAAGATTCTAGGTAGGTTGATAACAAACTGACCATCTAATCTTACTATTTTAGACAAAGATTTACTTATTAACTACTTTCAGATGCGCCGAAACTGAATGTGAAGCGAATCTAGCGAAACTAAGACGGCTCAAGATTCTAGCAAAACTAATTATTGGTGTACAAATTGACTCAAGATTGGTGTTCAAATATTTCAAACTGTAGAATGGCTGGTTATTGTGCACGCTTGTGCGCGAGGCGGGTAATGTGCTACTCGTTGATACTGATAGTATTTAGAAAGTAACTACTTACTTTATAAAGTATTTTTAGTATTAGGTACAGTAGCTCAGTTCCTAGTTATTTGTTGGTATTTTTGTATTTATTTCTAGTTGAACCGCGCAACTTCGTTTGCGTCACATTTTTCATGAATGTTCCGCTCCTTTTGGTCGTAGCGTGGTGTTATATAGCCCATAGCCTTTCTCGATAAATGAGCTATCTAACACTAAAAGATTTTTAAGGTTCCGAACATCCGTAAAAAACGAAACCCTTATAGGACTCGGGTGTCTGTCTGTCTGTCCGTCTCTCACAGCCAGTTTTCTCAGGATCTACTGGACCGATTCTATTGAAATTTAATATGCATATGGACTTCTGTGACCCAAACACGGACGCGTTACGTAAATAAATATATATATATTTTTAGTATGGGCTCACTTTTGGGGGTCAAACTAGAAAATGAAAAAAAAAAGTTTTTCAAAGTGTATCATGTGACATATTAAATGAAAGCGCTTACCGTGAAGATTTCAATTATATTTTTTTTTTCATATTTTTGAAAATAAATAGTTTTGAAGTTATTCAAGAAATAAGACCAAAAATTACCATACCTCCCCTTATCTCCGAAACTACTGAGGCTAAATTTAATATTTTCTGTTTTATACCTAAAGATTGCAGGAAACCTATAGGAAGTCTGTAGTGTTAAAATAACATGTTGAAAAATTATATTAGCTCGGAATTCTTTGCACGCGAATCGGACTCGCGTGCAAAGAATTCCGAGCTAATATAATTTTAAGAATTAAGAAAAAGCTGGCCAAGTGCTCAGCTTTTTCAATTCAAACCAGTAGTTTTTGACATTAGCACGTTCAACCAAAGAAACAAACAAACTCTTCAGCTTAATAATACTGTTACGAGCTTATGGTTCGTTAAATAAAAACAGCCGATTAAACAACCAAAACTGACACTTTAATTTATAACACTAATTGGCACTTTAAAACACATTAATTATAAAACACAATCGCACTACTGAACACTTCACTTCACTATAATTCGCAGTTGAAGATCGCTCTCGAAGTTATCGTTTGTATCGCCAATTCAATACTGACTGCCGTCGCCGGATGTCCGCCCTTTATATACCGACAGTCATTTCCAGAACCCTCCTGTATGGAAACCTCTGGAAAGTTCGGGCACACACAGGTACCGACCGACCAGGTGTCAAAACATCGAGAACGTTCTAGCACGTAAATGTCTGCTACTGGATACTAGATGGCGCTAGCAGCATGCCAGTGTCTGCTACTTGATACTAGATGGAAAAACATAAATGTTTGGTTGGTTTCCGCTACCTGATACTAGATGGCGTTAGCAGCACGCAAATGCCGCCATGTACCCAACATTAATTCTGGCGCGTAACACTGCCCCCTCCTATGACATGCTCGTCCCGAGCATTATCGGCCCCATAATAACGCGCCAGTCGATCCACGTGGACGATTTTAGGAGCAATTCTTGTACCTTTTTGTATACGGTAGGTCACGTCATTGATTTTTGTCACAATCCGGTACGGTCCGTCCCATTTAGCTTGAAGCTTAGGAGATTTCCCTTTACTGCGAACTGGATTGTGCAACCACACTAGTGAACCTTCATCGAACCCTTTATTGTTCATTTTGCGGTCATAGCGGGTTTTCATCTTGTCAGACATTTGCTGGCCCGATTCTCTGACGTGCTCATAAATGTCATTCATTTTGTTCCGCAAGTCATTCGCATAATTCCAGTGATCAGGTCTGCCGGCAGCCGTAATTCTCTACCAAAGTTTGCGAAAGCTGGTGTCACTGATGTGCTTTCGTGAACAGCACTTCGGTATGACAACAAAAACGGTTGTATGTGCTTGTCCCAATCGCGTTGCTGATTTTCCACAACTTTTGCCAAGTATCTCTCCAATGTCTGATTGAATCGTTCCACCATTCCATCCGATTGTGGGTGGTAAGAAGTTGTTCTCGTTTTATGAGTACCCATAACTCGGCAAGTTTCCTGGAATATCTGTGACTCAAAATTCCTTCCTTGATCGCTGTGAATCTCCAAGGGTACTCCAAAACGACAGAAGACTTCATGAACCAGTTTATCTGCAACTGTTGAAGCTTCTTGATTTGGAATGGCGAAGACTTCCGGCCACTTAGTGAAGTAATCCATTACAACCATGAAATACTTGTTACCACTATCACTTTCCGGAAATGGTCCCGCAACATCCAGGGCTATCCTCTCCCATGGTGCACCAACATTGTACAATTTGAATGCACCTCTGCTACGAGTCTGAGGTCTTTTTACAGCCGCACAACTTGTACATTTCCGACACCAATCCTCGACATCGTCACAACAATGGACCCAGTAAAACCGTTCCCGTATTTTCAGTAGAGTGCGTTTAACTACCATATGACCTCCTGAACAACCATCATGGTTTAGCTGTAAAACATCCGGTACCTTAACTTTAGGGACAACCATTTGCAAATGACAGTTGTCTCCCCGGGCATTTTCCCATCTACGGCACAGTACTCCATCCTGAATCACTAAGCTGTCCCATTGGGCCCAATAGCTTTTTGTGATCGAACTCATCGCTGAGACATCACTCCACGTGGGCTTAGGAGCACTGGCCTTCATCAACTCCAGAATCGGCTTGATGTCTGAATCTTCGTGCTGAGCATGTTGTAGGCTTTCCTTCCACTCGTTGCTGAGGTCTGTCTTGAGCATCCTCACAGGTATGACTTCTTTACCCTCTTGCCTAGTACAATGCTTGCAGTCTTCAGGGCAAGGTCTTCTTGACAGTGCATCAGCGTTGCCATGAGATTTTCCGCTGCGATGTTCTACCACAAAGTCGTATTCCTGCAGTAGTTCAATCCATCTCGCAACTTGTCCTTCTGGATTTTTGTACTGCAATAGCCATTTCAGCGCAGCATGGTCAGTTCGTAGGTGAAATTTCCGCCCCAGTAGATATTTGCTAAAATGTTGCAATGACTTTACCACAGCAAGCAATTCCCGTCTCGTGACACAATAATTCCTCTCTGGTTTCGACAATGACTTGCTGAAGTACGCAATCACAACCTCTTGATCGCCATTCCGCTGAGATAACACACCGCGTAGTCCGATATCACTTGCGTCTGTGTCAACTATAAATTCCTTGCTGATATCAGGATACCCCAAAATAGGTGTTTTGCACAGACGGTCCTTTAGCTCCTGGAAAGCGATGTCGCAACTTTCATCCCAACAGAAATGTCGCTTTTCCTCAGTTAGCTTGTGCAGGGGTTTGGCTATATCTGCAAAGTTCTTGACAAAACGCCGATAATAGGAGCACAAACCTAAAAATGCTGCGTCTTGTCTTTTGGAATTGGCCAATCCTTGACAGCGGCGATTTTCTCTGGATCCGTGCGGATACCTTCTTCCGACACAACATAACCCAAAAAGCTAACTTGCCGTTTGAAAAATGAACACTTTTTCGGACTCAACTTGAGGTTGGCACTCTGGATCTTCATGAGCACGCGTTCCAGGTTTTGAAGATGATCTTCAAACGTACGGCCTACGATGATGATGTCATCCAAGTAGACAAGACAGGCATCACCAATCAACCCGGTTAGTACCAGTTCCATCAATCTTTCAATCGTTGCCGGAGCGTTACACAATCCAAATGGCATAACTTTAAATTGCCATAGACCCTTTCCTGTCGAAAATGCAGTTTTCTCCTTGTCTTTCGGGTCAATTTCTACTTGCCAGTAGCCACTTTTTAGATCTAGTGTGCTAAACCACTTTACTCCAGTAAGCATGTCCAGCGTGTCATCAATTCTTGGCAAGGGATAGCTGTCTTTCTTCGTAACGTCGTTCAGACGACGATAATCAACACAAAACCGCATGCTGCCGTCCTTCTTCCTTACCAGCACTACCGGTGAACACCATGGACTGGATGAAGGTTCTATAACACCATCCTTCACCATTCCCTCGATCATGGTTTCCACTTCCTTTTCACGTGCTACCGGTAATCTCCTTGGCCGTTGACGGATAGGCAATTCTTCTCCCGTGTTTATTTTGTGTTGAACTAAGCCAGTCTTCCCGATGTCAGCATCGTTCGAAGAGAAAACATCGGTGTACTTAAGTAACATCCTCTTCGCCTTGACCATTTCATTTTGAGACAGAGCGCTGCGACAGTCTTCTAAAAGTGTGGTCACTCTCGTTTGTGCATCCTTGCTGAGGGTCCCAATTGATAGATATTGGCATCGACGCAACCAATCCACTTCCTCGCAGGTACCCATCAGTGTGCCCTTTTCTATCACCTGCTCCTGGTCACAAAGGTTCAGCACACGTACTCCTGAGATGTCGGTGGCTCTGACCAATGTTCGTGCCACTTTCCATGGAAGTTCATTGTCTACCCTTTCCACGAGTACGCAACGATGAATTTGCCCAGGATTCCGAGGAAGACTAACCGGTACAACCGTTTCCGATCTCGGAGGAAGAACAATCTTCTTTAGGTTGTACACATTTCCAGGTAAAGCCCCTTCCGTGAAAAGTTCCTCTTGTCCACATTTCATAACTCCTTGATTAACGTCGATCTCACAACGATTCATCCTCATAAAGTCTAAGCCCAGGATGCAATCGTCCATTATATCGGCCACAACAACATTATGCAGGTAGATTTTGTTGCCCAGCTTCAACTCCATCTCTCTTTCTCCTCGGACGGGTATGCGCTGACCAGTGGCTGTTACCAAATTTATACGCTCTCGGTTGTACGCAGAGTCCCCAAGGAACCGACTTATAATTTGGGAACTGACAACCGTGCGAGAAGCTCCAGTGTCTATCGTCAGCTTACATGGTGTCCCGTTGACCTCACCCTTGATGATAAGGCTGTTCCCGTCACGGGTTTGTGAGATCGAAATCCTTGGGGCTCCTTGAACATCAACCAGCACCCGCCCCGCAGTCCTGGCTTTTACTCGTTTCCCTACTGTTGCTGGGCGGTGCTATTAGCCGCCCTGCCCTCTGGAGACCGGCTACCTTTCCCTTCTGCAGTTCGCTTAGGGCAACTGGATCGAAGGTGGCCCCTTTCACCACAGCCGTAGCACCTAGGGCTGTATCCTTTTAAGCGATCGCGAATTGTAACCGCTGCAACCTCCCTGACGCGGTGGGAACGATGATCTTGCCGCACAGCTTCCACCTCCAGTGCATGTTCCAAGGCGTCCTTAAGCGTCCCGTGGTGCCCGCACTGCAGCCCTAACCTCCAGGTCGCGGATGCCGTCGATGAATGCCTGCACCAGGTTCCCTTCAATGAGCGCTGGTGCAGACTGGTACGCTTTTCGCACCAGCTTCTCCACTTCCAGGGCCCACTGCTGCAGGTTCTCACCGCTGCGTTGCACGCGATCCCTTAACTGCGCACGAAACACGTGCTCCAAATGAGCGTCGCCATACCTGGCTTACAACGCCTCAAGCAGCTGTTCGTAAGTCACCTCCTTACCGAGAGCTTCCAGGACAGTTAAGGCCTGGTCGCGCAGGCCTAGGGTGAGGGCAGTCATTGCCTGATTTTTACTCCACCCGTTCGCCTTCATGACAGCCTCAAACTGAATCTTGTAGGCCGACCAAGAAGACGTCCCATCGAACGGCGGCACTTTGAACCCACGTGGCGAAGGTGTAGTGGCTGCTGAAGTAGCAATCCCATCTCCAAGTTTAAGGTTGCCCAAGTCCTTCTTCACATCCGCAATGAAGTCATCAAACTTGCTGATCCTGGTTTCAGCGTCTGACAAGCGGTTGTCATGCTGAGCAACCTTATCCTTCACCTCCTTCATGTCTTTCCCGAAGGACGCGTGAAGTTCCTTCATGAGGAGCATCTGTTCTTCCTGGCGGCGCGCCTGCTCCTCCTTGTCGCGCTGCAGCTTTTCTTCCAAGCGACGGGCCTGTTCCTCCTGTCGGCGGGCTTGCTCCTCCTTGTCGCGCTGCAGCTGTTCTTCCAAGCGACGGGCCTGTTCCTCCTGTCGGCAGGCCTGCTCCTCCTTGTCGCGCTGCAGCTGTTCTTCCAAGCGTCGGGCCTGTTTCTCCTGTCGGCGGGCCTGCTCCTCTTGTCGGCGAGCCTGCTCCTGCAGCATCATCATCAGAGCAGCAAAGTCTGGTGCTGATGATGCTGGAGCTGCTGTGGACGGGCCGGCCTCCATGGTCGGTAGCTGACCTTCCGACGTCTGCGGCGTTGCACCACCAAAACGCCTCTGGTCCGTCTCCTGCTGGCGTTGACTACGGGTACGGATACCCTCCGTGTCGTCCTTTGGCAGAATCGTCATGATTATCCACTCTTCTGACACCAATTGTTACGAGCTTATGGTTCGTAACAATAAAAACAGCCGATTAAACAACCAAAACTGACACTTTAATTTATAACACTAATTGGCACTTTAAAACACACTAATTATAAAACACAATCGCACTACTGAACACTTCACTTCACTATAATTCGCAGTTGAAGATCGCTCTCGAAGTTATCGTTTGTATCGCCAATTCAATAATGAGTGCCGTCGCCGGATGTCCGCCCTTTATATACCGACAGTCATTTCCAGAACCCTCCTGTATGGAAACCTCTGGAAAGTTCGTGCACACACAGGTCCCGACCGACCAGGTCTCAAAACATCGAGAATGTTCTAGCACGTAAATGTCTGCTACTGGATACTAGATGGCGCTAGCAGCATGCCAGTGTCTGCTACTTGATACTAGATGGAAAAACATAAATATTTGGTTGGTTTCCGCTACCTGATACTAGATGGCGTTAGCAGCACGCAAATGCCGCCATGTATCCAACATTAATTCTGGCGCGTAACAATACTATTATAGATATTGATAGGCGTTTGACTGCAATCTCACCTGATGGTAAGCGATGCTGTAGTGCTATTCTGTAAGAACATTTTCGTATCTCGACAGTGGAATCCGAGGTGAGTTTCAAATTGAGACCTTTATGTAGTGTGCAATAAAGATCATTTTGTGAGTTTTGTCACTCAGGTGAAGCTCGATATTGATATAGTTGTTTACAGAATAGACTAGGGGGCGTCCATTAATTACGTAAGGCGATTTTGGCGATTATCGGACCCCCACCCCCCCTTGGTGAAATGTCGTGAGGTTTGACTCCGAACCCCTACCCCACGTCCTAATCTCACGTGAGATTTTAAAAAGTGCGTGTTTTTTGAGTAAACACGCCAATCTGTGAATCAGACTAGTTAAGACTTCTTTCTTTCTTACTGAAATTAGTAAAAGATTATTTTAATTTAGTCCAGAGGGACTCATGTGTGTTCTCTTCTTAAGAATAATTACTCAAACCAATATGTCCATGTGATTTTCAGTAAAATCAGCACTCTTAAACTGTTGTAGTTTTGCTGGTGCGCTGTTTTACTAATTGATTTGTTGAAAGATCAGTTTTCTCGCAATTGTTTACTACCTACTGCATCAGTTGCTTTCGGGAAAAAAATACGTAATATTTGCCGTGACCCCCCCTCTCCCCCACATGAGATTTGGGTGAGATTTGGCTCGATCTCCTCCCCCCCTAAAATGTCTCACGTAATTTATGGACGCCCCCCTAGCTTTAGTCGACGATGGAGCACGCATGCCTTTTACGTATGGGAAGTCATCAAATGACTCCTCCCACTCTGGGCAGCGCGAAAGGGAGTGTCAGACTCTTACTGGCTAAAACCCATCTGTGTTCCTAATGCCCGCCACGTTCCAGGGCCGCGGTGATTCTTTCGAACAAATTTTGCAACCATGGAGCACGCATGCCTAGAAACAAGTATTCACTCTTAAGTATCCCAAGGGTGGTGCTATCAGGAAACAGACTCTGGCAGAGAATTCCAATCCTTAGCTTCCTTTACCCACGGATGTATTCCCAAAACGCTTTGAGACCTACGCTGTAGAGTATTTACCCTTAGTACAAGAGGTCCACGACCCGGGTGGTAGACTTTTTTTTTTACTATTGATAGACGCGTTTGACCACTATCTCACCTGATGGTAAGCGATGCTGTTGTCGAAGATGGAGCACGCTTGCCTAGAAGTAACTTATTCACTCTTGACTTAGAAACTCCAAGGTTGTAGCTATCAGGAAACACATACTCCGGCAGGGAATTCCACTCCTTAGCTGTAGGTACGCACTATGAATGTGTTCTAAAATGTTTTGTGCGTGTGGGTGGGATATCCACCATGTACCGGTGGCGCATCGCCGTTCGTCTTGTAGTCCGATGGCGGAACGGGCTTGGCGGACTTAAATTATGCAATTCCGTCGTACATTCCCCAAAATGTAACCGGTAGAAAACCGACAGGCTAGCAACTCGGCGTCAGTCGATGCTGAAGACTTTGGAGCTTCGACTTGACGAGCCTATAATTGCCGATGATCCTCTTGGCTCGTTTCTCAATTGACTGAAGGACATCAAGCTGGTATCTGGCAGACTACGACGGCGCAAGCCACCTCTACCAACCTGCTGATTTTCGAGTTTGACAAGGACTAATACGCTCTTCTAGCCGCTCCGTAACTTCTTGTCTATCGGTGCTACCATGTTCCGAAATAGAACATAGGATACTTTCATCCCGGGATTATATTCCCTTGGGATACATTTCTACTTTCACGCGGACGAAGCTACAGGCAAAAGATATTCTGCTACCTATATGTATTTATCAATTATTTTCTACGCCCAATACTTAAAGTATTATAGTACTTAGGTGAAGTCATCTAATACTCTAAGTATTAGGTGTGGTACAATCACAATTAGATACTAAATAAATCATAAAAGCCGTACTTCCGTGATAAAAATCCGCAAGCAGTAGGAAACGATTAGGCACTGAAATTCGTCACTATTCCATGGAAAATTAGATTTGTGTGACACTTGGATTTAATCGGGCCATAAATTCTAAATAAATAAGACTTATTATTATTAAACGCACATCAAAAAACTTATCACCCGTCAATTTATGTACATCAATTAAATATTTTTCCATTTCAAATATACTGATTGCACATCAAATTGACCAGAGGCAAGTGGCATGTTTCAATATCGTTTAATGACTTGCCTAGTCAATTAGCGGAATATAGCGCACAGGGAGGTTAGAGCACCCGGACACGGATAAGTTAGGTTCGAATGGTATGACGAGAGCTAGAGTGAGCGAGCGAACTTAGCTCACGTCATGCCATTCATGTTAGGTTCTTTTAAACCCTATAGACAGAAAAAGGAGCCCCGTTGTCGAGGTTCATTAAATCAATTAATTGCGATGCGTCACGAATTTAAATTGTTGCTAAAATAATAATATTTTAAGATAACCGAACAAACAATTAGTGTCTGTTAAATTGTCGCTTTCTTATCCTAGATTAGTTTGAAGAAAAATAAAGACTTTGGCAATAACTCTAATCAATCCATCAATCAATCAATCAACCAATTTCAATCTGGTCTTATCAATCTGCTGAGCCTTTTCCAAACTATGTTACCCTAATCTCTTCAAAGTTATAGTGCACAGGCTCCTTCTGGGTAAGCTCGCTCCATCGTAAACTTTATCTCTGTCATCTCTGACCTAGACTAGAGTCAAGAGCAAACCCATCACAAATATAAAAAAAAATGTAGCGGGCGGCTTCCAGTCTAACCAGCTGCAGCTGAGTACCAGTATTTTACATGGAGCGACTGCTTATGTCCTCCACAACCCAGTAACTGGGTAACACGGTACTTCTTGGCTAGACTGATGTCAGATCGATTCTGACTGCCTGTGACGACTCTCAAAGATATACAAATGACACCCAGGGCCAATGGTTAAACGTGCTTTCCGAGGCACGGAGGAGTCTGGAAATAGGTATAACTAGCTTTTTCCCGCGACTTACCCGTACACGCATATCCCGTTTTTTCCCGTTCCCGTGGGAATTCATAGATATCTTCTCTTAGTGCTAACTCCTCAAGGATCCTACATGCCAAATTTCAGTTTTCTACGGCCAGTAGTTTTGGTTGTGCCTTTTCTGTCAGTCACTCACTCAGTAACGGAAAATTTTTATATTAAATTAAATTTTTAAGGATAAAAATGGTCACCCATCCACAGACCGACGTTGCTTAACCTTGAAGATCGACTCGTGTGGCTGTTATTTTAGCCACTATAGGTCTTATCAAGCACTTGAAAATCATTGGACAGAATCGGTCATACGATGTTTTGCTGAAATCCATTTTAATATTTCGCCAACTGTATGGGTTACAAGGCATTTTAGCACTTATTTATTTTAATAATAAGTATTTTTGTTCATTATCTAATTCTGAGATTAAGTTAATCTCAGATGATTAGAGAAAGACTTGAAACAAAAACAAATTAAGTATAAAATACTTTCTTAGAAAGAATTTATGTAAGACTCGTCTTTAGCCAAACAAGGTAGGGGGACATTGTTATGTCCATAATTATTGTGTAAGATACCTACTTGAAGTTGCTTAGATTATGTAGATAGAAAAGTGAGTAAGTAATATGTCAAAATAGTCGGGAAAAAGGCTAGGCAGAATGTATCCTTGAAGTTGCTTAGATTATACCTTATGTTAGTACTAGCTTCTGCCAGCGGCTTCGCCCGCGTGATCCCCAGGGAACGTTCTCGGGATGAAAAGTAACCTATGTCCTTTCTCAGGGTCTAGACTATCTGTGTACCAAATTTCATTTAAATCGGTTCAGTAGTTTTGGTGTGATAGCGCGACAGACAGACATACAGACAGAGTTACTTTCGCATTTGTAATATTAGTAAGGATATCTCTTCCTTTAGTCGTTTTCTTACTGCTGATGTACCTGACTTTACTTTGTGACGATATCCCTCAATTTGTACCGATCTTTGGCTTATTGTAGTGCATTGTAGATCTTAGTGTACAGGTGTTGCGTCACTTGATCGAACCAACGTATAGTGTGCGAAAGGAGATCATTAAATGATCAAACGCCTTAAAATAGTATAGAAAAAATTTATTCGACACAGAAATCACAATTAATCATACCGCACACGGCTATATCTACAAAAAGAGTCGAAAAGGTGTTGCTAAGGCTGCTCTCTCGAGAATTGCTTAAAAACAGCGTGCAGATGAAGCAGTTTTTCGTCGGCATTTACTGAGAAATTACATCTGAAAAAATAGGTAGTAATCTACATGATATGGTACGTAATTTGGTCTAGCCAGAATTTATGTATCGGTATCATAAAATAAGAAAAAAAAAACACCAATTCACCTCCAAATCGTTGAGATGAAACCATTTTACTCCTTAATTTTTTAACAAAAGTCTAAAAAAAAAATATCTACTGCTTTGCAACATAAACGAAAATAAATTGGTTTTGTTACTTTTTTAAAATATGTGTTATTTTTTTGTAATAAATTAAAAATGCGGGTAGCGGAGTGGCGCGTAGAGGAGTAGTTGGCTCCGTTTATATGTACAAGGTCATTGGCATGTATACAAGCCTTAATACTCGAGAGTGAACAACGGGTCTAAAAGGCCACTAGTAGAATCGTATTAGGAGCATATCCTACAACAATCTGTCAAAGGGCATGGTAAAAAGTGGCCTATGAATCAACACATATGAAACTTTTTATCATAAATCCTAGTTTTTTAGGGTTCGGAAAAAAAAAACGGATCCCTTATAGGATCACTCGGGTGTTTGTTTGTCACAGCCAGTTTTCTCCGGATCCACTGAACTGATTCTGTTGAAATTTGGTACCTACACATATGGACTTCTGTGACCCAAACACGGACGCGTTACGTAATGATTTAATGATTTTGGGGGTCAAACTAGAAAATTAAAAAAAAAGTTTTTTGAACAATATCGTGTGACATATCAAATGAAAGGGAGATGTGAGAGTTTTGATTATATTTTTTTCATAATTTTAAAATAAATGGTAATAAATAATTAGACGAAAAATGACCATTCCATACCCCCTTATCTCCGAAATTACTGAGCCCAAAATTTTGAAAAAAAATGGAGATAATAGATCTTAGATCTTCTATCAGAATTCTGTAGTGTTAAAATAACATGTTAAAAAAATTAAATTCGTTCGGAACCCTTTGCACGCGAGTCCAAAGTACAAATCTTCTATATTATTGTAAGTGTGAGGACGCCTATGTAGGTCGTTATTTTAAGGATAGATTTCATGACTGTCTGGCAGTTTGAGTATATACTGCGGCTTACCCAAATGTTCTTACTTTGGTATTGTTCGTCGGTTCGTTAAGCTCCTCAAAGTTTTGAGTTGAGCTGCACGATAACTGACAAATGCTTGCACTGTCTGGACAAGCCCACTCAAACCTGCGTGGTGCTTTCCTCAAAAGGCCACCTCAGACCTTAACCTACATGTTTTTCATATGTTTTTTAGCGATTGGATGGACTTCAAAAGAGACTGTAACCTCTGAGTTTGTTTCGGTGTTTCTTCTCAGGCTAGTCAGCTAGGAAACATCCGGCCTCATCTAGATAAATATGTCAAAAAAAAAATTGACGTGTAAAAGAGTTACTTGTAACCTATTTGCAAAATAAATATCATTTATCAGTCCGACTCGCACTTGGCCAGTTTTTTATAATTTAAATTTAAATTATTAGAATAGAACGGACACTATAATTACGAAAACATTTTGAAAAGTAATTATTTGCACTTCGGTTTTATTCCTCGGCGTTATTTTTTTCAAATTGAAACGAAACACTCAGCTAAGAGAGGTCTAGCAGCTCTGGGATCTTAGTCCATTTGGTATATTTATATTGGCAACAATTAAACATACTAAATAAAGAAAAAGAAAGAAAGAAAGAAAAATGATTATTCGGAACTCGCACAAAACAGACAGATGTAAAATTAATTAAAACTAAAAGTAGTCTATTACTTAATCTACACAAATATTATAAAGAGGAAAGATTTGTTTGTTTGTTTGAATTGAATAGGCTCCGAAACTACTTGACCGATTTGAAAAATTCTTTTAGCATTAGATAGCTACATTGTCAGGGAGTAACATAGGCTATATATTATCCCCGTGCTCCTACGGGAACGGGAACTACGCGGGTGAAACCGCGTGACGTCCACTAGTCAATAATAAATTTAGTCTGTGCGAGGCCAAAAAGGCAGATCTCAGCATAGGCTGCGAAATTTAAAAATAAATAACACAGCGCTGGTTTTATGCTAGGGCCTGTGATGCCACGGACGCAATTACGTAACACATACTAAATATAATAGATACAGATAAAATAAATAAATAATGTTCCGTGTTAAACTCAAGTGGTTGCCAATTCGCCTTCGCCGGAATTCTCATATACTGTCCTTATTGTATAATGTGCTCTTTTCCCCTTCCACTCCTCTTTACCTGAAGGAACGATTTCAGTTTCTTTGCGACTCTCACACGAAATTTCTTAGGTCATCGGATAACTTGAGACTGAAAATGCCAATGCATTCTACTACTTTCTTGGACAAGTCTTTTACAGTCCAAGCTGCCCGTTTGTGGAATGCATTGCCGGTGTCAATTAAGCGCGCGCAATCGCTGCCTGTTTTTAAGAGACTTGTTAGGGAACACTACTTGTCACTGTGATTACTTTTTCATCATCATCTTCCTGCCCTCATCCCATGTTACTTGGGGTCGGCGCAACACGTTTTATTCTTCCATTCTGTTCTATCAGTCGTCACTCTATCACTAAGTCCCTTTTCTTTCATGTCGCTCCTCACGCAATCCATCCATCTTTTTTTTGGCCTTCCTTTCCTTCTCCATCCATTACTTTTTCGATGTTGTTTTTTAAAAATTGTCATTTATTTTCTTTTTAATATGGATAGTTAATATGTATGTATTTGTGTATCTATTTTAGTATATTGTATTGCTTTTTTTCTAAAAATTTGTTAACTTTATATTTGCACCAAGTGCAACCCCATTTCGTGTCCAGGCTATCCCTATCCATTCCAGGTTGCCTGGAAGAAATCGCGGAATGCGATAAGGCCGCCAATTGTATATTTTTTTAGTTTAAGGTTTCCTTAATGTGTTTCAATTTTGGTGTACAATAAAGTATATATAAATAAATAAATAAATAATGAAAAAAATTCAATACATAAAAGAATGAAAAAATTCAATACATAAATGTAATTATAATCTCAAAATCCGAAAGCATTTTGGATTTTTTACAACTCTGAAAAGTGTCCGTGATTTTAATTTAGTTTCAGTCGAATATATGCATTATTTCGAACACAGAAAGTAATTTCACGTCTCTGTTGGTTCTTAGGCGAACGATGTATGGACGCGTAGTAGTATCCTTTCATTTTCATCTTTGTCGCTAAAGCATTGAGTTCAAGGTTGATTGGGAAAAGACAGTTTCGGGTAGCTTGACGTGCTTTCTGATTCTTCTTCTTCTTATCGTGTGGGCAGTAAGGACTAACGACCCCACACACCCTAGTGTCAGAGTTTCTAAACCGCCTCAAGGGCCTCTGACATGGTTTATTTGACGACCGCCTTTTGGCGGCCGGGACCACCAGCTTATACGTGCCTTCCGAAGCACGGATTCATCTTTTTAGACCCATCAATCATCTGATTCTGCTAAAGTGACCTTTTTAGAGCCGCAGATCCCGTGATTTAACTGGACCAGGCTGTCATTTGTAGATATTTGACAGTTACGGAAAGTCATTAGCCAGAAAATCTGACTCGTCTTGCCAAGGGGTACTGTGTTACCCAGTTACTGGGTGTTTAGGTCAGATAGGCAGTCGATCCACGATCCATGTAAAGCACTGGTATTCATCTGAATCCAGCGTAGCTGTAAAGTTTTTTTTCTCGCGCTTGGCCAGTTTTTTCAACTCTAACGGAGTCATACGGAACCCTTTGCACGCGAGTCCGAATCGCACTTGGCCAGTTTTTTTTAATTTTCTAGTTTGACCCCCAAAAGTGATCAAGTAAGTGACCCTTATTAAAAAAATATTTAGTTAAAATCGTAATAATAATCGTAAATCGTCCGTGTTTGGGTCACAGAAATCCATTGTATACCAAATTTTAACAGAATCGGTCCAGTGGATCCGGAGAAAACTGGCTGGAGACACCCAAGTGATCCTATAAGGGTTCCCTTTTTTTTACAGATGTTCGGAACCCTAAAAAAGGCTAGGCAAATGAATGACTTCTGTAGAGAAATAGAATATTTCTTTACATGCTCAAACGGAATGCATCCACTATCTCAACATTCGATATTATGAGAAATATCCGCTGCCATCATAGCACGCTTGGTATTGAAAACAAAAGACGTCCGATTGTATTTAAACAATCGAAAATCTTTAGCTGTTGAATCACTGAATGACCTCCAACTGTGGAGCAATGGTCGCGATAACGTTAAGGCGTGAGCCGTTGTCTTTACCTGTATATTTACAGTAAACATAGGTGTAATGACAATGGCTAATCTTACCGATGTTTTGCAATATCTCTGATAGAGGCATGACTACACAACGCTTGGGATTTGGCTTTGATTCGAACATTTTCGAGGGGGCTTACTTTTTAACCGACGAAAAAACAGAAGAGGTTCTCAAGTCGACGCATATATCTTTTTTTAATAACTTTTTACGGAGTTGTCCGATTTTGATAATTCTTTGTTTATTGGATAGGGTATACCTCGATAGTGGTCCCATATAAATTTGTAAAAAAAATCCTATTCGCACAAAACGATTTGGGAACACATTCATAGTGCGTACAGCTAAGGAACTACAACCTGGGAGTCTTTAAGACAAGAGTGAATAGGTTACTTCTAGGCAAACGTGCTCCATTTTCGACCGCATCATCGCTTACCATCAGGTGAGATAGTGGTCAAATGTATGCATACCAAAAGTAAAAAAAAACTGGTCATTATCAGCTGTAGATGGTTATATTTTACGTGGAGCGGCAGCTTACCAGACCACCACAACTCATTAACTGGGTAATACGGTACTTCTTAGCAAGACTGGTGTCAGATTTTCTTGTTTCTGACAATCTGTAATGACTGCCAAAGATCTACAAATGGCAGGCGGGACCAACTTATGTTAGATAGTATTCAGTTTACATTTGGAGTAGTTTACTACACGGACCTTGTAGAAACCAGAACAAATTTCCGTGCGTTCAAGCGATTTTGCCATACCTGTTACTGGAATCAAAAGTAACTAACAATTTAGGACCCATAACTTTTAGTGTTAATATATAATCCGTGGTGCTTGGCAACTGGGCGTAACCCAGTTGTATATGTCTCTTGGTGCCTATGGGGGATTTGATGAATGCCACCGATGCTGCAATTAACGTATCCACTTACTGGCCCCAAACGATCTAGGAACTTGTGCATCGATTCGAAAAGAAGAAGGTGCCTATTGTCCTAGCCCTATTCTGTCTCCTGTCGTTTCTCCGGAACTCGGCGGTCTTCATTGGCTCGGCGTTTTTCTGGTGGTCGCCACTGTTGATTCTGGCTTTCAGGAGTTGCAGTGGTTAGGAATGTTTGGCGGGCTTGTCCCAAGGCGGGACCAACGGCTTAACGTGCTTTCGGAGGCATGGAGAGTCACGGTATGTTAAGATGTTTAGTCCCCAAGCTCCTGATCCAATCTCATCAAGGTTCCGCCCACGATGGCAACAATGTCGTCTGCCCATCTCGCCGCCGGAAGATTTGACAGTATTTCTCTACCAACCTTGGATGCTATTCGGATTCTTCCTTACTTAAACTGTCATCACCGCCTTGCTCTGCCTGACTTCATTGAGTTCCATAATTTTTTTCGTCAGTATTGAAGATCTTTGTACGTCTTCGAATCTCGGCTTTTGAAACTCAGTTTTTGAACTAAATCACTTTGAACTTAATTAAATACTTATCTAGTGCTCAAAAAAATACTAAAAATACCACGAACGTTATCAGTACTACATTTTTAGCTGCTCGTTGCCAATCCCAAATGATGTGAAAAGATCGTAATGATAAAATTAAAACCAGCTTCATCATATCAGCCGAAAGACGTCCACTGCTGGACATAGGCCTCCCCCAAGCGTCGCCACAACGACCGGTCCTATGCGTCTCGCATCCATCGGCTACCCGCGACCTTCACCAGGTCATCGGTCCACCTTGTGGGAGGCCTTCCAACGTTACGTCTTCCGGTACGCGGTCGCTACTCCAGAACTTCTCGGCCCCATCGACCATCTGTTCTGCGAGCAATGTGCCCTGCCCACTGCCACTTTAGTTTGGCGATCCTTCGGGCTATGTCGGTAACTCTTGCGGATATCATCATTCCTGATTCTATCACGCAAGGAAACTCCAAGCATTGCCCTCTCCATTGCCCTTTGAGTGAATTTGAGCCTTCTGATGAGGCCCATTGTAAGCGACCACGTTTCAGTTCCGTATGTCATCACTGGCAACACGCACTGATCATAGACTTTCGTATTGAGACACTGTGGTATGTGGGACGAGAAGATACCGGGTAACTTCCCGAACGCTGCCCAGCCGATTCGGATTCGACGGTTGACCTCTTTCTCGAAGTTGGCCCTGCCTAGCTGGACCGTTTGTCCTAGGTAGACGTACTCGTCTACAACTTCGAGTGTAGAGTTTCCGATCTTGATGGGAGTGGGTGCCACATGGGTATTTACCATGATCTTGGTTTTGTCCATGTTCATTTTGAGACCCACCCTTTTGGAAGCTCTACTGAGGTCATCGAGCATTGTACTGAGGTCCTCCGTAGTCTCAGCCAAGACGACTATATCGTCGGCAAATCGAAGGTGACTGATGTACTCGCCATTGACATTAATGCCTAGCCTTCTCCAGTCCAAAACCTTGAAGACATCCTCCATTGCGGCTGTAAACAGTTTCGGAGAAATGACGTCTCCCTGCCTCACACCCCGCTGCAGGAGGATAGGATAGGGGAAACCAGCTTATCGGACATAATTATTACTCTCTTCTGCACTTTTTTATCCAGTGTTTGTGGTGTGTTGACGACGAACAATTTTATCGCCTGTACATTTTCGGTTCTCGTTGCCAATGCGAAATAATGTATTTAGATCATAATCGTGATTTAATTCAAACTAGCTTATCTTGCAAAAGTAATTATCACTTTCTTCTACACATTGATTTCTTATGTATCAGTATGTAAAAATAGCAGGTCTCAAGGTGGACAGTCGACCTAGTTGGGGACCGTGGAAGAGTCTGCAGGTTGTAAGAAGCACTGGTGCAGTCAATATTTTTAACGTTTAGGGGAGGCCTATGTCGTGTCGTGTACTTTGGCTAAAATAGTGATGATGTAAAAAATCAGGAAAGAGAGCGTTCAAGTATTACTTAACGCAAATTTTGGAGATTTTTGACCCCCCCCCCCCCTCCCTCCATATAACGCGCCGTAACGTTTTTCTGTACCCCCCGCCCCCTCCCCCTAGTAAAACGTTACGTAACCACCAAGTGACCATTTTTACCTCAAAGCCACAATTATGTGGCGTAAAGTACGGAAAAGTCGCTAAAATACCTTTGTTAATGTTACGTAACGCGTAGTTCAAAAATCTCCCTCCCGCCCCTGTAACGCATCGTAACGTTTTACAAGACTCCCCGCCCCCTTCCCCCAAATTCGTTACGTAATACTTGAACGCTCCCAAACTAGTCTTACTAATTTTTCCCTTTGTGTTTAGGATACTTGATATAAAGTATTTCTATTGCTATTTTCAGCAAATCAGGGTTTCATTGAAGTGGTTGTCTAGCAATCCTACAATTATTTTCGAAACAACAAAAAAAAGAAGAAAACGTTGTTTTAAGGTTAACAAAAACGTGTAGGTTCTCTTTTTTTTAAGTCTGTACTCTACATTAACCCTCTCTAAAATCAAACATACTCTATTTTTTCTTCTAAAAAAAATTGGGTGCCTATGAAAACCATATCTTTCTCTTATGTATCTAACCGTACTAAACTCCTACATGTTCCACTATAATATGTACTACTTACTAACTATCTACTTATTTCGTTTCAGACCCACACTCATGATTACCGAGGAGTGCCGACCGGTGAATACGAGGACGACCGAGCGGAAAAGCCCTGGCAACGGGTTAACACTCATACATTACTATACTAATTCACCCTTTTTACTTCACTTTTCATTATTTTTACTTCACTTTTCATTACTTTTACTTCACTTTTCATTATTTTTACTTCACTTAGCATTATTTTTATTTCACTTTGCATTATTTTTACTTCTCTTTACATAAATTTTGCACTACTAGTTGATGTTTATCTACTTCTTCACTTTTCACAGTTCTCATTGCTGCACAACTAGTACGATGAATTTGGTTGATTTTGCAAAACTAGTGCAAGTAATTAATTACATTTGCATGTTAGTTCAGTGAATTAACTTCAAATAGCAGTTACCATTTTGTTTACTTCACTTTGCATGACTTTATTTCACTTTGGGCAAATGCAAAGCTATTTCACTTACAGCACAAAGTAATATAGAAAATTACCATTGTTTTATTTATTCACACATATTTACATTAGCCATTTCACTTACAAAGAAATAACAAGACTAAAATCTATGTTGTCACTAACATTTTCACTCACGAAATGTTCATACAAATCACCATTTTATGTGGTATTCTGGTATGTATTATTTCAGCATAAACTATTCTTCAATTACCTCTATACAACGTGTTGTTTTGCATCCTCGTCAAATTTCAGGAGGTTGTCATAAAAGACATAAATAATAATCAATCGAAAGTACGGTAGCGGGCAATAACTAATAAGCGCTGCTTTTTTTTGTTGTTGAAATTTAACAGTATTTCAGAATTAAGCCCTCAATACAAATAAAACAGAATCGCCGACTACGCACACAGCGACAAGCAGCTGTATGCGTGAGTGTCGACTTCTTACCTACGAAATGCTAGCGCGCGCGCGCGACCGATCAATGACCGGTAGCAATAATTTTACCTAATTTTATTTCGAAAATCACTTACATTATTGTCATAAATTTCGCTTGATAATTAACTCATCTTTGAGCATCATTGGAATACGGAAATCTTACTAATGACAATAATACTAGTGCGCCAAAGAAAAGTTCACTGACCTGTTATCAGATGATTAATAAAATGTTAGTTTTGTTTTTCGTAGTGATTTTGTTTTTATTTGTGGATTTCCTTCCTACTTAACGGGCTTAGGACCGGCAAGAATGCCTTAGTTAGTGTAGCGATCTACTAAGTCTAAAAATGTTTTCTACGTTTGATGGAAATGGAAAGACGTGCTAGTTAAGTGAAAGTACGTGGTGATATTTTCGACTCTTAGGTATTATTGGCGTAGTTAAAAATAAAATTTGAAATCAACTTATTTACACTAATAAAATTGATTAAGCTTACAACGTATTTACAAAATGTACAAATAAATAAATTACCTACTTAAGTTACCCGGAGGTATTGTTCAAAGTTGCCACCATCACACTCTTCGCACAATCGAGCACAACGTAGCTGGTTTTCCTTCAGCTTACGTAACACTAACACATTCGTTTTTAAAGTGTCGAAAGCACTAATGATCCTTGCATGTAATTCTGTTACACTTGTCACTTCCTCCGTGTAAATTAACCTTTTAACGTCTCCCCACAAATAAAAGTCTACAGGCGTCAGGTCTGGAGAACGCGGAGGCCAGGCCACAGGTCCTCCGCGACCGATCGAGTGGTCACCAACTTTTCGGTCAAGTACTCGCGTACTTGCCGACCATAGTGAGAGGGAGCGCCATCCTGCTGGAAGTAGAGGTTGTGCCTTGCGGTAGTGGAACGGGTGTTGAAGTTCACGTTTCAGTAGACGCCACACTGTGGTGTGGTGCGCTCCTAAGTGTTGACCAGCCTCCCGCGTGCTTGCCCGTGGGTCTCGCTGGAAGTATTCCAGGATGTCTTCCTGCAAGGCGACAGGCAGGCCTACGCTGCCGCGAGCATGAGCATGCCGGGGAACGTCAAACTGCCGATGATCCCACAGTCCCTGCGTAGCAGCCAGCATGACGCTCTGTGATGGGGGTTCCCGATCGGGAAACATTTCCGTGAATATCCGGTTGGCTCCACGTAGGCTGTCTCCACTGATGGCATACAGGCGTACCATCTCCACCATCTTGTACCTACGTCTCAGCGATGTACGGAGAAACGGAATTCGCAAAGCGTGCGTGCGCTTCGGCGACATCAAACACACTGTTAGTTCCGGGGCCGCGGGGGCCGGGGGCGTGGCTAGGAGCTTGCGCGGGAGAATCCCCGTACCGTGATTGGGGTGCGATTGATTACCTACGAATTTATCGAATGATCGTTGCGCGTGTATGTATTGTTTGCGTTTGTTTGTGTGTGAAAGCGCGGTTATAAGGCTAGTAACAGACGGGCCGCGGCTGGTTTACACTTACGGATTTCCGTAAATCAAAAAATTAAATTTAAAAAATACCTACCCATTTTATTTTCGATTTGGGTCGAGAATCATTAGCATAATTACGTCCTTAAATTTGACTAGGATGCAAATCAACACGTTGTATTTCAAGTTGTCCTTCAACTTGACTCGACCTGGAATCATCTAATAGGTATTTGACTACTATGAAAAATATACATGAATAAATAACAGTCATCAAATACATATATTATTTGATAGATGTTATTAAAACAGTTCGATTGGTGAAAAAACAAATAAAATTGGTAGAAAAACAGAGAAGTTATACGCTTTTGAAGTCATTCAATTCAATATGGCGGGACTTGTGAGTGAAATCACAAGCAATTAGTGCAGTCGCTGTTTATCACAGATTTTAAAACGCTGACAACACTGCCATTTTTGATATTTGAAAGCAATATTTTTAACTACGTCTTGTTTGTTTTGAGAAATGTAATAAAAAAAAACAGTCAAATACCGTATTGACAGTAAAAATTTGTTAATTATTATTAATACAATTCGAAGATTTTCTTGTTGCCATGGCAACTGAGTCAAGTAGAGGTCCTTCAAAATGACTCATGTGGGCCTTAATACCTTCAAGCTTGCCTTAATAATATTCATTCATAAAAAAATTATTCATTAACAAAAGATAAAACTAAGTAGTGTCTTTCGATGTTTTACAGATTATCGTATTAAGACTTTAATATATCACCTAAATAATCTTTTAAGACGAAATATTAGTTAATCTTTCATAATAATCCATGTTGACATATTCGACTTTAGATTGTTTTTCAAACTGATTTTATTCACGTTACCATGGGAGTGTAATATTTTTGATGTGAAACATCTATTAGCGCGCCTTGGCAGTAAAACCAACTTGTATGCCTTGGCAGTAAAACCAACTTGTATGCCTTGGCAGTAAAATCAACTTGTATGCCTTGGCAGTAAAAACAACTTGTATGCCTTGGCAGTAAAACCAACTTGTATGCCTTGGCAGTAAAACCAACTTGTATGCCTTGGCAGTAAAACCAACTTGTAAGCCTTGGCAGTAAAACCAACTTGTATGCCTTGGCAGTAAAACCAACTTATATGCCTTGGCAGTAAAACCAACTTGTATGCCTTGGCAGTAAAACCAATTTGTATGCCTTGGCAGTAAAAACAACTTGTATGCCTTGGCAGTAAAACCACCTTGTATGCCTTGGCAGTAAAAACAACTTGTATGCCTTGGCAGTAAAAACAACTTGTATGCCTTGGCAGTAAAAACAACTTGTATGCCTTGGCAGTAAAACCAACTTGTATGCCGTGACGGAAACGACGTGACGTCATGACGTGATACCCCCACTACGCCGCCTGTTACGGATGGCGAACTTTGTTACTAATTTAGAAGTATTTTATGAATTATGAATTCTAATATTAACATAGATGTTTCACATCTGCCGAGCGTCCCGTGACGGCTATTTTTTTTATTATTTGTTAGATTTTTATATTGATGTATTATTTTAGGTTTTCAAAGGTCTGCGAAAGAATGGCAGTCATATGAATGAACCTGTCAGATCTGTAAGTTTTTAATTAAATAAAAGGGTGGTTTTGTGACGTCTTTTTAAATGGAATAAATGTTTTGGGTAAAATGGTAAAAATAATTTTGTTTAAGTTTTATTTTGGGTGCTTGAAAATGTTTTAAGAACGGCCAACCCGTCATACTTTTGATTATGCCTTTGAAGCAAATCTATTTTTTTTTGAACTAATAAGTATCTTGTGCACTATATCTAGGTTTCTATCAAATCAAAAAATTGAAGAAACAAATTCAGTATAAGCCTCCGAAAATCGGCTGTTTTACACAAATTTTACGTGAACTTTGGTCGTTCATAATGTACTCATTATTTGTAAAAGTAAAGAAAAGATCTTGATAGAAACCTTGCACCTCTAATGGAGATTCTAAATAACAAATATTTTTTCACAGAATTGTAAAGCTTATTCAAAAACACGTATTACCTGGAACGAGTATTATGAAATTTTCGAACACTATTTTTCGTTCATTGTTATCGCGTTCTCACTTGCTTGTTGATTTCCATACCACTGCGCTGGATGAAAGAACAAGCTTGTCAACCATGCTCGCGTTGACGATAGACGGATCGGGAAGGGCCCTCTTAAGAGTCCTGGGTATGAATGGGCTTCAAAAGGTGCCTGCCTATGTTGCGTGTGTTAATTATGGTCGCTAAAACGTCTTTATTTGTTTATTATTGGGTTTACAGCAACTGCACAACAAACATATTAAACTATTTGTAGGAAACAATGCTAATATATGAGTGATGAAATTATACCTGTAAAAAGTCTTCCCGTTTTGCAAGTTGCAGGAATTTGTGGCGCCAAAATTAGTTCTCTGCAAGACTTTTAGGTCAAAGAAAACTTGCATGTCATGCAAGCAACTACTATACCTACTTGCAGGATGGAAATAACTGGCATTAAAACTTTAAAAAAATATAGAAAACTATAACCTTGGGAAATTCGCAAGTTACACACATGATATTGCAGAAAGAAACGATTTTTGAAGAGAGATTAAGAAACTAGGTGGCCTAATTAATTTATCAACAAATTGACAATTAATCTCAGTTATCATCAAACTGTGGATAAATCACGACATTGAGGAATGCGGCGATAAAAATAGCCGTTCTTCATATTAAGTAATTACAAATTACTTAAATAAGTCGTTGAAGTGAAATAAAATAAAATAAATAAACAAACTTTGATTTTTTATAACAACTCATTATCTATTTATATTCTCACTAGCTTATGCCAGTGGCTTCGCCCACGTGGTCCCTAGGGAACATACGATAAAAAGTAGCCTGCCTATGTCCTTTCTCAGGCTCTTAGACTATCTGTGTATCAAATTTCATTTAAATCGGTTCAGTAGTTTTGGCGTGAAAGCGCGAGAGACAGACAGATAGACAGACCGACAGACAGACAGTTACTTTCACATTTATAATATTAGTAAGGATTAACTTATCACAGAACAGTACCTATTAAAATAATTCGGAATACAAACTCCAAGTTTGGTTTAAGCCTAGGCAAAGTCCAGTTTTGCCCATTTCAAAAAGGATTTTATAAATTTTGTATCGTTTTAAAAAATGAAATGGTATAGTTATAGTTTTAATTTTTTTTATTGAAGTTCGCCCTTTCTTAAACTGACAGATGCCTAATCTTTATAACAAAAGAAAACACTGCAATATAAACAAAAGTAATTCAAGAGGGTTTTGCATTTCATTTTTACTTAGTTACGGTTATAAAATTTAGTATTTCTCGATTATTCATTCATATTTTTAATAAATACCTATGGTGAGGTTAAATCGCCTATTTCTAACAAATTCGAACTAACAACTAACTATCATCATACTAAAATTCTTAGTTATCTTATAGGGAACGTGCAGGAACTATAGGTGGCAGCACTAAAGTGTTATTATCAAGTAGTTTTTACTTATAAGTTTCGAATTAACAACGCTAGATGGCACAGTGTACTTCGTGCACGTTTTCCTAAACGTAGCGTGCGGGGACTGTAAGTGGCGGCACAGAAACGTCAACGTCAAGTATTCTTAACGTTCAAGCTTCGAATATGAATCACTAGATGGCATAGTCAACGCCGTGCACGTTCCCTATAAGCTTATTTCTCTTTTAGAATAACATTCTTTATTTCATTACTTTAACATGTGTTTTTATTAAAATAATGTTATTCAGCGTTGCATGCGGTTTGATTGGAAACCGACCCCGAAATTGTTGGGAAACGATGGTGCATGTATTTTATTAATTGTTGTGTATGCTTTGTGATGTCCGTTTGAAAATATTGTATTATTTTTTGTGTGAATATTTGTTCATTAGTAATGACGGTGCCAGCATCCGAAAAGAATCTTCTCAAATATTTTCGGTCGAAAACATCCTTACAAGCAACATTCATAGTTCGCTCCTCAATTTTACTAAGGAATCGTCTCATACGAATATACACATTATTTATGTTGACCTAATGTTTATGTTGGTATGAAACACTGCTTCATTATTTGTTTAAACAAATAATTCGTTCAAAAATAAGGTGTATATTAAAATGAAACGCTTGCTTGGAAAAGATGAATCACGTCCTTCGCAATCCGTACCTACTGCTTAAATTAAGTCCGCATCTGCGAATACTATTCCATCATGGGGGACCTTACGTCTCTCGAACGAAAATTATCGCAAAATCTATATGACAAATAGCGTTACATAAATTTATTATGATTAAAAAAAAGAACTAGAAAAATCTTTTTAGTCCGTCATTTTTTTTTTTGTTTTTCACAATGGGGCTCATCAGAAAGCTCAAAGTCACTCAAAGGGCAATGGAAAGGGCAATGCTTGGAATTTCCTTACGTGATCGAATCAGGAATGATGATATCCGCAAGAGAACCAAGGTTACCGACATAGCCCGAAGGATCGCCAAACTGAAGTGGCAGTGGGCAGGGCACTTTGCTCGCAGAACAGATGGTCGATGGGGCCGAAAAGTTCTCGAGTGGCGAACGCTTTCCGGAAGATGCAACGTTGGAAGGGCTCCCACAAGGTGGACCGATGACCTGGTGAAGGTCGCGGGTAGCCGATGGATGCGAGACGCGCAGGACGGTTGCTGTGGCGACGCTTGGGGGAGGCCTATATCCAGCAGTGAACGTCTTTCGGCTGATATGATGAACGCGAGCCTATAAATAGTAAAAAAAAAAATATGATGATGATTTTTATAAATGAAAAGGAAACAGTGCGTTGTAATTTCTCATGACGTCATACCTTGGTACACGTTTCACCAAGTGACTTCACCAGCCCACCTGAACTTGGATACGCTTTATCTTTGTCAATTTTAATTTAATTGATAAGGCAAAAATTACTTGTCTAATATATTTTTTTATCTGATTAACGGACCAAATAGAATCCCCTTAGAATTATTATTTCTCCATTCAGGAATCATAATATCTATTGACAAACGCGCGTAAACCAATTTTGCGATAATTTTCGAACTTAATTAGAACTGGTGGATCGAATATAAAACCTCATACCAATCAATTCTTCCAATTCTTCATCCAACCACTTAATATTTACAGGTACCAAGCTCATTGCTGATCGTAGTGCTCGGAGTATACTTCCTGTTGGGCTACTTGACTCAGCTGGTGGAAGATGGCATGCCGGCTGTTGTGCATGAAGCTGACGTGCCGAGAGATGTGAGTACCTGTTCTAAATCTTTATCTATCTCTCCCTTTTCCACACGACTCTGGCTTTTGCAAGTTCGGGCCAGTCTTTTCAAAAATCTGTCCCATGAACAACATGTGGTCTTCACGGATTGTTTAGCTATTGTGTCTGCTGTGAACCGGTTTCAGTGTATAATTTTGTCACATATATGGCAAACTTGCGAATCTGCTTTTTTAGTGAAATGGATATTTCGATGAAAAACTGTATCTGTTTCTAAAACGCAAAATGGAACAATTTTAATTCTGTAACAGTCAGAGATTAAACATAGTAAATTTTCCACGGTGTGTAGTACCACATTAGATAGTTTTTAATCAAAATATCGAGTTCACGAAAATTGGATTCGTAAGTTTACCGTTAACGTGACGATTTGCCCACTGTAGGGACACAGGGAGGACTGTGGGATGGAAGAAATTGCAATTAAATATCTATGTATAAGTTTCTGTAAACTTAGTAAAAGAAACTGAGCAGAAAATTCATCGCAGTTTATGATCTACATTTATTTGTACAGTTTTATGTCTCACGCTGATAGAAGACGAATCATTTGAAAAAGCTCACATTCTTCTATGTATAAAGGCGGAAACCCACCGCGATGCACGAAGAGGCTACGCACGTGTGTGAGGCTTTGCATGAAAATGTATGAGATTGTCTCCACTGCAACCCACGGACACGCTAAGCATCAATTGACGTCTTGGCACACGCGTGGCTTGCTCGAATATGGCACTAACATAGCTCAACGCTGTCAACGCCATGCACGCTGTGCACGCGGTACACGCTATACACGACTATGTCAAAACAATATTCTTGCAACAAAACGTGCGTAGCCTCAGTCGTGGGCGTGTAGTGTGTACTGCAGTGGAAACGTAGACCCACGTTGTCAAACAAATTAACCCACGTACTCCGCGCCGCGTGCCCGTGCACAGCGCCTTTATTCCTCACTAGTGGACGTCACGCGGTTTCACCCGCGTAGTTCCCGTTCCCGTGGGAATACGGGGATAATATATAGCCTATGTTACTTCCTGATAATGTAGCTATCCAATGCTGAAAGAATTTTTCAAATCGGTCCAGTAGTTTCGGAGCCTATTCAATTCAAACAAACAAACAAATCTTTCCTCTTTATAATATTAGTGTAGATGTCAGAATAGTTTGTCATTATTGTTTTAGTATCCGTGGCACCATCTACAATTTGTTGTTCATTACATATCTACGTCGTTTGTACGGTGTCCCATAGATGTCGCTACTTTAGTACCGATAATCGTGGATAGATGGCGTTACTTACTTCACAGAGTTCATGTGGCTACTGGACCTGAGGATTGATTGCAGTGGCGTACGATGGGAGAAACCTACTACGGTCTATGATAATGATAATTTACTTTGCTTTACTTGGCCATTTGTGAATTTTCTGTAGAACTCAGACACATTCAGTGAAGAGACAGCTTGGCGCTACCTGGACCGTATCATCGGCGCGGAGCCGCGCGTGTCCGGCACTGCCTACCATCTGTCGCAGACCAGAGACCTGAAGGCGATGCTCGACGACATAGCTGCTCAAGCCAACCAAGTGGTAAAGACTGACTGGCAAATCGCTTCGGGTGAGTTTTGACCAATCGAACTTTGAATTAATTGGTTCATTTTCTTAGCGTCCGACTCATGACAGCACATCTGTTTTTTTAAACCTGTTGTCTATGCTGTAAGTTTTTAGCGATAAGACCGCCCATTGTATCGCCGTGTTATGTTTTCTTCGTCTATCTTTTCTGTACAGCGTACATAATAGAGGAACTCTTGACTAAAGAATAACAGCCGCACAGGTGAATCTTCAAGGTTAAGCAACGCTTGCCAAGGTTGGTCTGTGGATGGGTGACCATCTTAACATACCGAGTTTCCTCCGCGCCTCGGAAAGCACGTTAAGCTGTTGGTCCCGGCTGTCATTTGTACATCTTTGGCAGTCGTTACCGATTGTCAGAAGCCAGTAAATCTGACTCCAGTCTTGCCAAGAAGTACCGTGTTACCCAGTTAATGGGTCGTGGAGGTCTGGTAGGCAGCCGCTCCACGTAAAATACATCTCACCCACACGCACAAAACGTTTTTGGAACACATTCATAGTGCGTACAGCTAAGGAGTGGAATTCCCTGCCGGAGTCTGTGTTTCCTGATAGCTATAACCTGGGAGTATTTAAGTCAAGAGTGAATAGGTTACTTCTAGGCAACCGTGCTCCATCTTCGACCACATCATCGCTTACCATCAGGTGAGATAGTGGTCAAACGCGTGCCTATCAACAGTAAAAAAAAAACAACTGGTATTCAGCTGAATCCGGTTTGACTGGAAGCCAACCCCAATATAGTTGGAAAAAGGCTAGGCAGATGATGATATAGTGTACATAATAAAGAGTATTCATTGTTCTATTCTATTCTGTTATTGTGGTTTTTCAAAACAACTTGGACTAATCGCATTGATTTATAAAAAACCCAAGATACACACTCAGCATCTCAAAAACGTCCGCAAAAAACAAGCGCAATATGTATAATTGTGCGCAAGTTTCAAACAGTCTCGCATCGCTCGCCATACTGCACTGCTTTGTAAAAACAACTTTAAGCGATCCGTGTAAGGTTGAATGTGAAAAAAAAATTGCGCATCACTCGCCATACTAAACTGCTTTGTAAAAACAACTTTAAGCGATCCGTGTAAGGTTGAATTTGCAAAAAAAAATGCGCATCACTCGCCATACTGAACTGCTTTGTAAAAACAACTTTAAGCGATCCGTGTAAGGTTGAATTTGCAAAATAAATTCTTTATAGTATAACTACACACAACTCACACATGACACTTGATACATGTCAATTTTTGACGACAGTTTCGAGTGCATTTGTTCGAAACTGTGCATCTTGGGTTTTTTAGGGTTCCGAAAAAAAAAAAGGAACCCTTATAGGATCACTCAGGTGTCTGTCTGTCTGTCCGTCTGTCACAGCCAGTTTTCTCCGGATCCACTGGACTGATTCTGTTGAAATTTGGTACACATATGGACTTCTATGACCCAAACACGGACGCGTTACGTAAATTATTAAATTTTTAGTATGGGGGTCAGACTAGAAAATTTAAAAAAAAAGTTTTTCGAACAATATTGTGTGACATATCAAATGAAAGGGCTTACTGTAAAGGTTTTAATTAAATTTTTTTCATAATTTTTAAATAAATGGGTTTGAAGTTATTCAAGAAATTATACAAAAAATGACCATGCCCCCCCCCCTTATCTCCGAAACTACTAAGCCTAAAATTTTGAAAAAAATGGAGATAATAGATCTTTACCTAAAGATTACAGGAAAACCTATTAGAAGTCTGTAGTGTGAAAATGACATGTTAAAAAAATTAAATTCGTTCGGAACCCTTTGCACGCGAGTCCGACTCGCACTTGGCCAGTTTTTTTTATATATCAATGACTAATCGATATTAAAATGATTTAATTAGACTTCAATACTAATTCATTTGTATTTATGTTCCAGGTGACTACTTCCACAAATCTACGACATCATTCTTCAATATGTACCAGAACGCGTCGAATATTATCGCGTTGTTAGAGGGAGAGAGCGGATTCCATGCAAACGGCACTATAGGAAGCTCTATATTGGTGAACTGTCACTACGATTCTGTGCCTTTTGCTCTAGGTGAGAGGGTTCATTTTTATTTGTATTATTTTAGTTGTGATTCTATGCCTACCTCTCTGGGTAAGAAGGGTACTTAATTATAATTTTTACCGACAAGAAAATGGAGGAGGTTCTAAAGTCGACGCGAATATATATTTTTTTTATGTATGAACACGCATAACTTTTTATAGTCCGATTTTGATAATTCTTTTTTATTGGAAAGGGAATACCTCGAAAGTGGTCCCATATAAAATTGAAAAAAAAATCCTAGTGTAAGGGGGGGAAAATAGGGGTGATTTATTGTTCACTCACAGATTTTAGTGCAGAGTTGTGTAGCATTTTTTGTAGGCCTACCTATGTTGGTATATAAAGCCTGTTTTTTTTTAAGTATTTGTATTATGCAACAAATAATAGTTAAGTAGGATTATGTAAAGGTAAATAGTAATCATAAGAAAACCTACGCTCACATTACCAGACAATCCACAAAGAAGCCTCCCTAATCAAAATTCAAAATAGCAACTAACGCCGCCTCCTCTCGAACTGCCAACACGGCTTGTCACCGCGGGAGCTCTAGACTATAACCCTCCAGCATGCCAACAACAAGATCTTTACAAACAAAACCTTTACATTTGTACATACAATGTAAAATCCCTATTATCACCGCAAAGAATGCTACTGCTACAATACTCTTTAGAGAACATTAAATATGATATTATTGGACTAGCAGAAGTCAGAAGAAATGGAAATAATATCATTGAGGACGATCAGCATATATTCTGTCACACTGGGGAGTCCAAAGGACTCCATGGAGTCGGATTTTTAATTAAGAAAAAATACAAAAATAATATTGAAAATTACATAGGCATATCCGAAAGAGTTTGTCTGCTGAACTTGAACTTTGTAACAACGAAACTTTCACTGATACAAGTTTACGCACCCACCTCGGACGCAACTGAGGAAGAGATTGATGCTTTCTATGACCAAATAGAAAATGCCCGAAGCCTTGCAACCGGCAAAGTAATATTATTGGGTGACTGGAATGCAAAGATAGGTAAAAGAAAACTCGAAGAAAACACAATAATAGGCCCATACTGCTACGGTGAGAGAAATCATAGAGGCAAAAAACTTGTTCAGTATGCTCTTAAAAATAAATTTACCATAATAAACACAATATTTAAGAAAAAAATCAAGAATCTTTGGACATGGATAACACCGGACAAACAAAACAAAAACCAAATAGACTTTATTTTGAGTAATCACTCAAAACTCTTTACCAACATAGAAGTCCTAAACAAACTCTCCTTCCCAAGTGATCATAGACTTTTGAGAGGAACAATAACTCTAAATACACAAAAGAAAAGCCGAGCTACCTTTAATTCAATCCCAGTAACCAACTTATCTGACGAGAAATCACAAGAAATATTCCTTCATGCCCTAAGAACAAAAATTGAACAATTGAGCTGGGAAGACAATGATGACATAGAGTCATATTATTTCAAGATAGAGTCATCCATACAAGAAAGTTTAAAGAATACTTCTCCTATTAAAACAAAGAAAGAAATAATATCAGAAGAAACTAAAAATCTAATTAAAAAACGCACCGATCTACAATATAAATCCTCCAAATCAAAAGAAGAAAAAAAAGAACTTTCAGAACTATACAAAATTACAAACAAACTACTTAAAAAAGAATACGATAATTACAGGATAGAAATAATTGAAAAACATTTACGCTCCACTGGAGCCAAAAGAAAGCATATAAACAATTAAATACAGGGAAAAAATGGATTCCAACATTGAAGACAAAAAATAAGCCAAAAGAACAACAAACTAGGAAAGACCTTGTAAAAATTGCCTCAAACTTCTACGAAGAGTTGTACGATGATAAATCTGCCGATAATAAAAGCTACGAAAAGTCTTCAAAAACAGGAGATAGAAATCAGCCAATTCAACCTTTCCACAGCGCCGAAATAATAAAGAGAATCGAAAAATTGAAAAAAGATAAAAGTCCTGGGGCTGATAATATCCCAAATGAAGCTTTGATACTAGGAAGACATCTATTGTTGGGTCCGCTCACTACTCTCTTTAATAAAATACTTGAAAAACAAGAAATACCGATCAATTGGGCAAGGTCACGGATAACTCTTATATACAAAAAGGGAGATCCAGAGGACATAAATAACTATCGACCTATTAGTCTACTGCCTACAATTTATAAGTTGTTTGCTATGTGCCTGGAGAAAAGAATAGAGCCAACTATAGAAAAAAACCAACCGGTAGAACAGGCTGGCTTTCGCCAAGGGTACTCAACAATGGATCATATACATACCTTAGATCAAATAATTGAAAAATATGTAGAATACCAGGAAAAACTCTATATAGCATATATTGACTACGCGAAAGCGTTCGACTCTATCTCGCATAAAAGTATCTGGGACGCATTGGAGCATCAGAACCTTCACTCTACATACATCAATATTATCAAGGATATATATAGAAAAAGCACAAGTCGGGTTAAACTGGACAGGCTAGGCCAAGAATTTAATATTCGTAGAGGCGTGAAACAGGGAGACCCGCTATCACCAAAGATCTTCATTGCTGTCTTACAAAATATAATGCAAGACCTAGACTGGGATCAAAAAGGAATAAATATAGATGGGAATAACCTCAGTAACCTGAGATTCGCCGACGATATAGTACTTTTTGCTAAGTCATCAAAACAACTTCAGGAAATGCTGATAGAACTAAGCGCTGTTAGCGAAAATATTGGGCTACAACTTAACACCTCAAAGACAAAGATAGCTACCAACGGCACTAAAGATATCATAATAATAAACCGAACAACAATGGAGTACGTAGAGAGCTATACATACCTTGGAAAACAAATTTCATTCCAAAACACAAGACACCTAGACGAAATAGAAAGGCGCATTAACATGACGTGGAAAAAATACTGGAGTAACAAGGAAATATTAAAATCAAAACTCCCAATAAGACTAAAGAAGAAAGTGATGGATTCGAGCCTCCTGCCCTGCTTAACATACGGTGCCCAAACCTGGATCTTTAACAAAAAAAAATATGTCAAAAATACGCGCTTGTCAACGGGCTATGGAGAGGAGCATCCTCGGTATAAAAATTTTAGATAAACAAAATAGTGAAAAAATAAGACAAAAGACCCAAGTGATAGACGCACTGAAACATGCACTACGTTTAAAATGGAAATGGGCAGGACACATCGCCCGCTCCTCTGCAGACAGATGGGTCAAGCGAGCAACCATTTGGAAGGGCCCTGGAGGTCCTGGAGCAAAAAGAAAAAAGGGCAGACCAACAGCTCGCTGGGTCGACGACATACCAGAAGTAGCAGGAAGAAACTGGGTGAAAACAGCTACCGACAGGAAAAAATGGAGGCAACTGGAGGAGGCCTATACCCGAAAGGGGCCATGACATATTTAGCTTATATATTATTTATACTTAATGTACTTTTTTTCTAACGGTAACCGATGTCTTGGATTAATAAAGGCTTTATTATTATTATTAAATAGTAATTGTAGCAGGTTTGTACGAACAAACACAAGTTATGACGGAACGTGGTTTATTGAAAAAAACACAAAGTAAACAAACTATAGTCTAGTACAGTACAGGGAGCGGGACCCCGTGCGTGTGCTAGCGTAAGACTGGTTCTCGGAGCTGTCCGAACAGGAAAGTCGAAGCAGACCGAGAGCGCAGTGAACACTGGCTGCGCACACGCCGGTGGTCGTGTTTTATACAGGCCGGCGGAGCTCGGTGGCGCACGGTGGGGCGGCCGCTTACGGGGAAGACACGCCCAGTATGACGTGTAGGTGGTACCGCGCCTCGAGCGCTCGGGTGTTGTGGATTATATTGTTACAGTCTCCCCCTCTGGATCTGAAGTCGTCCCGACGATGATCCAGCAAGTGGAGGCGTGTTCTGGGGTTTTCCGCGTTTCTTTGCTTGTCCTGTGTCACTTCCATGCTCCAGGGTTTGCTTTCGTGGTCGTCCTCTCTTCCGCAGGGGCTGTACGGGAGCTGGTAGCATGGTTGACTCTCCGATATAAGGCACCAAAGCTGAGGAGTGATATACCCCAATCGCAACGTCTGACTTCTGGGGATCAGCAATTTCGTAAGAGGATGGACCGTGCCGTTTCTTGATAATGTAGGGTCCATCTCGTCGTGGTGCGAATTTGTTACTTACACCCCGTGAGGCATTGCTTAATGTATGGGTTGTAGCAAGTACCAGTTCACCGGGATTGTAACCCGGATCTTCTCGCCGCTGTTTATCGACGTACTTCTTACGTCGTTCTTCGCCATGTTCCTGAATTTCTCGAGCTTGTTGCAGGGTATTGGCTAATTGCATCAACTTTGGGGTGATCTCTGGGACGAAGTTCTCGGATTGCAGAATCTTTCTAAAATCATGGGATGTGTCATCTGGTGTTCTCAGCTCCCTGCCAAAGGTTAAGAATGCCGGCGTGAATCCAGTTGTTAGGCTGCTCGCGGTATTCATCGCAAACCTAATACTTGGGAGGTGCTCCGGCCATTCTCTGTGCTTATCCTTGACTAGAATAGCTAATTGGGGTTTTAAATCCCTGTTCTTCCTCTCCACTGGGTTCGTCTCTGGGTGATACACAGGAGTGAAGGCATGCTTGATGTTCATTGTAAAAGCAACCTGTTGCATGACGGCACTGACGAATTGGGGTCCATTATCACTGATCATACGACGAGGAAAACCGAAGCGCAGGAATATTTCGTTGATCAGAGTCATGGCGCAATTTTCTGCTGTGGCCTGATGCAAGGCGAAGAGTTCCACCCATCGCGTTGCCACATCCTCCACGATGAAAATCCATGTTTTGCCATCTACAGAGGTTGGTAGTGGACCAAACAAATCAAAGGAAATGACTTCGAATCTTTGATTCATCACAGTAGTTTGGAGCAATCCTGCAGGTTTCTGATTCGATGACTTGTAACGCTGACACTCCAGGCAATTCTTTGTGTAACTCTCAATGTATTTTCTCATGCCAGTCCAGTAATACCTTGTTGAGATTCGGCGGTAGGTTTTATCTGAACCGTAATGACCGGCCAAGGGATGGTCGTGATATGTTGACAATATATTGGCCCACTCATGTTCGGGTACTGCCAACTGGGCCTCTTCGGAATCTGAATGGGGACTATGACGGTAGAGTAGCCCATTATTCATCAGGTAGCCCTTGTTGCTCCAGTATACCGCTTTTTCGTCATTGTTCAGGCTTTCTAGGTCCTTCACTATCTGTTGTAGTCTTTCATCTTTTAGCTGTTCATCTCTAATTTCAGCGGGACTCCGCAGGGGCATATCGATGGACACTGTACAAATACCACAGGTTCCTACTGTTTCATTATTACACGGCGGTCTGGAGAGAAAGTCAGCGACGACGTTTGTTTTCCCAGGAGCATATTTGATGGTAATGTTGAACGCCTGCAGCTGTAGGGCCCATCTCGCCAGCCTACCAGTAGGCGTCTTTAGTGACATAAGCCATTTCAGGGCTTGATGGTCCGTGATTACGGTGACAGGCAGCCCTTCGATATATCCGCGAAATTTTGATACCGCCCAAACTACAGCAAGCGCCTCTCTTTCGGTGGTAGTATAATTCCGTTCAGCGGATGTCAGAAGACGACTAGCGAACTCTACAGGATGTTCGTCTTCACCCTCCCCCTGGACCAAAACTGCTCCTATTGCATAAGAGCTGGCGTCGCTTTTGATGTCGTACGGTTTGGTTTCATCGGCTTGTCTCAGAATTGGGGCCGAAGTTAGACGATACTTTAACTCATTGTAGGCGTTTTGCTGTTCCTCTGTCCACTCCCAGCTAACATTCTTCTTTGTTAAGCGAGTCAGGGGTTCCGCAATCTTCGCAAAATTCTCTATGAATCTCCTATACCACGAGCACGTCTGCAGAAATGCAACTAGATGTTTCAGGTTGGAGGGCGCGGGTAGCTTTGCGATAGCTGCAGTCTTCTCAGGGTCCACTTGTAGACCGTTCGGCGTGATATAGTGTCCCAAGTATTTAATGGTGGAACAACAGAAATGGCATTTTTCTCGATTCGCGATAAGCCCAAATTCTTCTAGCTGATTGAATACCTTTTGCAAGTCTTCCAAATGTCGTTCAAACGTTTGCGAAAATACAGCCAGGTCATCCAAATATGCCAACAGCTTCACGTCTGGCATACCTACTCGCATGCGGTCAATGAGTCGCTGAAATGTTGCTGGAGCGTTCCGTAAACCAAATGGCATACGGGTGAATTTGTACACGCCAAAAGGTGTGATGAATGCCGTCTTGTCCTGGTCTTCCTTACGAACGCCAATCTGCCAGTACCTAGCTTTCAAGTCTAGCAGGGACATGTAAGGCGTTGGTTTCGCTTCGTGCAGGAGATCATCAATCTTGGAATAGGATATGGGTCGGGTACAGTTATTGCATTGAGCCGGCGATAGTCTATACAGACTCGTATGCTTCCGTTAGCCTTCGGTACCAGCACTACAGGGGCCGCCCATGGTGACGCAGATGGTTGAATGATGCCATCCGCTAACATTGCCTTGATCTCTAGTTGCAAAGCTTCTCTCCGGGGTGGTGATAATCTGTACGGGGGGACTGAAATTGGTTTGTCATCCACTGTCTTGATTGTGTGCTCAATCAGTTTCGTAGGTTCTCGTTTCGTGTTGAAAACGTCGTTGTTCCTCTCCAGCAGCTGATCGACTAGCTTAACCTGGTCCGGGCTAATTTGTACCACCACGTCGATCGAGTCTATGCGAACGTCCCAATTGTTCGCATCAAAGAGGCTATTACTCTGTGGAGATAGCTCGGCGTTTTCTCGGTGGACATTTATTTGAGCATCTCGCATCATGAAGTCTGTGAAGCTTGGAGAGTACCCATCGAACAGCCGAGGCTTTTTCTTGTTTGGTGGTGTGGAAGTTAGATCAATCAGCGCCAGTTTGTAGTCTGTGTCCGCGTATTGATCTTTTGTTGGAGTTGCTGCTTCACCCGCGGCCATTATCGCTGGAGGAGGGGTTGATGGAGGCGTCGGTATGGCGGTGGATATGCTAGCAGCATCCTCACTGTCTGTCACTGTCATCGCGCTGAGTGGACTTGGCAAAATCATCATTTCCTTGATGACGGTGGATTCGAAGATGGTGAATTCCTCCGGGTAGAGCTCATACTGCAAGTCAGGTTCGTCGATGAAGGACCACGTATACTGAGGCATGTTTATCACCACACCCGCTTTTTGCAAGAAGTCGACGCCTAGTAGTGTGCGGTTGTCCCGAGCTTCCTGCAGCACGATGAACCTGGTGGCTATTTTACGATCATTCAGGGTCACCATGGCTTTGCACACAAGCACCACCTGCTCCCTCTTAATGCCATCGGCTAATGTGAGATTCACTGTTTTCTCGTCAAATTTGCATCCACTCTTCAGCAGGGACTGGTAGAGGCTATAAGATGCAACACTCATCTTGGCACATGTGTCCATGAATGCCGTCCCCGTTACCCCCTCCACCTCCAGGAACACCACAGGTCGTGAGTGCGTCTCTTCAGGAGCGTCAAGGGCACAGAAACTGACGTCTTCTTTTTTGACCGACGACGAGCTTTTCTTGCACGTGGAACAATTACTTCTATAAACTCCAGGTGCTCCACACCCATAGCAGGAGAACTTCGGCTGGGAAGGAGATGGAGCCTGGGTTTGACCCTCTGAGACATCTTTCACTGTAGAAGAAAGAGTGCCTTCAGCCCGCTTCTTCTTACGACAGACATCTGCTGTGTGTCCTGGGTTTTTGCAGAAGGTGCACTTTAATTTCCCTTTCTTCCCCTGAGCGTTCCTGATTTCGCCTGTCTCCGAACTTGCTGCGTACTCATGTAGGGTCTCTTCAATGCCTCGTGCGGTCTCCAGGAGTTTGTCGAATGTGGGCACTGTATCTCGTGGCATGCGGTTCCTTATTTCCAGCCGGATGAGCGGGAAGACTAAATCTATTTGTTGCGATTCAGTGAATGCTGGAGAGGGAGCCAACGAGAACAGGGATCTTTTCCTGGCGATAAAGGCTTCTGTCGTAACATTCGCCTCCTGAACTTCATGTGTGATTTGGTAGTACACCATGAATGTTGGTTTTCTCGGGGCGAACGTGTGGCGGAGCTTAGTGCAGAAATCTTCCCACTGCGTCACACCAGTCTTCACTCCCTGCCACCACACTGCTGCCTCATCTCGTAGTAAAAGTGGAAGACTTTGCAGTGCGTCTGAGTCACTTATCTTCTCCGTTGACTTAAAAACGGTTGCTGCGGCTAAGAAGGCTTCTACTGCATCCGAGTTCTTTTTCCCGTCGTACGTGAAGGTGCACGATGCAAATGTTCCCCGTTTATTGGCCGTGATGGTGCTAAGGAGTTGCTGGAACTGCTCGTTTGACATGGACATCTTGACTTCGCGATGTGGAAGACGACGTAAACTTTCGATCTTGATGCCTGGATTCGGCCTCGCGTTGTGCGCCAGATTGTAGCAGGTTTGTACGAACAAACACAAGTTATGACGGAACGTGGTTTATTGAAAAAAACACAAAGTAAACAAACTATAGTCTAGTACAGTACAGGGAGCGGGACCCCGTGCGTGTGCTAGCGTAAGACTGGTTCTCGGAGCTGTCCGAACAGGAAAGTCGAAGCAGACCGAGAGCGCAGTGAACACTGGCTGCGCACACTTTTTTTTTTTTTTTTTTTTTGATTCGGACCACTCGTAGTTCACCTCTAGACGGGTGGTTACTACTTAACCGGGCTAGCCTGTGGTGGCCTCAGAATGACTCTAAAGCCCCCAGCCAAGGCAACTAAAAATACTTAAAACTACAACTCTGCTCACTGGGGGCACCCCCTGTGGGGTTCGGGCCTCGGCTCAGTGGCATCGTTATCGGGAGGGCAGCAAGGGACAGGCTGGGTCATGACATTATTTAGGGGGTTTAAAGCTAATGGCTCAGCGACGCGGGCTGGCTCGTTAGGCAAAAGACGGGGAGCAACAACAACATTGCTATTATTACTGGGACGTCGCGCGGGGCCTCGGCGGCGAGGCCGGAAGGCGGCGGGTCGCGGTTTGTGTGCTTGTTTAAGAGTACTGGTTTCCCTACAGCTCTCTTGTACAAGGGTGATTGGGTCATCGGGTTCTAGTAAGGTATGCCGTGGACGGCGGACCTTACTAATCTGGGAGGGAGCGTATCGGGTAGCCGATGCGATAAGAGGGTTCTGGTGCCTCTCAGCAGATTCGATGAAACGCTTCGTGAGGCGCTTCATGAACTGCTTGATGGTCGGGATTTTGAGATCGACATGGAGTCGCTCATTCCGAACGAACCACGGGGCACCCGTGGCCTTCCGGAGAAAACGGTTTTGGAGGGACTGCAACCTATGGATCCGGTATGACTTTACGTGGGCGAATGTAGCACACGCATAGGTCATGATGGGGCGAATGCAAGTGGTGTAGATACGCAGCTTGCATTTTAGGGATAATTTGCTGTTGTGGTTCAGCATCGAGTGGAGCCTACCGAGAGCGAAGGCGGCGCGCGAGCGCACCGCCTTAATGTGCTCCATAAAACTGAGGTTTTTATCCAAGATCACTCCTAGATATTTGGCTCGCTCTTCCCAAGGGATCGGCTTGCCAAACATCTTGATCGGTGGAAGGATCGGGGGGAGTCTAGCCCGCGGCCTGCGGAACAGGACCGCCTGACTTTTCTCGGGATTTACCTCA
This sequence comes from Lacanobia wlatinum, assembly GCA_947578705.1. Taxonomy (NCBI): domain Eukaryota; kingdom Metazoa; phylum Arthropoda; class Insecta; order Lepidoptera; family Noctuidae; genus Lacanobia; species Lacanobia wlatinum. The sequence goes on from OX388046.1 coordinate 20,956,568, forward strand.
ATCCTCCATTTCCGAAACCAACCGCCTAGGCGGTTGGCGGATCTTTGGAGGTGAAGAGATATGGATTTACCACTCTTGCCAGAGTAGTAAACGGCCGTGTCGTCGGCAAAGAGCGCTAATTGCGACTGGGGATCGGGGGGAATATCGCTGGTGAACAGCGTGAAAATAAGAGGCGACAGCACACCGCCTTGCGGTACGCCGGCGCGGATGGGGCGGGGGGTGGAAAGCGCACCTTCGATACGGAATCGAAAGGTGCGGTTCGACAAATAGTCTCGTAAGATGAGCACGAGACGATCTGGCACCCCGAGTTGATATAGCTTGTATATCAGACCGTTGTGCCAGACCTTGTCGAAGGCTTTCGCTATGTCGAAGAACAGGGCTCCCGTCATCAAGCCGCGTTGATAGCGGCCGTTGATATGCTCAACGATGCGGTAGACCTGTTGGACGCACGAGTGAGTGGCTCTAAAGCCAAACTGCTCGTTGGGGATGAGACTCTTTCGCTCGACGTAATCCTTGAGACGCTTATAGATAAGCCTCTCGTAGATCTTGCCGAGCGAGCTGAGCAGACTGATGGGGCGGTAGGAGGACGGGGAGGATTTGGGCTTACCCGGCTTGGGAATGCCGATCACGATAGCCTCTTTCCACTGCTGCGGAAACATGTTGTTGGACAGAGCGCCATTGAAGATGGCGGTCATCAACACGATCAGAGTCTTGGGAAAGAGTCGAACTACCCTGTTGGTAATGGCGTCGCGCCCAGGGGCTTTCCTGGGTCTGAGTTGGCCGATGATCTTCTCCACCTCGTCCGGAGTGACGGGAGGGAGAGGGTCGTCGGGGTCCTCGACGGGAGAGAGGGAGGTCCTACGTTCGACCTCGGCGTCCACCTCGGCGAGGTGGGCCGGGTCGACTGGGTTCGAGCTTGGGGAACACTGGGCCTCTAGACTGTCAGCCAGGCATTCGGCCTTCTCGTCGTCGTTAAACGCGAGAGTGTTATCGGGGCGGATGAGGGGGGGCATGGTGGTAACCTCGGAGGCGCGTAACTTCCTCTGAAGCTCCCAAAATGCGAGGTGGTTGGGCTGGAGATCACTGAGCATCTGATCCCATTGCTTGTCACGAAACTCTTTGATGCGATTGCTTACTTTACGCTGTAAGTAACGCATAAAAGCCTTGTTACTAGCACAGGGAAAAGAGCTGTAGGCACGGACGGCCGCATTCTTCTCGGTCAACAGTTCACGCACATCGTCCGGGAGTTTCCAGCGACGGTCGTCCGTCGCCGGAGCCTCCCTTGAACATTCGTCCAGGACTGACTGTACATGTTCCGTGAGCGAGCCGATCGCGGCCGCCGCGTCGGCAGCTGACTCTATGTGATCTGGGATTTTATCCAGGTGATGTGACGTGGTGACTTTCAGTTTTTCACTTACTTTGCGCCAGTCAGTGATCACTCTGGTGGGAGGAGGTTGGGAGGGGTCGGGAGGACCGAATCTGGGAGTGAGCTCCAGAATAACCGGTCGGTGATCCGAGTTGAGCTCGTCCACCGCCTCCACAGAATGCAGACGTAAGTTTACATTCTTGAGGAGAGCGATGTCGAGCACGTCGGGTCGCCAGTTAGGTTGGTGAGGGTAATGAGTAGGATGCATCGGAGCGATGACATCGAAGTTGAGGGGGCTGCTGAGCTCGAACAGAGCTCTGCCTCTGGGATTAGCCGTGTGGCTATTCCATGAGGGATGTTTGGCGTTGAGGTCCCCCGCCAGAAGGACGGAGTCACTCAAGCCAAGAAGAGTTGTGAGGTCATTTCTGAGGGAGGGGCCTATGGGAGTGGTGGTGGGAGGGTCGTAGACAGAAATGACCGTGAGGGGTTGGTGGCCTGTCATGCCGAGCCGACAGACAGAGACCTCAAGCTCGGTTAGGGTGGCGGGCGGATCCATGGGGATGCAGTATAGGGACGATTTGTAATATATGAGAGTTCCTCCCCCATGACATCGGGTCCTGTCGTTGCGAACTAACCGATAGTTCGCAATTTTAGGATCCCGAAGATGGGGCTTGAGGAACGTCTCCTGCACCAGAAGCAGATCTATGCGATGGTCGCGGAGGAAATTGGCGATCTCATCGCGTTGGCCTGAGAGGCTGTTGGAGTTGAAGTACCCTATCCGGAGGGACTTCGGCCTAAACCTACATGTTATTGCGGGGGACTTAGCCATGGAGACGTTCGTAAAGGCTAATGAAGTGAACTACATCACTGAATTCACGGTATACGGCACCGTGCTCAGTGATGTTAGAGGCCTTCAGAGCTTCAGTCATAGCCACAGCTCTGGGGGAGTAGAAGGCCTTGTAGAAGGCCATGTTAATATGGATGGCCATTTCAGGCGCATTCGCGGGAATAGGGTGGGTTGGGACTTTGGAAGTAGCCTTTGGTGGTGGGGGGGGAGGAGTGGCTGCCTGAGGGGCGGCTGCTCCGACGACGGCGACCGATGGTCGGGGGAATGGAGGTATGGCTACATCCATGAGGGCCGGGATGGCCGGGGAGGGCTTTTGGGCCGTAGGGGCCTGGGTCTGGGTAGGCGCTGGTCCGAGCGCCGGGAAGTGAGCCCTATGGTTCAGCGCGTTCCAAGGGCTGGGGCGCTGAGGGTATAGGGCCACTGGGGGTTGGGTCGTGGGGGCTTCCCTCTGCTGGCGAGCGTTTGCACGCTTTGCCAGTTTGGGCGCAGACGATTTGGGGGCCTTGGGACAACCACGGTAGTTAGCCGGGTGCCCAGCCTCCCCGCACAGCACACAGCTGGGCGGGTCGGCGCATTGTGTGTGGTCCTTAGGACGGGGACAGTCAGGGGTGCCGTGGTCGCCCAGGCACTTGACGCAGCGCGGCTTGCCGAAGCAATTGCGCTGTGAATGGCCATATAGTTGGCAGTTGTGACACTGGCCAACTATACCGCTACGACGGGGCTTTTCCATCTTCAAGCCCTCTAGGAAACAAATCTTCGAGATTTTGAAGATGGGGTGGTATTTATCGTCTGTTGGATTACAGACGATGAGCACCATATTATATGGTGCTCCACCACGGCGGTGCATGCGGTGGACCGCAGCGACTGGGATTTCTTGACGTTTGAGATCATTACTGATCTCTTCAGGGGATATGGCGTGAGGGACGTTCCTCACTACCACGCGGACTAGGCGTTCCTCCTCGAAGGCGAACGAGTGGAAAGGTACCTTCCTCGCTACAAGGAGTTTATGCAACTCCCTGTAGTCCTGGGCAGAAGGCACCTGGACCTTAATTCCATTTCCCACAGCACGGGCGTGGGAGAATTGAATTCGGCGCTCGTTACAAGCGCCCGAAACCTCCGTCCACTTCGCCGCTTCATGAATGAAGAGGGGTGGCGGAGGCTTCGACTTCTTGGCGAGCGCCGGGTCGGACTGGGTGGCCGGGGGGGCAGTGGCCATCGGGCTGGGGGGACGAGACGCCTGCTGGGAGGTGCTGGCTTTGGGGGCTGCGGAGGTCGTGGCAGCGGGGGAGGGAGGGGAGACAGTTGGGACTACTGTCTTCCTGGCTTTGGGGGCGGACTCCTGAGCGGCAGAGCTTTTCTTCTTCCGCTTACCTTTACCCACAAGGGTAAATTCGGCGGAAGAGTCTGAGGTACCTGAGTCGTTGTCGGTACCGGACTCGTAGTCCATGGGGGGGGGAGTGGGGGAGTCTGGCTCTAAGGTGAGCGGGGCACTCTCGAGGACGTCACTGAAATCAGTGACGTCATCGTGAGTTGGAGAGGGGGGGGAGGGGCCCTGAGGGGGCACGGGGGAGAGTGACTCTCGCGGCGGTGGGGAGCTAGTCACATTGGGCTGGGAGTTTTTAAGGCTCTCCAGCCTATGCAACCTATAATTGACGATGCGGACCAACTCCTGATTGGGGTGGTCCTCTATAAGTCTTTGGACGAGATCCCAAAGGATCGCGTCCACCTCCTTAGGGGGAGGCATTTTGAAGATTAGGGAGGGGAAATCATATGCCTTAGGGGCAGGGGGGGGGAACCTAATCCTAAACTCCTATCAACCTAACTCCCCGGGTGGGAGTTCCCGGGGATGTGTACCCTCCCTGTCGGGTGTAGACAGGGAGGTGAGTACCTAAGGTGTGCCCTAAGCTTGTGATCTCGCTGCCAATCTTATTGTGCAGCGAGTCCCTATGGGTCTTGCGACCGACCGACGAAGCTGGAAGAGAGCGGGGTTAAGTGATTGGTCGCGACTAGGAGGCCCCCCAAGGCCGCGGGTCCAATACCCTTCCGACTTGACCTAGGCCCTGAAGGGGCTAGGTCGGTGTGTCGGGTCAACACCCACTCGGCTTCGTTGGCACCGAAAGGTTTCCACCGAGTGACCACGAGAAACGTGGATTTACCCTGAAGGGGTCACCACGTTTTTGACAGTACCCGAAACGGAAACAAGATATCTCTCGGCTGCCTTGAGAAAGGCAGCGTCGGATCAAAATGTGTAGTCAGCGACCACAGTGACGTCACGGCGAGCGGGACGAGCAGCGAGCGAGCGAGCAGCGATGAGTCACGGAGCAGACGTCCGTCACGGTCGGGTGGCGCGCGCGGAATGATCGGCTGCGCACACGCCGGTGGTCGTGTTTTATACAGGCCGGCGGAGCTCGGTGGCGCACGGTGGGGCGGCCGCTTACGGGGAAGACACGCCCAGTATGACGTGTAGGTGGTACCGCGCCTCGAGCGCTCGGGTGTTGTGGATTATATTGTTACATAATTAATTTTAAAAGTAATAAAAAATAAGCATGTATTAATTCGTAGATTATTGCCACAAAAAAGTATAAAGTAAAAACTTTTTAACAAAAAAATTAAACCTCCGAAAAAACTGAAAAGCAAAAAATAATAAACCTTTCGGAGGTCGGTGTTTTTGATTGTTTCTTGGTATTTTAACACCGACTTCCGAAATTACCCAAAGTTATTTTTTTGTAAAAAGGTTTATTATTTTTTTGCTTTTTACATATGGGTTTGAAAAATCTTGCTTTTAGAGGGAGAATTATAGATTCGATGCTTACAGCGCTTAAAGAAGCCATCACGATCACTCGCGATCATCGCGTTCGCTGTCATCACGATTCTATACCCATTGTACTAGGTATTTAAAGTAGTATTTAAGTTGACAAGGTTAGTTCTATTCGTGTTCTTTCAAAAAAACCAGCCAAGTGCGAGTCGGACTCTCCTACCGAGCGTTCCGTACAAATTTGTAGCTACAAAATACTTAATCAAAGACTATTTTTTAAAATAATTTAATTACAAATGTATAGTTTTCAGACTTTTCCCTATACTTGTAGTATAAGACGGTATTACTTTCCATATTTCATAGTTCGAGGTCAACGGGAAATAACCTATACATTTTGATTCCCTTGAGAGTAAAGAAATATACTTTTTTTGCGGCATAAACGACCGTATCTTTTTTTACGTTATCTTAGAAGTTTGATTTTTTTTTCACAGCTGCAAGGGGCCATAGACTTGAGTATATGGTTTTTATTTCAACTCGATACCTCCACGCGTTCCCGAGATAAACGGTCTTGACAGACAGACAGATGGACAACAAAGTGATCCCATAAGGGTTCCGTTTTTTCCTTTTGAGGTACGGAACCCTAAAGATTGATTATTCTTTCAAATTTTGAATTCTTCAAAGCAAGAGTGAACAGTCATCTGCTGGGCACGCTCGCTCCATCATAGACCTCATCCACCGCTTTCCATCAGGCGTGAATGAGGTCAAGAGCAAGCCTATTCCTAAATAAATAAAAAATTAACGAAAAAAGCGTACTGTCAGTCCTTTTACATCTGTAGCCTGTGGGTTAACTATACGCAGCGGACATACAGCGATCTGCGCGTTCAATACAATAACGCATTCCGGGTGCTGATGGGGCTGCCGCGCCACTGCAGCGCCTCCGCGATGTTCGCGGCGGCTGACACAGACGGCTTTGCGGCCATCATGCGCAAACGGTGCGCTTCTATCATGCGCCGCACGCGCGACAGTCCCAACACCATCCTGCGCGCGCTGGCAGACCGGTGGGACTCTCCGATGCTGGCTCGCTGGATACGGCTGCACGCAGTCATATAGTGATTTGCCACCATCATCGACGAGTCCACCTGGATCCACTCAATTAGTCAGAATATTATTACTAACATTAGTTTTAAGCAATTTTACTAACAAATATGGATCCGGACCTATCTGAAATAAATGATTTATTATTATTATTATTAAAATATAGTGTAAACAGTATATTTTTGGAAACTTATGATTCAGAAACGCACATAATTTCCCTGTTGTTGTTGTACTACTATATTATAATGTTAATTTCTTTGTTTTGTTATTTTCAGGAGCATCAGACAACGCAGCATTCTGTGCAATAATGGCAGAAGCGCTGACGAAACTGTCACGAAGGAAAGAGAAGCTAAAACGAAACATTGTGTTCTTATTCAATGGAGCTGAAGAAAACGGGCTACAGGTAAATTCGATTTATAACTCAATAAATTGCACGATAAGGTTGAAATTCTTATGTGGCCAAATTTATTTAGGATTGTCACTCAAAAAAGAACTAAGATTACATAATGCTAAAGTAGAAAGTTGAACATCATCACCATCATATAAGTGTCGGCTTCCAGTCAAACAGGATTAAGCTGAATACTCATAGTTTACGCGGAGCAGCTGCCTACCAGACCTCCACAACCCATTAACTGGGTAACACGGTACTTCTTGGTAAGACTGGAGTCAGATTTACTGGCTTCTGACAATTCGTAACGACTGCCAATGATCTACAAATGACATCCGGGACCAACCAAAGTTTAAAGTTGGACGGATGAAAAAAAATTATAAATTCTGAATTGAAGGTTTTTTTTGCAGGAGGAATTATGCACTGCACTTCAAGATATTTCCTCCAACAAACAAACATGCATATGACGCCTTTATAATTTTAATTCATTAATTACTTTTTAATAACTTAATTTTATCCAATATGTCAAGTTTTAAATGTCATATTTATAAAAGTATATTTACTAACTCTTATGCCGTATGGTGTCGGTCGGTGCCGTATGGTGCCGTAAAAGAATAACACCATCCCATGACTTCCCGTGGGTGTCGTAAGAGGCGACTAAGGGACTCACCAGAGAATGGGCAGCAGCGTTCTCTGTAAAACTCAACACCATACACTGCGATCGCCAACCCGCCTGCCAAGCGTGGTGATTATGGCAAACGCCCCCCTTCTTGGGGGAGGCCTATGTCCAGCAGTGGACGTTTTTCGGCTGATATGATGATTATAATGAACACCTACTGTGGGCCAAAAGTTGTCTTTTATGAATAAAATATTATTATAATATGAGTTTAAATAAAAATCACGAGTTTAAAACACCGCCATTAACTTATCGATAAAATCTACAACGCTAACGTTTTTACAATGTATCAGATAAAAGTTTATTACGAACTACTAATATAATAAAGCATCAATGTAGTAAATTCTTAGCGATACGATACAAACAATATAAATCATTTTTTATATCCGGGTTGTAGAAGGCGTTATTTATTACAAACACCTGTAATCGGCCTTCGTATTCCTGGTAAAAATACAAAAAATTGTCTTATGCCCGGTTTTTAAGGTTTTATCGGTCCCTTAACGCTTTTCGTCATAAAATCATTTGTTGGTTGGTGGTTAACGGACAGATAAACGACCAATAATGAACCGTCACTCGTGCTTTACAAGGTTCATTTTAAAACCAGCATTAGTCAGTCTGACATGTCGCTAAAATGGACCTTTTTAGTGCAACCGTGAGACACACTAGTTTCTGGCGTACCCTTTTTGTTTGTTATTTCTAATTCTATGTACCGTGCGTGTTTCATATATGTGCTAAAATTATTCATTCTTTCTTTCTTTCTTCAATAAAAACCTCAGAAACCAATTATAAGAATAAGACAATTTTGAGTATTTCTATGTAACACGGCAACGGTAAAGCTACACAATGCATGTAAAATAGTTCGTTTTGATGCAAGTGAGCAAGCTTTGTTACTGCAGCCGAAGTGGAATAGATACCCGAGATGAAGGCGAGGCCTTTATGGAGCCGAGATAATTTTTTATAATATCTTGTTATAGCAACAATATAAATACACACTGAAAATTTCAACTGTTTACCTATTACGGTTCTTTAGATACAGCCCGCTGACAGACAGACGGACGGACTGATAGCGGAGGTTTAGTAATGGGGTTCTGTTGGTTACTTTACTCGTCCCTAAAAATAAAATTTCATAAACATAACTTTGATAGCAGATGCGATTGCATTAAGGCTTTCGTGCTTTGGAAAGCACATCATACTTAGACCGTTGACAGTTTTACAGGTGGTCAGAAGACCGAAAGCCAGACTACCAGTTACCAAAGTGTAAGATACTATTGCTAAATTAAATAAGGCTGGAAGCCAACCTCGATAAAGTTGGAACACGTCTCGGATGAATTGCAATTCCGCAATTGACCTGCGGGTCTAAAAATGCCTCTTTAGCAGAATAATATTAACCACACAACAATCTGTCAAAATTCATTTTCATCTTTATCGCCAACGCAATCGGGTCAGGGTTGATTGGGAACATTTGACAGTGACGGGTAGCTTGATGTACTTTCTGCTTTAGAGGTATGCGGAACAGAGAATAAAGTCCCGCAATCCTGCGTTGTAAAGGGTGGATCCTCCGACCAGACGGTTGTTGTGCCTAGCGGGCTACTACCCGATAGTTAATATTCGGGCTGATGTATGTGTTCAAATCGCACGGTAATTCTGCTTGCGCGATGCAGGTTTTTAGTTCGCTGCTAGTTGGATAGATTTATTTATTTATTTATTTATTTATTTATTTATTTATTTATTTATTTATTGCATTCATGTCGTTTACAAGGTCTTGTTACAAATAGGTATAAGTTTCGTACATGAACCCTGCTAGGGCACCGCAACATTTTATGTAGATGGCGTCGCGGTTCTTTTTGCTCCGATGTAGATTCGCTTCGTTGGTTTTTTTTGTGGCGGCATTGATGCCGCTACACTGCTTCTGCTAGAGTGGCCTTTTTAGATCCCCTGTATTTTTGGTGTCAAAACTTGAGTAATCAATCAATCAATCTAAGTATATAAAATTCTTCCGTTACTGACGGATTGAGTGACGCACAACCGAAACTACTGATCGTAGGAAGCTGAATTTTGGCATGTAGGATCCTTGGGGAGTGTAGGATTTCCCGAAATTCCTACGGGAACGTCGCGGGCAAAAGCTAGTAGGTATATAAACTGTTTATTTAATTGTTTCCAGGCCAGTCATGCCTTCTTACAACACCCCTGGGCGAAGGGCGCCACAGCAGTTATAAACTTAGACGCGGCGGGTATGAACGGGAAACCTACTATATTTCAGGTATTTTTTAAAATCTTATATTTATTTAGGTTTATTCTTCACAGGGTAAAAATAAAAGCTTAAAAAAGCTCCAAAGAGTTGAGCATTGACGCCGAGTTGCCAGCCTGTCGGTTTTCTATCGATGACACTTCGGGGAGTGAGCTTCGAAATTGCACTTTTGTTGTGCACAACAATTTGCACAACCGTCAAGCTCGTTCCATCATTGAAAACGTACGGTGATGCGCCGCCGGTACATGTGGACATCCCACCCATTCTCACAAAACGTTTTGTAAATACTTTCATTGTGCGTACCTACAGCTAAGGACGAAGCACACTTAGGTTAGGAATAGGTTGCCTAGAAGTAACCTATTTACTCCTGACTTAAAGACTCCCAGGTTGTAGCTATCAGGAAACACAGACTCCGGCAGGGAACTCCACTCCTAAGCTGTACGCACTATGAAAGCATTCCCAAAACGATTTGAATCTGGGGTAGGTCACAATGTAATTCCTAAATAATCTTCTATGGAAGGCGTCAGATAAATGTGCAATAATGGTCATTGACCCACATACATTTATTGATTTTCTTGATAGCAAAAACAGACATAATGATAAATGATAAATGATAAATGATATTTATTTTGCAAATAGGTTACAAGTAACTCTTTTACACGTCAATTTTTTTTTTGACGTATTTATCTAGATGAGGCCGGATGTTTCCTAGCTGACTACCCTGAGAAGAAACACCGAAACAAACTCAGAGGTCACAGTCTCTTTTGAAGTCCATACAATTGCCAATAACATATGAAAAACATGTAGGTTAAGGTCTGAGGTGGCCTTTTGAGGAAAGCACCACGCAGGTTTGAGTGGGCTTGTCCAGACAGTGCAAGCCTTTGTCAGTAATCGTGCAGCTCAACTCAAAACTTTGAGGAGCTCAACGAACCGACGAACAATACCAAAGTAAGGACATTTGGGTAAGCCGCATAATATACTCAAACTGCCAGACAGTCATGAAATCAATCCTTAAAATAACGACCTACATAGTCCTCACACTTACAATACATTCTTTTTTTTAAGAACCATGCAGATTAGTGTCTGAGATGGTCTTTAGAAGAAAGAACCACACAGATTTGAGTGAACCTGTCCAGTCAGTGCAAGCCTTTGTCAGTAGTCGTGTAGCTCAACTCAGATCCACATAGGAGCTCAACAACTCGACGAACAATACCAAAGAAAGGACATTTGTGTAGGCCGTACAAAGCACTCAAACTGCCAGACAAACATTAAAGTTACTCAATGAAATAAAAAATAATCCACATAGTCCCCATTCATAATAAAAATAATGATAAATTTAATGTCAAATTGTATATGAAAAATTAAATTAAAATGTCAAATTGTATATAATAAAAAGAAAAATGTCAAATTGTATATAAAAAAAAATTGTACAAAAGTCAAATTGTGTATAATAAAAGAAAATGTCAAAAGTAAAACTAAAAAATTGATAAAAAAATAAAAAAAAAAATGTCAATGTATAAACCAAGCAAATAAATATACATTGACAATAATAATAAAAACAGAGACTGTGCAAGTGTATTTCATTGGAACAGCTCAATCCCAAGCCTTTTTGTCTTCAAGATAATCTTTTATGGTGTAAAAAGCCTTCTGGCAAAGTTTACGCTTTACAAATGCTTTGAATTTATTTATGCTTAGATCTTGAATGTGACTTGGAAGTTTATTATAAAAGCGTATACATTGGCATCTAAATGAGCCCCCTATCTTTTTAAGCCTGGTTACAGGAACAACAAATTTATGTTTATTCCTAGTATTAACATTATGTATATCACTGTATTTTTTAAACATTTTAATATTTTTATGGGCATACAAAATATTTTCATAAATAAACTGAGAAGGGACAGTCATTATATTTATATCTTTAAATTTATCTCTGAGGGAGTATCTAGGACTTAATTTATAAATTGAACGAATAGCTCTTTTCTGCAAAACAAAAATTGTCTGGATATCGGCAGCATTCCCCCATAATAGAATACCATACGACATGACACTGTGGAAATAACTAAAGTAAACTAAACGGGCTGTTTCTAAATCAGTTAAATTTCTAATTTTTCTGACAGCGTATGCAGCAGAGCTAAGTTTTTTCGATAATTTATCTATATGTGGTCCCCACTGAAGCTTAGCATCTAAAGTTATGCCTAAGAACACAGTAGTATCTTCAGGAGTCAACTCTTTACCCCTTATTAGCACACTAGTATCCACTTGCCTAACCTGAGGCATCGTAAACCTAATACATTTAGTTTTTTTTTCATTGAGATTTAAGTTATTAACATTAAACCAGTGTACTATTTTTGAAAGAACGTTATTTATATCGTTAGTAACCGGTTGCTGACGTTTAAGTTTAAATAAAAGTGAAGTGTCATCTGCAAACAACACTATTTCTTGACTATCCTTTATGAGGTAAGGCAAGTCATTAATATAAACAAGAAACAAAAATGGGCCAAGAATTGAACCCTGGGGGACACCCATTGTTACGGTACAGCCAGGAGATCTTTTCCCGTTCACGTCAACTCTCTGGATCCTATCACTTAAGTATGAAGTAATAAGATCCAGTGAGGAGTTCCGGATCCCGTAGTGGTGTAGTTTCCTGATCAATGTTTCATGAAAAACACAGTCAAATGCCTTGGATAGGTCGCAAAAAATTCCCAGGGCATCGCATTTGTCTTCCCATGCATTATAAATATGTCTTAAAAGTTCAACACCGGCATCAGTTGTTGAACGACCCCTTGTAAAACCAAATTGTTTGGTATGTAGAAGTTTGTGTCTGTTAAAAAATCTTTGCAACTGCTCTAAAATAAGCTTTTCAAATATCTTACTAAAGGTGGGTAGCACTGAAATAGGTCTATAATTAGTGGGGTCAAATGTACTACCCGCTTTAAACAATGGTATTACTTTACTATGCTTCATTAGGTCAGGAAACTCACCACAATCAATACAATTATTAAAAATAAGTGCTAAAGTAGGAGCCACAATGGTAATAATGGACTTTGCAACGTCCACTGAATTATCCCATAAATCTGCAGTCTTTTTCACATTCAAACTGTTAAATGTTTTAATTATATCTGTACCAGTGACATGTTGGAAACTAAATTCGGAATCGCAAACTTTAACATTTTCTTTAAGCAGAGACTCTGCTGCAGTGGGTGATGAGTTCAGAGATTTTGTTGTTAAAATAGGAATCTTTGAAAAAAATTTTTCAAAAGCCGAGGCAACCTGGGAGTCAGAATTGATTACAATGTCATTAATTACAAGGCTGTAGTCACTACAACGAGGTTTTGACCTTCCTGTTTCACTATTAATAATATTCCACGTTGTTTTGATTATATTATTACTATTTTTAATCTTATTACTCAAATAACGCGACTTTGCAATACAACAAACTTTTTTAAATAATTTTGAATAATTTTTAACATAAGAATTAAATTCAGCCGTATTTACATGGGCTCTTTCATCATACAATTCATAGAGCCGAGTTCTACTTTTATGAATACCTACCGTAGCCCATTCACTGTAAGATACATTACTGCTAACCGAGATGGTTTTAGGTATAAAAGTGGAATTGAAATGTTTACAGTACATGTGAAAAAAATCCTCATATGACTTATTAGGATTATTTAAAGTAGTCAAAACTGGTAAATTATTGATGATTTTGGTTTTGAAAGTTTCCAAACGAGTTATAGTTCTTGGGTTAACAGTGATATATTTTGTAGCCACTTTGTTGTTTAGGTTTTGGAAAGTAATTATTTGCCCACTATGATCAGAATCTAGTAAATTTATAATTTCTTTGTGACTTGGTACAAAATCTGTAAAAATATTATCTATGCATGTGGCACTCGCAGGGGTTATTCTTGTAGGCTCCAAAAATAAGTTAACAAGATTGTAGGACTGAAACAGACTAATAATTTTGCTGCTAGAACCTGAGTTTTCTAATAAATTAACATTAAAATCACCGCAAGTGACAATATATTTGTTTGAATTACAAATCTTGTGTAACACTTCATCCATTACCTTTTCAAAGCAGTCATACAATCCTGAAGGGGGTCGGTACACACTTAAAACAATGAACTGCTCCAATTCTATACAGGCTATCTCAATTGTTCGCTCAACAGATAGGCTTACAATATCCTTCCGTTCTTTGAATTTAAGTTTATTATGAACTAAAATTAATGAGCCACCACGTATGGCATTAATTCTGCTGAACGAACTACCAACCTGGTGATTACTAAAATTGAACATGAACTCATGGCTTTTAAGCCAATGTTCTGTGATACAAAGAATATCAATATTGTTTAAATTTATAAATAATTCTATTTCCAAATCTTTATTCATGAATCCTTGAATGTTTTGGTGCACCAGGTTGATACAGTTTAAATCTTTTATTGGTTTGGTTGTTCCATCAAAATTCTGTACAATATTGCTAGAGATAGCCTCTGTTGTCTTATTTTCTAATTTAAATTATCAATAACATTAGAGTTTCTTGCCAAATTGTTGGCAGAATTATTATACATGTCAGTGCATTGCTCAATAGAAGCAACTTGTTTAGCCAAGTTCTTGGCTGTTATACAAAAATAATATGATAGCGACACAGCTATCCGTCTTTTAAAATAATTAGCAAGATAGTACCTGTCTACATGATATCTATCTTTTGTCAACACAAAACGATTTCCAATTAAATTATTAACATCTAATAAATGAAATACATTGCTATTATATGTCAGATTATGCAATGTCTTATTAATATTGAATCTAAGGTAATTTTCTTCCTGTGGCAAACTTTGGCTATAAGGAAATGTAAACAATATAATTTTTCTTAAGTTGAGGTTGCTTAGAGACCTATGATATTGCAGTAATTCTCCTTTGTTTAAATTAGCTCTATTACCAACAAATATTAATAATGTTGTATCCTGGTGAAAGTTATAATTAATAATTCTCTTCATGATATCAAATAGGGAGCAGCCAGGCATACAATAGTTGATAATTGAGTGCCCTGGATATTCATATTTCAACAAGTGACCCAGACCCTTTCCAATCTCATCACAAAAAATTATTATTTCATTATTTACTAATGGTTTACATTGGATTTTGGAACTAATAGTAGGAACTAGAAATTCAACACAAGGCTGCGGCATGGTGTTGTTGCATGTTGACAATGAATGGTCTGGCGTCTGTACATTAGTTGGTTGACAATGCTTACAGTTGGTTTTTTGTGAGGTTACCAGCTCATTCATAGCCAACACATATTCCCTCATAAGGTTTTCAGAGGTATTGTACTTGCATGTCATAGAACTTAGTTTTTCCTGTAAATGATTTAGTTGAGATTGCAACTCCTCTGTGTCAACTTTATACCTCCTAGTACTTTGTTCCAGGTTGAAAGAATACATATCTAATTGTTTCAATAAGTTTAACCTTTCCCTATTCAATTTAACATTTTTGATAAAAAACTTTTGCCTTCTAACCATTTTCTGCGTTTTGAGAATGTATCTGTTAATTTTTATATATTTTTTAAGTTTATTTTTACTAGTTACTACCCTCACTGTTTTTATTGATTCCAAATCATCATCACTAGTTAAATCTACTGTGTAAGAGGGGTTGATTAGAGGGGCCTTGGATGGGGCAATAGGCACCAACTCGCTAAATAAACTTTGGTTCAGGGAGGCTGTGATGTTAAGGTTAGTTGTCTCAAGTTGTGATATTTGACAATGAGCCTCCTGTAGCTGTTGTTGCAATAAGTACTTGTGATTAAGAGCTTGTTCATACTCGATGCTACACTGGCTGAACCCGTCCACTACAAGTTGGAGCCTATCCCGGGCTTCGATGGCCTCAGTGTATTGAGTGTATAACTGAGCCATCTCATTTTTTAACTGCCTATTCTTGGTGTGAGCTTCCAAGAGCACCTTTTCATTGTCATCCATTTCCTTAATCAGTTGATCACAGCACTCCTTGGACGCCTTTAATTCGCTCAAAGCCAGATTGAGTTTGGACTCTTCTTGGCGAGCATAGGCGCTACGCGTCATAGGCATGATTATTTGGAGAAAAGAGTGAAAAGAAATAAAAGGAAAAGCAGATTGTTGAAAAAAAAAATATATTAGTTAAAAGAGAATTAAGTAAGTGGTAAGTAGTGACAAATTACAGCGTTTAGTTATGAACGTAACAAGTTCTGTCATCAACTAACCAAGGTTATGTCTACGAAGTTCATTGAAATAAAACTGTAGCCGTATAGAAGTTTTGTTAAGAAAAATATGCTAAGCTACAAATGAATGGATCGTATACAGTATAATAGCAAGTAAAGTTTAATTATGTACCTGTTATCAAGATGACAATGGAAAAATTCACTTGAGCCGGTAACCTCTAAACTGTCACCGATTCACTTTAAGTTTTAACACTTATTTAAACTTTAATACATGAAACTAACACTTAATACACTTGAATATCTTATTTACTTGATGATTAATTGAAAATAGGTCTTAATAACAAAGGAATTTTATATTTAAAATTAAAATTACATAGGAGAAATTTGAAACAGCTGTTAGCTGTAGTGTTGCCACAGGAAAAAAAAAAAATGCTGTCCTGAATCGTCTTATCGTGATCTTTTACGCCCTCTTGTAATGAAAAACGCTTCATAAATTTATTGTTTCGGTATCTACGAAGAAATATTAGAGGAAGGTCAATGTACTTTATTGCAAGTTTATCTGGCGCCTACCATGAGTACAATTTCACAGGTGACAGACCCCCGAGTACTGAACGCCTACCACCGCTCAGCAGTGAAGCCGAACGCACAAGGCCTGGCTGAGTTCCTGTTCTCTTCAGGGATCATACCTTCCGACACAGACTTCAGGATATGGCGGGATTTCGGAGACATTCATGGTAAGGAGGTTTTTCCTGTTATCTTTTTAACCGACTTCAGAAAGGAGGTGGTTCTCAATTCGTCGGAACCTCTTTTTTATTTTTTTATTATGTATGTTCCCCGATTACTCAAAGATGCCCGGACCGATTTAGTTTTTGGGCCAGCCTCAGCCGCGATGTCGAGCGTTACAACCAACCCTCCGCGCCTACGAGATTCTAAATTACACTCTAGGAGTAGGGCAGACAAGACTGCGTGGAGTCAGATGTACAGCGATTCAATTCTGTCACTAAATCCTAATTTTTAGCAAATTAAGTTTTAGTGAACCTATTGTTTTACAATTTTTTTTAAGTAATTCATCAGTTATGGAAGAGATGTATATATATTGACTAGCTTTTCCTCGCGACTTCGTACGCGCATATCCCGTTTTTTCCCGTAGTAATTTCGGGAAATACTCTCTTAGTTGCTCCCCTACAAGGAACCTACATACCAAATTTCAGCTTTCTACGACCAGTACTTTTGGCTGTGCGTTGTCTGTCAGTCACCAGTAACGGAAGAATTGTATATGTATATTAGGATGATTATGCATTGAAGGAATAGAGCGTCTTATGTCACGGTCATCATATTGAATACCAAACACAACGAAGACTTCCAGAGTTTAAGAGATTTAACTCACGAGCAAAGCGGGGGAGTTTATAGAAGAATCCTGACTGCAGCGAGGGATTCAAGCTTGCTTCTATCCACGAGGGGCACTACTTTTCACACCTACCGCGAAATTTTTTTTCTAAAGCTGGTCCCAATGCAGTACATAACGTTCTTTCTCCCACAGGTGTGGACATAGCGTTCGTAAAGTGGGCGCACGTGTACCACACGCGCAACGACAAGCCGGAGCTGCTGCTGCCCGGAGTGCTGCAGTGCGCGGGCGACATGCTGCTGGCGCTGCTGAGGGAGACCGCCAATGTTGAGGATCTGGATGACCAGGTAAGGACACACAACGACAAGCCGGAGCTGCTGCTGCCCGGAGTGCTGCAGTGCGCGGGCGACATGCTGCTGGCGCTGCTGAGGGAGACCGCCAATGTTGAGGATCTGGATGACCAGGTAAGGACACACAACGACAAGCCGGAGCTGCTGCTGCCCGGAGTGCTGCAGTGCGCGGGCGACATGCTGCTGGCGCTGCTGAGGGAGACCGCCAATGTTGAGGATCTGGATGACCAGGTAAGGACACACAACGACAAGCCGGAGCTGCTGCTGCCCGGAGTGCTGCAGTGCGCGGGCGACATGCTGCTGGCGCTGCTGAGGGAGACCGCCAATGTTGAGGATCTGGATGACCAGGTAAGGACACACAACGACAAGCCGGAGCTGCTGCTGCCCGGAGTGCTGCAGTGCGCGGGCGACATGCTGCTGGCGCTGCTGAGGGAGACCGCCAATGTTGAGGATCTGGATGACCAGGTAAGGACACACAACGACAAGCCGGAGCTGCTGCTGCCCGGAGTGCTGCAGTGCGCGGGCGACATGCTGCTGGCGCTGCTGAGGGAGACCGCCAATGTTGAGGATCTGGATGACCAGGTAAGGACACACAACGACAAGCCGGAGCTGCTGCTGCCCGGAGTGCTGCAGTGCGCGGGCGACATGCTGCTGGCGCTGCTGAGGGAGACCGCCAATGTTGAGGATCTGGATGGCCAGGTAAGGACAAGTAAAAGCCCAGCTTGACGGCCCTTGAGTCAATTAAGAAACGAGACAAGAAGCTTATCGGCAATGAAGCCCTGGTCGAGTCAAAGCTACAAAGTTTTGAATATCGACGCCGAGTTGAAAGGTACGTACACGTTGTGGGAATACTTTCATTTTGCGTACAGCTAAGAAGTGGAATCCCCTGCCGGAGTCTGGGACAGTTAGGATCTCGATGACCAGCTCTTCAAGTATGTAGTTTGTTATATTGTCTTCGAACTTATTCTTACTAAAACCCTTTCTCAAATTCACTGTTGTTAGGAATAGTTTTCAATTTAGTCCATATTTTGTATGAAGTGTCACCGTTACCCGATGCCTGGACACGGACAGTACCAATATTCTAAGTTGAAAGGCGAAAGGCTATTCTCATTATTTCAAGCTAAAAGCATTAACTACTGTGACAAATTGATGTGATTCGTCCGTTTTGACACTTTTCCATAGCCCACGTTTTGATCTAACAGTGTAGCTGCTATTAAACCACGTCCCGCTCCAAATTTCACTAAACTACTTGCATATGCCAACCCTGGACAATGCTGGGTTTGTACGCGCCCTGAGGTGTATGTAATACGAAAAACTCGGGATAAAGTCTCAAAAACTGCCTCTACACTTACTTAATAATGTTGTACATAATATTCTGAAATTGTCCACAGATCGAGCCAACCGCAGCAGTGTACTACGACTACCTAAACGTATTCCTTGTGACATATTCGTTTACCCTGTCATACGTCGTAGATGTACTCATAGCGCTGTTTGGGCTAGCAACCGTCGCCTACTACGTCTGGATAGTCGGAGCTAGTGAGTATATTATATTTATAATAGTGACATATTCGGTCCTACGTTGTAGATATGCCTATAGCACTGTTTGGGCTAGTCAGCGTCGCGCAGATGTAGTATCTGGATAGTCGGGGCTAATGAGTATATATTTTATTTTATATTAGTGACATATTCGCTCCTCCGTCAAACATGTGCTCATGTCAATATTTCGGCTAGCCAGCGACGCAAAATTCGTGTGGATAATCGGGGTGAGTGAGTATAATATATGTATGTCAGTGAAATATTGATAAAAAGATGATTCCGTGCTTCGGAAGGCATGTTTAAGCCGGTGGTCTCGGCCGCCAAATGACGGTCGTCAAATAAACCATGTCAGAGGCTTTTGAGGCGGTTTAGAGACATGGAAAGCGGTCACCTCTTTCTGCGAAGCAGTAATGCTAGCGAAGGAGGAAGCTGAACGCGTGAGAGAGAGGGAAACCTCACGCCCCCCTCACAGCCGCCGCAACAGAAGAAGACGCCCCGGGCGTCGGGACGAGCAGGGCCATTCCCGGCCACCTACTGCGCGGGCCTGCGGACGGCGAGCATTGGGTGGCTCGCCGTCCGATCAGAACCAGGCCCGGCTCGACGGCGCGCTGTGTTCCACGCGCGCCTCAAGGAGCTGTCAGCATAGAACACGGGGCCCGCTAGGGGCAGTGCCTGCCGGGGTACAGGAATTTGTTCGAAAGAGTCACCGCGGCCCTGGAACGCGGCGGGCATTAGGAGGAACACGGATAGATTATAGTCAGTAAGAGTCTGACACTCCCTCCTGCTTGACCCACAGCGGGAGGAGTCATTTGACGATTTCCCATTCTAGAAAAAAAAGGGTCTTAGACCTTACTGCCCACACGAGAAGAAGAAGAAGAAGTGATATATTCGCTCCTACGTCACAGATCTGATCATAGCAGTGTTTAGGCCAACGTTGCGTACTACGTATGGATAGATAAGTCTAGTGAGTATAGATTTGCTCATAACACTTATACATATCACTTGTATCGTTCTAATGTCGATCCATGTTGCTTCCAGGGTGGTCAACAGTGCAGAACCTACTGTTCACGGTGTTAGGGCGCCTGGCCGCCGCGGTGGTCGGCCTGATAGTGGTCGCCATATGTGTGCTACTCATGGTGGCTACCACTGTGCAGATGAGGTTAGTACACATTCAGTACAGGAGTACCCAACTGATAAGGCGCGTCTTGGATCTTCGTTCACACAGAAACGAAAGTATGGCCCCGAAGATTAACGAAAGAAAGCAAACTTAAAATCAACCTTATTTCACTACTATAAGGTTCATACTACACTGCAGCTGTTAGTTCCGTCTCACTCGCGTCACACGCACGCCACGCGCGCTAAAATGGCGGCAGCTGCCGACCAATAGCGGTACAGGAACAAAAAGCGCGGTGCGTGTAGCGTGCAATCCATCAATAGCATTTCCCGCGCTTTGAAAATTCATCTTCTGCGCAGGTACATCGGTAAATATATATATATATATATACGGAACTGATATATATATATTTATAATATATATTTATATTTATATAGATATATATATATATCAGTTCCGTATCAGTTGGGTAAAATAAAAATGCCAGCATGAAACTACTCTGCCAGGGTAGCGGAATTTGTTGAAAAGAGTCGAACGTGGCGAGCATTATGAGGAACACGGATGGGTTTTATTCAGTAAGAGTCTGACACTCCCTTCAGCTTCATCCAGAGCGGGAGGAGTCATTTGATGATTTACATCCTTAAAAAAAAACATGTAACTGTCCCACTGTTGGGCAAAGTTCTCTTCTCGTGAGTCGATAGCTATTCTTCTTATACAAAGTAGGCACGAGTCTCCATCATACATACATAAGCGATGCGTCTTCGTATAAGTAATCGGTGTCAATATCAAATGTCAAAAAAAAAGGAAGAAGAAAAACAATGGGAAAATTGGTTATAAAAAGTGTTTATTTAAACCAATTGCAGACATTAAGTTTATAACTAGCTTTTTCCCGTGACTTCGCCCGCGTGATTATTCGATTTAATAAACATTTTTTTTTTCTTTCAATATATAATACCCTTTGTTACTCCTTATAACATCAGCTGTCTACCAAAGAAAATCACGCCAAAACAAATTCAGCTATTTTGGAGATTACCCGCTATAAACATAGGTACAGACAATAATAAAATGTATAAGTTATCGATATCGTAAATACTTTCATTAACGTTTTAAAAAGCTTTACATTTTTTTATTATAAATATAAATTTTACTTATAATAATGTAAAGAAGATTTTTTGTTCGTCGCTTCTGATTGCAAAAAGCGATTTTCCCGTACCGGGAATCGAACCCGAGCCTCCTGGGTGAAAGCCAGGTATCCTAGCCACTAGACCATACGGGAGATACAAGGTACGTCGAAATAGCTGTTCTTTTGCTACTTATTCGAACAGCTGTGCAAACATCTTTTTTTTAATTATCGTCATAATCACGATTTTATTGAATTCAAAGGCATCCAGATAGTTGACATTTACGTATTGAATACGTCAGAAACAATATACAGAACCGCTCAAAAGTATTTGATCACACAAAAAAATACTTATTTTGTATAAGTTTGAATCACTGACACGATTTCATAGAAATTTTATTATTTATTCGATTTTTTTTTTTTGTTAACGATGCTGTTTTTGTTTTTGGCTCATATATGTGTGAACCTTTGTAACAATGACGGCCTCACAAAATGAAAATGGGCAAATAGTTGTTAGGCTAGTTATAATCATACGGGCTGGCTCACTGCAAGCAATAACTAGCAATAGGATACCTATTAGTGCAGTTTTAGGGTTCTCGCCATCCCACAGGGTAACCAACGGAACCCTATTACTAAGCCTCCGCTGTCCGTCCGTCCGTCTGTCTGTCAACAGGCTATATCTCAGGGACCGTAATAGGTAGACAGTTGAAATTTTTACAGATTGTGTATATTTATTGCCGCTATAAATACAAATAATAAAAATTAAGGTTTATGGTACCCTTTGGCCCAAGTCCGACTCGTACTTGGCCGTTTTTTTTCATCCGACAGCTCAATGGCAGAGTTTTCATTTGATTACTAGCCGCGCAACTTTGTCTGCGTCACATTTTTCATTAATGCTTTGCTCCTATTGGCCGTAGCGTTATATAGCCTTCCTCGATAAATGGGCTATCCAACACTAAAATAAATTTTTACTTCGAACCAGCAGTTCCTGAGATTACCGCGTGCAAACAAACTTTACATAACGATATTAGTATAGATTAATACCCTCGAAACCCTACCCAACCCTTCTGGAACAGTCAGGTAAAATAGTGCTTCGTTGTGTTGGGATGTGAACCAGTGTGATGAACAATGCTTTGTTTAGCTACTACCTTGAGCTTTGATGGGGTTTAGTGTTTTTCTTTTACTATTCTGTTATATAAATTCAAGTTCTTTAAACTTAACAGACAGTTGTGTTACTGGGGAGTTTGTTGGCCACTTCTTCTTCCCAGCTAAAACACTAGGAAGTGGTGACGGGCTGGGCGATTTGGGGGACTGTCTTCATGTAAATTTTGACGTTCAAAAAGTGCTGATTTTCAGCCTAGTTTGAATAAATGCCTTTTGATTTGATTTGATTTATTGAAAGGCACGCGTTTGACCACTATTTCACCTGATGGTAAGCGATGATCAAATCGGGCCTTAATGATATATCCTTTGCCACTAACCAAATGTAAGTCTTTGGTCTCGGATTGGTTACAAAATTTAGATTATAGGTTTACAGAAAGTCTACTAAATACAAATTTAATTAGTACGATATAAGTTTATAACTTGCACCAAAACCCTCACACATACACATTGGCACACTACACCTTACACTCAACACTACACATACACAGACACTAACATCATACACTCTCTAAGAACCAACACATACACACAGCGCTCTGGTTGATTGTATTGTGAGGAGAAATAAATAATTTTGATTGATTGATTGATGATGTGGTCGAAGATAGAGCACGCTTGCCTAGAAGTAACCTATTCACTCTTGACTTAAATACTCCCAGGTTGCAGCTATCAGGAAACACAGTCTCCGGCAGTGAATTCCACTCCTTAGCTGTACGCACTATGAATGTGTTCCCAAATCGTTTAGTGCGTGTGGGTGGGATGTCCACCATGTACCGGTGGCGCATCGCCGTTCGTCTTGTGGTCCGATGATGGAACGGGCTTGGCGGAATTAAATTATGGAATTCCGTCGCACATTCCCCAAAGTGCAACCGGTAAAAAACCGACGTACCGGTAGAAAATAAAACAAGTAGTCGTTACAATGGTCGTTAGCGAATGTATTCGATTATTTTATACAGCGGTCGAGGGAAAGGGGGCAGGAACAAACGGGCCAATCACAGCGAGCTATCGCGCCACTTAGCTGTGCTGTGATTGGCTTACGATGACGTGATCGACTTGCGTTCGGATTCTAAGTAACAAGTGATAAGGACAGAAAAATGATGATTAACAGTATAACAAGAATGTATACAACGTGTTACAAAATAAACTTTTCTTTTTTTCATAATATGTATATTTAATATGTATGTATTTGTGTATCTATTTTAGTATATTGTATTGCTTTTTTTTTCTAAAAAATTTGTTAACTTTATATTAGCACCAAGTGCAACCCCATTTCGTGTCCAGGCTATCCCTATCCATTCCAGGTTGCCTGGAAGAGATTGCGGAATGCGATAAGGCCGCCAATTGTATATTTTTAGGGTTCCGAAAAAAAAGGAACCCTTATAGGATCACTCGGGTGTCTGTCTGTCTGTCTATCTGTCTGTCTGTCTGTCCGTCTGCCACAGCCAGTTTTCTCCGGATCCACTAGACCGATTCTGTTGAAATTTGGTACACATATGGAATTCTGTGACCCAAACACGGACGCGTTACGTAAATCATTAAGTTTTAGTATGGGGGTCAATTTTGGGGGTCAAACTAGAAAAGTAAAAAAAAAAGTTTTTTGAACAATATCGTGTGACATATCAAATGAAAGGGCTTACTGTGAGGGTTTTAATCATATTTTTTCATAATTTTAAATTAAATTGTTTTGAAGTTATTCAAGAAAAAAAAAATGACCATTCCCCCCTTATCTCCGAAACTACTGAGCCTAAAATTTTGAAAAAAAATGGAGATAATAGATCTTTACCTAAAGATTACAGGAAAACCTATTAGAAGTCTGTAATGTTAAAATAACATGTAATAAAAAAAAAAAATTCCTTCGGAACCTGTAGGGGTTCCCTACACTTAATGATGACGAAGGGACGGTTCTATGGGGATGATGATGAAATAAAACCGACCACCGCGAATGTCCGTTGAACACTGAAATATTGAATTAATGTACTTAAACAAATTACATTAAATTATAGTTACAAAATGCTGAGCGCACAGTATGCACGGCGGTGTGAGTCTGCAAAATAATGTGCGGTTTCGTACATCCTGCCCGCCCAAGTGGGCGACGACGCCAGCCATGATGATAACCGAAGCTACACTGACGTACAGCACAGTGTAGTGATGAATGTCGTGAATGCTCAGATCTGTAGACGACTGTTCCTTAACCTCGTCAATCTGAGCCCTTAATTGATTCCAAATGAGATGATGATCTTCAGCCTCAGTGAAGTTCTCTGGTACCGACGTTTTCATGATTTTGTTTAGTACGGACACCTCTGGGACTTCGATGTGATGATGAATATTGACATGATTGATGAAATTGTTGTGAGCATAAATACTAAAAGTCTCTCCTTTCAATGTGCAACCTTGACCTAGGGTAATAATCCCGTTGCCAGCAAGGTTCACCATTGTGATTCCGTCGGCGCAAATAATGCGAGTTTTGCATTCCGAGCAACATGTATACAACCAGCTGTTCGGTCTGTGCAATTTGATCCATTGCTCGTCACATGACGATTTTACGGAGTGGCATATTTGTTTTTCATTGAATATTTTGATTTCGCAAATAGACTGCTTCATGTTTATATTGTAGATGGGCATGTTTAATGAACATAACAAGATGTCGTTGGGAACATGAGTACATGATTGTAGGTCTGCTTCTGATAGAAGAAGTGCTGTATCCTTGCGCAGATTGTAGGCTATGAGCGGTACTGATGGAATGAGATGATAATATTGTGGTCCTCTCCCTTGCGGAATAGATATAATTTTGTTCAATTCAAACAGTTCGTTGCTTAGGAGTGGAACCTTGATTTCAATGATTAAGTAGTTGGAGAAGACTCTTGCTGACACCCGTAGTAAACGGTACAGATCCTTGACATTCCTCAAGTCCACAGGTATTGTAAGTTTACCATTCAGTTGACTGGAGATGGTGCTCAGCTGATACGATAACTGCTCCGGTGACAGCAAATGACTGTCAATGCGTCCGTGTGTGATGTCTGTTACGGTACTGATTAGCGTCTGCTGAATCCAACGAATATTTGAAAGGATTATTGATGCTGCTAGAGCTGATGAGGTGATATACGCGCTATCTTCATTTGCAAAGCGTACGTTATTCACCTCTGTTGATATATTTTGAAGTCGTTGTTTAATAAATGAAAATTGTTTATTCATGATGTCCTCGTTACGGCGTACGATGTTTAACTCTGATTCTAAGATGCTTGTTTGATTTTTTATAAGTTTCTGTAGGTGTTCTTCATTATGGCTGATCTGCTCGATGTCACCCTTATATTTTTCAGCAAACCTTTCGTCTAGTACACCGAATAACGAGTTGGCAATATAACCCACGCCGTTTACTAGGCCTCGTTTCAGCCTCTTCGGACTTTGATATTTAAGTAACATATCATAATGTTCAATTTCGCTTATTTCGTGCTCTAATTGATGCGTGATACTCTGATATTGTTTACTTACATGGGTGATGCATAATGACTTGATATGATTGACGTAACTCTTGATGTCAGCTAAGCCCTTCCAATAGGTCGTCATGTTGTAGTAGACAACTAGACGCCATTCGTCCTGGATGTACTGAAGATTGGATATTCTATCGAAGTATATGGCTTGGTTCTGATCTAATGACGTCAGATTATACGATTCATGATTAGGTATATTTTGCGCTGAAGTAGGTGATAATAACATGAAAAATAGTAGCAGGAAGCTGGTGAATAGGTTCTTCAACGAAACGTTGTTGCGAGGAATTCGCTTTCTCTTGCTTCGCTCGTCCGATTTGTTTTGATGGTTGATATTTTGATCCTGTGTTGTCTCCTCGTTTACTGGCAATAACACAAGTCTGGTGACAGGACGTTGAATGATATTATTTTTGGTTTTTAAGCTGACTACCCTTACATAGCCATCCTTTCCAGGATGAACCGCTTGAATACGTCCTAGCGAACATTTTCCGGGTGGCAAGTTGTCGTCCTTGATAAGGACGACGTCATCGATTTCGAAGTTCCTGCTTGGCTTACGCCATTTTGATCTAGCCTGCAGTTGCTGTAGATACTCGCTTGACCACCTTTTCCAAAGCTGTTTATTCATTGATTGGATAAGTTGCCACCTTGTTGACTGGTTTATGTGATCTGGATCAGTTTGCGGTCTAGATAGAAGCGGGCCGCCAATCAAGAAGTGACCTGGCGTAAGGGCGTCGTCTTCTGGGCTTTCTGTCAGCTGACAGAGGGGCCTTGAGTTCAGACACGCCTCGATTTGATATAGGAGTGTAGTAAACTCCTCGTAAGTTAGTTTCTGATCTCCGATGATACGCTTTAGATGATATTTGAGGCTTTTCACCGCAGCCTCCCAAAGGCCGCCTGCACTTGGCCATGCAGGAGCGTTGAAGTGCCACTTTATGTTCATGTCATTGATGTTATTGAAGAAATCGGTGTTGATAGTGGCTATGATGTCTTGATACTCCTTCTTTGTGATACGGTTGGCACCTACGAAATTCGTGCCATTATCGCTGTAAACGTGACTTGGTGTTCCACGTCGAGCCGAGAACCTACGAAAGGCTGCTAAAAATGCTGGAGTACTTAGATCCGAAACTAGTTCCAGATGAACAGCCTTGGTAGACAAACAAACAAACACAGCAATATATCCCTTAACGGTTTTGATTCCACGTCCCTTATTGGCCTTCAAATCGACGTGTCCAGTAAAGTCGACACCGGTATGAGAAAAAGGTCGTGACGGGGTGACTCGTGGCTGTGGAAGATCGGCCATGATTTGTTGATATTGTGTTTGACTAAAGCGCTGACACTTAACGCATGATCTCAACCTTCTTTTGACCGTACGGATTCCACTAATGATCCAATACCTGTCTCTGATGTATGAAAGTGTCAGTCGGGGGCCTCCGTGTAATGTGGTAATATGAGCCTGATCAATGATTAAATCAGTGAGACGACTATGGCTTGATAGTATGATAGGGTGCTTTGATGAGTCGTTGATGCGTGCGTTTTTCAGCCGTCCGCCCACTCTAAGGATACCGTGCACATCCATGAACGGATTAAGACATGCTATTTTGCTTTTAGGATGCACATGCCCCTTTTGATTGATAAACAATATATCTTCATGAAATTGCTTGAATTGGTCATCTTTGAGAATGACATTCAATGCATTGTCCATTTCTGATGACGTTAATACAGCTGTTTTTGGTGCGTGGTTGCCTCGTGATTGCGTAATGAAACGCGATATCCAAGCGATGATTTTTACAATGCGAGTTAAGGAACTGTAGTTCTGTAGAAACTCTTGTACCAATGTAATATGATTCTGATATAAAGCCGTGTTTACATTATGCTTTTTGGTCTCCAAATCTGGTGATTGATATGAGGTGATAGGGAGGGTACTTTGTTCGAAATTGGTTATCCATTTCGGACCCTGCCACCACAACGGATGGCTTGATAACTTCCGTGATGTCAGGCCCCGAGTGGCACAATCTGCTGCATTCTCTTCGGACCTCACGTGATGCCAACTTGATGATGGAATGATACTAATTATTTTGTTAATTCTGTTAGCTACGAATTGTTTCCACTTCTTCACGTCGCCTTGGATCCATCCTAAAACTATCATGGAATCCGTCCAGGCATAGATCTCCACATCTTGATTTGATAATGATTCCATGACCTTCTTGATAAGTTGAGATAGTAGTAGCGCACCACATAGCTCTAGTCGTGGTAATGATACCTTTTTTGCCAGAGGTGCTAACTTTGTTTTTGCTACAGCGAGCGTTGATGTGCTCTCGCCCTTACTGTTTTTAGCTACTACATAGACAGCACATGCGTATACCTTATCGGACGCATCACAGAATCCATGTATCTGATATGGTTGGTTTGTGTTGCCGAGATACCGTGGTATTATGAATTGATCTATGATGTTGAGATCATTCTTAATCTGGATCCAGTAATCTTGAATCGGTGGCGGAACTTCTTCGTCCCATGATAAATGTGATGAACTTGCCTTTTGAAAAAGCAGTTTTGCTCTGATTGATACTGGTGACAGCCAGCCTAAGGGGTCAAATAACTTCGAAATTTCCGAGAGTAGTTGTCTCTTTGTGACGCGTTTATCATGATTTTGTAATTGATTTTGAAAGCTAAAGCTGTCCGTTGATGAATTCCATCTTAGTCCAAGTGTTTTTCTTGTTTCCGAGCACCTGAAGTCTAAGGGGTTGTTGAGTTGATCTGGTGATAGATCTACCAGTAGGTCCGGTACGTTACTGGACCATTTTCGGAGGTTCATACCAGCTCCCTTCAGCATCTCGATGAGTTGATGCTGAAGCTCTTTAGCTTGATGAATGGTATTTGCTCCACTAAACAGATCGTCCATATAAAATGATTGACTTAAGGCTGACGCAGCTAGAGGATACTTGTCGGCATCGTCTATTGCCAGCTGTTTTAGCGTTCGCATCGCTAAGTGAGGAGCGGCCTTAGTACCGTAGGTTACAGTAGTAAGATGATATTCTTTGAGTACTTCTTGAGTTGATTGCCGCCAAATGATTGATTGAAGATGACGATCGGATTGCCTGATAAAGATTTGGCGGAACATTTTCTCTATATCTGCCGTGATAACATAACGGTATGTTCTCCAGGTTAAGATGAGTTTCATGAGGTCCCTTTGAAGATTTGGTCCACAGCACATGAGGTCATTCAGGCTTTTTCCTGATGTTGATTTCGCCGACGCATTGAAAACGACTCTAAGTTTTGTTGTTGTTGAATCTAATTTCATTACGCCATGATGTGGAAGGAAGAAGGCACGTTTTGATTCGTCGTCATTATTGGCCCTACACATGTGACCCAGTTGTTGATATTCAGACATAAATGATTTATAATTTTCTGCAAATGAATCGTTATTGCACATTTTTCTTTCCAACTGTTTGAATTGTGCAATAGCCTTTGGTTTAGATGAGCCAAGCTGATTTTCATATTCTGGTTTCATGGGTATGCCAACCTCGTATCTACCAGTTTCCAAACGACGAGTAGCTTGCTGATAAAACTCTTCGCAGTACTGCTCTTCACTGGTAAGACATGATGATGATGTTTCAACGTCCTCTATCTCCCAGTATTTTGATAGACCTGATAAGTCATTTGTAGCAATATGACAGTTAAATGTGCGTACATTGCCAGACAGAATCCATCCGAGTGCGGTCTGTTGCGCAATCGGAGCCTGCGCTGGTCCTTTGATGAGACCATCCATGATGATTTGCGAATAGATACTCACATCCAAGAGAATATCTATTGGCTTAGACACGTTGTATTCTGGGTCTGCTAATTGAAGATGCTGGATATGAGGCCATGATTGTTTTTTGAATGGTGCTCCAGGCAAGCAATTAGCGACCTTTGACAGAACCAGTGCTTCTGTAATAAAATGTTAGTCACCATAGATAGATTGACAGTCGATTGATACCCGTCCCTTGCTTTGCCTAGCACCAGCACCTATCCCTGATACTGACGCGTTGTAACGTTGACGCTGCAACCCTAATCGCTGAACAGCATTTTCCGATATTAATGATATTTGTGATCCCTGGTCTAGGAGTGCCCTAAGGGTCACGTAGTTGCCGTCGGAACTCTTGACATTGATTGATAGCGTGGTCAGCAATAACTCTTCGTCATCCCCTGCGACATGATTAACGTTAGATTGTCTATTTGATGATTTTGTTGACGAAGTGGTTATTTGAGATGATGATGATGAGGTTGCTTTAGGAGCTAATTTTCATGATGAGACACACGCTTCATGAAGTATTGTATGATGATCACCTTGACAGGTTTTGCAACGTTTCGTCGAAGTGCATTGATTGTCGTCGTGGCTGAATAAGCAATTTCGACAAATGTTTGATTTCAAAACCAATTTCAATTGTACATCTGATGTCATATTCATAAATTTTTTGCATGATAGCAAATTGCGGGCATGATTTAAATTGCACACAGTGCATTTCGATGTTTGCGTGATGATGGCCTGATAATTTTTGTTATTGAAGCCTTTATAATTGTTTTGCTTAGTATGCGATTGATTTGGGTTCCGTTTGCTTGATGATGAGGGTTCCTTATTATTTTTAATGGGCTCAAGAGCAGTAAATTTACTCTCGAGGAAAGACATTAACTCCTCCAGCTTTGGTAGGTCACGAGGATTCCTGCGTGCTTCTTTGTAAGCGGCACATGTTTCTGGGTCCAGTTTTTTGCAAAGTAAGTGGACCAAGAGCGGATCCCATGTATTCGTATCAACACCGAGATTGTGTATTGCGTGAATACATTCGGTTGAGGTATCATACAACCTTTTGATGTCTAATGAGGTTTGCCTTTGGATGTTGGGTTGGTTTAGGAACATTTCGATGTGATTCGTGAAAAGTAGTTGTGTGTTATTGTATCGGTGTAATAAGATATCCCACGCGGTATCGTAGTTTTCCGATGATATATGGAGATGGTAAATGAGACGCTCTGCCTCCCCCTTAAGTTTTCCCTTAAGGTGCTGCATCTTCTGAGCTTTCGTGATCGAATTGTTGTTATGAATTGTCTCAGTGAACAAGTCATAAAATGTTGGCCATTGGGTGTAGTTCCCGCTAAATGACGGTATGTCAATGTGCGGTGTGGACCTCTCTAAATGAGTTGTTGAGGAGATTTTCCTATTCAACTCTCTTTTTATGTTTTTGTAGGTCAATTCATGATTATTGAACTCCTCGTCGTATGATAAGTCACCTCCAGCTAGGATATGATCGATTTGCAAATGTTGCGCATCGATCATTGTCCACTTTGCTTGGATGTTTTTGAGCTCATCCTCAAGTTCCCATTTGTCTGAAATTTGATCAATTTTGATACCTTTGACCAGCCGAGTGAATGCCCTAAAGTTCGTGCGTTGCACTGATATTAGCTCGTCTAACTTGCCATCAGGTTGAGTTGATTTCTCGGATTTGCCGTAAGACGAAATGAGATTCCGTACAGTTTGATAGTTATCTTTGCCGTTTTTATACATGTCGTCGAGGAAATAGTCGCCTGCCACATCTTTATGCTCCAATATTTTCTTATGGTTTTGCTCGAACTCTCCCCAGGGGTTGTCTATCGTGTCTAAACGGTTCCTGAGGTATTCCGCAGTTTTGCGGGAATCTGAGTCCTTGCCGAAATTGATCT
Source organism: Lacanobia wlatinum (assembly GCA_947578705.1). Lineage (NCBI taxonomy): Eukaryota > Metazoa > Arthropoda > Insecta > Lepidoptera > Noctuidae > Lacanobia > Lacanobia wlatinum. Next base: position 20,987,932 of record OX388046.1, read on the forward strand.
TGATGGTAGTGAATTTGGCGATGATTTTCGATTGACGGGCAATAAGATTTTTCATGATGTAGGTAGGTAAAAGGAACAGTCTTACTTGGAAATATGATGATCCACGTGATGATGATGCTGATTGCGGACGCTGATCCTTCGCGCCTCCTGATGATGGGCTCCACGGAGCCTGATGATGATGATTTCACACCGTGATTTGCTTACCACAACCGTATTGTTGACCTAAGCCAAGTTGCTCTAGTCTAGGACGAATTAATGAATGAAAACAAAAGAGTTTAGTGAGTTCACTGGTTTGATCACAGAACCACGTTCGCGAGAGATCGCCACTTGAGCCGTGCGCGCGCTAGCTCAAAGTACCGCGACGAGGTCCTGATGCTTATCTCGAAGGACCAAAAATAAATGTAGGGGTTCCCTACACTTAATGATGACGAAGGGACGGTTCTATGGGGATGATGATGAAATAAAACCGACCACCGCGAATATCCGTTGAACACTGATATATTGAATTAATGTACTTAAACAAATTACATTACATGATAGATACAAAATGCTGAGCGCACAGTATGCACGGCGGTGTGAGTCTGCAAAATAATGTGCGGTTCCGTACAGAACCCTTTGCACGCGAGTCCGACTCGCCCTTTTTTAGTTTAAGGTTTCTGTGCAGGACGCCCTACATTTTGAAAGAAACAACGATGTAATTAGCTAACGATATATAGTATTAAGAGAATGTTTTAGTGTCTAAGTTAATTTAAATAGATCATAATCATTGTAATCAAAGTCACTAAGCTTAAGAAATGTTTAAATATTCACGAACAATTACTTACTTTGTTAAACAATCACCGCCAGTTCCGCTCTCGACAGGTTAGAACATGTCTGAACCTGCACAGACTTGCCGAGAGGACGGAGGGCTGTGATTGGTCAGGCTAAAATGATTCCGAAACAATATTAATTTTATTGGAAGACAAAATTGTGAATTATGTCGGCCCCGCCACTACTTGCGCCCACCTAGAGGGCATAGGTCCAGAACAATTTTGTATTTTGTGTGTTCCATTCTTCATTTTGTTCAGATTTTCGTAATGTAAATATAGTTATAAGTTTTTGTACCAAATAGTATTTTATAGTATTTACTCAGTTATCAGTATTCTAGACTTTCAAAACTTCAATAAATAGGGTTTTCAAGAGAATCGCGAGTTTTCTTCAAGAACCTTCTCCAATCCAGCGCACACGCGTGGGTGCCTAAGACCTAGGCCCTACACATTGGTCCTTCGAGAGCCGGATTTCGAGAAAATCACATCAAGAAGACTCCAGCGAGCATATATAGAAGAACAATGCCAGTTACGAGGTCTACGGGGAAAAGAGGCGGCCAGGCGTCGACTACAGTCACTGAACAGACTGAAACGGCTACTGAGACGACTACTGAAACCACTACAGAAGCTACGACTGAAACACGCACCACAGAAGCGACGGGAACAACGGCCGACACTTCAGAAGCGCCCGCCGCGACCGCATCCACAGTGAAACATATAGTGCCGCAACAAGACGCAACAAACGCAACTGTACATAAAGAAAGTGGTCGCCGCAGTAAACCTACGTCACAGAAAAGCAACAAGGAAACAAAAGCGCGCCGCATAGCCAAGGCCAAGGCGGAGCTAGCTCAAAAACAAGTGGAATTAGCTACCGCGCGCCTCGCTGAAATAGAAGCCGAATCAACAGATGAAGACCCATCCTCTGTCGCCTCAGAAGCTGATAATGACCATCGAGTGACTACGTGGCTACAATCAAGTCAGTTACTTGCCATCACCAACAGACCCCATGAACCGGAAGTGAAGTCGTCGACCGAACCTGCAGTTCCAGTGACCGCCGCCGTGTCGTGGAGCATCCCGGCGACTTTACCGGCGGGAGCCAGCATCACGCACCCGCCGCCTGAAAACCTGAACATTGAACCTGAACCTAGGAACACCGCACCCATAATAGAAAGAGTGCATCTGAACCCGCTGCCAGTGAGCACCGCCGCCTCCTGGCAGCCGAACTACGTGCCTGCACAGCCACATCTGAACCCGCTGCCAATGAGCACCGCCGCCTCCTGGCAGCCGAACTACGTGCCTGCACAGCCACATCTGAACCCGCTGCCAGTGAGCACCGCCGCCTCCTGGCAGCCGAACTACGTGCCTGCACAGCCACATCTGAACCCGCTGCCAGTGAGCACCGCCGCCTCCTGGCAGCCGAACTACGTGCCTGCACAGCCACATCTGAACCCGCTGCCAATGAGCACCGCCGCCTCCTGGCAGCCGAACTACGTGCCTGCACAGCCACATCTGAACCCGCTGCCAGTGAGCACCGCCGCCTCCTGGCAGCCGAACTACGTGCCTGCACAGCCACATCTGAACCCGCTGCCAGTGAGCACCGCCGCCTCCTGGCAGCCGAACTACGTGCCTGCACAGCCACATCTGAACCCGCTGCCAGTGAGCACCGCCGCCTCCTGGCAGCCGAACTTCACGGCCGAACAGCCGTATCCGATCCCGCCGCCAGTGATTGCCGCAGCAGCCTGGCAGCAGAACACCGTGCCTGCGCAGCCACGACCGACGACACCGCCAGTGATCACCGCCGCATCCTGGTCACAGAACCCGACGCACGTGGCAACGAACTCATCATGGCAACCGATCTACACTACGGCGCCGCATCATAACTATCATCCGGGGCCCACTTCCATGCCCTGGGTGCCGCCGCCTACGCCATCAGCCAACGCCGTGCATCAGCCTAACGCACTAGCCGTTCAAGAACCGAGAACGGACATGAAAGAACTTGCTGCTGCGATCACGCAAGCTGTGCAGACCGCGCAGTACCAGCAGCCAATGAAGCACACCGAACTACCCTGTTTCAATGGAGCCCATCAAGATTGGCTCACATTCCGTGCCGCCTACTGTGAGACAGCGCATCGACTCACAACAATGGAGAACATGGCAAGACTAAGGAGAAACCTTCGAGGAATAGCAAAAGAAGCTGTACAGGGTCTGTTAATAGCAAACGCAGACCCCAACGAAGTCATGAAGACACTTGAACTCCGCTTCGGACGCCCAGACTCAATTGCGATGGCAGAAATAGAACGCCTACGAACACTGCCGCGCCTTACCGAATCTCCGCGTGATGTCTGCACCTTCGCCACTAAAGTAGAGAACATTGTTGGGACTCTGCAAGCTCTCAATTGTGGACATTATCTCTTCAATCCAGAAGTCACAAAGGCTATTGTTGAGAAGCTCACACCGACCCTGAAGAGACAGTGGTACCAGTTCTCAGCAGCACAGCCCAGAACAGAGCCTGATCTTCTGAAGTTTACACGATTCATCAAGATTGAAGCAGAGATCTGCAGCCCGTACGCGCTGCCCGAAAACATCGCTGCAACAGCACAAACACATCAGAACACGCAGCGACGCCAGCAACGGGTAAACGCCACACAAGAAACGAACAAACCCAAGTGTGTTTTATGTGAACGACAGGGACACAACATCGTAGAATGCGATCAGTTTAAGAAAGCAGCCACTGATGCGAGATGGGATATCGCGAAGAAGCATCGCCTGTGTTTTCGCTGCCTCAAGTTCCGAACAAAGCAACACAGCTGCAAACCGAAGAAATGTGAAATAAATGACTGTGTGCATTTCCATCATAGAATGCTACACGCAACTAGTGCAACAAACAAGAAAAAGGAAGAGACCGACTGCCCCAAAGAAGAACAAGAGAAGGTTCATTCAGCGTGGACACCGAAAGTATCATTTCTCAAAATAATACCAGTGCACCTTTCTGGACCGGCGGGAGCTGTTGATACCTACGCACTCCTAGATGACGGCTCCACAGTAACGTTGATCGACGAGAGCCTAGCCGATCAAATCGGGGCAGAAGGATCCTACGAACCACTTCGGATAGCATCATTCGACGGCGAACCTACAGTCGACGTGTCATCTCGACGTGTGAACTTTTTCGTAAGAGGGCTTCACACATCCGAACGCAAGCTGCGGGCAAGAACAGTGAAGCGGCTAGAGTTAGCTGCACAGAGGATCCCAAGAGAAGCAGTCAGGGATTGCGAACACCTTCGAGACATCGCCAAAAACATAGTAACTGAAGACGCAAGACCCAGACTTCTAATAGGCCAAGACAACTGGGATCTCCTCATCACAACAGAGATCAGAACAGGAAAGAAGAACCAACCAGTGGCCTCACTAACACCACTCGGGTGGGTTCTGCATGGTAGTCATACACGAACACTTGGCCACAGAGTGAACTTCATCAGACATGTCAGCACAGATGATGACCTACATGAACTGGTAAAGGAATACATCACAATAGACAACATGCAGGTGAACCCGAAGAAGCCTTTCAATGATCCAGAAGAAAAGGCACTTCGCATCCTTCAGCAGCACACGAAGAGAACTCAAGAAGGAAGATATCAAACTGCTTTACTATGGCGAGATGAAAACGTCAAGATGCCAGAAAACTATGACAGCGCTCTGAACAGGCTTATCAGCGTGGAAAAGAAAATAGACAAAGATCCTGAACTAAAGAAAAGGTACTCTGAACAAATGGAAGCACTAGTATCAAAGGGATACGCCGAACCAGCTCCATCCGAAACGTCGAAGCACCGAACTTGGTACCTACCCCACTTCGCGGTTTTCAATCCTATGAAGCCAGATAAATTGAGGATTGTCTGCGACGCTGCTGCCAAGACCAGAGGAGTTTCCCTGAACGATCAACTACTCACTGGTCCCGATCTACTACAGTCGCTGCCGGGAGTGATCATGCGTTTTCGGCAACACTCAATCGCCGTGACTGCCGACATCACCGAGATGTTCCTGCAAGTGGAACTTCGACCAGAGGACCGAGACGCTCTCCGTTACCTATGGAGAGGAGATCGAAGAGACGATCGACCGCCAGAACAATATCGCATGAAGTCGTTGATCTTCGGAGCTTCTTGCTCACCCACGACGGCGATATATGTAAAGAACACGAACGCCGAAAGGTTCCAACATAAACACCCAAAAGCAGTTGAAGCTATTAAAAGAAAGCATTACATGGATGACTATTTGAACAGTTTCGATACTTTAGAAGAAGCTGTGGAAGTCTCACAAGCCGTACGAGACATCCACAAAGAAGCTCACTTCGAACTCAAGAAATGGTCGTCTAACTCTACAGCACTTCTCGAAGCACTAGGGGAAGTTGCCAAGACAGACGAAGAGACGATCAAGCTAGAAGATAGCATCGAGACAGAACGAGTTCTCGGATTGATATGGAAGCCAAACGAAGATTCGCTTGCCTTTAATTTGAACCTGGCACGCATACGTCAGAACATCCTACAGAACGATACACCCACTAAGAGAGAAGCTCTTAGAATAGTAATGTCCCTATTCGACCCATTGGGACTAGTATCGCCAGTAACCATCAGAGCTAAACAAATATTGCAAGAAGTTTGGCGCCGTGGGACCGCATGGGATGAAACCTTAGACAGTGACCTAGCCTCAAGCTGGAGAAAATGGCTCACTCACCTCAGAAGATTAGAACATGTCTCCATTCCACGAACATATCCAGGTTTCAGCGCTACAGAATCACTGCAACTACACGTCTTCACGGACGCAAGCGAATCTGCGTATGCAACAACAATATACTGGCGAACGGTCACTAGGGACGGAAGAGTAAATGTCTGCTTGGTCACAGCCAAAGCCAAGGTAGCACCACTGAAACTTATGTCGATCCCGCGACTGGAGCTACAAGCAGCGGTACTTGGCGCACGCATGGCATCAGCGGTAAAAATAGAACACGAGCGGACGCCAGAGTCGACTACATTCTGGACCGACAGCAGAACCACGCTATCATGGATCAGAACTGGGTCCAGATCTTACAAACCATACGTCGCTCATCGCATCGCAGCAATCGAGGAACATAGCTCTACAAACGAATGGCGCTGGCTCCCGACCAAAATGAACCCAGCAGACGATGCTACAAGAGATGTGCCGGAAAACTATAGTCAAAATCATCGCTGGTTTAACGGTCCAGAGTTCCTGCTTGGTCCCCCAGAGACGTGGCCAGCCGACGAGAAGAATCCTGTCATAATCACGGGAGAAGAAAAAACCTGTAGTGTGATCGACAAATACGAGAACATAAAAGTCAAAGAAGCTATACCAGATGTCGACAAATTCTCACGATGGGAAAGATATCTGAGAGCATCAGCACGAGTTCTGCAATTTCTGCACCTCTGCCGTCAATCATGTCAGGATGTCAACTACAAAAGAACCAAAAAGAACAATAGCACCGACCCTGATTGGAGAACGAACAAACAGACATTGCCAGTCAAAAAGAAAGAGAGGCAAGAAATCACGAACAATCATCTTCCTCTCACCGCTGAATTTCTGCGTAACGCCGAGAGTCTGATCCTGCGAGCTTCACAAGAACAATCTTTCCAAGAAGAGATAGAAGCTTTGAAAAACGAAAGAGCCATACCCCGAAACAGTCGCTTACATACATTGTGCATAGAACTCACAGATGGAGAGATTCGCTTGAAGAGCCGAATAACCGCTACGGTGGGCATAACAGAGAGCCTGAAGAGACCGATGGTACTGGATGGAGACCACCGCACAATACGATTGTGGATCGAACATGTCCATCGCCAATTACATCATGCAGGCGTTGAGACAACGGTTAACGAATGCCGTCAACAGCATTGGGTGCTCCGTCTACGACCGACCGTCAAGAATGTAATCAGCAAGTGTTTACAGTGTCGCATTAAAGCAGCTTCCCCACCACAGCCGATGACAGGAAATCTCCCTTACTGTCGCTTAGCACACCACCAAAGACCATTCACTTTCACCGGGTTGGACTATTTCGGACCTTTGACCATTACAGCAGGACGGAGTCATCAGAAAAGATTTGTCGCCTTGTTTACGTGCCTCACGACGCGAGCCATTCATCTAGAGCTTGTGGTATCGCTAAATACCGATTCAGCAATAATGGCACTGCGACGTATGATAGCACGCCGAGGATGCCCCAAACAGCTGTGGTCTGACAATGGGACAAACTTTCACGGAGCCGACAAAGAATTGCGTGCAGCCATTTTCGCAGCGACAGCAGAGGAAGCCTCAAAGAAAGTGATCGACTGGCGATTCATCCCACCTGGTGCACCCTTTATGGGAGGATCTTGGGAACGGATGGTGAAATCTGTGAAGACAGCACTCGCCGCTACGCTGAACGAGCGATATCCAAGTGAGGAAGTCCTCAATACACTGCTGATTGAAGCCGAACATACAGTGAACAGCCGACCGCTCACACATGTGTCAGTAAACATCGAAGACCCAGAAGCCTTGACGCCAAATCACTTCATTTTGGGCGGTCCAGGGCGAATTGCATCACCAGGGGAGTTCGACGATAGCGATCTGCGCCTCCGAACAAGTTGGCGCGCAGCTCAGAGACTGGCTGACATATTCTGGGCAAGATGGCTGAAGGAGTATCTGCCAGAACTACAGAACCGCAGAGAACCACACACCAAAGGAACAATACCCAAGGTTGACGACCTGGTATTAATTGTGGACGGTAACCTTCCACGGAACGTGTGGATAAGAGGACGTATCTGCGCTACATTCCCCGGACCGGACGGAGTCGTTCGCACAGTGGATGTGACCACCAAAAGGGGAATTTTGCGACGGCCTGTGAAGAAGATCGTCGTGTTGCCGATCGAGGGCGACGGCAGCGATCCTGCACCGGACTCTACGACTGCGACGTCAGCGGCGGACGACGCACGGCGGGAGGAATGTGCAGGACGCCCTACATTTTGAAAGAAACAACGATGTAATTAGCTAACGATATATAGTATTAAGAGAATGTTTTAGTGTCTAAGTTAATTTAAATAGATCATAATCATTGTAATCAAAGTCACTAAGCTTAAGAAATGTTTAAATATTCACGAACAATTACTTACTTTGTTAAACAATCACCGCCAGTTCCGCTCTCGACAGGTTAGAACATGTCTGAACCTGCACAGACTTGCCGAGAGAACGGAGGGCTGTGATTGGTCAGGCTAAAATGATTCCGAAACAATATTAATTTTATTGGAAGACAAAATTGTGAATTATGTCGGCCCCGCCACTACTTGCGCCCACCTAGAGGGCATAGGTCCAGAACAATTTTGTATTTTGTGTGTTCCATTCTTCATTTTGTTCAGATTTTCGTAATGTAAATATAGTTATAAGTTTTTGTACCAAATAGTATTTTATAGTATTTACTCAGTTATCAGTATTCTAGACTTTCAAAACTTCAATAAATAGGGTTTTCAAGAGAATCGCGAGTTTTCTTCAAGAACCTTCTCCAATCCAGCGCACACGCGTGGGTGCCTAAGACCTAGGCCCTACACAGTTTCCTTAATGTATTTTAATTTTGGTGTACAATAAAGTATAATATATATAAAAAAATAAATAAAATAAACACAATACCTCTTAAGGGGGCATTGTACTCATCATTATGAACAACTTTTAATATGGGACCAATCCCGAAATCGCGAAAAAAATCAGCTGTTCAATACATTTTGTCGAGTTATGCGCACATAAATGTATGGGGGAGTCGATTTTTTTTTTCGCAATTTCAGTGTTGGTGCCATAGTGAAAGTTGTTCATAATGATGAGTTCAATGACCCACTTCGTACTTCGGTGAGTGTGCCCAAGAACTCCACGACCTCATCCCACCGGCCCCCTTCTACCATCGGACATCCAGACGCACTGCATCTTACCATACCTACCTTGTTGCTATTCCACCAACTCGCACTAAGCGTTTCCAAACGTCTTTTATAATGCGCACAGCAAAGGAATGGAACTCCGAACGCTTACAAGCCTAATCTCTTCAAAGTTAGAGTGAACAGGCTCCTTCTGGGTAAGCTCGCTCCATCGTAGACTTTGTCTCGGTCATCTCTGACCTAGACTGGAGTCAAGAGCAAACCCATCACAAATAAAATAAAAAAAAATTAAAAGGTATTGCGTTTATTCTGTTACAGGGTGTATTATGTTTCAGATACCTGACGCAGCCATGGGTAGTGGTGCCGTTCTACTGGATGCCGTACCTCCTAGCTGCCGTGGCGACGGCGCAAGTCTTTGACGCGTGGAGGCTCAAGAAGGTAAGTCTTTTATCATAGTGCAGATTTATTTATTAACCGACTTCCAAAAAGGAGGAAGTTTTTTATGTCTGTACGCCGATTACTCCGAGGTTTCTGATCCGATTTCAATGATTCCTTTTTTTATTCGATGCGGTATACTTGCCATTTGGTCCCGTAAAAGTTAAATTCAGTTTAGTTCGGTAGTTTTTATTTTATGAGCATTTTTGTTTATTTCAATTTCTGCGTAGACGAAGACGTCGTCCAAGTATTGCCACTTAAAAGTGAAAAATAAAAACTTTTTTACAAAAATTGTGTTACCGACTTCCAAACAAAACACTAGAAAGTATAAAATAACCTTAATTTTTGCGGAAGTAGGTGTTAAAAAACAAAGAAACAAATCCAAAAACACCGACTTCCGAAATAAAGGTTATTTTATACTTTATAGTGTTTTGTTTTTAACCGACTTCTTCAAACAGGAGGAGGTTCTATATTCGGCTGTATGTATGTTTTTTTTTTATGTACACCGATTTCTCCGCCAATTGTGGACCAATTTAAAAAAATCTTTTTTTTTTTATTCGAGATGAATGGATGGATTCAAAAGCCTATACTTCTGAGGTGATCCCATTGTCAACAAGTCAGAATCTGATTATATGGAATCCCAGTAAAATCGAGGGCAACCCTCAAATTTTATGGGCAAATACAATGTTTTTCGTGTAATTTCTAACGCAATTCAGATATTTATGCCTGGTAATCATCATTTCCCCCCTTTGGGGGAGGCCTATGTCCAGCAGTGGACGTCTTTCGGCTAATATGATGATGATGAATCATCATTTCATGTTACTGAGCTGATCTACGATTGAAGGTATAAGTCAGGATCTGATGATGGGATCCCAGGAAAAACTTTTATTCAGCGATATTTTTGCCAACTATCAACCGATTTGGATGATTCTTTTTTATTTTTTGGAAAAGTATTTTCCCGGAATGGTTTCATTTCAATTTGGTGAAAATCTGATGAAGAACTTCGGAGTTAGGCAATGGAACTCTTCAATAAATAGGAGCAAAGCTGGGGATTGCTAAAATTGCATGTCTGTTTATTATTTTCACCAGTTCATACATTCAACATACCATCACGCTGGTACGTTGTGAAGCATATGCATACAAGTCAACCTTAATTTCCATGTTTTTGGGGTTATCTCTTTGGGCGTAATTTTATTGTTTACTAGTTGACCCGCGCAACTCCGTCTGCTCCGCTCCTGTTGGTTTTAGCGTGATGATATATGGCCTATAGCCTTCCTCGATAAATGGGCTATCTAACACTGAAAGAATTTTGCAAATCGGACCATTAGTTCCTGAGATTAGCGCATTCAAGCAAACAAACAAACTCTTCAGCTTTATATATTAGTATAAGGTTACACTAGTTGACGGCATGAACTATTTGCGGGCGAAGTTAAAATGCATGCTATCTCATCCGACAGCACGCGCGTAAGGGATAGACACTGTGATGAGCAGTAAGGAGATAGTTCGCGTACGAATACACACCCATAACGCGGTGTGACGCATACATGCGCAATTCATTGAAGAAGAGTGCCGACAGCGGCGTGTGTGTTGCGACGTCGTCGCCCGCCGGTTGCGCGTACCTATGCGTGTGCGATTCACGCGACATCATAAACTCAAACAAAATTACGTGATAGAACTTAGGATTATCACTGTGTGTAACGTAATTAGTGGGCACCCAATTTAGGTATCATTATGCACCTATAGGTACTTACCTGCGACTTTATCCACGTAACAATAAGTTCTCTTGCGAAAATGTGAATTTACATAGGTAGATATTATTATCAACAAATCATTTTATTGATTAAACTTTTACCTTTTTTTTTAAATTAATTTTATCACGAGTCGCTTCGCGCTTGAACCATATGCCCTTGGTTATAAGAATGATCTGAGTGTCAAGTCGGTAGATTTTACTTTTGCAGAGCGATCGCCAGGGCCTCGCTGACTGTACATAAGTATAGGTAAGAATATACATCAGCGTGCGGAAAGCTAGGCTGTAGGTAGCATACGCACGGGTGTAGGTCATGTTTTTGTATTTTATTATAGGTTGTGCTATGTTAAATAGGTATTTACTTACCTTAGCTAGTTAGCTATAACTATAACCTACAACAGGCAACTCCCCGTTAGTAGGTATTCATACCAGCCAGAGTCACGATAACTTTTTTTTCGACAACGCCACTTTGATGTGAGGTTTGTTTTCTAGATAGTTTCATCAAATAAAAAATAATGTTATTTTGTAAATTGTTTATTGATTGTTTTTTTACAATAGCGGTTTGAAATATTCTTCTAGTTTTCGACAATAGGCATTGTGTCTGCTTTTTTTCTTAGAGGTGCTCTCCAAATGACTTTCAGCAACAAAACTTACACATTTTTATTTTGGAGATCATTCACACCTACTTACTAAAACCCCTTCTACACGGAGGTAGTCTAGCGTTCTATCCAAGGTGACCTTGGTGGGAGCTTGATTTCCATCCGCGAATTTTGTATGAATTTAGATTACATCTGCCATCTACATGGATGTTATCTAGCAAGGGCACCTTGGATAGGATTGGATGTCATGTTGCAACATTATTGACATAAAAATAATTATACCTACACGAAAAAGAACTTACGATTCAGACATAGTTATTGTTGGAGGAATATTTTCTTCATTTGCATTTGAAAATCTCACTTTTACTCTGCATCTCTTTTTGCGAGATAAACTTGGCCAAAGGCTGGTCTTTTTGCCCTTCCGCTTATCCTTATTTGGCTCTGTAACACAAAAGATAATGTCCTTATTATTTTGTAAGAAATCAAACCTAATCTAAAATATACTATAATAACTTCCATAGCAAAACTAGCACTATTTTATTTAGTACTATGCGTTTCAAATAAGAATGATTTTTGGCAATTTATTGCCAACTAGCTGACCCGTGCCCACTCTTTTGGGTGGTATAGCCTATGACACTCACAAATACCGCGACTTTTTATTGGTAAAAGAATTTTCAAACTCGTTTCAGTAGATCCAGACATTATACATATAGACCTACAAACTCACCAACTTTACCGCTTTATAATATTCGTATAGAAGTATAGATAAAAAAAAACTGGCCAAGTGCGAGTCTGACTGGCGTCCGAAGGGTTCCGAACGACTTTTTTTGTTTTTTAACACTATAGACTTCTTATAGATTTTCCTGTAATCTATAGGTAAAGATCTATTATCTCTATTTTTTTTTTCAAAATTTTAGGCTCAGTACTTTCGGAGATAAGGGGGGAATAGTCATTTTTCGGCTAATTTCTTGAACAACTTCATAACTGTTTATTTTAAAATTATGAATTAAATACAATTAAAACCGTCACAGTGAACCCTTTAATTTGATATGTCACACGATAGTGTTCAAAAACTTTTTTTTAATTTTCTAGTTTGACCCCCAAAAGTCTAAAAATTTAATAATTTACGTAACTCGTCCGTATTTCGGTCACAGAAGTCCATAATGTGTACCAAATTTCAACAGAATCGGTCTAGTGGATCCGGAGATAATTGGCTGTGACAGACGGAAAGACAGACAGACAGACGGACGGACAGACAGACACCCGAGTGATCCTATAAGGGTTCCGGTTTTTGTTCGGAACCCTAAAAAATAAATTTAAGTTGTTGGTTAAAAAAAAACTATTGCTTTAGCAATATTTTGTTTCTAACTACTTTTTTGCTGACTTTACTGCTTCGATTTGACAGCTATTACGTCACGATATGGCACCCAGAGCCCAAGACCGTCCTATTCTTATTTGAAAGACATAAGACCCCGCGCAATGATGAGTTGAACTATCTATAGGTCAAATTTGAGGCAAAGTGCCGCGCGGCAGCAGCGCGGCTGTAGCGCTACTGCCCGCTGCAGGCTTTGTTAATCCATACAAATAATAAACACGAGGCGGCAGCGCGGCGGTAGCGCGGCTGCAGCGCTGCCGCCGCGCGGCACTTTGCGTTTACTATTTGTATGGATAACTTTTAGTTGACAGATGGAGTTCATCTTCATTGACGTTCATATGCTTATTTGAAAGACAAGACCGCGAGCTATGATAAGTTGAACTATCCATAGGTATTAGGGCGCCTTCAAAGTCGCAAAGCGCGGCAGCAGCGCGGCTGTAGCGCCCTAATACCTATAGATAGTTCAACTCATCATTGGGCGCGGCGCGGCGCCATTTGTGCGTGCGCTTAGCTTTTATTTGTGTGGCACATAGCGCCGCGCGCACATATGAGTTGTTGAACTATCTACAAGTACCTAAGTACTCCATCGTCGTCATACACATGTATTTATTTTCCCGAACAAAACGAGTAGCCTGCTCTTATTAGTAACATAGAATTAGATACATTAGATTCCAATTACATTAGCAGCTAGAATCGACCCGGCTACACAAACAAAAGGAAGCTATTTTCTGCTATATAAAGATGTGTAGGTAGGTAGATATATCTAGTAGTTAATAATTCCAAAATTTCATGAATGCGTGTGAGTTTTTATAAAAGTCATGTCATACGCCCTTGAATTGTACACTAAATTCAATAAAAAATCCACTTACCCATTTGTTATACTGAACTGCTGAATATTACTTCAATTTACTTCACTGACGCAACAAGTCCAAATTCAAACGGCACGTAAACCACTATCAAATCGGAATCCAAAGTCCAATGCCAGAGTCGGTATAATTTGAGACAAATTCAAAATCAATCAGAGAATATCGGAATCCAAAGTTCAAGCCAGAGGTCAATGTTATAAAATATTATACGAATACGTTATCAGTTACATACACAGCACGCGCGTAATTACGGTGACGTATGCAGCAGCCGACTGAGGGAGGGCCTGCGGGGCGCGGGCGCCGCGCCGGGCAGCAGCTAAACACACAAGCTAACGCATGTGTGTGTGTGTAAGTGCGCGCCTCCCCTCCGCCCCACTGCCCGGGGAGGAAATTTGCAGTGAGACGGATGATGATTTAGAACGAAAACGAGCGCGCGAAATTGTATAAACAGACCTTTGGTAATATGGATATTATGAAAAAACTACTGAATGTATCTGTTTAAAATAAAATTATTTGAATTTTTGAACTACTAATCTATCCTTGTATGGTGAATATTTTTCAATTTTCCTTCTTCTTATGGTATTTATATCCGCCCAAAGATGCGTTAAAATTAGTGTTGAAATTTGGAACTTTCGACGTTCATAACTTTCAAATGAATGTTTTTTTTACTTTTTTGTTTCCATACAAGGCTAGATAATGATAAGACAAATTGATATCACTTTTTATTTTGAACGTACACCGTCAAAACGTGGAGTAATCGCCATACTACGTTTGTATGGAAGTATGATCGGCTAGGGCGCCCATTGGGTTCTTTTTGCGTTAGGATTAGTTATAGGTATATTGCATTTACATTGGACGTTGTATTTCGAAGATAAACCTCCTCAACTTAAAATCAATAAAATCTAGTAAAGTGGCATATTTTTAGGTTTATTTCAATCCCAAAGCAAAGTAGATATTTAACTATGAGCTGGTGTGGACTTGGAATGCGAAGGCACACGTAGTGCACACATAAACTGTCAAAAAAACAACGAAAAAATTGTTTATTGTTAGTTAAACAACTAAATACTTGGTTGTGTTTAGCAAAAACCTTTTTTAATTTTCAAGGAAAAAAATATCGACTCAATTTTTTTTTTCAAAAAACAATTTTTTAGGTAGGTTAAGGTTTTGATAGGTAGTTTTAGTCAGAAATTAAAAAATGAGATTTTTCCTTTAGTTTGCCATATGTTATTGCTTCTCAGAACTTGATTCTTATTAACTACACTTTCGGATGGTGTAATAATACAGGATGTTTTTTTTTTTTTCAAAATCTACTGGTTCGATTCCTGGGTAGGAACAACGACTTTTCAAAAATCCAATGATGCAGTTTTGTTTTCATCAGAATCGGGCGTGAGACTTCTTTCAGTGTTTTTCGATATTCCTTATAGTTTCGGATTTGGCATTGAAGGCACATTTAAAAATTCACCTGTATAAGGTTATGTACCTCTATTTCCAAATTGAAACTATATACTTAGCTACATGTACTGTTTGCGTGGATGGCCAAATCCCAAACTATGAGGAATGGCGAGAAACACTCAATAGAGTCTAGAGCCCAATTCTGATGAAAACTAAAACCGCATCATTGAATATTTCAAGAATCGGTATTCCCAGCCAGGAAACGAACCGGTTACTTTTGAAAAAAAAACCCTGTTTTCCCACCATCCGAAAGTGTCGCTAATAAGGATCGAATTCTAGGAAGTCACAACATATGGCAAACTGAAGGAAAGAGCTAATTTTCCTCCAAGCCGGTTTTAATACGCAGGTACGCCGGCGGTGACCTTAGCCAGTCGATTGTTTTTTTCGTTTTTAGACACCGATTTCCAAATAAAAGCACAGAAAAGTATAAAATAACTTTAATTTCGTAAGTCAGTGTCTGTAAAAAAACAAACAAGTAATGGTTGTTTTTTTTTGCAGTCTCATAGCATAGCATATTTGCCTAGCTATTCAATCAAGTACCGGGGTGTCACTTAGGCCGCTGATTAAGAGGAAATACTGGCGGCGAGACTTTGTATGTAAAAAGTCATAATTCGAGGTTTGGCTCTCGATCGTTTTCTCCTCCAATATTGAACCGATTATTATACATAAATATTTCACAAACTGAATAAGAATGATATATACTGTGTCCCTTTTTGATGATTTATTAACCGTATAAACACTAAAACCCTAACAAAATGCTCAAAATTGTCCGATGAAACGCTGTCAACAGAGCCCTGGTGTACAAATTTGGCAACTATTTATCAAAAAAAGAAAACATAGAGACACAATATACATCCTTCTTATTCAGTTTGTGAAATATCTCTTATATCGGTCCAATATTGGAGGAGAAAACAGTCGAGAGCCAAACCTCGAATTATGACTTTTTACATACTAAGTCTCGCCGCCAGCATTTCCTCTTAAACGGCGCCGATCAATGAAATGACCAGGCGGATAGAAATCTACAATTTTCATATTTTAATGACATACATTATCTTAGGTACTCACTTATTCAACACAGTTCTTAGCAAGAATTAGAAATATGACTGTAATCGATATCACTTGATATGAATTTATAATCACGAAATAATCTGCCACCGTTACACTCACTTCAGTAAACTGAACTAGGAAATCGGAGAAAAATAACGTTGAAAGTTGTTGCAAGCCCGCTATACAAATCAACACAAACGTTATAACACAAGTTTTTATGATAACTGCAAAATTTCTATTAGAGTTCTTACAATTGATGATGATAACGTAGACGACTCGAAAGAAAAACAACACGTTTATTATCAAAACGATTAGTTTAAACCATGTATAAACAATGTAAAATTCACGAAAATAATTATATTCCAGCATTATTGAGCTCAAAACTCCGACCGGTATCGTAATTACAGTCCAAATAAGCAGAGACAGAACACAAAAATTACACTTTTTCGTCACAAAAATAAGCACAAATTTTTCATATAATTTCTTCGTGTAGAGGACCGTCCAGCACACTGACGCGGCGTCCGTTTGAAAGTATATAGTTAAATATAAAGAAACCATATTGTCACTAAATGAACCACTTCCCAGACAGGTCTCCAGCACGGAGTTTACCAATCTCGCTACTGTTAACTGCGTGAGCATCATCGGGTCCAATTTTCTTATCGTGGGCCTTATTATGTAGGTACAGCACTATTTGTAGTATCAAACATATCGATGATAACATGATCCCCGTGAGCCAAATATAGATCCATGAAGGTTCATGTAGAATACTTTCATCATAAATATCTGAGTCTTCGATCGCGTTCGACATTATATAAATTTCTGTACTACTTTGTTGCTGGTCCCTGACGTACTACATAATAATTAACTTAATTTCCCGAGAGCACACCGAGATTCCTGTTTAGGTGTTCTGGGTCCGTGTATGTGTGCGTTAGCGCAAGCGAAAACCGTATGTAAACGCAAGGTACAGAGTTCAGTGTCCGACGGCTGAAAGGACTAAAGCTGCATGTAACAAGTTAAACTGGTACCTATCGAAAGTTCTTCGACTACGATGTTTGAACAACAAGTTTTGTGAAGGAGACCCTACTTATTGCCTGGGTTTAGTACTTTGTTGGGGGACTAGCTTCTGCCAGCGGCTTCACCCGCGTGATCCCTATGGAACATACTCCCGGATATGTATAGCCTATGTGTTATTCCAGGCTATAATCTTCCTCTGTGCCCAATTTCATGAAGATCCTTTCAGGCGTTCTGACGTGAAAGAGTTACAAACATACATCCATCCATGCTCACAAGCTTTCGCATTTTTAGGCTTCCGTACCTCCACGCGTTTCCGAGATAAAAGGTCTTAACAGACCTTTTATCTCGGAAACGCGTGGAGGTATCGGGTTGACATTAAAACCTGATTTGGATTGTAGATCCCTTGACGCTGTAAAAAAATCAATCTTCTAAGTTAACTTAAAAAACATACAATAAACAAACAATAAACAATATTTATATTGTTTATACGGCCGTTTATGCCGCAAAAAACGTATAGTTCGACACTCTCAAGGGAATCAAAATTCATAGGGTATTTCCCGTTGACCTAGAACTATGAAATTTGACAAGTAAATATCTTCTTTTGCTACAAATATAGGGAAAAATCTGAAATCTACACATTTGTAATTAAATAAAAAAATATAGTCTTTAAAGTAATATTGTATTTACAAATTTGTACTGAACCCTCGGTGGGCGAGTCCGACTCGCAAGTCTGATTTTTAATATTATAATAAGTAGGATAGGATTAAGAAGACAATACGTTTTGTTAAGAAAATAACTGTCTATATAACTAAAAGGAAAATAAAACCGGGCAAACAATAAATAAAGAAATAAGATCGTTTGTATGGTGCGTACTTAAGAGGAAATGCTGGCGGCGAAACTTTGAAAACATAGGTGCACTGTATATATCCTTCTTATTCAATTTGTGAAATATCTCTTATATCGGTCCAATTTTGGAGAAAACAGTCGAGAGCCAAACCTCCAATTATGACTTTTTACATACAAAGTCTCGCCGCCAGCATTTCCTCTTAAGTAGTAACTCGGAGAGATCTATAGACTTGTTTTACACTGGTTGATTTTGAGGCACTGTGTTTGATCGATGCGTTGAACGCTTGGAACATGGCTTGCCTCAACACGAGCGCACCGAGTCGGGGGTACACACTACCAACTTCCAAACATTGAGCTCATAGTCCCATCGGACTGTGAGAGTACGTAAAGGCAGTGGCGGGGCAAGACTAAAATTAGATGTGGGCAAGATTTTCATTTTGCGAGGCCCTCTAGGTCTACCTTAGTATGCACTGACTTTTTACAGAAGTTTGATTCTAAAATTATGGGTTCAATTTTAAAATTATTTACCTCAATTTTAGAATCCAACCTCTGCCATAGGCACGATAAGCTGGATTTTCTTTTGACTTGTAGACGGATGTGGAAAAATTATAAAAAAAATAAACTTAGAGAACATAACTCGCTCTTACATTCTAGAATGTAAGAGCGAGTTGTGAACAATAGTGCCTATCCCGCCGCGGCTTATCTTTTGACAATACTTACTGAAGCAGAAGTTTGTTACGTTACTCGATCGAATTTGTAGAAAAGATACCTAACAATAAAAATAATTCAGATAGCAAGAGCGAGCGAAACGAGTTCTTAAAAAATGCGATTAAACTCGGATAAGTTGGGTTTTTTTGAAAGCCTTAGTTACAATTTTTCGGAGTTGAAGAAAGCCAAAGCTGCGGGCCTTTAGGCCGTAGGCGGTGGCCCACGTCGCCCACGCCTTACGCCGCCTCTGCGTAAAGGGACAAAGAGTACATCTGCGTTTGCGCACACGCTTGTAAACTATATCTCCGGCGTACTTGAATCAATCTCAACGAAGATTAGCTTCGTTGAGATTGAGCCTTCGTGACCAAAATTGGGTCGGGAGATTTTTTCATTTCCGTTGTCATTAAACATGCAATAAATAAAGGTTTATTTTCTAAGTAACGACGTGCAAGTGACATAACAATTTAGGGTGTAAAGTATAACTACTAAAAAATAAGAGTAAAACTATGTACTCGTAGGTTGAAAAATTGATTATATGTACTTGGAAACTTCTGCAATTTTCCACAGATGTTCAAGCTAAGTTCATATATTTCGATGAAAATGCATTATTAATCTCAATTTATATACTAAACTTCTTATACCTTAAATCTTTTACCTTCCTTGTCCACAGAACGGCCTCAGCCGCTCCCTCCGCTGCCTCCAAGCGATGACAGCCACCCGTTTGATATTCTCACTCATACTGCTAGCTCTAGCGTGCATACCATCGTTCACTTCACTCAGATACCTGTTCAGCGCGCCGCTCTTCATCATGAGCATCATGTCTCTGATATCGATGACTACTGTCAGATATGTCGCTTTGACAGGTAAGATATTGACATAAGATGTCACTTTGACAGGTAAGATATTGACATGAGATGTCACTTTGAGAGGTGAGAATATTGACATAAGATGTCACTTTGACAGGTATGATATTGATGTAAACTGTGACTTTGACAGGTAACATATTGACATATATAATATGTCGTCCATACTACTGGCTCTAGTGTGCATATCATCGCTCACTTCGCTCAGATACCAGTTCAGTGCGCCGCTCTTCATCATGAGCATCATGTCACTAATATCGATGACTTCTGTCAAATATGTCGCTTTGACAGTTAAAACGTTGACAATACGTGTCACTTCGATAGCTAAAAAAATATTGTTATAAAATGTTACTTTGTCAAATAAAACATTAACAAAGGTTTCGCTTTAACATTCGCAATAATTTCGCTTTGACAGCTATGCTATTGACAACACATTTCGGTTTGACAGGTAAGAAATAACAAAAAAGGTCGCTATGACAAGTAAGATATTGAGAAAAAGTCTCGCTATATCAATGAGTAAAAAGTCGATTTGACAGATATTATTGAAATTACATTATACCATTATAGATTATAGTAAAAAAATATATATATATTTACTAACCAACTATTTTTCTTTTTTTCCAGGTTGGCAACACCTCCTGCTAGAGATGTGCCTGTCCCTGCCGTCAGTGATGTTCATGTTCTCGCTGGCGCTCCGCGTGGACGCACAGATGCTGCCCATCATGAGTAGGTCCTCGGACGACAACCCTGACGTCACCGTGGCGATACTCAACGCCGGGTTGGCTGTGATCGTGTCTTGTACTATTGTAAGTATAGGAATATCCTGCCGGAGTCTTTATTCCTGATAGCTACAACCTGGGGGTATCCATCCTTACATCAAGAGTGAACAGGTAATTTCTAGGCAAGTGTGCTCCATCGTCGACGACATCATAACTTCATTCGATCACAATATCGGGGTCGGTATCCAGTCTTTATGAATTCAGCTGAATATCAGAATGCTAAATGAAGCAATTGTCTTTATAAACACCACGACCCAGTTACTGGGTAACAAAACACTTAAGAGGGGACTCTAGTCGGTAAAACAGGTATTTGAAGAAACTATTGCCGATGCCGTCGCGCTGCGCCACCAAGTAAAGTGCGAAAGCGACAACTGTAGCAGAGGCTGATTTTACCTATAAAAACCTTGACCAAAACACGTTTTGTATTCCGCTGTTTTCTTCTTCAAAACTGGACTGATCTAAAAAAATAACATAAAAATTTAGAGGAAGACTATATCTGTGCTTCTATTATTTTCTATTTTATTAAAAATTTGTCTGACAGTCATCTGAACATGGCGATAAAAACGGGCTGTTTTTTCGGGTTTTTGGATTGTCATAATTCTTTAAGTAATTATGTTTTGGAAAAAAGAAAATGATACGAGGCACGTATTAATTCGATCTAGATTTTTGGAAAAAAAATCATTGCTCTAGCAGCAATATCCACGAAGAAAACAGCGGAATGCGTCTGTATGGAGAAAGGTCCAAGAGTTACCGACCCGAGTCTTAAGTAGTAGAGTGGTTGGTGTTCAAGTTCTCGCTGGCGCTCCGCGTGGATGCACAGATGTTGCCCATCGTGAATAGGTCCTCTGACGACAACCCTAACGTATCGTGGCGATACTTGCGGGGCTGGCTGTCATAGTGTCTTGTACTATTGTGAGTATATCTGCTAGTTTCATTGTGTAGGTACAGCTAAGGAGCAGAATTCCCTGCCGGTGTCTGTGTTTCCTTATTGCTGCAACCTGGAAGTATTTAAGTCAAAGAGTGAATAGATTACTTTTAGACAAGCGTGCTTCATCGTCGACCACATCATCGCTTACCATCAGATAAGATCCCGTCGACCAAATGCAAGTCAGCTATTTACAAGGCAGCTGAATACTGGTATGTCCTATGGAGTACCTTTCAAAATTGTGAACTGCACAACCCAGTTACTGGGTAACAAAATGCTTAGTAAGAGTGGTTGGCAGACCCACGGGCTTCTGACTACCCGTAACGATTGTCAGTGATGAATGACAAATAACAGTCGATGCAACAGCTTCACAAGCTTTCCGAAGTACAGAGGGTTAGGTCTCAGTACGAAATGGATGGTCCATCCATCTACGAGCGACCAGTACGGTTGTTACATAACCAGGACACACCCTTATAATAAGGTTTAAGAGGGCTATTACATTTTTTCTTAGATTTGAGCTTTTGACTCGAGTTTTGATGTGTGATTATGGTTTATATATAGCCACAAATTTAAAAAAAAAAAATGGCCAAGAAAGTTCGATTCTTTTTCTTGGGAGTGCTTTAAATAAATATTTCAATTTGTTTACGTACATTAGTAAAAACCTTATCTCTGCAAAGGATGTTTCATACAATTTTACTTTAGGCATCTTTTGGTGCTTTATTACATCGAAGATATTGTTACGAGCTTAGGGTTCGTTACAATAAAAACAGCCGATTAAACAACCAAACTGACTCTTTAATTTATTACACTAATAAGCACTTTTAAACACACTAATTATAAAACACAATCGCACTACTGAACACTTCACTTCACTATAATTCGCAGTTGAAGATCGCTCTCGAAGTTATCGTTTGTATCGCCAATTCAATACTGACTGCCGTCGCCGGATGTCCGCCCTTTATATACCGACAGTCATTTCCAGAACCCTCCTGTATGGAAACCTCTGAAAAGTTCTGGCACACACAGGTCCCGGCCGACCAGGTGTCAAAACATCGAGAATGTTCTAGCACGTAAATGTCTGCTACTGGATACTAGATGGCGCCAGCAGCACGCAAGTGTCTGCTACTTGATACTAGATGGCAGCACGTAAATGTTTGGTTGGTTTCCGCTACCTGATACTAGATGGCGTTAGCAGCACGCAAATGCCGCCATGTACCCAACATTAATTCTGGCGCGTAACAATATAATAATTTAATCATTAGTAAAAATGTTTATGGTACAACTGTATCTTCTACTTTGGTGTGCTTTATTCAATGTATTATGTTCATACAGTAATACACTAAAAATAATTCCGTAAAACAGAGAGTTACTGATAATTTTTCGTCCGAATTTATATATTTTTTTTTTTCTTTGAAAATATAATACAAATTCAAACAAAAAGTAACTAATAACTAAGGTTACTATATTACCCTGCTTGAAAAAAAAATGTCTATTTAAATGTAAAACAATATTTTTAAACAATTGCTGTATACAGCGCTACAATCAGTATAAATCTCGGGAAGCGCGGTCTGTAGCTTTAGTCCGTGCCAAGCGCTCGATTTTGTAATAGCACCCTTAAATATGTGGAAATGAGTTGTTTAATACTCAAGGGCAGTATCTCGGCTCCGTAACTCCGCCTCAGCTGTAATGGCTAACTTTGCATACTTCCAACCAAACATACTATTTAGTCCAGTCAACGAGGACATTTGTTGTATGGAGACTTCCGAAAAATTCTCCCGTCTATGAAATTTAGCATGTGATGAAATTAGGTGATACAGATTACAGATGTACAATAATCCAACAATTTTTTTTACGAGAAATTAGGTATTTTTACCTAAACATGAAAATTGCTTATAACTCTTTGGGAAAAAATCCTCTGACTGAAATACTTTCTGTATACGTACGAATGTATTAGTTAGAATAATTATGTATAGGTATCCAACATTTTTTCGATTTCGGAGATACCTCAAATTTGACTTATAACATTCTGCTCTATAACTTCTGCTGAAAAATTGCTCTGCAAATTTTTATTTTTTAATGTATTTTTATATGCTTAAATACATAGCTTTGTTAAGTTATCCAAAAGATTTTTCTTTTCTAACTTATTTTTTTTATTTTTGCTTAATTACGTAATGTGAAAAATTTCTCCGTCCATTTTCATGCCTTTGTTAATCATATAATTTTATATTAAAACAGATTTATCAATAATCCAACAAATTTTCGATTCCGTTCATTATATTTTTTAGAATAGTTCGCTGATTTATTATGCTAGAGCGTAAGTGTTGACCTTCACTTGACCGCTCGGAGCTGCTTTGCCACGCACTACTTTTGGAGTAGTGTAAGCTAGTTTAGTTGCTATTGTTATTATTACAGCAGCACAGACTGTTAAATTGTATAATTCGATTTTGAACTTAACCATCAAAATTTTCAGGTTTAAAATCATTTAGATTAATTTGACAGTATTGTATAACTAGATGTGGTGTTGACTTTACTACGGCGTAAACTATATTTGTAAAAAATATTTATTACCTATATGGATCTAAAATAAACGTTTGATACCTCCTTGAGGACTTTGTAAACTATGCCAAAAATCTGCTTAAAAAGTACCTACATATGTTCAGAAGGACACCTGTTGAAAAGATATCGAGTTAAGAATAAAAAAGTCAGTCAAGAAATCAATATCAGACAATATTTGGTTAAATAAATAACAAGGGCGGGCTGTATACATGGATAATCGAATAGGTATAAACATAATTTTATTGGGTTTACATATTTTGAATAAAACAACACATGCCTATAATCTTTTTCTTTTTTTTTTACTGTATCTCACCTGATGGTAATCGATGATGTGGTCGAAGATGGAGCACGCTTGCCTAGAAGTAACCTATTCACTCTCGACTTAAATACTCCCAGGTTGTAGTTATCAGGAAACAGGAACTCCGTCAGGGAATTCCACTCCTTAGCTGTACGCACTATGAATGTGTTCCCAAAACGTTTTGTGCGCATGGGTGGGATGTCCACCATGTACCGGTTGCGCATCGCCGTTCGTCTTGTGGTCCGATGATGGAACGGGCTTGGCGGAATTAAATTATGCAATTCCGTCGCACATTCCTCAAAATGCAACCGGTTGAAAACCGACAGGCCAGCGACTCGTCGTCGATGCTCAAGACTTTGGAGCTTCGTCGCGACGAGCCTCTCATTGCCGATGATCCTCTTGGCTCGTTTCTCAATTGACTCAAGGGCATCAAGCTGCTATCTGGCAGATCCGTCCCAATTGGCTCCTTTTGGCGGAAAATAGACACGCTTGGATCTTAGCAGCATTGAACTTGACCAGTTTGGCATCGCCCCATTCAGAGACAGCCTGTAAGGACACATTCAAGCGCTCAACCATAGCCTCCCGGAGAGACCGGATCTGCGACCCACCAGCTTGTGCGTCGGACACGTATCTCTCAGCAACAGTATTGTCGTCTGCATACCCAAAGGTACCGGGTTTAAGCAGATCATTAATATGCAGCAAGAACAGTGTTGCCGAAAGCACCGACCCCTGAGGAACGCCAGCATTAATATCAAGCAGTCCAGATGAGCACCCATCTATGACCATTCGAATAGACCGATCCCTCAGGAAACCCGCGATCCAATCTCGTGATGTCAAGGGAGACCGCTAGTGCCTCCCCTTGCTTCTCTATACTCCAAATGTGAATGGCATACGCAAGAAGATCCCCAGTAGACCGATTTTGGCGGAACCCGTATTGTCGGTCACTAAAGATATCATTCGCTTCTAGGTATGCTAGGAACTTACGATTCAGCACGCGTTCCATACTCTTACAGAGTATGGACGTTACCGAGATGGGTCTGTAATTCGACGGGTCAGATCGACTGCCCTTCTTGGACACGGGCTGCACGTTAGCTATCTTCGAAGCATTCGGTACTTTTCCAGTCTCAAACGAAAGGCGAAATAGGCGTGTCAAGATTGGAGACAACTCAGGCGCACAAGTCCTCAAAACAATTGCCGGTATCCCGTCGGGGCCACTAGCCTTATTCACGTCTAGGTTACGCAGTACCCGAAGAATGTCCTTCTGGTGAATACGAATGTTCGACATACTCGACTCGCATCCATCAGGAGAAGCAGGGGGCCTCGCGCCACCAGGATCCAGACGCGACGATTCCGCAAACATAGAAGCAAAAAAAAATTTTTGCTTCCTGCTCAGCGGAGTGGGCCAGCAACCCATCTGGTCTCAGCAGTGGTGGTAGTGAGGGGCGGCAGAAGTTCGATTCGACCGACTTAGCCAGGGACCAAAAAGCCTTACTACCCGCTGGGTATGAAGAAAGTTTGTTCCCTATTCGGCTAATGTGGTCAAACCGAGCCCTCCGCAACACCTTCTTGCAGGACTTGGCAGCCCTGTTAAAGGCTCTCTTCTTCTGACTCACGTCATTTGCTTTGCGCGTACGAGGGTCGACCCATGCTAGGTACGCCGCGTGCTTAAGCGCATCAGCGCGATTGCACTCGGTACCAAACCATGGACGAGCTTCGCCAGATATTGTTGCGTCACAGAACGGAATGTAGTACTCTATTCCCCTCCGCAACACATCCGTCACGGCGTCCGCGCACGACGAAGCATCAGTCGAAGAAAAGCAAGTAGGCTGCCAAGGATAACGAGCGAAGAAAAATCGCATGCCATCCCAATCTGCTGACCTGTATTGCCATACCCGCCGGGTGCCTCTTGGGCTGGGATCGGGCGGGAAGTAGATGAACACAGACTTCACCAGACAGTGGTCCTAACTACCCAGTGGTGCAGAAATCGTCACCGAGTAGTGGTCTGGATCTGTTGTCAGCAAAAGGTCCAAGCAGTTGACAGTGTGCGAATCAATATCCGGCACCCTCGCTGCCCCCTGGACCAGCTGGGTAAGATTTAACGCTAGCGTAGGCTTTCGCGTCTCTCGTCCAGCATGGTCTGTGCACTGGAATGGGAAGAACCACTCCTGATGGTGGGCGTTGAAGTCCCCCAGTAACACTATTTGGGCAGAAGGGTACCGCTGCTGAGCCGCATCCGCCACCTCACTCAGGTGCTGTGTGGGCTCAGTTGTCTCCAAATCACCGCTGTGCGAACGATAGACACAGGCGTAGACAATTTTGTGCAGGCTTGTGTCCAGTATAACCCACAGCGTTGAGAAACTGGAGTCTTCAAGGTAGTGGAGACGCCGATAGCAGACGTCGTCCCGGGCGTACATCCATACGCCCGCGCGTAGTCCAGTAGTCTGAAGTGGCGCACCAGGGTAAACCCTGAGTATGTAAGATACGACACGTCTGACGGACATCCGATCTGCGTCTCCGACAGGAACAAGAGCGCTGGTTTCTCAGTCTCTAGTTGGTGATGAACTGCGGCGAGATTTCAGTGCAGACCTCATATGTTAGAGAGATGCACTTTGTGTGAGAGGGAGTGCTGCCGCTGTACAGCTTTGCTCTTATTGTTCCTGGTAATATTGAGTGAGTAAGGTAGAGGAAAAGGAAGTGTAATGAGGTTCCATGCTACTAACCCTCAGACACGCTCTGACAAGACGGCATCATCGGGGGACGAGCCTGGAGACTGCGGAGATGCCCGAGTCCCCCGGGAATGTCCATCGGGCCCTCTCGTCTGGTCGCCAACCAGCGCGATGGTGCATTCCGGGATTTTTCGACCGTTGACGGGGCAGCCTTTCATGTGTGGCTAACACACTACTTGGGCCCCCAACTACCTGCGGTCGGCCAGCGGCGCACCGTGCTTCGGATCCCGTTACCCTCCGCGACTAATCTCCCGATACGCCCATGTCAGCAAGCCTGGTTTGTCTGCCTGCATTGGAACAACTATTTCGACCCAACTCCTCTGAATTGGCTACACTGGGCATCATACCGGAATACAGCTAGGCCGCTTGGCGGTACGTCTTTGCCCAGTAGGTGGTCACAAGCCATCGGCCGAAGCCTGCCACCAGTTAGTGTCATCTGATTAGCACCACCCAGGGACCACGTGTAGGGTCTAACATTAAGTAATCTCCTACGGATGCGGGTGACTCGGCCCCCAATCATTTTAAATTACTTATACAGTTAGACAGAGTGCAGTAGGTAACTAATATTGATAATGGACTAGGTATAATCACATTAGTTTTATTTGATTTTCAAATTTTAAATATAACAACACGTGCCTACAGTCATTTTAAATTACTTATACAGTATGGCAGGCTGCAGTAGGTAACTAACATAGATAATCGACTAAGTATAATCACATTATTTTTATTGGGTTTACATAATTATTTGGAATATAATAACACGTACCTACAATCATTTTAAATTACTTATACAGTTAGACAGGGTACAATAGGTAACTATCTACACTAATATTATAAAGAGGAAAGATTTGTTTGTTTTTTTGAAATGAATAGGCTCCGAAACTGCTGGACCGTTTTCAAAAATTCTTTCAACAATGGACATTATCAGGGAGTAACATAGGCTATATTTTATCCCCGTACTCCCACGGGAACGGGAACTACGCGGGTGAAACCGCGTGACGTCCACTAGTGATAGATAATCGACTAGGTATAATCACATTACTTTTATTTGGTTTACAATTTTTAAATATAACAACACGTGCCTACAATCATTTTAAATTACTTTTACAGTTAGGCAGGCTGCAGTAGGTAACTAACATAGATAATCGACTAGGTATAATCACATTATTTTTTTCAGTTGATTCAGTTGGGTTCAGTAGTTTTTATTTTATGAGCATATTTGCTTATTTCAATTTGTGCGTAGACGAAGACGTCGTACAAGTATCACCACTTAAAAGTGAAAAATTAAAAACTTTTTACAAAAAAATATAACCGACTTTCAAACAAAACAATACAAAGTATAAAATAACTTTAATTTCCGAAGTCGGTGTTAAAAAATAAAGAAACAAAACCAAAAACACCGACTTCCGAAATTAAGGTTATTTTATGCTTTGTAGTGTTTTGTTTTAAGCAAACGTTCCTTGCACAGGTAGATAGGTACACAACAACACAACTACTCCGTTTCGTACTTCGAGCGAGACAATCAAGACGCCCGCGATGACGACCGATCGTTGCTAAGCGACGGCAATGCTTGTACTTAAGAATTATTGAGATTGTAATAACTTTGGTATTAGGCCGAATTTCCATTGGCTTATTGGAAAATCTATTAAAACACAGTGACTCATACTAATAAACGTATTAAAATAACCTGAGCAAAATGAAATCAGCGAACTATCCTAAAAAATATAATGAACGTTCGAAAATTTGTTGGATTATTGATAAATCTGTTTCAATATAAAATCATATGACTAATAAAGGTATGAAAATGGACGGAGAAATTTTTCACATTACGTAATTAAGCAAAAATAAAAAAACAAAGTTTAAATAGGAAAATCTTTTGGATAACTTAACAAAGCTATGTATTTAAGCATATAAAAATACATTAAAAAATAAAAATTGGCAGAGCAATTTTTCAGCAGAAGTTATAAAGCAGAATGTTAAAAGACAAATTTGAGGTATCTCCGAAATCGAAAAAATGTTGGATAACTTTACATAATTATTCTAACTAATACATTCGAACGTATACAGAAGGTATTTCAGTCAGAGGATTTTTTCCCAGTGAGTTATAAGCAATTTTCATATTTAGGTAAAAATACCTAACTTCTTGTAACAAAATTTGTTGGATTATCGTACATCTGTAATCTGCATACCTTACTTTATCATAATACCAAGTCTCACTGGCAGAGGAATTTTTCGGGTTACATATGCCCCGTTGATTGGACTAATTGTTTCAGTCGGGCATGGAGCTGCTGTTCTCTCGCAAGCGCCTGTGGCTGGTGCTGTCGTTCCTCGGAGCTGTCTGCTTGGTGCTCATGTTCATCCCCTTCAGCCCCTACGACGGAGAGGGGCTCTCGCTGCAGAGGCATCACTGGTTTGTGAGTAATTTTTGTTACACTTATGAACTTAACTTATGTGATAGATAAGGATAGAAAAAGAAACAGCAGTGCGATTGTGTAAACATGTCGAAGTGAAAACTTGAGCGAAGTGAACGACAAGCGAGCTGTCAAGCCATACAAACAAGATGGCATGACAGCTCACTGTCGTTAACAAATTATTTGACTACATTTTTACTGTCTAATGATTGTTTGGTGTAATAAATCATTTGATTAAACTTATTATGCCGAGTAAAAATTTGACCTAATGAAAATGTGCGTGCTAAAATCATTCCAAGTATAGCATTAGTATAAAAAGGTTGCTTAAATTTGTTTGGATTATGAGATTTTGTCAAAATCATTTTGGCAAAACGGCAGAATCCCATGGGCAGGTCAATAACATAAACTAAAAATAAGAATGGACCCAAAATTTAACCCTGAGGTACCCCCATTTTCACGTTTAGTCCCGTTAAATAGTTGCCGTTTATATTAACTAGCTTCTGTGTATCATTCAAATACGACTTTACTAAATTCAAGGCTGATTTGCTTACTCCGTAATACTCAGTTTCAGGAGTAATGTTTAGTGGCTCACACAATCAAACGCCTTTGGTAGATCGCAGAAGATACAAATTATGGTAACTTGCGCTACTCCCCACACATTAAAAATGTGTTTTAATAAAGTTACACTAGCGTCCGTTTACACAACGTCGTGTCCCTGGTTCCTTTTAACTATAACTTTTGTTGTTTTCCTTCCAGCATTCAGAAATAATCACCCACGACATCAACAACAACGTAGTCTCCCGAACCTCAGGCATAGTGGTGACCAAGCACGACCCATACTCCACGGAGCGCATGCTGCCTGCGCTGTCGTCCGCGGGATACCACGTCAACGCGCGGAGGGACCTCAGTGCGGACTGCGAAACCCGAGTGTACTGCGGCCTGCCGCTGTTTAGGACGGGCTTTAGTCGCTATTTGTGAGTAAATCGCTCTACTACAACAATACAGTCTCATAGTGGTGACCCAGCACGACCCGTACCCGTACTATATAAGTAGGTTTTAGAAGCAATAAGAGTTAGCAGGCTTTCGGCAAGCTAGTGGCAAACCGTGTTGAAGCATTCGTGTACGTCATTAAAGACTTGGTCCAAGGTGTCTCCATAAAAGGTAACAGCTGTATCATTAGCGTAAGGTGTAGTCTTGCAATTATGGAGATTAAGCTTGCAGAGGTTATTTATAGAGCACAGAAAGAAAGGTAGGCCCAAAATACTGCTTTGTGCGACTCCGAAAATGATCGAGCTCTTCCCGCTCATGGTATCGCCTACCCTTCGCGTTCTATTTTTAAGGCAGTCCTTAAAAAGGAGCGATTACGATCCTCTTATACCCATGCTGTCAAACTTTTCTAAGAAACTGTTTTTGTAGACTTTGTCAAAGGCCTTTGCCAGGTCTAAAACAATGGTCAGGCATCTCCTTTTCTTATCCAATTTCATTGCGATAAATTCAGTTATGTACAGCGTCGTCTGTCGATTTACCCGGTCTGAAGCCATGCTGGACATCCGCTAGTATTTTTGAAGTGAAAACTTCTTTAGCGGCGTTGAGCACTTTTTCTGTAATGGGTATAAAATCTTAAACTCGCGTCAGGACACGTGACCTGATCGAAAAAGCGTAAGACGGACTCGCGTCAGGGTCACGTGATGCTGATCGAAAAAGCGTAAGATCGAGGGGAAGGGAGAGGAACTAGTATCTCCCACTCTTTCTACCGTGCCTGAGTGTGCTGCTCCGCTTAGGCGGCACAGGGCGCTTGCGCGAATGTCCGTCTGTGTTTATGTACAGCGTGCCACGCGTATCCAAGGATACGAAATTACGAAATTATGGATGAAAGTTGATTTTTCTAAGAGATAAAAATTAATGTAATATATAAATAAATAACGATAAAATATTATGAATAATAACATGTAAATTGTCATATTTGTGTACGATAGCGCAATAAATAAACATTGTATTCTACCTCATAAATGATAGTATTTTTGTACTTATAATTAAACACAACGTTAATACTAAAGTTTTCACTTCTGCCGGCACTCCCGGAGTGCTACCGGTGTTTTTTTTATTTACGAAGCAGTTTCCGAGTCTATTATTAATAATCGTTTCCAAGTTTTTTTTTATACGCTAGTTATTTAACACATGCCTCCGTCAACACAATCTGCTTCTCTAAGTCATACGCAGTCCGAATCTGACTTAAACACCGCCATGCAGGAAAGTGACTCCTCCGTTGTAAACACGAAGCGAAACAAAAAACGCATGCGTTTAAATGAGCTCCATTCACGCAGAGATCAGGTGCAGCAGGATTTGAAGCACGAAATAAATGCGATGTTGAATAACTGGAAGGCAGAATTTGACACAAAACTAACTGACATGTTCTCAAAACAAAATAATCTAATATCCAAACTCTCCGCCGACATATCTGAACTGAAGATACAAAATTCCAATATGCATCCCTGGAAGACACAGATGAAACTATGAGACTATGAAATTTATTAATAAGCAGTACGAAGACATCAAAGCGGGGTCGAAAAATTGGACACCGAACACTTGACCCAGCGTAAGTGTATTGAAAACTTGGAAAGGAAGTTACTAGATCTAAATTTAAAGTCCAGATCTTCCAGTATAGAAATAAGAAATATCCCAATGGTTGAAAATGAAACAATTACTGACCTTTCTAACGTCGTATGCAAGATTGGCCGGGCTATTGGGTCGGCGAAAACAGCATCGGATCTTCGGGACATATACCGCATACCCGGCAAGCCAGACTCTATTCGCCCAATTGTTGCGGAGTTTTAAACCGTGCAGTTAAAACAAGAAACTATAGCCGCGGTGCGAGCATTCAACAAAAACAGCAAGTCTACAGAAAACAAGCTCAACACCGAAATTATTGGTATCTCTGGCAAGCGGCAACCAGTTTATCTTAGAGATCACCTCCCGGCAAGTTCAAAAAAACTATTTCATCTGTCAAAGGAGTTTGCAAAACAAAACGGTTTCCAATTTTGCTGGTCTTCAAATGGTAACATATTCCTGCGCAAGGTACAGGGAGAAAAACAACTACTAATCTCGTCTGAACAATCCCTATTGGACCCCTAGAGTCTGTGACTATTAATTTGTCTCAAGTACTTTAGTGTCTGGCTTGTTTTAGTTTTAATACATTTAATTTATATTATTCGTAACTATTTTAAATATATCTGAATTACACCGATTACACTTTATAAGACTTCTGCAAAACCAATAACTCGCTCTCACACACAAAAATACAACTCAATTCATTCGCCCACTCATTCACTCTGCCACTCATCTCTAGTACGCCTACCACACAGATATATTCACACTCTTGTATTCGCACTCTACAAGTTCCGAATACGACTTAATGGCAGTGGCATGCCTAGGGTTTCAAAATAAGGCAAGCCCAATAAAATTTTAACCGATTTCAAAAAAAGAAAGTTCAGTTTTCGACTGAGTATGTAGGTACCTTCGTATGTATCATCGCAATTTTCTCATAAACTGATATAGATGACTCAATTCGTTGTTTACCAAAATTACCGAAAGAAACCATTGCACACAGGTGTTTATGGGAATTTGCGTGCCTTTTAATGGCGCCACATATGTTATTTAAATCATTATCAATCAATCAATTAATCCATTTATTTGTTAAACATAGGTGTTTACATAGGTGTTTACATAAATAGAGGTTACGCTATGTTTTGTCATAATTATGACATACAAATTTTTAAGTGACCCATTAGGTGTCATTAGATTATGCATGCGTAAATAATAAAGTGACCAGATGTATTCCAAACGGAATCTTCATTCGAAAAAAATATGCAACACCAGCAATACAACTTATTAGTGTGCGAACAGCCAACAATCCAACTAGTTTTATACACTGATCTATTACATTTTCGTTTATGCGATTTACTAGTCTGAGAAAAACACAGATTAGGCGTCGGTTTTAATGAAGAAATTAACTGTTTTTTCTGAGCAAAGTTTCAAGATTTTACCTTATCTTCGCCAATCAAAACTTTTTTTTTTTTTTTTTACTGTTTATAGGCATACGTTTACGCATTTTAAATCCTCACAAAGTACAATTACCTCCATTGTTGTAGGTAAGTCACCAAAACAATTGTATCACTGAGAAAATCTAAGAAAACACACAAAAAACTTTAACAACATAACTATTCAACTCTCAAGCAAATGAAATTGAAGTGAGTTGCACTCGGGTGTCGAGAACTACTTACGCAGAGTTGCAGTGTTGTCATTTAGACAAAAAAAGTCGCCAGGTATATGAAAAATCTAGCTAGATGTCGCAAATTTTTTATTTGTAAGATATTGCTTGAATATTTAATTTCGTTATTTTAAAAAGTCGCTAGTTTTTATTGTTGCTAAATCTTAAAAAAAGTCCCCAAACTCGTTAAAAATCTCCAAGATCTCACAACGTCGCTAAAACGGCAACACTGCAGAGTTGGCAAGGTGACAAGATCACGCATACGCGTGCAACTTCATACGCATGCACGGCTTAATCGTACATACTGATCGATTAGTAGACGCACAAGGTTTAAAACTCGTTATACGGCACATCGCTATAAGTGCGAAAGTGACGGAGATAGTATTTGAAAGCCCGGTAAAAGCCGGTACGTCTAAGCGAGATAGCTATATGTAGATGCTGGAAATACGAAACTCTGCGCGCGAACAATCGCGATGTGTAGTTATGTAGTAATGTGACATAGGTAGATACTTTGTGTTATTTTGATAAGAATTAACCGAGCGAACTTTTAAATAGTTCGGGTTTGATATTGATTCTCTATCGAGCATTTTAGTAAGGCTTTTGGGCTTATATGAAGGTACCGCTACTGCTTAATGGCAATAAGTATAAGTACGACAGTGTTTACAAAATGTACATAATATGTGGCATCAATATTGTTTCAGTCATCATTCCAAATGGCTAATCATGACCATATTTATAATATTAATTGCGAACTTGACTCTTGTAATTCCAAAGATTTGTACATTTGCCGTCCAGAAGACTGTAAAAAATATGCTGGCAACTCTAGTCGAGCTATAAAGATAATCCACATCAATATCAGAAGTGTAAAATAAAAACTTTGACGAACTTCGCATCTTACTGTCTCTTACAAAAGTAAACTTTGATGTCATAGTTCTATCCGAATGTTGGCTAAGTAAGGTAAAAGATCTACCTATCCTAGACGGTTATGTATCACATTACACCAAAAACATACTTAACCAAAATGACGGGATTATTCTTTTTAACAGCAAAAAACTAAGCTGTCTAGTTTACGAACCAGCTTTCAAAGATAGAAATTGTATGGTTTGTCAAATAGGAAAGAACTTAGAAATTGTTACTATTTATCGCCCCCCATCACTTAAGACTAAAATTAACTACGTGTTCCTAGACAGTTTAAATACCGTCTACACTGGACTCAAAACTAGTACGCACGTTCTTGTGGGTGATATCAACATCGACATCTGTAGCATGAATAAAGACCCTATTTCAAAGGAATACCTTACCTTAAATGCGTCTCACGGCTTTTTCCCAACGCACACACTTCCTACAAGGATCAAAACATGTCTGGACCACATTCTACTAAAATCTAAACTGCCTTCTACAACACTAGTTCTAGAATCACATTTAAACGACCACATGCCCGTCGTATTGTTCATAGAAAACTTGTGTCCTAAACGTCAGTACAATAACGTTAAAACTCGTATTGATTATCAGTCAATAAAACTGGAAATAGAAAGCACTAACTTCAAAACTCTCCTTGAAATGGAAGACGCTAACGCCGCAACTAACTACTTCATTTCAACAATCTCATCAATTATCAATAAACACACGCAAACAGTTTTGGTGCCTAATAAGCAAAAAATCATAAAGCCGTGGATCACACCGGGGCTTCTGCGCTGTATTAAAAATCGGGATAGGTTACATATTAAAGCAAAAAAATCTCTAGATAACATGACACTTAAAGTAACATATACACGATATAGGAACTTTGCAAATCAACTACTACGAAAACTAAAAATTGCTTATGAGAAAAGTCAACTGGACAGGGCAGGTAACGACCCTAAAGCCCTATGGAAAGCTATCAAAGACATAACGAAGACTCAAAAAGTGAAAGACAATCCTTTGGAACTACTTCAAATATCAGATAGCCCAAAGTCGTCCGCTGACCTTGTCTGTAACTTTTTCACTGATGTCGGTAAAAATCTAGCAAATAAGATTCTTCTGTCACGAACCTCATCTACAGATGACTCGGTCTCCCCTCAACCCCCTGCCTCAGACTGTTCCGAAAACTATCTACCCAACTCTCTCGTTATTCTGGAAGTAGATGAAGCGGATATTGAAACCACTATCCAGTACATATCGAACGGAATTCCAACTTTCCTTCTTAGAGAGTGCCAACGGGTACTGATCCCACCTATAACGCACATATGTAATCGTGCTATTGTCACTGGCGTGTTTCCTAATGCTTTGAAAAAAGCTATTGTACATCCAATTTACAAAGGTGGGGACAAAAACTGCGTCAATAATTATAGGCCCATATCGTTATTGCCAGTATTATCAAAAATCTTGGAAAAAATTCTCTACAAATCCCTCAAAAATTATTAGAATCGCTTTAAAATCTTAGCCGAAAACCAGTACGGATTCAGATCAGGTGTCTCTACAGAGGACGCAGTGTTGGACTTGTCAGAGCAAGTATTGGAAAATCTAGACAAAAGAAATAGATGCCTATGTATTTATCTAGATCTCTCCAAGGCGTTTGATACAGTTTCTGATCCTATCCTCTTATCAAAGCTAGAACGAATAGGAGTACGAGGCACTGTCTTAAATATATTTAAAGATTACCTTTCCCAGCGTAAGCAATATGTCAAAATAGGCGATTGTCTTAGCGAAGAACGCACAATCCTCTTTGGGGTCCCACAGGGGAGTATCTTGGGCCCCCTGTTGTTTTTGGTATATATTAATGACCTCTGCACAATGTCACTTCAACACACCAAAATTTTTACATATGCAGATGACACAGCAGTATTTGTGTGGGGACGGAATTGGCAGGTGGTCAAGGATAGAGCCGAATACTCCCTTTCCAAAATAATGACCTGGCTAAGACTAAATCTCCTCACACTAAACTTGGACAAAACACATTTCCTACCCTTTTCTTTGAGACCCAACACTAAACCCTTGCCTGACTACTCCATAATAGCACATACTTGCGAAAACCGACACAAATTTACCTGCCAGGTTATCTCTCGGGTAGAATCGGCAAAATATTTGGGAGTGCTGATGGATGATGGACTGAGGTGGGACAGGCAGATTGGCTCGATCATTACCAGAACTGGGTGGCTTATGAATGTGTTCAGGACCCTACGGGGTTCTGCAACACTGAAAAACCTGAAACAAGTCTACCTGGCCCTATGTCAGTCCATTATTCAATACTGCATAACGGTGTGGGGAGGTGTAGCCAAGACCTACTTGCTCGGTTTGGAGCGAACACAGAGAGCTGTGCTTAAGGTCATGACCAAGAAACCGTACAGGTTTCCCACCTCACAATTATATTCCGAACTTAAAGTCTTCACTGTCCGCCAGCTCTATGTGCTCAAATCCATCCAAAGAAAACAAGGAAATGTTCCCTTACCCGACCCAAAAAAGCTTAGCAAATTTTCCATATGTCCTACTTTACCCTGCCGAACCTCATTTGCGAAACGCCAATTTAATATCTTAAGCAGCAAACTTTACAATCTCGCAAACAAAAAGCTAAACATAGCTAAAATGTGCTGGCAGGAAATGAAAAACAGAGTAGCAGACTGGCTTCAAAAGATGGACTACAAGGAGACTGAAAATTTATTCACATTCATAAAATAATATGATCTAAAATCTGTCATCCGTTCTTACTTTTTCTCGTTTTTGTTTGTAAGGATTCAAAGGTGCGAACCAAACCAGACACTCACTCACTCCCATGTACACACACACACAACACACTCACACCGCATGCACACTTACACACATATACTCAACATCTCTCACACAGACATACGAACACAAATAGTTTTTAACATTATATCTTTCTTCTTGTAATTTAATTCCTACTTAATGTGTGTTTTACCTTCTTCTGTACCTAATGGCAATAACCTTGGCTGTCAACTTTGTAGTGACACTCCCGTTAAATGTTGTTTGAGTGGAAATAGAACCCATGGCTGAACGCTGATCCCCAAAATACAGGTCCAGGCCTAGTTTGGGGGTTAAGATCAGATTCGTGGCAATACATTCGAGTGCAATTTTTGTTACGACTGTCTTGTAACATGTATTTGTAAGTGTCAAATATTTTTTTATTTAAACATTAATTGTAAATTTTATTTCTCAGTAAGTGATTTTTTGTTGATTTTCATGAGGAAATAAAGTTCTTAAACGTATAAAGTTTTTTGACAGCGGTGGAAGAAGTGAAATGGGGCGGTAATTTATTGACATAGTCTTGGGCATTGGGACAAATACAGTCGATTTCTTTTTTCGCGATTTCAGCATTGTTCCCATAGTAAAACTTGTTCATAATGATGAGTACAATGATCCTTTTTTCTGTTACAATGTATGTTTCAACAAGTTTTATCCGGCTCTAAATTGATCAAAGGAAATATTACAATAATCGAAACACAACGATAAATTAATAGGGGGTGACTAGATGTCACTGAAACCGGAGTAAATATTTGTCATTTCAGTGAAGTCGAAGTCGGGGCTTTATATGATTGGACTCAAAGGTAAACCTAAGTTACTGAACTCATTGGTAAATCTATGTCACTGAAATTGGAGTTAAAACAACGACACTGATGTTAGAGTTAAATCTGATTGGAAATCCTCAATTGAGGGCAAATCAAAACCTTGAGAAACGAACGGCAATCAATCCAAACTTAGTAACCGTTGCTAACATTCCTCCAATTCTGATTATTTCAGAGACAGCGCTATGTTCGTGTACACGGGTCCGCCCGCGCCCTTCGCGCCGCCCGCGGCTGTGAGAGTCAGCACACGAGTATGCACCGGAGAGGAGTGCAGATACCGATTTGTTTTCACCGGTAAGTTATTAACGTTGTTTCGGTTTATATTTGTGTTGACTTTACCGACCTATTTGGTCAACATCAAGCACAGTGACAGGGAGTGCAGCCAGATCTATTTCTTCTTTATAACGTAATAGGCTATCACAACGATAATAATATTACTTCTTTTTAAATTGCTACATTCCGCAGC
Source organism: Lacanobia wlatinum (assembly GCA_947578705.1). Taxonomy (NCBI): domain Eukaryota; kingdom Metazoa; phylum Arthropoda; class Insecta; order Lepidoptera; family Noctuidae; genus Lacanobia; species Lacanobia wlatinum. Next base: position 21,026,572 of record OX388046.1, read on the forward strand.
GGGTTCTTTGTGATATGTAGACCGCTGTGGATTGAAACAAGATTAATGGTTTTCAAATTTTGCGGTCAAAAGCTGATCGTTCAGCACTTCTTTTCTGTTTCGAGCAGCTCAACAAAACTCTGTTGTACAATAGAACACTTTTTATTGTACACCGTACAACAATTACACTATCTTATGCTAATATTATAAGTTAATCTTCAACAGGGGCCCACCACAACATGATAACCCTGTGGCCTCGGGCCAACATCACCGTGACTGGCTGGTCGCTCAGCAGCTCTCCTAGAGCATGCTTCGAGCAGCTCAACCGCCCCGTCTATGTCATATACCACTCCGCCGCGACTTACAACGAGCAAGGCGTTGAGTTTACTGTCGATGTTGCTTTTCGAGTGAGTGTATTTTTATTGATATTTTATAACAATTTTGACTAAGGAATTTTAGGAAACTTTAAAAAACAATACTTTATTGTAACTAGCCCTTTCCGTTTGTTGTACCCCCTATTATTGCCAAGGCAGAATTTGTCCAGTCTTTTGACCAACTGCTAGAAGAACATGTAATAATGAACAAAAAAATAAAAAATGGCTCAACCAATTTCGAGAGACCTCAACAACCCGACAAAATCAGAATATCAAGCTAATCCGCTATTGCTGAGCTTGAAGTCCTGGGAGGCTAAATAGGCCACTTTTGGAGAATCATGTTAGAATCATAATATTAATGGGTAGGCTCGCTCTATCGTAGACTTTGTCTCTGTCATCTCTGACCTAGACTAGAGTCAAGAGCAAACCCATCACAAATAAAAAAAAAACACGCAACAATCTGTCAAATTTCATTTTCATCTTTATCACTAACGAATTAGGTTAAAGATTCATTGGGAAAATTTGACAGTGACGGGTAGCGTGATTTGCTTTCTGATTCTGCTAAAGTGGCCTTTTTAAAGGCCCTGGGTTCGATTTCCGAGTTACGCAAGAATTTTTCATTACGATTTTTTAAGTAACTGACACTGTATTGTGGTCCTATTGCAAGTTTTGTTAACGTTCTCGATCGTGTTAGCGCTAACGTCAATTTGTATTGAAACTAGATAAGCGCCATCTGGTGACAATAACGGAAAACCTTTTTTTTTTCATACAATTTGACACAAGCGAACGTTTACGTGACCGAGTATGTTTAAAAAACTCGCTTTAAGCCCTTTGAAGGCCTAGCACGAATGTTTTGACGTATAGTAACGTTCATCATCATATCAACCGAAAGACGTCCACTGTTGCACATAGGCCTCCCCCAAGCGTCGCCACAACGACCGGTCCTGCGCGTCTCGCATCCATCGGTTACCCGCGACCTTCACTAGGTCATCGGTGCACCTTGTGGGAGGCCTTCTATCGTTGCGTCTTCCGGTACGCGGTTCCAGAACTTTTTGGCCCCATCGACCATCTGTTTTGCGAGCAATGTGTGCCCACTGCCACTTTAGTTTGGGTCCTTCGGGCTATGTCGGTAACCTTGGTTCTCTTGCGGATATCATCATTCCTGATTCGATCACGCAAGGAAGCTCCAAGCATTGCCCTTCCATTGCCCTTTGAGTGACGTTGAGCCTTCTGATGAGGCCCATTGTGAGCGACCACGTTTCAGTTCCGTATGTCATCACTGGCAACACACACTGATCATAGACTTTCGTCTTGAGACACTGTGGTATGTGGGACGAGAAAATACCGCGCAACTTCCCGAACACTGCCCAGCCGAGTCGGATTCAACGGTTGACCTCTTTCTCGAAGTTGGCCCTACCTAGCTGGACCATTTGTCCTAGGTAGACGTACTCGTCTACAACTTCGAGTATAGAGTTTCCGATCTTGGTGGGAGTGGGTGTTACATGGGTATTTACCATGATCTTGGTTTTGTCCATGTCCCTTTCGGAAGCTCTACTGAGGTCATCGAGCATTGTACTGAGGTCCTCCGTAGTCTCAGCCATGACGACTATATCGTCGGCAAATCGGAGGTGACTGATGTACTCGCCATTGAAATTAATGCCTAGCCTTATCCAGTCCAAAATCTTGAAGAAGCAATGGAGGATTCCATTGCGGCTGTAAATGTTCGAGGTCTGATCCTGAAGTCGGAATGACATGGTGGCGTTTTTGTACAAACCTTTCAGCACCTCGATGTACCGATAGTCGATCTGGCACCGTTGGAGAGACTGCAGCATAGCCTAAGTCTCGATCGAATCAAAGGTTTTCTCGTAGTCCACAAACGTTAAGCAGAGGGGCAGATTTTACTCTTCGGTCTTCTGTATAACCTGACGGAGCGTATGTATGTGGTCTACGGTACTGAAGCCTTTTCGGAATCCGGCTTGTTCGGGAGGCCCGAACACATCTCTAGCAAAGACCCTGGAGCCCTGATTCCGCTCTATCGCTTCTTTAATCTTTTCAGTATTAAAGCGGCAGAGGTCTCTTTTCAAGGACTTGGAGATCCGTCTATTGAGCTGCCGGTATCTGCACGCATCTTCTGAAGACTGCAGAATCATTTCCTCCTCTCCTTCATGAGCTTCAAAGTAGGATCAAAGACCCTCTTGTTCTTATCTGTACGGCGAGTCTTGAAAAACTTAGACCCGACCGTATGGACAGTTTCCACGAACCCATCGTTGCAATCGTCCACGGAGCTCCCTAGGCATTCGAAACGGTTCTGAAGTTCGAGCTGAAAGCTCTCGGAGTTTTGGATCTGGATCTGTGCTGGACGGAGCGTAGACCTCATCAGTCGAGACCTTTCTAGCTTGATATTCAGATTCAATGTGCCTCTTACCATGCGGTGATCACTTCCGGTTTTCACCGCGTTAACCACAGAGACATCATTGAATATTTGCTTCTTCGTCAACATGATGAAGTCAATCTCATTTTTGGTTACACCGTCTGGGCTCTGCCAGGTCCACTTCCTGTGCTCACGCTTTCTGAAGAAGGAGTTCATCATATAGAGGCCCTCCTTCTCCATAAAACTAGCCAGTAAGTGTTTCCGGTGGTTCCGACGTCCAAATCCAAATTGCCCCACTCGCAGCTCGTCACCGTCTCGTTTGCCCAGTTTCGCGGCAGTTTCGCGGAGTCCCCCATGACCACGGTGAAGTGAGTTTTATGACCATGTATGGCTCTGGATATATCCTCATACATGGTCTCTATTTCGTCGTCGGGGTGTGTCCAGGTTGGGGCGTAAACCTGTACGACCTTCAACGAATATCTTGACGATATTATAAGTATCAGGTACGGCCACCCTGGTCGACACACCCTCGATGCTTACCACATTGGACACAAGGGACCTGTGAACGATGAACCCGACACCACCCTGGGACTTCTGGTCACCCTCCCGGAAATAGAGCAGATTGCCGAATTTAAGAATTATCGTGTCCTCCCCCTCTCTTCGGACTTCAGACAATCCTACAATACTCCATCGCAACCTGCTCAATTCCTCCTCAGGTTTGAACGTGCTTATTTATTTCTTGAAAAAATCATTTTGCATTTGATATCCCAATTCTTGAGGAAGGCTTCAGGCTATTTAACTTCACGCTATGACCCTTAAGCGCCGAGCAAAAAGAAAAATAACCGATTAAAAAAAAAATAATCGTGCTAGTCCCTCAGATCTGCAAGTTCTAACGCAAGTTGCTAGTGCTGCAAGATTTAACATAAAAACTTTAACTCCCAGGTCCCCCCCTCCGCCCAAACCCAACCGATAGTGGAGCTGTCTCACCACTCGCACAACATCCACCACCCGGAGGCCTTCACTGCGGAGTACAGCACCATCCTCAACGCGATGCCGCCCTACTTCAACGTCGCCAGCTTCCTGAGCTTCAGGCATGATTATGTGTTCTAGTGCTGCGAGCTTGTACGTGTACATAGGGAATGGAATCGTTGTACGATTTATCTATAAGAGAGTTGAATGAAAACCCGAATAAAACTAGAAAAGAATTTGCGATTCTAACTCGCTCACAAATGATGGACGGTTCCATACCATGTTGGTAATTTTATTATTAATTTTTGGACGAAAAGATAAATACGGTTGAAAGACAAACTTTGTAGTTGAAAAAACTCCTGAAAGGAATCAAATATGAAGAATTGATAACCTCCTTTTTTTTGAAGTCTGTTAAAAAATATATTTTTTGAACTGTCACTTGTCGGATAAAATTTCTACAGATTTGGTTCCGTAGAATAAAATAAAGAGAACAACATATTTTATCGATGTATGTATTTCGTGAATATGTATGTATGTCGTGAATATGTATGTATTACGTCTGTATGGATGTAGTTTATATAAGTATAGGAGGATCTCTTGCATGTCGTCAGAAATGCAAGTGTTCAAACACGCATTTCGTCATCTTTCAGGATAGACTCGCAGCTTGTCAGAAACAGAACTCGACAGACACGCAACAGGACAGATATTGTTGACAAGAGTTATCATATTAAGTTTTTAATGATAAAAAACTAAATAGTAGATTACTTTGACAAATTGCGTATGTATATAACTACAAGCGTTTAAATTCTATTTAATAAACTGTCGAGTTGTGTATCTATCGAGACGCGCATCTATCAAGTAACGTGTTTGTCGAGCTGCGTCATGACGTGCTGTAAATCTGACGAGATGCATTTCGCATTTCTGTCAACATGCGTTTTCTGGCGGTTGCGTATTTGACCACTTACATTTCTCACGACGTGCTAGAGATCCGTGTAGGAATATCCGACTGAAGGTTGTGAATTATTATTGCTCAATATTAATGAATGAATCGTGAATTTGAGTGTATTTAGTGTTAATAATTTATTTTTAGGTCTTATTTGTTAAGTTGACCAGTGAATAAAATGTGTTTTTTTATACAACGTCTTTTATTCCACAAACATCTTGATATTGGCACCATTTATTACCTACCAAGGGTAAAGGATATTAAGGGTGTATAAGTAAAATACAAAATTAGAAAACCAAGACATTTATTTTTTAAAAATCAGTCTTTGGATGCTCAAAACATTCCAGAGAATATATTTTAAGAATATCGCTGTCCGCATCACAAAACAAATTCAAAAATAACATGAAAACATTCGTTCACTCATCAAATTGTAAAAACTACAATTTTAGCAAGAATTTTATATAAAAAAACATATATTGACTCGAAAAAAAAATATTCACTTGCCATAGGTTGATTTATTTCTTGTCCAGATTCATTTACAATTTACAGTGCTCTCTTCCACTCAATTTTCATAATTATATCATTTGAGTGAGTGAAAAATGTTCCTGATTCTTTAACATTAACTTTGAAAAAGATCAACATTTTTTGTTACAAATATTAATTGTTGATATCACAAGTTAATATTCCAAAACCAGTATTCTTAAATCTAATCTTAATAAATAAGGGTAAAAACAACTATACAAAAGTAAATGAAAACACTCGTCAACTATTCTCCTCCAATATTTATTATTTCCTGAGATCGGTATAAAAGATAAAAATTATCACATTATTTCGAAAAAATGGTATTTTGTACAAAATAATTAAACAACGATTCACATCTAGCGTATTTTATTTGCATTTTTTAATAACAATAAGTGTCGCATTGCGAAAAATATTACTTTCGACGAGGCTGCCTTGAAATGAATGGATTTTTTCGAGGCATTAAATAAAGACATTTTTAAAACTAATGCAGAAACCGAATGACTATTTTCAGTGTTTTGTTTTATACAACATACTGTCACTCCAACAACTCAATACTTGGGGCCACAAGTACCAAAATAACTAGACACATTTATCACTAATGCTACGGCCACATCACTGTAATACGGCAATAATTATGGCCATAATTTGTGTTGATTCAGTTGGTTTTGTTTCAATTATGGCCATAATTATTGCCATATTACAGTAGTATAGCCGTAGCATAAACAAATCTAAACTATCTTTCTCTTTCTGTCAATCGTGACATGATAAGATGACAAATGACAGACAGATGACAAATTCAAAGTGATGTTTTAAATACGTTTACTGTCAAATGCATTTATGCCCGGTTTCTGAGGTACTTTATCGATCGTTTATCTGTCCGTTAACCACTAACCAACCAATGGTGTTATGACAAATAGCGTTAACGGACAGATAAACGACCGACAAAAACCTAACAAACCGGCCATTAGTGATTTGTTTCAAGTGGACCTTATTTTCTAGCAATTGATTGCATTTTGTCATCAAGAGAAAATATACAAGAGGTTCAAAATTGTTTTGACAATTCAAAATCGCTGATTCCAAGGCAGCCTCGAGTAAAGCAACAAGTTTTAACCTCTACAAACTATAAAATATATCTTGTCACTCCTAAATACTAGTATGACATACTTAAGTTAATCCTTTTACATAATAAAGAGAGTTATTATGTGGGTAAAAAATACAATGGAACCTACAAGATTTTAAGAAATAATCTGTAATATATTTTAAGAACAACTTAAGCCTATTTTATATCTTTTAATGAATAGAATAGAAAAAAAATCGACACTATACTGTATCTTCATAAGATTGTAAGAACAAATCGATATTTTTTGCGATATTATACCAAGTTATCCTGTCTTAAGAAATTTCTATTACTGTTAATTAAATGCAAATATGAAAAAGGGGGCTTTTTAAAAAGTTACAAGCAGGTTATTTTTTATATTTCTACATTATGTAGTGACTTTACTCTGTAAACGCTTACAAGAAGTAAATATGAACGATTGAAAATGAAATACGTCATATAAACATACATAATACATGTTTTTTTAAGAAAAAAATACGGTTTTACAGTAGCAATTTGATATAAATACACTGAAAGTTAGTAGTACTAAAATTGTATCATTACCGATTACTTTTTTTCGTTACAGGATAAAATTCCTAACCTACAAAAAAGAAATAGATGTAGAAAACAAAAAAAAAATCCTTTATATTTCTGATTTATGTTCGAAGCAAATTGTTACAGGGTCAATGACAGTAAAAGTGATTTCCAAGCAAAACCTGCTCATGTGCAACCGTCTCTATTTCTAGTTAGCAAGATTATAACTCTCAAAAACCTAGTTCTAGTCATAGAACAACAATTTTTCTAGTCATCAATTATTTTCCACTAAAACTCCGTGTTGGAAAGCATACACAATTTCTCCTAAGTTACATAAAATTATATTAAACACGGTTCTGGACACACATATCTAATATAAAAGCGCAATTTGTAAACTAGTATGAAAATACTATACTATTTAGTTTATGGCTACTATTTTAAATAATGCATTACAAATATGAACAACAGAGTTATAACGCAAGTAGACAAAACTTCAAACTTTTGTTTTGTTTATTTTAAATAATGTTATGAGTAGTAACAGCATACATTTCAAAATTTTTATATGCGATATTTTACAAAATTTTGAGACGGTATTAAATCAGCAACCTTATTAACTACAGATTTTTAAACAAAATTATCTATAATTTTCAACCGTACCAGAATCAAAATATGCTAACGTTTTAGTAAAAACTGTTTCAAAGCAATTTAAAATATTAGTTTTTATTTTGCAAGCCAAATACATACTATTATTGCAAACTCAATAGATACAAAACAGAAGTAACACATAAGTATAAATATTCAGTTACTTACAATTTGCCGATTTTTGTAATTTTACGAGTGTCACGTCGTTTGACGTTAGATAGCGAGGATAACAAAGTAAATAATCTTATTCTATATGATAAAAAAATAGAAATGTTACGTAATGTAGTATATCGTAATAAGATGATAGTAAATATATGGTTATAATATACCGGTTTATTTCAACTTCAGATTAAGTAGTAAACTAAAAATTCAAATAATGTAACAGTTTAATTTAGCTTTGATCGAAGATTTTACAATCAAATGGCTACAAATTTTGCTAAACCTGGAAAGTTCTAAGCCATAACTAATAAATGTTATTTTTTCATAAGAAAGCCATAGTAATATTGGCATCCTGGACAGTACGTTTTTTAGTTTTCATCGAAAAGGGTCAAACAACACTACAAACCCCAAAAAATTATAAACTAAAACTAGGTATAAAAACATTTACTTTAATATTTAGTAATTTTCTACGGCGACAATTTATAATGCCTAAATATAATTCCGATATTTTGGATCATATTGATTATGATGCCTTACAAATACAATTTTGAGACTAAAATTAGTTCCAGATGTAATGTAATGTTTTTATGCCTTTTATTACTTTTAGTATCAAAAGGCATAAAAAATCGACCTAAACCTTTGAAACACCTACTACAATTATCTTCTAGATATATCGAACTATTGCAAAACCCGTAACTTTACAAAACACCTCAAAAGATTCAAAACACTCAATCACATGCGAACAGAACATTTCTTTTACGCTTCAAAATTCGTTATTTTCTAATCACTCCGTGTCGTGCCGAGAAATTGTGAACAAACATGAACTGGCGACCAATCAGTGCACAGTTCTACAATCTATCAGATTATTTGCGACTCTATACAGCCAATTGGCTGTAAATTTATCGAAAGTTTATAATCATTCGAGACGTTTTATAAAGTTACGGTATTTGCAGTAATCCGGTAAAATTAACACCAAACAATATTTTAACAGTTATACATTCTGAAGCTGTAGCATATTAATTTTTGACGTATTTTAACGTCAATGACTTGACATATATTGGAACGCAAGTGGCAATGAAAAGGTTATTGCATTTCTTACTAACTTCAGAGTAATTTTTTGCTATTTTTCTACACGATAAGTGTATAAGAACTTTTAAACTAATCCTAATATACAAATTGTAAACACTTTAGGGCACCAATTTAAAGACAACGCTACAGAACATAAGGTCTAGTGCCATGGTAGAAGATTTTAAACGACAGTGTAATTTTTAAACTTACAGCAATTGAAATAAAGTTCAAATTTCGCACGATAAAATTCCACTCGATTCACAGAGATTTTTTCATGCTAATCTGTGCTTTATTTCAATAAGACAAGTGCGAATTTACATATAACTACTGCCGGCTTCAAACATAATAGCATGTTTTCTTAAAGAGGTCTCAAATTTTAACAGAACCGTTTAATTTATAACCTATCAAATGAAAATACAACCAACTCTAAGCATTCGGGATTTACTTCTAAGTTACATTTTTATATATGGTTAGAAAATAACTGTATTAACCGCAACTTACTAGATAAGTTTAAGATACGTCAATATCTGTGGCAGGGGCAGTCATAAAACGCAAAAGCGAGATGACACGAGAAAATATAGCCGTCCCTATCACGCATTCTATGCCAACGACTGCCACAAGTCTAAGGTTCACTGAAACTGGAGTTTCAGTACTCGAACAAAAATAATCACAAAACTATGACAAATGTCGAACACAATTAACAATTGTTTTGCAAAAAGTACATTGACAGGATCTGATACATTCTGGGCAGCACTTGGTCCAACATGCATACAATTGGCATTGTCCTCTAAAACACAACTAGATATTACTTCACAGTACTAGGGTGTAGAATAGTACATTTAATGACGTGTATTATTCATTTTTGTATTATTCATTTTTGTATTATTCATTTTTGTATTATTCAGCGCAACGTGACGGATAATCGGCTAGCGGCGACCATCTTATTGTTGAATTTCTTCTTAAAGTTTTCAGCTGCGACCGTCGTTTTAAACGTTATCTTCGCCGATCGTTCTTCTTTGTCCAGTATTAAATTCTGGAACATGAATCCGTGGATGTTTTTTGTTTCAATTTTTACTTTTCTAGGACTTAAAAATATTTTTTAAAACTAATTTCAGGTACAAAGCTGTCAAAAATATGAAAAATGTTAAGTAATTTTATACAAGGCAATACACAAAATATGCGAAATGCAAAATATAAAATGAGTGTTGTAATACACAATAAATATTTCTGTAAAAATAAATTGTTGTTAGTTTACTGGCTAGAACATATTCTGTATAATACAATCTTAGGTTTAAAACATCACTTAACACTTTTCCTATTTTGATTATAATACAATTTTAATATGTACACTTTATCTACCTACCTGTTTAATTCAAAAACATAAGAATCTATAACTTAAATATACAGAAATGCATAGCCTACCTGTTACAACGGTACATAAAACAAATCAAAATTGCCGGAGCTAACTTACACAGGGTATATTTTAGGCGAGCATTTACACAATATACAAACACGGATAACAATTCTGGCTTATATTAAAATGTATCATATTAAAATTGTATTATTAATAAATACATTAGCACAGAACATGCAGTATATAATGTATTAAAATAATATTTTAACTAATTTAGTAAAAAAAAAACATGTGTATAACAACTTATGTTTATGATCATTTTGTAACATATTTTAGATCATACATGTTAATTTGTCGAATGCAGAATTAAAAATTATTAGTTTTTCATTTCAACATTCTCTATCAAACCCTGATTAGTGTCAGTACATTGGGCTGATTCGAACTACCCTTACATCAATCTGTACTGTCGTCATAAGAAAAAAAAAAGTACGTATCGACACAAAACGAAGTAACCGATTTCCGACCTTAAGTTATTTTTTTAATGTCGAAAATCGGTTACTTCGTTTTGTGTAGATAAGTCCATTTTTCTTATGACGGCAGTGTAGTGAAATTAAGCTAAATGCAATCATTGAATACAAGGGACATTTTAACCCGTAACATTACTTTTTGGGCAAAACATTATTGGCACAAAAAATATACTTCTCAATGCAGACACTTTGGTATAAACAAAGTATAAAATAATTTTGCCACATATGAAAAATATATTACAATAGTTTTAAACTGTAAATCATAAAGGTTCCACTCGAATAACAAATGGAGTGTTTTAGCTCAGACATATCAAATTAATATGCAGGTTTACTACTTTTTTCAACATTCTTTGCCATGAGAATCCTTGCAAATGGGCGACTACTCATAATACTATTTTAATTATGTTTTGTTACTGTTAATTTTAGCATTCAAAAGTGCCTTTTAATGTTCCGATTGAAATAAATGATTTAACTTTGAAAAGCGAATTGATTCAGCTATTTATTTATTCTTCGTCTTAAACCGTCCGCTCGCCAGCTAAACTTTTTCCGCACGGGTCGATATTCAAGGTTAAGCAACGCTTGCCAAGGTTGGTCTGTGGATGGGTGACCATCTTAACATACCGAGTTTCCTCCGTGCCTCGGAAAGCACGTTAAGCCGTTGGTCCCGGCTGTCATTTGTAGATCTTTGGCAATCGTTACGGATAGTCAGAAGCCAGTTAATCTGACTCCAGTCTTGCCATGAAGTACCGTGTTACCCAGTTAATGGGTTGTGGAGGTCTGGTAGGCAGCCGCTCCACGTAAAATACTGGTATTCAGCTAAATCCGGCTTGACTGGAAGCCGACCCCAATGTAGTTGGGAAAAGGCTAGGCAGATGATGATCTAGTCCATATATTTGATATCTGTTAAAGTTATTTAATAGGGAATATGCACGAAAAAAATATTTATTATCTATACAGTTTATCTTAAAATATACACAAATAGAATACTAACAGTGAAAATAGAATCAAAATTGCTCGAAAAACAAACGAGATATAATTATTTTAAACAAATATATCTGTCCCTCTCGCGAAAACGCTGTTTTCTATGGCAACTGTATAGGCGCCAAGAACTTTGACGTCACAATTCATATCGGAATTCTCTTTCTAATTGTAAACTTTGAAGCTTTATAACTTCATCGCTGATGAAGATATTTAAAAAATAATTTCATAATTGTTTATTAGAGTTAATAAGTATTTCATTTTGCAAATAAAAAAATCGCATGCATATTCCCTATTACGTCGACTTAATATTACGAACAAATTGTCATCAGTTTGGTTGTTACAAGGAACCACTTCCATTGCCTACTGCAATGGCTTTGAAAGAAAAGTTTTATTCAGCTTGGAAAGCCATGTGCATCAGAAGTCATTTTACTTTTTATGTACTTGTTTACTAACACGCTGGATCATTGTTGTCCGAAAATAAAGAATATTATTATTATTATTATAAGATAATGACGTAAACCAAATTGTTAAACAGTCTCATTTTCAAGAGAAGTTTTTAGGGTTCCGATCAAAAGTTCCAGTTATCTCCGGATCCACTGGACCGATTCTGTTGAAATTTGGTACACATATGGACTTCTGTGACCCAAACACGGACGCGTTACGTAAATCATTACATTTTTTGTGTGGGTCAACCAGAAAAAATAAATGTTTTTTGAACAATATTGCGTGACATATCAAATGACAGGGCTTACTGTGAGGATTTTAACTTTGTTTTTTTTTTATAATTTAAAAATAAATGGAATATTCAAGAAATTAAACGAGAAATGACCATTCCCCACCCTTATCTCCGAAACTACTGAGCCTAAATTTTGAAAAAAAAAAAGTGGAGGTAGAAATATAGAGCTTGAAATAAATAAGAAGTCTATAGTGTTAAAGTAACATATCAAAAACAAAAATAATTTGTTCAGAACCCTTCGCACGCGAGTCCGACTCGCACTTGGCCAGTTTTATTTTGAGTTTAAACTACTAGCAGCCTCACCATCCAATTCACAAATTAGATTTGATTTCACATACAAATTTTGTGTGTAGTAATCAAACTGTTTAAAAGTTAAGATTTTGCTTCATTTTCGATTCACAAGAAAACTTAAGTTGAAATTAAAAAATATCCATTTCATGAAAATTACCCGAAAGAAATAATATAAATTAATTAGTAAACCTGCATACAAAATATTTCTATAAAAATTATACTAAATTAAAAGTATGTGCACTACAGTGTAACTCTAAGAAATAGGTAAATATGTACATATAAATAAATATCACATTTCAATATCACAGTGAGTATAAACCAATATCGCAGGTTGAGTGGTTCGAATGTTGAATCCTCCTTTTTGGCTTTGCCGTAGTGGGGTAAAAAATATGTATATTCTATGGTATAAGTTTTGACAGTACTTATCCTACCTATACTTCTAATTTGTATTTTAGTATGTAACGAATAAACTTAAAAAATACTGGACCGATTTGAAAAATTCTTTCAGCATTGGATAGCTACATTATCAGGGAGTAACATAGGCTATATTTTATCCCCGTACTCCCACGGGAACGGGAACTACGCGGGTGGAACCGCGTGATGTCCGCTAGTGTTTAATAAAATTATAACCATTCCTTTTGGCTTTGCCGTAGTCGTAAAAAAAATGGTATAAGTTTTGATTTTATAATCCCTATCATACTCCTAACTTGTTTGTTTAGTAACGCTATCACTACTAAATTGCAGTAACGATTTTGATGAATTTCGGTCAGAGATAATTTTTTTTTAATTTGTGATGAGTTTGCTCTTGAAGTCTTGACTCTAGTCTAGGTCAGAGATGACAGATGGGACACTGAATATAGGATATTTTTTTGCTAAAAATTAAATTAACGTGAGCGAAGTCGCGAGCAATACCTATTTTAATATACTAGCGAAAGTACTATTATTTACATATTTTGAGGTTTTATTATCCCCTCTATGAGTAATTATAGTATAATTCTCATCCTTACTAATATTATAAATGGGAAAGTAACTCTGTGTCGCGCTTTGACGCCAAAACTACTGAACCGATTTAAATGAAATTTGGTACAGAGATAGTCTAGAGCCTGAGAAAGGACATAGGCTACATTTTTATCCCGGGAGTATGTTCCCTAGGGATCATGCGGGCGAAGCTGCTGGCAGAAGCTAGTGTCAGATAATAATATGTCCTATCTATACTAATATATGAAGCTGAAGAGTTTGTTTTTTTGCCTGAACGCGCTAATCTCAGGAACTACTGGTCCGATTTGAAAAATTCTTTCAGTGTTGGATAGCCCATTTATCGAGGAAGGCTATAGGCTATATATCATCACGCAAAAACCAATAGGAGCGGAGCAGTAATGAAAATTGTGACGCAGATGAAGTTGCGCGGGTCAGCTAGTTTCAAATATGGATCAAGTAACAGCATAAATCGTTTTCAGTCTTATTGCGTCATAACATCAAAACTCGATCGGATAGAAACTTTGTGTTTGTCCGAATCAATTTACATAAATAAATATTATTTATAATGTATGTGTCAACGAATATTGTAAAAGGACAAAACAATTTCAGTCCTTTTGCGTAAAAATATCTAGGCCTCATTCCAAGTTGTTGGAGTTTTTAGATAAAAGCATAGAGTTTTTATGTCATACAGAATAGAGCCTCAAGACGTTACTTATTTCTTCCGTAGTGTGTACTCTGAACGTCAACATACCTGCTAACTTGAACTATCGGCTACTATTTTTGCCCTTTTTAGTAGGGTAAGAAATCATCAAATGCTTGAAATTGTTGGCGTTTTAAGATAATAAAGCATAGAGTTTTTATGTCATACAGAATAGAGCCTCAAGACGTTACTACTTTCTTCCGTAGTGTGTACTCTGAACATAAACATACCAGCTAGCTTGGGTTATCGGCCACTATTTTTGCCCTTTTTAGGGTTCCGAAAAAAAAAAGGAACCCTTATAGGATCACTCGGGTGTCTGTCTGTCTGTCTGTCTGTCTGTCTGTCTGTCCGTCTGTCACAGCCAGTTTTCTCCGGATCCACTGGACCGATTCTGTTGAAATTTTGTACACATATGGACTTCTATGACCCAAACACGGATGCGTTACGAAAATTATTAATTTTTTAGTATGGGGGTCACTTTTGGGGGTCAAACAAGAAAATTAAAAAAAAAAGTTTTTTGAACAATATCGTGTGACATATCAAATGAAAGGGCTTACTGTGAGGATTTTAATTATATTTTTTTCATAATTTTAAAATAAATGATTTAGAAGTTATTCAAGAAATTAGACGAAAAATGACCATTCCCCCCCCCTTATCTCCGAAACTACTGAGCCTAAAATTTTGAAAAAAATGGAGATAATAGATCTTTACCTAAAGATTACAGAAAAACTATTTAAAGTCTGTAGTGTTAATATAACATGTTAAAAAAAATAAATTCGTTCGGAACCCTTTGCACGCGAGTCCGACTCGCACTTGGCCAGTTTTTTTTAGTAGGGTAATCATCAAATGCTTGAAATTGTTGGCGTTTTGAGATAATAAAGCATAGAGTTTTTATGTCATACAGAATAGAGCCTCAAGACGTTACTTATTTCTTCCGTAGTGTGTACTCTGATTGGTTTATCGGCCACTACTTTTGCCCTTTTTTAGTAGGGTAAGAAATCATCAAATGCCTCCTCCCGCTCTGGGCACTTTGTTCGGGAGTGTCACTCTTACTGACTTAAACCCATCCGTGTCCATCCTGGACCGCGGTGACTATCGAACAAATTCCGCAACCCTGGCCTCTCCTGGCCCCTACGTTTTTATGCCTATGCTTAGATCATTTTTTAAATCTTGGCAAACGTTTATTTTCGTCATTTACACATATTCAATTACTATGCTCAGTGATCTAGTGGTCTGCAATAAGAGTATCTTTGGCATCGTAGATACGTTGCCATCCCGAGAGACAAAAATAAAATGTCTCATTCAACTTGTGTTAGGAAATAGCAAAGCTATTTGATATCTGACGCTATGCACTATGTTTTCTTTTACATACTTTACTCAATAGTTGCAAGTTCAAATAACATCATTTTTTTTGGTGATTTTCCATTCGGATTTGTACTACACTTGGTAGAAACATCCTCACTAATGTTATAAATGCGCAAGCCAGCTTGTTCGCTTTCATGCCTAAATCGGATTTAAATTAACTAGAGGCACGTAGACAACTTTTTTGCGAAAATCTATATGAACGCGAGCTTAGCCTCTAGCAAAAGCAGGTCTTTTAATATTTTTAAGACACTCATTTTGACAAGATAGAGATTTTTAAATCGATATTTTTCATACGAAAGTATTCATACTTGTTATTTTTATTCGAGTGAAAAATAAAAACAATTTTAGACTAGATTCGTCATCTTTTTGTTCAATAAATTAGTTTTATTTCTTATTTATACCAATCTATACTAATATATAAAGCTGAATATGTTTGTTTGCTTGAACGCGCTAATCTCAGGAACTACTGGTTCGATTTGAATAATTCTTTCAGTGTTAGATAGCCCGTTTATCGAGGAAGGTTTTATATCATCACGCTAAGACCAATAAGAGCGGGGCAGACGAAGTTGCGCGTGTCAACTAGTTATTAATAATGTTTCACTTTACTTGGCAGTTAACTCGAATTTCTTAAAAATCCCATTCACCCTATTAAAAACAACCATTCGAACCACCAACCCCAAAAAGTAAGAAAGACAATCCAAATAGAACAACCCTAAAATCATCATTACCTGTACTTCACTGCCCGCCAAGGTCTTCAGCCTCGTGTCCGTCATGCCGTGCGGTAAGTTGCCCACCGTGGCCACGTTGCCCGACTCTTCTAGAAGACTGTCTTCGTCAATCTCTGAATCGCTTTCAAATTGTATCTGTGGTTCGTCCTTTTTTATAACGATTCGTGTATTATCCCCGCCGATGGCGGTGCGCACGGCGCGGCTGAAGATGCCCGGGTGGGGCCGGCTGGGGTCGCTCTTGACGTCGATGCGGGAGAACACTGACGACGACTTCTCTTTGGTAGCTTTCCGCTGTAATATTACTCGTCGGTTCGAGAAGGCAGCCTTTTTCTCTTCTTCTTTCGCTTTTTCGGCTTGCTGTAGACAATTAACAAAATCGGGGTTAGCTAATTTATATATTTAATTTACATTTTTCAATCGACAGAGTTGTGGATGATATTTTTAGTACCCAACTAACTGACCCGCGCAACTTCGTCTGCGTTACAATTTTCATCTATAATATAACTCCTACCCTACTCCTACCCTACCCTACTCCTACCCTACCTACCTACCCTACCTACCTACCCTATCTACCTACCTACCCTATCTACCTACCCATTTTTTTTGCTTTTAAACCTTCCCTGTATTTTGGCGAATCCAACAAAAAAAGAATGATTAAAATCGGTCCAGCCGTTCTCGAGTTTTAGCGAGACTAACGAACAGCAATTCATTTTTATATATATAGATGAATCCAGTCTGTCCCCTTTTTATACGCGCTTTATACGTACATTATTTTATTGTATTTTAACTGTAATTTTAGTTGTATGATTTAGTTTGCCATGTGTTATTACTTCCCGATTTTGATCTTTATTAGCTACACTTTCGGATGGTGTAATCATACAAGTGTTTTTTTTTTTCAAAATCAACCTTTGCGATTCCTTAGTAGAAACAAAGATTTAACAAAAATCCAATAATATAGTTTTACTTTTCATCAAAATCGTGCTCGAGACTGCTTTCAGTGTTTTTCGATATTCTTCATAGTTTGGGATTTGGCCATGAAGGCACACTTAAAAATTCACCCTATTACTACTATGTCAAGAAAGTACCGGGAAAATGCCAATAATACACAAAATGTTACTTATTCATCCAAATTTATTTTATCACATTCAAAGTATGCTCCTTCGGAAATACTCTTACGCCAACGAATAATCCAATCATCAAAACATTTTTAAACGCTTTTTCCGGAATCGAGTTCAGTTCTCGCCGTGAATTCTCCTTGTATGTTTTCTACCGAATGATAAAAAACTTTTTACAAAAAAATATAACCAACTTCCAAACGAAACACTACGAAGAATAAAATAACCTTAATTTCGAAAGTCGGTGTTTTTGGTTTTTAACCGACTTCTAAAAAAGAAGGTGGTTCTCAATTCAACAGCGTATTTTTTTAATGTTTTTTATGTGTGTTCGCGGATAACTTCGTTTATGATCCGATTTCGATGAATCTTTTTTTATATGAAAGGGTATGCTTCCGAGATGGTCCCATTGCTACCAAGTCACGATCTGATGATGGAAACCCTGAGAAATCGAGGGCAACTCTCGAAAATTGTAGGCACGCATCTATATCGGGTGATACTACAAAAGAATGAAGGTTTGGATCGGACCTGATGATGGAGACGACAGAGTCAAGAGAACTCCACATCGGTATGTAGGAACTACCAAGTGTTTGAGCTTATTTCATTCGTGTCGACGAGACCTTTACACCGAAAACACTTAGTAAGTTTTATTTTCATAACATAACATCACGCCGGTACGCTGTGAATGGCTACGCAGGTACCACTAACAAGTGAAAAATAAAAAACTTTTTACAAAAAAATATAACAGACTTCCAAGCAGAACACTACAAAGAATAAAATAACCTTAATTTCGGAAGTCGGTGTTAAAAAACAAAGAAACAAAAAAACTTTTTTACAAAAAATGTAACCGACTTCCAAAACAAAACACTACAAAGTATAAAATAACTTTAATTTCGGAAGTCGGTGTTTTTGGTTATTTCGTTTATTGACACCGAATTCCGAAATTTTACACTTTTAAGTTTTTTTAGTTTCAGTCACTTTTTCGTCAACGCAGAAATTGAAATAAGCAAAAATAAAAAATACTGAACCAAACTGAATCAAATTTTTATGGACCAAATGGCAAGTATACTGCATCGAACTAAAAAAGAATCACATAAATCAGACCAGAAACCTCGGAGTAATCGGTGTCCACACATTAAAAAAAATACCCACCGAATTGAGAACTTCCTCTTTTTTGGAAGTCGGTTAAAAATGGGTGCCACGAAGTGTTAATTTGAGTTTAGGAAAAAGAAAGAAGTTGGCTGGAGCCATATCTGGTGAATAAGATAGTTTAGTTGCTCGATGGTATTTGTTGAGTTTTGGTAAAAAAAATCGTTCAGAATGATGGCCTTGTGCGAAGACGCATTATCGTGGTGCAAAATCCAAGAATTTTCTTACCACAAATCTGGCCTTTTTCGTCCAACTTGCTAATAATATTCTTTATTTACCGTTTGACCTTCCGGCAAGAATTCCGAGTGCGCAAAACCGCGATAGTCAAAGAAAACAGTCAACATGACTTTTACTTTTGCTCGACTTTGACGTGGTTTTTTTGTTTTCGGTTCACTCCGAAACTTGTTGACTAGCTTGCATGTCAAACTCGTAAACCCACGTCTCATCACCAGAGGTCGGAATTAAGTAGAGTTATTTATGTACTTGCATCGAAATGTTGATATTAATATGGATCTTCCCGGGATTTCTAATCGGGGAGTGCTCCGCATTTTCGCGATGGTTCTCTTTTGTTCTCACAAGCTATGTTGTGCGAACTACAAATGTGGCAACATCGCGCGTGTGCGCATTGGAATTTAGCAACTTCGGACATCCGATGTCGTTGATGTTAATTTGGCAACGTCGCGCGTGCAGTGGTTTAAATTGTGTAAAAGTAAATAACTTTTTTATTTAATAAATCACGGCATTTTTCAGCTCTTTAAAATTAATCTCGAGATTTGAGGCAAATCAACTTTATTCTTTCGCTGTATGAAATCAGTGTAAGTGCACAAATAACTCATCAGTCTCATCACCAGTGTCAATGCGTTTTATGAATGTTGGGTCGGAATTAACTCGTTCTAGCCTGTCCTCAGCGACTCGTTTTTGGAGAAAAGTCAGGAACTAGCCGAGTGACAACATATTTCATACTAAAGTGATTATTTAAAATGGTACAGACCGACTCGTGACACAGAAAGTTCGGCGGCTATCTCTCTCAAACTTAAACGAGGATTCTCAGTCACTATTGTAATGATTTTTATATGTTGTACTTCGTTCGATTTCTAACCACAAGCGATAGATGGCGCTAGTGGGAACACGTGCTTTTTACATCCGTTGTAGACATGAATTAGATTAGTTATGATTTATAATTATTTAAGTTTATGAAATCGTCTTACACAATTAACAAATGAAATTGATTAAATTGGAATGTTTATTTACAATTAATTTATAAACCCTAATATTTAAGTTAGTCAATTGATGCTATATACTGTTTTCCTTTGCTCTGATTGGTCGGTCGGTGAGCTGAGTGTTCGCTAACGTTGTAGTGGGGAACATTCAGCTGGTCACAGTGAGTCTTAGGTAGAATCAGTCTGATTTGAGGCGTTGAATTGTGAACATATCCTACCAATCTGTGCTTCATTCGTACAGTGAACTGAATGTTATTAGTAGATATTTAAGTACGATGTTGTTAATAAAGTGTTAACAGAACTGAGCCTGAAGTGTATGATTTCATGACACTATTTCTCCACTTTTGCGATGTTTACTTCAGTTGCAGACGTTGATGGCCTACCAAAGCGAGGCAAATCTTCCATCACATCTCGACCGCTTTTGAACGCTTTGTACCACTCATAAGCAAGTGTTTTTGATAAAGTCTTCACCGGAAGTAAGCCTTCTGTAACATTTTCAGTGACTCCGAACACCATTAACGATGCAAAATTTAAGACAAACTCTTTGTTTGATGTTTTGTCCATTATGAAATTCGCAATACGCACTAAATATGATATAACTAAAAATTGCACTGTATTTAATCTAAATAACATCCGCGACTCGTGTAACTCAAACTCCGCGCCAAAATGAAAAACAGTTGTGCCAATCCAACAACAAAAAAAAAAACAAAAACTTGAACTTGGAACCATAAACAAATCATCCATTCCCAAAACTTTTTTGACGGAATGTATTTCATAAGGTTGTAAATAGCATAAACATGACCTACCTCTTTTTCATATGTTATCCTCTGTCTGGATTTCACAGTCATGTCCAGTTTTGATTTTACCTGAAAATAATAATATTTCTTTTAGTACGAGCTTCAACAAAGGTTCTAGAGATATTCTAACTAATATTATTATTGCGAAATTATTATTTTTTATTTATTTGGCAAACAATATTTAAAAACCTAAATTTACATTATTTTTTCATATTCTTCATTTTAAATAACCGAAATAAGCTGTCTTAAATCGACATCTATCCTAAACCTTCACATTTTCGAACGGAAAAAAATGATCCATATTTAATTTACGAAGATATTTTTAGGAAAAAAAAAGTCAATGTAATCTATTTCAAACCAGCTGACCCGTGTTCACTTCGTTGGGCGGTATTTTTAGGGTTAATATATAGCCTATGAACCTCACAAATAACGTGTTTTTTTATTGCTAAAAGAATTTTCAAAATCGGTTCAGTAGATCCAGAGATTACCCCCTACAACCTCACAAACTTTACCTCTTTATAATCTGCTACACTAATATTATAAAGAAGAAAGATTTGTTTGTTTGAATTGAATAGGCTCCGAAACTGCTTGAAAAATTCTTTTAGCGTTGGATTACATTATCAGGGAGTAACATAGGCTATATATTATCTCTGTACTCTCACGGGAACGGGAACTACGCGGGTGAATCCGCGTGACGTCCACTAGTAATTTATATAAATCACGTGTCACGTTGTTTGTCCGCGATGGACTCCTAAACTACTGAACCGATTTTGATGAAACTTTGTAACTAGCTGTTATTTGATCCAACTTAAAAGATAGGATAGTTTTTTGGAACAGGAAAACACGGGATACGGGAAAATACGGGATGTGCGCGTACGAAGTCGCGGGCAAAAGCTAGTATTAGTATAGATTTAGCTGGCGCCTACCTTATCTACATATCTGACAAGTGCAGACATCTGCGTGTATAAAACTGCCACTTTAGCAGAATCAGAAAGCACACCACGATACCAGTTACTGTCAAATTTTCCCAATCAACCTTGAACCTAATGCGTTAGCGATAATGATGAAAATGAAATTTGAAAGATTGTTGTGTGGACACACACTTTTTCATAATGATTATTTTATTTTCGTGATTTTCTTGTAAGTCGACGAGTTCCAACAAGTGAATAGACAGATAGTTTACCTTCGTCTTTTTAACTTCGACGGGCGGCTCTGTGTCTTCTGTTACTGTCGAGCTTGTGACTACCGCTCGACGCGGAGGGGACTTCTCTGTGGACAAATAAACATTAATATTATAAAATAGGTCTAATATTCTTACTTAATATTAATATTATAAATGCGAAAGTAACTCTCTCTCTGTCTGACTGTCGCGCTTTCACGTGAAAACCACTGAACCGATTTAAATGACAGTTGGTACAGAGATAGCCTGAGAAAGGACATAGGCTACTTTTAATCGCGGGAGTATGATCCCTAGGGATCACGCGGGTGAAGCCGCTGGCAGAAGCTAGTAAAAAATATATCAAAGAGTAATAGAACCACTTTTGGGTGCTGGTTAATGTTAAAGGAACAAATCAGGACGAAAATAAAAGGGCGAACTTGCTGCCAAAAGGACTGGCAACAACGGCCGAGGACAGGCATGTATGAAGACAAAAAATGTTGTCCATTACAAGAACATAAAATACAAAAAAAAATAGACAAAATTAAATAGAACTTATGAAGAACCTACTACCATGACACCAAGTTGGAAATACAGCAGTCATGGAATGTGAAGAAGAAAAGCGTGATTTTTAGGGTTCCGAACAAAAAACGGAACCCTTATAGTTCACTCGGGTGTCTGTCTGTCTGTCACAGCCAGTTTTTTCTGGATCCACTTGACCGATGCTGTTGAAATTTGGTACACATATGAACTTCTGTGACCCAAACACGTGTTACGTAAATTATATTTTTTTAAGTATGGGGGTCAAACTAGAAAATTAAAATAAAAGTTTTTTGAATAATATCGAGTGACACATCAAATGAAAGGGCTTACTGTGAGGGTTTTACTTATATTTATTTCATAATTTTAAAGTTAATGGTTTTAAAGTTATTCAAGAAATTAGACGAAACATGACCATTCCCCCCCCCCCCCAATTATCTCCGAAACTAATGAGCCTAAAATTTTGAAAAAAATGGAGGTAATAGATCTTTACCTATAGATTACAGGAAAACCTATAAGAACTCTATAGTGTTAAAATAACACGTTAAAAATATTCGTTCAGGACCCTTTGCACGCGAGTCCGACTCGCACTTGGCCAGTTTTTTTGTTTTGACACTTAAATGACTGAAACGATTTTGGTCAACATTATCAGCAAATAAATTATTTCTTTCTTTCTTTCTTTGAATTATGGTACACAGGTATATGGGATCCTAGAGACGTAGACGTAGTTAAAGCCTTTTTTTTTTTCGAAAATCTAAAATAACGCGACGCGGTCAGACGCTATTTCTAAAACAAAAGGGTGTCTCTTTTACTCACACGAGATCTATATTTTTTTTCCTTTTCCTCAGCGAGTAAATAGTCGATAGCTACTGAATTCCTTGCCAGCGGTGAGACAAGTGTGAAGTCAGTTACAAGAACTTTCGCAGCTATACATCTGCTTATTCCTTCAGGGAAGCAAGCGTGAAGATGCGTTATTTAAAAGGGCATACCTTTCTTCTTAGTCTTCCCCTCTTCTCTATCTTCTGTGAAGACGATCTTCTGCCGCTGCTGCTTCTTGTGCTCGGCGGACGACTTGGGCGGCAGCTTGGAGCGCAGGTCCACCGCGGGCTTGGACTTCGGCGGCTCTGCTCTGGAATGGAATGGAATCGGTTGAGCTACTTAGGGTTTATAGTGGTCTAAACTTGAACGTACCCTAGTTCATCAACAATCATAAATAAAAAAAATACCAGCCAAGTACGAGTCGGACTCACACACGACGGGTTCCGTACCATAAACCATAATTTTTATTATTTGTTGTTATACACAATCTGTGAAAATTTCAACTGTCTACCTATTACGGTTCTTGAGATACAGCCCTCTGACTAACAGACAGACGGACGGACACCGGAGGCTTAGTAATAGGGTTTCTTTGGTTATCCTATGGGTACGGAACACTTAAAAAACTAAAAATGTTGATAAGATTTCATTAATCCGTTCAATCTGTGCGATCTTAGATGTCATACATGCTAACATTATTACTTTAGCTGTAAGCCGACTATAAAAGCCGCGCGTGACGATCTTCTTAAGCAAAGCTTGTCAAGGACGGTCTGTAGAAGTTTGACCGTTTTATCATATCAAGATTCCTCCAGGAAGATGTCATATCAACACAATTTCAATTAATGTAGCTGGCAATTCGATCGATGGATAGTCTAGATTTGCAGGTAAATCGGCGAATAGGTGAATACCCATTCACAGACTTACCTCCAAGCCTAGTTTTTCTATTGACCGAAATTTCTATATTTTTACAGTTCGATACTCAATGGGTAACCAACGAAAACCTATTACTAATCCTCCGCTGTCCGTCTGTCTGTCTGTCAGAGGCCTATCTCAAGAACTGTTATAGGTAGACAGTTGAAATTTTCACAGATTGTGTATTTCTATTGCCGATATAACAACAAATAATAAAAATTAAGGGTTACGGTACGAAGATTTGCGAGTCCGACTCGCACTTGGCTAGTTTCTACATATCACAACTTTTCCGTGCCTCGGAAAGCACGTTAAGGTGTTGGTCTCTGCTGTCATTTGTAGATATTTACCAGTTGTTACGGATAGTCAGAAGCCAGAAAATCTGATACTAGTCTTGCTAATGGTATCATACCATCCAGTTACTGGATTGTAGAAGTCAAAGAGGCAGTGGCTTCGTGTAATGTACTGGTACGGCACGTTAACTGTTCGGCATCTGCTTGACATCCGTATGTCGCTACTGGGATCCAGCAGAATACCAGCGTCAGGTATATTTACCTGGCACATGCTGAGTTGGACTCCCATTTGGTGCAGCTTGGAGACACGCACACCACATATTTGAGTGTATAAGTCAAATTTATATATATATATATTTTTTATGTAGGTAGGTAATCTGGCAATTTAAATTCTTTAGTTTAGTAATTGCCACCATACATTCTGCCTTTTCTTTTTTTATGTGTTTTCATTTAATTATTTGTATTTTCTAGTGTTATGTAACTGTGCTTGTGTTTCTTTCCTTGTCCCAAATAAATGTTCTATTTATTTATCTATCTATCTATCTGGTACTCAACGGCGACAAAACTTAAGGTAGGACGCCCTCAGACTGGCATACGCTGCCCTCTCCCGGCCCCCCTAGCTGGGTGCACGGGCGGCGGACTTGGGGATGTCCGTCGCCCCCATCCACCCGGAGCCGAGCTGGCGGCGCCTGGTGTTCCCCGGCGTAGGTGACAGATGAAACACCGGCGTGGTTTTAGTCAATAAGAGTCTGACAGACCCCTCCGTCCGCCCCAGGGCGGAGGACATGCATGAGGATTTCCCCCCGTTGAAAAAAAAAGGGCGCCCTCAAGCTAGGTGGAGCGATGATCTTCGCTGAGTGGCTGCTAGCAGCTAGAGGAGAGTAGCCGCCGATCCAGCAAAATGGCGTTCACTTGAGAGACCATGTCCAGGAGTGGACTGTTATAGACTAACTAGTGGACGTCACGCGGTTTCACCCGCGTAGTTGCCGTTCCCGTGGGAGTACAGGGATAATATATAGGCTATGTTACTCCCTGATAATGTAGCTATCCAATACTAAAAGAATTTTTCAAATCTGTCCAGTAGTTTCGGAGCCTTTTCAATTCAAACAAACAAACAAACAAATCTTTCTTCTTTATAATATTATAGTATAGTATAGATAGAAATAGATAATAATGTATACAATAAAGTATATAATAAATAGTAATAATAAATGATGACTCAGCTGCATCCCAAGCCAACGCTGTAGGGAAAAGACAAGGCAGATGATGGTACTCACTTCTTAGCCTTCTCCTTGAACCGTCCAGTGTCGTCATCATCAGACAGTATGCCGTCGATGTCTCCTAGAATGAGGTCCAGGTCATCATCGCTGTCAGTTCGCTTGTCCGGTAGAGGCGGTGTTAGCGCTCTGTCTGACGAGTCGCGCTTGATGGGCAGCTTGTGTGGGGGAGTTAGGTTTTCTGGGGAAGAAGAAAGGGTAGGTTAATAACAGAACATCAAGCTTTATAATCTGCTATCAGCAGCATATATCGATACCTCTGGGCTCAAAGGTCGTAAAGGGCAAAATGCGACTTTTCAGGAGAAGCAAAAAACAAAAAAAAAAAGTTTTTTTACGTTAGCATCTATGTTCTTAAAGTTATTTAAATGAAACCTAAGAAGAAAGTGCTTAGAATTTATAGTATTTTCTAAGGCAGTATTGAAAAATTACCCTAGTGCTGTATTTATCGAGATAGGTTGCCGTTACGACCATAAATATAAAAATTAAAGTTCTTTACACCCTTCAAATTTTCATCCTATGTTATTACCTAAGGGCGTAAATCTAATTTATAGTACAAAACTGAAGAACGTAAGGAAATAATCGACAAGTGTAATCATTTTTAGCGTCTTATGGATCACCCACTAAGGTATTTTGTAAGGATGAATTAATAATTAAACTTAAGTTTTCAATGAATTATGTAATATTGTGTATTATTTTTTGTTGCATAATATTTTCTTCACAAAAAATAACAAAATAAAAAATTATTCGAATAAAACGTACATTTGTGTAATGATATTGAGATCGTTAATTAAAATTGAATACTAAGCTTTAAATT
Organism: Lacanobia wlatinum; assembly: GCA_947578705.1. Taxonomy (NCBI): domain Eukaryota; kingdom Metazoa; phylum Arthropoda; class Insecta; order Lepidoptera; family Noctuidae; genus Lacanobia; species Lacanobia wlatinum. The sequence goes on from OX388046.1 coordinate 21,052,972, forward strand.
ATAAACTCTTTTCTTTACTTAATTAGTTTCACTTCTTTCTTGAATTAACTTTCAAAACTTTAATTAGTTTCACTTCTTTCTTTAATAAACTCTATAAACTTTAATAATTTCACTCCTTTTTTTAATCAACTTTATAAACATGGTTTCTATATTCATTTTCCTTCTCACTTTCTTCATCATCCTCTTCGTCTGTTTCGTTTAAAGTATATTCAATATGAAATCTTTTAGGTATTGTTCCATTTTCACAAAGGTTTATCAGATCTTTGTATTTAGCAGCTGCTATTGGTATCCTACTGATTCATTATTTATCTCGCTTTTTTTCCTTTTTGACCGTCCCTTTCCTTTTCCTTTTCCTGGGGTTCTTTCACACAATGTTACAGAATGAGTCTCTACTTCGTCTTCCATGGAGTATTTGACAAAAATTTTGTCGATGTGCTTTTTTCTGAATGTGGCTACTCTGATGTTTTTGAATTTAATATTTTTTAATGTCATTGGCGTCAATGTATTTGTGGCTAATTGATCAAAATGTAAAAAATCGGAATATTCCATGACATTGACTTTGTAAGGTCTTGGTCTTTTGAGGGCTGTTTCAAAATATGTAGACCACTGCGAATACTTTTTCGCACTTCTCTTTCGATAACAGCATGAACTGTGTCGACAGGCATGTATGTATGGCCCGGGAGTAAATAGTTCATTTGAATTACCTCCAAATTAATTGATGATTTTAGGAAATGGTTCACGGCAGCCAATACCGTTTTGTTTTTGTTCTGGCCACTACACGAATCGCAGTACATCAGCAGATGTTTTACGCCCATTTTGTCCTTTTCTTCAAGATATTTCATTCAGCAAGTTGCAATTTCGTTGTTTCCTCTTTTACCATCGCATTCCCCCCACGTATAACAACTAACATCCTGTGTGCGACTTTCATATATGGTGAAATTAAACACCGAATATTTTCTTGAATAGTATAATCATACTTTGTCCATTTGTGTATTCAGGACTTTTTGTAAGTCAAAACTGCAGGTTACAGTTTCATTGTTGCGTGAATTAAGGGTTTGATGTATCTTGAATCTTTTATACCTATGTAGCTTTCTTCTCTTTGTGATGAGAGTTCAGTAGCTCTTTGTCCTTGTCGCTCATTTGGTCTTTATTATTCTTTGCTTTGACGCAAGTTAGGCATTTGTCTTTTTTAGGTATATGAAAGCTTATATTATACTCTTTAAAAATAGTTCGGAATGCGTTCTCACTTAGTGCCTGCTGTTCCTGTTCAGAGAGACGTATCAGAAGTAGGACCCGAGTCGTCATCGTGTGCTACTATAGAAGGTAGGTTTGAAGGTTGCGGTGGAGAATTGCAAGAAGTGGCATCAGATTTATCTTCTAGATTTTCAGGTTCCGAGTTCATAATCATACTAGTGTCAGTATAGTTAGCTGCCGTAGGTAATGACTTTGCAGGTTGCAGGAGAGATGTATCAGAAGTAGGACCCGAGTCGTTATCGTGTGCTACTATAGAAGGTAAGTTTGAAGGTTGCGGTGGAGAATTGCAAGTGGCATCAAATTTGTCTTCCAGATTTTCAGGTTCCTAGTACATAATCAGACTAGTGTCAGTATACTTAGCTGCTGGAAGTAATGACATTGCAGGTTGCAGGAGAGATATATCAGAAGTAAGACCCGAGTCGTCATTGTGTGCCTTAGAAGAAGTCTTCTCTTCTTGGGTAATGGTTTCTACATATTGCGTTAACTGCTGATTTTGATTAGCAGTAACTGAAGAAGAAGAAGTGAATACCTAAGCTTGGAAATTGAGAAAAAATCCTGAAATTTTGAGCATCGTTATGATACATATCACAAAATTGTAAGTTCATAGTTTTGGTTAAAGTGTTTAATTTTTATTAAGTTAGGTAGTAAATCCCAGAATGTTCAAAACCACAACGAATAAAATCTATAAATTCGTTGTTGTTTGAATATTCTAGGATTTATGGGACACAATTCCTCGCTTACGTTTATTTACGCCCTTAGTAGAAGCACAAAATAAATATGAAACTAGGTAGTAAAGGACACTTGTATTGTTTTATTTTAAATTATAAGGGTGTATAGGTCAATTTGTAAAGATGATGTCCTTTACCTCCTAATTTTGAGGTGACTTAAAATAACCACCTGAAGTGTTATAAGACAATTGAAAATTTAAATGTATTTTATGCCCAGTAGTTGTTTTATACTTTGCTTTACTACCAAAATGAATATAATCTGGTAACGAAGTGTTATTTACATCCATATTTTCTCGTTAAATTTGGTTCATCGTATCAAATTATGTGGGTCGTAAAGGCAATTTTTTTGCGAGTTTCGTAAAACGGAATATACAGATCGATAGAGAATTTAAAATTGAGTAAAACCGTGTCAAAATCTCATTTTCACCCAAATGTCCTTTACGACCTTTGAGCCCAGAGGTATCGATATGTTAACACACATCACTTGTGCACTGTAACATGTCTCGCGCCGTAGGCTAGTTACCGCTGAAATTGATCGTCATGGTCAATATCGGTCAGGACAGCGCTTCAAGAGGAAATGTGACTATCAAACTGGTGATGTAGGTTGCCCGGCCCGCAAATATGCAGAAATGAACTACATCAACTCAATAGACTATGAAGGCGCCTAAGAGCGCCAGTTAACACTTTATTTAGTTAGCAGATAAACAGTTAGCTTGAATTTTTTTTTTTCCTCTTCTTTTGTAATTGTCATGACAAATCATCTAATTTGCGATCTAGATAGTTTTTCTGTGTCGAAGTCTAAAATCTGTAATGTTGTGGACTGTAAACACCTTCTTCCTTCTGGTAACAAATCTTTAACCCTGCTCACACAGAATATTCGCAGCATAAACCGAAACATGAACGGTTTTGAAGTGAACTGTGATATTATTGTCTTAACAGAATGTTGGTTGTCAAAACAGACGGCCAACTTACCATCTCTTGACGGTTATTATTCCTACAAAACTGACAGAAACATAAACCAGAACGATGGAGTAGTAGTTTATATAAAAAATAATTTAAGAACAGAAAAAGAAGAACCTGTGTCCTTCGATAGTAATTGTTTAATAATTAAAATTATTCCCGACACGGTAGTCGTGGCTATTTATAGGCCTCCTTCTCAAAATATGGACAGATTTTTAGACTCACTCGACACTAACTTAAAAAACATAACATCTTTTAAAAATATAATACTATTGGGCGATATTAACATTAACATTGCTTCCGGGAAAACAGATACCCATGTACATAATTATCTGAATATTTGCTCATTTCATGGACTTCTACCAGCTCACTATCACCCCACGCATCAGAGCGGCTCATGCTTAGACCATATCATTCTAAAATCAAAAAATCCATCTAAAACATTGGTTACTAATTCAACGCTTCAGTTGAATTAGTAACCAATGTTTTAGATGGATTTTTTATTAATAAGTTCACCTAGAAAAAACTGCATGCGTAGCTACACTAAAGTCAATATGACAAATCTGGAAAAGGATATACGAGGTATTAATTTTGACCCAGTTTATAATTCAGACGATGCAAATAGTTCTTTAAAGTATTTTATAAACTCACTACAATCTGCACTAAGCATAAACACGTTCACTAAAACAATGCCTAGAAAGTATAATTGTATTAAACCCTGGATCACACCCGGTCTCGTTCGTTGTATAAGGCATAGAGATAAACTTCACCTAAAATTAAGACTGTTTCAATACCTTTTTAATTTCTTTATAATATTATGATTTAGATACAAAGATAACAAAAAAAAACAGCTTTCCAATCAATCTCCTATTTTTCAAGACTGATAGTGCGGATCAACCAAAAACTACTTGAATGTGAATTAAGTTTAAGCGATGATGTGGTCGTAGATGGAGCACGCCTGCCTAGAAGTAACCTATTCACTCTTGACTTAAAGACTCCCAGGTTGTAGCTATCAGGAAACACAGACTCCGGCAGGGAATTCCACTCCTTAGCTGCACGCACTATGAATGAGTTCCCAAAAGGTTTAGTGCGCGTGGGTGGGATGTCCACCATGTACCGGTGGCGCATCGCCGTTCGTCTTGTGGTCCGATGATGGGCTGGATGATGGGCTTGGCGGAATCAAATTATGCAATTCCGTCGCACATTCCCCAAAGTGCAACCGGTAGAAAACCGATAGGCTAGCGAAGCTCCAAAGTCTCCCAAAGGGCAATGGAAAGGGTATTGATCGAATCAGGAATGAAGATATTCGCAGGAGAACCAAGGTTAACGACATTACCTGAAGGATCGCCAAACTGAAGTGGTGTGAACAGAACAGACGGTCGATGAGGACACTTAGGGTAGAGCTATGTCCAGTAGTGGATGTCTTTGGGCTGATATGATGATCGTTTATAAAGTTGGTTTGCAATCATTTTCACCTAAAAATTTTCGTGACATAGGTAGTCATGTTGGGTATCAAAGCAATGTGCCACAATGGAGACAATTCAATGTTTTAGAATATTTTAATCGATAAATATATATTATAACTGTAGCAGCACGACTCTATTAGTCAAAAAAACAATAGAGTATGGTTACAGTGTAAGCGTAACAGTAGAACCATTTAGCTAATTTAGCTCATTATAGCTTTTTACCAAAGGGGATGAGCATTATTGCAGATGTGTACTGTGAAGAACTGAACACAATGATGGAGAAACTTGCACGTCACCAACCAGCTTTGGTCAATCGCTCGTCTCCTCTGCTCCTGTACGACAACGCGCGACGTCATACTGCACAGCAGACGGTCTCCAAGTTACAAGAACTGGGGTTGAAAGCTCTCCGTCATCCGCCGTACTCACCAGACCCTGCGCCTACAGAGTTCTACTTTTTCCAGAATTTGAATAACTCTTGGCGGGAAAAAATCCAATATCCGAGAAGCAGTACAAAATGCCTTTTGAAGAATTTATTGTATCAATAATCTGCCACTGCCTTGGCAAAGATGCATCGATTGCTTGGGCAATTACTTTAATAATAGAAATGAAAAAAAAAAGTTATTTTTTACTTTGTAGTGTTCGTTTTTTGAATTTGGATGTTGTAAAAAGTTTTTTATTGTTTTCCCGTTGACCTAGAACTATGAAATTTGGCAATTAATACCGTCTTATAGTACAAGTATAGGGAAAATTCTGGAAATTATACATTTGTAATTAAACCGTAAAAAAAGATATAGTCTTTATTTAAAGTAATTTGTAGCTACAAATTTGTACTGAACCCTCGGTGGGCGAGTCCGACTCGCACATGGCCGATATTTTTTATATTGTTTTCACATGTACAAGCAGAAATAATAGTGTCACTATAGGGATCTACGCTTTGGAACTGACTCCCGGGAAATTCCATAGTTCCTGTAAATGGTGTTGTTGTAATAAATGCTTTGATTTCGACATTTTATGGAAAACGTTCGGTTTTTTTCTGTTATTACTATGTTAACTTACTTTTTCTCACATAGCTATATTGTGTTAATAAAAAACATGTTTGTAAAATTGTTTCGGTTTCATTTGTGTAATCATAATCCAAACTACATCACTATCACTAGATCACTATATATTATAAAACTAAGTCCACCGCCTTGTCTGTCATGAGTTACTGCCATAAAATGTAAAACGTAACGATAAATATAAAATAGATGAAATCATGTGTAAAAGAAAAACAATTCAGTAGATCAACTGCAAATATTTTGCACTGTGACGTAGTTATTCCGCGAAGAAGTCGGCGGTCACCGGTAGGACATCGTATAACATCGTCGTGTTAAACATGAGGGGTCGCGGGCGGAGGTAGCATTTTCATTGCCAACAGGCCCGGATAACCCAGCCTTAACCTAGATCGGGCTGGTCGCTACCTAACATTGCAATTACGAACAACCATTACTTGCAACTATAATAATATTTAGTTTAGTTTATTTTTAGGCACTATAATTGTGTTGATAATTTATTACTGTTGATTACTTGTACACTTTTTCTAAACTTTTTTTATTTGAATAAATTAGCCAGTCTCCCGAACAAGCCGGAATCCGAAAAGGCTTCAGCACCGTAGACCACATACATACGCTCCGTCAGGTTATACAGAAGACCGAAGAGTATAATCTGCCCCTCTGCTTAGCGTTTGTGGACTACGAGAAAGCCTTTGATTCGATCGAGACTTGGGCTGTGCTGCAGTCTCTCCAACGGTGCCAGTTCGACTATCGGTTCATCGAGGTGCTGAAAGGTTTGTACAAAAACGCCACCACGTCAGTCCGACTTCAGGATCAGGGGGGCTACTCTCTAACGAAATCCGTAGTTTCGGGCTTAGTTACGGGCGGGCATTTTCTACTCCGTATCACCTAACCACTGAGAACTAATGATAACACTATTTGACAGTTACTATGAAATCGTGTTGTCATTCATTCTCAGTTCGGGTTCGGGACTAATCGTAAGTCTGTAGGTGATACGGAGTAGAATACCCGCATCTAAGCCCGAAACTGCGGATTTCGTTAGATAGTAGCCCCCCAGACCTCGAAACCTATCCTCCTGCAGCGGGGTGTGAGGCAGGGAGACGTCATTTCTCCGAAACTGTTTACAGCCGCAATGGAATCCTCCATTGCGTCTTCAAGGTTTTGGACTGGAGAAGGCTAGGCATTAATGTCAATGGCGAGTACATCAGTCACCTTCGATTTGCCGACGATATAGTCGTCATGGCTGAGAGTACGGAGGGCCTCAGTACAATGCTCGATGACCTCAGTAGAGCTTCCGAAAGGGACATGGACAAAACCAAGATCATGGTAAATACCCATGTAGCACCCACTCCCACCAAGATCGGAAACTCTACACTCGGAAGTTGTAGACGAGTACGTCTACCTAGGACAAATGGTCCAGCTAGGTAGGGCCAACTTCGAGAAAAAGGTCAACCGTCGAATCCGACTCGGCTGGGCAGCGTTCGGGAAGTTGCGCGGTATCTTCTCGTCCCACATACCACAGTGTCTCAAGACGAAAGTCTATGATCAGTGCATGTTGCCAGTGATGACATACGGAATTGAAACGTGGTCGCTTACAATGGGCCTCATCATAAGGCTCAAAGTCACTCAAAGGGCAATGGAGAGGGCAATGCTTGGAGTTTCCTTGCGTGATCGAATCAGGAGAACCAAGGTTACCGACACAGCCCGAAGGATCGCCAAAATAAAGTGGCAGTGGGCAGGGCTCATTGCTCGCAGAACAGATGGTCGATGGGGCCAAAAAGTTCTGGAGTGGCGACCGCGTACCGGAAGACGCAATGTTGGAAAGCCTCCCACAAAGTGGACCGATGACCTGGTGAAGGTTGCGGGTAGCCGATGGATGCGAGACGCACAGGACGCAGGTTGTGGCAACGCTTGGGGGGAGGCCTATGTCCAGCGGTGGACGTCTTTCGGCTGATATGATGATGATGATGATGATATCAACTGTCTAAGCTAGGCAAAAATCTCGACGTGCTGACGCTTCGGGGAAACCTATATCTAGCAGCAGACGTCTGCCAGTGGTGTATGCCGATGAATTCGTTTTGTGAATACTTTCATTATGCGTACAGCTAAGTGGAATTCTACGACAAAATTCTGCATCGCGTTATCAGAGTTTACCGTGCGATTTGAATATATACAACAACCCGAATCACTATCGGACAGTTGCCCACCGGACACAACAACCGTCCGGTCGGAGGATCCTCCCTTTTCAATGGAGGTTTGGGGGACTTCTCTCTCTTCCGCATACCTACCTATACGTGTATTGTGTGTTATTTAATGGTCTGTATGTATGTTTTTTTTTTAGAACAAATTAATAAATAAAACAAAAGAAAAACTCACCACATGTAGAATTAACTTCCACCCTATCTTCCTTGACCGGCGACCTATCCCTCACTTCCTTCACCTTCACTTTGTCCAGCTTGTCAGGTTTGTCCGGCTTGTCCGCCTTCTCCGGAGAGCTCCTGGTGGTGTCCGGCTTGTTGTGCTGCAGCTCTGCGGGCGGCGCGCGCGCGGGGGGCGGCGCGGGGGCCGGGGGGGGCGCGGGGGCCGCGGGGGGCTGCACGGGCTCCGGGGGAGGCTTCAGAAGGGCTTCTTTTTCTTTGTCTTGGTTTTCGCGCTCTCTGTAAAAAGGGAGTAAGAAATTGACTGAATGAAGTTGCTGCAAATTCACTTATCTTATGAAAGTATGTCCTGTCGTTTGGCCACTTATTAGATTTGATAAAAAGGACAGAAAAACAAACTCCGGCAGGGAATTCCCTACCGGAGTTTGTGTTGCCTAATAGCTACAACTTGGGGGTCTTTAAGTCAAATGTGAATAGGTTACTTCTAGGCAAGCGTGCTCCATCGTCGACCACATCATCGCTTGCTTACCATCAGGAAGGATTGTGGTGATACGCGAGCCTACCTTTCATCCGAGACTATACTCAATACTCAATGTTTTTATATTTATTTTTTTTAGTTTTCGCTGGCTACATCTTGGTTTGTACAACTTAAATTAATAATAATATATAATCCGCGACTTCGTATGCGTGAAAGGGAGCGTTCAAGTATTACGTAAGGCAATTTTTGGAGATTTAGTCTGTCAGCTAGATTATCGAAAAAACTACACATAACATTTGCCGTTTATGCCGTATGGTGTCGGCCGGTGCCGTGTGGTGCCGTAAAAGAATAATACCATCCCATCACTTCCCGTGGGTGTCGTAAGAGGCGACTAAGGGGCTCACCAGAGAATGGGCAGCAGCGTTCTCTGTAAAACGCAACACCATACACTGCGATCGCCAACCCGCCAGCCAAGCGTGGCGATTATGGCAAACCCCCCTTTTGGGGGAGGCCTATGTCCAACAGTGGACGTCTTTCGGCTGTTATGATGATGATACATCTATACTAATATATAAAGCTGAAGAGTTTGTTTGTTTGTTTGTTTGCTTGAACGCGCTAATCTCAGGAACTACTGGTCCGATTTGAATAATTCTTTCAGTGTTAGATAGCCCATTTATCGAGGAAGGCTATAGGCTATATATCATCACGCTAAGTCCAATAGGAGCGGAGCAGTAATGAAAATGGTGACGCAGACGAAGTTGCGCGGGTCAGCTAGTAATATAGGTATAAAGCTGAAGAGTTTGTTTGTTTGCTTGAACGCGCTAATCTCAGGAACTACTGGTCCGATTTGAAAAATTCTTTCAGTGTTAGATAGCCCTTTTATCGAGGAAGGCTATATGCTATATGTCATCATGGTAAGACCAATAGGAGCAGAGCAGACGAAGTTGCGCGGGTCAACTAGTATAAGATAAAATGCATCAAAGATCAGGAGTGGAGAAGAATGACGTCACTTTTTTGTAAAAAACGTCACACGAGTTTTCAACGCACTTGATCGTCTTATTTTTTTGTTTACGTGAAAAAGGAAAAAATGCGTGTACAATATTTTTTGGAAATTTATCTGACGAACTATTTAGATTTTATCAGTTACCCTATTACTCCGTCCAAAATCGTATCGTATCGTGTACAAACAGACTGGCAGACGTGATGGGGGACTTTATTTTGTAATATGTAGTGATAATACGTATTATGTAGTGTTACTGATGTAGTGATAATATAAAGTGATACTGAGGTAGTGATAATATGTAGTGATACTGATTTAGTAATAATAAGTAGTGATACTGATGTAGTAATAATATGTAGTGATACTGATGTAATGATAATATGAAGTGTTACTGATGTAGTGATAATATGTAGTCATAATATGAAGTGATACTGATGTAGTAATAATATGTAGTGATACTGATGTAATGATAATATGAAGTGTTACTGATGTAGTGATAATATGAAGTGATACTGATGTAGTAATAATACGTAGTGATAATGATGTAGTGATACTACTAACTTGTCCTGCAGCTGCTTGTGCAAGGCGACAGCATTCTTCCTGCGCCGCACTTCCTTAGCTCGCAGCACACGCTCGCGCAGACTCTCCTGCTCTCGCAGTCTGCGCTTGTATTCACTGTCCTGTAACACAAACATTTCCTGTGAGATAGTCAGTAACACCAGTGCGTTGCTGGCCTTCCTTGGGGAGCTGGGGTGGATCTACTAATAATAATACTATTAAAAATTCATTGGGAAGGGTTTATTGGCATTTACAGGAGCTCGTGGCTAAATTATAGAAGTATGCAGAACAGGGTATAAAGTCCCGCAAGCCTCCATAGAAAAGGGAGGATCCTCCGACGAGATGGATGTTGTGTCCGGTGGACAACTGCCCGATAGTTGATATTCGGACTGTTGTATGTTCAAATCGCTCGGAAATCTCTCATACCGCGATGCAGGATTTCGTTCAGTAGTTCGTTGGTAGCGGGATAGATGGTTTTGCGTTACTTTTCGTTGCGGCACAAATTTTGCTAGCTAGTTTTTTAACTGCCACAGGTCGATCTTCGTGATTCAGCGACCCTTGCCGAGCTCGGTCTGTGAATGGGTAATGGCCATGTAGATTAACGTCTGAGGTGGCCTTTTGAGGAAAGTATCACGCAGGTTTGAGTGGACCTGTTCAGACAGTGCAAGCATTTTTCAGCTATCGTAGCTCAACATAGAACGTTGAGGAGCTCAACGAACCGACGAATAATACCAAAGTAAGGACATTTGGTTAGGTCGCATAATGTACTCAAACTGCCAGACAGTCATGAAATCAATCCTTAAAAATAACGACCTACATAGTCCTTACATTTACAATACTTCATTTAAGCACCATACAGGCCCTTGAGGCGGTTTAGAAACTCTGAAATTAGGGTCTGTGGGGTCGTTAGACCTTACTGCCCACACGATAAGAAGAAGAAGCACCATACAGATTGGTGTCTGAGATGGTCTTTTGGTCTTTAGAAGAAAGAACCACACAGATTTGAGTGAATCTGTCCAGTCAGTGCACGCATTTCTCAGTAATAGTCGTGTAGCTCAACTTAGATCCACTTAAGAGCTCAACAACTCGACAAACAATACCAAAGAAAGGATATTTGTAGGCCGTACAAAGCACTCAAACCGCCAGACGAACATTAAAATTACTCGTAATAAAAAGTAATCCACATCACTATCACTTATTATAAAACAAAGTCCTCTGCCGCGTCTGTCTGTTGATTTTCATGCTGTTTTCACCACTGGATAGAGTGGTTCTCGAGAAAGGTCTTAGTATATAATTTGTCTAGAAAAAGTTTGGGATCCTTAAGAAAATTGAAGCGCGGTCGAAGATGCGGGCGAACTGCTAGTTCATAATAAAAATATAATACTTTATTAGTGTTGGATAGCCCATTTATCGAAGAAGTCGAAGAAGGCTATGTAACATCTCGCTACGACCAATAGAAGCTGTGATGCAGACGAAGTTGCGCGGGTCAGCTAGACCTTAATATAATGGTAGCAGCAAGCACATATGTACCTCGTCAGTATGTCTGGGGGCTGCGGCGCGGAGACACTGAGCGACGCACCGGGGATGGAGAACGCATCCTGAACATAATGGTAGCAGCAAGCACATATGTACCTCGTCAGTATGTCTGGGGGCTGCGGCGCGGAGACACTGAGCGACGCACCGGGGATGGAGAACGCATCCTGAACATAATGGTAGCAGCAAGCACATATGTACCTCGTCAGTATGTCTGGGGGCTGCGGCGCGGAGACACTGAGCGACGCACCGGGGATGGAGAACGCATCCTGAACATAATGGTAGCAGCAAGCACATATGTACCTCGTCAGTATGTCTGGGGGCTTCAGGCCGGGCGCGCCGCTCGGGGCTGCGGCGCGGAGACACTGAGCGACGCACCGGAGATGGAGAACGCATCCTGAACACAAAAGTACCAGAATTTAAACCTTATATAACATGGAAATAAGGTTAAGAAAAACTAAATGGTAATGAATGTATGGTGACAGAGACGGTAGCCCTTTAGGTATGGGCACGCTTAGCATAATTCCTGTACCTGACGTTATTTCTTATACTTTCTCTTTGTTACTGTAGTTTTGTGTCTGTGTTGAATATGATGAATATCTGTTTGTGTAAAAATGTTTTCTATTCTATTCTACATATTGAATAACCTCCGATGGATTAATTACAAAAGGTTACAATGGAGTGATTGCATCCCATCCACGATCCATGCTTACGGCATCTGGCACCAGAGTAGACCGAGAAGCCACACCTGTTTTTCCTAACGGAGACGAAGATAGCAACCCCGTCGGACGTGGCGTACCTCAACTACCCAGGCTACTCCCTGGAACACAAGTTCAAGAAGCAGGCTGGGGTCTGTGTGTACGTCCGCGATGATATTTGCTGTCGTCGTCTCCGTTGCTTTGAGAAATCGGGTTTTTCTGCCATATGGCTACTTGTGGACACTGGCGTGGAGAAATTCATCTACATCGGCGTATACCGATCGCACAGCGGTGACCAGGAGACAACAGCGCTGTTTAATTCCCTCGTGGAGTCGACCGACGTAGCCCAGCAACGGTACCCAACAGCGAAGCTCATTTTTCTGGGGGATTTTAACGCCCACCATAAAGAGTGGTTGTTCCCGTACCAGAAAACTGACCACCAACTTAGAGGCGCGCAAGTTTGCTTTAACGCTAGATCTAACCCAGCTGGTGAACGTGGCAACGCGGGTACCGGATGTTGACGCCCATACACCCAATAGCTTGGACCTTCTGCTGACAACTGATCCCGGCAGACATTCAGTATCGGTCTCAGCCACGCTGGGAACGTCTGACCACTGCCTGGTGAAATCCGTATTGACCTGCTCTCCTCCAGATAAGAGTCCTAGAGGCACGAGACGAGTATGGCGGCGATACGAGTCAGCAGATTGGGATGAGATGCGGCACTTTTTTGCATCTTATCCATTGCGGCAAATGTGCTTCTCCTCGGGTGACCCCTCGTGCTGTGCTGACATGATTGCAGACGTGATTCGGCAGGGGATTGAGTATTTTATTCCATCCTCCGACATCCCGCTCGGTCACAAATCCCGGCCTTAGTATAATGCAGAATGCGCCCACGCTGAAGCCCGTAAAGAGTCTGCATACCAAGCGTGGATCAAGGCTCATGACCGAAAGGTTGAAGCACGTAGGGTTCGCGCGAGGAAAAGAGCCTTTAATTCTGCCGCTACGTTCTGCAAGCGGGTTTTACGTAGGGCACGTTTTGACCATGTCGGACGTATCGGGGCCAAACTAGCATTGCACCCTCCAGGTAGTAAGCAGTATTGGTCCCTGTCGAAAGCGGTTGAAACGAATTTCTGTCGACCCACTTTGCCTCCAATTTTGAAACCTGATGGCTCGCTGGCTCACTCTGCAAGTGAGAAAGCAAAAGACAATGTCCAAATTCGCCCTGTGCAACAAAAGTATCGGACATACACGATAATTCATGTTCTGTTTTATTATATTAGTTTTTTTTTTTTTTTTTTTATTTGTGATGGGTTTGCTCTTGACTCCAGTCTAGGTCAGAGATGACCGAGACAAAGTCTACGATGGAGCGAGCTTACCCAGAAGGAGCCTGTTCACTCTAACTTTGAAGAGATTAGGGTTATAAGCGTTTGGAAACACGGACGCAGGCAGAGAGTTCCACTCCTTTGCTGTGCGCATTATAAAAGACGTTTGGAAACGCTTAGTGCGAGTTGGTGGAATAGCAACAAGGTAGGGATGGTAAGATGCAGTGCGTCTGGATGTCCGATGGTAGAAGGGGGCCGGTGGGATGAGGTCGTGGAGTTCTTGGGCACACTCACCGAAGTACAATCTGTAGAAGACCGACAAGCAGGCAACCTTACGGCGATGAGCCAAGCTATGCAGCTTGGCATCCACCAGTTTTACGTCACCGATGAGCCTCTTAGCTCTGCGTTCCACCGAGTCAAGCGCGGCAAGCTGATACTTAGCTGAGCCATCCCAAAGGTGGCTACAATACTCCATGCAGGATCGGACTTGCGCTTTATATAGGGTTAAAAGCTGTCCAGGCCTGAAGTATCGCTTCACCCTATTTAGGATGCCCAGCTTTTTGGCCGCGGTTTGGGCTTTGTACTCGATGGTGGCGCCGAAGTTGAGACTGGATGTCAACTCCATGCCTAGGAGCTCGAGCCGATCAGTCACAGGAACAGATGTACCCCGAAAAGTAGGAGTTTGGTCAAAACGACTCCTTTTTGCGGTAAAAAGACACGCCTGTGTTTTGGTGGCGTTAAAAGTGACCACATTGTCATCGCCCCACTGGGAGACAAGGCTTAAGGTCAAATTTGTCCGCTCCACCATGGCCTCTCTCAAGGAACGAACTTCATCCCCGCTGGTTGTTGCGCTGGACAAGTATCTCTCTGAAACCGTACTGTCATCTGCGTACCCAACAAGACCAAGCTGAAGTAGGTCATTGATGTGCAGCAGGAAAAGAGTTGCAGAGAGAACAGACCCCTGAGGAACTCCAGCATCAATAGCCATGAGGTCAGAGGAGCAGCCGTCAACGACTACTCGGATCGACCGTTCACTCAGGAAGTCTGATATCCAGCTACAAAAACCAGCTGGGATGCCATAAGCAGGAAGCTTGCTCAGTAGACCTGCGTGCCAAACCCTGTCAAAGGCCTTCGAGATGTCGAGCGACACGGCAAGTGCTTCGCCGTGTCTCTCGATGGCCTCGCCCCAGCAGTGCGTGACATACACAAGAAGATCGCCAGTTGACCGTCCCCGGCGAAAGCCATATTGACGGTCACTGAGGAGATCATTGTCTTCGAGGTAGGTCAGCAGCTTACTGTTAAGAACCCTTTCCATAACCTTGCAAAGGATGGAGGTAATGGCGATCGGACGGTAATGGGCAGGGTCAGCACGGTCTCCCTTTTTGGGCACCGGTTGCACATTCGCAAGCTTCCATGATTTCGGCACCGTTCTTTTTTCAAGAGAGAGGCGGTACAGGCGTGCCAACACAGGAGACAGTTCAGGTGCACATTGCCTCAGCACTCTCGCTGGAATGCCGTCAGGCCCGCTGGCCTTATTCACGTCTAGACTGCACAATACTCTTCGGACCTCTTTAATGTGAACTGTGATCTCCGGCATCGAAGAGTCACAACGAGGTAAAGTCGGTGGTTGCTTGGAGCCAGCGTCCAGACGCGAATTGCTTGCAAAGAGAGTTGCAAATAAATTTGCTTTCTCACTTGCAGAGTGAGCCAGCGAGCCATCAGGTTTCAACATTGGAGGCAAAGTGGGTC
Organism: Lacanobia wlatinum; assembly: GCA_947578705.1. Taxonomy (NCBI): domain Eukaryota; kingdom Metazoa; phylum Arthropoda; class Insecta; order Lepidoptera; family Noctuidae; genus Lacanobia; species Lacanobia wlatinum. Next base: position 21,068,148 of record OX388046.1, read on the forward strand.
GACAGAAATTCGTTTCAACCGCTTTCGACAGGGACCAAAACTGTTTACTACCCGGAGGGTGCAATGCTAGTTTGGCCCCGATACGTCCGACATGGTCAAAACGTGCCCTACGTAAAACCCGCTTGCAGAACTTAGCGGCAGAATTAAAGGCTCTTTTCCTCCCGCGAACCCTACGTGCTTTAACCTTTCGGTCGCGGGCCTTGATCCACGCTTGGTATGCAGACTCTTTGCGGGCCTCAGCGTGGGCGCATTCTGCATTATACCAAGGCCGGGATTTGAGACCGAGCGGGATGTCGGAGAATGGAATAAAATACTCCATCCCCTGCCGAATCACGTCCGCAATCAAGTTGCAAATACTTTTGTAACATGGACTAGCTGCATGCCAAAATGAACATTAAAAAGTATTTTCGCGAATAATAACATGAATCGCAGCCATCTTCACCAAACGTCATGTCATGTCAAAAAAGATTAGGGATGCCCAATCGATTGATCTATATCTATACTAATATATAAAGCTGAAGAGTTTGTTTGTTTGTTTGTTTGCTTGAACGCGCTAATCTCAGGAACTACTGATCCGATTTGAAAAATTCTTTCAGTTTTGGATAGCCCATTTGTCGAGGAAGGCTATAGGCTATACGGGAATGGGAAATTCCTACGGGAACGGGAAAAAACGGGATATGCGCGTACGAAGTCGCGGGCAAAAGCTAGCTTTTAATATGAATCATATTTTGAATTTATTTATCTCTATTTATTTGCTCTTTATTTCGAATAAAGAGCAAACAGAAGATACAATAAAAGCATTCAATTACCATTCCATATATTATTCCCTAAATGTATACTTAATTCAAAAAAACCTACTGAGTATAGGTACTTTGTGCATGAGGTCATACTCGATTTTAAATAGATAGTAAGAATAATGCTGAAGTGATCAAAACCTTCGTATTTCCCCCATGATCATTATTCAGGGTTTCCTTATGATCGTTTAAGAAAGTGTGTGGTTTACTTCTAACTAAACGATTAGGTATTTACGAAAATTAATATAAAAATAAGGGCTTTTGGGCTTCGCCGCAATCGGGCAAAAATACTTATCGTTACTGAATGCATTAAGTAGGTAGGTACTATAAATGTTTTTGTTATATTATACAAATGTTATTAAGTATTAATATTATAAAAAGTATCGAAGAGTGTTTTTTTATAAGTAAAGTAGGACATTGTCATCCTTGTAACAAAATCTTAGGGAATATCGATAAGTTGTATCGTATTTTTACAAACACTCCTATTTTTGACGTCACTAAATTGTCACTTGTCTGTCTGTCACCTGTACTTTCACTGTTTACATTAGCGTCGCTTGCTCTTTGTAATTGTGCCGGTGTGTTTTAGTGACTTTCGGGACTACTAATATTACGACTTGGCTATTGTAATGGTTTCTGATTGCTTTCAAAAACGACTTACCTGTCTGTGATTTTCGGAGTACCGCTCAAACGATAACTTGGCAGTTATAAATGGACTAACGCATACGCTATGGAAAGTGTATTTTGTGTAAATTGCGGCTCTGCTGGTGGTTCCATGTTGTTGGAAGATGAACAGATTCGTCATTGAGTACAACAATGGACTGCACCTCTTGTGGTAATTACATTTTTACTTTGTTTGCACCTATATTATTTTTTGTTGTAGGTACCTATATTTTTCTGTTTGCGATCTCTCTGACTTTTTTTTTACTAATAAGTTTCTATACTTGACCTTACACATTATGTTTGCAATTATCGTTTTCACAAAAAAAAGAAACAATTTATAAAGTATTTTGGTATATTCATTATAATAGTAACAATCTGATAGGTAAATACTCTATAAAAATACAATTGAACTAAGTATTTTTTTTAGGTTCAAGCTCATGATCTCATATGCACCACTTGTTGGACAAAAGCTCAAGAGATGACTAACACTTCAGTAACAAGTAATGTTGGTAGAAACTGTGCACTCTGCAATAGAATGTTGGCACCTCGGGCACTCACGCTCACATCATCTGAAGACGGCATATTCTAATAATGCCATTCTTGTGCAAATACAGCAATTAGTTGCACCACAAATAGTAAGCTTTTACCTCTATTTGTAACTATTTATATTTATAATGGCTCTGTATAGAAGAGAAATATAAAATAAAACATGTTTATTTTATACTTATAACATGTTTTTATATTACAGGTGACTGCAAATGATTACATATGTGATGCTTGTCATACATTATTTGTTAATAGAGTTACCACAACATCACAAGATTTGCAAGAAGTACCAATGGTTGGTCATCAACATGATCAACGTGTGATATGTGGCTGGCACGAATCCAATGTCACTCCGTACAAGCAGAAAGTATCAGCCACATTTTAGATATTGTGCGAAATTGAGTTCAACCCTGAGAGGTGAGAGACGTTTTTGATTGGTTAACTATTGCAAGAAATTAGGCTATGGTAAACATCAGATGCCCATGCAATAACGGTCATTGACCCTCATACATTTATTGACTTTCCAAATAACAAAAACAGAAATAATGACATAAAGCTGTCCTGAATCAACTTCTATCGTGATCCTTTAGGTTTTCTAGTAATGAAAAACGGTTCATAATTTATTGTTTGAGTATCCACGAAGGGATATTAGGGAAAAATCTATGTACTTTATTGCATGTTTATCTGGTGCCGACCATAGTATGCTTAAACTTGCCTGATGTGCTATTTTGTTTGGCTAATAGATCTTTTCTGGTCAGTTATAGTCATGCAACATTTGTAGTGTAAATTGTTTTATATATTGTACTATAAATGCAATGTGTAACCAACATTTTTTTTTTGTTGTATGTTCAGCCATCAGATTTGAATGAACTACAATTAAATAATTCCGAAACCATATGGATATTACGACACAAAACATATTTTGTTTACATAGTAATTGATTCAGCTCAAATTGGTCGACAAGCAAACGTACAATATTGCTGTAATTCCTTCTTTGGGCGCAGCACCCGATGGTTCTGCGCCCATGTTGTGACCATTATTTGGTATTAAAGCTATGCGAGACATCAAAATAATATCGACCCCATATTTTAATTGCCAATTTAGATGAACAATAAACATGAAATTAAAATGTGTTTTATTTCTTATTCAAACATAATCAGTAAGTTAAAGTAGGACTGTAAGTTTAACATAACTTACCGGCTACCTAATTGGTAAGGCTGGTTTCATAGTCACGCGTTTGAACAGCGCGCAATGTTTTATATATACATTAATATACACAAACATTTAATCTCACTCCAAAACCAATGCTAAGAATACAGGTATCCACTATCTGCCTATGTTAATTAGATTCTATTCATTTAAACGTTGCACTTACCTATTTACTTACACTTAGGCTTTAGAAAAAACTGCAAAGGTACCTAATTATTTAGGTAGGTACTGAAAATAGCTAAATGTATTATTTTTTTAATCAGTTTCTTAAAGATCACTCGGAGCTATGAAAAACTATATCTAATATTCGTTGTTATGGTTAGATTATAACCTCAAAATCTGATACTTTTTTGGACATATATATTTTCTGCAGCTAGTCCGCTATGAAAATAAGATCTTATAGGAGTTTACTAATGATCAACAACAACACATATTTTTCCGATGCTCCTGGCTCCAGGGCGAACAATATATGGGCGCAGAGCAATCTCCTTTATTTGCAACTCTCTTTGCAAGCAATTCGCGTCTGGACGCTGGCTCCAAGCAACCACCAACAACTATACCTCGTTGTGACTCTTCGATGCCGGAGATCACAGTTCACATAAAAGAGGTCCGAAGAGTATTGTACAGTCTAGACGTGAATAAGGCCAGCGGGCCTGACGGCATTCCAGCGAGATTGTTGAGGCAATGTGCACCTGAACTGTCTCCTGTGTTGGCACGCCTGTACCGCCTCTCTCTTGAAAAAGAACCGTGCCGAAATCATGGAAGCTTGCGAATGTGCAACCGGTGCCCAAAAAGGGAGACCGTGCTGACCCTGCACATTACCGTCCGATCGCCATTACCTCCATCCTATGCAAGGTTATGGAAAGGGTTCTTAACAGTAAGCTGCTGACCTACCTTGAAGACAATTGATCTCCTCAGTGACCGTCAATATGGCTTTCGCCGGGGACGGTCAACTGGCGATCTTCTTGTGTATGTCACGCACTGCTGGGGCGAGGCCATCGGGAGAAACGGCGAAGCACTTGCCGTGTCGCTCGATATCTCGAAGGCCTTTGACAGGGTTTGGCACGCAGGTCTACTCAGCAAGCTTCCTGCTTATGGCATCCCAGCTGGTTTTTGTAGCTGGATATCAGACTTCCTGAGTGAACGGTCGAACCGAGTAGTTGTTGAAGGCTGCTCCTCTGATCTCATGGCTATTGATGCCGGAGTTCCTCAGGGGTCTGTTCTCTCTGCAACTCTTTTCTTGCTGAACATCAATGTCCTACTTCAGCTTGGTATTGTTGGGTACGCAGATGACAGTACGGTTTCAAAGAGATACTTGTCCAGCGCAACAACCAGCGGGGATGAAGTTCGTTCCTTGAGAGAGGCCATGGTAGAGCGGACAAATTTGACCTTAAGCCTTGTCTCCCAGTGGGGTGATGACAATGTGATCACTTTTAACGCCACCAAAACACAGGCGTGTCTTTTTACCGCAAAAAGGAATCGTTCTGACCAAACTCCTACTTTTCGGGGTGCATCTGTTCCTGTGACTGATCGGCTCGAGCTCCTAGGCATGGAGTTGACATCCAGTCTCAACTTCGGCGCCACCATCGAGTACAAAGCCCAAACCGCAGCCAAAAAGCTGGGCATCCTAAATAGGGTGAAGCGATACTTCAGGCCTGGACAGCTTTTAACCCTATATAAAAGCGCAAGTCCGATCCTGCATGGAGTATTGTAGCCACCTTTGGGATGGCTCAGCTAAGTATCAGCTTGCCGCGCTTGACTCGGTGGAACGCAGAGCTAACAGGCTCATCGGCGACGTAAAAAAAATGGTAATGAAGGTATGGTGACAAAGATGGTAGCCCTTTAGGTATGGCCACGCTTAGCATAATTCCTGTACCTGATATTATTTCTTTTACTTTGTCTTTGTTACTGTAGTTTTGTGTCTGTATTGAATATGATGAATATCTGTTTGTGTAAAAATGTTTTCTATTCTATTCTACATATTGAATAACCTCGGGTGGATTAATTACAAAAGAGGTTACAATGGAGTGATTGCATTCCATTCACGATCCATGCTTACGGCATATAGCACCAGAGTAGTACGCAGTTTAACCACGGAAACCAGTCTTCACCAGTACGAAGCAAAAGCATTGATCTCGTGAAAATTGAAAAAAAAATCTATAGAATAAGAGTAGAAATTTAAATCGCCTTTTAATACGATTACATTCTTCATCTTAGCGAGTCGATAGTTTAATAGCTATTAAACATTATGTTTTCAGCTACGGTAACACATTTCGCTGACAGAAGTAGAGGTGACACCGCCGATGCGGCGCGGGACGAAACGTGGGCCATGGCAGAGAGCCACCTGACAACGCCTATTACATCAGTATTTTCTCCAGTATAAGTTTCTGGCATTTCACTGTCCTCTTCCGACGCCTAAAGTGTGCTAGCTCATTCTATTTCACTATTCAAATCACTTCCTCGTAAGCATAAGGTGTTCTAGCTCAATCTCTATCTCTACTCAACTCACCTCCTCCTAAGGCCGGCTCTGTTCGCATTGATGAACTCCTCCTGTCGCCTCAACAAGTCGTCATCATCATTGCTCCTGCGCGGCGGCTGTGCTAGCTCATTCTCTATCTCTATTGTTGTGTTTTCTATGTATCTGAAATAAACAAGCAATATCATTGACTACCTTATAAGGGGTATACATAAAGGAAGTAGGAACCTAGTGCCGACCTTCCAGCGCTTATCGGTACTAGTCCGTGCAGGTAACGGCTTTTTTTTTACTATTTATTGGCACGCGTTTGACCACTATCTCACCTGATGGTAAGCGATGATGTGGTCGAAGATGGAGCACGCTTGCCTAGAAGTAACCTATTTACTCTTGACTTAAATACTCCCAGGTTATAGCTATCGGGAAACACAGACTCCGGCAGGGAATTCCACTCCTTAGCTGCACGCACTATGAATGTGTTCCCAAAACGTTTTGTGCGCGTGGGTGGGATGTCCACCATGTACCGGTGGCGCATCGCCGTTCGTCTTGTGGTCCGATGATGGAACGGGCTTGGCGGAATCAAATTATGCAATTCCGTCGCACATTCCCCAAAATGCAACCGGTAGAAAACCGACAGGCTAACTTCTCGTCGTCGATGCTCAAGACTTTCGAGCTTCGTCGCGACGCTAAATAAAAGAAGCGGATAAAAGCAGGGGGGTAAACAAAAATACGTGTTGTTCCTTGCAAATACAGCAACAAATGACGGCTCTACGCTGATCGGAACAGGTCGGAACATGTCGGCGATGTTCGGAGCTTGTCGGCGCTGCCGCGCTGGTTAACCACTCAGTATAGATTATACTGCATACAGCCATACTCAACCTTTTTAGGGTTCCGAAAAAAAAAAGGAACCCTTATAGGATCACTCGGGTGTCTGTCTGTCTGTCTGTCCGTCTGTCACAGCCAGTTTTCTCCGGATCCACTGGACCGATTCTGTTGAAATTTGGTACACATATGGAATTCTATGACCCAAACACGGACGCGTTACGTAAACTATTAAATTTTTAGTGTGGGGGTCACTTTTGGGGGTCAAACTAGAAAATTAAAAAAAAAGTTTTTTGAACAATATCGTGTGACATATCAAATGAAAGGGCTTACTGTGAGAGTTCTAATTATATTTTTTTCATAATTTTAAAATAAATGATTTAGAAGTTATTCAAGAAATTAGACGAAAAATGACCATTCCCCCCCCTTATCTCCGAAACTACTGAGCCTAAAATTATGAAAAAAAATGGAGATAATAGATCTTTACCTAAAGATTACAGGAAAACCTATTAGAAGTCTATAATGTTAAAATAACATGTTAAAAAAAATAAATTCGTTCGGAACCCTTTGCACGCGAGTCCGACTCGCACTTGGCCAGTTTTTCTTCATGGGCCACATAGCACTTCTACTATTATCATGATGGGCCGCAATAACATACGGAGAAACAAAACTCTATATTTAACAGTATCATAGATTGAATGTGTTTTTTGAATATGTGACAAATGGATAGATCTTCTTATCGTGTGGGCAGCAAGGTCTAACGACCCCACACACCCTAGTGTCAGAGTTTCTAAACCGCCTCAAGGGCCTCTGACATGGTTTATTTTAGTTTTAGATAAAATTGCTATAGCATAAGCCAACTTTTTCGTTTTGCTTGTGGGTGAATAGGCTCAGCTCATCGTCAAGGATTGGTTCAGTAAGCCGGGATCAGTATGTATAGTAAAATGCTCGTAGCTCAAATACGTAGTATAGATTTTATATAGCACCAATAAATAATGTGCTAGGCTACAGAGCCACACAGAACAGCGTGAAGGGCCACATGGTTGACTAAGGTTGAGTATAGCTAGTAGTCTCTATACTAAAGAGACAACCTGCGTGGACTAGCTGCGAGGACCAGCACCGACTAGCGCTGGCAAATCGGCGGCGGCAACCCACGCGCTACGTATATACGCACTAACAGCAGCTTTACCCGCATGATATTCGAAAACAATCCCAAGGGAACATACTCCAGTAATAAAAAAAGTATTAATTGTCTTATTCCAGGACACTGTCAAAGTGTGTACCAAGTTCCAAAACAATTCTGCGAGTCTTTAAGTCAAGAGTGAATAGGTTGCTTCTAGGCAAGCGTGCTCCATCTTCGACCGCATCATCGCTTACCATCAGGTTAGATTGTGGTCAAGCACGTACATATTGTAGTGTATGTGAATAACGCGCACTCTCGTGCACGCATACATGTGAGCGTATCGTGTAGGACGGGTAGTTCACAATAAACGGTTGAACTAGCTGTACGTGTTGCCTTGCTACATACATTACACATTATCATTAATAAAAAAATATATCTTTTTTTATTCTTTTTTTTAATTTTGTTTGTAATTTTAATGTAATTTTATCTCTATTTATTATTGTTATTTTCAATTATTACTTATTTTATGTAATTTAATTGAATGTAGGTACTTAGTTTGTTTTTTGTTTTGTTTTGTGTAACATCTCTGACATCTTTAATTTATTTTCAATCTGATATACTATTTAATTTTAATCATATTTTTAACATAATTCGCTCTAGTTTACACCTTTTCCTACAGTTGTCTGTTAGTGTTGCAGCACTAGTTTTTTTTTTTTTAATAATGCTTGTTAATTTGACTGTGTATGCAATGTTGACATTCCTAATAAATAAATAAAAAATGCCCCTCGTTCTGGCGCACTTACCTCTGCGGCGATCTCCTAGCATTGTACTTCCGCACGGCCGCGCGCGCGAGGGCGCTGCGCTGCTCCGCTATGAACCGTTCGGCCGCGTCGTCTATGTCCTTCACTGGACCTGCCAAGTTATGGACACGTTAGCTCTATACATTACAAGCTTCTGCGCCCGCGTGCTCCTTAGGGAGCATACTCCCGGGATAAAAAGTAGCCTATGTCCTTTCTCAGGCTCTAGACTATCTATGTACCAAATTTCATTATTAAATAGCCCATTTATCGAGGAAAGCTATAGGCTATACATCATCACCCTAAGACCAATAGGAGCGGAGCAGACGAAGTTGCGCGGGTCAACTAGTTCTTGAATATTTTCTGGGAAATGTGCCCAAATAAACACTAGACTTTTCCTGTACTATCAACTGCGTGTAATGGTCCTTGGTCTTAATCTCTTCAAAGGTAGAATGAATAAGCTCCTTCTGGGTAAGCTCGTTCTATCGTCGACTTTGTCTCTGTCACCTCTGACCTAGACTAGAGTCAAGAGCAAACACATCTCAAAAAAAAAAGCCTTTATTGTGTAGCAGTAAGGGCGACTATTGCAAGTCAAAACTTTGTGAAATATTACGGAAATTAATGACCTTTAAAAATACAGGAATAGGGAACATGCATTATTTCCATTTTTGCTTTAATTTTAAAGAACTCCGTCTAGAATAGACCACCACATAAATAAGAAATGAAAAACTTTTAATTTATTGCCAAAATTGCGTTTTTAATCGATGACGTCACTCCTTTCTGCCACTGGTCCTAACTGCCTAACTCAAAGACATAAGGTTGCCTTTTCGTTGTCATAACAGCAGTGACGTCTATAAACGCTGATTGATGCTTTTAAATACGTTCCGTTTCACGTTACTTTAATTCATTATTTTTGTTAAAATTCGATATTAACTAAAATAAAAACGTTGCAATAGCCTTTATTTTATACTTTTTTATCATATTATTAACAACATTCTCATAAATTCTGTATTTGCATCTTCCCTATTACCTCTCTGATAAAATATGATTTTTAAACTACACAATACACTGTCTGAATAAAAATAAAATAAACGATAAACTAAGGAAACACATGGATAATAATTTGTTTTCATTCGCAAGCAGACTATCCTAATGTTGATACTGTAAGCTACATTCACAGGTGATTTGTGCAGTGTTAGCTATAACTAAATAAAATCAGAAATTGAATCAGTTTTTGAGCTACATAACATAATTCTAAAATTTTATTTTTAAGTGCAATGTGTAACAGTATAAACGCAAAGGGGTCATTGTACTCATCATTATGAACAACTTTTACTATGGGACCAAAACTGTACAGTGTGTGTGTGTGTGTGTGTGTGTGTGTGTGTGTGTGTGTGTGTTAGTGTACAGTGGTTTATAAAACAAGCAAGGTGGATTATCATTGTGCAATTAGAATAAAAACATTTAACATAGCGCCGATACCGTTTTTGATCTACTGAAGTACTGCATAACTCTTATGATTTGAATTTAAAACAAGAAAATATTTAATTGCTAATTAAGAACTGAGAAACATTTATATATATATATATATATAAAATATGGTATCTACTGGTGAGAATAGTACTTAAACAGCAACAATAAAATATTGATGTTTTTTAGTTTCATACGAAATATTATCACCAAAACGACTTTTCTAATGTTCCAAGAGGATAAACAATAGGGAACGTGCACGGCGTTTACTATGCCATCTAGTGTTGCTTAGTCGAAGCTTTAACTTTAAGAACACTTGACATTGACGCTTCTGTGCTGCCACCTTTAGTTCCTGCACGCTCCGTTTAGGAGAACGTGCAATTTTGAAACGGGAACTATATTTTCTATCACCAAAATTTATATTTGTCATCAAGTTGTATCACCTAATAAATAGATCTATCGCCACGAAATATTTTCGTTCTCAGATAAACAAAAATTGTTCCCAGGTATGAATTATCAAATTAATGTTAATATATGTGTAAAATAAGAGATCGATAACCAATAAAATTATATTGCATTACATGAATATAAACTTCGTTCTTATAATAACAGTTTTGTTACTTAAATAATAGCTCTGTGCTCAGAATGGTAGATCTGTCACCAAATAAATCGATTATCGATCCCTGACTGCGACTCCTTTTTATCGGGATTTTTATAGCCGGGACACCCCGACTCGGACAGGTTAGGTTAGAAGGGGATGGCGGGGTCGAGTGAGCGAGCGAAGCGAGCGAATAGACCCCGCCATCCCCTTCGTGGTTATTTTTTTATAAACCTAATATATTATGATTTATTGGTGATCTCTTTAAATTAGTTTGCTTAAATACTTATTAGGACAAACCTATTATAATACATACAAAAACATTTATTTGGTACTAGACCCTATATCTCCATGATTTTAGGTGATTTATTGTGGAATTGATTTTATATTGTTTGGTGACTACATTTTGGTGACAGATCTACTATTTGGAGGACAAACCCTATTATTTAAGAAACACAAAACTAATTAAATTGGTGATAGCTTAAATGATACCCTTTTGAAACTTATAGATAAAATAAACGTGACAATGACATTTCTGTGCTGACACCAATATTTCCTGCACATTCCCTATACTATAGCTAATATTTTTTTTTAGTTTCTATAAATTACAATGACTGAACGATACGAGTAAATATATATAGCACTAAATCTAGAGTTGCTACGAAAACCATGCAATACACAACATTAAAAAGCTAAAGTTACCGAATTTGCTCTCTATGGTCGGACTGAGCGGCGGAGACTTTTGTATGCGCGTCGGAATGTAGGCTGGCAACCCTATCGACATTATGTTTAGTTAATGTCGCAAAAATACAATAAGTCTAGAAATAGTTTTGGAGAAAATCACTTGTGACATACAAACGGATTCGTATTTCTTTTTTTAGCTAAATACTAGATTTGTCTAGTATTTAGCTAAAAAACAATATTTACCTTCAACAGGCGGCTGGAAATTCCCTTTAAAATGTGGATTGATTAGCACCTTCTTGCCAGCCAAACCTCCAGGAGGCAAGTTAGCGGGCAGAGGCACCGGCAACATCCTCACTTCAGGCTCCCTTCCATCCTTAGGCCCCTTGTCCACGCTGGGGCCGGCCATAGGCAACGCCTGCCTTATCGTCACTTGGGGCATATGACTGGAATTCGGCACTATCTCCCTCATAGGGGGAGCAAACTGTCTAGGCGGGAAATTGGGCCTGAAGAACACCGGCCTAGGTTCGAAATTCGGGCGGAATTGGGGACGATCCTCCATGTGTGGTCTGAAGAAACGGGGCGGGAAGTGGGGGCGCTCCATTGGGGGGCGGAACATTTGCATGTCTTGGGGTAGGAGGGGCCGCTCGGGGGAGATCTCAGGGCCCATCTGAGGGAGATTGGGCGGTTCTAGGCGCATGTCAGGCCGCATTTCGGGCCGCATATCGGGCCGCATGTCAGGTCGCATTTCAGGCCGCATATCGGGCCGCATTTCGGGCCGCATCTCTGGTGGGAAATCGGGCCGGTTCTGTGGCGGGCTCGGACGGAGCTGTGGCGGAGGGAATTGGGGACGCTGCTGCTGGTTGAAATTGCCCTGGGGAATAAAATAAAATAAATGAGGATAAAGAGAAACAAATAGATACTCTTGACTTTTTTACACATATTTTGGTTAGCAGGAACCAAAATTCATTCAGATCGCTATCAATAGGAAAAATGCCCAAAACACTGGCACCATTTTATGGCTGAAGAAAAACCAATCCTCGTGTCTTGTGAAGAGTTGACTAGCTGTTTACTGTTTCGAAAAACTCGACGATCACTCGGACCCCGTGTGCATAATGTTTCAACACATTATTTTAATTAAAAAAATATTGTAATCATGAGATTCATCTTCTCTCACTAACCCCTTCAATATCAAGTTATTTACTTCAATGAACAGTTCGAGGTAAAGCTAGTAATTCAGTCAGGTGTCGTGTCACGTCGTGCCCCTGTGCGGCCCCAGCAGCGGCCTCCCGCGGCGGCCGCAGGGCTCCTCCACCTTGTGGAACACCTTTTACGCATCGTCTTCTGCGGTTACCACATCAGGACTTTTCGACCCCTCGCTTTTCAAACAGAAACAAAGTAAGCTGGCACATACCCTCTGCATGTTGTTCCGCCTGTAGGGGTGCGGCTGGTGCGCGAACCGCTGCGCGAAGTGCGGGCTGCGCCACGACGTGCGCCCGCGCAAGAAGCCGCCGCGCGGGATCACCACCTTGTCTGCGGGGAGGGCATTATATTATCATATAGCAAACAAATAAGGTTCAAACCTAGTGAAAGTCAGGAGCCTATACTGAACCTTTCTAGTTGATGATTGGCAGGGAATTCCACTTCTTAGCTGCATGCACAATTAATGTGTTCCCAAAACGTTTTGTGCGTGTCGGTGGGAAGTCCACCATGTACCATATATCTTTAAAATATTAAACCTAAGCTAACCTAAGCTGTCTGGTATATCCCTGACTTGTGGCAACCTCTGTGCCCCCGGCGGTCGTTCAGACACGAAGCGTTCTCGAGGACCTCCTAGATCACCATCTGTTAACAAACATTATTCTCTTTAATCACAATATATCATCAATCAATCCTAATATATAAAATTCTTCCATTACTGACTGATTGAGTGACTGACAAACAACGCACAGCCTAAGCAACTGGATGTAGTAGCACTAAGAGAGGATTTTCCGAAATTCCTGTTAAACGCAAAGGTTAGTCTTTAATATACACAAACATAAAATCACACTTCGAGATTGTCTCTGGTCTTTTAAAATTATTGTTAGGCTCGTATAGTGTGGGTCAGTAACTCCATTTCGCTGGAGTGCCCCAAACGTACTTTATGTATACCTGCAGCCTAGATGACCTAAAAAATGCATCCATCGAAGCAATAAACGTGGTCATCTACTGGCCCAAACAACATCTATATACTAATATTACTATGCTGAAGAGTTTGTTTGTGTGCCAATCTCTACATACATTCACATAGATATCCAAAAAATATTGGACACGGTTTTTTCTCTTTTTTCACGTACTCAAAAAATGAAGACGATATAGAGATACAGTGCATTGGAAAACTCGTGGCGTCACGTCGTTGGTAAAAATTGTACCATCATAGTAACGTCAAACGTGTTTTCAACGCGCTGTATAGTCTTCATTTTTTGATAAGTGAAGGAAGAAAAAAATTGTGACCAATTTATTTAGAAATGTATCTGAAAGACTTATAAGATTTTTTTAGTAAATTCCCTATTCTGTATACATTTAAGTCGTACTGTAGTCTTCTTCATGGTCCGTCACAGCCCTATCTTCTAGTTTCAGGGCACCAATCAAGGATGTAGAAATAAGAAAGATCTGCTAAAACACTTACTTTGTAGTTGTGCATTCATATCAGATGGGACGATCTGCGGTGATTCTATGGGGGATGCAGGCTGAAAAGGTAAAAGGTTATATTAGTCATTATTCAGTTTCCTTTTTCGGGGCGTATTGGGAGCGTGCAGAAACTATAGGTGGCAGCACAGAAATGTCACTGTCAAGTATGTTTAAAGTATAAAGTTCGAAATAGCTACGCTAGATGGCTGTCTTCTTTGCGCACGTTCCCCTAAACTGAGCATGTAGGAACCACAGGTGGCAGCACAGAATTGTCAATGTCAAGTATTCTGACCCTTAAAACTTCGAATATGCGTCACTAGATGGCATAGTCAACGCCGTGCATAGTACTTATAACTAAATATATGACTGCCCCTAAGTGAACCTGTGATAAAATTTTCGGTTATCCTGAATTATCCTAATTGTTAAGGTCGGTCCCACCTTTAGCCTCCGCTGTCTGTCAGTCCGCGGTTGTCAGCGGGCTGTATCGCAAGAACCGTAATAGGTAGACACAGTGTGTATTTCTAGTTTTTTTTTTCAGTTTATGGTATGGGCCCTTCGTGTACCGACTCGCACTTGGTCGGTTTTTTTTTGTGGTGTGATTAGGTACCACTTTCTGGACGTTTTTCAATATGTGAGTGATAGACATACAACATATAACAGAATTAACGCAATACCTGAAAGATATCATTGTACACATTATGAACAACTTGTACAATTGGACCAACACTAAAATGGCGAAAAAAAAATCGATTGCCCCTTGCATTTATGTGCACATAACTCAACAAAATATACTGAACATCTGATTGTAAGTCAGAAGGAACAAACTGTGGGTTATGCACATACAAATACACAACCTTTGGCGTCCCATTCTGTGCCTTAGTAAAAGAATATTTAAGGATTGTTTGTAGTCAACTTACAATAGCAGGTGGAACTGCATGCTCCTCATAAACAGGTGGTTCATACGGTGCATACGTAGGGAGTTCTGGTAGTGGTGCATTGGGGACTTCTACGGATATGTTGGGCACCACACATTCTGCTTCAGCCATAACCTGGTATTCAACTGGCTGCTGGAAAAAATTTTGTTGTTTGTTAATGTAGCAAGGTAATTATGGGTGTATAATGCGGATGAAATATATTTGACAGGTGTACTTAATGGATATTCTCACTAAGATAGACCAAATGAAATGTAGATGACAGGTCATATGTTACGAAGCCCTCACAATAAATGGAGCAAAATCGTGACGGAATGGTACCCTAGAGACGGGAAACGAAACAGGTTGACAACGAAAAAGATGGGAGGACGAATTTAAATTAACAGTGGGTTGCAAACGATAGAAGGCAGTGGAAATCGTTGGAGGAGGCCTTTGCCAGGAGGCACATCAAACTCCGGGACTTACTATTATAAACAAAGAATAAATAAAAGAAACAACAAAGAAAGAGCAGTATGATGCACAAAACAAGGAGTTTCAGGGCCAAAAGCCTCAATTGGTTGATGATGTGGATGGATATTCCAATAGAGGAAGACCAAAACAGCATTAAAAGTTTACGAGTATGTTTACAGCAGTGATTCCCAAACTGTGGTCTACAAGGGCCAAAATTAAGGTCCACAAACGGTTTTTTTCTTATTAGGAATATTTTATAAGAAAGCTTTGTTTTGTTGTTAAAATTATAATTGCAGCCTTTCTTTTCTTATTGAGTGAAAACATGGTATTTGTAGACGATGACTAGTAAAGAAGTACGGAAGAAGGTAATTATGTTGCTATTCAACTGGGATTGGCACAAGAGCATGATTGTAACTAAAGCAAGGTTTTTATGCAAGCAGGAGTGTATAAGGAGAAAGTAATAATTAATTAGGGGAACACTCAGACAATTCAGAAATAGGGATGAAATATTGAAATTTTTCCATAAAATTAGCTATATTTACAGTCCATATTTTGAATAGCGATATATATATATATTGATTTTAGATAAATTTGTATATATTTAAGAAACTCTGGTTTCGTATTTAACATTACTAGCTTGTGTGTTGCTTGCTGCAGGTTAACCACAAAGGTATACATATGATTGTTTAATCTCATCTATACTAATATATAAAGCTGAAGAGTTTGTTTGTTTGTTTGCTTGAACGCGCTAATCTCAGGAACTACTGGTCCGATTTGAAAAATTCTTTCAGTGTTAGATAGCCCATATATCGAGAAATGTTATAGGCTATATATCATCACGCTAAGATCAATAGGAGCGGAGCAGTAGTGAAAATTGTGACGCAGACGAAGTTGCATGGGTCAGCTAGTACTTAATAAAAAGACAAAACACTTGGGTATATTCATTGGCTGATTGTCTGATTTTGTCTGATTGGCTGATTTTAGTAAGTTTTTAACATTTTGACCAACTTAAACATTGTTAAAATAACATAAATAAATCATTGTTTTCATTACCAATGTAGACTTCACTTGTTGTTATTCTTTTATTTATGATATTTCATAAAAATAATTATTGTTAATATAACTTTTGGGATACATAAGTTTTAGTTTCGGTTTAGGCCAAAAATTTGATCAGAAACGAAATATGACACTAATTTTTGCTAACCACTATTTAATAAATTCTTCAAGTGAATCATTAGAAAGTGTAGTAAGCTTGACCCATAAAAGACCACAAACTCACTCAGACATTATTAAAGACATGATTAGTTAACAACCCATCATTATATCATTGAAATGGATTGTTTCTAAACACAAGGCAGTCACTAAGTTATAGTAAAGAATTCTGTCAGGGGGTCATCATAATGGTAATAAAACTACAAACCTGGTACTCCATAACATGACTGGGATAGTCTGGTGGACCCATGTCATGAGACTCTCGATACCCAGAACCAATCGATGTCGGGACATTTTGAGGTCCAGCGTTCTCATAGTCGTCAGCCAAGAGCTGTTCCTCCTCTTCATTGCCAAGGTTATAGTCCGCAAGGCTCTGGTCTCCTAAATCGTCACCTAATAAGTCTTCACTGCAATACAAATAAGACGCTTTATCGATTACGGTCAAAGTAACACATGTCATTATTTAACGACGCAAAATAAACGACACAAATGCACGAGATTACTAGCTTTTTTGCAACCAAAACACGAAGATTATTTATTATTTGTACTGTAGAAAGCTATTATATGTTAATAAGCAAATATAATCTCAAAAATTATTAATAATTTGCTAAAAATACTAACTTGTCCGACATGTTGACAATAATAAGTAGTGTCTATCTTGTCTATGTCTATGGAGTGGCAAGCAGGAAGCCTAAGCCGCACGTTCAGAAATCGCTTTTCCGTTCAATAAATTATTATGTACCATAAACGTCCGTAGACTGAAATTTAACTGTAAATGTCCGTGCCCCGTGGTACGGCCAGTCGTGACATTTGTGATAATAAACGTGTGGTTGGGAGACCAGTCGAGACGTCCATTAATAGACATCGACTTGCAATTTTGTATCATTCAGGAAAAATGTAATTCAAATATACTTTAACCAAATAAGGGACATAGGGTATTGTCTATGCTATCTAGTATTGCATATTATTCGAAACTCTAAAATTGAAGAAATCATAAGATTGAAGGTAAAACGAAACGCCACCACATTGATTTAAAAAAAAATATTTCCCCCGCCAACTTAAGAGAGTAGTTGCAGTTGTTGCTCACCGCCCTCATTGTCTCTCACGTATAGAGTACTAGCATCTGCCACCGGCTTCGCCCGCGTGGTCCCTAGGGAACATGCTCCCGGGATAAAAAGTAGCCTATGTCCAAATAATCCAAAAAAGTCCAAGTAATCCATCCAAAGGTTTTCTTGAAAAGATCGCTTTTAGCGATAAGGCCGCCCATTGTGTCACCCTATGTAATGTTTCTCATCTATCTTTTCTGTAACTTATATGGTGTACATAATAAAGAGTATTCTATTCTGTGTACTTTCTCAGGCTCTAGACTATCCGTGTACCAAATTTCATTTAAATCGGTTCAGTAGTTTTGGCGTGAAAGCGCGATAGACAGATAGACAGACAGACAGAGTTACTTTCGCATTTATAATATTATAATTCGTATATCGTATATTTCAAATAAACCATTTACAGGCACTTTTGAATTGTCAAAGTCGGTCAGTCAAAAGCATGAAGCTATTTGCACGTTCCAAAGCGTAGATCTCTATGGAGAAGAACGCGCAAGAAACTCCACGGACACTCTTTTAAACCATGTGATATATTACAAAAATCTTGTTAACATTAACATTGATTGCTTCTATATGTGAGGACAATGCAAAGAACAAGAAAATATATAAACAATTCAAAATGCAGGTACAGATTAAAATAAGCCAGTGGCAGGTAAGAGATGACCAGTTTCAACTGACGGCGCCCGTTCACGAACATGACGCGTGCATCAGCACCATCTAACTCAACCATTTTGAAGGGAATCAAATGATCCAAAACACGCGCCACCATCAGCAAAACATTTGTGTGAGCATGACAAGCTCTCAACTGCCACGCTCGTTCATGTCAAACTAATTTAATAACGAAATCTATAATTACATATGTAAATGGCTCCATAGTGCTCACATTTACAAAAAATTGAAAATATGCTTCTACGTTATACAAAACTATGGTTTCAAGTAACTAAGAAAAGAAAAAAAAAGAAGGCTGCTTTATTGTGTATACTTTGCTAATACAATAATGCAAAGAAATAATAAATAAATGATTGTATAGGAGAACAAAAAAAGGGTAAGCATTTCTTCCAATTATCAAAAACCTAACAAGTGGACCCATGCTGCTGTGGCTGTGGAGCAGGACCGGCCTTTAGCCAAGCATTTTTATCAAGGACATAATCTTCCAGTTTATAATATGCTTGTCTACATAATGTGCGTTTTATACATGTTTTAAATTTTCTCTCATTCAGTTCGAGAATATTAAGTGGTATTTTATTATAAAATTTAACACAGTACCCCATAAAAGAAGTGTGTACTTTAGCTAATCTGAATCGGGGTTGATCTAATTTGTTCCGATTTCTAGTATTAAAATTATGCCTATCACTAATTTTACTAAAAAGATGAAGATTTTTCCGAACATACATAATGTTTTCATATATGTATTGACAAGGTACCGTCATGATGTTAATATCCTTAAACAGTTCCCTTAGGGAATCGCGCCGGCGGAGATTGTAAATGGCTCTGATAGCTCTTTTCTGCAGAATAAATATAGACTCGATGTCTGCAGCACGTCCCCATAATAAGATACCGTAAGACATGATACTATGAAAGTAACTAAAATAGACCAGCCTCGCGGTATCTATATCAGTAAATTGACGGATTTTTCTGACAGCATATGCTGCTGAACTTAGCCGTCCCGCAAGAGATGTTAAATGAGGACCCCATTGTAGCCTTGAGTCAAGCGTGATCCCCAAGAAAACTGTGTCATCGACGAATTCAAGTTTCTCTTGGTTCAATACTATGTCACAATTAATACTTTTCACGTTCGGTAATGCAAATCTGATACACTTTGTTTTTTTCTCATTTAAAACTAAATTATTAGCAGTAAACCAATTTTGGACCTGCTGAAGGGCGTTATTTACATCGTCAAGACTTGTGGCACGCCTATCTATCTTAAAAATTAAGGACGTATCGTCTGCAAATAACACCATTTGAGTTTGATTTTTTAAAAGATGGGGAATATCATTAATGTATACCAGAAAGAGGAACGGACCCAATAATGAGCCTTGTGGTACCCCCATTTTAACTTTCAGACCCCGTGAATTGACACCATTTATTTGAACTTGCTGCTGTCTGTCATTTAAATAAGACCTCACTAAACTGAGTGCAAGTTTACCCAGTCCGTAATGTTCTAGTTTTAGGAGCAAGGTTTCGTGATTTACACAATCAAATGCCTTGGAGAGGTCACAAAAGATTCCTATGGCATCTTGCGCCTCTTCGCACGCTGTATATATGTGTTTTAACAACGTGACTCCAGCGTCAGTCGTACAACGACCTTTGGTAAAACCATACTGTTGTTCGTGTAAGATTTTATTGGTGTTAATATACATATATAGTAATATAATATATAGTAAGGATATTAGTAAGGATAAGCAAGGATTTGCATTTAGGTTATTGCCCAGAAATGCCCTAAATGCAAATACACTACTGGTTAGTCTTTTAGGGTGCCTGTCCATTTTGAGCGAGCAAGGCAGCGGAGCGGAGAAACGGAGATTTTTTAACCAATGGAATGGCATAAAATCTCCATACCACGTGAGTCACTGAAATTTTGATTGACATGGAGGGTTAATATTTCTTCGTTTCTCCGCTCCGCTCGCAATGGACAGGCACCCTTAGGCATTCTTTTAAGTAAAATAAATATCTAAAGTGTCAGAAAAGAAATAACAGTTCACGATTTGTTTTGTAATTACTATTTAGACACAGTAATTAGTCTTAAAAAAAGACAAACGAACAACCAATATGATAAAAATTCGACTGTCTGTCGTCTGTCACAGCTGGATATTTCAAGAACTACTATTCTATTTTTCTATTGTCATTTACAATGTTGGAGTAGAAATTTGACTTGTGATTTGGAGAAAGATTTTAGTAACCTCAACAAACAAAGTCCACGAAGGTCGTTCCAAATCGTTCACTGAACTTAAGAAATTAGTATGATAGACAGATATTAAAATCAATGAAAATGTTAATCAATTAAAAGAAATGTACCGATAAGCTAGCAACCTGTGCACGTGAAAGTACTGATTACAGTCAGTATTAATGTCAGGGGCGTAGCTAACGCCGTATCAGCCGTATCAATTATACGGGGCCCCCAGACTGAAGGGGCCCCGACGTGTGAAAGCAAAAAGTCGTAAAATACTGTCAGCAGCCTCAAATTCTTAGTAATGAAAGGTCCAAATGAATGAGTTATTCTTCTGCCAGCGACATGACATGTGTGACTGACGGAAATTATCCCGAGGGAACATACTCCCGGAAAAAAGTAGCCTATGTGATATTCCAGACTATAATCTATCTCCGTACCAAACATCCAGATCCGTTCAGTCTTTTTCGCGTGATTGAGTAACAAACATCAATATCCATCCATCCATCCATCCATTATAATTGTGGTAAGAAGTAAAATGAGTCACAGTTTTGTGCTACTCTGTTATGTAACAAAAACAGTACCCCTTTTGAGCTTTACCGAAGTCGGGTAGAAAGGGGCCCCCAAATGTTTTGTTATACAGGGCCCCTTTGGGTCTAGCTACGCCACTGATTAATGTCACCGGAAAATTGCAGAATCTGTAGGATTGTAATAATTTATTTATTTATTTATCAAATATGGATGACTTACAGCTAATGCAAACAATAAATGAATAGCATGTGGAACTGACAGCCAATTAAAAGTCATCACTTATAAAAAACAGGTTGGAAAAAAGTGTGAACACAACACAGCTACCAAAAAAAGGGAAACAGTAAAGCTTAAACTAAATTTACATAATTATCGTGTTCAATACAAGAACAAAAACCTGAATGAACAAAATATTATTTAAAACAGATTATTATTAGATATTATTAGATTAATATTCTCGATATCTTATAAAAAGATCGTTTTGTATACATAAATTCCACCCAAATTCAATAGTTACCAATAATATGTCCGTGGCTTATTAGAAAAAAATATTTTACAATTTCACGCGATATTTTACAATTCTACGATATTTGCAGTTTTCCGGTGACATTCTCATATCAAGAGGGTAGATCCAAAACTACACGTACCTAGGAAAAACATTAAGAAATAATTTTAGTGTTACGTAATGACACTTAGTAAAAACCGTCCTTAGAGCAGCTTTTAATTTTTCTGGCAAATTGTGAGGAATAACGTCTTTTCTACACAACAGACAGTGAACTTGTTATGGAAAACAAGCTCGCCTACGTCCATACCACGTTGAATACATCGGGTCTCGTCCGATCACCGAAGTTAAGCGACATTGGGCGCGGTCAGTACTTAGAAGGACCGCCTGGGTACACTTCCTGAGTCCGCGTGACGTTGGCATATCCTGCCAAGGTTGCGGAGGTCGAAAGAGTTACCGCGGCCCTGGAACTCAAAGAGCATTCAAAGGAACGCGAGTGGGTTTAGTCAGTAAGAGTCTGACACTCCTTTCCGCTACCAACAGAGGGGATGGTCATTTGATGATTTCCTACCCAAAAATAAAATGTGGCTGGGATGTTATTGCGTCTTGAACTTGAAAGCTTTTTAAGTACGAGATATGGCCTGATCCTGGTTTCTTATTCGACTGAATAAGACACCAGGCACTACGCCAGTCTTGGTCAAAGTGCTACGAGTACCATCTAACATGGGTGGGGCCCACAGTACCACGCGTGTTCCTTCAAATGCCTTTTGCGTTCCAGGGTCACCTCTTTCGAACCGCAACCTTGGCAGGCACTGCGGGCTTCTTCAATTAGGCTGACTGTCCACTAGAGCAGAGAGGAGCGGAGAAATATTAACCAATGGAATTGTATAAAATCTCAGTGACTGACGCGGAGCGAAGATTTTATGCAATCCCATTGTCCACTCCTCCCCGCTCCAGTGGACAGTCAGCCTTATGCTGACAGTTTTTTGAGGCGCTCCTACCCGCGAGACGTTATTTTGCTATTTCAATTCACGGATGTGGCGCCTTCCTATCTTGTCACAATCGTACTGACGAATCAAGTCGATATTCAATTTGATAGGTAATTTATCATTTTCCGTGAGTTTGGTTCGATAAGGAAAGAGTGGAGTCATTTTATATTATCAATCATTCTCAATATTATAAATGCGAAAGTAACTCTGCAGGTCTGTTTGTTACCCCTTCACATCTTAATGTGCATCCACATGGGATTTCCTGGAAAAGGATATGTAAAATACTTTTTTGTCCTGGGAGTATTTTCCTGTGGGAACATTTGAGTTTCACGAGGGCGAAGCCACTGGCAGGAGCTAGTGTTAAATATGAGAACAAAAAATTATAAAAGACAATAAAGTTACACACGTATATTTAATCAGTTTAATTTGTGTTTTTATAAAAATATTTTATTTACATAATTATCTTAACATCAAGCCTATGGTCCATGAAGGTATCTGTAGCCGCACATGTATCCAATATCTCCTTTATTCTTCGTCTTTTATTTACTTATATTTTATTTATCAACTCAATAATAATACCTTGGTTGTTGATCTAATACTTTACCTTTTCTGGGCTTCATCGTTTTAATTAAACAAATTGACATGGCCATGGCGAACACCTGAAAACAATAATAATTGTTGGCTTAGAATAATAAACCGATAACTATTATAGACTTCAATTACAGTTGGTCAGAGGAAATTACGTATTTTGCTTTCCTGCGATTTTTCAGTGGTGTTGTTAGGTGTGGGGTACCACTAAAAAGTGAAAAATAAAAAACTTTTTACAAAAAAATACAACCGACTTCCAAATAAAACAAAACTAAAAAGTAAAAAATAACTTTAATTTCGGAAGTCGGTGTCAAAATACGAAAAAACTACCAAAAATGCCCGACTTTTTTTTAACTTCCGAATTTTTATATTTGGATGTCGGTTATATTTTTTTGTAAAATGCTTTTTTAAATATTTACCTCAACACTAATAACAATAATCAATCCAAATCCGAAGGTTTTCCCGAACGATTGGACGGCATTCACAATCAGCGTCGTGCATCCGGTTTCATAGGATTCCTCTCTTCTACACGTCGTTACATTTTCCAGCTGTCCTAGATCTATGTTCCCTATATTCGCTGGAAGATTATCTATGGGTAGATTTGATATGTCTATGGGTAGACTTCTTTTTTGATGATCTTTTGCTGTTACATTTGCTGTTATATTTGCTGGGAGTTGGTCTATGGGTAGATCTGCGACAGAAAAAGTTCCGTTTGCGCAACATGTTGGTGACGTTACGTTGTATTCGTTGACGTAAGCATCTGGTCCGAATGTCCCGCAGCATTTGAACTGTAGAAAATAATAATCACGGTTAGCAAGAGTCCTCACTTTAGTCATACAATTAGCAAGGGGAGGGAAAATCTAGTCTATATAAAAAAACCGGCCAATTGCGAGTCGGACTCGCCCACCGTACAAATTTGTGGCTACAAATAACTTTCAATAAAGACTATAATTTTATGATATAATTACAAATGTACAGTTTTCAGACTTTTCCTTACTTGTAGTATAAGACGGCATTACTTGCCAAATTTCATAGTTGTAGGTCAACGGGAAAATACCCTATACATTTTGATTCCCTTGAGAGTGTCGAAATATACGTTTTTTTGCGGCATAAACGACCGTATCTTTTTTTACGTTATTTTAGAAGTTTGATTTTATCCACAGCTTCAAGGAACTGTAGATCTGAGTTTATAGTTTTAATTTCAACTCGCTACCTCCACGCGTTCCCAAGATAAACTGTCTTTACAGACAGATGGACGGACAACAAAGCGATCCTATAAGGGTTCCGTTTTTTCCTTTTGAGTGACGGAACCCTAAAAACAAATGACACTGTATTCCACTGTATTTTTGTGCTGTACTCCAATTTAGTCAGCTGGGCGGGATGTCGCGACATAGGCAGTTGCCGATCGCCTACCGATCGAATTCGGTAAGGCCGCCCGTACACAGTCAATTTTGAACGCGATCTTCAATCAAGATCTGTGGATCGTGTTCGAAATTGACTATGTATGGGCAGCCTTAACTATCTTATGGCGATACTTTCCGCCGCCTGAGCGCCAGTGCAATTCATTGGTTTGTGGGAATTTTGAACTGTACTAAAGCGTAAAATGAAGGTTCTGTGTTAGGTAGGTTACTTACTTGTGACTCAAGAATGTGGAAGGTCACATTCTGGGCGACGTCATCAGAATAGAAATAGTCGTTGATGGTACGCTCTACCGTATTTGTGAAATTAGGTAGTTTCACGAACACCAATATAGTTACAACTATTTTTGCGGCTGCTAAAAGAGCCATGCATACTGCATACTGAAAAATAAAGTAACATACCAATATTAATAGAGTAAGTAAGTACATAAGTTAGCACCTGGTAGTTCCCCCATAGACACATAGATCCCCGTCATAGTTCGCTGCAATAAAGCTATTTCGAACGTAGGAAAAACAAAAATCTGCGAGCTATTTTATTTTAAAAAGTAAATATAAAATTCTTAAATTAATTTTATTTTTTCGTGTGCTTTGAAAAACGTATTTTTATAAACGATAGCATCTATAACCTCCCCTTCAGTTCGGGCATCTAATCCACCTAGGCTGCGATAGCAAGGTTCGCCCACTTGCATCAAAATTTCCCGCATTTATTACCGAGTGAAGTTATATCTCTTTTTTTATTTTGGAATGGGCTTGCTCTTGACCACAATCACGCCTGATGGATTCAAAAGAAACATCACGATTTTACGTGATGTGTTGGGTGATAAAAAACATTATGTATTTATAGGAACGACATCTAGCGACCAAGGACTCCAATATTTGAACGGAAATACCCTTTATTATCGCATCCGGGAGTCCAATCGAATCGCATCGCCAACTGAGAGTCATTATCCACCAGAGGCGAACCACTGATGTAGTGAAACTATACGACATACCCAATCAATCCTAGAAACGTTTTCGTTCAGCGAAGGAGTGGAATTCCCTGCCGGAGCATTTATTTTTATGTCAATATTTTCATTTATTCTATTTAATTTTTTTTTTGTATTATTTCTTTATATTTTTAAAAGAACAAGTCATTTAACTTTATCTCTGTTTCCTGATTGCTACAACCAGGGAGTCTGTAACTTAAGAATTACTTCTGGGCAAGCGTCCTCCATTGTCTACCAAATCATCGCTTTTCGCGAGCCTTTTAACATTAAAGAATATGGAAAAACTTACTGTTACAAGCAAGCATTTTGTTTCCGTAAGCGCTCCACAGCAGCCAGAGAAAGCAATCAAGAACACAACGGCCCCTACTGCAATAATAACATAAGGCACAAAATCCAAGATATGTATATCGAATTCAATTCCGTCTGGTAGGTTCTGTGTTATTATATTTGTCAACGATCTTAATTCGTAGATTAAGTAGACCCCGGCTCCGACAATCAGCAAGCCAATGAGCTGAAATAAGACGATACACGTTATAAAATTTAAAAAAAAAAAACGCAGGCAGGTGCGAGTCGGAATCGCGAACGAATATACTCGTATATTCGAAACTGGCTGGAGGCTTTGTAGATGTTTTGCCCGGTTGATGGAAATAAGCTTATAACATGAGACTTAAACATAACTGGCGAAATGAGGATGTAATATGGCTACATATCTGCCTATCCCTTTGATGAATACAAGCATTGATACCGTAATGTGTGATCATCATCCAGCTCAGTGATGTTCCCATCACAGCTGGAGTACTGCGCTGCACTTGGTCTTCACCACTTAGTGGGAGCTCCCATCTATGTTCTATCTATGTACATATGGTCAACCACTCAAGAACTTTTCAGCTTCATTGTCTCTCACTCCAGTCCTTAATGTTTCGCAATTAAAAAATATTTTTTATTCAGGCTGTACCTACTGACCCACTGCAGCTGGGCAAAGGCCTCTCCCAAATCCTTCCAGGCATTCTTTTCCCGGGCCA
This sequence comes from Lacanobia wlatinum, assembly GCA_947578705.1. Classification (NCBI taxonomy): domain Eukaryota; kingdom Metazoa; phylum Arthropoda; class Insecta; order Lepidoptera; family Noctuidae; genus Lacanobia; species Lacanobia wlatinum. The sequence goes on from OX388046.1 coordinate 21,094,611, forward strand.
TCTCGAACCAACCCTTGCGTCTACGTCGTCTCGACACTTCTTAATTAATACAATTAAAATAAATACTCACCAAAACAATTAAATTAAGGAATACTAAAATTAACTTCCCAAGGCACCGACACATAATTAAAACTGATGTTATGCACTAGCTTGCACTACAACTATGTTGAACTGTGTCATGCCTGTGTATCACAATTTTCATTTCTAAGCTTTTAACTATTCATAAATGTATGAGCCGTCAAGTGTTTTCTGTATCTATAAGTGGACTGATAAGTTGGTACTAACCGGAGTATACTTATTGGCATTTAGAACCTATCTCCATGTCCCTATAGATTACACAAGTCACGGATTTACGTTTTTTGGCTTCTATTTTCTTCGTATTCGCGGTTTTATCGGTGTCACACCACAACTTACTTTTATTGTGTATTGTTATCTGATATCTTTACTCTAATCTAATATTGATAATGGACTAATAGAGTATATAATTGTTATTTATATCGCATGACGGAATGATAACAGTGTTTTGATGATTCTTTTTTTTTTTTGTTTTGGTTTTAATCTAGGGCTTTGTTTTGTTTCCGTGTCTCACTATTGTGTGAATCGCTCGGAGGACACGGCAGGAAGCCCCGCGAGAAAGAACGAGAAGGCCACACGCGTGAGGAAAAGGCAAACTTCACGTCTCAGCCACCGCAGCAGTATAAGTAGTAACTAAGTTTTTTACGTCTAAGATAATATTTATAAATATAAGATTTGGCGCCTCAGACCACGATTCTTGTATGGCGGGCCCCATACATGAAGAAGGAAGAACGAAAAACGTGCCATTTTTACGGTTTGTAGTTCGAAACCTTTTGTATGCCAGTTCAACTCGCGCTTGGAGAGTTTTTTTATTTATGGACCACCTGTAACGATAAGAAGGATTTAATTCAAATAAGGTCCTCTCCCTGCCCATTTTCTCCATCCGCTCACATTCTTCTGCAAATAAAGACATAAAGATAAAGCCTAATCGCAGGACGGACGTTATCATGGGGAAGTACTAAGTACCTACGTGAAATTAATTATAAAAGCACTTCAGATAACGATAGTTGTTGTTTTGACGTTAAGTGACGCGATTGTATGAGGATATTTTTGAATAACAGTCATGCATTCATTGTCATTCGTCATAATTCGTCCTAATTGCTGACAAAATATTTACAAAGATAACTGAATTCTGGGAAATCCCAAACAGACATTATCTACCGATCTACAGTCTCCACACCCGTGTCATATGCCAGCCTTTTTTTCAACTATCTTGGGGTCGGCTTCCAGTCTAATCGGATGCAGTCTATAAGTAGCGTCCCATAGGTCAAGAAGGTCATGGCTCGGGCGGTAGACTACGATCGGTGCTGCGTCAGTATAACTAACCCCTTCGACAATTTATTGACACGTGTTACTACACTCTTCACGCCTGTCGCTTCTTAACTCTTGTATGTCGAAAAAGAATCGATGTTATCCGGTGCTGGGAGCAAAATTTTTCGAAAGTCTGAGTTATACAAGATGGGTGCAAAGTTTGTTGACGTTCTTGTGAGATACATAGGGGTCCCGATATCCATCATAATTCTCTCATCCATAGGCTGGACCAGGCTGGACATTGCTGACCGCGGCAAACGTAACTTAATTTTCCGTCAATCCATGCGGCTGTTATTTTTTAGCTACTAGCCAGTATAATAAGGAGTCTTATTGATTTATCTTAGTGTTGGGTATTTAAAATAAAGATACAATATTCACATCATATTTCGGTTTACAAACCTAATGAAGCATAGTAAAGTAATACCATTGTTTAAAGCGGGTAGTACATTTGACCCCACTAATTATAGACCTATTTCAGTGCTACCCACCTTTAGTAAGATATTTGAAAAGCTTATTTTAGAGCAGTTGCAAAGATTTTTTAACAGACACAAACTTCTACATACCAAACAATTTGGTTTTACAAGGGGTCGTTCAACAACTGATGCCGGTGTTGAACTTTTAAGACATATTTATAATGCATGGGAAGACAAATGCGATGCCCTGGGAATTTTTTGCGACCTATCCAAGGCATTTGACTGTGTTTTTCATGAAACATTGATCAGGAAACTACACCACTACGGGATCCGGAACTCCTCACTGGGTCTTATTACTTCATACTTAAGTGATAGGATCCAGAGAGTTGACGTGAACGGGAAAAGATCTCCTGGCTGTACCGTAACAATGGGTGTCCCCCAGGGTTCAATTCTTGGCCCATTTTTGTTTCTTGTTTATATTAATGACTTGCCTTACCTCATAAAGGATAGTCAAGAAATAGTGTTGTTTGCAGATGACACTTCACTTTTATTTAAACTTAAACGTCAGCAACCGGTTACTAACGATATAAATAACGTTCTTTCAAAAATAGTACACTGGTTTAATGTTAATAACTTAAATCTCAATGAAAAAAAAACTAAATGTATTAGGTTTACGATGCCTCAGGTTAGGCAAGTGGATACTAGTGTGCTAATAAGGGGTAAAGAGTTGACTCCTGAAGATACTACTGTGTTCTTAGGCATAACTTTAGATGCTAAGCTTCAGTGGGGACCACATATAGATAAATTATCGAAAAAACTTAGCTCTGCTGCATACGCTGTCAGAAAAATTAGAAATTTAACTGATTTAGAAACAGCCCGTTTAGTTTACTTTAGTTATTTCCACAGTGTCATGTCGTATGGTATTCTATTATGGGGGAATGCTGCCGATATCCAGACAATTTTTGTTTTGCAGAAAAGAGCTATTCGTTCAATTTATAAATTAAGTCCTAGATACTCCCTCAGAGATAAATTTAAAGATATAAATATAATGACTGTCCCTTCTCAGTTTATTTATGAAAATATTTTGTATGCCCATAAAAATATTAAAATGTTTAAAAAATACAGTGATATACATAATGTTAATACTAGGAATAAACATAAATTTGTTGTTCCTGTAACCAGGCTTAAAAAGATAGGGGGCTCATTTAGATGCCAATGTATACGCTTTTATAATAAACTTCCAAGTCACATTCAAGATCTAAGCATAAATAAATTCAAAGCATTTGTAAAGCGTAAACTTTGCCAGAAGGCTTTTTACACCATAAAAGATTATCTTGAAGACAAAAAGGCTTGGGATTGAGCTGTTCCAATGAAATACACTTGCACAGTCTCTGTTTTTATTATTATTGTCAATGTATATTTATTTGCTTGGTTTATACATTGACATTTTTTTTTTTTTTTTTTTATCAATTTTTTAGTTTTACTTTTGACATTTTCTTTTATTATACACAATTTGACTTTTGTACAATTTTTTTTTTATATACAATTTGACATTTTTCTTTTTATTATATACAATTTGACATTTTAATTTAATTTTTCATATACAATTTGACATTAAATTTATCATTATTTTTATTATGAATGGGGACTATGTGGATTATTTTTTATTTCATTGAGTAACTTTAATGTTTGTCTGGCAGTTTGAGTGCTTTGTACGGCCTACACAAATGTCCTTTCTTTGGTATTGTTCGTCGAGTTGTTGAGCTCCTATGTGGATCTGAGTTGAGCTACACGACTACTGACAAAGGCTTGCACTGACTGGACAGGTTCACTCAAATCTGTGTGGTTCTTTCTTCTAAAGACCATCTCAGACACTAATCTGCATGGTTCTTAAAAAAAAGAATGTATTGTAAGTGTGAGGACTATGTAGGTCGTTATTTTAAGGATTGATTTCATGACTGTCTGGCAGTTTGAGTATATTATGCGGCTTACCCAAATGTCCTTACTTTGGCATTGTTCGTCGGTTCGTTGAGCTCCTCAAAGTTTTGAGTTGAGCTGCACGATTACTGACAAAGGCTTGCACTGTCTGGACAAGCCCACTCAAACCTGCGTGGTGCTTTCCTCAAAAGGCCACCTCAGACCTTAACCTACATGTTTTTCATATGTTATTGGCAATTGTATGGACTTCAAAAGAGACTGTGACCTCTGAGTTTGTTTCGGTGTTTCTTCTCAGGGTAGTCAGCTAGGAAACATCCGGCCTCATCTAGATAAATACGTCAAAAAAAAAATTGACGTGTAAAAGAGTTACTTGTAACCTATTTGCAAAATAAATATCATTTATCATTTATCATTTATCATTTATCATTTATCATTTATCATTTATCATTTACAGCAAATTCGTATTATTTTCAAAATTTTATGCAATATGCACGATCCTAAACGAAGCGAAAGTATTATTCATAGACAATTTCATAGATGATAAACGAACTGTCATCAGTAGCGTTAGTCATTGTCATTCAATAAATGAGTTTGACATAAAGACTACAATATATGGGTTTGACATTGGCATAGCTGTCACAAATACAAGATGCTACGCTATTTTTAGTGATTTAACACTGTTTTGGTTGAATTCCGGTAATTTAATTACCTACTGTTATTAGTGAAAGTGTATACCGAATTATGGCAGAATCAGATGGTGACATAGAGTTTCTAGATGAAGACGCTGATATCGTCCAACAATGTGTGCAAGCGATCCCAGTACCAGTTCAAGTCCCACATCTAGTACCTCGAGTCCAAGAGAAACCAATCCCAACGCCGTTGTTGGTCGAACGCTTACCAGCTGAAAGAAAACGTAAAAGGAAAAAAGACGAAGATGATTCCGACTACGATCCTAATGATGACATTGTACCCCCAAGTCCGCCAAGTTCAAAAGGCAAAAAGAAGAGGCAGCAAGTCGTGAAAAAACTTAAAACGTACCATAAAGAAGTTGCTCCAAATTTAAAAGCTGCTCAATATGCAAAAGCTGTTCAAAATGCAAAAGCTGTTCAAAATTCAAAAGTTGTTCAAAATTTCAAAGCTTCAGGTCCCACTCCAGTAAAAAAAAAGTACATTCCTCCCAAAGAGGTGGTTTTGGATCGAAAACAATATAACATAAGGATCCCAGATTACGACGATCCATTGTGTTTGCCAGTAAAAGCAATACAGTATGAAGAGTCTGATATAAAGAGGATGAATAACTGGAACAATGTGTGCTTGGAGCATTTCAAACATTGTGATACCTTGCTGAAGCCAGAGAGGGGGGAAACTTATAGTTCTACTAGAACTGTGGTGTTCCGGAATGTTGCTCATAAACAATCAGGTCAGAATGGCTTATATAGATATACTAGCTGACCCGCGCAACTTCGTCTGCGTCACAATTTTCATTACTGCTCCGCTCCTATTGGTCTTAGCGTGATGATATAGCCTATAGCCTTCCTCAATAACTGGATTATCTAACACTGAAAGAATTTTTCTAATCGGACCAGTAGTTCCCGAGATTAGCGCGTTCAAGCAAACAAACTCTTCAGCTTTATATATTAGTATAGATATATAAAATTCTTTACAATATAATATAGATATATCATAAGAAATACAAATATACAGAAAGAACCATAGGGTCACAAAAGGGTGGTCTTATTGCTTAAAGAAACAAGAATAAAAGTGGTTGATATGGCAATGCTTGAGGGATCCCTATGTCCAGCAGTGGATGTCTTTCAGCTGAAATTATGATGATGAAGTACCTAGTAAATCTTGCCATATGAAGGGTACAGGCGAAAAACAAGGAATGCCACAAAAAAACAGTTTTTGTGTAATTCATATTTTAATTTTTCAAAGTGTATGGACTTTCTTTCATGTATCTAATCTTAAATATTACTAATAGGAGCTCAAATTTACTCCACTGAGATTATCTTTAGGTACAAAGAAGCCTTGGTAATTGGTTAACCTGTGAGCACCCGGTCGCAATAGCTATCGCAAGGCATTGTAAAAAAATCGGCGGCCTCCATGTTTTTTGGTTGATCGGGGGCCATAGGATACTGAACACTGCGTTATTTTAAAAAAGAAGTTTTAACCGCGTGATTTGGTATGGCATGTGGGATGCCATTATGCGTCAATTTCAGTTGACGCCCAATGGCACACACGTGTGCCAATGAAAAATGACCGGTGATGTCGAAAAATAAAAGTGAAATAAATTTTATGTGACATTCCTTGTTTTTTGCCTGTACCCTTCATATTATTTAATTAGATACCTTTATCTCACCATTCAACTCAAATATTACAGGAAAACCAGAAACAACAATTTGGAGCAAAACATGTGTGGAAAATGAGGATGGAGACAAAAAGTCTGAGATCTTCCAATGCGTGCTACCTCGTTACAAAGAGAAGAAAGTTTTGACAACATTTGGCCTTACTTCAAGGAAAACAAAACCGTACCACTTTACCGATGAAGTGATATTAAGTAAGGAAGACACCAAGGACGGAGAGATTCTGGTTGCGTATAAACCGAGAGAAGCATCTTCAGCTGTGTATAAATTGGTGGCTCCTGATGATCGGTAAAAACGTAGACTTGAATTTGCATAGCCATACCATCGCAATTTTTTTTTTTTTTTTCAAAGTTGAGGTTCACTCTGATAGTGAATAAGTAACAGAGAAACCAAAATGTCCTTAGATTCGATGTCGTAAAGTACGGCGTTGCATATTTTGGGATGTAAAGATTCCATTAAGCTTATATATAGATAAATCGAAATGGCGATGGTGTTACTATGCCTATACTTACACTATTCTTTAAATTTTGCATGACTTTTTTATTTGTAACTAGCTACAGTAGTACCCAACTGATCTGGTTTACCGATGTACCTGCGCAGAAGATGAATTTTCAAAGCGCGGGAAGTGCTATTGACCAATCGGCACGCTCCACGCACCGCGCTTCTTTTTCCTGTACCGCTATTGGTCGGCAGCTGCCGCCATGTTGCCACGTGACGCGCGAGTGAGAAGGACCTAACAGCTGCAGTGTAGTATGAACCTTATATTATTAGTGATCTAAGGTTGATCGTAAGTTTGCTTTCTTTCGTTAATCTTCGGGGCTATACTTTCTTTTCTGTGCGAACGAAGATTCACGACGCGCCTTATCAGTTGGGTGCCACTGTACCCACCTGGCTTCGCACTGCTGTTTTTTTTTTTCAAAGTGTTCTTTCTATATAACCCCAACCATTACTATGAACACAACAAAAAACAAATGATGTAAACTGGTCAAGCAGTCTTAGAGTTTTAGCGAGACTAAGTAACAATCGTCAGTTTTTTTTATAAATTTAGATTATTTATTCAAAGGTCAATTCATACGAGCTCAGAGTTGAAGCGCATCGAAGCGACAATCTGAAACATAGCAAATTCACCCTTATCTCCACAATGTAATGCACATATTTCTTCTGAGATTAAAAAAAGACGCTCGAATTTGCGTGCCTTCGACGGAATTTGCGCGTCTGAGCGGAAGAAGTATCTGAAACTTTAAATACTCGTAGGTAATCAAAAGTGCATACCCAGATGTAGGTATGGACGTACATGAAACAAGAAGTATGTAAGGGGGCTACTCTCTAAGACCGAAATCTGTACTTTCGGGCAATTTTATTGTTTTTTTTTTCATTTATTTTTAATTTAGGTTAGCCTACAATTGTTTGCACATTACATTTCATTTAAGAGTACACGATATACTTTTATAAGTGCAACAATTACTTACAGGCTAACACCACATGCACTATTTTAATTAAATTATACATTTCCATTATTGCAATTTATAGTTACTTATCTATACATATAATAAAATCGTAGACTAACCGTGTCTGTACATTGAATATTTTTGCATGAAAATTACACAGAAAACTTAGAAAAAAGGTATAAAACACAAAAATGCAATTTTTGAAATTTTTGTCTGTTTGTCTGTTTGTCTGTGCGTTTGTGGGAGCATCACGCTTAAACCACAGATTAGATTGCAAATCTAAATACTTAAAAATATTAAGTGATAACCCGAGTAACATTTAGCGTTTATTTCATCAAAATCGACCCACAAAATCAAAAGATATTGAATTTTTAAGTTTAGGAAGAAACTTCCTAATGTATTCTGATGAGTCAGAGCGCCATCTATTGAGAAAAATAAAATGCACGAAAGCATTCAAAATTGTTGAGTTATTTGTGAAACATTTAATACGTGGCAAAATAAAAGTGATCATTTTTATACCTTTTCGTTATTGATCGATACAATCGATCCACAAAATCAAAATATATTGAATTTTTAGTTTAGTAAGAAACTTTCTTATTTATTCTGATTAGTCAGAGCGCCATCTATTGAGGAACCAAAAAATGCATGAAAGCATGAATGTTACACCAAAACACATTGATTGAGTTATTTGTGAAACCTTTAATACGTAGACGTAGTCTTCTATACATATAATAAAATCGTAGACTAACCGTGTCTGTACATTGAATATTTTTGCATGAAAATTACACAGAAAACTCAGGAAAAAGGTATATTTAAAACACAAAAATGCAAATTTTGTTTTTGTCTGTTTGTATGTGCGTTTGTGAGAGCATCACGCTTAAACCACAGATTAGATTGCAAATCTAAGTACTTAAAAATATAAAGTGATAACCCGAGTAACATTTAGCGTTTATTTCATCAAAATCGACCCACAAAATCAAAAGATATTGAATTTTTAAGTTTAGGAAGAAACTTCCTAATGTATTCTGATGAGTCAGAGCGTCATCTATTGAGAAAAAAATAAAATGCACGAAAGCATTCAAAATTGTTGTGTTATTCGTGAAACTTTTAATACGTGGCAAAATAAAAGTGACCATTTTTATACCTTTTCGTTACAATCGATCCACAAAATCAAAATATATTGAATTTTTAGTTTAGTAAGAAACTTCCTACTGTGTTCTGATCAGTCAGAGCGCCATCTATTGAGGAACCAAAAAATGCATGAAAGCATGAATGTTACACCAAAACACATTGATTGAGTTATTTGTGAAACCTTTAATACGTAGACGTAGTCTTCTATACATATAATAAAATCGTAGACTAACCGTGTCTGTACATTGAATATTTTTGCATGAAAATTACACAGAAAACTCAGGAAAAAGGTATATTTAAAACACAAAAATGCAAATTTTGTTTTTGTCTGTTTGTATGTGCGTTTGTGAGAGCATCACGCTTAAACCACAGATTAGATTGCAAATCTAAGTACTTAAAAATATAAAGTGATAACCCGAGTAACATTTAGCGTTTATTTCATCAAAATCGACCCACAAAATCAAAAGATATTGAATTTTTAAGTTTAGGAAGAAACTTCCTACTGTATTCTGATGAGTCAGAGCGTCATCTATTGAGAAAAAAATAAAATGCACGAAAGCATTCAAAATTGTTGTGTTATTCGTGAAACTTTTAATACGTGGCAAAATAAAAGTGACCATTTTTATACCTTTTCGTTACAATCGATCCACAAAATCAAAATATATTGAATTTTTAGTTTAGTAAGAAATTTCCTACTGTGTTCTGATCAGTCAGAGCGCCATCTATTGAGGAACCAAAAAATGCATGAAAGCATGAATGTTACATCAAAACACATTGATTGAGTTATTTGTGAAACTTTTAATACGTAGACGTAGCAAAATAAAAGTAAACATTTTGATACCTTATCGTTATTTACCGTTACATACGGGCTTCTTATTTAACGTCTTCCGCTGCCAAATATTTTGTCAGTTTACATAGTCGATAGATGGCGTTGCACTGATGACGCGTTTTTCTGAATTGCGGTGTTAAGATTTTCCGCTCACACAATTTCTAAACACAGTCGTGTTTCGAAGGAATTTCGGTTTGGTCTCTGAAAGGTCTTAAACTGTTAGGGACCATAATTCGTTAAATCTCTGAGTTGTTTGGTTTCGTTTAAAGTGCATTTATCGTAGAGTCTTAAACTGATTTAGTTTTGCGAAGTTCTGGACGGTTCGACTTGCGGATCAGGCCTGTAGGGTTCCGTACCAAGGGTGCTGTGCTGACGGGACCCTACTGCTAAGCCTCCGCGATTGATTCCGTTTAGAGCGAAGCAACGAACGGTTCGATTTGCGAAACAAGGCTAATAATAATAAATAAAAATCTTATATTTCAGACAGAGTCCCTTTTTAGATTTCCGAAAAAAAAAGGAACCCTTATAGGATCACTCGGGTGTCTGTCTGTCTGTCCGTCTGTCACAGCCAGTTTTCTCCGGATCCACTGAACCGATTCTGTTGAAATTTGGTACACATATGGACTTCTATGACCCAAACACGGACGCGTTACGTAAATTATTAAATTTTTAGTATGGGGGTCATTTTTGGGGGTCAAACTAGAAAATTTTAGAAAAAAGTTTTTTGAACAATATTGTGTGACATATCAAATGAAAGGGCTTACTGTGAAAGGTTTAATTATATTTTTTTCATAATTTTAAAATAAATGATTTAGAAGTTATTCAAGAAATTAGACGAAAAATGACCATTCCCCCCCTTATCTCCGAAACTACGGAGCCTAAAATTTTGAAAAAAATGGAGATAATAGATCTTTACCTAAAGATTACAGGAAAACCTATAAGAAGTCTGTAGTGTTAAAATAACATGTTAAAAAATTTTAATTCGTTCGGAACCCTTTGCACGCGAGTTCGACTCGCACTTGGCCAGTTTTTTGGTTAGTAGTTAGGTTTAGGTTTAGTTTAGGTTAGTAGTTTGGTGTTTTATAATAAGGTACCGTACCAAAGGTGGTCACGGTGACGGGAGCGATCGATTTTGGGAGGCTACTCTCTAAGTCCGAAGTCCGTAGTTTCGGGCTTAGTTGCGGACGTATTCTACTCCGTATCACCTACAGACTCCTACAATTAGTCCCGAACCCGAACTAAGAATGAATGACAACACGATTTCACAGTAACTGTCAAATCGTGTTTTCATTAGTTCTCATTGGTTAGGTGATACGGAGTGGAATATTTTTTTTTTACAATAGACAGGCATACGTTTGACCACTATCTCACCTGATGGTAAGCGATGATGCGGTCGAAGATGGAGCACGTTTGCCTAGAAGCAACCTATTCACTTTTGTCTTAAAGAATCCCAGGTTGCCCGCAACTAAGTTTTTAATTCGTGCTAAGTATCAAACGGTTCGATTTGCGAGCCAAGGCAAATTATAGGGTTCCGTGCCAAAGTTGCTAATGGGACCCTATTATTTAAGCCTTCGCGTACGATTTTGATTCGTGCGAACCCAGTCGATTTTTAGGGTTCCGTACCAAGTTTGCTAACGGAACCATTTTTATTAATAAGCCACCGCTGTCCGTCTTCCTTCAGTTTATGCGTTTTATTTCTGTCTCGCTAATATAAAAAATGTCTTCTAGAAAAAGGTCGAATCTTTCACAGCAAAATTCTTAATCTTCTTAATATATTTAAAACAAAGTCGGGTTTGTTCGAACACTTTTCTAACTCGAGAACGGCTCTACCGATTTTCATAGTTTTTGTGTTTTTGGATTAGTCTTCGTCCGGAATAGCATAATAAGAATTAAAATACAAAAAAAAGAGTAGGTAGGTAGGGTAGGTAGGTAGGATAGGTAGGTAGTTAGGGTAAATAGGGTAGGTAGGTAGGTAGGGTAGGTAGGTAGGGTAGGTAAGGTAGGGTAGATATGGTAGGTAGGATAGGTAAGTAGGTAGAGCAGGTAGGTATTGTAGGTAGGTTAGGGTCGGTAGGTAGAATAGCCAGTTGACGGGAGCGAAGCCGCGCGGGTCAGCTAGTCTACACTAATATTATAAAGAGGAAAGATTTGTTTGTTTGTTTGAATTGAATAGGCTCCGAAACTACTGGACCGATTTGAAAAATTCTTTTAGCATTGGATAGCTACATTGTCAGGGAGTAACATAGGCTATATATTATCCGCGTACTCCCACGGGAACGGGAACTACGCGTTCAATAAAATTAAAACTGGCCAAGTGAGAGTCGGACTCGCGTGCTAAGGGTTCCGAACGAATTTAACTTTTTTGAAATAGGTTTTCCTGTAAACTTTAGGTAAAGATCTATTATCTCCATTTTTTTCAAAATTTTAGGCTCAGTAGTTTCGGAGATAAGGGTGCCCCCCCCCCTTATCTCCGAAACTACTGAGCCTAAAATCAATGGTCATTTTTCGTCTAATTTCTTGAATAACTTCAAAACCATTTATTTTAAAATTATGAAAAAAATATAATTAAAACCCTCACAGTAAGCCCTTTCATTTGATATGTCACACGATATTGTTCAAAATACTTTTTTTTTTTAATTTTCTAGTTTGACCCCCAAAAGTGACCCATACTAAAAAAATATTAATTTACGTAACACGTTCGTGTTTGGGTCACAGAAGTCCATATGCGTACCAAATTTCAACAGAATCGGTCCAGTGGATCCGGAGAAAACTGGCTGTGACAGACGGACAGACAGACAGACAGACAGACACCCGAGTGATCCTATAAGGGTTCCTTTTTTTTCGGAACCCTAAAAAATAATATATTAATTGGTAATAAGTTAACAGAACATATAAATAAACTAGCGTTTTCCCGCGACTTCGTACGCGCATATCCCGTTTTTCCCGTTCCAAAAAACTATCCTTTCTTTTAAGTTGGATAAAATAACATATAGTTACAAAGTTTCATCAAAATCGGTTCAGTAGTTTGGGAGTCCATCGCGGACACATAAAGTGGCACGTGATTTATATATACTATTAAGATTGAACTAAACTAAGATTAAATATTTGGTTTACATTAGATAACAATTAAAAACATTAGAAGATTAAATAACGTTAAATAAGCATAAAAAATAACAAATGGCAATTCATATTATGTCTTAATATGCGAATAATACTATTAGCATAATAAGATTTACATTTACAAAATTTTCCTATACTATCGTGGGCGTATTCTACTCCGTATCACCTAACCACTAAGAATGAATGACAACACGATATGACAGTTACTGTCAAATCGTGTTATCATTCATTCTTAGTTCGGGTTCGGGACTAAACGTAAGTCCGTAGGTGATACGGAGTAGAATACGCGGCTTAGAGAGTAGCCCCCCTGGACGCAATTACGCACATAGATAGATTATAGTCTGGAAACTATTCCAAACTACATGTAATCTGTCCTTCGTATGTTCCCTTGGGATAATTTCTGACATATACGCGGGCGAAGCCGCTTGCTAGGTTCCTACCTAGTTATACATATAAAGTATATGCGATACAGCCGGATTATACAAAAGCTTAACTCTACTTACAATTTTTCAATGACAAGAATAAACTATTGGGTAAACGCAGGATTACGTATAACCGTTCCTTGCATAGGGATATCTTGAGCTCTATCACTTGCTAAAAACGACCGACCATTTAATTTATTCACTATGAATTCGTGCCACAATTCTCTGTTAATCTTTGCGACGACCATGAACACGTCCAACATCGGCCCACTAGCGAGAAATAGTAGATACGCCATTACAAGAGCTATCTTGCTCCCAAGTAGAGAGAACACCCATACTATTAAATCAGAAACCAGGAATATATCGATCAGTATAAATACTAAAGTGGCCATGTACATGAGAACGCCTCTACGGCTATACCTCAGTGCAGTCGCGTTCGACTTAAATACTAAACACAAAAAAACTGTAAAGAAAAGTATACAGTTCACTATTAAAGCTAAAAAACTTACAATTATGGAAAATAAAACATAGTAATAATTGATTACGAGTAGGACAGTATATATAAAGCTAGTTACAAAAGCTACACCCCAGCCAAAGATGGAACTTATTATAAAATTTCTTTGGATACGCCCATCGAAAACTTCTAAAACTTCCACGTAAAACATATAACATACAACTACCAACCAGAGTCTAAAGACAGTGTCAAAGTAATTATACCAAAATATAATTACGCACGTAAGATATATATTACTGTATTGTATGGAAATCTTTTCAAAAGCCATAACCTTTAAAGAGAATAAAATTTTTGCTAAAATGGCGTTGAGGCACACGTAGTTTCTGTAATTACGGAACTTCTTGAAGAGACACCATGACGTAACTCCGTATATAAAAAAAACACAGTTCAGTACCATCTCAGTGATGAATAAAATGAAGAGAATATTTTCAATTTCTGTAGAATGATATTCCCCGTCGGAAGACATAATGGTACAAACTTCACTAACACAGTTTAGATGATGCACTTATTAATTATAAGGCCTCCCACAGGGTGGACCGATAAGGCCTCCCACAAGGTGGACTGATGACCTGGTGAGGGTCACGGGTAGCCGATGGATGCGAGACGCACAGGACCGGTTGTTGTGGCGACACGCGGGGAAAGCCTCCCACACGGTGGACCGATGATCTGGTGAGGGTCGCGGGTAGCCGATGGATGCGAGACGCACAGGACCGGTTGTTGTGGCGACACGCGGGGAAAGCCTCCCACACGGTGGACCGATGACCTGGTGAGGGTCGCGGGTAGCCGATGGATGCGAGACGCACAGGACCGGTTGTTGTGGCGACACGCGGGGAAAGCCTCCCACACGGTGGATCGATGACCTGGTGATGGTCGCGGGTAGCCGATGGATGCGAGACGCACAGGACTGGTTGTTGTGGCGTCACGTTTGGGGTGGCCAAGTCAAGCAGTGGACGTCTGCAGGCTGATATGATGATGATGACTTTTTAAATCACGAAAATTTACTTGCAAACAACTGGATTTAAATCCCTGATATGCGCTTCAATGCAAATATAGGTGCTCTTCCCAAAACAGTTGATACAATGGTACTGAAATAAGTAATATTTGGTTGCAAATCATTTATAGGTAAAAGAAGTTAGGTACTTGTGTTCTCAGAATAAATAGGATTTGTTTGACTATATTTCCTGTGTATTGCATGTAAATCATAGGTAGAATATACTGGACGGATTAATTAATTTACAAAAATAGTAATGATGAATAACCTATTTAGTTACAAAAACTTAAATATATTTTTTTTAAATATGTAAAATGTATTTACCTCACTGACATTAATGAGAAATAATTCAATTCTAACATTACGTATTATCATTATTGATAGCGACAAAAAAATAACACCAGAAAATTTATAAGTTGTTAACCAACAAGTTATAAGTTCGACAACTTGTTATCCTAGGCGTACGTTCCTTTGGAATTATATGGTTAAGCCGGGTTAAACACTAGGGCCTTGGGGTCCAAGTGCAATGCTCATCGAGGTTTTCGTGAAATCAGTATCACTTATATGGTGGTGGTTAGTATGACCTATATGGTGTACATAATAAAGAGTATTCTACGCTATTCAGTATGCAGTTAGTCGACTTTTCACGTACCAAAAGGCTGGTCTTTTCTTCGGCCAAATAATCAGCACTGCCATTCGACGTGGCAATCATGGCAATTTGTGACGCCTTATGAGTTCTTCCCCTCCCTTTTTTATTATCCTGTACATTAATACAATGTTTTTTACTATACAGTATACATATATTAATAAATTAGTTATATTTAAAATTTATTCTTCTACAGGAAAACAAAAGAAGAACCGGAAGACAAAGAAGACTTTGACGACGACAAAATGTACATGAAGGAGATAGCGTACACTAAGATGTGCGCGCCCTGCTTCCAGACGTCCTGGAGGGGCGTCAAGAAGAATACCAAGAGTAAGTGCTAACATATGTAAATGAAGGAGACCTGCTTCCAG
Organism: Lacanobia wlatinum; assembly: GCA_947578705.1. Taxonomy (NCBI): domain Eukaryota; kingdom Metazoa; phylum Arthropoda; class Insecta; order Lepidoptera; family Noctuidae; genus Lacanobia; species Lacanobia wlatinum. The sequence continues at coordinate 21,110,183 of OX388046.1, forward strand.
ACGTCCTGGAGGGGCGTCAAGAAGAATACCAAGAGTAAGTGCTAACATATGTAAATGAAGGAGATAGCGTACACTAAGATGTGCGTGCCCTGCTTCCAGACGTCGTGGAGGGGCGTCAAGAAGAATACCAAGAGTAAGTGCTAACATATGTACATGAAGGAGATAGCGTGCACTAAGATGTGCGCGCCCTGCTTCCAGACGTCCTGGAGGGGTATCAAGAAGAATACCAAGAGTAAGTGCTAACATATGTACATGAAGGAGATAGCGTGCACTAAGATGTGCGCGCCCTGCTTCCAGACGTTGTGGAGGGGCGTCTAGAAGAATACCAAGAGTAAGCGGTTTTTTTCGATTCCTAGCCACCTGCGGCTTCAGCCTGCAGACGGCGAGCGATGGTAGCTATTTGATAAGGACCAGGCCCGGGTCAACCGCGCATTGTGTTCCACGCGCGCCTCAAAGAGATGTCAGCATAGTAGACGGGAAGTGCCTGCTAGAGTACAGGAATTTGTTTGGAAGGGTTGCCACGGCAGCATAACCCGGCACGGCAGCGGCGGCGGCATTTGAAGGAACACGGGTGTGTTTTAACAAAGAACAAATCAAATAGTAAGAAATAACCAAATGATTAATTAAAAACAATAACAACGTGTAACACTTTTCGCATCAACAGTCGCATTGCATTGAGCGCGCGGGTCACACGTATGCATCGAACGTATACGAGCGAGTGAGATGCCATTACACCCGCCATTTTGCGCAAACACGCGCACGCGCTGTATTATGTTTTTTGTCAAATTGACATTCTGCGCAGTCGATTGCGACGTACTTCGGGGAGATAAACTTGCGTGACGGGAACTGTATATACTCACCATTATTATAATAAAACCCTTTAATTAAAAATTATTTTCTTTGCTTCCAGAGAGCATTGCGTGTCCGATCTGCACGCGCTCCTTCGTCACCGTGTACAATCTTCTGGCGCATTTCAAGACGCACTCGTCAGAAGATATGCAGAAGTACAAGAAGATTATATCCTCTATTTTGGCTGAGGTGAGTTGGGTTCAAAATAATTTTCATGGTTATCGTTTTCCAAGAAAGAGGGTCTGATATTCCTCGGTCGCTAAAGTAAGATTAGGCTAATTTCTTGAAAATAACCTAATTGTAACGACAGTTAAATTACCGAAAAACATTGGACTCGTATTTTTTCAAATGAAGACGATAGCGATGCTATCTAGCGTGTCGTCACCTCTTGGTACCCTTTTTACAAACAAGTGACGTCACTAGCCATAATTTTTAACCGACTTCTTTAAAAAGGAGGAGGTTCTATGGTCGGCTGTATGTATTTTTTTTTATGTATGTTCACCGATTTCTCCGCCAATTGTGGACCGATTTTAAAAATTCTTTTTTTATTCGAAAACCTATACTCCTGAGGTGGTCCTATTGTCACCAAGTCAGAATCTGATCATGGGATCCCATGAAAATCGAGGGAATCCCTCAAATTTTATAGGCACATACAATATTTTTCATATTTCTAATGCAATTCAGATATTTGTGCCTAGTAATCATCATCTCATGTTGCTGAGCTGGTGATGGGAGGTATATGTTAGGATCTGATGATGGGATCCCATGAATAATGTTTGTTCAGCGATATTTTCGCCAATTGTCAACCGATTTGGATGATTATTTTTTCGTTATGAAGAGTATTTTCCCGGACTGGTCCCATTTCAATTTGGTGAAGATCTGATGAAGAACTTCAAAGGCAGGCAACAAAACTCTTCAGTAAATGATAGCAAACAGATCGGGATTGCTGAAATAGCATGTCTAACATAACATAACATCACGCTGGTACGCTGTGAATGGGTACGCAGGTACCAGTAAAAAGTGAAAAATAAAAAACTTTTTTACAAAAAAAATACAACCAACTTTCAAAAACAAAACACTACAAAGTACGAAAAAATAACCAAACTTCAAAAAAAATTTCATCCAACTTTACAAAAAATTTTTTTTTGTATAGTTTTTTTGATTTGATTACGGTTTTAATATTTTTAGGGTTCTGAACAAAAAACGGAACCCTTATAGGATCACTCGAGTGTCTGTCTGTCTGTCCGTCTGTCACAGTCAGTTTTCTCCGGATACACTGGACCGATTCTGTTGAAATTTGGTACACATATGGACTTCTGTGACCCAAACACGGACGCGTTACGTAAATTATTAAATTTTTGGTATGGGGGTCACTTTTGGGGGTCAAACTAGAAAATAGAACAGATTTTTTTAAAATTTGAAAAAATTAAAAAAAAAATCCGAAATTTTCTCGATTTTTTTCGACTGCTGTTTTACCGCCGGAATTAGCGTTACCCAAAGACAAACCACGTGGAGGTTGCTCGGTCGGATTTACGCTTCTGTGTGTGTGTGATTTTCAACAAGCTGTAACTCCGCGGCAAATCGTCGTACAGGCTTTTTGAATACGCCAAATTAAAGAGTATTAAATTCTCTAAAAGAGCTTTTAAACGAAACAATCAAAAATTTTTTTTTGAAGCCCGTGGACCTTTTTTAGACGGGAAAAAAATTGGAATTTTTTTTTTCGGTAGTTTTCTTAGAATTTCTCCAAACCTGGACATGACAAAAATTTTTCATGATCATATCTGAAAACTAGACACTTGGAGCTACAATTTGCTTTTTTTATTTTTTCTGTACGACCATTTTCCTCGGAGTTACAGCTTGTTGAAAATCACCCAAAAATTTATTTTTATTTTTATATCCCTTAATTTTTGTGACTAGTGTATAAATGTTTGTATTGTAGCTGGCACGTTTCCTGACGCTCTAAAGATAGCGATTGTTAAGCCTCTATCTAAGAAAGAAGATAGAGAGCTCATGGAATTCTTTAGGCCTATTTCTCTTATTCCTATCTTCTTTAAAATATTTAAAAAGTTCATACATGCGGAATTAAACGGTTACATGGAAAAAAATAAAATATGTAATGAGCAAAAGGGATTTCGTGAAAATAAGACGATAAACATGGCAATCTACGACTTTTTATAGTGTCTTGGTAAAAATGGACCAAAAAACACCTGTATGTGCGATCTTCTGTGATATGAGTACATTTGACTACGTAAATCATGAAATTTTAATAAAAAAACTTGAAGCATACGGTATTAAAGGTAATGTTCTTAATCTAATTAAATCCTATTTAGACAACAGAATACAAAGGCAGAAATCACTAGAATTAATATAACCACTAAAAAGGACTAAAGTGGCAGTGGGCAGGGCACATTGCTCGCAGAACAGATGGTCAATGGGGCCGAAAAGTTCTGGAGTGGCGACCGCGTACCGGAAGACGTAACGTTGGCGCGGCCTCCCACAAGGTGGACCGATGACCTGGTGAAGGTCGCGGGTAGCCGATGGATGCGTGACGCACAGGACCGGTCGTTGTGGCGACGCTTGGGGGAGGCCTATGTCCAGCAGTGGACGTCTTTCGGCTGATAAGATGATGATAATGATGACTAAAAAGGAAGAGATATACTTATCAGATGAACGTCAAACTACTTTTGGTGTTCCACAAGGTAGTGTATTGGGACCGCCACTTTTTACACTATACATTAATGACTTGCCAAAATCAATTCCACATCCTATGACTCTATTTGCAGATGACAGCACGGTGACAATTCCTAGTAATAGCAATGACGTGATCCAATATAAACATGTATAATAGAATGGTTAAATAATAATAATTTAAAGATTAATTTAGATAATACTAAAATAATACATTTTAGCCAACGATTTACGATAGAAAATATGGACATAACTATAAACAATAAAATTGTTGAAATCGTAAATACTACCAAATTCCTTGGACTAATAATTGATAAAAGACTTGACTGGAAATCACACATTGAAAACCTTTACAAAAAAAATTGTGTTCTGGATTTGCACTGCACTCTTTAGCTGCAGTGGTGAATGTAGACACCTTGATTGCGGCCTACCATGGCTTAGTTGCGTCTCACCTAAGATACAGCATCGTATTTTGGGGAAATTCTACCGACGGTAACACGGCATTTAAGGCCCAAAAGAGATGCATTAGATAAAACAAACCCCAATTTGTTTCAACGTCTACAGGACGTGGTATCGCCTAACAGACGGGATATGACCGTTCTTCGAGTCTATCCAGCAAAAACGGCACAAAAGTATCGTCTGCATGGCGCCTACGATATTTAATAATATTTTGCCTAAAAGTTGGAAAGAACTAAATGGCGAGGCACTCAAGCGTCACTTGAAAATGTTTCTTTTGCAAAAAGCATATTATAATGTCTCCGAATTTCTAGCCGAAAAGTTTTTTGTTTAATTGAATAATTTTATCTGTCTCCTGACATAAATACTATTTTTATTTTTTTATGGAATTTTGACATTATAACACTTTTGACATTATGAAATAACTAGCTGACTCGCGCAACTTCGTCTGCGTCATAAAATGTAATTATTTACGACATCACATTAGAAACTTCAAAAATAACAGTATTTCTCTACTATTTAATGGATGTTATTATACATATAAACCTTCCTCTTCAATCACTCTATCTATTAAAAAAAGCCGCATCAAAATCCGTTGCGTAGTTTTAAGATTTAAGTATACATAGGGATATAGGGACAGAGAAAGCGACTTTGTTTTATACTATGTAGTGATAATACTTTTGACATTACAACATATTAATATATATTTTTTTGACATTATAACATAAGTAATAATATTTTTTGACATTTTAATATAATCTATAAAGTTCTTAAATTATAAACTTTGTAAGTGCCTATTTTAGGTCAATTTTTCGTTTTTTTTTTCTAATTGTTAATTCTTTCATGTTTTATAGAAATATTTGTACGCCGCTACTCAAGGCTAAACATGATTGGACTCAAACGATGTAATATCTTGCATGCTCTTGTATGTATACCATGTTTAAACAAATAAAGAAATCTTATCTTATCTTAAAAAAACTAAATTGAAATTAAATAGTATCTAATAATAAAACAACTAAAAACTTACATTTACATTTGATACATTTTCGCAATTATAAAAATAAATATATGTTACAGTATTGTTAGGAATAGATATTTTTGTAGATTTTATATTCTGCGTGTTTGAAAAATAATGTCCGAATCTGGCTCATTTTGAGGAAAATGTGACGGTGAATCTCGTTGTTTGGATGTAGATGGGCGCGGCGACAGTGGCATGGATGGATTAACTGAAGTTTGCAATTTAATGTTTTCCACGATGCGTTCAAATGTTTTCGCCTTGTTCTCAATGGAATCTTCTATCTACCCCTGTGCAACAGCACTCGACTTCCATCCTCCACGTCGCTTGAGAACAGTTAAGTCCGCTCCAGAATCTGCCAAAAGGGTAGCAGAAGTACGACGAAAACAATGTCCTGTATACAGCTTGATATCTGGTAACTTCAAATAAGTAGCGATTACTTGCTATTTTGATAACGAATGAAAATCCGATTGGCCTTTGCACGCGAGTCCGACTCGCACTTGGCCAGTTTTTTTCAAAATGTAACTGATGAATTAAAAATAATTATTATTTATCCATTCAAGAAAATACCCTATTCAGACTTTTCAATTCATAAAGTAAGTCATACCTAGTCTGTAAGAGTAGTTTTCTTTTCTTTATTCAGCCTGTAGTGTCCCACTACTAGGCTAAGGCCTCCCTCAAATCCTCCTAGATATTCTTTTCTCTCACCACCTCGAACCATGGCTTGCAGTAAACTTCTTAGTTCTAAGTCCACCAGTTACCACCGTCCATTCTCAGAGGAGCGTTCAAGTATTTTGACCCCCCCCCTTGAAACGTTACGACGCGTTGTATGGGGGAGATATAACGCGTCGTAACGTTTTTCTGTACCCCCCACCCTCCCCGTGTAAAACGTTGCGTAACCACCAAGTGACCATTTTTACCTAAAAGTTACAATTATGTGGGGTTTCGGATTCAGCAGGAGGACACGCCCGGGTTTCAATACTGCGAGGATCGCCCGGAGGATATGGTGGAGCATACGGTGGCAGTCTGCCCTGCTTGGGCGGAACACCGCCCAAGCAGGGCATACATTTTAGTAATCACCAGGTTGGTAGTTCGTTCAGCAGAATTAATGCCATACGTGGTGGCTCATTAATTTTAGTTCATAATAAACTTAAATTCAAAGAACGGAAGGATATTGTAAGCCTATCTGTTGAGCGAACAATTGAGATAGCCTGTATAGAATTGGAGCAGTTCATTGTTTTAAGTGTGTACCGACCCCCTTCAGGATTGTATGACTGCTTTGAAAAGGTAATGGATGAAGTGTTACACAAGATTTGTAATTCAAACAAATATATTGTCACTTGCGGTGATTTTAATGTTAATTTATTAGAAAACTCAAGTTCTAGCAGCAAAATTATTAGTCTGTTTCAGTCCTACAATCTTGTTAACTTATTTTTGGAGCCTACAAGAATAACCCCTGCGAGTGCCACATGCATAGATAATATTTTTACAGATTTTGTACCAAGTCACAAAGAAATTATAAATTTACTAGATTCTGATCATAGTGGGCAAATAATTACTTTCCAAAACCTAAACAACAAAGTGGCTACAAAATATATCACTGTTAATCCAAGAACTATAACTCGTTTGGAAACTTTCAAAACTAAAATCATCAATAATTTACCAGTTTTGACTACTTTAAATAATCCTAATAAGTCATATGAGGATTTTTTTCACATGTACTGTAAACATTTCAATTCCACTTTTATACCTAAAACCATCTCGGTTAGCAGTAATGTATCTTACAGTGAATGGGCTACGGTAGGTATTCATAAAAGTAGAACTCGGCTCTATGAATTGTATGATGAAAGAGCCCATGTAAATACGGCTGAATTTAATTCTTATGTTAAAAATTATTCAAAATTATTTAAAAAAGTTTGTTGTATTGCAAAGTCACGTTATTTGAGTAATAAGATTAAAAATAGTAATAATATAATCAAAACAACGTGGAATATTATTAATAGTGAAACAGGAAGGTCAAAACCTCGTTGTAGTGACTACAGCCTTGTAATTAATGACATTGTAATCAATTCTGACTCCCAAATTGCCTCGGCTTTTGAAAATTTTTTTTCAAAGATTCCTATTTTAACAACAAAATCTCTGAATTCATCACCCACTGCAGCAGAGTCTCTGCTTAAAGAAAATGTTAAAGTTTGCGATTCCGAATTTAGTTTCCAACATGTCACTGGTACAGATATAATTAAAACATTTAACAGTTTGAATGTGAAAAAGACTGCAGATTTATGGGATAATTCAGTGGACGTTGCAAAGTCCATTATTACCATTGTGGCTCCTACTTTAGCACTTATTTTTAATAATTGTATTGATTGTGGTGAGTTTCCTGACCTAATGAAGCATAGTAAAGTAATACCATTGTTTAAAACGGGTAGTACATTTGACCCCACTAATTATAGACCTATTTCAGTGCTACCCACCTTTAGTAAGATATTTGAAAAGCTTATTTTAGAGCAGTTGCAAAGATTTTTTAACAGACACAAACTTCTACATACCAAACAATTTGGTTTTACAAGGGGTCGTTCAACAACTGATGCCGGTGTTGAACTTTTAAGACATATTTATAATGCATGGGAAGACAAATGCGATGCCCTGGGAATTTTTTGCGACCTATCCAAGGCATTCGACTGTGTTTTTCAGGAAACATTGATCAGGAAACTACACCACTACGGGATCCGGAACTCCTCACTGGATCTTATTACTTCATACTTGAGTGATAGGATCCAGAGAGTTGACGTGAACGGGAAAAGATCTCCTGGATGTACCGTAACAATGGGTGTCCCCCAGGGTTCAATTCTTGGCCCATTTTTGTTTCTTGTTTATATTAATGACTTGCCTTACCTCATAAAGGATAGTCAAGAAATAGTGTTGTTTGCAGATGACACTTCACTTTTATTTAAACTTAAACGTCAGCAACCGGTTACTAACGATATAAATAACGTTCTTTCAAAAATAGTACACTGGTTTAATGTTAATAACTTAAATCTCAATGAAAAAAAAACTAAATGTATTAGGTTTACGATGCCTCAGGTTAGGCAAGTGGATACTAGTGTGCTAATAAGGGGTAAAGAGTTGAGTCCTGAAGATACTACTGTGTTCTTAGGCATAACTTTAGATGCTAAGCTTCAGTGGGGACCACATATAGATAAATTATCGAAAAAACTTAGCTCTGCTGCATACGCTGTCAGAAAAATTAGAAATTTAACTGATTTAGAAACAGCCCGTTTAGTTTACTTTAGTTATTTCCACAGTGTCATGTCGTATGGTATTCTATTATGGGGGAATGCTGCCGATATCCAGACAATTTTTGTTTTGCAGAAAAGAGCTATTCGTTCAATTTATAAATTAAGTCCTAGATACTCCCTCAGAGATAAATTTAAAGATATAAATATAATGACTGTCCCTTCTCAGTTTATTTATGAAAATATTTTGTATGCCCATAAAAATATAAAAATGTTTAAAAAATACAGTGATATACATAATGTTAACACTAGGAATAAACACAAATTTGTTGTTCCTGTAACCAGGCTTAAAAAAATAGGGGGCTCATTTAGATGCCAATGTATACGCTTTTATAATAAACTTCCAAGTCACATTCAAGATCTAAGCATAAATAAATTCAAAGCATTTGTAAAGCGTAAACTTTGCCAGAAGGCTTTTTACACCATAAAAGATTATCTTGAAGACAAAAAGGCTTGGGATTGAGCTGTTCCAATAAAATACACTTGCGCAGTCTCTGTTTTTATTATTATTGTCAATATATATTTATTTGCTTGGTTTATACATTGACATTCTTTTTTTATCAATTTTTTAGTTTTACTTTTGACATTTTCTTTTATTATACACAATTTGACTTTTGTAATTTTTTTTTTTTATATACAATTTGACATTTTTCTTTTTATTATATACAATTTGACATTTTAATTTAATTTTTCATATACAATTTGACATAATTCTTTTGACATTATCATTATTTTTATTATGAATGGGGACTATGTGGATTATTTTTTATTTTTCATTGAGTAACTTTAATGTTTGTCTGGCGGTTTGAGTGCTTTGTACGGCCTACACAAATGTCCTTTCTTTGGTATTGTTCGTCGAGTTGTTGAGCTCCTATGTGGATCTGAGTTGAGCTACACGACTACTGACAAAGGCTTGCACTGACTGGACAGGTTCACTCAAATCTGTGTGGTTCTTTCTTCTAAAGACCATCTCAGACACTAATCTGCATGGTTCTTAAAAAAATGATGTATTGTAAGTGTGAGGACTATGTAGGTCGTTATTTTAAGGATTGATTTCATGACTGTCTGGCAGTTTGAGTATATTATGCGGCTTACCCAAATGTCCTTACTTTGGTATTGTTCGTCGGTTCGTTGAGCTCCTCAAAGTTTTGAGTTGAGCTGCACGATTACTGACAAAGGCTTGCACTGTCTGGACAAGCCCACTCAAACCTGCGTGGTGCTTTCCTCAAAAGGCCACCTCAGACCTTAACCTACATGTTTTTCATATGTTATTGGCAATTGTATGGACTTCAAAAGAGACTGTGACCTCTGAGTTTGTTTCGGTGTTTCTTCTCAGGGTAGTCAGCTAGGAAACATCCGGCCTCATCTAGATAAATATGTCAAAAAAAAAATTGACGTGTAAAAGAGTTACTTGTAACCTATTTGCAAAAATAAATATCATTTATCATTTATCATTTACCGCCGTGTCCTCGTCGAGGCGATCGCCGGCGGCGACCTCTCGCGTCCAGCCTTGGTTCAATCCATGGTCCGTAGCGAGGAGGCATGGGAAGCGGTCACCTCCTGCGAAGCAGTAATGCTAGCAAAGGAGGAGGCGAAACGCGTGAGAGAGAGGGAAACCTCACGCCCCCCTCACAGCCGCCGCAACAGAAGAAGACGCCCCGGGCGTCGGGACGAGCAGGGCCATTCCCGGCCACCTACTGCGTGGGCCTGCGGACGGCGAGCATTGGGTGGCTCGCCGTCCGATCAGAACCAGGCCCGGCTCGACGGCGCGCTGTGTTCCACGCGCGCCTCAAGGAGCTGTCAGCATAGAACACGGGGCCCGCTAGGGGCAGTGCTTGCCAGGGTACAGGAATTTGTTGTCCAGGGCTGCGGTGACTTACCGCAGCCCTGGACTGCAAAAGGCATTAGGATTTTAGTCAGTAAGAGTCTGACACTCCTTTCTGCTTCACCCAGAGCGGGAGGAGCCATTTGATGATTTCCGATCCTTAAAAAAAATACCGGAAAGTCGCTAAAATACCTTTGTTAATGTTACGTACGCGTAGTTCAAACCCCCCTACCGGCCCTGTCCTGACCCCCACTCCCCCCAAATTCGTTCCGTAATACTTGGAACGCTTCCTCAGGTAGTTTTCTTTATATTACTAATCTAAATTACTTTGTTAAAATTTACAGATAGTGGACTACCATTACAAGTGCCGTGTTTGTCGCGAGCAGTTCAGTAGCATCAAGACCTTGAGGCAGCATCTGGCCACGCACCAGGGTAAGGAACACATTCATATTCGTTCATCATGATCTGCCCAGCTGTGGGCTGTTGGTCCAGCAGTCGCCACTTACGGGTTCAATGCCGTAGTTTCGAATTTCGAACCCAGATAGGTGACACCGGTACAAAGTTGTAAGAGGAGTCAGAAGTCTGACACTAGCCTTGCCAAGGCGTATCGAGTTTGCCAGTTAGGGGTCGTCCATTAATCACGTGATTTTTTAGCAACTTTTTAACCTCCCCCCCTCCCCCATGGTGATACGTGGTGAGGTTTCAGACTAACCCTCCTCCCTACCCAAAATCACTTGTTTTGTTTTAAGTTCAAAGTATCTTTAAAAAAATCAGAAATATTCTCTTTAAATACAGGTTAACAGGTGTAATCTAATTTAATTCTGGAAAATTAAGCACTGTAATAAAAATGTCCAGGCAGACATTAAGCTTGCTGTGGTGGTTTCTGATCTGACTGGCATAAAAATAATAAAGAAACGGTGTAAAGAAATTGCGCGTTAGAAGAAAAATAAATACTCGAGATATCTCACTACTCCCCCCCCCCCTCCCCACTAGTGATATTTCGTGTTTTTTTCCGAAACCCCTCCCCCCCCCCTTTCGAGCCTCACTTGATTAAAGGATGACCCCTTACTGGGTTGGGGTTGCATATAAAGCGTGTTCCGGAATATAACCCAGTATACTGGCCAGTGATCATGACGTCATGAATCCGACGCCATACTGTTGATTCGTTCCGAAATATACTGGCCAGTGCGTTAACGACACAAATTGACGCCATTTTGAGAATAGTGTTTGCGCTCGTTTACAACAATCATTATTGCAAATATTACAAATAATACAATAAAAAAATCCTCAAAGTCTGATGCACACACGCCCGTTTGATATACTACTAATCTACGTCACACTTGTCTCACCAGTACAATATGGTGGCATACCAGTATGGCGTTGGATTCATGACGTCATGAGAACTGGATATATGGCGTCGGATTCATGACGTCATGAACACTGGCCAGTATACTGGGTTATATTCGGTTAGAGTCGAGGCCGATCATAACATAGTTGCCTATTTGAAATCCTATAAATATTATAAATGCGAAAGTCTTTGTTACGCTTTCACGCTTCAATAGCTGAACGATTTTAACAATTTTTGGAATAGAGATAACGCCTTGACGACTTACAGGCTACTTACTCACCCTAACCAACCCCCCTGTCCCTTGCCCTTACCCTTTGATTAAGTTGAAAAGTTACGAAGATATACGTAACATCGGGGCAAAACGTCCATAGCTAAGCATAATGCTGGGACTCGTGCTCGTCTCCTTCATCATCATCAGCTCAGCTGCGACTCGGTCGCGGCGCTCCGATGGCGCCAGCTTACGAGACGAACGTCGTGGTTTCGAACCTGATGCTTACCTTCGTGTAAATGATGTCATCACCACTCAAACCGGTTGGTTCCGGCTGGCATTGGTCGCTCTTTGCAGTCGTTAGAGTAGTCAGAATCAGAAGTCTTGGCAAGGGTGACCTCTAGACCAACAGTAAAAGCGGAAACCCACCGCAATGCACGGAGAGGCTACGCACGTGTGTGAGGCTTCGCCTTGCATGAAAATGTATGAGATTGTCTCCACTGCAACCCACGACACGCTACGCATCAGTTGACTTTATTGGCACACGCGTGGCTTGCTCGAATATGGCGCCCACGTAGCTCAACGCTGTCGACGCCATGCACGCTGGGCACGCGGTACACGCTACACACGAATATTACCAACGACTATGTCAAAACCATATTCTACCAAAACAACGTGCGTAGCCTCTCCGTGTGCCGCGGTGGACCACGCTACAGCTGTACATAGTCGTGTCTGTGTAGTGTATACTGCAATGGAAACGTAAACCCACGTTGTCAAACAAATTAACCCACGCAGCTAAAATGCGCCGCGTGGACGTGGATAGCGTGCACCGCGGTGGGTTCGCGCCTTAACAGTCCTTACTGCCACAAACGAACTACAAAAATATGTAGTCCCGACGTCACACATTCAAAGTTCGCTATTTAAACATATAAACTGTAACATAATAAACGCAATACCTCTTAAATTTTTGTGCGCATAACTCGACAAAATGTACTGAACAGCTTATTTTTTTTCGCGATCTCTGGATTGGTCCCATAGTAAAAGTTGTTCATAATGATGAGTGCAATGACCCCTTAAGAGGTATTGCGTTTATTCTGTTACAGGTTGTATATGCAACCACAACAACTATCGGGTAGTTGCCCACCGGACACAACACCCGTCTGGGCGGAGGATCCTCCCTTTTCAACGGAGTTTCCGGCCTTTACACCCTGTTCAGCATACCACTAGTCTATTTATAAAAAACTTATAATGTTATTATTTTTTCAGGTAGTGAGGTGTTTACTTGTGAAGTTGGCAACCACATGGCGAGGTAGACAGCAAGCTGAAGAATTATGTAATAGTTATAATAAATGGACTTTGAGACTAAGAATTTAATTGTTTTCTTTTTTTTTTATAAGAACGTAACACAACATAACATTTTTAACGCCTGTTAAAATAGGAAGAAGAAATTTAATGTAAACAAAAATCCGTTTAAAAGACTTACTAGCGCCATCTAGTCTTTATTGATGTAACTAGTTGAATGTAATACAACACTTGGTTCCAATAGTTGACAAGTGTACTCGTCAGATGGCGGTTCCATAAGGAAACTAGTGCCATCTAGATTAAATAAAAACGTTTGGTTACTGAAGTCGAGTCACTAGATGGCGTTAATAGTATACAAAAAACTAATTTCACACGACTGTCAGAAAATGGCTTCCTACTATTTTACCAATTTCTTCACTACTATTAAAAGATTTTCAGGTTTTCATTCCTTCTCCAAATCACCTTAATACTAAAGACATTTTCAGATTCTGATTATTTCGACTAATTGATCCCATATCTGCACCCCTCTTTTAATATAATTTAACACGACTTTACTCTTTCCACCCCCTACTGCGTTTCATGGTCTAAAGCCGACCCCTTCCCGCTGATCAATCACATTAATCAACAGCATATCAGAGTTTAATTACTTTATTGGACCCCCGTCCGACGTCTAGTCTATGTCAAATGTAATTTTGCGACCATTTACCACCCAAAAATCCTTTTTAGGGTACCGTACCCGAAAGGTAACCAACGGTAATAGGGTTCCGCTAAGCTCCTGCTGTCCGTCCATCCATCCGTCCGTCTGACCTTCTGTCTGTCAGCCTGTCACAAGAACCGTAATAGGTAGACAGTTAAAATTTCACAGATTGTGTATTTCTATTGCCGCTGCAACATCAAATAATAAAAATTAAATTATATTAAAAATTTAAGGGAGCTCCCATACACAGCTTGTTTTTCTTCGGTTTATGGTGTGGAACCCTTCGTGTGGATGTCCGACTCGCACTTGGCAAGTGCAAGTCTGTGCAAGTAAATGTGATTAGAAGCCTGGAGTTTGGAATTGCGTCCGGTTATTAGGTAGGCTCGCCCCATACCTTTAAATACCTAATATACTTTTAAGTTGTAACGTACTTAGTGGCAGAATGGAGGTGCTGAGTTTTTCTCTTCGGGGAATAAAGGCGTTGGGGCTTGAATTGGATTGAGTAACGATTGCATTTTGTGTTGTGTTTATTGATAAACAAAACAAGATCCTCTACTCCGCGCAAGTCCAAATAATCGATGCGATTGTCAGTATGGGAAGTTCATTCCATAGACTAATCTACATACTAATACTATTTGATCCGCGTAACTTTGTCTGCTTCGCTCCTATTGGTCGTAGCGTGATGATATATAGCCTTTAGCCTGCCTCGATAAATGAGCTATCTAAAACTGAAATAATTTTTCAAATCGGACCTATAGTTCATGAGATTAGCGCGTTTAAGCAAACAAATAAACAAACAAACAAACTTTTCAGCTTTATATATTAAGTATTTATTGGACTACTGGTGCGAATTCAAAAATTCTTTTAATGTTGGATAGCCCATTTATCGAGGAAGGCTACAGGCTATATAACATCACGCTACGAACAATAGGAGCGGAGCATTCATGAAAAATGTTACGTAGACGAAGTTGCGCGGGTCAGTTAATAGATACTAATATATAAAGCTGAAGAGTTTGTTTGTTTGTTTGCTTGCTTGAACGCGCTAATCTCAGAAACTACTGGTCCGATTTGAAAAATGATTTCAGTGTTAGATAGCCCATTTATCGAGGAAGGCTATAGGCTATATATCATCACGCTAAGGCCAAAAGGAGCGGAGCAAACGAAGTTGCGCGGGTCAACTAGTTCCCTTATAAGTTCATTTTGTTTATTCAACCAATTACAACAGCTAATGCGTTTGATAGTTTGTCACATCAATTTTGTGATAGGTTGTTCTCGATTCAGAAACTGAACTTTTTATCAACAGGATATATACCAGGTGAGCCAAAAGAAATCACCCTATTGCTCTATGCTCTCATTTTTGCAAATGGCGGCCAATGTCAAATCTGTTTTGACATTTGTGGACTAGACAGATGTAGAATACAAGTGAACAAGCCATGGAGCGATACACTCCCCAAGAACGCGGAATAATCGTGTCTATTTTTTTGCGTAACATTTCGTCTGTGGTGTTGGTGCAGCGCGAATACCGTCGCCGATTCCCCGCTCGTCCGACACCGACTGCGCAAACACTGCGCCGTTTGGCCACCAACCTTGAAGAGTATGGGACCACACGAGACGTTGCCAAGAGTGGCCGGCCCCGGAGCGCCCGTTCTGCCGAGAATATCGCCGCTGTTGCCGAGGATGTCCAGCTGTCGCCGGAAACATCGACCAGACGCCGTGCCTCGCAATTAGCCATCAGCCGGTCGTCCCTAAGGTTAATTTTGGTCAAAGACCTGCGAATGTTCCCGTACAAAGTCCATTTAACGCCGTTCCAGACGTTTTTTTGTGGGGTTTTTTGAAGTCCTGTGTTTACGTGAACAAGCCCGAGACCCTGGAAGCTCTCAAGGACAACATTCGACACGAGTGCGAGAATCTGTCGCCCGAAGTTCTCGCCGAAGTGATGAAAAATGCCATAAAACGAGCCCGTATGGCAATCAATTGTGACGGCGCCCATTTGGCCGATATCATCTTCTCGACTTGACCAATAAAATTCTAAAGGTTCAAATAAACATAATCAAAAAACAGAATCGATGTTTTTCATTTAGAAAAAAAATGAGAGCCATACAACATCGGATGACTTCTTTTGGCCCACCTTATACCTAAGTAGGCTACCTACAAAGCCTATTTGTCAATCTAAGTTATTTTACCCAAGTCAGCCTTTTTTTAAGGATGGGAATTCATCACATGACTCCTCCCGCTCTAGGTGGAGCAAAGGGAGTGTCAGACTCTTACTGACTAAACCCATCCGTGTTCCTCCTAATGCCCGCCACGTCCAGGGCCGCGGGTATCCTTTCGAACAAATTCCGCAACCCTGCCAGGATCCAAGTCAGCTACCAGGTGTGTTTAAGGTAGGTAAGGTAGTTATACATACTTCTATGATCACATTGATCACTTTTTTAGGTTCCGTACCTCAAAAAGAAAAAACGGAACCCTTATAGGATCACTTTGTTGAACTTTGTCGTCCGTCTGTCAAAACCCTTTATCTTGGGAAAGCGTGGAGCTATGGAAATAATAAAGCTATGGAAATATCAAACTTCTAAGTTAACGTAAAAAAATTTGGCAAGTGATACCTTATTATTCTACAAGTATAGGGAGAAATCTGAAAACATCATCATTTGTAATTAAATCTATAAAAACATAGCCTTATTTAAAGTAATAATGTACCTACTTTAAATAAGACTATATTTTTTTTTAGATTGACCTACAAATTTTTACGAAACCCTAGGAGGGCGAGTCCGACTCGCACATGTCCGGTTTTTTTTAAGAAGGTAGGTATGGGAAAACATCAAATGTCTCCTGAAGGGAGTGTCAGGACTAGTCTATGGCAGTGAGTCGTTGGGGATATGAAGGGGTTTATAACGAGACAAAACTAATAAACTGGGAATTAGACTGAATTTTGAAGTCTTCTTGTACCTATTGAAATTCGCATTCTATGCTTGTGCCAAAGTTGCACTATCAATTTAAAAAAAACCAAGCCGATCAATATTAATAAAACCACGGTTTTCCGTACCCCACAACAGATTGCCAGCTCATTTGATGTAGAATAAAAAAAAAAAACGCAAACTGATTCGAACCCTCGTCGATTTACAACTTGCTTTATCCCCAAGGAACGAACGGCCGGTGCATTTCATTCCTATCTACTACGGCTTGGTAGAATAAATCGATAACTCAAAACGTCGATATTTTTTCTTCAAAAACCTATAATATTTTCATCGATATTTTTAATTTCGATGTATCGAAAGTCGTTTTTTACGGGGTTTTGGGTAGGTACCTGCTACAAACTTATTTTATTAAGTTTATACTTGCGTTCTGTTATCAAGTCCGGTATTTTTTGTTTGAACGTGACCATTTCCATCCCTAAGGTATTGAGGTTAAACAATTTAAGTACCTGTTAAATTAACATTATTTTTTAAATATATTATATTATTTATAAATAGTTTTCGCGATGAAAACCAATACTGTAGGTACTAAATAACGACTCGATATTCAACGTAACATTTATTCTCACTAGCCCATCCCTAATCCCTCTGTCAAAGATGCATGACGTCATTCTGTCAAATTATCTAACAAAATATCGAACCCTCGCTGCAAGGTCATTGACTCGTGTTTACGCCGTGAGGGATGAAAGTTCGATGAACTGGGTTACGTCACACCTTCTAATTTTTTTTGGGGTGCCAATTTGAGGGTCGAATTTGATGTTAGACTCTCAGTTTTGTGGAGAGAAGTTATCTATCGGGTATTTGGGAGTTTTGGCGGATAGATCGAGGGTTTTCTAAGATTTGACGGTTGCCTTTGCGCCTATGTTGATTGATGTGGTGTCCAGTCTAAGTGAGTTTACCTTTTAGGCTGCCCACCCACATCAGACTTTTTGTAGCACCGATAATAGGGTAATTTTTTCTTAGCTAGATAAAAATTAGCGATATTTTTTGTAGGACGTGTGCGTTACACTATTGCAATCAGTACATTCCATTAATCTGTCTCCTACAAAAAATCGGTCGCCGATTATATTGGACGTGGGGCAGTTTGTTTCGGTGTTTCTTCTCAGACGTAGGTACCAAGTCAGCTAGAAAAAACACCGGCCTCATCCTTTTTAGGGTTCTGTACCCGAAAAGTAACCAACGGAACCCCATCACTAAGCCTCCGCTGTCCGTCCGTTCGTCCGTCCGTCCGTCCTTTTGTCAGTCAGCGGGCTGTATCTCAAGAACCGTAATAGATAGACAGTAATAGAAATTTTCAGTGTGTAGTTATTTCTGTTGCCACTATAACAACAAATAATGAATTTTATTTAAATAATTTATTTATAAAAAATATTACTTATCATTTGATAACGTCTGTCGAAAAGTCAGAAATGTACGTGTCGTGACCTGTGCTGCCGTGGCAAAACTAAAATGCCATTATCCGACATCTGGTCGATTTCTTACTTTTGATGATATTATATTAATGAGAAAAAAAAAATATTTATCGCAAACACTGATGTTTGCCAATTTCCAAGTTATTCAAGGTGTTGAAAATTCGCAAACACTGATTGATAGATATTATTTTTCACGGCAGTGTGCGTCTCGCATCCAGCTGATTCCTGCAGCGTTCACCACACCATCGGTCCACCTTTTGCAATCTAGATGAATAATGGCGCAGAAGGGTCTCCACCACTCTCTAGCTAGAAGATGTGAGTAAATTCACCTTCTTCATACCCTGTGTGAAGTATCCTGCTGTTTCTACTAGTCAATTCTTCGTCTACACTAATATGATAAAGAGGAAAGATTTGTTTGTTTGAATTGAATAGGCTCCGAAACTACTGGACCGATTTGAAAAATTCTTTTAGCATTGAATAGCTACATGATCAGGGAGTAACATAGGCTATATATTATCCCCGTACTCCCACGGGAACGGGAACTACGCGGGTGAAACCGCGTGACGTCCACTAGTAGGTAGGTAATAATAACCTACGTTCATTAAAAGTTTAGGTGAACCTGACCTACGAAGTCCGTAGGGCATAGTTTAAGTCCTAAACTATACCTACCCTATACCTAAACTATATCTACCTACTTACATTTATTGGCCCCGTAACCTAAGAGCAGAGCTATGAAGTCTCATTATGTATTCATGTTCCACCCAAACCCTTTAGCCCAGCAGGTATAGCTAAGACCTAACTGAATTGGTCTGTTTGTATGTATTTAGACTTATTTACGTAGGTTTATCATTGGCGTATCTAGGATTTTCTATAGAGGGGGCCTGGCCCCCAACTCGAGATGCGACACCCAATAAGAAAAATCGTTGCGGTGTGTAGGTACGATCAAAAGTGTTTGTGATTTTTGGCCAGTTATAGTCAGAAGGCCCCGGTAGCTCCCCACAATTTCGGGGCCCGGGACGATATAAGTTCACTTTGTTGACTGATGCAGGAAAGCTCAACAATATGGAGAGTGTAGAAAAAAAGAGCGAGCGAAGCGAGCTCGAATATCTTTGTACACTTTATCAGATTTTTTTTATTTATTTTTTTATTTGCGATGGGTTTGCTCTTGACTCTAGTCTAGGTCAGAGATGACAGGGGCAAAGTCTACGATGGAGCGAGCTTACCCAGAAGGAGCCTGTGCACTCTTAGTTTGAAAAGATTAGGGTTGTAAGCGTTTGGAAACACAGACGCAGGCAGAGAGTTCCACTCCTTTGCTGTGCGCATTATAAAAGACGTTTGGAAGCGCTTAGTGCGAATTGGTGGAATAGCAACAAGGTAGGGATGGTAAGATGCAGTGCGTCTGGATGTCCGATGGTAGAAGGGGGCCGGTGGGATGAGGTCGTGGAGTTCTTGGGCACAATCACCGAAGTACAATCTGTAGAAGACCAACAAGCAGGCAACCTTACGGCGATGAGCCAAGCTATGTAGCTTGGCATCCACACCGATGAGTCTCTTAGCTCTGCGTTCCACCGAGTCAAGCCCGGCAAGCTGATACTTAGCTGAGCCATCCCAAAGGTGGCTACAATACTCCATGCAGGATCGGACTTGAGCTTTGTACAGGGTTAAAAGCTGTCCAGGCCTAAAGTATCGCTTCACCCTATTTAGGATGCCTAGCTTTTTGGCCGCGGTTTGGGCTTTGTACTCGATGGTGGCGCCGAAGTTGAGACTGGATGTCAACTCCATGCCTAGGAGCTCTAGTCGATCAGTCACAGGAACAGTTGCACCCCGAAAAGTAGGAGTTTGGTCAAAACGACTCCTTTTTGCAGTAGAAAGACACGCCTGCGTTTTGGTGGCGTTAAAAGTGACCAGATTGTCGTCACCCCACTGAGAAACAAGGCTTAAGGTCAAATTTGTCCGCTCTACCATGGCCTCTCTCAAAGAACGAACTTCATACCCGTCGGTTCTTGCGCTGGACAAGTATCTCTCTGAAACCGTACTGTCATCTGCGTACCCAATAAGACCAGGCTGAAGTAGGGCATTGATGTGAAGCAGGAAAAGAGTTGCAGAGAGAACAGACCCCTGAGGAACTCCGGCTTCAATAGCCATGAGGTTAGAGGAGCAGCCGTCAACGACTACTCGAATCGACCGTTCACTCAAGAAGTCTGATATCCAGCTGCAAAAACCAGCTGGGATGCCATAAGCAGGAAGCTTGCTGAGTAGACCTGCGTGCCAGACCCTGTCAAAGGCCTTCGAGATATCAAGCGACACAGCTAGTGCTTCGCCGTGTCTCTCGATGGCCTCGCCCCAGCAGTGCGTGACATACACAAGAAGATCGCCAGTTGACCGTACCCGGCGAAAACCATATTGACGGTCACTGAGGAGATCATTGTCTTCAAGGTAGGTCAGCAGCTTACTGTTCAGAACCCTTTCCATAACCTTGCATAGGATGGAGGTAATGGCGATTGGACGGTAATGTGCAGGGTTAGCACGGTCTCCCTTTTTGGGCACCGGTTGCACATTCGAAAAAAGAACGGTGCCAAAATCATGGAAGCTTTCCATGATTTTGGCACCGTTCTTTTTTCAAGAGAGAGGCGGTACAGGCGAGTCAACACAGGAGACAGTTCAGGTGCACATTGCCTCAACACTCTCGCTGGAATGCCGTCAGGTATACTGGCCTTATTCACGTCTAGACAGCACAATACTCTTCGGACCTCTTTAGTATGAACTGCGATTTCCGGCATCGAAGAGTCACAACGAGGTAAAGTTGGTGGTTGCTTGGAGCCAGCGTCCAGACGCGAATTGCTTGCAAAGAGAGTTGCAAATAAATTTGCTTTCTTACTTGCAGAGTGAGCCCGCGAGCCATCAGGTTTCAACATTAGAGGCAAAGTGGGTCGACAGAAATTCGTTTCAACCGCTTTCGACAGGGACCAAAACTGCTTACTACCCGCAGGGTGCAATGCTAGTTTGGCTCCGATACGTCCGACATGGTCAAAACGAACCTTACGTAAAACCCGCTTGCAGAACTTAGCGGCAGAATTAAAGGCTCTTTTCCTCGCGCGAACCCTACGTGCTGTAAGCTTTCGGCCGCGAGCCTTGATCCATGCTTGGTAAGCAGACTCTTTACGGGCCTCAGCTTAGGCGCATTCTGCATTATACCAAGGCCGGGATTTGTGACCGAGCGGAATGTCGGAGAATGGAATAAAATATTCCATCCCCTGCCGAATCACGTCCGCAGTCACGTCAGCACAGCATAGCACGAGGGGTCACCCGAGGAGAAGCACACTTGCCGCCATGGATAAGACGCAAAAAAGTGCCGCATCTCATCCCAGTCTGCTGACTCGTATCGCCATACTCGTCTCGTGCCTCTAGGACTCTTATCTTGAGGAGAGCAGGTCAACACGGATTTCAACAGGCAGTGGTCAGACGTTCCCAGCGGAGCTGACCGATACTGAAAGACTGCCCGGATCAGTTGTCAGCAGAAGGTCCAAGCAATTGGGTGTATGGGCGTCAACATCCGGTACCCGCGTTGCCACATTCACCAGCTGGGTCAGAACCACTCTTTATGGTGGGCGTTAAAGTCCCCTAGAAAAATGAGCTTCGCTGTTGGGTACCGTTGTTGGGCTACGTCGGTCGACTCCACGAGGGAATTTAACATCGCTGTAGTCTCCTGGTCACCGCTGTGCGATCGGTATACGCCGATGTAGATAATTTTCTCCACGCCTGTGTCCACAAGTAGCCATATGGCAGAAAAACCCGATTTCTCAAAGCAACGGAGACGACGGCAACAAATGTCACCGCGGTCGTACACACAGACCCCAGCCTGCTTCTTGAACTTGTGTTCCAGAGAGTAGCCCGGATAGTTGAGGTACGCCACGTCCGACGGGGTTGTTATCTTCGTCTCCGTTAGGAAAAACAGGTGCGGCTTCTCGGTCTCAAGATGGTGATGGAACGGATCGAGATTGGAGTGCAACCCCCTGATATTAGTGAGGTGCACTTTTAGTGGGAGGAAGTGCAGCCGTTGTTTTACCATATTTTTCTTCTTTGCTTTGGTCATCATGAGAGTAGATGGGGAGAAAAGTTGAACTGTCGAGGCGCTGCTCAGTGGACCAAGTGGAACACTAGAGCTAAACTGACCTGAGGGGAACTCATTTGGAGACTGCGGGGACGCCCGAACCCCCCCGGATATGGCCACCGGGTCCTCCCATCCAGTCGCCGGCTGGCACGGTGGAGCATACCGGGATTTTTCGCTAGTTGGCGGGGCAGCCTTTCACACGTGGCTGGCGTGCTACTTGGGCCCCCTACTAATTGCGGTCGGCCAACGGCTGGCACCGTGCTTCGGATCCCGCTACCCTCCATAATGAGTTACCCGGTAAGCCCAGCCCAGCGACCAAGACCGGTTCTGAGCAGAGCAACTGACAGTCTCCTATTCCCCCAAGGGCACTGGCACTCCCACACACCGACGGAAGCTAGATAGGTTTGATTTTCTGCCATTAATATCTAAATAGAAGTAACTTTTTGCCTCATATAAACAATCCGAGCACCAAGCAGTGTACTCTAGCTCCGGTACACTATTGCCATATTTCCTAATAACATGTCAAAAACTCAGGATTGTGCAATTCATAGCTACCTAAGACGTTGTAAATGTCTGGTCTATGTATTACATGATGCATAGACCAGACATTTACAACCCGAGAAACCTATAAATATATTATTACCTACATAGGTAATAATATGGTGGTAGATTGTTTATATGATGATGATGATTTTGTGAAGTTAAATAATATCTAGCCTAGAATTACGAACCGGTCCCCAAACATACGGGAGTGGGCCTCAGACCACTCTGGGGTGGACACGGCCCACCCGGTTGCCCCCCTATATACGCCTATGAGGTTTATACATATGTAACACTTACATATTGTGCATCCTAGTCTCTAATGTGAGCTCCCTCTATCACTCAAAAGTCTGCTGGGAAGCAAATCAATCTGGAGTTAAGCTCGCCTTTGTACAACGCCTATTAAATAACTAAGTAGATACATTTACGATATTTTTTTTTTTATTTGAGAATGTTTTGCTCTTGACTCTAGCCTAGGTCAGGGGTGACAGAGACAAAGTCGACGATGGGGCGAGCTTACCCAGAACACTTACACAGACTTCCTGTTCACTTAAACTTTGAAGACATTAGATTAGGGTTGTATGCGTTAGGAAACATACAGACGTGTATGATGTACAATTAAAAATTCGTTGCGTGGTTTGGAAAAAGGCAGAGAAACAGACAAACGCAGATGGCTAAATTATTTAAAAGTATTAAGAGATTCAAGATCAAACAAACTAATAGCCAAACACGTTGTTTTTGTAAAAAAAAACACGTAATTAATATTGGCACCGACATTCCACCCTTAAAAATTCCTTTGACGAAACAGCATTTTATTCAGATCATACCGAACATATCGATATCAACTCGATCGCCGAAATGAAAGGGCTTGACAAAGCGAATATCTTCGCCACCCTCCCCGAACAATGCATTGAATGGATTCGCTACAGAGGGTGACAGAGGGGACGCATCATTTCTGTGACGCTGAGTTTCGAGTCGCGATTATTGAACCTTATATTTTTAGATGTGTTATCTGACAGGCTTGTCAATTAGGGAGGTTAGGGTGTTTGCTTATAAAGGCAGGTTGGGTACTGAAAAAATAACTTTAATTTCGGAAGTCGGTGTTTTTGATTGATTGTTTCTTCGTATTTTAACACCGACTTCCGAATTTAAAGTTATTTTTTGTAAAAGGTTTATTATTTTTTGCTTTTCAGTTTTTTCGGAGGTTTAATTTTATTGTTAAAAAGTTTCGGTTTTATTTACCTACAAATTACTACTAACATGGGTAGGCCTACAAAAAATGCTACACAACTCAGAATTAAAATCTGTGAGTGAACAATAAATCACCCCTATTTTCCCCACCTTTGGGTAGGTTTTTTTTTCAAATTTATATAGGACCACTTTCGAGGTATACCCTGTCAAAAAAGAGAATTATCAAAATCGGATCACTCTGTAAAAAATTATGCGTGTTCATACATAAAAAAAATATACGCGTCGACTTGAGGAACCTCCTCCGTTTTTTCGTCGGTTAATAATAAGCACACAAAGGTATTTAGGCGCTGGACCAAGTGTTATTCATAGATTTAAGTAATATGTTTCATTATTTCAGCGAATGCCATTGTAGGTAGAAAATAATCCAGGATTGCGGAATTTGTTTGAAAGAGACACCGCGGCCCTGAAACGCAAAGGGCCGGCGCAGAGCTAAGAGGCTCATTGGCGACGTAAAACTGGTGGATGCCAAGCTACACAGCTTGGCTCATCGTCGCAAGGTTGCCTGCTTGTCGGTCTTCTACAGATTGTACTTCGGTGAGTGTGCCCAAGAACTCCACGACCTCATCGAATCGGCTCCCTTCTACCATCGGACATCCAGACGCACTGCATCTTACCATCCCTACCTTGTTGCTATTCCACTAATTCGCACTAAGCGTTTCCAAACGTCTTTTATAATGCGCACAGCAAAAGAGTGGAACTCTCTGCCTGCGTCTGTATTTCCGAACGCTTACAACCCTCATTTCTTTCATGTCAGAGTGAACAGGCTCCATCTGGGCTGGGTAAGCTTGCTCCATCATAGACTTTGTCTCTGTCACCTCTGGCCTAGACTAGAGTAAAGAGCAAAACCATCTCAAATAAAAAAAGGGTACCTACTAGGAGGAACACGGATGGGTATTAGTCAGTAAGAGTCTGACACTCGCTTCTGCTCCGCCTAGAGCGGGAGGAGTCATTTGATGATTTCCCATCCTGAAAAAAAAAGGTAGGAAATAATGCCAAAATATTAGGGATAGATCACGTGACATTCTGACAGCGTTTGTCTATTCCATACAATTTGACAAAATGCAAGCAGCCTTATGTTTCACTTGCAGTGAAAAGGCTTTCAGTGATGACCAGTAAGCTGCCGTGGTATAACTTAAATTCCGTTATCCGACATCTGGTCGATTTTTAACTTTTGATGCTATATTAATTAATAAGAAAAAAATATTTATCGATCTATGTTTGCCAATTTTCAATACCTTGAATAGCTTTGGAAATTCGCAAACACTGATCGATAGATATTTTTTTTTCTCATTAATATAGCATCACAAATTAAAAATAATTTTGAATTTCCAGATATAAATATAGCACAACAAAATTTACTGTTCCCTACATATGATGTCGAGAATTGCAGACATAACGTACTAAAGAGCTGTTTTATTAATATTTCGGTGTTGATCCCATCGTAAAAGTTGCTTTTTCATGATTACTTTCACTTATTGAAATATTAATTAAGTTTAACTTATATTTAGGTATACTTAGGTATCGTGTGTGCCATTGGGCGTCAACTGAAATTGACGCATAATGGCATCCCACATGCCATACTAAGTCACGCGGTTTAAACTTCTTTTTTAAAAAAACGAAGTGTTTAATATCCTATGGTCCCCGATCGACCAAAAAACATGGCGGCCGCCGAGCTCGCCTTTGAACATAAATTTTACTATCTCTGTAATTAATTTAAGTGGTTATGGTAGGCATACAATAAAGAAATAAGAAGGAATTACTGTGGCAGACTGCGTAACAGTTTGTTGCGCCACTTCTTCTTCCCATCTAAAACACTAGGCAGCGGTGACGGACAGGCGTAATGGAGTTTTGACTTATTTACATATTGACGTTCAAAAAGTGCTGACTCTCAGCCAAATTTGTAAAAATAAAATCCAATTAAATATTGACGAATCAATTCTATTCGTGAGGGAGCTCTGGTTGTATAAGCATAGGTACATACATACACAGAACATCAAACAACAGCGTGATTGCATTGCAAGCAGCCATCCATAATACATAGATAGCTAGGTATCTGTCGGGGCGCGGATCACACAACGCTTACACACACATTTGCTATTCTGCAGAATACATAAGCCGGCCATATAGTCGGCCATATGCCATACTAGTTGAATGTCGCACTAGGAGAGGCCTATGTCCAGCAGTGGACTGCTATAGGCTGGTGATGATAATGATGCTATACCAGTCGCCACTAGAGACACAAATATCTACTTACAAGTGAGATTAAGTTTTAGCTTTTATGGCCATTATAAACAGAATTGTTACAGGCATCGTTCGCATTGGCATCTCAGTCCCAACCTTTCAAAATGTACAGTCTGTGTCCAATATTATTATTATTCGCTAAGCTGAAGAGTTTGTTTGTTTGTTTGCTTGAACGCGCTAATCTCAGGAACGGCTGGTCCGATTTGAAAAAATATTTCAGTATTAAATAGCCCATTTACTGAGGAAGGCTCTAGGGTATATATCATCACGCTAAGACCAATAGGAGCGGGGCAGATGAAGTTGCGCGGGTCAACTAGTAGTTATATATACCAGCATCTAACCCACTTGACTATTATTCGCTAATAGTTATATATACCAACATTATCTACCCCACTTGACTATTTTTCGCTAATCCTACTAATATTATAAATGTGAATGTTTGTATGTTTGTATGTTTGTGCCTCAATCAGGCAAAAATGGCTGAAGGGATTTGGATGAAATTTTACACACATATAGTTCACATCCTGGAATCAAACTTAGGCTCCTTTTTATCCCGGTAAAAGGCAACGCTTAACGAAGACTGAGGAGGAAGTGGAAACACGGCGCTTCTGCTGCCTTAGTACAGTGCAGTAGAACAGAAACATGTTGAAGTATTTCTTTGGCTGAAATTATGAGCGCTAAAGATTCACCAGTACCAGGAGACCAGAAACATGTCGAAATATTTCCGGCACTGGAATCGTGAGCGGCTAGGATTCAAAGGTATCACGAGAACAGAAAAATGTTGAAATATTTTCCGGGCTGGAATTATGAACGCTAAAGATTCATTATGTACCAGGAGACCAAAAACATGTCGAAGTATTTTCGTGGCTAAGATTGTGAATGCAAAAAATTCAAAAGGACCAGGAGACCAGATACATGTCGAAATATTTTCAGGGTTGGAGTTGGGAGCAGTTAGGATTCAAAAGTACAAAGAGATTAGAAATATGTTGATGAAGTATTTTCGGGGCTGTAATTATGAGCGCTACAGATTCACACAAGTACTTGGAGACCAGAAACATGTTTTAATGTTTCAGGCGCTGGAATTTTGAGTGGTAAGGATTCAAAAGTACCACGAGAACAGAAACATATAGCGGTTTTTTCCGGGCTGTAATTATGAGCGTAAAAGATTGACAAGTACCAGGAACACTAGAAGTATTTCCGAAGCTGGAATTGTGACTGGTTAACATTTAAAAATACCAGGAGAACCGAAACATATCGAAGTTTTTTTCTAGGCTGGAGTTATGAGCGCTAAAGATTCACAAGTACCAGAATACCAGAAACATGTCGAAGTAGTTCTGCAGCTGAAAGTAAGGACAGTAAAGACTCGCAAACTAGCAGAAAAGAATCATGAAGGTATCCGAGAATGAGAATATGGGACAAATAAGTTTCGCGCCACCTCTAAAGTCTACGCAGACGAAGTCGCGGGCGAAGTGCTAGTAGTTATATATACCAACACTATCTTCCCCACTTGACTATTATTCGCTAATCCTACTAATATTATAAATGTGAATGTTTGTATGTTTGATGTTTGTGCCTCAATCAGGCAGAAATGGCTGAAGGGATTTGGATGAAATTTGGCACACATATAGTTCACATCCTGGAATCAAACATAGGCTACTTTTTATCCCGGTAAAAGGCAACGCTTATCGAAGACTGAGGAGGAAGTGGAAACCCAGCGCTTCTGCTGCCTTAGTACTTCAGATTCAAAAGTACCAGGAGAACA
Organism: Lacanobia wlatinum; assembly: GCA_947578705.1. NCBI lineage: Eukaryota > Metazoa > Arthropoda > Insecta > Lepidoptera > Noctuidae > Lacanobia > Lacanobia wlatinum. Next base: position 21,138,159 of record OX388046.1, read on the forward strand.
GAAACATGTCTTAGTATTTCCGGGGCTGAAATTGGGAGCGCTTAAGATTCACAAGTACCAGGAGAATAGAACGATGTTAAAGTATTTTTGGGCAAGAATATTTTTTTTTTTTTACCGTCGAACACAAATATGTATGTTGAAGTTTTTTCCGGGCTGGAATTGTAAACGCTATAGATTCACATGTGACAGGTGAACAGAAACATGTTTGAAGTATTTCTTTGGCTGAAATTATGAGCGCTAAAGATTCACAAGTACCAGGAGATTATAAACATATCGAAATTTTTCCGGCGCTGGAATTGTGACCGGTTAGAAGTACCAGGAGATAAGAAACATGTCGAAGTATTTTTGGAGCTAGGATTGTGAATGCTAAAGATTCCCAGGAGGCCAGAAATTTGTCGAAATATTTCCGCACTAGAAATATGAGCGGTAAGGATTCAAAAGTACCAAAACAACATAAAAATGTGGAAGTTTTTCCAGGCAGGAATTATGAGCGCTAAAGATTCTTTATGTACTAGGAGACCAGAAAAATGTCAAAGTATTTCCAGGGTTGGAATTGTGAGCAGTTAGGATTCAAAAGCATCAAGAGATCAGATACATGAAGTATTTTCGGGGCTGGAATAATGAGCGCTACAGATTCACAATCTCCAGGAGAACAGAACGATATAAAAGTATTTTTGAGCTAGAATATTTTTAGTTTTTTTTTTTTTAACAGTCAAACAGAACAATGTATGTCGATGTTTTTTTCCGGGCTGGAATTGTAAACGCTATAGATTCACATGTGACAGGAGACTAGAAACGTGTCAAAGTATTTTTTTGGTATTTTTTAGTACCAGAAACATGTCGAAATATTTCCGGCACTGGAATCGTGAGCGGCTAGGATTGAAAGGTATCACGAAAATTATTGAAGAACAGAACAGAAAAATGTTGAAGTATTTTCCGGCCTGGAATTATGAGCGCTAAAGATTCATTATGTACCAGGAGACCAAAAACGTGTCGAAGTATTTTCGTGGCTAAGATTGTGAATGCTAAAAATTCAAAAGGACCAGGAGACCAGAAACATGTCGAAATATTTCCGGAGCAAAACTTATGAGCGGTAAGGATTCAAAAGTACCAGAACAACAGAAAAATGTGGAGGTATTTTCCGGGCAGGAATTATGAGCGTAAAAGATTCATTATGTACCAGGAGACCAGATACATGTCGAAATATTTCCAGGGTTGGAGTTGGGAGCAGTTAGGATTCAAAAGTACCAAGAGATTAGAAATATGTCGAAGTATTTTCGGGCTGTAATTATGAGCGCTACAGATTCACACGTAGATACCAGGAAATCAAATTATATTTTCGGCAGGAATTGTAAGCGCTAAAGATTCAGAAGTACTAGGAGACCAGAAACATGTTTTAATGTTTCAGGCGCCGGAATTTTGAGTGGTAAGGATTCAAAAGTACCACGAGAACAGAAAAACATAGCGGTTTTTTCCGGGCTGTAATTATGAGCGTAAAAGATTTACAAGTACCAGGATACTAGAAACATGTCGAAGTATTTCCGAAGCTGGAATTGTGAGTGGTTAACATTTAAAAATACCAGGAGAACCGAAACATATCGAAGTTTTTTTCTGGGCTGAAGTTATGAGCGCTAAAGATTCACAAGTACCAGAATACCAGAAACATGTCGAAGTAGTTCTGGAGCTAAAAGTACGGACAGTAAAGACTCGCAAACTAGCAGAAAAAAAATCATGAAGGTGATTATCCGAGAATGAGAATATGGGACAAAGAAGTTGCATGCCACCTCTAAAGTCTACGCAGACGAAGTCGCGGGCGAAGTGCTAGTAGTTATATATAACCCACTTGACGATTATTCGATAATAGTTATATATACCAATATTATCTACCCCACTTGACTATTATTCGCTAATAGTTATATATACCAACATTATCTAACCCGCTTGACTATTATTCGCTAATAGTTATATATACCAACATTATCTAACCCACTTGACTGTTATTCGCTAATAGTTATATATACCAAAATTATCTAATCTACTTGACTATTATTCACTAATAGTTATACACCGTAAAATTTTGATCGTTTTAATCCCGTGGAGGGTCGATACGGTACATGAAACACTGTCGATTTGTCAAGATAATCTCGAATTAATATACGCATGTACGAAATTAATTTCTTTAGGTTAACGAGTTAATGACCTTTTAGGTAGTTGTCGGTCGTTGCGTACTAACTACCTACAGGTCATTGAACTTGCCCCGCTGACGTTTACTTAAAGAAATTAATTTCGTACATGCGTAAATTAATGCGTGTTAAAAAAAAAATTACTTCATTTTTTAATTTTATCTTTACAAATTGATAGTGTTTCATGTAGCGAATCGACCCTCCACGGGATTAAAACGATCAAAATTTAACGGTGTATATACCAACATTATCTAACCCACTTGACTATGATTCGCTAATAGTTATATATACCAATAATAATGTTAATGTTGGTCACCCTACTCCACATTTTGACAGATTGTGACTGAGATGCAAATATAATAGTAGAATTAGCCCTAGTGACAAGCTCGGTTTACTTACGTATATGAAAAGATTTGATAATACCGTCTAGTCTGTATTCGCCGTCTCGTTGTCCTGTCTACAAACAGCTATGAAACCACTCAATAGATTTTGATACGGTTTTTAAGTTTCTGTACCCAATGGGTAACCAACGGAACCCTATTCCTCCGCTGTCCGTCCGTCCGTCTGTCAGCAGTTGAAATTTTTACAGATTGTGAGTTTTTTTGCCGCTATAACAACAAATAATAAAATTAAGGTTTATGGTGGGAACCCTTCGTGTGTGAGTCCGACTCGCACTTGGCCGATTTTACTAACAGAAAGAGCAATAAACGTAACTGTACCCGAGGGAAGACAGGGTGGGTCGCTAATTAAAAAGAACGAAATCTACCCCGTCGTTTTCAAATGAGAACATATTCCCTGGACAAAAAACACTTATAATAGTAAAAAAACTGGCCAAGTGCGAGTTGGACTCGCGTGCAAAGGGTTCCGAACGAATTTAATTTTTTTAACATGTTAATGTAGTGTTTTTAATGTTGTTTTAACACTACAGACTTCTCATAGATTTTCCTGTTATCTTTAGGTAAAGATCTATTATCTCCATTTTTTTTTTAATTTTAGACTCGGAAGTTTCGGAGATAAGGGGGAGATTGGTTATTTTTCGTATATATATATTATAATAACTTCTAAACCATTTTTTTTTAATTATGAAAAAAATATAATTAAAACCCTCGCAGTAAGCCCTTTCATTTGATTTGTCACACGATATTGTTCAAAAAACTTTTTTTTTTTTTCTGGTTTAACTCCCAAAAGTGACCCCCATACTAAAAATTTAATAATTTACGTAACGCGTCCGTATTTGGGTCATAAAAGTCCATATGTGTACTAAATTTCAACAGAATCGAACCAGTGGATCCGGAGAAAACGGGCTGTGATAGACGGACAGACAGACAGACACCCGAGTGATCCTAGGTTCCGTTTTTTTTCGGAACCCTAAAAAAGAAGATAGATCGATATGAGATGTTGTGAGTTAATTTGTCCTAGTATGTGATGTATGTATTTGTCGCGGCGTTGTTTTTTTTACTATCGATAGGCATACGTTTGACCACTACCCCAACGGATGGTAAGCGATGATGCGGTCAAAAAAAAAAAAAAATCTTATATTTCAGACAGAGTCCATTTTTTGGCTAGTATTCAAAAACTTAGAAATTAGTGTTAGTACTTACATTCTATCTAATTTTAACAAAACTATCATAATTACCTACACCACAGTCACATGTAGGCCTATCCAATGCCCCAGTATGGGGCTGTCCCACCTGTCCGCTATAGCTCTCAGCATGCTGTTGGGGCTGGCGCGTACCCGGCGCATGGTGGCAGCGCATCGCTTGCGCATGATTGCGTGAAAGCCATCAATCTTCGCCTCCGCGAACATGCCGGATGCACTACAGTAGCGCGGCAACCCCATCAACACCCTAAACGCATTATTATATTGAACTCGCAGAGCGCTGTATGCCCTCTGCGTATAGTTGACCCACAGACCAAAGATGGAGCACGCTTGCCAAGAAGTAACCAATTTACTCTTGACTCTGGCAGGGAATTCTACAAAAAAAAGCCTACATACATATCTTATCCTGACAAACCTATGAAATCACACGGTATACCTCCCTATACTATACGTACAAACACCTCATATTTGCTCCCTCTGTCGCTGCAATTGCATCCTGTCCCCACCCTTAAGAGAACGGGTAAAGGGAGGGAGGTGGATACAAGATAGTATAATGATGTTTTGATATTGAATACTGTTTATCGGAGCTTGGCTCTTATAATTAATTGGTAGACGAGTCTGGCTTGGATTGTGAATCTATGTCTCGGATCCAATATCTTTAACGAGATGTCTGTAGGGAAATTAATTTTGTGTTGGTTTTTTTTTATCGAGCTAGATATTTCAAGACGCTTCGTTTATGAATATTTTCTGTGAGCTAAGGAGTGGAATTCCCAGCAGGAGTCTATGTTTCCTGATAGCTACAACCTGGAAGTCTCTAAGTCAAGAGTGAATAGGTTACTTCTAGGCAAGTGTGCTCCATCTTCGACCCATTATAGCTTTCCATCAGGTGAAAGCGAGTCCATAAATAATATCATAAATAAATCTTTAGTGGATGGTAGCAAAATTCATTTATGTTGTTTCAGTTCCAACATGCTAACAGTACCACCCCAATCTGTACTAAACTTTGGCTTTCAATGCGTGCAATATTTCGCAACTACGGTGCTACAGCGAAATCGGCTTATTGGAATCTGGAATGCGATTGGCTGACTTGATGAGATACATGTCAGTCACATGGGCTTTCATTGGAATTCTTCTGTGCTTGTTTTTCGGCAGTCAAATAGGTAAAGTCTCTTTGGAATTTGCTGAAAAATGTTTTGCACCAGTACCGTGACACTGGCGATATTTGTAGATCTTTGACAGTCGTTACGGGTAATCAGAAAACTTGACAGTAGTCTTGCCTAGAGGTGTTGTGTGCCTTGGAGATCAGACAGGCAGTCGCTTCACGTAAAATACTGGTTGTAATGTGAGCCAATAAACACACTATACACTCCGATGAATATACGGTATGCGAGACACTGAACACGTGCGCCCCCGGCTACGGCTTGTGAGAGACTCACTTGTCACTACGTACTCGCGTACACTACACTGGTATTCAGCTGCAGAAGCCAACTCTGACATAGTTGGAACAGACGGGACCCGGAACAACTATCTGTAGGCCATACAAATATTTGTTCCGTGCGGGAATCCAACCCGCGACAGGCAGCGCAGCAGTCAATCGCTCAACCACTGCGCCAACCGTGTCATCAAGCGTGCGTTGATCGATCAGTCAGTCAGTTTCTGCTTTTATATAATACTAGTGGACGTCACGCGGTTTCACCCGCGTAGTTCCCGTTCCCGTGGGAGTACGGGGATAATATATAGCCTATGTTACTCCCTGATAATGTAGCTATCCAATGCTAAAAGAATTTTTCAAATCGGTCCAGTAGTTTCGGAGCCTATTCAATTCAAACAAACGAACAAATCTTTCTTCCTTATAATATTAACATAGTGTAGAAGAAGAAGTATAGACTAAATTTAGCCCGCGACTTCGTACGCGCATTTCGGGAAATCCTCTCTTAGTGCTTCCCTACGGAGTGCAGGGAACCTACATACCAAATTTCAGCTTTCTACGACCAGTAGTTCCGGCTGTGCGTTGTCTGTCAGTCACTCAGTAACGAAGAATTTCACATGTATTGATTCGTAAACAGCCTACTGCAACTATCGCTAGACATAAGACTTTCGAATCACATGGCTTTAATTTCAATTCTTGGTAATTTTCACCTAGTCTATACACGAGTCAGCTATCGTAAATAATTTGCTGGTGTACCAGCAAATTATTTACGATAGCTGACTCGTGTCCACTTCAACGAGTTAATGTATAGTTAATATTAGCTTCTGCCAGCGGCTTCGCCCGCGTGGTTCCTAGGGAACATACTCCCGGGAAAGTAGCCTAAGTAGTTTTGGCGTGAAAGCGCTACAGGCAGACAGACAGACAGAGTTACTTTCGCATTTATAATATCTATACTAATATATAAAGCTGAAGAGTTTGTTTGTTTGCTTGAACGCGCTAATCTCAGGAACTACTGGTCCGATTTGAAAAATTCTTTCAGTGTTAGATAGCTCATATATCGAGGAAGGCTATAGGCTATATATCATCACGCTAAGACCAATAGGAGCGTGGCAGTAACGAAAAATGTGGCGCAAACGTAGTTGCGCGGGCCAGCTAGTTTATTATAGAAAAAAAAATAAACGAGATAATAATATCCCGTTTTTTCTCGGAGTATAAAAGTAGGAAAAGGCCTCCCACAAGGTGGAGTGGACCGATGACCTGGTGGAGGTCGCGGGTAGCCGATGGATGCGAGACGCACAGGACCGGTCGTTGTGGCGACGCTTGGGGGAGGCCTATGTCCAGCAGTGGACGTCTTTCGGCTGATATGATGATGATGATGATGATAAAAGTAGGAGTAGTTCTCTTGGGATTTACTAGTATAGATATAGATTAATCTCTGAAATTCCTGTAGCAGGTACCTACAGGTCTTTTTTACCATATTTTTACCTTATCTTAGTGTTCATTAAAAAGGTGGACCCTAATCTTATTGTACTCTTGCCCTTCTTTTATTCATTTCACTATAAAGAAAAAGTGATTATTTATTTCGGATAAAAACCGGTCAATTGTGAGTCAGACTTTCATACGTAGGGTTCTGTACCATAAATCGAAGAAATACGTTTCTTGTATGGCAGACCCCTTTTAAATTTAATTTAATTTTTCTTATTTGTTGTTATAGCGGCAATAGAAATACACTCTGTGATAATTTCAACTGTCTACCTGTAACGGTTGTAATGATACGGCCCGCTAACAGACAGATGGACGGACGGACGGACGGACGGACGGACGGACAGACAGATGGACGGACAGCCGCGGCTTAGTACAGAACCCTAAAAAATTTGATTTGTAACTATGTTTGTAATACTTACAATAGATAGCATTTACACATAGACAGTCTAGTGTCCAAATTCTTGCCATCGAGATGCTGGATTGCTTCTGCGTTCACAACCTGTTGTGGTTTCTGTTCGTGAGCTTTTGAAACATCTTTTCCATGAAATCAACACTTGTTTCGTATGCGCAGTCAACAAAGCTATTTGATATACAGGCAAAAATGCAATTTTTTCCACTGTACTGCCGATATTTACTTTTAATATGTTCATTATAACTTTTTAAGCTTATAACATACTTACGAGTGTGGTGTTCAAAAATTGTCTACTCAGTACACTCATCACATTGTTTAAAAGTTAGCTGCCTGCTGTTTGAGACCAAAATGATAAGACTGGAGTACAATCAAACTTGCTTTTATTAGGTGTTCATAATATATTCTTAAGCCATGGTTAGGACGCCATCTTGTCAGGCTGCCTGCTTATCGACTAGTGATGTGACCCACTCATAACACCTGCATACCATATATTATAGTTTTGTTGACAGGCAGGTATAGGTATCCAATTTCGTTAATACACTAAAAGGCTCTTCAAATCTTACATCGAATAAAAAAAAGGGCAGAAAACAGACTGTTGGAAAATAAAATACACTCATTCAGTAGGATTATATTTGTTAACCGACTTCATTTTAATGTGGCATACGTTCTAGCCCTTCTCCTGTTCCACAGAGTACTTTCAGCGGTTTGGTTGTAAGTACAAGTATTGGCACGAATGGTGACCTGGAAGGAAGAAGAAATTAATTAAGGAATTTATCAATTAACCAACTTAGACTTTCCATGATAAACAGAGTGTAACAGAATAAACGAATTGCCTGAAAAGGGGTCACTCAAACTCAAATTCAAAGCATATATTTCAAATAAACCATCAGCCACCAACAAGCATTTTTGAATTGTCCAGGTCGGTCAGTCAGAAATATGAAGCTATTTGCACGTTCCAAAGCGTAGATCTCTATCGAGAAGAACGTGCAAGAAACTGTGCTCATCAGTATGAAAAAAACTTTTACTATGGGACCAACTTCGATGAAAACTTGAAAGAAAGATGTAAAAAAACTAACAGTAGTTACTTAATCAATAATAATTTGTGTATGTGCGAGGCTGCGAAATTTTTAAAAAATAACACAGCGCTGTAACATCGACTACCCCATACATCTACCCCATACATTTATGTGCCCATAACTCGACGGAATGTATTGAACAGCTGATTTTTAGGGCTCCGTACCTGAAAAGGAAAAAACGGAACCCTTACAGGATCGCTTTGTTGTCCATCCGTTCGTCTGTCTATCAAGACCGTTTATCTCGGGAACGCCTGGAGGTATCCAGTTGAAATTAAAACCATATACTTAGGTGTATGGCCCCTTATAGCTGTGAAAATATCAAACTTAACTTTCTAAGTTAAGGTGAAAAAAAGATACGGTCGTTTATGCCGCAAAAAAACGTATATTTTGACACTTTCAAGGGAATCAAAATGTATAGGGTATTTCCCGTTGACCTAGGACTATGAAATTTGGCAATTAATACCATTTTATACTACAAATATAAGAAAAAGTCTGAAAACTATACATTGGTAATTAAATCTTTGAAAAAATATACTCTTTATTTGAAGTAATATATATCTACAAAGAACGGAACCGTCGGTGAGCGAGTCCGACTCGAACTCGTTTTCCCTATTACGGAGTTGTCCCAATAGTTAAAATTTTTACAGTAGGGTTCAGTGACCCCTTTTCAAGTACCTATTGTGTTTAGTCTGTTATACATTGTATAACAGATTATCGGAATATATCGAGGTTAGATATTCGATGTCGATATATTCCGGTTCTAGATAGATGTATTCTTTATAGTACACCATTACACATAAGGAGCATAACAGGTATAAACAATAACAGGTCTTATCGCAGAAAGCTATCTTTTACAGAAAATCTTTGGACGGATTACACAGAGAAGGATAAAAGATACAGGAAGGGGGGTGGTCTTTTCTAGGCATGTAAAATTGTAGAGGAAATTAATGCTAAGCGGCTAATTTATTAATGCTCAATGCTACTACAATTTTGCCATCCATTGGGTTTACTTTCATGATTATGATTTTATGCAGTATTTAACTCTTTTCAGTTCAGCTCAGTTAGATAAGACTGGTCTAATGCATGAGTTGTGTAGATTCTTTGGTTTAAAAAAACAAATACTGTATGTTTTCAATTTATAATAATCTATACTTTATATATTACCCTGAAGAGTTTGTTTGTTTGCTTGCTTGCTTACTTGAACGCGCTAATCTCAGGGACTACTGGTCCGATTTGAAAAATTCTTTCAGTGTTAGATAGCCCATTTATCGAGAAAGGCAATATATCATCACGCTAAGACCAATAGGAGCGGAGCAGACGAAGTTGCGCGAGTCAACTAGTTATTTTACTAAAAGTTATCTTTGTCAATTATGCTTTGACCACTTCATCGATCTTATCTGAAATCATATCTTTCCTGGACCTAAACAAACAGTTTTCAGACTAAAATAGTCACCAAATGTGCAATTAAAGCTAAATCCCTCTTTCATTTAAACTTTCTAAATTATACATTTATTCATCCACTCTGTCAAAGCGAAACAAACATACAGCCGTATGTGCTGCACCCAATTAAATAAAGCCGAGAACACAACATACGCACATAATCACGGCGTGTCCCTTCACTAATGACCACACAGCCGAACTATAATCCCTCATACGCGCTCAAATTTCAATCAGAACGACCACTAATTGAAATTTGCGTCCGGCCGACAGGTACAGAATAAAGGCGTGTTTACACGAAGCTAGTGCGCTGGTGCTAGTTGTACAGACTTGTCAGCACTGGCCATATAAGAAAAATATCAACACTTATGAATAACGCTATGCACAAGGAACAAATAAAGAAGATAATAACAATAGTACATATTTGTATGAATTCTGGTACCGAACAAAAGATAATGTTATGGCTACCAGCAATATCATTATATCACACTAATGTTTATTATCCAAAGTGACTTGAAGAAGTAGGTAATAAGATAAGCGAAAAAACTTTTCCCGTGTTGTTATTTTTAAAAATAAAGAAAAAAAATGTTTATTTGGCACTCTTAAAGAAAAACAACCAAATAAAATGAAGTTATTAAAAACTAACAATATAAAAAGACGTGTGCGAGGCCAAAAAGACCTACACTATCTCAACAGATGCTGCTATATTAACAATTCGGAGAACGGTGTGAGGAGGTCACTAGCTAGAAAAATAGATAATAACACACGTAAACAGTTTTCCTGTGTATCAGAATAGAATAGAATATTCATTTTTAATATTACATTTGTTTTTACTTTTTTTAATTATTTTTTTTTCTTTTCTTTCTTTCTGTCTAGATGGACGCTTCAGTCAAGCTTCCAGTGCTGGCCTGCCAAATACACTATTACATAGGACCAAAACTGAGCCAGCACTGGCAGCCAGCGTCGGCTTCGAGTAAACAAACCTTAACGTCATACAAATACACCCCCTTACATCCCCCTTTAACCCCCTAAAGGTGGGGTTGTCTGTCTGTGTCCATGGCAACCCCCTACTGGGGCTATTATTAATTTTGACGAGAACACTTTGATTGATCGAAGCATCAAATGCAGAAGTTATGCTGAATATTCGCGAAAGGGGAGTTTCAATTTTAATGTTTATAAACGAAATCTGTATTGACAGTTTATTAGTGGGAGCCTTTGATCTGTTATTTTTAATTAAATTTGATGTTGGTGAAGTTTAGACGGGGCAGAGTAAAATAAAAACTGTTTTAGTTATGTTAGTTAGTTATCTTGGTAAATTATATTTATACATCCGTTAAAAATAATACTTTTGTGGTGAGGCCGGTGTTTTCCTGAAAGAAATATCGAAACAAACTCACTTTATAGTTTTATTTCATGTCTCTTAAGACATCTAGCCCTATCACAGAATTGCGTTTTCACTCACAAAACTGCTGACTCATCGCATTATGTAGAAATTAGACAGTTGCAATTACGTTTATTTTAGGGTTTATTATAAATTAATTTAATGAATATTTATAAAATTTTCATTTCTTATGAACTATGGTTTATGTTGGTATAAATTTTACCTAATAATATTTGTGTATTAAGGAGAAATTTACAGTTAATTCTGAGCGTTTTTAGTAGTTTTTTATGAATTTGAATGGGTTTTTTTATGGATATTCCATTCTTATTTCAAATTTCTGAGGCCGCTATATGGCCACTATGAACGAAACCACTATATTAGGAATATTATGGTATATTTTTCGTTGTATTTGGTTAGTACAGTAGATCAATCCACGAGCTCGAAAAAGTGCCGTCGAGCTTTTCATGAGAAACTTACTTTGAAATTTTGGCTTTTTACAAATAGATAAGAGAAAAATGCAAAAACTGAGGCCGCTATGTTAAATACTAATAACTATTCTCAACTAACAATAAGCCAAAGTTGTCTAAATATTTTAGTTTCTGAGAATAAGAAAGCCAAAGGTGGTTATTTTACGCAGAAAACACAGTCAAATTGTGATAGGCCTCTTAAGACACTGTGTCTACGTTTCTCAACTCATTCTTTGACGTCGCAGGTCTGCTGGAAGCCGGGGTTGCGGAAACTGTTTGAAAGAGACACCGCGGCCCTGGAACGCAAAGGGCATTGGGAGGAACACGGATGGGTTTTAGTCAGTAAGAGTCGGACACTCCCTCCCGCTTCACCCAGAGCGGGAGGAGTCATTTGATGATTTCCTATCCTTAAAAAAAAAAAGGTCTGCTGGAAGAATTTAGTTTTGAAATAAGCAGTACATTTGTGTTCTTCTCTGTGAATCTAGTTTTCTGTACGTACATAAAAAAATATGTTTTTAAACGAAAATCCATCGAAATCGTTTTCATACTCAAGCGTAGGTATAGTTCTAGTCAGCTTAGTTACTAGCTGCGTCTGTATATTAGAGGAAAGTGACCAAGTATGGAATACTATTTTGTTTTTGACGCATAATTTGCATAAATATTACAAATAAATAAAAAATTGTAGTAATTATTAAAATTCATATATTTGTGCTTTATTTTGTAACAAGTTTTGGTTACATTGATTACTTTTAAATGGGATTAAAAATAAATAACGAAATAATGATGAAGGTTCCTAAATATGGAACATGTACCCCAATTATGGAATACTATAAACACCATCAAAAATTAACCCTAACTTACATGAGACTCCTTGGAAACTGGTATAATATTGAAAGGAACACAATTTTTTTGCAAAAATCACAAATCCAGGCGTCAAACTCTGGTCCTGTGCAATCATTATGTGCCCAGAGTCCACACATGCGGCACTTGACCCATGTTTCCCCATGAGCATCATTCGAAAACAGCATGTCACAGAAAATATACTCCGAATCTTCAGAGTATGGACCTGTATTTCCAATCAAGGCATCAGGCTCACTGTCTGTATCAAACAATACAATAACAATAGTCCATATTTGGAATTTTCAACGACTTCAAACTGACATGCATATTTTTATACATACGAAAGTAATGCAATCAAATGCCGCTCAAACCTACAAAAGAACATCGAAACTATCTCGAGCGATTATAAAAAACAATACTGTGTCCACTTTTTGTACGAAAAATACGTATTTTTTACATACCTTCGTAAGTTATGCGGAAGCGACAAAACAAAATACTGCGACATTGACGAAAGGGCTCGCTCTACTGGCGTGTTACAACTTGTACGCGCGAATGGGGATAGAAAGAAAGAGGCAAACACTGTTTATTGCGTGTGTGAGTTTCTGTTTGAGAGAATTGCCGGTATTCCATTTTAGGGATACTATCCCATATTTGGTCACCTTCCTCTATGCAATATAGTTTTGCCATAGCCAAAGATCGTTCTCGATGAACTCGAACTCATCTTTCGGTATATCTACCGTAGTTTGTCAAAATTACTTGAGCGATATTGGTTACCTAAGCGACGTTACCTATTTATTTGCTTTTGTAACTATATTAACCTAATATACAAAAATCTCGTGTCACGGTGTTTGTTATCGAACTCCTCCTTGACATATTATTTAATTTTTTTTTGTGTATACTTGGTAGGTCTGAAAATATCTATGGTCGTAGGCAATTTTTTTTTATATGGCAAAACAACATTTGCCGAGTCAGCTAGTAATATAATATTTTCTTGATTCCCAATGGTTTAAACAATGCTCCTACCAGGTTTTCTCTTCACCACCTTTGGTTGATTGTATTAAGAGGCAATGCTGGCGGCGAGACTTTGTATGTAAAAAGTCATAATTCGAGGTTTGGCTTTCGACTGTTTTCTCGTCCAATATTGGACCGACATTAGAGATATTTTAGAAACTGAATAAGAAGGTTGTATACTGTGTCTCTATGTTTTCCTTTTTTGATTAATGGTTGCCAAATTTGTACACCAGGGCTCCGTTGACAGCGATTTATCGGACAATTTTAAGCATTTTGTGAGAGTTCTAGTGCTTATACGGTTAATAAATCATCATCCTTCTTATTCAGTTTGTGAAATATCTCGTACATCGAAAAATCTCTCTTAAATCAAAACAGTCGAGAGCCAAACCTCGAATTATGACTATTTACATACAAAGTCTCGCCGCCAGAATTTCCTCTTAGGTCCGCGTTTGTACCTTGGTGCAAAAATCTAAATAAAGAAACATCGTTGTAATGAATATACAAGGTTATTAATCTCCAAACTTTGGCATTATCCTTTCTACAAAATACTTTCATAAACACTCACAAAAGAATCGAACGGCTTTTGTTTTCAAAGCGAGTCCCGTCAAAACAAAAGCGCGTTCTCCATTCATAGTCTACCTTGATACCGCGGCTCTGCCTGCTATGGAGGTGGCAGCTTATTAGGGGGAAACTTTATTAAATTCCACTAGCCAGAGGGATTTTTGTCGGTGGGCGACACCCTTCATTCCAGGGGGAAATGTTTTGACTGAGAGCTAAAATGTTACTGAGAATAAATTATTTAGTAGTGTTTGGATGAGTTACTTTTGGTTTTACGTTCGTACGTGTGGTGGGATGAATAAGGAATATGGGATGTCTTTTGGGTGCTATAAAAGTAAATTTAGGGTATGTTAAGACGGTTTTTTCCCTTTGAAATAGGTTGTGAGAGAAATTGTACGCCTAAAACGTTTTGATAATACTTTAAATGTGCGTACAGCTAAATTTCTTGTCGGAGTATTTTGTTCCTAATTTCTTTTACTTAAGAGTGAATAGGTTACTACTAGGCAAGTGTGCTGTATTTTCTGTTACGCGCCATGGGATAAAAAACGCGAGTTTATGTATGTGTTGAGGTTTAAGTTTAATATATAACTAGCTAATGCCCGCAGCTTCGCCCGCGTGGATGTCGGTTATCGCAACCAAATGTAATCAGCTCCCAGACGGCTTTTTTTTTTCCGACACCTTCAACAAATATCGTTATATTTTAGACAATGTATACAAAAACTTGACAAATTACAAAAACGTTCATCGAGAACCACTCTATCCATTGGTGAAAATAGCATGAAAATCGGTGCCTACTGCACCGATTTTCATGCTATTTTGATTTTGAGTTTATCGCGAACAGACATACAGACAGACGCGGCGGAGGACTTTGTTTTATAATATGTTGTGATTATACTTAGCGTTTCTATCAACGGGGAGAAGAAATACATTTTTTTTGGTGTAAGTTCATATTCTATCTTTTTTCTGTAATCACCAATAACTTAGTAATTATTCCCAATGATATACAAACTGCGTCATAGATTATTCCCCTTTACGTAAAAATCAGTTGTGTCTAGTTACAAGTGATTTAAATGCACTCGTATGGTCACGCGTCGCCGCCTACGGGGGTGGAACGCGTGAAACATGAAATGACCATATGTCGTTATACTAAGTGGCTGCGACTGACTGACTACCTCATGTTGTGTGTTTTGGTGTATTTGGGTGTGTTCTATGGTTTTTAGGGTTCCGAACAAAAAACGGAACCCTTATAGGATCACTCGGGTGTCTGTCTGTGTGTCCGTCTGTCACAGCCAGTTTTCTCCGGATCCACTGGCCCGATTCTGTTGAAATTTGGTACATATATGGACTCCTGTGATCTAAACACGAAATCATTACGTAAATGATTGAAGACATTTTTAGTATGGAGGTCACTTTTGGGGGTCTAACTAGAAAATTTCAAAAAAAAGTTTTTTGAATAACATCGTGTGATATATCAAATGAAAGGGCTTAATGTGAGGGTTTTAATTATATATTTTTTTAATAATTTTAAAATAAACGGTTTTGGAGATATTCAAGAAATTAGACGAAAAATGACCTTTAAAATTAGATGAAAAAAAAAATTGAGATAATAGATTTACTACCTACAGATTACAGGAAAACTCATAAGAAGTCTATAACATGTTAACAAAATAAAACTCGTTCGGAACCCTTTGCACGCGAGTCCGACTCGCACTTGGCCAGTTTTTTAATCTCTTTTGGATCTTTCTCCGTTCTCCAAGAAACTTTTGTAATAGACAACTAAAATCAATGACTTGTCTACGTTTTTGACACGAAACAGTATCTACCATTTAATGGTCCATTTGACTGATTTCTGTTCAAAAGGGTCTAATTTATTATTTACTAGTGGACGTCACGCTGTTTCACCCGCGTAGTTCCCGTTCCCGTGGGAGTACGGGGATAAAATATAGCCTATGTTACTTCCTGATAATGTAGCTGTCCATTGCTGAAAGAATTTTTCAAATCGGTCTAGAAGTTTCGGAGCCTATTCATTTCAAACAAACAAACAAATATTTCCTCTTTATAATATTAGTGTAGATTTATTGATAGGGTCGTGTTTGACCACCATCTCACCTGATGGTAAGCGACGATGTCGTCGACGATGGAGCACGCTTGCCTAATATTAACTTATTCACTCTTGACTTTAATACTCCCAGGTTGAAGCCATCAGTGAACACAGACTCCGGCAAGGAATTCCAATCCTGTACGCACAATGCTACTTGCATTATGCGTACAGCTAAGGATTGGAATCCCAAAACATTTTGTGCGTATGGGTGGGACAAACAAGATCTTCTTGTCGTGTGGGCAGTAAGGTCTAACGACCCCACATACCCTAGTGTCAGTTTCTAAACCGCCTCAAGGGCCCCTGACATGGTTTATTTGAAGACCGCTATTTGGCTGGCGGCCGACAAACAAGATAAAACAACAAAAAACGTTTACAGCTTATTATCTTTTTTCCCAGTTTGAACTTATTTTTTGGATTAATAGACAAGACTTAAAAAGTTTCCCAATACATTAATAAACCAACGAGAATAAAGATACCATATCCTCATTCAAACACAAAACATTAGTACTTCCAACTTTATAAAAAACATCAATTAGTTGGAAGCATCATGTTTCAGCACCACTGCATCATTTTCACCCGTCAAAGAGTTTTAATAACTGCATGGTGGGGGCACCCGCGGGGCCCTTCGGCCCGGGGGCCCGCGGCCCGGGGGTCAGTGTGATCCGAAACCAGAGATTGAATCAATATTGGCAGCCTCCCTATGGACAGGCGGCGAGAAAAGGCAATGGTCATTTCAGTATTTTTATATTTGTTTATGTTCATTTATTTACACCATTTTTTTTTGTTAGCACTAGCTGGACCCACTGTAATGTAAGTACATTACATGATTTTTTTCCTGTCGATGACTTCATCCTAAAAAATCCTACCCTTATCCTAAACCCAATCCACATAATGTTAATCGAAATCCTAGATGTCTACCAGAGGCACAACAGAAATGTCTGATATCATAGTAGGTACTTCCCGGATCAAAGGGTTTGTATGGGAATTTTACTTTTTAGATAGTGTTTCCTAACAGCGCTACGTTAAAGGCTCAACGTTTTCAGTGAATATTTTATTTCTAGGCAAGCGTACACCATCTTCATTTTCTTTCAGATATCATATGAGATAGGTAATGGTCAAAAGCGAGGCGGTGAGACTTTATGTTAAATCAAATCTCAATTTTTTATAGCAGTTCATTATATGAGTAGGTAACCAACCATACAGGTGAAAAATAAGAAGAGAAAAAAATATGGACCCTACCAGGCACAGATTTTTTTAAAATATTTAGAAGTGTGGAAGAGCGCTTTAACCCGTTCATGACCACTGTACCAATTTTGGATATAACAATAATAATACAATTTTTCTTATTAACAAGTTTTTTTTTCCTTTCTATCAATTTATCGAACAAGCAAAAAAAAAAAGAAAATCATAAATCTTTTAAAAATGTTGTCATAACACTTCCGTCACCGACTGTACGACTATAGCCTTTGATTGGGCTGCCCAGTCAATTAGTACGGTAGCCACATGAAACGTACCTTCAAAAGGAACCCGCGCACCTATGTACCGGGGTTTTATGCCGGGAAGCGCTCGAGTACATAGGGCGGAAATTGAGTACATATCTGTTGTGTACAGGGTGATTTGATGGTTGTTTTCGTCTGTAACGATAGGTAAATAAGTAATTTTGGACTCGGCTGAATCCGGTTTGACTGGGAGCAAATATACGGAAAAGGATAAATAATAATAAGTAATGAAGTCTCATGGGTAAAGGGAGTTATTTTATTAAAAGAATCGATAAGAGTTATTGAAAAAAATGTATCAACGACGTTGTGCATTTTTGGTTTAAGTGAATAAAAATACGAGTTCAATACGTTTGGATATCTATCTGACAGACTATATTCGTGACAAACTTAGAGGTCGGATTTGACAGCTGATTAGAGATGGATAGAAGATCGTTTTACCCCTAAGTGTGAAAGAGATTTATTTCACGTCTCTTTTTTACTTACTAGTGAAGCAATGTTGCAAACTCCCCCCCCCTCTTTTGGGGGAGGTCTTTGGGCAGCAATGGACGTCTTTCGGCTGTTAAGATGACGATGTCGAAAGCTATGTTGTATCCTGCTGTCAAATCTGACGTCTTAGGTTGTCACGAATATAATTAGACTTTTTCAGGAGAGTATTGTATTATTTTTAACCTCCGACGCAAAATCGACGGGGTGTTATAAGTTTGACGTGTCTGTGTGTGTGTGTCTATCTGTGGCATCGTAGCTCCCGAACAGAAGAACCGATTTTAATTTAGATTTTTTTATTTGAAAGGTGAATTAGTCGGGAGTGTTCTTAACTATGTTTGATCAAAATCGGTCCAAGATGACCGCCGCCACAAAATGGAGAATGACATATTTTTTCACAATTGCCTCAATATGGGTATCAAATGAAAGGGCTTGACTAGTAGAATAATGTACACTATATTGAAAGGTAATGAGGAATATAAAGTAAAGAAATGAAAATAAGATAAGTTTAAAAAGCATGAAATAAAAATTTAAAAAACCCCCGACAAAAAACCTTTAAAAAGTTAAAAATAATTTCTATTGATCCTTTGTGTTTAATATAGGTACGATTCATTGGGCCAAGCGTCATCGCGTCGGGAGACCGCTAATAATACTTATATTTAGTGCATACAAAAGATTTGCGGTCTTCCGAGGCGAAGAAAAAGCGATTTAATTCCGCCAAGCCCGTTCCATCATCGGACCACAAGACGAACGGCGATGCGCCACCGGTACATGGTGGACATCCCACCCACGCGCACAAAACGTTTTGGGAACACATTCATAGTGCGTGCAGCTAAGGAGTGGAATTCTCTGCCGGAGTCTGTGTTTCCTGATAGCTACAACCTGGGAGTCTTTAAGTCAAGAGTGAATAGGTTACTTCTAGGCAAGCCTGCTCCATCTTCGACCACATCATCGCTTACCATCAAGTGAGATAGTGGTCAAACGCGTGCCTATCAATAGTAAAAAAAGACGCTTGGCCCAAAGAATCGTACCTATATTAAACAAAAAGGATCAATAGAAATTATTTTTAAATTTTTAGGTTTTTTTGTGGGGGTTTTTAAAATTTTTTCGTAGCTTTCAGCTATGTGATGAGTCATTTTACACCCAGTGTCTTTTACTCTCGTATCATGCATACCAAACAAATTTTGCATTTTGCTAAATAATTGAGTGTACTGTGGTTGATTGTCTATTGTTTCATTACTCCCCCATTCGGAATAAAATTATGACTATCTTGTTCGACAGAACGTGCTTGTTGTATCAATGTTTCTGTTATTGAGCTGATGTTTACTTTAGTCTGCACACTATAGCCTGTGCATATGGTTTAACGCGTTCTGGAGTCTGTGTTTCCTGATAGCTACAACCTGGGAGTCTTTAAGTCAAGAGTGAATAGGTTACTTCTAGGCAAGCGTGCTCCATCTTCGACCACATCATCGCTTACCATCAGGTGAGATAGTGGTCAAACGCGAGCCTATATAAAGTAAAAAAAAGTATTTTCTATGTTTAAAAAACTAGGCTTATTTGATACTTCGCGTGACCCAAGGGCTGGCTTTTACCTCGGACAGAGGACAGGTCTTTTGGGCTCACTTCCAGTCGACAGCGATGCGGACGAACTTTTCGACGCCAAGTTAGGAGTTTTATTTTCTATTTTAAGTATACATATAGTTTCTTATTCAAATAAGTGTTCTGTTTCAATACTATGTATGATGTTTCATACATAGGATGATGAAATGGCAGCCTATTGTTCAAATGATAGCTGAGATCAACGGCTTAACGTGCTTTCGGAGACACCGACGACTTCCGGTATGAAATTAATGATGTCTGTTGATCCATTAACAGACTGACCTCGTCAAGCGTTGCTTTTCCTTGAAACAGTTATTATTTGGCCACGAGTTCTTCTTAGCTATTAAAACAGAGTTAGTATTTTGAATATAGGTTGAAAAAATTAGAACACCTTTTTTCAGTATTTTCAAAAACGTGTAAAAAAGTATGATTTTTTTATTGAAAAGTTCCGACATCTACTCGGACGAAGACAATGGCAATGTCCAAGATATTTATGAACTAAAATGCACCACCCTATATACAAGCACTATCAAAACAACGCGAGGAAACTCACAATGGAATGAGGCAGAACAATTAGCAACAATATGATTTGAGAGACTGCAGACGAATTAATTCCATCGGCTTATACAACCCCTTTCATTTTCATTAGCGACTGTTTTGATGTACCGCCTTTAAAGAGAAGGAAAAATTTAGGAATTATTTTTAAGAGGGGCCTCGGGTCGGTAACTCTTGGGCCTTTCTCCGTATAAACGCGTTCCGCTGTTTTCTTCGTGGATAATGCTGCTAGAGCAATGATTCTTTTCCAAAAAATGTAGATCGAATTACGTGCCTCTATCATTTTCGTTTCTCCAAAACAAAATTAAGTAATTAAAGAATTATAATAATAATTAATTTAATAATTAACATTTATTATAAGTAACAAGACTCATAGTGTTAGTAACAATGTACTTAAAAACTATGTTAGTAGAACACAAAACAACACAAAAACCAAAACAGCTTGCGACATCACTGCCCCAAGGTGACAGGCCCAGCTGAAACCCTGCAGCAGTGGTTCACAAACGCACAATCTCTCCTACTTGCTAACATTGACAGAATGCTGTTGGCGCTGCCTCGCACCCTTCTGACCAGGGATGCGCACCGCTTCCGCATCACAGTATGAAAGCAGTCAACGCGAGCTTCAGCAAACATCCCCGATGCACTGCAGTATCGGGGCAACCCCATCAGCACCCTGAAAGCGTCATTGTACTGGACTCCAATACCAGAACCAGAAACAACAGCCCGTTTTTACCGCCATTTTCAGACGACTGTCAGATAAATTTGACAAGTTTTTAACAAAATAGAAAATAATAGAAGCATAGATATAGTCTTCCTCTAAATTTTTTAGATCAGTCCAGTTTTGAAAAAGAAAACAGCGTAATACAAAACGTCTTTTGGTCTAGGTATTTATAGGTAAAATCAGCCTGAGCTGCAGTTGTCGCTTTCGCACTTTACTTGGTATGGCGCAGCGCGAAGGCATCGGCAATAGTTTCTTCAAATACCTGTTTTACCGACTACAGTCCCCTCTTAAGTAATTTTTCGGTACATCCCACCCATACGCACAAAACGTTCTGGGAATATTTGCTTTGTGCTTGCTGTATGCACGAACGAAAAAAATCGAATTGCATCGCCATCTGAGAGTCATTTCCACCAGAAGCGAACCACCGATGTAGTGAAACTATATTGAAACGATTTGGGAACACATTCATAGTGCGTACAGCTAAGTAGTGGAATTCCTTGCTGGAGTCTGTGTTTCCTGATAGCTACAATCTGGGGTCTTTAATAAAGGTTGCTTCTAGGAAAGCGTGCTCCATCGTCGCCTATATCATGGTCTTCTATCAGGTGAGATAGTGGTTAAATACTATATACTACACTATATCTAGATATACTCACTTATCATAGCAAGGACCACTCTCACAATGGAATGAGGCAGAACAATTAGCAACAATGATAAGAGAGACTGCAGACGAAGTAATTCCATCTTCTTATGCCCCTTTCATTTTCAATAGCGATGATTCATTAGTGTTTTTATGTAGGTACGGACTTTAAAAAAGAGAAATACTTTAGAAATTACATAAATAGGTATCTATAGTTCCATGGCTCCGTCGGTGTAGTTAGGTTTTGGGCACGCCATAATTGCGGCGGTAAGTCCCCTCTTTGAGGAGTGGCTAGAGCGGCGCCATAGCGTTCTCACTTTCCGCCTAACGCAGGTACTCACCGGACTCGGTTGTTTCGGGAGGTACCTGTTTCGAATTCGGCGGGAGGATACGCCCAGGTGTCAACACTGCGAGGATCGCCCGGAGGACACGGTGGAGAATACGGTGGAGGTCTGCCCTGGTTGGGTGGAGCACCACCGTGTCCTCGTCGAGGCGATCGGCGGCGGCGACCTCTCGCGTTCGGCCCTGGTTCAAGCCATGGTCCGGAGCGAGGAGACATGGGAAGCGGTCACCTCCTTCTGTGAAGCAGTAATGCTAGCGAAGGAGGAAGCCGAACGCGTGAGAAAGAGGGAAACCTCACGCCCCAGCCGCCGCAACAGAAGAAGACGCTCCGGGCGTCGGGAGTCGCAGGGCGATTCTCGGCCACCGTAGGCGCGGGTCTGCGGACGGCGAGCATTGGGTGGCTTGCCGTCCGATCAGAACCAGGCCCGGCTTCCACGCGCGCCTCAAAGAGCTGTCACCACAAAAGACGGAGCCCGCTAGGGCCAGTTCCTGCTGGGGCTGTGGACTTTATTCGAAAGAGTCACCGCGGCCCTGGAACGCAAAGGGCACCAGGAGGAACACGGATGGGTTTTAGTCAGTAAGAGTGACACTCCCTTCTGCTTCACCCAGAGCGGAAGGAGTCATTTCATGATTTCCCATCCTTAAAAAAAAAAAAACACCGGTAGCACTCCGGGAGTGCCGGCAGAAGTGAAAACTTTAGTATTAACGTTGTGTTTAATTATAAGTACAAAAATACTATCATTTATGAGGTAGAATACAATGTTTATTTATTGCGCTATCGTACACAAATATGACAATTTACATGTTATTATTCATAATATTATATCGTTATTTATTTATGTATTACATTAATTTTTATCTCTTAGAAAAATCAACTTTCATCCATAATTTCGTAATTCCGTAATTTCGTATCCTTGGATACGCGTGGCACGCTGTACATAAACACAGACGGACATTCGCGCAAGCGCCCTGTGCCGCCTAAGCGGAGCAGCACACTCAGGACCTGTAGAAAGAGTGGGAGATACTAGTTCCTCTCCCTTCCCCTCGATCTTACGCTTTTTCGATCAGCATCACGTGACCCTGACGCGAGTCCGTCTTACGCTTTTTAAGTTTAAGTTTTTATACCCATTACAGAAAAAGTGCTCAACGCCGCTAAAGAAGTTTTCACTTCAAAAAAACGGTTAAGTTAGGTTTGACGTGGCCGATAATATAAGAGCCTTGTCCATACAACATACTCATACTTATTTCGCGATGTTGTTGCATCAGTTAGGGCTCAGAACGCGTCACGTCATTTCTTCATTTCCACAACGTCTACGTCTTGTGGTTCGGTGATGGAACGGGCTGGGCGGAACAAAACTATGCAATTCCGTCGCAAACTCCCCAAAATACAATTGGTAGAAAATCGACACGCCAGCAACTCGGCGTCGATGCTAAAGACTTTAGATCTTCGATTCAACGACCCTATAATTACCGATAATCCTCTTGGCACGTTTCTCAATTGACTAAAAGGCATCAAGCTGGTATCTGGCAGATTCGGTCCAAAGATGAGAGCAGTACTTCATACACGATCGAACTTGCGCTTGATAAAGTTTAAACATCTGTTCCGGCGTGAAGTACCGTCTCACCTTTGATAGGATCCCTAAGTTTTACTTTATGACAGAGAGAAACCTACTCTTTTTCTGTCTGTTTTCATGATGTTAGGGTCACCTACGTCTATTTTCACATATGTCTAGCCCTTTACCACTACTATCAAAGGGCCACACTTACAATGGAATGAAGCACAACAATTAGTAGTAATATGGTATGAGAGACTGCTGCAAATGAATTAATACCATCGGCTTACGCAACCCCTTTCATTTGGCGAGTACGGATTATAGACTGTTTTGATGTACCGACTTCAAAGTACAGGAAGAGTTTGTAATTATTTTGGTTTAATACTTTAAAGTTGCCTTTTTAATGAGCTAAGCAAAATGAAAAATTAATGATTATTGAAACATTACAGAACATTGTAATCGGTATTTTAAAAAAAATTGGACTCGCACGCATGGAACGATTCGTCGATTTCATTTTTGTAACATGTCATTTATAGTAGGTTTTCCTGTAATTATATAGGTAAAGAACAGTTCTTTACCTATATAATTACAGTAAAACCTACAAGAAGTCTACAGTGTTAAAATAATATGTTTCACTGCATTTTTTTTTTCAAAATATGGGCTCAGTAGTTTTGGAGATAAGCGAGGCGGAATGGTCATTTTTCGTCTAATTTCGTGAATAACTTCAAAACTATTAATATTAAAATTATAAATATATATATATATATATATAAATAATTGAAATCCTCACCATCACAACAAGCTCTTTCATTTGATATCTCACACGGCACAGTTTGAAAATCTTTTATTTCTGAAATTTTTAATTTGTCCCCCAAAAGGGGACCTTGCTCACAATTTATTTAATTTCATAATGTGTCCGTGTTTGGGTAACAGAAGTTCGTATATGTACCAAATTTCAACAGAATGAATCTAGTAGGTTTGGAGAAAATTAGCCGTGACAGAAGTACAGACATCCGAGTGATCCTATTAGGGTTCCATTTCTTACGGACGTTCGGAACCCTAAAAAGTAATCAGCTTCGGAGATAAGAGATTCTTTACGTTACTGGACACTGGAACTCTTGTCTTGTTCCTGTTTCTTTGTTGTCGTTGCGACACAGTATGTCATGCTTCCATTACTACTAAATGTATATCAGCCATCATCTCAGTTTCAACCCTTCTCGGGCATATAACCTTTCATTTCGTCTGTATTTTCCTTGGGTACACAGTTTATGCTTAGCTTTTTCTGGTTCCTCTAACATTGACATATAAAAAACCCAAGATACACGCTTAGCATCTCAAAAACGTCCGCAAAAAACAAGCGCAATATGTATAATTGTGCGCTAGTTTCAAACAGTCTCGCATCGCTCGCCCTACTGCACGGCTTTGTAAAAACAACTTTAAGCGATCCGTGTAAGGTTGAATTTGCAAAAAAAATTGCGCATCACTCGCCATACTGCACTGCTTTGTAAAAACCACTTTAAGCGATCCGTGTAACGTTGAATTTGCAAAAAAAAATTGTTTACTGTATAACTACACACATGACACTTGATACATGTCAGTTTTTGACGACAGTTTCGAGTGTTGCATTATTTTGTTCGAGACTGTGCATCTTGGGTTTTTTATATATCAATGGTTGAGACTGTATGACATATAATCTGACGTTTTCGTGCAGGTGGCGTGAAAATAAATAAACACTCCACCAGCTCAGTCAAAACAATGGAGTTTTGGACAGTGTACAGTGCACTCAGACTAATAATATTACGTGAATCCTGACGGCAGACGTATTAGCGCCATCGGATTATTGGACCCCTTCCATTAGCGGTATTGGGATTTAACAGTCTGTCTGTATGTTGACTTTAAAACAGGTATGGTTATGTTGGTAGCCTTGCTCATGTGTGCAATTGGAATATTTTTTAAGGAAATGTCTAATTTGTGTTAATTGATGTTGTAGCTGGTTATTTCATACAAACTCACAAGGTTTAATGGAAATGAATGAACCGATTTAAATGATACTTGATGTGCATCGTAAAAGGCTAATTATTTTAGAGGCGAATAACAACTTATTAGGCGACTAACTACTTGGTTACAAAAAAAATAACTTGGTAGCGATTAAATATTTTTAGCACAATTACATTATATGAGCTACAAATTGCAAGGATCTATAAAAACTAAATAATGGCTGCTACTATAAGATATGAAATATATTAAACAGGGCCAATGAATTAATAGGTGAGATATTAAAATAATGACTCTGGCGACTAATATTAACAGTTTTACGTACTCCTGTAAGCCACACCGGGCCTCCATTAACTGGTCAAGTTGAGCGGTATTGGGTGCAAGAGCGAGCAAAGCGAGCTCTGGACTTGGGGCACCCCGACTGGGACAGGTTAGATTAGAAAGGGATGGAGGGGTCGAGTGAGCGAGCAAAGCGCCACCATCCCCTTCGTGGTTATGTTTTATAAACCACTCAGAAGTAGGAGCGCGACGCGGGGCTCTGTGTATCGGGCCTAATAGTTAATTTTACAAACACCAAAAAAATCACTGCCAATTTAAATTTAAACAACGCTTACAACTCAAAATAAATCTGCTACTTTATAGTTAAAATGCTACTTCACTGTAGCTGCCAACCTATTATTTTCGCTACCCATTTTAATTATTTTTAAAACCCTAAATCAGATTAGTTTGTCGCCGCGTTAAATACATGCCGTCGTAAAATACCTAGGTCTAATTACAACCCTGCCTATTGTCTTTACCGTAGTCGGGTAAAAAGAAAGAGTTTTTTACACTTCCTATACAAATATTTAAATTGCTTTTATTGTCGCTCTAAACACTTTTTCGAAAAAATCTAAACTAAAGTTTTAGATCTACGTTAGTTACTAGTTTCATTGTAATCGGATAATCATTTTCAATAATATGAATTAGCCAGTTTGCAGAAGAAAACGCTATTAAAGCGCTCAATGTTTATACTATTGCATGAATTCTAGTTCTCTTTTTTTTGGGGCTTTTGACTATACAGATATGCCAACCCCATCGTACCCTGTAACTCTTATCAAACAATATTTCCCTGCAATATTTTCCTTTAATAGGCTAGTTTCCACCATCAATAAATTGCAAATCTATTTTGTCCGTCAGTTAGAGTATTGAAAAATAATGGACACGTATTTTTTGTTTTTGCAAATCAATGAATATTGACAAAGATAAAACGCATCAAAACTCGGGAGAGGGTCTGGTGACGTCACGTCGCTAGTAAAATTGTACTATCGTAGTGACGTCATGTGAGTTTTCAACGTACTGTATCTTCGTCATTTTTGGTTAAAAAAAGAAAAAAATACGTGTCCAATATTTTTTGGATATCTATCTGACGGACTTATTCGTTTTTTTTTTCAGTAAAATACCCTATTCTAATTCTTGTAACTTCACAGATAGACGCGTTGTTGGGGAGTTTGTTGCGCCAAATGTTTGTTCCCAGCTAAAACAAAAAGTGCTGGCACTCCGCCTAATTTGAATATTTCGATTAGAACGATGCTTGACCCAGGAGAAGCGCCTATTCTTGTCATCTATACTTCTATACTATAATCTATACTAATATATAAGCTGAAGAGTTTGTTTGTTTGCTTGAACGCGCTAACCTCAGTGTTAGATAGCCCATTTATCGAGGAAGGCTTTAGGCTTTATGTCATCAGGCTGTAGCGGCATCAATACCGCCACAAGAAAAACCAACGAAGCAAATCTACATCGGATCAAAAAGAACCGCAGCGCCATCTATCCAACTAGCAGCGAACTAAAATCCTGCATCACGCAAGCAGAGTTTACCGTGCGATTTGAACACATACATTAGCCCGAATATCAACTATCGGGCAGTCGCCCACACCGGACACAACAACTGTCTGGTCGGACGATCCTCCCTTTACAACGGAGGTTGCTGAGCAGACATCTAGTGACGGATAAAGTAAAAAAAATAAAAAATAAAAGGAAAGGGATAGTATGACAATGAAAAGTGGATAGGAGGTGAAATAGGTACTTATACCTACATATATTATTGTGAAACCTGGTTAAGCAGGTTTTGGATATATTCCAGTCGGGGGCTGGGTATATGGATATGTGAGAAACCTCTACAAGCTTGAGGCCCCTTTAGAGCCCACTTATCCAAGTTCCACCGTAGTATATTTATAACAGTTTTCAGGAAGACGGCGAACGCACCCATACATATGTACATCTATAGGGGTAACTAAGTGAACTAGAGAAATATTTATGAAGTCACTAGGTTCTAGTCAAAGCCAAGCTACTATGGTAGGCGCCGGATAAACTTGCAATAAAGTACATTGACCTTTCCCTGATATCTCTTCGTAGATACCGGAACAATACATTATGAACAGTTTTTCATAACTAGAGAACGTAAAGGATCACGATTGAAGTCGTTTCTGAACAGCTTTATGTCTTTATTTCTGTTTTTAAAATAAAGGAAGTCAATAATGTATGTGGTTCAATGACCATTATTGCACATTTATGTGGCGCCTATTATATGTGTACTGGAGAAGAACTCTTGGCAGAAATATCTATGGATTTCATGCTTGAGGTTTTTATGATATCTAGTGTACATAGTTACCAAATAAAAATTGAAAAGAAATTAAAATATGCTTGTAAACGGAAGGATTTCTATGTATTTAGTTAGGTACAGACATTGTGCTTGCTGGAAAATCAAAAGTGTACATGGTATGACCCAAAAAAACATTATTTTTTTGAGTGCAGATGTGAATAACACAACAAATTTCTTTGGCTTTCTAACAAAACATAAAGTTTTTAGGGTTCCGTACACAAAGGATAACCAGCGGAACGCTATTACTAAGCCTTCGCTGTCCGTCCGTCTGTCTGTCAGAGGGCTGTATCTCAAGAACTGTAATAGGTGGACAGTTCAAATTTTCACAGATTGTGTATTTCTATTGCCGCTATAACAAAAAAATATTAAAATTAAGGTTTATGGTACGGAACCCTTCGTGTGTTCGACTCGCACTTGGCCGGTTTCTTTGCTATAGTGTGAGTTAGAAGGCCATTGTGCAGAATTAGTAAGAAAATGGTTTAACTATTTCAGTTAGGCGGTCTTGTTAGTTAACCATCGACATGTTTGTACCCAACTTATTAAATATGCTAGGACGCTAGATGGCTAATATAAGTAGGTATCTAATATCTATCTAAATATAAGTACTTATATGATTTAGACGGAATTCTTCCCAAATGACCGCTGAAGCCGGTGAGTCTTTGACCGCAGAACTGGGGGCGAAGTCTGATGACAGCAGCTCGTATCACGAAGTCTGATGACAGTAGCTCGTATCACGAAGTCTGATGACAGCTTCTCGTATCACGAAGTCTGATGACAGCAGCTCGTATCACGAAGTCTGATTACAGAAGCTCGTATCACGAAGTCTGATGACAGCAGCTCGTATCACGAATTCTGATGACAGCAGCTCGTATCACGAAGTCTGATGACAGCAGTTCGTAACACGAAGTTTTGAAGAATCTCAGTGTTATACAACATGTGTTTGTACTGCTTAGGTCGGTACTCGAAATTCTGTGATATTCAGTTTTCATACTTTACAAATGTAATTAATAATTGTGACTGTGTTAACAATTACTGGAAATTCGCACATTATTGTCGAAAGATCTGAGTACTAATTCTACAATTTTTTAAGCGATTTTCGCATTCACATGTTAGACGCAATCTGTCAAAAATATATGGACATTGACGCTTTTTAGGGTTCCGAATATCCGTAAAAAACGGAACCCTTATTGGATCACTCGGGTGTCTGTCCGTCTGTCACAGCCTGTTTTCTCTGGATCGTTAGAACGATTCTGTTGAAATTCGGTATACATATGAACTTCTGTAGCCCATACACGGACGCCTTATGTAAATAAATATTTTTTTGTATGGGGGTAACTTTTGGGGGTCAAACTATAAACTATAAACTATTGAGCCGAATGGTGCTAGCGCATGCGTCATGTTCGTGAACGGGCGCTGTCAGTTGGGACTGGTCATTTCTCAGTTGCCATGGTTTATTTTAAATATTTCTTTGAATTGTTCCTTTTTTCCTGAACGCTTTTATCCTGCTCGTCTTTTACATCGTTCTCACATGTTTGTATAATTTCAACTTGATGTAAACAAAACTTTGTAACAATTTATTATTTTTAAAAGAGTGTCCGTGGAGTTTCTTGCACGTTCTTCTCCATAGAGATCTACGCTTTGGAACGTGCAAATAGCTTCATCTTTTTGGACTGACCGACTAAAACGTTTCTCAAACTGTATCGTGTGACATATCAAAAGAAAGGGCTTACTGTGAGAAATTTAATTATATGTATCATAATATGCTAAACAATTTAAATTGGTTAGGAATCCTTTCCACGCGAGTCCGACTCGCACTTGGCCAGATTTTAATTGCGACTGAGATGTGAATGCGAACATTGTTTAAAAATTAGTAGAATTTGCACTCGGGCAGGCAATAAAATGCAGTGTAGTCCGTTTAGTACGACTTCGCATATAAAAACCAACCATTTTTAGCGACGTAAGTATAGGCATAAGTATGTTTGGTTTTAATATGAGCCACTATGAAATTGTCAGTTCGTTAAGTATGACTTCCGGTTAATACGACGTAATTTCACCGGTCCCTTGCCTGTCGTTATAATCGGATTCTACTGTAAACAATTCTTACTAATCAGTATTTAAACCAAAAATATGGTTTAAATACTGATTAGCGGATTCTATATTCAAATTCTCTTTAGTCAGTTTTATTAATGAATTTGCTAATTAATATTCAAACTAAAAAAGCGTGTCCATTCCGTCAAAATCTCACCGTGTACACTTAACTGGAGTAAGCATGAAGTGAATTATCAGTCCATCTTGTTTGCATCGTTTGACAGCTCACTTCGTGTTCACTTCACTTAAGAGGAAAAGCTGGCGGCGAGACTTTGTATGTAAAAAGTCATAATTCGAGGTTTGGCTCTCGACTGTTTTCTCCTCCAATATTGGACCGATTTGAAAGATATATCACAAATTGAATAAGAACGATATATACTGTGTCCCTATGTTTTATTTTTTGATGATTTATTAACCGTATCAGCACCAGAACTCTCACAAAATGCTCAAAATTGTCCGAGAAATCGCTGTCAACAGAGCCCTAGTGTACAAATTTGGCAACTATAAATAAAAAAAGGAAAACATAGGGACACAGCATATATCCTTCTTATTCAGTTTGTGAAATATCTCTTATATCGGTCCAATATTGAAGGAGAAAATATTCGAGAGCCAAACCTCGAATTATGACTTTTTACATACAAAGTCTCGCCGCCAGCATGTTATCACGGTGAGATGTTCGCAGAATCACGAATCAGCCGGTCGATTCTGTACACATATCGAAGTGAAGGCTTTGGTGAAGTGAAAGCGAAGTGGGCTGTCATTTCATATTCATTATTTGGATTGACCAAAGTCTTCACTTCGACATGTTTACAGAATCGACCGGCTATAAACATGTCGAAGTGAAGGCTCGAGTGAAGTGATCACGGAGTGAGCTGTAATTTAAATTAATTAATCGGATTGACAGCCAGTCGATTCTGTAAACATATCGAAGTGAAGCTTGGGTGAAGTGATCACAAAGTGAGCTATCATTCCATCTTGATTACATTAATTGACACACTTCACCCAAGCCTTCACTTCGACATGTTTCTAGAATCGCACTGCAGCTCACTTCGTGATCACTTCGCCCAAGTCATATTTACAGAATCGTACTGTTGAGTATAAAAAAGTACAATAACCGTCAAAAGTGCTTACTTACATTTTGTTTTTTAAAGCAACTTTTTCACATAGTTATGTACAAATATTTAGTATGCCAATCGCAGAGGCAGTGTTCCTATTAATAATACTTCGCAATAATAAAAAAACCTAACCTATAAGAAATATAAATAAAGCTAGCTGATTAAACTTTTACTATGTCAGCGGCAGATTTTAAATTGGCTTGTGTGATTCAAAGAATGATATTGTGTATTGTTATGTGTACCTACTACTAAATCATTTATTTTTGTTAAAAAGTTTCGCTTTAAGGGCTTAAAACATACAGGTGTCAGGTTGAAAAAAAAAACTCAATCTCGGGTTTTTTATATATTTAGAACAAGAAATGTATAGTTACAACCATTGAGGATATTAAATATCATATTGTAAAAACTATTGTATAAAGTGAAGAATGTGACATTTTTTCCATATTTTTTTATTATAATTAATTCCAATAAATTAATTAATTATAGACACATAAATTACGAGAAAATATTGATTAAGAATTACGTAAAAACAGCCAAGTATCTACTGATGTAAATATATTGGTTATTAATGCTTACTTTTAGGAATGAGTATTCTTTTTTATTCAAAATCTTTCTAATCCGTTATCGTAGAAAGATGGCGTGCAGAATTTTGCAAACGCTCGCTTTTTCAAATTGATACATTATGGAAAAAGTTAGCGGATTTGGAGAACTCTACACAATATCCTTAGAACGATCTTATAAATTATCGGAAACAACATTTATGACTAAGAGCGACACTAAAACTGTTGTGGACACTCAAAATATATTAGCTGTCAAAATTATTATTCAAATTGTTTTGACATTTTCATATATTTTTAAACTTTTTGGACATTCGGAGACACGGCGATGCGTCAACGGGCTAGTGCAATATGATGGTAAGTTTAGACGCACCGCTGAGCCTCGTGTAAGTCGTTTTCCATTTCCCAACTAAAGGCAAGCATAGTTGGAATTTAGAATAATTAAAGTAGATCCAGTTTCAGTGTTTACCTTAATCGCCTATTCTTGTGCAAATAATAATTTCTCACAAAAGCTATAAGGTAGAGGTAATTTATTAAAACGACACAATAATTATTATAGAAATACCTAATTTTTAGGTACGATATCAACTAAATCGGTTAATACCACCAACACATATAGACATCTACCTTCTTAATTTTATAATAATTCATAAAAAGACGAAAATGAAATTTTTAACATTGATTCTTTAAATGTTAATACGGGAAGATCTTAAGTGTTTTTTTAAACTTTTTTTTTGCATTTTATTACTTTTATAAAATACGTATTTGTATCAAAGTGACGTCAGCAAGAACAAGGAAAATGGCTGACCGAATTATTCATAATCTCTTTTTTTATTATAAATATCATTGCTTTCATTGTCTAGTACACCTTAACTTTGAAGTTGGTAAAATACTTATTCAATACTTTATTTTTTGAGATTCTTATCTTACGATGCATTTTTTTCTAAATTATTTCCTAGCCTTATTGAGTCTGTGGGAAGTTGGTTTGATTTTACACGTTAGAAAATTCACAAGAAAGAGATGCTGAAAAGTGTAAGCACTTTCAGATCTAGGGTTATGGGTATATGAGTATTTCCTATCAGTATGCACTAGGATATCACAATCTACTCTGTATGACACCGAGTTCGTTCCCATCGCGTTGAAATTATTGCAAACGATAGTGATGCGACACTACTAACCGGAATAGAATTTATCGATAGTGATCAGAATAAAACTAAACCAGCTACACTGAAATGTGAAATGTACCAATTATAAGACAGCAAGTTCTACTACTGAATGTGAATACGAAATGGGAACCAACTGTGATCATGCAGCTTAAGAGGAATCAACACCGAAAACGAATACTAATAAATAGACAGTGAAATTGATATTACATGATATTACTTTTTATTTTAAATTCGAAACTATGGGTTATTAATATTTTTTTATTCATAATTCGCTTACCCGAAGCAGGACCGATCCTTTGATGTTTATTTACATATTTATTGCAATCTGTTTTTTTACCCGACGGCGTATTGTCAAGCTAATTTCATTCTAATATGTTTGTAAATAAAGCTTTTTATCCTACGTCAGGTCGATTTTATTTTACCACTCGCTCCGGTTTTTCACTGTCTATAACGATTATTCAGGGATAAAAACACATAGGGCTATTTTAATCAGAATCGTCAATTAAATTAGTTGAAAGGAATTTTATTCGAAACAAATCGTACAACACTATGTGTTCGAAATATTTGTGACGATGATCATGCGTATAGGGAAGCAATAGGCTGCTAGAGTTAGCTGTATTTATAAAATTATCGATAGACATTAAACTATTAAGCTATACCACTAGAGAAACGGATCCAAAATACAAGGAAGTACAAGGTGAGCAAATGTAGTATTAGATATTATTAATAATTTTATAACCATACAGCTGTAGCAGCATACAAGTATCGTTAGGTGTTGTGCATCGCGTTTTGTATTCTCACTAGCAATTTTGACATTTATGAAGTAATAGTAACACATTTAGTCGATGTCTCGAGTTTTCTACGACGTGAAAAATATTTCAATCGTTATTCGGAGTTATCGATTGGGCAGCTGTGTCCCAACACTAGACGCGGCGTTCATTATTAAATTGAGCATATCGTTTGGGCGCGTCGAATATCAGGACACAGGTAGGTGTTTACACTGAAATATTTTTACGTGCAGAAATATAAAACTTACGTATTTATTTACTATGGAAGATCATTCTTCATTTGTGACCTAACTATCGGAATCGCGTACATCTCGGCCACAGTGATAATTATTTGTGCTAGCGTCCGAGTTTAAGGCCATTCCACTCTACACGATAAGCTGTATAGAAAAACTCTATATGCTTTTATTCCCATCTCACTATTTTCTATCATAATTTCACACTGGACAGTCAAACAGTTCACGCAGTTTGGAGTATTATTTTCAATTGATTTACTTATTAAATATGGGCATTAATATGTTTTTTGTACGCGTGATTGCATGATTCGAATCACAGAACAGAGAGGAATCAGGCTACGGGCTAGCAACCTATATCTTATGTACTATCGCAATCTTTATATTAAACACTTTATTGCTGTATGTAGCCGCAAGCGGCGTCAGTGAAAACGCTCACACCGCTCAAAGCTCAAATCCCTTAGGGACTGATCATCTTGATACATACATTCCTTATATTATAAAAGGTGTTCAATGATTCACAGGAGAGAATTGAGTATGGCACGTTGGAATCCATCCACGCTAGGCAAAGCTCATGCTTCAACTGGGAAATTATGAGCATCGACACAATAGGAAACGAGAAGGAAATGATGTGTGCCGACCAGTCTGTGGCGCATGAAATAAACTTCCCATTAGTTCTCTGTTCTGTGATTTAACTTACGTTAATATTTTATTTATTAAATTACGATCAATCGTCACGTGTCTCTTTAACTTTATTTTTGCTAATTTCACAGCCTCATTGTCAATTAGCCTATGCGTATTAGAGTATTGTTTCTGTGTTGCCAATTAATTACGATTTTTTAATATTTTTAATAATATTATTATTTTTTAATTTCATAAAAATGCATCAAAACACCTTTCAAAAAGTAGCCGTTATGCTATTGATCAGATTATCCCTTGACACTTAGTGGGGTTAGTTACTTAGCATCGACGTTTTTATCCACAACCTATTAACCATAGCTTTGTAGACAACTTCGATGACTCAAGTTTTAATTACTATATTTTTTATTTTAGTAAAATAATGGCCACAATGCTGACTCAGTCGATTTATTGTACTTCTATCGGTCCGTGACGATTTTTCATAAAATAGGTTTTTTGGATTGCTCTAGCGTTACCTAGCAAGGTTTTTAATTTTTTTTTTCATTTATAACACAGGACCCGTGACCAAAATTTTGTTGTATTTCTATTATAGCAATTAAAACACGAGTCATACTGAATTAGTAGAACGTTTTGCGAGTCTGCCGCTTACATCTATGAAGATATGAATTACAGTATATTTTAAAATACATATAAAAATATTAAGTTAATTATGGTGTAGTTATACCCGTGTTGTCTGTTATAAAATTCACAATAATTTTATTGCTTCTCGCGTTACGTACTACGGGCATGGCCCTCTAAGCTATTGAGCACTATTTTTAATTATTATTATTTTTTATAATTATTACCGAAAGAAGAGGGGCGCACAAAACATTCTACTAACTAGTCACGTAACACCTAACCGAACTCCTAACGAACAATTTCACTCCAAAATATCATTTTTGCATTTTTATCATTCTGCAATCTCATTATTTCTTATTTATTATCTAAAAAGTCGATGAAATTTCAGTAAAATACTTTGGTGTTTTATGTTTCGATTCAATACGACGTATTAAGCTTTATTTTACGCAAATATTTGAGAAAAAAACTTTAGGAAGGACTCGTAAAATTGTGTAATTCAACCGAATGATGACATTTTTTACCAAACAAAGTTAGCACATCCAAGCTCCCGACCTAGATTAATTGCCCGATATATTTCCCTAATAAATAAATCAATTTAGGTTAACCTTATCGAATTCTCGAAAAAAACATAATTTTTTATCGACGCTAATAAATAAACTGGTAACTAACACTTTTGTGTTCACCTGTACCATTCATGACTAGAGACGAGACTATTCGACGATATATCGACATCGATAAAAACTAATATTTAGGAATATAATAATTATAAATTATACATTAAATAAGTTAAATGCACACTAAGTTTACACATAAAATACAATTAATTGCACATACACTAAATTAATGACGGTAAATCTAAGATGAAAAAATCTATGACAAAAATATCGTTAAGATTATTATTATCAACATTGATCATTAACTTCAACTATTCAAAATATCAAATATTTTTTATTACAATTTAATAATGATTCCTTTCGGAATAATATGACTAGAATAGTTGAAATTTTCATGCTGAATGAAAACAACACAAAACACAACAACTATTTTTAACCTAAGAGACCACTACATAGTATAGGTAATAAGTAGTAGCAAATATTGTGCTTCACACGCCGACCATTCAAATACTCATTTCTTAGACAACCTTTAAAACTAAATCAAACAAAAACAGCATTTAAAAACGTCACTTCGAGATGACAGCTGTCAATGATGACAGGTGAAGTGACGTCTAAAAATGCCTAGGTAACTCACGAAATTTCTCTAAATTAATAAGAGTACTCCTAATAAAAGTATTAAGACTAAAAAATGGAATGTCAAAGCATTATTAAGCTGTATCGAAATCAAGCAATTTTTTTTTGTAGATTTTATGTTATTAAATTAATGGAAAAAATTAGTGAATCAATTCGCGCGTATTGAGTGCGGATAAACAAATAGTTTACAATAAATAGTACCTAAACCAGTGGCACGAACCCCACAGTACATGTTGATACTATGTCAATCAACGCCTCTTCGAGTCATTTTTGACCTTTTTTAATAATATTTTTTATTAAATTACTGGCTATTAGTTATTGCACGTTTTACATTTATAATAAATATATAAATACTTGTAAATTTTTATCTCCTTCTTTTGGTATGTAATGAGTAGATACCTATTTATTTTAATATTTGAAATGTTACAAAACTGTTTTTTACATAATATTAAGTATATATTTTTTTACAAAAATCGTAGGGTCGTTAGGACGGCACGATATTTAAAATATCTATTCAAGTTCGATGTTTCACAGTAGGTCTTTGTCGGGTATAGTTTTATGAATTATAGTTCCTAGTGGTACGTGTTCAGACGCGGCATACAGATTAGTTATTCATTTATTATTTTAAATTAAACAACTTTTTTTTTCTATTTACAAATTTCGATTTAGACTAAGACAATTAAAGCCTAGGTCGAATAGACGCAGGGCCGCATCCATACATTATTATATAGCAGGTACCGATCATATGTTTAGACATCGATTTAATTATTTTTGGAACGATATCGTTAGACTAGAGTATGCACCATTGTTCCGCGAACGGACTCGTCTCCCGCGAGGGGTGTAGGGGGTGGGTTGTGGTCGCGCACCCCCCCGCCCCGCCCCGCGCTCGCCTGTGCGCGCTCCCCAGAAATGGCTCGATCGATTTTCCCGTGTCCGAGTCCCGCGACTCGGGACATCCGTCTACTCCGACGACGCGGCATCGCCCGGTGCTAGCGTGACACCACATCGAAAATGTATCTCAAAAAATTTTCTAATTCTAAGCACTGCCTCGCGACCTCGCGACCTCCGACAGTCTCATCCACCCGTTCTTTTGATCTTTAAAATTTTATCAAAACCTATCACAGTTTTTGATTAGTTTTTTTTCATCCTTAATTTTAATATATGATTAAAATACACGTATAGATAATATATATTTTTTTCTTTCCAATCTTTAACAATATAACACTATTTGACTTCGATTGTGGCCGTCGTGCGGCGAGCGACGCGCGGTCTGTCTGTTCGTCTGTCTCGACTTAACTCGTAAATACGTACGTTAATGTAATTATTACGATATGATCGCATAAAAAATTGGAGCATAGCATTTAGGCTATTATTGCTAAGATTATTTTTATTTATTCGAAAACTATTTTCTCGATTAAACCACAACCTTTCATAAGCGAAGTTTAAATATTATTATTTTGTTATTGACTATTACCAATATGTATGTTCGGTGTTCCGGCCAGGTGTCCACATCTCATGTGGGCGAGCTTATAATATTATTGCGTGTTTGTGGTGGCCCTTAATTCAGCGCCATCTTATCCGGACTTGCGCAGAGCGGCCCCGCCTCGGCGCCATTTTGATTTCCTCAACACTTAACCCAATTTTTGCGGCCGACTGTACCCGGCGCTGAACAAAGGGTTACCACACATTACAGTCAAAAACATTTCTCTAGTTTACAATTACAAAAGCGCCGCCCGGCGACCGACTGCGGCGCGCTCGGGAAGACAGTCTGTAGTCAGGTCAGGTAGGGTGTCCTACGTCTATGTCACATAGACTCATGCTTATCAAGTATTTGGCATTTATACGTCACCGTTAAAGTCTGAAGTCCATCACTTTCGCGCACGGTGAAAACGTAATATTTTACATATACGTATATAACTCGACAAAATACTAAATTTTCACTGAAAGGTGACAAGCCTGTGTCCACATAGCGGAGTGTCGTACGGCCGGTGGGCGCCGAGTGTGTGTATGAGTATGTATGGGTGCGTCCTGCTGTGCCGTCCTAGCGTCCGGCTAGGCCGAGGGGGCGGCCCCCTTAGATGGTCTTGATCTTATTAGTCTTGAAGCTGACCTGCAGCACGCGGTTGCCGAGCGTGTAGCCGTTGAGCGACTGGATGGCCACCACGGCCTCATCGTAGTTGGTCATCGTGATGAACCCGTAGCCCTTGCACTTGTTGGTCTGCAGGTCGCGGATCACCTTCACGCTCTGCACGGCGCCGAAGGGCCCGAACAGCTGCCACAGCACGTTCTCCTCGGTCTCGGGCGCCAGGTTGTACACGAAGATGCACCACTCGGAACCCACCGCCCCGGGCAGCACGCCGCCCAGCAGCTCGCCCGCCAGCGGGCTGTAGCGTTGCAGGCCCTTGTTGATGGCTAGGAGGGACTTGCCTGAGCTGAAGCGGCCGAGCGGCGCTGGGAAGCGCAGCGCGGCCGGCAGGTACGCCGCCAGAGGCGCCAGCGCCTTGCCGTTGTTGCTGGGATTGTTTGCGAACTTCACCGTGATGGGCTCCGTGGCGCCCTTGGGCACCGTCCCGTTCAGCTCCTGGATGGCGCGCTCCGCCTCCACGCGCTGGTCGAAGCGGATGAAGCCGACGCCTTTGGACAGTCCCTGCTCGCCGCCGGTGAACGGCCGGCCGCCGGAGTTCTCGCACAAAATCCGCGACGTGATGATCCTGCCGTACGGGCTGAACAGACGCTCGAGCTCGGCTTGTGTCATAGTCTTGGGTAGTCCGGAGACGTACAGGTTGGCGCCTTTGATGGCCTCGCTGCTGGGGCGCGCGTACGACACCTTGATCGTCTTGTTCTGCAGGCGCAGGCCGTTGAGCGTGGCGATGGCCTTCTCCGCGTCCTCGGGGCGGTGGTAGTTGACGAAGGCGTAGCCCAGGCTCTGGCCGCCGCCGTGCAGTGCGTGGTTGAGCGCGTCGGGGAATGCCGCGCCCTTGTTGCGGATGAGCTTGCACGACTCCACCTCGCCGATGCTGGAGAACAGGCTGCGGATCTCCTCCTGCGTCATGGACTGCGGCAGGTAGTTGATGATCAGGTTCGTCTTGGAC
This sequence comes from Lacanobia wlatinum, assembly GCA_947578705.1. Lineage (NCBI taxonomy): Eukaryota > Metazoa > Arthropoda > Insecta > Lepidoptera > Noctuidae > Lacanobia > Lacanobia wlatinum. Next base: position 21,177,704 of record OX388046.1, read on the forward strand.
TCCTCGCCACCACCGTTTTGCTGTTCACCATCGCCTTTCGACATGGTGGCGGCTTAAATCATAAACGGAAAGAACGAAAGAGGAACGAAAAAACGCGATAAAAATAAAGTGCACGTCCGTCGGGGTAGCGCGCGCGAACGGTATTGAGGGGTAGCGCCGAGTGCCGCGCGCAGGCCGCCCGCTATCGACCCGCCTTACATAACTGGGTTCGTTCACCCTCCCGTTGGTATAGTGTCCGAAAAAACCAGATCTACCCCGGGCGCATCGATCGCGCCCGGGACCCCGGCCCCGACGTAACTGGGTTCCGTGAGGGGACAACGAACGGCTATGTACTGACGCTGGAAATTAGGTGGAAATACGCGAGGATTTATGATTGTGTCGACGTTACATTACAACATTTCTATTACGTGTTATTACGGTGATGAAAGGATCGTAATTTGTCAGCGATTGAGTTCGGTTGCCAACAAAACGGCCCCGACAGTCTATTGCAAAATAATCGGCACTTCCTAAACATTGCGTCTAAATTTTATCCTAACAATTACCTCTCAAAATCCCAACAAAGATTATCAAATACTACCCAATTTTTCTTCTTTCCCCAAACTTTCACATCAAATCTATTTTTAAGTTCTCGAAAACAATTCTTTGTTTCTTCAAACAGAATGGGTTATTAATAAATGATTCGTTGCTGGGAAATGCCGGTAGGAATAATTTCCCTTATTAAACTTTCCTGGAAGGGGGTGGAAGGGTTGTTTCGTGGTAATGGGCAGGTGTAGTGACCTGTTATGGGGTTGTTGCATTGTTCCATGTGTTGTTACTGTTACGGTAATATTTTGATGGGGTGAGCTTTCTGTCGACGTCATAAGGGCGATAATTGTGACGCACGTTGGGATAGGTTTTGTATTTTGAGTCGAGTTGCCTGTTTCTTTGTTTCGTTTTGTAAAGCGTTTGTGATTGGGGAATGGTAGGTAATTTCGTTATTGTTATGTTATTTTTGTTTATTGTTTTATTTTTTAAATTTTGGATTAAAAATTAGTAAGACTGAAACTAATTTATTACAAACAAAAGGAACCTGATAGACAATCTGAGAAGAACTCGTGGTTAAATGATAACAGCCGCACAGCTTTCATACGGGTTAAGCAACGCTTCCTGAGGTCGTTCTGTGGATGGATAATCATCCACTACGTACCGAGAATACTCTTCCTCATTAATTTGTTTTGTTTCTAAAATACAAAAAACTCATAAAAAATATTATCAACTACGTCATAATTTACTATGTCACATATGGTCGTAAAATATTTCAACCCGGAACAAATTTTATAGCCCATATAAATTAATTTTAAGTAACGGTAATTAAACACGCGATCACGCGCTAAATAAACCTCATAATTCAAAGTTACTAAAAGTGCCTTTAAGAGTCTTTTTTAATCTGCAATCAATTTCTTTAGTAGTAGGAAGTCACAATTCTAAGCTTATATAAGCAAATTTCGCATTCGCATATCTGTCGCATTCTGTCAAAAACACAAAAAATAGTTGTTTGGAAATAGTACAATTAACCAAACTGTGTTTTAGTACTTTTAGTTATATAAAAGATGGCTTCTAACTCAATCCTGGGCTACTGAGGATCAGTGGTCTTTTGTTTGTGTGACTAGCGTTTTTCTAAGTTCCAATCTAAGGATGCATTCAAATTTGTGTTTTTGTGTGTGTGTTTGTTTGTGTTGTTGTTTGTTTCAGTTTGTTTGTGTTTTGTTGTGTGTGTGTGTGTGTTTGTTTGTTTGTTGTGTTTGTGAATATTTGTTTGGATTAACAAAGCAGCGTTGCTGCCGCACGGCACTTTGGGACAAATTTGAAGGCGCCCTTTCCGATTGCAGCAGACTAGTACCACTTAACATGGAGTAACTGCTTAACTAATAGACAATTATCGTAGTTTTAACAACTTAAAAAGCGCTTGTATTTACATCTCTTGCAAGCTGTCAAAACATCTCTAATTTCCCTACATTTTAACAAGTTTTTGACATGATTAAGAAAGAAAGAAAAAGCGTTTATTTGCGCTAAGCATGACGCATACAAAAAAAAATAAAAATTAAATAAAACAAAATTACAATTTTATAACAATTGGGAAGATATGCGTCACTTTTACGCAAAACGGCTATCGCTCAGCATAATGCTGGGACTCGTGTGCGAGACAGAGCCACAGCTCTGGTTTTCAGCGACAGCCAGCGTTGAGTATGACGTCAATCGGAGCAGCATAAAAAGTAATTAAAACGGGACAAATAAACAGAAAAATAAATAAATAAGGATAAAATGTAATAAATAAGACGGTGAGGAGATAGCAACAGACTGTTGTGCAGACGGTGGAATGTGGCCGACCAATAGTGGCGCGCACAACTCTAAAAAATTGCTATGTTATCTGTGCGCACCAAAGACAACAAAAACTAAAATCCATGCAATGTGGTTGCCAAACGAAGGAATGCGTCTTGACATTATTATGCAATAAAGTTGAGTGATTGACACTGAGATTACAATTGTGACTTGAATTGGAACGTTTTTCGAGAAAGTTCGAGACTGCCATCTCTGGGCGAATTCTACTTATCTTTAAGCATCGTTTGCATTCGCATATTAGTCGCAATCTGTCAAAAACACCTCTAACCTATATTTTTAACCCCCGACGCAAAAACGACGGGGTGTTATAAGTTCGACGTGTCTCTCTGTGTGTGTGTCTGTCTGTGGCATCGTAGCTCCCAACGGATGAACCGATTTTGATTTTGTTTTTGTATTTTTTTTTTTAATGAAAAGTGAATTAGTCGGGAGTGTTCTTAGCTATGTTTGATGAAAATCGGTCCAAGATGGTCGCCGCCACAATAAAGCGTATTACATATTTTTTAACAACTCCCTCAAAATGGGTATCAAATTAAAGGACTTAACTAGTAGAATACACACTATGATAAATTTCAAATCCAATTTGGCCGCCACCACAAAATCGTTTTTTTTTTTTTTTCACAACTCCTTTAATATGGGTATCAAAATAATGAAAGAGCTTCTTGACTAGTAGAATAATGTACACATATTAAAAGGAAATAAAAAATATTAACTACCGAAATGATAACTAAGTTTAAAAAGCATGAAACAAAAATTAAATTAAAAATTTAAAAACCCTCGACAACTATATTATAACTTTTTAAAGTACTTTACTTTAAAAAGTTATAAATAATATCTATTGATCCTTTTAGTTTAATATAGGTACGATTCTTTGGGCTAAGCGTCATCGCGTCGGGAGATCGCTAATAATGCTTATACTTAGTAAATACAAAAGATTTGCGGTCGCCCGAGGCGAAAACGCTTGGCCCAAAGAATCGTACCAATATTAAACTAAAAGAATCAATAGAAATTATCTTTTACTTTTTAAAGTTCTTTTTGTCGGTTATTTATTTTTATTTTTAGCCTATTCCGTCCCACTGCAGGGGATAGGCCTCTTTTTCCTCCTTCCATTCTCTCAGTTACTTAATAATTAGTAGAGTAGGTCTAAAGAAAGAAAATTAAAAAAAAAGAAAATTTCCCAATTCGTAGCACTCGCGGCTACGTGGCTGCTACGAGGCTACGCTGCCTGCTACGCCGTAGCGCTTTCCCGGCCTTCGTAGGCTCGCTACCAAGGTTACAATCATGGTAACAATGTAGTGTTTTACATTGTTGTCGGTTTTCAGTTTTATTTATATTGTATTTTTCTTTTATATTACTTTAATATGAAACGGCTATAGGCTAATTACTTTAGCTTTAGCAATCGTTTAACGTCATTCGTTTTTCTAGTAGTCAATCTATAAATTATGTAATATTCCATGACTGGGAGGTTTTATTATGTATAAAAACATAAATATACAAGGTAAGTAACCTTGTATATTTTGTAAATAATATTTTATAGTCGTTGGAAAAGGCAAGTGGTGTGATTTTGTGTGGAGTTTTCTATTGAAATAAAACTAAGTATTCATGACATTGACATGAGATTTGATTTGCAACGAACACACACACATACCACACACATCTGTTAAACTTAAATAAATTAAAGAAATTAGATTGTAAAATTAAAATTAGATTATAGAATGAGAAATATATCGATAGAAAGTTATCTTAATATTGTAATTCTTCTGCAGCGACATTAAAACCACTAATACGATGCATTTATGTTAGATTAATAGGATGAATGTATTAACTGGCGACAATTAAGGATTTATTTATTTACTAGCTGTTGCCCGCGACTTCGTTCGCGAGTAAGACGGAAAGTAAAATGTTGTCGCTAGATAAGATTTCTAAAATAAGATATATACGAACAATCAATATCTAACATTTCTTGACTCCTCTTAGATTTAGAAATTTGGAAGATTATTATGCAGGGCACTGGCTGTTTTACCTCTTCTGTTCCAAATGCCGACCAGCCATAGTAATATTTTGTAATGAGAAATGTTTTCATGATAACGCTTCTGTAAGCATGATGTTAAAGTATGTTGTTAGGGTTGTTAACACGTTGCGGAATTTGTTCGAAAGAGTCATCGCATCCCTGCAACGCAAAGGGTATTAGAAGGAACACGGATGGGTTTTAGTCAGTGAGAGTCTGACTCTCCCTTCTGCTCCGCCTAGAGCGAGAGGAGTCATTTGATGATTTCTCATCCTTAAAACTTTTTTACAATAACCGACTTCCAAAAACAATACACTACAAAGTATAAAATAACTTTAATTTCGGATTTCGGTGTTTTTGGTTATTTCGTTGTTTGACACCGACTTCCGAAATTAAAGTTATTTTATGCTTTTTTATATTTTGTAAATAATATTTTATAGTCGTTGAAAAAGGCAAGTGGTGTGATTTTGTGTGGAGTTTTCTTTTGAAATAAACCTAAGTATTCATGACATTGACATGAGATTTGATTTGCAACGAACACACACACACATACCACACACATCTGTAAAACTTAAAGAAATTAGAATGTAAATTTAAAATTAGATTATAGAATGAGAAATATATCGATAGAAAGTTATCTTAACATTGTAAGTCTACTGCAGCGACATCCAAACCATTGTATCGTATTTTACTATGTGAGTCCTCCTGCGGCTGAACACTGTTTCCCAAAATACAAGCTCAAGCTTAGTTTGGGAATCAGTAGCAGTACCTTTTGTGCAATACACTAATACGATGCATTTATGTTAGATTAATAAGATGAATGTATTAACTGGCGACAGTAAAGAATTTCACCGTGTGGTGTCGGCCGGTGCCATAGGGTGCCGTAAAAGAATAATACCATCCCATCACTTCCCGTGGGTGTCGTAAGAGGCGACTAAGGGACTCACCAGAGAATGGGCAGCAGCGTTCTCAGTAAAACGCAACACCACACACTGCGATCGCCAACCCGCCTGCCAAGCGTGGCGATTATGGCAAACCCCACCTTTTGGTGGAGGCCTATGTCCAGCAGTGGACGTCTTTCGGCTGATATGATGATGATGATGAATAAAGAATTTATTTATTTATAATTACTCCCAAAAACAAAAGAAGAGCGATTAACTCTTTGACGTACTATGATATGAACTCAGACTAATTTAAATATTATTTGATTGCACCTAAATTCTGAATTATCCCTGTACCATTTGAAATCATTTTTAGGGTTTCGTAACCGAAGGGTAACCAAACGAAACCTATTGCTTAGCTTACGCTGTGCGTCCGTCCGTCTGTCTGTCAGCGAGCTGTACCTCAAGAACCGTAATAGGTAGACAGTTGGAAGTTTCACAGAGTGTGTATATCTATTGGCGCTATAACAAATATAATAAAAACTGGCCAAGTGCGAGTCGAACTCGCGTGCAAAGGGTTCCGAACGAAGTTCGTTTTTTTAAAGTGTTATTTAAACACTATAAACTTCTTATAGGTTTTCCTGTAATCTATAGGTAAAGATCTATTATCTCCGTTTTTTTTTTAATTTTAGGCTCAGCATTTTCGGGGATAAGGGGGGAATGTTCATTTTTCGTCTAATTTCTTGAGTAACTTCAAAACTATTTATTTTAAAATTATGAAAAAAATATATTTAAAACCCTTACAGTAAGCCCTTTTACTTGATATGTCACACAATATTGTTCAAAAAAGTTTTTTTTTTAATTTTCTAGTTTGACCCCAAAAGTGAACCCCATACTAAAAATTTAATGATTTACGTAACGTGATCGTGTTTAAGTCACAGAAGTTCATATTTATAACAAATTTCAACAGAATCGGTTCAGTGGATCCGGAGAAAACTGGCTGTGACAGACGGACAGACAAACGGATACCCGAGTGATCCTATAAGGGTTCCGTTTTTTGTTCGGAACCCTAAAAAATAATTTAATTATATATTCAAAGGGACATACAAGAAACGTGTTCTATTTCGGTTTGTGGTACGGAATACTTCGTGTAAGAGTCGAACTCGCACTTTTTTTAGTTTCTTTAGCAAGAAGACAATCATCATGGCTAAGACATTGAACTCTTCATAAATGAAGTCGGTTAATAATAACACAGTCAATAACCCTATGTCCTCCAAACAGATTATGTTATGACGCATGACATAAATTTATGAACAAAGCGATGTCCGCGCCGCTTTGTCTGCCGAGCCCGCAGTTATTATTGCATTAATTAAGTTAGCCTATGTACTTACCACACATATAAAGTTTAAATAAGTTTGAGGTTCTAGCGATCGGGGTCTGTCGACTGTCCACGTGAACTGAGGGCTGGTCTTTTGTGCGGCCAAATAATCAGCATTGCCATTCGACGTGGTAATGCTGCTGTACGTCTACCATGAGTTTTGTCAAACTATACTCGCTAGCGACTGTAGTTAAAAAACTGTATTTAAACTGCTTAAAAAGATGTTTCTAATTTATTTGTTTAAGTTGTTAACTAACAAGCAAGCAAGTTGCAAGTAAAACTTTAGTTAAGCACTAAAAAAAACTTTTTTACAAAAAAATGTAACCGACTTCCAAAACAAAACACTACAAAGTATAAAATAACTATAATTTCGGAAGTCGGTGCTTTTGGTTATTTCGTTTTTTGACACCGACTTCCGAAATTATAGTTATTTTATACTTTGTAGTGTTTTGTTTTGGAAGTCGGTTACACTTTTTTTAAAAAAAGTTTTTTATTTTTCACTTTTTAGTGGTACCTGCGTACCCATTCACAGCATACCGGCGTGATGTTATGTTATGAAAATAAAACTTACTAAATGCTTTCGGTGTAAAGGTCTCGTCAATACGAATGAAATAAGCCCAAACACTTGGTAGTTTCTACATAACGATGTGGAGTTCCCTTGACTCTCTGTCGTCTCCATCATCAGGTCTGATCCAAACCTTCATTATTTTGTAGTATCACCCGATATATACACGAATATCAAGTTTTTACCAGATGCGTGCCTACAATTTTCGAGAGTTGCCCTCGATTTCTCAGGGTTTCAATCATCAGATCCTGACGTGGTGGCAATGGGACCACACGGGAAGTACCAGCTTTCAAATAAAAAAAGAATCATGAAAATCGGTTCACCCAGTCGGTTAATTATGAGGTAAAAAACATTTAAAAAAAATACAGTCGAATTGATAACCTCCTCCTTTTTTTGAATTCGGTTAAAAAATAAATCAGAACCTTGTTTTTTTAAAGTTTTCATACATTTTTTTAACTACAGTCGCTAGCGAGTATAGATTGATAAAACTCGTGGTAGACGTACTGTGCACTTTTCCCGTTGACAGCAATGTGGACGAATTTTTCGATGCTTCATGAGTTCTTCGCCTTCCCTTTTAATCCCGCTTGCATATTTAGCTTGTATATACTATTTAAATCTATACTAATATATAAAACTGAAGAGTTTGTTTGTTTGTTTGCTTGAACGCGCTAATCTCAGGAACTACTGGTCCGGTTTGAAAAAATATTTCAGTGTTAGATAGCCCATTTATCGAGGAAGGCTATAGGCTATATATCATCGCTAAGACTAATAGGAGTGGAGCAGTAATGAAAATTGTGACGCAGACGAAGTTGCGCGGGTCAGCTAGTCAGTAAATAAAATAAATGACTGTGAGAGGTATTTGAGGCTAGATATAACAGCGGCAAGGTTCTATCTTCCAGGTTAAGCAACGGTTGCCGAGCTCAGTCTGTAAACGGGTGACCATTTTAACACACCAAGGCTCTCTTATACCTCAGACAGTACGTTAAGCTCTAGTCACAGGTAGTCAGAAGCCAGATATTTTATATTTTATATATATATATTTTTTTTTTAAGTAGGTAGGTAATCTGGCAAATTCTTTAGTTTATGAATAGTAATTGCCACCGTACATTCTGCCTTTTCTTTCTTTTTATTTGTTTTCATTTAATTATTTCTATTTTCTAATGTTATGTAACTGTGCTTGTGTGTTGTGTTTCTTTCTTTGTTCCAAATAAATGTTTTATCTATCTATCTATCTATCTATCAGATAACTTTATTTTTACTATTGATAAGCACGCGTTTGACCACTATCTCACCTGATGGTAAGCGATGATATGGTCGAAAATAGAGCACGCTTGCCTAGAAGTGACCTGGTAAATCTAGCCTCTTGTACTGTTATGACGTATGACAGCATTTACTGAACAAAGCAATATCCGCGCCGCTATGTCTGGCGGGCCGCAGTTATATTGAAAATGACTGCCTCGGACATTGCCCGGTTAATAAGTGGGGTTTCCCAGGAAAGCATTTCTTTTAAATGAATAAAAACTTTCCTACAGACATGGTCTGATGATAGATTACTGTCTGATACAGTAATCTACACTAATCTACATCTACACTAATATTGTAAAAGGGAAAGATTTGTTTGTTTGTTTGAATTGAATAGGCTCCGAAACTACTGGACCGATTTGAAAAATTCTTTCACCGTTAGAATCCTACGTTATCCTTGATGAATATAGGCTATAGAGTATTTTCAAAAAGGGATCCGTATGAAAACTTGGATAATGTAACCCAAGCTGTGAAAAAGTACCAAAAAATACCTTATATAGCGTACGCTGCGGAAACTATTGACGATAGAGCAAAGTATGTACTACAGTTTTATAGAGAACATCAATATCTATAAAAAAGTTCGCGAGGGTATATATCTAACTATTATGGTTAAATCACAATAACCGCTTTTTCGCAAATTTTTCGAACAAAACCCGGTTGGAATGGAATAGTGGTGATTTTGGTATCATGATATTAATCTTTATCCATTTAAATGATTTGGTAATTTAGGTTGGTTACGTATACGTAAATTACACTTTAAATTATGCAACCGGACCTTTCGTTTAAAAGTTTCGACAGGTATAAAAATACTCTAAGAAAAATGTCGTGCATTGAGCGAACAGTCCTACGTTTAGTCTATTAATAGGTCATTTACACGTTAGCCTTTACAGAGGGAGGACAAGGAGATGAAGTTCATGGAGTACCTGCTAAACCCGCGCGAACGAAGTTGCGGGCGAAGTGCTAGTCACAGGTAGTCAGGTAAATTCGGGGCAGTGCACATTTTTCTTCCTTGGAATTCGTGTCGTTAATAGAACATAGATCACGAAAATCACATTATTCTGTGTAATACCGAATGGAATTTGATTAGTATTAGCTTTCTGATATCATAATGATTATAATCGCTATTTCCAATAGAACACAGGATTGATTTAAAAAAAAATGAAAAACTGGCCAAGTGCGAGTCGGACTCGCGTGCAAAGGGTTTCGAACGAAACTATTTTTTTTACGTGTTATTTTAACACTATAGACTTTTTATAGATTCTCCTGTAATCTATAGATAAAGATCTATTATTTCCATTTTTTTTTACAAAATTTTAGGCTCAGCAGTTTCGGAGATAAGGGAATGGTAATTTTTCGTCTAATTTCAACCTTCAAATCATTGACTTTAAAATTATGAAAAAAAGCCTTTTCATTTCATATGTCACACGATATTGTTCAAAAATTGTAATTTTAATTTTCTAGTTTGACCCCCAAAGGGACCCCTATACTAAAAATTTAATGATTTACGTAACTTGTCCGGGTTTGGGTCACAGAAGTCCATATGTATACCAAATTTCAACAGAATCGGTCCAGTGGATCCGGAGAAAAATGGCTGTGACAGACGGACAGACACAGACAGACAGAAGACACCTGAGTGATCCTATAAGGGTTCCGTTTTTTGTTCGGAACCCTAATTACTCATGCAATTTGAATGTAATATTTATGACTAATGCCACTAGTTTATATTTAGGATAGAATAGAATACTCTTTATTACGTACACCACCACCACCACATAGGGCATCACATTATAATGGGCGGCCTTATCGCTAAAAGCGATCGTTTCAAGACAACCTTTGGATGGATTTTAAAGAGAAAAGGAAAGCCAGTACTGTAGGTAGTCTTTGGTGTTCTATTAAATACAATAAATACGAAGTAGTTAATTATCATATTATATACATTTCTTCCGTAACTGACTGACTGAGTGAGTGAGTGACGGACAGACATTGCACAGCCGAAACTACTGGTCGTAGAAAGCTGAAACTTGTCATAAAATGAATGTTTTGAAATATTTGTATAAAACATAATTAGAAGCTTGCTAGCAATCTTTTCCATAAACAGATACAGCTCAACATTACATATTTACTCTATTTCCTGCTCTATTTAAGCTTTTATCACATGCTTTAATTTTCTTCTGCTTATACCGCTAATTACACGTCGTAATGATACAAGAAAACACATGTAGAACCAGCAAAGTTGTTTGAGAATTCTCCGCGAACCTAACGAGCAGCTACAACATAAAGCGGAGCCAATGAGACGACGCTAGCTAGGGACTTGGAAAACTTTTAACTAGTTTGATAGTTTCGAAGAGAAGGAATGAAGGTCTTCTGACTTCTATGAATTCTGTGTATAATGTTTAATTATATATGCACAGCTCTTGGCTAAATTAACAGCCGCACGGGTCGTAGTAAGCACCTTGTTACCTACTCAGTTACTGGGTAGCTTGCCGCTCCATATAAAATACTGGTATTCAGTCGAATCCGGTTTGACTGGAAGCCGATCCCAATATAGTTGGGAAAAAAATATTATGGCGTTTCATGTTACATCTGGAATAGTTTACTACACGGATCTTGTAGAAATCAGAACAAATTTCCGTGCGTTCAGACGATTTTGCCATACCTATTACTGGAATCAAAAGTAGCTCACAATTTAGGACCCATTAGTGTTTAGTGTTAATATATAATCCGTGGTGCTTGACAACTGGGCTTAACCCAGTTGTATATGTCCCTTGGTGCCTATTGGCCTAGCTCTGTCTCCTGCTTGATATGGAGGGAAGTGGAAATTATATATATATATTTTTTTCCGACTCCTCCGCTGTACTTTTCTGATTAAATTCGTTGCAGGATCCAAGACAGTTAAATCGTTTCTCCGGGACTCGTCGGGCTTCATTGACTCGGCGTTTTTCTGGTGGTCGCCACTGTTGATTCTGGCTTTCAGGAGTTGCAGTGGTTGGGAATGTGTGGCGGGCTTGTCCCACAAAAAAAAAATGATGGCGTTTTCACTGGACCATAAGAGTGTGTTGTCCCCTTTTCTGAGGCATTTTGTGGAGAGGATGGCTGAGTAAGAAACTTGTCATCTTCTGTGCAAATTGCTCCTCAATCTCAATCTGTTTTTTTTTTTAATTATTTTATTTCTGTGCTAACGCTAGATATAAGTTGAGTTAATAACACTGTGGTTTCCTGTTATTCGACTATTGAAAATAAATAAATAAATAAAATAAAAATAAGGAAAACATAATTTTACTAATTTCCATATCTTGGGTTTAATAAATCATTGTATCATAATTTAATAAGATAATTGAGATAATTGCAATGTGCAGATTAGAATACATGTAGAAACCAATTTTTCAATTTTTTTTTTTTTGACAGTAAAACGACCTCCGTGTTTTAAATTCGAGATACGTTTAAAACCGTAATAAACCTTTTAGTGAAATATACTGTGTCGTTCCACTACAAGTTTACTCTATAATAGTGAAAACAGAACTTATAAATAACAAGTGGAAAATATGTTACATTTAACTATTTTAACTAGTTCATTTATTTAACTATTTCACCTAGAAAAAACTGCATGCGTAGCTACACTAAAGTCAATATGACAAATCTTGAAAAGGACATACGCGGTATTAATTTTGACCCTGTTTATAATTCAGACGATGCAAATAGTTCTTTGAAATATTTTATAAACTCACTACAATCTGCACTAAGGATAAACACGTTCACTAAAACAATGCCTAGAAAGTATAGTTGTATTAAACCCTGGATCACACCCGGTCTCGTTCGTTGTATAAGGCATAGAGACAAACTTCACTTAAAATTAAGACTTGCTCCTGATGACGGAGTTCTCTCTGTAACTTACAAAAGGTATCGGAACTTCTGTAATAATCTTTTGAAAAAACTAAAAAATCAATATGATAAAAATGAATTGCAGAAGGCGGGAAAAAATAGTAAACTTGTATGGAAATTTGTAAAAACTCATACATTTAGATCAAAAAATCCCGAACCTCCGCTTGATATACTGCCCACAGATATAAACCCATCCGAAGCAATCAATAAAGTAAACCACTTTTTTGTTAACGTTGGCAAAAATTTGGCCGAAAAATCATTAAACTCAAGTATTATTTCCCAACAACACCCGACCACGACATCCTCTACACTTAATTCTTTTGTTTTATTAGATACCGACGTTAACGAAGTTGTCAGAATGATAAACGGGTTAAAGGATGTTTGTGCCACCGGGTGGGATGACATACCTAATAATATTCTTAAGCGATTTAAATACCTACTTGCCCCTCCTATAACCCATATTTTTCAACTGTGCTTATCTAAAGGAATTTTCCCAAAATTGCTTAAAAAGGCTGTGGTCACACCTGTATTTAAATCTGGAGACAAAAACTGTGTGAATAACTACAGACCTATTTCAGTGTTAACAGGGATCTCAAAACTTTTAGAAAAAATTATAAACAGTAGATTAATAAAATATCTAGAAGATAACAGACTACTATCAGATAGTCAATTTGGTTTTAGGGCTAAAAGATCAACTAGCCATGCAGTCCACGAATTGACTAACTATGTTACTACCAACCTAGATAATGGTATGCACACAATTGGGATCTTTCTAGACCTTGCCAAAGCTTTCGACACTATTTCTTGTACTTTACTTTTGCACAAGCTTGAAACACTAGGAATAAGAGGAGAACAACTTCAACTGTTTTCTGATTATCTCAGCGATCGTCATCAGTGTGTTAAAATTGGTCAGCATACAAGCTCTGAGCTTAAAAATAGTAGTTTTGGTATTCCACAAGGTAGCATTTTGGGCCCTACTTTATTTTTAATCTATATTAATGAGCTATGCAGCCTGTCACTTCAAAATGGTGTTACGATATCATATGCGGATGACACCGCTCTATTATTTTCAGCTAAATCTAGAGTTGAGGTCTATGAATATGCTCAAAATGGTTTTAACATTGTGTCTAATTGGCTCCGTAATAATCTCCTAACATTAAATGCAGATAAAACTAATTACATTTTATTTACAATGAGAAATACTAACATACCGCTTACTAATCTAAACATTCGCGCACATAATTGTTGTACGTATGCTGACATCGCATGTTCTTGCCCCACTTTAGCTAAAGCTGACCATTTAAAATATCTAGGTGTCACCATTGACACAAATCTAAATTTCCGTAAACATATCGATTTACTGTGTACGAGAGTTCGCAAATTAATATATGTTTTTAAGAATTTACGGAACGTAGCCGACTTTAAATTGATAAAACAGGTCTATTTAGCTTTGTGTCAATCCATTATTACATATTGCGTAACTTCTTGGGGTGGTGCGGCAAAAACAATTTTACTCCCACTAGAGCGTGCTCAAAGAGCAATTCTGAAGGTTGCTACCTTTCGCCCATTTAGATTCCCTACGCACCAGCTCTACACAGAATGTAAGGTACTTACAGTACGGCAATTATTTATTTTAAACATAGTACTATTCCAGCACACTGCACTTTCTTTTGAGCCTGTTCCTTCTGACAAAAGAAGGAAGGACTTGGTTTGCACAAAGCCTCAAACTAGACATGCGTTTGCTAATCGCTTTTATCTGTTCTTGGGACCTTTTCTTTATAATAAGCTCAACAAGGTACTAAGTTTCTATAGCGTAAGGTATAACAAATGTAGTAAAATGTTATCTGAATATTTAGAGACACTACATTACACTGACACAGAACAACTTCTAGAAATCTTGGCATGATGATATTTGATCCCCTCGTAATTGTTTACTTTTGTGTAATTACATAGGATTAGTTTTAGATATTAAGGTACTATAAAGCTTTGTCTCGTAGTTCTTAAAAGAGTTTTTAATTTTTTTTTATATAGTTTAATTTAAAATTGTACTAGACCAAAGTAGTTGGATTGTAAAGTGATGACCTGAAACACAGGTTTAAATTAACCTAGATCGGGCTGGTCGCTACCTAACATTGCAATAAAATTCCGAACAACCATTACTTGCACCTATAATAATATCTTAGTTTTAGTTTATTTTTAGGCACTATAATTGTATGGATAACTCATTACTGTTGACTACTTGTACACTTTTTGTAAACGTTTTATTTGAATAAATTATTATTATTATTTATTTTTATTGGAATGTGTTTTTTCTTCTCAGCTCTTTGGCTGGTTTTATGCTACATTTACGGGCCGAAACCAAGTAAATGCAGCGAGTGGTATCTTATGTTAGGGGTGTGTTATGAGGAGCAGCTATTTCGTTTTCATCTATTTGCATGAACTTTCTTACAATTCGACATGTATTTAAGATAGCAGCTTTTTGAAGAGTGATATATAGAGTTTCTTTTAAAGCAAGCAATTTCAGACTGTGTAGTAGATGATTCGGAATAACGCCTGTTGTGGAGAGGACAATAGGGACCACATAAACTTTACCTTGTCGCCATATTCTAGTTATTTCACCCTTGAGTTCTGCATATTTGTTAATTTTTTCAGTGATTGTCTTCAGTATATTGTGAGTATTGGGTACAGCAATATCTATTAAATAGGTAACTTTATTGATTTTATCTTGTAGGGTTATGTCTGGTCTATTGTAGTGGATTGTCTTATCGGTAAGAATGGCGCGGTCAAAGTAAAGTTTATGTGTGTCATTTTCTAGGATAGTTTGTGGTGTATAATTATAATAAGGTGTATTTGTGTCTTGTATGAGTGCGTACTTAATTGCTAATTTTTGATGTATTACATTTGCCACCTGATTGTGTCTGTGTGTATAGTCTGTTTGCGTGAGAGTTGTGCACGCTCCGGTAATATGCTGGATGGTTTCTGGTTGGATGTGGCATTTACGACATTTATCATTTGTTACTGAAGGATCTTTGATAATATATTTTCTGTAATTTCTAGTGTTGATTATTTGGTCTTGTATTGCAATCATAAATCCTTCAGTTTCCGGGAATAAATTACCTACTTTTAGCCATTTGTTTGAAGCTGCTTTGTTTATATGGGCTTGTTCTAAGTCGTGAGGATGTCGGCCATGTAGGACTTTTTTCTTCCACTCCTCAATTTTTTGTGTCTGCGGGTTATTATTTATAATATCTGTATCTAACTGTTCATTTAAGTTAAGTGGAGTGTAATTAAAATCATTTAAAACTATGGCTTTATGGATATTGCTTGTACGAGATTTAAATTGGAAGAATGTTTTAAGTCTAAAGACTTGTTTCCGCCACAAATGCTGGATATCTATTAGGCCTCTTCCTCCGTTTTGTCTTTTGATAGTAAGTCTTTCTATTGCAGATTTAGGATGAAGGTTGTTGTATTTTGTAAGAGTTGTGCGGGTTGTTCTCTCTAATTGTTCTGTGTCTGTTTTTGTCCATTTAATAACTCCGAATGAGTATGTTAAAATGGGAATAGCAAATGTATTTAGTGCTTTGATGAGATGTTTACCGGAAAGTTGAGTTTTACATAGGGCGTTTAGTCTCTTCTTATACTCTGCCGTAAGTGTATCTTTAATTCTAACGTGATCTAGTCCTTTCAGTTGCGAATACCCTAAATATTTATACAAATCGCTCGGTTCCATTGCTGTTATGGTATCTGTGTCATTTACTACATAGCTGCCGGGCCGTATCTTGCCTCGTATGATGTGAAGTGTTTTACATTTATCCAAACCAAACTGCATGTTAATATCTTGACTAAACTCTGCTGTAGCTTCAACTAGTTTTTTCATATCCTTTTCGGTTTGTGCATATAGTTTAATATCGTCCATATAAATAAGATGTGAAATTGTTGTTTGGTCTGTAGTGTGTTTGAGACAATATCCAGCCCGACATCGTTGCAGCCAACGAGACAGAGGGTTTAGTGCGAGGCAGAACCACAGGGGACTCAGAGAATCACCTTGGTATATTCCTTTCTTAATAGAAATTTGTCGCGTTGTAATACTATTGGTGTTATGGTTAAGTTGGAGTGTGGTTTTCCACTGTGGCATTATGTTGCGTAAAAAATCTATTATTTTTGAGTTAATTTTATAAATTTTTAATATTTGGATCAACCAGGAATGAGGAACACTGTCAAAAGCTTTTTTATAATCGATATAAGTACAATGGAGATTTCTGTTTTTTGAAGTGGCATGTTTATGAATAGTAGAATCAATTATTAACTGTTCTTTGCATCCCATGTGGCCCCGCCTACATCCCTTCTGCTCTTCTGCCATAATGTTGTGGCGTTCAATGTGCGAGTTGATTTTTGTTGTGATTGATGAAGTTAATATTTTATATATCGTGGGCAGGCATGTGATTGGTCTATATTGGGAAGGTTGTGGTGAATTTTTAGATTTGGGCAGCATGTAAGTAATGCCTGTTGAAATGAATTCGGGGATACTTTGTTGTCCTAAAATTATTTCTGTTAAATTTTTTGCTATGGGTTTGTATAATGAAGTTAGCTTTTTGTACCAAAAATTATGTATTTTGTCTATACCAGGCGATTTCCAATTATGTAATCTACCTGTTATGTGTGTAATATCTGACTCTGTAATCTCTGAAAAATCCATTTCATCTATTGCACTCCAGTTTCTTTCTTCTTCTACTATCCACGCAGCTTTATCATTGTGTTGTACTTGTTCTTCCCAAATACTAGACCAGTATGCTTCTAATTGTTCTTTTGTAGGTTGGATAGGTGTGTCTATGCTGTTGTCATTATTAGTATCAGTAGCTGGTTTGTTTAAGTTTCTGTAAAATATTTTTTCGTTGGTAGCAAATATGGCATTATCAAGTTTACGCTGTTGTGCTTTTTTGTATCTTCTGAGTCTATGAACTTTGACTGCTAGTTTTTGTTTTAAAGTGTCTAGAAACTCTTCAGGTTTTTTGTTGGCGTTTTCGTGTCTAGTATGTGTAAAACTACTTCTAAATATTGCCTCAACTCTTCTTACTACTTTATTTGACCTGTTATTGTTGATGTATTGTGTAAGTCTACTACAATCAGCTCTAAGTTTTTCTATGTCTTTTTCTAACCTTTGTTGCCAAGCTGGTTTGATATTCTGTTTTGGCATATTATTCTCTATGTGTTGCGTAATTTTATAGTTAAGTTCTTCAGATATGACTACTGCTGTACAATATATAAGAGTGTGAATATCCAAAAGTTGAGTGTCATCAGAGATAAATTGATATAGGATATTTTCATTAAACAAATTGATCAACCGAAAAAGATTAGGGCTATACCGGAGTTTTGGTAGTCTGGGTCGAACTGCTAGATCCATCCCAGAATATTGAACGAGTGTTGTTTTAAATTTATCAAGTACTTCTTGAATATACATATCTGTTACTAGGTCTTGGTCTGCAGCGGCTATGATTTCGATATCATTTTCTAGTGTTAGTGTTATCGATTCAGTCTGTGTGGATATACTCGTATATGATGTTTGCGTATAAGCTTGTGCTTGGTTATATGGTTGGGATTGACTATTAAGCTGTGGTTGTTGTTGAGCGGTTTCGGTTATGTTTTGTAATACTGGGGAAGAATCAATGTCTGTAGTATTATCCGCTTCTTGTAGCTTTATTCGTGTTTCTTCTTTAAGTTGTTCTATAAGTTGAGGAGATAAAAGTTTATTTCTGACTATAGCTCTTCTCTGGTCAGAAATTCTTTGTTCTGAGACATTTACCTCAGGGTATTGTCGTGTAAAAAGTTCATGTAATTGCTGTCTATACGTGGTCATGTCAGTCTCTAATTTAGTGATGTAGAAATAAGCTCGCATGATAAACAGGTTAACTTCTTGGCTCCATCTCATGCGAACTCTAGCTTTTCCAGCCTTGGTGGACGCGGGTAAGAAGGAACTAACCTCCCGCGCAACATTCAAGGTCGGAGTGGGTGGGACTGTATTTAAACTAACAATGGAAGCTGTTGGTGATATCGTAGGTGACGATGGTATAGATGGTGATGTTGACTTTGAAAGTGTATATGAAACAGTGCTTGGGCTATACGGTTCTACAGGGGTGTTTGTCCTGTCCGTCAGTCTGTCACCATCGTCAGAAACTTCGGCTGTAGCATCTTTGTCGGTGGGAGCCCGCCTGCTCAACTCCTCACCGCTGACGGTTCGCATGCTGAAACACCCAGCGTCAGCTCCAGGTGCGCCCCGGCGATCGCCCCCGGGCAGCGGCCCTATACGTTTACTTTTAGAACGAGTCTCCATTTTTAATGGGTTTCCAGAGCCACGTTAGCCACGCCAGTAATTTCTCATTCGTGTGTCCGCCCCCCACGTGATAAGATGGTCAATCAGGACGTGTGGTTATTTAGGGGTTATTAGGGTTTATTATTATTATTATTATTATTATTATTTCGACATATGTCAAAAAATTACAGAATTTTTTAAAAGCGAGTTTATTTACTTATTGATGTTTCAAAGTTGATTTTAATATGACAGTATATATTCCTGTGTCGCTGTGAATATTATATTTCAGTGTTGTGTAGTATTTATCGCTGAATAAACGCTGTTAGAACGACAGAGTCAGCTGTGGACAAATCAGTAATTTACAGTATTTAATTGGATACAATACGATGTGTTCCATGTCGGATTTATGGTAAATAAAGAGAAGCCTACGCACAACTCTTCTTGTCCGGTTGTATGCTGATGCACGATCTCCACTCGAGTATCTTGCGCAGCCAGAGACCGCGCCGCCTAGCTGCTCCTTAAAACGCGACGACGATTGGGACGAGACGCCGCGTCGGCCCGCGTGTCGCCAGGCAACGGTTGCCTAGGGCGCTGCCACGGACAAGTCGCGGCGCCCCAGGCCCTCAGCGCGACTGCGCGTTTTTTTTCATTTGACTTTTGCTGTCATCATTTGACTTTTTTACTTGTGTTTTTTCTTTGATTTTTTTTGCTAGTTATTTAATTATTTATATTAAATGCAAAGTGGTAGCAGTGATGTTGTGTTGCAAGATAGTGCCGGTCAACCTTCGACATCACTAGACATCCTGGAGAGGTGTCCTCTCTGCACCCAGGCACGATTTTTTAAAGGTAAGCGGGGTCTGAATGTTCATATTGGAAAGGTGCATAAATCTCAGAATGCACTTACTTCAGACCCTGTTATTTCATCTTCTGTGCCTTCTACACCAGCTACATCCTTTGACCCATTTTGGAAAACTCTTGCAAAATTCAAAAACTCTGTACCTGTTTTAAAGCGAGTTCCCCGCGGCGCTAGACCTCTAGTAGCGCAACACTTGGCAGGACTCGTTCGCCGTGCCGCCCGGGAGAACTCGCAAAGTGCCTGGGAACATCTTCTCACTTTTCCCTACAGAATTTTACATGTGAATAAGACTTTGGCAACCAAAAAGACTTTAACAGCACAAATTAAAGAAAACTGTAACGTTTCGGCTCTAAATTTGGAATCTAAATTGTCGACACAGAGGTTTACCTCCTTAAGAGGTATTTCCCATCTGGTCGAATCTAAATTAGGGGAAGGTGACATTAGCGGAGCAGCCAGGATTCTTTTCAGTAGTGATGTGGTGGCTCCGTGTTCTCCAGATACTCTCGCAGCTCTGGAGAGCAAACATCCTCCCCCAGCGGATGGTCTTTCTTTTCCCGACCCCCCTGATTCGGATATTCACACCCTCACCATTACAGGTCGAGAGGTGATCACAGCCATTTGCTCCTTCCGGAGTGGCTCTGCTGGCGGCCTCGACGCCCTTAGTCCGCAACATCTAAAGGATCTTATCTGTTCAGGCGCCGGGGAAGCTGGTGAGTTGCTTTTGAAGGAGCTCACGGCTCTGATTAACCTCATGCTCTCTGGCAAGGTAAACGAGGCCGTCATCGACGTCTTGTACGGGGCCAACTTATGTGCCCTACGCAAGAGAGATGGCGGTATTCGTCCCATTGCCGTCGGAACTACCTACCGTCGTATGGCAGCCAAGATTTGTTGTAAATTTTATGGTGAGATAGTTTCGGAAAAATTTCAGCCCCTGCAGTTGGGTTACGGCTCCAAAGGGGGTTGTGAGGCTGCCGTACACGCACTGTCGACCTACGCAAATTCTGGCAAAGGAGAGGTCATCCTGAAGGTTGACATCAAAAATGCATTTAATTCGGTAAATAGGGACACCTTGTTGGTAGAATCTAAGAAAGAAATACCTCAAATTTTCAGTTTTCTCTGGCAATGTTATAGACAACCATCTAAATTACTTTATCGGGACAACCTTTTGGAATCTGCTGTTGGCTGTCAACAAGGTGATCCCCTCGGGCCAGTGATCTTTAGTTTAGCTATTCACCCTATTATTCGACAGCTAAATTCTAAATTTAATGTTTGGTATCTCGATGATGGTACCCTTGGAGGCGATGTAAATTTGGTATTAAATGATCTACAATTTTTAAAAAATCGACTTCATTCCATTGGACTTGATCTGAACTTTTCCAAATGCGAATTATTTTTGTCTGACAGTACTGACCGACAATTCACACTTTCAAAATTCAACGCAATAGCCCCTGGAATCAAAATTATGGACAAAAGCTCTCTTCACCTCCTTGGGTCACCAATCTTTGAGAATTCCTTTCCCAATTTTGTCGAAGAAAAAATTCAAAATTTCAAAGACGTTTCGGAAAGACTGTTAAAAATTAACATGCATTCGGCTATCACCATAATTCGTTACTGCTGTTTCGGTCCTAAATTGACATATTTTCTTCGTGCTTCCCATATGTGGAAGCACCCTCACCTTTTAGAAAAAATGGACCAAATTATCAAGCATACACTATCTTCAATTTTAAATGTGGCCATGGACGACCGAGCTTGGGCTCAAGCTACTCTTCCCATTCGTATGGGAGGCCTCGGCGTCCGCAAAATTACCAGTATTAGTTTACCGGCTTTTATATCTTCGGTTCATGGCACTGATAAATTAATCAGGAATATCCTAGCTTCCACACTGATTGATTTTGATGTGCCGTGCTTCACCGAGGCTGTGAATGCTTGGAAACTCGCTTGCCCGAATGTAAATCTACCCGACAACCCATCATACCAGAGACAGTGGGATGAGCCGGTCTGCAGAGAAGTTCAGAGGAATCTTATAGCCACTTCTACTTCTACTGCGGAGCATGCGCGCCTGCTGGCTGTGGGTGAGTGGGAGTCGGGCCTCTGGCTTCACGCACTACCGTCGTCGAACTTAGGCACCTTGTTCGACGATACAACTTTCCGCCTCGCTGCTTCCCTTCGCTTAGGCGCATCGTGTTGTTCTCCTCATCGTTGTCACTGTGGTGAAGCTGTCAACAGCCTCGGGCACCACGGTCTCTCATGCAGTCGAAGTGCGGGTCGCTTTGCACGGCACGCAAACATCAACGACATTATCCGACGCGCTCTTGTCGCCGTCGGCGTTCCAGCCGTACTAGAACCCAATGGCCTGGCACGCGACGACGGCAAGCGACCGGACGGTATGTCTTTGTTTCCATGGAAGATGGGTAGGCCTTTAGTGTGGGACGCTACTTGTGTCGATACTCTTGCGCCATCCCATCTTCCTAGCTCGTCGTGCTGTGCTGGTACTGCCGCTGCGGCTGCTGAGAACCTCAAGCGGCGGAAATATAATAATCTTGTTGGCAATTATATTTTTGAGCCGTTTGGGGTTGAAACTCTTGGACCGTGGGGTCCGAGTGCTCATGCCTTATTTAAAGATCTATCTAAACGCTTAGTTGACACTTCGCGTGACCCAAGGGCTGGCTTTTACCTCGGACAGAGGATAAGCATTGCCATACAACGTGGCAATGCCGCCAGTCTTTTGGGCTCACTTCCGGTGGACAGCGATGCGGACGAATTTTTTGACGCCTTATCTTAGTTAGGATATTTTATTTTAAGTGTATATATATTTAGTATTCTATCTTATTCAATCATAGTATTCTGTTCAGTTTTATTCTAATATTAATAAAGATCATAATTTTAATAAATAAAAATTACATTTTCTCTTTCTTCAAAAATATGTTCGTATCCGAAATAACTGTGGCCGTATTTTATGCTTATACAAGTAAAATAACTATGCTAAGTTTTCCTGCCGACGCCAGAGGGTTGGCACGCGAGTCTATGAAAATATATTATTTTCCTTAAACTAATGAAGTTTCTTAAAAATAAGTTTTTAGTTTAATATTTCGTTTTTCTTCCTACTGGTTAGAATATAAATGGATTGTTAATAAATTTTGGTGTTTAGGTGGTAAAGCGGTCAATGACCCTGTCGAAGAAAGTGGTCCCAGGCCAAGTTCAGGGTAAGCGTAATCCAGATACTTTTGGTATGATAGGAAAAAAAAACTTTTTACTACAAGAGTGTTCTTGAAATACCAAATAAGAACAGACAGTTGTATCTACATTGGTTTTGTAAAACATATATAAAACAATAATTGCTTTAAATGATAAAGTACGCCCGGTTCAATCTTCAAGATTAAGCAACGCTTGTCGAGGTCGGTCTGAGGATGGGTGACCATCTTAACATAGCAACCGAAAATCCGCCGTGCCTCGGAAAGCACGCCAAGCCGTTGATCCCCGCTGTCATTAAATGACAGAAAATCTGTAGGTAACCAGTCTTGAAGAAGAAGACCAGTCTTTCCAAGAAGTACCGAGTTAACCAGTTACTGGGTTGTGGAGGTCAGGTACGCAGTGGCTTTATGTTTCTCATCATCGATTATGGTGACGTGTGCTACTACGACCTCAATGCAGATCTCCTCAACAAACTTGACCGCCTTCTAAATTACTGCATTCGATTTGTTTTCAATCCACGCATACGTCAGCGCAGACAGCAGAGGGCGCTAACTACCTTGTTTTCATTTCTTCACTTTCGCGATTCTCCAAGTCATTTCCAATACATTTAGCCCAACCACAATAGAAATCTACGCTCATCCCATAATCGTCTTCTTCACTGTCCATCTCACCGTACTGATTTCATTCACAATTCTTTTTTTATACAATCCATTTCTCTGTGGAATGCGCTTCCCCAGGAAATCAAGATGGCAACCAGCCGATTAACCTTCAAAGTCAAGGTTCGAGAGCACATAAGAAATTGGCAGTAGTATCGTCACAGCGTTAGTTTTTATTATTCATTATTTGTTTGTATCAACTGTACAAGTATAATTGTGTATTAGTTTATTAATTTGACTATATATTATGGTATTTTATTGTATGTACAGTTTATATATATATTTCTTTATTTATTTAAACTTTATGGACAGTAGTGGTACATGGGTGTTCTTAATGCAACAAGGCATTCTCTACCAGTCAACCTTTGGGTTAAAAAGACTACACTGTGGTAAGTGTACAAAAAAATAAATGGAATCTTTTGGGGAACATTATACAAATAATATATTATTTATTATTTTTATTTTTATATATATGTATATACTTTTTGATTTAAAAATTAATTGCGTTTCTGTTTTTTTTACCAATTTGCACTTAATACTATTATTTTCTGTATCATCCAAAGTATGACTGGTAGTCAGCCTAAGGCATTAAGTCCGCCTCTGTGTGCGTAAAGTATTAAATAAATAAATACTGGTATTCAGTTGAATCCAGTTTGACTTGAACCCAACCAAAATATATTTGGTAAAAGGCTAGGCTGATGATCGAAAACAGTCATTTCATTCACTTTTTATAGCTGACCCAAATACCAAAATCAACATGCAAATTCTACATACAAAAATAATAAAGCCATTCATGTGGTACAACCCTAAGTGCTAGCGCGGGGCAATTTAAATGGTAATACTTTGGACCTGAGGCTCTCTGCTATCACAAAGCCTTATTATTCACCTTCACGCTAAAAGCGGTGGGAGCCGGCCAGAGTAATTGCCTTTTATGTGGTTTATAGGGGTGGGGAATTCTTTGAGGACGGTGAAAAATGATTCTGATGTGTTTTGAAGATTGAATTATTGTTTTCTTTGCGGTTTTGGTATGAGCTTGTGTGTGCCAGTGTAGGCTTAACGCCTTTTTTAGTTGACAGAAATTCAACTTGACAATTTTTCTGTTTTAGACAATTATTAGGATGGATGGGAACTTTTCACATTTCATTTTTATAATGGTGGTCCAAACATTCGTACAAATTTTCAGCTCTATGCGAATTATTGTAACGGTGCATGTCTGTACTTGGCCGGACTATTAGCAATACGTAACAAGAAGTAAAAAAAAACTAAAATTAGTACACAGTATTTTACTATTATTAAAATTTATACTGTATAAGTGTTATCATGTACCTAATTATTATATTTAAAACATTGCTTGTCGTAAAAAGTAAGTGAAATAAAAGACGTCTCGCCGGTACACAGATAAACCCTGTGAGGTTTACGTTGTACGGCAAAAACATGGTGTAACTATAGATTAAGTAATTTGGAAATAAAAAATTAAAAAAAGGTGTAAATAAATTAATAAAAACCAAAAACTAATAATTTATTTTTATTTGAAGTGTATCACCGTGACATTTTAATGGTTATTTTCCTGCAGTGAAATGACTTTGTCTTGCTAATACGATCCTTAATAAAATTCTTTCGTTACTGAGTGACTGACAGACAACGCACAGCCGAAGCTGCTGGTCGTAGAAAGCTGAAATGTTGGCATGTAGGTTTCTTGGGCAGTGTAGGGGGCACTAAGAGAGGATTTCCCGAAATTCTTACGGGAACGGGAAAAAACGGGATATGCACGTACAAAGTGCACGGTTAAGTGCGAGTCGGACTCGCACACGAAGGGTTCCGTACCATGAACCTTAATTTTTATTATTTGTTGTTAAAGCGGCAATAGAAATACACAATCTGTGAAAATTTTAACTGTCTAACTATTACGGTTCTTGAGGTATAGTCCTCTGACAGACAAACGAACAGACGGACGGACGGACAGCGGAGGCTTAATAATAGGGTTCCGTTGGTTATCCCTTGGGTACGGAACCCTAAAAATAGAGGATGCGTGCGTGCAGTTAATGCCGTATCTATCCCTACGCATGAGAGCTTATTTCGCTCTGGACATTTATGAATCCGGTATTCACTTATCGGGAGTGTGTGCTTTTTTAGTAGATACCAACCTACGTCGTTAGTGAACTACTATTGTTTCTCACGCTTTCGAGTTTATGTTTTTTTTTTTATTATTTGTAAACAGAAATATTTCACTGATCGTTTTGCCGCGGGAAAACAACTGTTAAAATTTCACGGTGTATAGTCAGATTAGTATTTAAAATATACTATATATACTATAATAAACATAAAAACTACAGGACCGATTTGAAAAAAAATTTCAGCAATGGATAGTTACATTATCAGCGGGTAACATAGGCTATATTTTATCCTTGTACTTCCACGGGAACGGGAACTACGCGGGTGAAACCGCGTGACGTCCGCTAGAATATTATATATTGAAATTGACAAAATTGTATATTATCAATACAAATGTTTTTTTATTACTTTTATAAGTGAACTAGCTTTTGCCCGCGGCTTCGCTCGCGTTAAGAAGTTTAAAATTTACAAAGTTTCATCCCCTATTTCATCCTTTTGGGGGTAGAATTGATCAAAATCCTTTCTTAGCGGATGCCTACGTCATAACATCTACCTGCATGCCAAATTTCAGCCCGATCCGTCCAGTGGTTTGGGCTGTGCGCTGATAGATCACTATGTCCTTTGAGTTATATATATTTAGATAAAAAAGCAAGTTAAAAAAAGTACTGTAACGCACGCTTTATACAATCACATTTATTTCTACACATTACATTCTACAAATAAATGCTTAACATTAAAGAAACAACGAAATACAAAAAAAAGTTATTTCAGAAATATAATTATGTTTAAGATCAAATAATTATATCACATCATAATAGGTAGAAGATGTACAACATCTTTTGATGGAGTGCGTCAGGAACGAATCTGAGAGAAACCAAATTATTAGGGAGTTAAGTATAAATAGGTTAGACTTAGGCATGTTTTATAATTTTTTATCTCGACCTCTGTCCCGTGAGGCTAAAATGATTTATTCGTTCGTTAATATTTAAGATTTTTGTTTAGCTTAGTTTTTGTTGCTTTTTGCTAGTAATTCAAGATAAGTTTATGATGGGGCTGACATGAATTGAGTTCAAAAGTCCCTTAAAATTAAGATTTAAAAAAAAGTCATAACAGGTTCTTATAGATAAACTAATACAAAAAAAAAAACTATTATTACAATGGTTCCTTGTTTGAAGTTCTTCAATTAATATATGCACAAACATAATTTCCACTTACGTAACAAAATATTATAAAGAGGTAATTACTGATCTAAATACAAACATTCTTTCATCGACAGAAAGTTTTAAAAACTAAAGTATATTAAACAAATTAAATACAGAAATCATCCTAATTTACCGTTCATTCTTTGATTTTCTGTATCAAAATCCACGCATGGTTAGCGGCGAAACAGACAGAGACTTTATTTAATACAATTCATAGATTTTAACAAGAACATACCAACGATATCACAGGCAGAAGCGAGTATTTATACATCAGGAACCACTGTCCTGCTAACATCAGGTTCAGGAACAACTCTTTCCTGCAAGTTAATACCGAGATCTGTACGCCTTACTGCTAACGACCTTAGATATAATCGGTTTCTGTAAAATTCGAGCCATATTTCTCTATTACTTTTTTCAGTGACAATATAAATGTTCAATAATAATGGGTTTATGTTATAAACGACTATCAGAATATAATTCAAGGGTACGTTATTACTAATTCTGTAATGAAAAGACACTAAAATCACGTCGCTTAATATAAATATTAAAGTGGCGACGAACAAGCGATGCCAGCTGTTAGTAGCTGTGTGTGAGCTAGCGTTGGAACTACAACAAAGCGAATGTACCAGTCCAACGTAAAGAATACAGTTGATAACCATAGTTACAACAAAGATAATATATCCAATATTATTTAATATAATAAATTCGTCAAAAGCAATATGGCTATGATAAAAACATTTTACAAAAATATAAATAAGTGTGATAATTAAGGCCCCACCCCAAGCGTACATGCCGCTTTTCATATATTTCTTTGGAATATTGACATTGAAAACTTTTAAAAAATCTACGTAAAACATATGGCGCATAACTATCATCCAGTGATGCCTTACTGTTAATAAATACATGAATATATATAGTAAAATTTCGTAAAATACACACCTCGCGTCAATTGTTTTTGCTAAAAAACTATCTTCATAAGTGGTCATAACCGTCAGTATGGAGATTAAAAAATTTGTGAAAACCGCGTTAAGACACACATAGTTTCTGTAATTACGAAACTTTTTTAACACATACCACGACGTCACTCCGTATACCAGCGCGGCTAGTGTCAGCACACACATTATGTTATGTTCAATTTCATAACCGAAGCTAAGGAAGAAAGGGCGTACATAATACAGTTTTACGAATGGAAAAAAACCTTTACACCGGAGGCCATTAGTCGTGACCACAAGCTGCCAAGTCAACACCATTGTAATATGTTTTTGGTAAGAATCTTCAATCCAAGATACCAAAAGCACAGGATCAGTCGGTGTGGCGACGTTTAGGAAGATTTTTTGTATTTGAGATGGTTTTGCTCTTGACTCTAGTCTAGGTCAGAGATGACAGAGACAAAGTCTACGGTGGAGCGAGCTTACCCAGAAGGAGCCTGTTCACTCTAACTTTGAAGAGATTAGGGTTGTAAGCGTTTGTAAATACAGACGCAGGCAGAGAGTTCCACTCCAGCTTATATTCAACAAAGGAACTCTTAAGTCCTAAGTTGCTTGTGATAAGTACTTTTAGTGTTACATTCGGTACCGACGGTTCGCGACTAACCATAGGTTGAAGGAGACCGATTTCTTATTACGACGTGTTTAAAATATATTTAATATTAATTATTGCATTGAATTTCCTGTTAGTTGCGTTATAATTCAATTTAGTTTAGATATTACCTCATAAATTATTCACAGTAAGTAATTTTATATGAAAATTCTCTGTAAAGCGTCAACAGGAAAAAATAAATCTGAAGAAAAAAACACCGTCTATTTTGTTTAAGAACTGAAAAATATTGTGTTTTTTTTAAGGTTCCGTACCGAAAAGGTAACTAACGGAACTCTATTACTAAGCTTCCGCGGTCCGTACGTCTGGCTGTCAGCGGCCCGTATCTCAAGAACCGTAATAGGTAGACAGTTGAAATTTTGACAGATTGTGTATTGCTCTATAAAAAAATAAATAAAAAACAAAGTCGGGGGACCGTTAAAGAAATGTCACAGAGTAGCTTCTGTCCCCCGACTGCAATAAAAAAGTTGTTTTTCAGTTTTAAATTTTTGGGCGAATGCTTGTTTTTTATTTATTTTTTAGTTCATTTTTAGGTATGGCAGGCGTGTTTTTTAATTTCTGTTCTAATATTTTTTTTTTGTTAAATTTAATTATTAGCGAACGAATGTATATTAAATACTACTATTATATATTTTTGCTTTGTACTAAGCAAGCTCTAGGTGACGATAGTATAGGTCGACAATTTTGTATGAAAATAAAAAAAATATTTCCGTTTTTTCACGATTCATGGTTACCCCATTATATTTTTTTAGTACTATGTTATTAGCCTATGTTACCCGGGATAACGCAACGCTTCTAACGATACAACATACATAGAAATCGGTAAAGGCATTTAGAAGTTATGATGGAATAAAGAAACTCACAAACAAACATACATACATGCATGAACCCTGAAAACATAACACTCCTTTTTTTAGGCAGTCGTGTAATTAAGGTTTATATTACCCTTCGTATGCGAGGCCAACTCGCACTTGGGTGGTTTTATACAAATGCATAGAATGGTTCGCTTCTTTGACACGAATCGTGCGCCTGCAAAACTGTATTATTCTGCATATTGTGTAGTGCTGTCTCGGTTCATTATCATCATCATCCACAGCCCGACTTCGCCCACTGCTGAGCATAGGCCTCTTTTTCCTTGTGCCAATCCCCACGTTCCCGTATCAGCCTCATCCAGGTTCTGTCTGCAATGGTAACAATGTCGTTTGCCCGTCTCGCTGCCGGATGACCCGCACTTCTTTTTCCAGTCCCTTCAGACCCTGGCTCTGCTATCTTTCAATTATTCGAATTCAGTTCTTGTATTATTGCTAGTTTAATCAGGCTATTTCATTTTATTAGTCGAATTGCTTTATTTATTTAACACCTTAAAACTATCTTTAGAGGTTGCCCTAATATGCTGTATGTTGGTGGAAGCTCCAATAGCATCCTGAAGGGTTGTGGAGAAGCCAGGCTGTCCATTTCTGATGCACTGGTCCTGTAGACAAAGCTGCGGGCCCAGTGTTGAGGAAAAACATTTGAATTAGGTTAATAAAAAGATATTGTTTTGATACTAACGTAGTTTGTAAGTCCTTATACTAACACCATATGGATGATTTCCGAAATAAATTATTAATATGAAACTCAAGTGACAATGCAAAAATACTCAAATCAGAACATTATTCCTATATAAAAAAAAAAATAATAAAAAAATAGCTTTATTTCCTTATACAATTTGTTTGCCTTAGAAAGACTAATTATTAGTGTTACATATTTAAATCTTAATGTGAATGTTAGTAATTTTATTTTTCTAATTTAATATGGTTATTTAGTATATTATGTACAAGGACCGCTATCAATAGCGGTGAAAGCCTCCCCCATTCGTTTCCATGCTATTCTGTCTCTAGCTATTCTACTCCAGATTTTACCTACTATTTTTACAATATCGTCGCTCCATCTCATTTGTAGTCGACCTTGTCTGCGCTTCTTGTTTAATGGGTACCAGTTCGTGGTGATTTTCGTCCACCTTTCATCTGGTACTCTTTGAAAATGTCCAGCCCATTTCCATTTCAATCCAAGTATCTTTATGACCACATCCTTTGCCTTGGTTTTATTTCTAATTGTTATGTTCTTTACTTTGTCTTTAAGTCTATGGTTCATGTAGCTTCTTTCTATTCCTCTTTGGCACACTTTGATTTTATCTAAATTTCGTTTAGTGAGGGGCCATGTTTGGCAGGCGTATGTGAGTGTGGGAAGTAGGCATGTTTCCATAGTTTTTGTTTTTATTTTGGTTGGCATCTTACTCTTGAATATTTCTTTTAGTGTCCAGTATTTATTCCAGGTGGATTTGATTCTTCTCTCTATTTCTCCTTCTGTGCAATTTTTAAAAGTAATTAGTTATCCTAGTTAGATGTACTCTTCAACGTATTCTAGGTTTATAGATGAAATTATTATTGGTGCTTTGTGTCTGTTAGTCATAAGTATTGTTTTTGTTTCGTTTACTTCTAGGCCCACTTTTTTGCTCTCTTCAAATAGCGACTCTAACATAGACTGCATTTCATTTGGGTCTTCTGACATCACAACTATATCGTCAGCGAATCGTAAGTGTGACAGGTACTTTCCATGTAGGTTTAGGCCTTTGTTTTCCCAGTTCATCGCTCTGAATATTTCCTCTAACACCGATATGAATATTTTAGGGGAGAGTGGGTGGCACCTTGTTTAACTCCTCTTTCGATTTTAAAATATTATTCCAATACCTAGTTTAATACATTAGCGATAGCTTTACTAGTAGCCAACTATGTGTTCCACTATCCACTTTTCTGCTCTATATCATCAGATCCTTGTGACCAAAACTTGTAAATAGTGCTCATCAGAAGGATTCACATGATCCCGAACACAATGGTTATACTAGTAGCCAACTAAGAGATCCACTATCCACCTTTCTGCTCTCCATCATCAGATCCTTGTTTCCAACAACAATGAATAATGATTATCAGAACGATTCAAATAAGTCCAAGCGCGTGCTTATGCTAGCGAGAGAGTATGGAAAATAGCGTTAAAAAGGTACGAGGTAATAAAAAAGAAATTTACATACAAACATACAAGATACGCGCTAAAGATATAACCCTTCCTTGACAGTCGGATGAAATATTTTTCTGCTAACTCACACACTGTTAATTAGCGATTCCAATATTTGTAAATGTGTGAGTATCATGTGCTTATTTAGAAATTAATAAGTCTACCTCTGCATACCCTAGGTGCATGGTCCTCACATATAACAAAATTTTTGTATACCAAATATTGTAAAAGATTTATTTGAAAAGAGTAACTATGGGGTTTCTTGTCCGTTGTTCTCCATAAGAATCTACCTTTCCGAATGGACAGTAGAGTCACTTTAGTATTTTATATTATTTGTAATGTGAATGACGTTCAAAAGTGCCGTTTAATGGCCTAATTGGAATAAACGTTTTTTTTTTGTTTTTTTTGAAAAACGAAAGTAAAGTTTGCGTGTTGCGGTTTTTTTTTTGTAATTCTAGATTAATATGCGAAAATGTTTTGTGTGTATTTTTTATGCTTTCCCGCCAAAACCGCTAAACAAATTATGATGAATTTTGGTACAAAGACAGATGAGAACTAGGAGACGATTATTGGCAACTTAAACGTGCGGAGCGAAGCCGCGGACAAAAACTAGTATTCCGTATTTGTAACCACAAACTCTGACAAAATTTGTGTCTCGTATTTTTTGATACGAGTTCCAACGTGGAAACTCGGTAACTGTTGGCAACTAAGTTAATAAAATTAAGCACTATTTCAGTGAACTAAAAACATGAAATAACTCTCACCCACTCTTATAACTCCATGTCTTACAAAATACCAATCGTAAGTCGTTACGTAATGAAAACTTTAAATGAATCTCGGTTTATAAGCACGCGATCGTTAACTGAATTACAGGCTGAAACCAGCTGAAAACTAGGTTACTTTACTTGCTGATAATGGCTGGTTTAAGCCGTTTGAATTAGGGTAGCCAGCAATCTAGGCCACCCTTTAATTTCCGTTTTGTGGGCCTGACGGGAAGAGGATGATTCTTGCCACTCTGGGCGGCCCGAAAGGAGCATTTGATAATTTCCCATACCTACTTAAAAATAGTCTTGCTAAAAAAAAGTCATCATCATCATCATATCAGCCGAAAGTACGAATACAGCCGTCCACTGCTGGACATAGGCCTCCCCCAAGATGGGGGGGTTTGCCATAATCGCCACGCTTGGCAGGCGGGTTGGCGATCGCAGTGTATGGTGTTGCGTTTTACAGAGAACGCTGCCGCCCATTCTCTGGTGAGTCCCTTAGTCGCCTCTTACGACACCCACGGGAAGTGATGGGGTGGTATTATTCTTTTACGGTACCATACGGCACCGGCCGACACCATACGGCTTAAAAAAAGTGGTTGTCTGTAAAGTTGGTTTAGGGACGATAATTTTACGTGCTAACGTCATAAGAAAACATTTGAATTCTTAACAAACATGCCGAACGCTTAGGCCGATCGTGCCTCTCTATCGCTTGTTCCGCGCTCATTTGTTTGCGGAACGTGACCGTGACGTCACTTTTTCGTAGGTGCAGCCGGTGTTCATCGATTTATGACTTTTTTTAGGGTTCCGAAAAAAAAAAACGGATACCTTGAACCCTTATAGGATCACTGGGTGTCTGTCTGTCTGTCCGTCTGTCACAGTCAGTTTTCACCGGATCCACCGGATCAATTCTGTTGAAATTTGGTACACATATGGACTTCTGTGACCCAAACACGGACGCGTTACGTAAATCATTAAATTTTTAGTATGGGGTTCACTTTTGGCGGTCAAACTAGAAAATTAAAAAAAATGTTTTTTAACAATATCGTGTGACATATCAAATGAAAGGACTGTGAGGATTTTAATTATATTTTTTTCATAATTTTAAAGTAAATGGTTTTGAAGTTATTCAAGAAATTACAGGAAAAAATGACTATACCCCCCTTATCTCCGAAACTACTGAGCCTAAAATTTTGTAAAAAATGGAGATAACAGATCTTTACCTAAAGATTACAGGAAAACCTATTAGAAGTCTGTAGTGATAAAATTACATGTTAAAAAAAAAGCCGTTCGGAACCCGTTTGCACGCGAGTCCGACTCGCACTTGGCCAGTTATTTATTTATTTATTTTTTTGAAAACGTTGCCCCATACTGTGAATTTCTCCTGTATCGTGGGTACCCGTATATACATATGCACAAACAGCCAGACCCGGAACAACTATCTGTAGGCCATACAAATATTTGTTCCTTGCGGGAATCGATACCGCGACACGCAGCGCAGCAGTCAATCGCTCAACCACTGCGCCAACCGTGTCGTCGACGTTATCACGACGTATCGTCGACGTTATCACGTCAAAAGAAAAAAACTGACTACCTACCGTATGGGAAATAATGTTAGTTTCGAAGTCACCGGCTTCGCTTTTGTTTGTTTTTGCGTACGTATTACTAAACTGCAATATCAAAAGTTATACAAAAATCTTGCCAAAATGAATTCCTTTGCACCCAGCTGTCCAGAGCACAATAAAATGCAAAACAACTCGTGTCTGTCAGAAGTATTTATTTAGTCTGAGCATTTCTCTATTAAATCAAATAAATACCTCACATACTGGTGGAAATTTGTTTAGTACAGCCAGAATCAAACCTAATGGCGGGTTGGAACTGCTCCCACAAACGCACAGACAAACAGACAAACGTCTGTTTGTCTGTGCGTTTGTGGGAGCATCACGCTTAAACCACAGATTAGATTGCAAATCTAAATACTTAAAAATATTAAGTGATAACCCGAGTAACATTTAGCGTTTATTTCATCAAAATCGACCCACAAAATCAAAAGATATTGAATTTTTAAGTTTAGGAAGAAACTTCCTAATGTATTCTGATGAGTCAGAGCGCCATCTATTGAGAAAAATAAAATGCACGAAAGCATTCAAAATCGTTGAGTTATTTGTGAAACATTTAATACGTGGCAAAATAAGACTGATCATTTTATACCTTTTCGTTATTGATCGATACAATCGATCCACAAAATCAAAATATATTGAATTTTTAGTTTAGTAAGAAACTTTCTTATTTATTCTGATTAGTCAGAGCGCCATCTATTGAGGAACCAAAAAATGCATGAAAGCATGAATGTTACACCAAAACACATTGATTGAGTTATTTGTGAAACCTTTAATACGTAGACGTAGTCTTCTATACATATAATAAAATCGTAGACTAACCGTGTCTGTACATTGAATATTTTTGCATGAAAATTACACAGAAAACTCAGGAAAAAGGTATATTTAAAACACAAAAATGTAAATTTTGTTTTTGTCTGTTTGTATGTGCGTTTGTGAGAGCATCACGCTTAAACCACAGATTAGATTGCAAATCTAAGTACTTAAAAATATAAAGTGATAACCCGAGTAACATTTAGCGTTTATTTCATCAAAATCGACCCACAAAATCAAAAGATATTGAATTTTTAAGTTTAGGAAGAAACTTCCTAATGTATTCTGATGAGTCAGAGCGTCATCTATTGAGAAAAAAATAAAATGCACGAAAGCATTCAAAATTGTTGTGTTATTCGTGAAACTTTTAATACGTGGCAAAATAAAAGTGACCATTTTTATACCTTTTCGTTACAATCGATCCACAAAATCAAAATATATTGAATTTTTAGTTTAGTAAGAAACTTCCTTATTCCGATTAGTCCGTATTCTGATTAGTCAGAGCGCCATCTATTGAGGAACCAAAAAATGCATGAAAGCATGAATGTTACATCAAAACACATTGATTGAGTTATTTGTGAAACTTTTAATACGTAGACGTAGCAAAATAAAAGTAAACATTTTGATACCTTATCGTTATTTACCGTTACATACGGGCTTCTTATTTAACGTCTTCCGCTGCCAAATATTTTGTCAGTTTACATAGTCGATAGATGGCGTTGCACTGATGACGCGTTTTTCTGAATTGCGGTGTTAAGATTTTCCGCTCACACAATTTCTAAACACAGTCGTGTTTCGAAGGAATTTCGGTTTGGTCTCTGAAAGGTCTTAAACTGTTAGGGACCATAATTCGTTAAATCTCTGAGTTGTTTGGTTTCGTTTAAAGTGCATTTATCGTAGAGTCTTAAACTGATTTAGTTTTGCGAAGTTCTGGACGGTTCGACTTACGGATCAGGCCTGTAGGGTTCCGTACCAAAGGTGCTGTGCTGACGGGACCCTACTGCTAAGCCTCCGCGATTGATTCCGTTTAGAGCGAAGCAACGAACGGTTCGATTTGCGAAACAAGGCTAATAATAATAAATAAAAATCTTATATTTCAGACAGAGTCCCTTTTTAGATTTCCGAAAAAAAAGGAACCCTTATAGGATCACTCGGGTGTCTGTCTGTCTGTCCGTCTGTCACAGCCAGTTTTCTCCGGATCCACTGAACCGATTCTGTTGAAATTTGGTACACATATGGACTTCTATGACCCAAACACGGACGCGTTACGTAAATTATTAAATTTTTAGTATGGGGGTCATTTTTGGGGGTCAAACTAGAAAATTTTAGAAAAAAGTTTTTTGAACAATATTGCGTGACATATCAAATGAAAGGGCTTACTGTGAAAGGTTTAATTATATTTTTTTCATAATTTTAAAATAAATGATTTAGAAGTTATTCAAGAAATTAGACGAAAAATGACCATTCCCCCCCCTTATCTCCGAAACGACGGAGCCTAAAATTTTGAAAAAAATGGAGATAATAGATCTTTACCTAAAGATTACAGGAAAACCTATAAGAAGTCTGTCGTGTTAAAATAACATGTTAAAAATTTTTAATTCGTTCGGAACCCTTTGCACGCGAGTTCGACTCGCACTTGGCCAGTTTTTTGGTTAGTAGTTAGGTTTAGGTTTAGTTTAGGTTAGTAGTTTGGTTTTTTATAATAAGGTACCGTACCAAAGGTGGTCACGGTGACGGGAGCGATCGATTTTGGGAGGCTACTCTCTAAGTCCGAAGTCCGTAGTTTCGGGCTTAGTTGCGGACGTATTCTACTCCGTATCACCTACAGACTCCTACAATTAGTCCCGAACCCGAACTAAGAATGAATGACAACACGATTTCACAGTAACTGTCAAATCGTGTTTTCATTAGTTCTCATTGGTTAGGTGATACGAAGTGGAATATTTTTTTTTTTACAATAGACAGGCATACGTTTGACCACTATCTCACCTGATGGTAAGCGATGATGCGGTCGAAGATGGAGCACGTTTGCCTAGAAGCAACCTATTCACTTTTGTCTTAAAGACTCCCAGGTTGCCCGCAACTAAGTTTTTAATTCGTGCTAAGTATCAAACGGTTCGATTTGCGAGCCAAGGCAAATTATAGGGTTCCGTGCCAAAGTTGCTAATGGGACCCTATTATTTAAGCCTTCGCGTACGATTTTGATTCGTGCGAACCCAGTCGATTTTTAGGGTTCCGTACCAAGTTTGCTAACGGAACCATTTTTATTAATAAGCCACCGCTGTCCGTCTTCCTTCAGTTTATGCGTTTTTTTTCTGTCTCGCAAAATTCTTAATCTTCTTAATATATTTAAAACAAAGTCGGGTTTGTTCGAACACTTTTCTAACTCGAGAACGGCTCTACCGATTTTCATAGTTTTTGTGTTTTTGGATTAGTCTTCGTCCGGAATAGCATAATAAGAATTAAAATACAAAAAAAAGAGTAGGTAGGTAGGGTAGGTAGGTAGGATAGGTAGGTAGTTAGGGTAAATAGGGTAGGTAGGTAGGTAGGGTAGGTAGGTAGGGTAGGTAAGGTAGGGTAGATATGGTAGGTAGGATAGGTAAGTAGGTAGAGTAGGTAGGTAGGGTAGGTAGGTTAGGGTCGGTAGGTAGAATAGCCAGTTGACGGGAGCGAAGCCGCGCGGGTCAGCTAGTTTTAATATATAAAATTCTTCCGTTACTGAGCGAGTGAGTGACTTACAGACAACGCACAGCCGAAACTACTGGTCGTAGAAAGCTGAAATTTGGCATGTAGCTTTCCTACACTCCGTAGGGCACTAGGAGGATTTCGCGAAATTCCTACGGGAACGGGAAAAACGGGATATGCGCATACGAAGTTCCGGGCGAAAGCTAGTATCTGAATATTTCCATCGTATCAATTATACCTCAGCTAAGATTCTCCAAAACTTAAAATTAACTACTGACCTTTCCCAAAACGTCTTGTAGTTTCTAATTCTGGTATTCGTGTGTGTCTGACCTTTCTCGTCAAGTCTGACGCTTGGACTGGTGGAATTATTTATTTGTAATTGACTACCTGCACCATCTAGATTGCTAGGTTTTGAATTTGATTACTAGGTTACGCTAAGTATTATTTTATAGAACTGCTAAGCAGAAGTGGGTATGAGGGGTGATATTTATGTAGAATGAATTGGGGCAGATGGACCAGAATAGTTACACAGTGTACTTCTAAGCTAGAGAACTGTCTTTCGTCTTTTATCGTAATTCTCATCGTCGTTTAGTGTAATTCTCATGCTGTCGATAGTAATATGTCGGTCAATAGATGGCACTGCGTGTATCTGCATTCCGTAGAT
Organism: Lacanobia wlatinum; assembly: GCA_947578705.1. NCBI lineage: Eukaryota > Metazoa > Arthropoda > Insecta > Lepidoptera > Noctuidae > Lacanobia > Lacanobia wlatinum. The sequence goes on from OX388046.1 coordinate 21,215,610, forward strand.
TTATTCTAGAACGTTGCGACAATTCCTATCAGGTTTATGTGTAAAGGTTATCTAAATTGGATTGTACTTTTTTAACGTGATGCGAACAAAACAGAATACAGAAAAAGAGAAAATAGGTTCTGTTAATTATACTATAATAGTTTGGCTATTAGATTTGGCATACTTGGATAAATGATAAAAAAATATCCGAAATACAACAATAACATGTTGTGAATATTTAAAACAAATCAATTAGAATCATAAAAGTAAGGAAATGCATAAGTTAAATAAAATCCAAAAAGAAGTTGCGATTTTTGAGATTCGAACCCACACCACTCTTTTGGCAGGCAGTCTTTAAACCGATGGTCTATGACTACTGTTGATAATAAGTTGAAATAGCCGATCTTATTTAATAATAATAAGTAGACTATATTTTATTTAAATAACAAACTAAATATACTTAAGATAGAAAATAAAAATCCCAACTACTTATAATAAAGCGTCAAAAACTTCGTCCGCATCACTGTCGACTGGAAGTGAGCCCAAAAGACTGGCGGCATTGCCACGTTGTGTGGCAATGCTTATCCTCGGTCCAACGTAAAAGCCGGCCCTTGGGTCACGCGAAGTGTCAACTAAACGTTTAGCTAGTTCTTTAAATAAAACGTGAGCACTCGAACCCCACGGTCCAAGAGTTTCAACCCCAAACGGCTCAACAGTATAATTGCCAACAAGGCTACTATATTTCCGCCGTTTGAGGTTCTCAGCAGCCGCAGCGGCAGAACCAGCACAGCTCGACAAGCTAGGAAGATGGGATGGCGCAAGAGTATCGACACAAGTAGCGTCCCACACTAAAGGCCTACCCGTCTTCCAAGGAAAGAAAGACATACCGTCCGGTCGCTTGCCGTCGTCGCGTGCCAGGCCAATGGGTTCTAGTACGGCTGGAACGCCGACGGCGACAAGAGCGCGTCGGATAATGTCGTTGATGTTTGCGTGCCGTGCTATGCGACCCGCACTTTGACTTCACGACAAGCCGTGGTGCCCGAGGCTGTTGACAGCTTCGCCACTGTGACAGCGATGAGGAGAACAACAGGAAACTATGAACTATAATAATAATGGTTAGACCCAGAAGTATCTGCAATATTGTAATCAGTTGTGGCTTCTTATAAGACTTAGGAAAAAAGTAGAACAAAAATTTAAATGTTATTTTAAGTACTCAAAAACCCATTTTATTTTTATTTTGACAATATTATGGTGTAAAACTACAGTTCAGAAGAGAAAATAAATACAAAAATAATATCTGTTCGTGACATGGACTAATTCTCGTTCAAAACAGAAATTTTTGAATATTGCTCATCCTCCATAGCACATATCGTGATAATATATAGCCTATGACCAGACCGTACGGTATATAAGGATTATTTATGCAAAATTTGAACAAAATTTGTTCAGTAGTTCGCGCCATTTGGAAATATACCTCAAGATATACTATTTTATTATACGTATTAAAGCTAAAGTTTAGTTTTAGTAAAATTAAAGCTAAAGTTAAATCTAACCTTTGTTCGAAGGCATACTATTCAATTAATGATTATTTAGACGATAAGAATAGTTGGTCGCTGTGTTAAACGCAAGACAATGTCATAATTATCATGTTCTTTCTCTTTAAGTAATTAGCTTATGACAGGTTATTAGGTTTAGGTTATGTATTCATATAATATTGTTTTTTTTTTTGTTTTTTTTTTTTTTATAATCTGACTATGTAGGTCAATTCGTTGTTTTTTTTATATACATTTCTATCTTTATCAGTATCATAGTGTGCTAGCTAACAAGTTATAAATTTTGTGTCATGTATTAATTACTTAGCATACTTTTATATAGATTCAAGTTCTTAAAACGTAACAGTCCGATGTGTTGCTGGGGAGTTTGTTGGCCACTTCTTCTCCACAGCTAAAACACTAGGAAGTGGTGACGGGCGGGCGTTTTGGGGGACTGTCTTTTGTAAAACTTGACGTTCAAAAAGTGCTGGCTCTCAGCCTAATTTGAATAAACGACTTTTGATTTTGATTTTTGATTTTGTATAGATTATTTCCCCAGTTAGTAAAACATCCGAATGAAACCAACCTACTAAACTTTAAAAGTCTTTTCGGCTCAAGATTTCAGTAGGTATGTAATTCAGTTTACGATGGCGTGCCAGCACTATAAGCCGAGGTTCTAAAGTTTCCACTATTTAATTCTACTATTACGTAGTACACCTACTGACCTTTTATTTGTGAAGAAAACCTTTGGCTGTAGTAGGTGCAATTATTTCACGGTATTCTAATGTGGGGTTTGTATTGTATTAATTGGAGTTCTGGTTAAATTTTTATAGTTTTTCAGGTCACTGAGCTCCTTAAAGTTCTTAGTTGAGCTACACGATACATGACAAATACTTGCATTTTCAGGACAAGGCCACTCAAATCTGACCAGGTATTTAGGATAAAGAGTGTGCCAAAGCAATAGACATAGGTACAAACATACATACATATCTACATGCTCTCGAAAAACTTATAATCCTCCTTATTGAGCAGTCGGTTAAGAAGCTCACTAACAGCATTGCCCGTTACGATTCAGTTAGTGTAGATGTTACTTAAATAACAGAAACCGTCGTCCCAAGATCGACAGAGCAGCCGGCGAAATTATTTAGTAGATGCAGTCTATTTATACAGGTATGTGACCTATTTTACTGCAGAATAACTACATGGAAATTTAAATGTAAATATTTATTTTACAAAAAAAACAACCGACTTTCAAATAAAAAAACACTATAAAGCACAAAATAACTTTAATTTCGGAAGTCGGTGTTAAGATATGAAGGAACAACCAAAAACACCGACTTCCGTATTTTTTGTAAATGTTTTTTATTTTTCACTTTTTAGTGGCACATTGTTAACTCACTGGAAAGTCACAGGAAAGCAAAATAGGCCATTTCGTTGATGACATATTTTTTCCAAATTAAACACCTAAAAAAACCTAAGAAACTCATAGTACCTACGTACATGAAGTCTAAATAAATATTATGTATATTTAATGTATAAAGCTGAAGAGTTTGTTTGTTTGAACGCGTTAATCTCAGGAACTTCTGGTCCGATTTGAAAAAAATATTCAGTGTTAGATAGCCAATTTATCGAGGAAGATAAAGGCTATATATCATCACGCTAAGACCAATAGGAGCGGAGCAGACGATTGAGCCGACGGTGCGCGGGCCAACTAGTGATGTTATAAGGCTGATCTTATGATAACGCTATTGTGATTTAAATTCCTCCAGTCCAGCTGGATGCATCTGAACACCGGCAATTACATGGAGTGGCTGCCTGTCTGACAGAGAGTTAAATTAAACAAGAATTGATCTTAATAGGTTCGAGCAGGAAGAGCGTTTTCGTGAGAATCTGCATAAATTGAAATAAGTCTTCTGTCCAGGGAGAAAGGTAGATATTTGCTTACATATATGCGAGCTGAAATAACACCTAGGTACATAGGTATATAGCATGTTAGTTGCGAACGTTTGAGTGTAGCAATCGATTTTCTCCCACACACATCCCGGCATCCGATTGAGTTGATATGTTTCATCTCCGTGTATTTATCATGACTTGGTTGTATTAACGACTGTTACGTTATGTCTATGTTACGTAAACCTATACTATGAAGAACTAAAATGGCATATCTGTCTGTAGAAAGTAAAATTGGATACTTGTTTGTATAAATATTTATCATTATCATCATCCAAAGTACGACTTCGGTAACTGCTGAGCGTAGGCTTCTTTTTTCTTGTGCTAATCGCTATGCTCCTTCGTTTTTTTTTTCGAGCGAAGAAAATGCCTAAGACGACGAAGAGATGACGCGTTTATGTGGGACTTGCACCCACTAAAAACTTTGACTGCGCCTGCTTTAGCCTTGATGGGTAGGCCGCGAGAACTGCTACGCATGAAATTCGCGACCCATCCAGCGTGGCCCACTTCTGGGCTCCCTCTTCTATGATGTCCGCATGCACTGGGACATCTTCACAATCCTCACGCTCCTGTGCCAGCCTCATCCAGGTTTCACCCGCGATGGCATCAATTTCGTCAGCCCATTTCGCCGTGGGACTACAAAAATTAAAATACTAGCTTCTGCCAGCGGCTTCGCGCGCGTGACCCCTAGGGAACATACTCCCGGGGTATTAAGAACCTATGTGTTATTCCAGAATATAATCTACCTATGTGCCAAATTTCATGAAGATCCTTTCAGGCTTTCTGTCGTGAAAGAGTAACAAACATCTATCCTCACAAACTTTCGCATTTATAATATTAGTAGGAAGTAGGATTAGTAGGATTAATTAACTTTTTAATAGGCTCGCTTTTGACCACTATCTCACTTGATGGTAAGCGATGATGTGATCGACGAAGGAGCACGCTTGCCTAGAATTAACCTGTTTACTCTTGACTTAAAGACTACCAGGTTATAGCTATCAGGAAACACAGACTCCGGAAGGAATTGGGAGTAGCTGTACAATGAAAGTAATATTTACAAAAAGTATAAACATTTGTTGTTGACCTATCCATTTTGATGACAATCTCATCTTTTTTTGCTCTTGACTCTAATCTAGGTCAGAGATGACAGAGACTAGAGTCTACGATGGAGCGAGCTTACCCAGAAGGAGCCTGTTCACTCTGACGTTAAAAAGATGAGGGTTGTAAGCTTTCGGAAACACAGACGCAGGCAGAGAGTTCCATTCCTTTGCTGTGCGCACTATAAAAGACGTTTGGAAATGCTAAGTGCGAATTGGTGGAATAGTAACAAGGTAGGTGGAATAGTAATATAGCACCTGAATAGCACCTGATGGAAAGCTATCATGTTGTCGACGGAGCACACTTGCCAAGAAGTAAACTATTCACTCCTGACTTAAAGACGGCAGAGAATTCCTCTTAGCTGTACACAAACTGAAAGTATTTCCAGAACGTTTTGTGGTTATATATTGCAATCATCATCTGCCTATCTTTTACCCAACTATAATGGGGTCGGCTTCCAGTCAAACTGACCTCCAGTACCCAGTAACTGGGTAACACGGTACTCCTTGGTAAGGTTATATACTGTAATATTCTAAAAAAATATGTTTTGATCGTTATTACTAACTAGCTTTTGCCCGCGACTTCGTACGCGTACATACCGTTTATTTCCCGTTCCCGCAGGAATTTCGGGAAAACCTCTCTTAGCGCTCCCCTACACTTCCCAAGGAACCTACATGCTAAATTTCAGCTTCTTACGACCAGTAGTTTCGGCTGTGCGTTTTCTCAGTAACGGAAGAATTTTATTTATCAAGATTTGCAAATTGCTTACAACTGTTGCAACAGACGACCAAGTAATTTCTACTCAACAAAACGTACAAAAACCTTATGAAACCATCCACTTGATACCCAATTACGGCGTTCAGAAATATTCGCAGCAGAGAGAAATATATTAGAAGATTGTCAAAGGGAACGGCGAACAGTTATGTACTGTGTTATATACGGAGACACTTGCAAAAAACGATATCAAATCTCTCGCGTTGGGCTCTGCGAAACTGGCCGTATTTGTAAAACTAAATGTATTTAACTTTTGACAACCTAAACTAGACCTTTTAAGCAATATGTAGGGTATATTTTGCAGTGTCTAAGTTGAACAGGAAATATTTGCTATTACTTTGCTGATCCAAAGTAAATTAAACTCTGTCTACAGTGAGTAAAGTTGATTTTCAATTGCAGTGTAGCATCGCTTTATTCAATAAAGTTTGACTGTAAACTCACAGCAAGTGAAACTCTATTTCTTTCGTGATAAGGTGGGTTTTCAAACGTTAATAAATTTGTGGGGGTTGTTTCCAGTTGTACATTTGCAGTGATGTCTTAAGGGTGGCAATTCGTTTCCACTGTCCGTTCTATAAATAGAATTGTCGTGTGAAAATGTACTTCCTGGGGCGTCAAGAATCATGGTTGGAATGGTAAGATTTTAAAGTGAAAATAAGGTTTTAAATATGTAGCCAGGCGTAGCAAAGTGCTACGTTGTCGCAGACCTTTGCTACGGCGTAGCAAACTGTCGACGCTCAGATTTGACTTTTAATTTAATTCAGTAACTTGACGGTTCAACTGTCAGATTTTCACAAGAAAAGTTGGTGTAAGAATAGATGAAATTGAATGAACTTAAAAAATGTATGTACTTATTTGCAAACTTTTTATTTCAAATCTTGTAACTTGTCTTAAAAATAACACGATAAACGCCATTAAAATCTGACAGTTGAACTGTCAAGTTACTGAATACAATTAATCGTCGAAGTATAGTGAAAATTGCCATATCATCTTTGTATTTATTTATTGAACATCGTGTTCAACGGATTAATTCGACGACAACCATATTTTCTTTGTTCTTTCCTGGTTTGGATATTAATCCAAACCAGGAAAGAACAAGGAAAATATGGTTGCCTTGTTATGGACAAATCCATGCTTACCGTACGGCTAATAGACCAGTTCTAAACATCAAGATTCTTAAACAAAGGTAGATTCTCGACATCGGAAAACGAATAACGGGACTCAAATGGAGCTGGGCAGGATACCTGACAAGGCGCAGTGATGTTAGTTGGAGTAAAGCGGTGACCGCGTGGCGTTCGCAGACTGGAAGAAGTGAGGATCCGGTGAGAGGTGAGGAGATCCGGTGGTGAGATTGGTTGATAACATTAAATATTGTTATTATCGCTTATACAAACACAACAGGACAGCTTATGTCCAAAGGCGAGCTTAACCCAGAATTTGGTTCTCTATCAGCAAACCTCAGTTCGTAAGAGAGCATTTAACACAACAGAAATATAAAAAATATTGACACTTCGCCCGAAACTTCGTTCGCGCGGGTTTAGTATTGCAATTTTTGTAGGGATCTCTATTTGTTTCGAAAATAAATTGTAACCTATGTTACTTCCTGATAATTCAGCATTCTATTGTTGAAAATTTTTTTGGAATTGGTGCAGTAGTTTCGGGTTTCTAGGGTTAAAAAGTTACATTAATTTTGGTAGTTTCTTCGTATTTTGACACCGACTTCCAGCTATTTTGATTTAAACACCAAACTTTCAAACCGATTTTGATAAAATTTCTATGGGACCAATCGAGAAGTATATTCATTCAGATAAATCAAGAATTTTTCAAATCGGTTCATAAATGACGGAGTTATGAGGTAACAACCGAATTGAGAACCTGCTCTTTTTTTGATATTGGTTAAAAAAATGGTTTAAATCGGTCCTGTAGTTTCGGAGCCTGTTCGGTACAGACAGACAAACTATATTATTTTTCCTTTCTTTTATTATTAATAGGCATATATACGTAAAAAAAAAATATAATTAGTATAGATATACAGCACAACAAAAACTTAATATGACTATGTTTCGTGAGGATACCGTTATACTATCATGTAAAATGAACAAAAATCATGATCAGAGTGTTCGTACCTTCTCCGTACCATAAAATAAACTAAAAAATGTTATATCTAGCTCTACCAAGCCTCACAAACCCCTAATCACCACCAATCAACTCCACTCACGACACCAAATCCAATATCGATCCATATTCCCGTACCGTCAAACAGTGTCTACGCACCGCCTCCCCGTATATCACTTCCCCCCGCTTCACCTCCTCTGACACCCTCTCGAGAGGGGGGCAAGGGGGCACCCATCCCATCAGCACAGGATTCGGGTCAACGACATCAGCTGGCAAGCCCGGTTCCACAGTTAGCCCGGTAGTACGAGCTCGGAAAATGTTAGCTATAGGTACTAGGCTCGTAGGAAACGCTAAGAGGTAATTGTTTGGTCATATGATGATGAGGTACACATAGAACCGTGTTATATTATATAACTCTAAGAGCCACATCAAAAATTGACGTGACTACGAATGAGTTTTAATTTGACAAAGTCCAAAAGTGATGCAGGTGGAAACTAAAGTGGCAATGGGCCGGCAATAGGATGATGAGATATACATGGAACCGTGTCGTATTATATGATACAATCAGCGACGTCGAGAATTCACGCGACTACGAATGAGTTTAATTTGACATAGTCCAAAAGTGATTCAGGTGGAAGCTGAAATAGCAATATGATGATACATAGAACCGTGTCGTATTATATGATACAATCAGCGACGTCAAGAATTCACGCGACTACGAATGAATTTAATTTGACATAGTCCAAGAGTGATTCAGAATAAGCAAGCAGAAGTAGCAATGGGCCGGCCAAATTAGCTATAGAATCTATGACTGTTGACCTTTTGTTGTTGAGTGGAGACCGTGAATCGGCCAACATAACGATTACCTGAAGTGACTGATTATTTGATCCCCACAACACAGTTATTGTGAATGCTGAGTCAGGAGAAGATTGGCTACAAAATCCTTTGTTAAACTTCCTAAGATGTGACAGATTTGGGACGACCATTATATATTACTAACTAATATTATAAATGCGAAAGTAAGTTTTTTATTACGCTTCCACGCCCATTTAGCTCGACTGAAGAATAAAAATTTTGATGAATTTTGGTAAACAGATAGAACAGAATATTATCTTTATTATGTACACCATATAAGTTACAGATAAAATAGATGAAGAAAACATTACATAGGGTGACACAATGGGCGGCCTTATCGCTAAAAGCGATCTTTTAAAGACAACCTTTGGATGGATTTAAAAGAGAGGAGTGACAGTACTGCAGGTGGTATTAGGTGTACTATTTATATATACAATAATACATAATAGAAAAATATATATAAACAATAATAGCAGAAAACCCAAGTAAAGACGATAAAAACGACGACAAAGACGATGAAGATAGATGGAAAACCTGAAGACGGTTATAGGCTACTTTTTTGTGAAAATCTATGCTAACGCGAGCCGAGCCGCAAGCAAAGGCTAGTATTAAATACAGATTCACTTACATCAGACATAATGATCGGTAAAGGTGAAAAACTTGCATAACCATCAGGCTTCGCATTATTCGATATGGATAATTTTATCTGCAATAAATCTTTATTATTATAATGGGTATCGCAGCTTGTAGGAATATCTAGCTAGACGGCAGGGCGCCTGCGACATGCTCTTGACATAATCTCGTAGTCGCCTGTTACAAGTGGTATAATGAAGGAAACTACATATTTTCTTTGCTGCACCAGAATTAGGCAATGCATGTTTTATAATGTTAATGAGATTGTAAGAATCTTGTCTTAATTGTTGCCAAATAAATGTTATTATTTTTTTTTGGCTCAAAAAATCGTGTTCCGATGACACATATTTTTGGAAAGATAGTATTCCATATTTATATTTGTGTTTATAAATAACTAGTGGACGTCACGCGGTTTCACCCGCGTAGTTCTCGTTCCCGTGGGAGTACGGGGATAATATATAGCATATGTTACTCCCTGATAATGTAGCTATTCAATGCTAAAAGAATTTTTCAAATCAGTCCAGTAGTTTCGGAGCCTATTCAATTCAAACAAACAAATCTTTCTTCTTTGTAATATTAGTTTAGATATGCGCTTAGAAAGAATTTTGCGACGTCAACGCTAAAGCTTATGATGTACTTGAATTCAGCGTGACAATTCTCGTAATTTTTAACTGACTTCACAAAAAGGAGGAGGTTATCTATTCAATTGGATTTTTAGGGTTCCGTACCCCTGGTGGTCGCAAGAGTTGGCGACGCTGCGTGAGGCATGCGTTGCCGCACGGCGCCGGTACACCAGGCACCGCAGGCTGCGCATCCGCCCTCCGGATGCGCCGGCTAGAGAGGCGGAGCTGTACGAGGAGTACAGAGCGGCGAAGGCCGCCCTCCGAGCGGTAATCCTGCGGGCCAAGGATCTGGCTCGCAAGGAGATGCTGGTGCCTCTGAACGAGGACCCGTGGGGAAGACCCTACAAAATGGTGCGGAATAAGCTCCGCACCTGGGCCCCCCTGTTGATGCAGAGTCTCCGGCCCCAGCTGGTGGAGGACGTGGTGAGCGCTCTGTTCCCCTCGCGAGGGGAGCATACTCCCCCGCCTATGGCTCTGCCACCTGCGGTGCCCGATGCGGACCACACCCATGACGGCGATGACGACGCTCCTAAGGTGACTGAGGTAGACCTGAGAGTGGCGGTTAACAGGCTGAAGGCCAAAAATACCGCCCCAGGACCCGACGGCTTACCTGGAAAAGCCTGGGTCCTGGCCTCAGAGGCTCTCGGGCCTCAACTAAGAGGGCTCCTAAGCGCATGCTTGGAGAGGGGCCAGTTCCCACTTCGTTGGAAGACGGGGAAACTGGTCCTTATTAAGAAGCCGGGGCGCCCTGCAGACTCTCCGTCCGCATACCGGCCAATCGTGCTGCTCGATGAGGTGGGCAAGCTCTTCAAAAGAGTAATTGCAAACCGCCTCGTCGAGCACCTAGTGGGGGTGGGGCCGGATCTGGCGGAGAACCAGTTTGGTTTTCGCACGGGCCGCTCGACGGTGGATGCCATCATGCGCGTGAGAGCCCTCTCGACGGGGGACGCGGTTTCACGGGGCGGGGTCGTCTTAGCCGTGTCTCTAGACATCGCCAATGCCTTCAACACCCTGCCATGGAGTTGCAAAAGAGAGGCACATCGTTATCACCGGATGCCGACCTACCTCCGTCGCATAGTCGAGGCTTACTTGACGGACAGAGCCGTCATCTATCCCGGTCATCTGGGAGAGTGAAACCGGCGAGAGATGTCGTGCGGTGTTCCACAGGGTTTGGTACTGGGGCCGCTCGTGTGGGACATCGGCTACGTCTGGGTTCTGCGCGCTGACCTCCCTAGTGGCGTCAGCGTTGTTTGTTATGCTGACGACACGCTGGTCTTGGCGCAAGGGGGTCGCACCAGGCGGCGGCCGACGCTGTGACGACACGCGGGGTTGCGGTAGTCGTTGAGAGGATCCGGCAGTTGGGTCTCGAGGTGGCCCTACACAAGTCCGAAGCCATGTGCTTTCATGGGTCTCGGAACAGGCCACCATCGGGATCCCAACGCCGATGTGAACTCCTCCAGTTCACATCTGCGTATTTTGTTTTCCTGTGACTTTCCAGTGGTGTTATGTGTAACTACATGCACACACGCACGCTGAGCAAAAAATATTTTTTTTTACAAAATCGTACAACCGAAGAAAAGAAGTCGGTCGCATTTTTTTTTTTGTAAAAAGTACTTGTTTTTAAAGGTGTATCGCATTCACAAATAGTCATAACAACTCTAATTTTCCTACATTTTGACAAGTTTTTGACATTGGTTTTTTCTGATATGTTTTTTTTTTCCCTTTATGGCAACCGAGCTGGTTCCGACTATTCTGCCAGTGTCACGTCGTGATGGCAGCACAGAGAGTGATATTGCGTATTGTAACTACATACATAGTAGACACTTGCAAGCTCAGTAATCTTTACGTTCCTACGAGTATTGCTACAGCTTGAAACGATACTATTAATACGTAAATCTAGACAAACTATAGTAAGACCTGGTAAGAATCTGGTAACCTAAATAATAGGAGTGCATTCTTCCGCAATTGTTTACAAGTTCATCTAATTTTGTATTCGGGTCAGACGATGGAATCTATGCAGATTTGCGAGAGAGTGAAAATTTGAAACACGAAAGAAATCTGAAAATCAATAACTGTTCAATAAATAAATAAAAAAAAAATATTATCGTTTAACATCAGAATTCATGCTCAATTAAAAATACCTATCTATTTGTGAAAATATGTCAATCCATCTAAATAAAACTGTTCTTCTAGATACAAGAGTTCGCTGCAAGCTTTCGCTGTCCGTCCATCCGTCTGTCCGTGTGTCCGTCCATCCGTCTGTCTTTCAGCGTAATAGGTAGACAGTTGTTTTTTTTTACTATTGATAGGCTTCTCGTTTGACCACTATCTCACCTGATGGTAAGCGATGATGTGGTCGAAGATGGAGCACGCCTGCCTAGAAGCAACCTATTCATTTTTGATTTAAAGACTCCCAGGTTGTAGCTATCAGGAAACACAGACTCCGGCAGGGAATTCCACTCCTTAGCTGTACGCACTATGAATGTGTTCCCAAAACGTTTTGTGCGTGTGGGTGGGATGTCCACCATGTACCGGTGGCGCATCGCCGTTCGTCTTGTGGTCCGATGATGGAACGGGCTTCATCATCATCACCATAAAAGCCGAAAGACGTCCACTGCTGCACATAGGCCTCCCCCAAGCGTCGCTACAACGACAGGTCCTGTGCGTCTCGCATCCATCGGCTACCCGCGACCTTCACCAGGTCATCGGAACGGGCTTGGCGGAATTAAATTATGAAATTCCGTTGCACATTCCCCAAAATGCAACCGGTAGAAAACCGACAGGCTAGCAACTCGTCGTCTATGCTTAAGACTTTGGAGCTTCGTCGCAACGAGCCTATCATTGCCGATGATCCTCTTGGCTCGTTTCTCAATTGACTCAAGGGTATCAAGCTGGTATCTGGCAGATCCGTCCCAAAGATGAGAGCAGCATACACGATCGAACTTGCGCTTGATAGAGTTTGAGCAGCTGTTCCGGCGTGAAGTACCGTCTCACTTTTGCTAGGATCCCCAACTTCTTTGCAGCCACTTGAGCTTTTGCCTCTATGAAAGGGCCAAAATTGAGGGTAGATATCAAAGTAACCCCAAGCTCAAGTTGGTCGGTTATCGGCACGGTTGCACCTCGAAATTGGGTGTTTCTATTGCCGCTATAAGAACAAATAGTAAAACTTAAGGTTAATGGTACAGAACCCTACGTGTGCGAGTCCGACTTGTCCGGTTTTTATTTTGAGAGCAAGGTTACTCATTTGTAATAGTCATACCAAGCTTTTCTTTTGTAGTAACAATACTGATGTAATTTTAGCAAAATTTTTGATAATAAATTACTTAGGTACTGAGAAAAGTTATTTTCAGAACACGATCACGTCACACACGGATAAATAATATCCGAAGAATACCATAAAGGCGCGAACCCACCACGGTGCACGCTGTCTACGACCACGCGGCGCATTTTATTAAGCGCGTATTACACTACACGATCTATAGGGGATCTGCAGGCAGTGAGGTGTAATAAGAAACAGGGAGTTAGGATCCTGCCGCCGGGCTATCGGGTGGTTCTGATCTTGCAGTGGCGGCGTACGGTACATTGAAACCCTGGGCGGTTTTGTATTGAGAGATTTCCGATTGATTATTTGTCTAAAATATTCGATCATATCAAAATTGACTTCCCTGTCTCTTTCAATTGATTACATCGAAATGTTACGCGCGGTATAAGATCAGACCAAGCGCAACGTGAATTTGTATTTTAGAGATCTAGAAATTATAGTCGAAAAAATATATTAAAATATAGTTGCGATGCGTTGATATTAGTACGTAAGTACTTAGGTACAAGAGTAGGTAGTTATTTGAAGGGCTTTTGGGCGCCTTCTTTAGATGTACGAGTGAGTTGTCGTTGTCACCTTGCTGCCGTGGTATAACTAAAATGCTGTTATCCGACATTTGGTCGATTTCTTACTGTTATGTTATGATATATTAATGACTAAAAATTTCTATCGATCTGTGTTTGCGAACTTCAACAGCTATGCAACACCAAATGCTGCCTCCACATGCTTGGCAAACAGTGGCAAACAGCGAACACCAAACAACAAACACGAACGTGTGGATAGGTGTTTGCTGTTTGCGTATGTGTTTGGCAGTGATCAGTATCGGTGTCGGTTTTTGTGCACAAATCAAAGGGTGTTCGACAAACATGTTTGCGATGTAGCCAGACGCTTGTTTGCAATAATCGGCTCCCTGCCGCAGGGACAGGGCGCCCTAGAAATCGGGCCCGATAGATCGGGTAGTGTAATAAGCGTTTTAGCTGCGTGGGTTCATTTGTTTCACAACGTGAATCTGCGTTTCTAATACAGTACACACTACACACCCACGACTATATACAACTGTAGCGTGGTCCACCGTAGCACACGGAGAGAATACGTAATTTTTTTGCAAGAATATGGTTTTGACATAGTATAACTGCGCCTTAATTGCGTAATCATTAAATGTCGTATTCTTTCACCCCACTATAAACTAAAACGGTCAGTCCGCATTAGTACGCAAAACTCTATTACTAAATTCTACTAAGCATTCAGCGGATATTTGAACCCTAAATTAAGCCAGTTTTCCTTTAACATCCAAATTAGCAGTGTAATATTACTTAACATGATTTCCACTTAATCCTAAAACACACGCAAAACACGCGACCATATATCATCCGAAAACCCTTTAACAAAGTTTAAAAAAAATACAAAAGCGTGTTATGTTACAAAAATCCGTCGCACGGGAATCGAACCTAAGCTCCCCATTAAGGCAGCGGCACGCAATCCTTATTGTGGACTCGATGTACACGATTTTTATGACACAAAACGGAATAATTTACTTGGACATGAAATGGGCCCTTCGCCCTATTTGCATAAAGCTGTGCAGAGTAGTTTTAAGGTTAGAGGTAACACCGGTCAATACTTGATTTATTTGTTTTATTGTCTTATTTTTTTGTGCACAATGCATAGGATTGATTGATAAGCTGTCCAATTAATAGCTAGAACTATCGTGCAATATTTTTGCTTAGCGGCTAAAGTGACGACGTCTGTTCCTTTTAGATTAATTTTATACAACACTTTACTTAACTCTCTTTAGAAGAAAACATAGCATAATTTGGAAATGGAAAGAGAGAAATTCTTTATTTTGCAGTCCACTGCTAGCCTAAATCAGTGCTGAACAAAACAATGAAGAATATCTATCTATCAATCTACTAGAAAGTCGGGTGCCAACTTTCATTATAATACGTATAGACGTTATGTAATACCTACATTACATACTAAATTATATCAACATCAGAAAACGATTACATAAAGCGAACAAAACAAAAACGTCCACAGTCGCAAACAAAAACAAAATATAACAAAATCAGCAGTAGTACAACATGTGACACTACTCTGTGCACAGCTGAGAGAGCACGCGACTGATGCGGATTTCATACCGACCGCGTAGTGTGGAGGAGGTGCTCGTTTTTATATTTTTTATTCATTTGATTTTCTATTTTTTGTGTTTTATATTGATTTATACATATATATGTACACGTGTGACGGAGTAAACGCTAAAACTAAATAGCGATAATGTCTTCATTATTATGAAAAACTTATGCCATAGGGGCCGGTGCACATATAGTGGAGCGCAGCGGAGAGCATAACCGCGTATTTTTTTAAACATGTGTGTACACATTAGACGAATTTCTACCCGAAAATGCGCGCGGATGCGCTAGACTGCGCTTACTAGACATACCGTCATTGTCATTTGTTTTGAAATTCTTCCTTGAGTCCAAACGTGTACGACCGTAAGCGGATGCGCGCGGAGTAGCGCGCTCGCGACGTCGCATTCCTCGCGCCACCTTTCACATGTAGTCGCTTCGATGCTCTTCAGGATTTAATTATTGTGTTAATTGATTTTAGATATTTTATCAATGAGGACACTGTCGATAATACTTAAGACCATGTAATGTACATACGTACCATGTTCTAACAAATAAACTTTGATTGATTGATAATAGGTTGACAATAAAAAATGCTTTGTGCTGCGCTCTGCCATATATGCGCCGGCCCTACGACTAACCCTGAAGTCGCGACAAAAAATCGAATGACGCGTAAATGTGAGCATAACTCGACAAAATGTATGTGTGTAATAAGTATTCACACAGAGACACACTCTGAAGACACAAAATTTCATATTTGGATAGACTTGCGAAGATTTTATGTCCGACAAAAATCAACTGCTCACTGAAAAATCAGAAGATGGGATTCTATTAAATTCAATTGGATCCAATCTAATCGGGTGACGCACATATAATAGAATAGTTCACCCTTTCACTACAAAAACCGTAAAGAAACAAATCACAATCTGACACTAAATCAAAACATTAGCGAACAAAAAAAATCGCAACATGTGTGTTATATAAAAAATCGCGACAATAAATCCTTCTCTATACTAATCGCTTGGTCATGCATGCAATATAATTAGTTTCGTCCTATCTTCCATCTCCCTTCCTCTAGTAGGAGTAGGGTTGCCACCTTTTTTATGAATGAAAATAGTAGACTTTCTTTTGCAAATCATTGCAAAAATAATAGTACTTTACTTTTGGTAAATCCAGGAAAAATAGGACAAACTTACAATTTAGATTTAAATTTTGGTTTATGTATAAAAATATATTAAGAGCCTGTTCTCTTTCCTTTGTTTTTTTTTATTTTTACGAGGCATGCGCAAAACCATAACCAGCATCACGTTCCAAATTCGTCGAAGTTTACCGAATGACGGACTTAACCAGACATTGGTTTTGCATCCTAGCCCAGCTATTCTGAAAAGCTGACGGAAAAAAGATGCTAGAGCAAGAGAAGCGTGCTCGAATATTCTAGCACCCTGTCTCGGTATGGATACATTTTTTTAATCGAACTCGGAAATGTTGGTGGCTCCAAAGAGCTTAGTATTTCGGCCTTGAATGGGATTTTATTAAAAAGATTCCTCAGTAATCAGTATTAGAATAAGCGCTAAAAGTCTAGTATTTTGCGTAGATACTATTTTTCTATCATATAAGACACAATCGATTAAATATAGTACGATATTATAAAAACGTTTTGGAATACTTCCTTTATGCGTATAGTTAGTCTATTCTGTAAATAACTATTTCGATATCGAGCTTCACCTGATTGACAAAACTCACAAAGTGAACCTTATAATACACTACATAAAGGTCTTATATTTATACGAATTTGATACTCACCTCGGATTCCGCTGTCGAGACACGAAAACGTTGTTACAGAATAGCACTAAAGCTGAGGAGTGAAATCTTTAAGTCAACAGTGAATAGGTTACTTCTAGGCAAGCGTGCTCCATCGTCAACCACATCATCGCTTACCATCAGGTGAGATAGTGGTCAAACGCGTGCCTATCAATAAAAAAATTAAATATAATAATATAGTACGCGTGGCAACCCTAAGTAGGATAGCTAGTTTGGTTAAGTGATGTCTCACTCACACGCGTTGTTAAATTTAGTTTGTTATCTGTCGTCTCTGTCGCTCGCGTTGCGCGCAAGTAGGCCGGGAGTCGGGATTACGAAATGTTTTGTAAGAATAGTGTGGCTTGTTACGTTTCAAACTAGACTGGTCTAGTTTTGTTTTGTTAGGTTAATTTGATGAGAAACTAGTTATTATGGTAGGTATTAAATGTTGCTAGACTTTGAAGCGCAAATCTTGGAGATCTAGATATTGTTTTGCCATCTTCACTTTTTTTTACGATTTTAGTTATCTAAGCACCTGATGTCTAAGTTAAGAATTTCAAGTGGAGTATTTGTCAAACTCTATTGTAGCATGACAACCTGTCAAAGTAGAGTTTGACGTGTTCTTAACACAAAATTAAAAGCACGGCCCTAAGTTTGAGTGTGTGTCAAAAGGCCTACAGCATCACTTAGTTGGAAATAAAAATAGTTTATCTTTTTAGTTTTTGTATTAATTGCTTGGATTTGTAAACATACTGATTACTTTATGTATGTTTTTAGGGTTCCGTACCCAAAATGTAACCAACGGAACCCTATTACTAAGCTTCCGTTGTCCGTTCGTTCTCTCCGTCTTTCAGCGGGCTGTATCTCAAGAACCGTAATAGGTAGACAGTTGAAATTTTCACAGATTGTGTATTTCTATTGCCGCTATAACAACAAATAATAAAAATTAAGTTTTATGGTACGGGACGCTTCGTGTTTGAGTCCGACTCGCACTTGGCCGGTTTATAAATTAGGAAACGGGACGACAGTTCCATTTAAAGGCCCATGCAGGCTATAAATATTTTTTTTGCGGTTTAAGAGTTTTGATTTAATATCATTTTTCCCAATTGCGAATACTTTCTTTTTTAAAAGAACTGTCATAATATTCAAAAACATTCATAATATGCATCACGTTGATACTTTCATTTCGTGCGACGTTTTGAATTATTCATGAAGCGGCGACGTGGTTTGTAATGATAAATGGTTCGCGTTTTGTCGGCGTGGCTTTTTGTGATATTCGCGCGGATGTTCATGTCTTTATGTTGAGGGTTTTGTAAGGAAAACTGGAGCAGGAAAGGTAGATATTGCATAAAACCGTCAAGAATTTTTAAGAGAACCGTAATTTGTATTTATTGGTATGCACGCATGTTATTTTGTACTAGCTGACCCGCGCGGCTTCGCTCCCGTCATCTGGCTACTCTACCTACCTACCATAGCTACCCTACCTTACCTACCTGCCTACCTACATACTCATTCTTTTTTTTTGTATTTTAGTTCTTATCTATTATGCTATTCCGGACGAAGAAATTAGTCTTCGTTAAATTATTATTAGCCTTGTTTCGCAAATCGAACCGTTCGTTGCTTCGCTCTAAACGGAATCAATCGCGGAGGCTTAGCAGTAGGGTCCCGTCAGAACCTTTGGTACGGAACCCTACAGGCCTGGGGGGCTACTCTCTAACGAAATCCGTAGTTTCGGGCTTAGTTGCGGGCGGGCGTATTCTACTCTGTATCACCTACAGACTTACGATTAGTCCCGAACCCGAACAGAGAATGAATGACAACACGATTTCACAGTAACTGTCAAATCGTGTTACCATTAGTTCTCAGTGGTTAGGTGATACGGAGTAGAAAATGCCCGCCCGCAACTAAGCCCGAAACTACGGATTTCGTTAAAGAGTAGCCCCCCAGATCCGCAAGTCGAACCGTCCAATACTTCGCAAAACTAAAACAGTTTAAGACTTTAAGACTCTACGATAAAAGCACTTTAAACGAAACCAGCACGACTCAGAGATTTCAGCAATATTGGTCCCTAACAGTTAAAGACCTTACAGAGACCAAACCGAAATTCCTACTAACTACGACAGTGTCTGATAATCGTGTGAGGTCATTCTCCAGCGGAAAATCTTAACACCGCAATTCAGAAAAACGCGTCATCAGTGCAACGCCATCTATCGACCAAGTAAACTGACAAAATATTTGGCAGTAGAAGACGTTAAATAAGAAGCCCGTATGTAACGGTAAATAACGAAAAGGTATAAAATGATCACTCTTATTTTGCCACGTATTAAAAGTTTCACAAATAACTCAACAATTTTGAATGCTTTCGTGCATTTTATTTTTTCTGAATAGATGGCGCTCTGACTCATCTGAATACATTAGGAAGTTTCTTCCTAAACTTAAAAATTCAATATCTTTTGATTTTGTGGGTCGATTTTGATGAAGTAAACGCTAAATGTTACTCGGGTTATCACTTAATATTTTTAAGTACTTAGATTTGCAATCCAATCGGTAGTTTATGCGTGATGCTCCCACAAACGCACAGACAAACAGACAAATAGACAAAAATTTCAAAAATTGCATTTTTGTGTTTTATACCTTTTTCCTGAGTTTTCTGTGTAATTTTCATGCAAAAATATTCAATGTACAGACACGGTTAGTCTACGATTTTATTATATGTATAGATTAAATTTATATTTTGTACTTATTTAATTTTTGGTCCTCACTTTATTTTTTATTTGAATGTTCATTTGAATTTTAGTTTTTAAATTCATTACGACTTAAATTTTGACTTTAAATTTAATTTTTTTTTTTTTGTATGGCAAAACAACGTTTGCCGAGTAAGCTAGTCTACACTTTATATATAATATTATAAAGAGGAAAGATTTGTTTGTTTGAAATGAATAGGCTCCGAAACTTCTGGACCGATTTGAAAAATTCTTTCAGCAATGGATAGCTACATTATCAGGGAGTAACATAGGCTATATTTTATCCCCGTACTCCCACGGGTGAAACCGCGTGACGTCCACTAGTAAACAATAAATGTCAAACTATGTTGCTTAAATAAGCTATGATTGCACTTGATTTACCTCTACATCCTAACTTATGTTATAATTAAGTGATTTTGTTGATTTTTGTGACTTTGAGATTTTGGTGAGTTCTAGTTCAGAGATAGATAGAAGCCTGGTGACGGTTACAGGCTAGTTTAACGGGACCGATGCCGCGGGCAACAGAGGACCTAGCTCGAATATTTTGACGTTTAGTAACGTTAACGTAAATGGATTTTGAGTATAAAAAAACTGCAACCCCATAGTATTTTTTTAAAATTTTATGCCACATACACAATTTGTATCATTCAAAAATATGAATATAGTATCCAATCCAAATAAATATTATCCGCGAAATTAGTAATTTAGTTGTAGTAAAGTTATACGTTAGGTTACCAGACGTCAAAAATATTCGTGCTGAGCCCTCTGTTAACGGTGAAGGAAAACATCGTGAGGAAACCGGCATGTCCTAGAACCAAAAATTCGAAGACATGTGACATTCACCAACCCGCATTGGGCCCGTGTGGTGAATTACGGCCCATTCCCTCTCCTAGAGAGGAGGCCTGAGTCCCAACAGTGGGAACATTATAAGGCCGACTATGCTATGCTATGCCTCTGTTAGTCCCTATCTGCCTCTCATTATCTCGAGCCAATTGTCGCTTGCTGACCCGATCCACTCACAATTTTAATTTACTAAAGAAAAACTTACTTAGATTACTTACTATTTGCCGATGGCTTTGCCCATTTAAATAATCACACGGGAGCGTACAATAGGGTTCAAAAGTTTTGCCCTTGGCCAGAATATAGTCTACTCATTTTAAACAAATCGATTTCACCGTTGAGGTGTAATTAAGTGAAAAACATCTAACTTTACTGATTCTTTCATTCATTTTATAAGAAGAACTAGCTTTTGCTCGCGACTTCGTACGCGCGTGTCCTGTTTTTTTCTGTTCCCGCAGGAATTTCGGGAAATCCTCTTAGTGCACACTCTCTAAGAAACCTACCTTACAAATTGCTGATTTTTACGACCAGTAGTTTTTTCTGTGCGTTGTCTGACTCAGTCACTCAATCAGTCAGTAACGGAAGAATCAGTCAATAATATATATTTGGATAAGGGCTAGGGTCTGAATTAAGTGTTTTGAGTTTATATTAATAGTGTATGTATAGTCTGAATATGTATATTATTGTTCATTTTAATTGTATTTGAATAATTTCAATCGCTTTTAATTCTTCATAAATGATAAATGATATTTATTTTGCAAATAGGTTACAAGTAACTCTTTTACACGTCAATTTTTTTTTTTGACATATTTATCTAGATGAGGCCGGATGTTTCCTAGCTGACTACCCTGAGAAGAAACACCGAAACAAACTCAGAGGTCACAGTCTCTTTTGAAGTCCATACAATTGCCAATCACATATGAAAAACATGTAGGTTAAGGTCTGAGGTGGCCTTTTGAGGAAAGCACCACACAGGTTTGAGTGGGCTTGTCCAGACAGTGCAAGCCTTTGTCAGTAATCGTGCAGCTCAACTCAAAACTTTGAGGAGCTCAACGAACCGACGAACAATACCAAAGTAAGGACATTTGGGTAAGCCGCATAATATACTCAAACTGCCAGACAGTCATGAAATCAATCCTTAAAATAACGACCTACATAGTCCTCACACTTACAATACATCATTTTTTTAAGAACCATGCAGATTAGTGTCTGAGATGGTCTTTAGAAGAAAGAACCACACAGATTTGAGTGAACCTGTCCAGTCAGTGCAAGCCTTTGTCAGTAGTTGTGTAGCTCAACTCAGATCCACATAGGAGCTCAACAACTCGACGAACAATACCAAAGAAAGGACATTTGTGTAGGCCGTACAAAGCACTCAAACTGCCAGACAAACATTGAAGTTACTCAATGAAATAAAAAATAATCCACATAGTCCCCATTCATATCGCACCTACCACTATTCTCTGCATCACCCAAAGGTTGACTGGTAGAGAATGCCTATGGCATTAAGTCCGCCTATGTACATTTGTGTGCTGAAGTGTTAAATAAATAAATAAATGCGTGGACCTACTTTGACGCCATGGGAAGACCTATAAAGTTTTATTACAGGTTTCAATTCCGCGTTGGCGAAAAGATCGGTGAGTGCGGTTTGCCTCGTAACATACTTGCCGTTCTTTTCGCTAGCGCGACAGAACTAGGTTCATGTTTTTGATATAAGAAACGACGTCAATTATAATTTTATTGGACAGTACTTTACGCTTTTGGACAGCAACTGCAGCCATACTTGGCAAGTAAACGGATTGTAAAGAGTTTCGCGTTATGTTGCCAACCATCGCTCGTCTGAACACGCCCCCAATCGATATATCAAACCCAACTATCATAATGGTGAAGACTTGAAATGCGCAATTATGTAACAAAAATATTTATGTATGATTGATTGTGCTTCTTCTTCGTCGTTCCGTCACTGCTTAAGAGGGGACTCTGGTCCAGAGGAATTTGGAAAATAGGTATTTGAAGAAACTATTGCCGATGCCGTCGCGCTGCGCCCTATCAAGTAGTGCGAAAGCGACAACTGCAGCAGAGGCTGATTTTACCTATAAAACCCTTAAAACCCTTGACCAAAAGACGTTTTGTGTTCCGCTGTTTTCTTCTTCAAAAGTGGACTGATCTATAAAAAATATAAATCAAAATTTAGAGGAAGACTATATGTATGCTCCTATTTGTAACCGACTGCCAAAAAAGGAGGAGGTTCTCAATTTGGTGGGCATTTTTTTTTGTTTTTATGTATGTGCACCGATTACTACGTGGTTTCTGATCCGGTTTCCGTGATTCTTTTTTAGTTCGATGCAGTATAGTTGCCATTTGGTCCCATAAAAATTTGATTCAGTTTGGTTCAGTAGTTTTTATTTTATGAGCATTTTTGCTTATTTCAACTTCTGCGTTTAAAAGTGAAAAATAAAAACTTTTTACAAAAAAATATAACCGACTTCCAAACAAAACACTACAAAGAATAATATAAACCTTAATTTCCGTGTTAAAAAACAAAGAAACAAAACCAAAACCAAAAACACCGACTTCCGAAATTAAGGTTATTTTATTCTTTGTAGTGTTTTGTTTGGAAGTCGGTTATATTTTTTTTTTGCAAAAGTTTTTGTTAAGAACTTATCAAATTTGTTTGATAGTCGTCTGAACATGGCGCTAAAAACGGGCTGTTTTTTCGGGTTTTTGGATTGTCGTAATTCTGTAAATAATTATTTTTTAGGTAAAAGAAAATGATAGAGGCACGTATTAATTTGATCTAGATTTAATACGTGTCTCTATCATTTTCGAAAATCATTTCTCTAGTAGCATTATCCACGAAGAAAACAGCGGAATGCGTTTGTATGTAGAAAAGCCCAAGAGTTACCGACCCCCTCTTAAGATTCCAACCACATACGACGCCTATCCAAGCCATGTGGTCTTTAGCAGCGCGGGCCGCTCTGTACGTGCTGCCTCCAACAGCCTTCTTTATGGCGTCGGACCAAATCGCCGCGGCTGTTGTTCTACCTTGAGCACGTTTTCCTTCGACCCGGCCCAGTAGTAAGAGCCTTTCCAGATTATGCTTGGTTTTTTTTTTTTTTTTTTTACTATTTATAGGCTCGCGTTTGACCTCTATCTCACCTGATGGTAAGCGATGATGTGGTCGAAGATGGAGCACGCTTGCCTAGAAGTAACCTATTCACTCTTGACTTAAATACTCCCAGGTTATAGCTATCAGGAAACACAGACTCCGGCAGGGAATTCCACTCCTTAGCTGCACGCACTATGAATGTGTTCCCAAAACGTTTTGTGCGCGTGGGTGGGATGTCCACCATGTACCGGTGGCGCATCGCCGTTCGTCTTGTGGTCCGATGATGGAACGGGCTGGGCGGAATCAAATTATGCAATTCCGTCGCACATTCCCCAAAATGCAACCGGAATTGGATGAACGCTTAATATGTCCGAAAAGTCTGAGGGCACGCTCCTGGCATATTATTACCGAAAGCTTTTTAGTGATGTCGAGTTCTATCAACATCACCATTGATTGTACACAGGATCCTATCCTCTATGCCATAGAGAACACTGATAAATAAATAATTACGTTAAATATTTATCCCTCTACTTAGACCAAATCTATGCGTTAGCGCAACTTCATTACAATTTTATGAAACGGCTGACAAATGAAAGCGCTACCGCGCACAAAAGTATGCATAAACAATAAACGAAAAAAAGAGCAGCTCCGGGCTTTTTGCTTAGGGTTACTTGCCTTGAATTAGCATTTAAAATAAGGGGGAGCCTACCCATTTTGTATTGACACACACAAGACGATATCCTGCGCCTTATTGCTTTTCAGAATAAAGTTTATATTAGCTTGGTTTATTACCTTCGCGCGCTTAATTTGAAATAGTTTCGTTCGATGCATTTCCTGAAATTCGCGCTCACTCTTACGTCTGTTCCCATAAGGGTCAATTTTGAGCGATTTTTGTAACTTAAATTGACAATAAAACATGTTTTGGCCCCCCTAAGCTTATGACAGTTTTTTTTCAAGTGACCAGGGACCCATAAAAGATTTATATAG
This sequence comes from Lacanobia wlatinum, assembly GCA_947578705.1. Taxonomy (NCBI): domain Eukaryota; kingdom Metazoa; phylum Arthropoda; class Insecta; order Lepidoptera; family Noctuidae; genus Lacanobia; species Lacanobia wlatinum. Next base: position 21,240,088 of record OX388046.1, read on the forward strand.
GTCAGCAGAAAGAATTGATTGTGACGAGATAAAATTGTTTGAGTTTTTGACTTCATTTTTGTGACAGATCGTTTTTAAAAGAAACAATGCGTGGCGGCCATTGTCGTTTAGAATTATATGAGTGCGTATTTTGCTTAAGGGATTCTAAACATGTAAACAGATGGGTTGGACATGTGAAACTAATGTGTGTAAAGCTTTAAATCTTTACAGTAATAAACACTGTAGCCACTGGACCAGGCGTGAACCTGCATCTCAGGGGATATTGTTCAGCTATCTATATCTATACTAATATATAAAGCTGAAGAGTTTGTTTGTTTGCTTGAACGCGCTAATCTCAGGAACTACAGCAGTGCGATTCTGTAAACATGTCGAAGTGAAAACTTGGGCGAAGTGAACGACAAGTGAGCTGTCAAACCATACAAACAAGATGGAATGGCAGCTCACTTGTCGTTCACTGCACTTAAGTGTTCACGGTGAGACGTCGACAGAATAGACGGGCTGGTCCGATTTGAAAAATTATTTCAGTGTTAGATAGCCCATTTATCGAGGAAGGCTATATATCATCATGCTAAGACCAAAAGGAGCGGAGCAGACGAAGTTGCGCGGGTTAACTAGCTTACAGATAAAGTACCATTATCTGTATTTAGTGACACACAAACGTCCTAAGATGGATCAGAATTTGAATAGCTGAACACTATCCCCTGAGATACAGATTCCCGCCTAGTTCAGGGGGTAGGGTCAATACTCTCCCGGCGAGGTTGCGGAATATGTTCGAAGAGTTACTAGGAGGAACGCAAAGGGCACTAGAAGGAACACGGATGGGTTTTAGTCAGTAAGAATCTGACACTCCGTTCTGCTTCACCCAGAGCGGGAGGAGCCATTTGATGGTTTCCCATCCTTAAAAAAAGGAAAAAAAGGTGATACTCTCTGTAATCTAATTTATTGAATGTAAATTATTAATTTAATGTTTTAATGAGAATTTTAATTTTAACAATTTTATATAATGAAAATGTTTGCATGCCGAATGGTGAAATATGGCAGAACTCTGATGTATACCTACTACTACCTACTTATTATTACCCATATTTGCAAATAAATGCTATTCTATTCTTTTCGTCACATTATAAACACCACAAAGAAAACACAATAACTTTCATGTACAGTCTAGGTATGCCTTAAGTTTTCTATACCACTAACTTGTTTAGTCATTTTAATAATTATCTTGTTGTCATTAAAGTTAAACGGCTTTTTACATGACACGCGAAGTAAAATATAGTTACTTCGCGTCACTCAATAGATCTAACTTGTCACTTATTATCTAAGTCAGTCTATCGACGCGTAATAACAGTAATAAACATTTCTAAAACGTTTGACGTAAATCGTGAAAAGTCTTTGTAATGAATTAGCTTCTGCCAGCGGCTTCGCCCGCGAGATAAAAAGTAAACTATGTCCTTTCTCAGGCTCTAGACTATCTGTGTACCAAATTTCATTTAAATCGGTTCAGTAGTTTTGGCGTAAAAGCGCGACAAACAGACAAACAGAGTGACTTTCGCATTTATAATATTAAGTAAGGATTTGATGTAATGAAAGTGTCATGTCGCAACTTAAGAGGAAATGCTGGCGGCGAGACTTTGTATGCAAAAAGTCATAATTCAAGGTTTGGCTCTCGACTGTTTTCTCCTCCAATATTATAAAGATATATACTGTGTCCCTATGTTTTCCGTTTTGATAATTTATTAACCTTATAATCACTAGAACTCTCACAAAATGCTCAAAATTGTCCGATAAATCGCTGTCAACAGAGTCCTAGTGTACAAATTTGGCAACTATTAATCAAAAATAGAAAACATAGAGACACAGTATACATTCTTCTTATTCAGTTTGTGAAATATCTCTTATATCGGTCCAATATTGGAGGAGAAAACAGTCGAGAGCCAAACCTCGAATTATGACTTTTAACATACAAAGTCTCGCCGCCAGCATTTCCTCTTAATGACTATACTAACGTAAAATAATATTTCACATGTGCAAAGTGTTGAAATCAGAAAGATATTAGACCTAATAATAGCGGTGAGTGTTTAAATAACTATCTTATTTTACTCTTTCAAATGAACGAATACAGATTTTTTGAAGACATGTAATAAGTTTTTCTTTCTACTTAGAAATCGTATATTTGGCTAATTTCCCATTATACCCACTGCTTACAAGTTACCTAGACACATTTCCATAAATGTTTATTGTTTTTATTTTACAGAAATACGGTCAGGCTATGGCTAAGACGTTATGGAGACACTGGGAATGTTCAGCGAAATCATTCAGGAGCAAAACCCACATTAAGACACATCCGAAGTCCGAAGTGCCGAACAATTTGGCCGAGATTGTGTCATCGACTTGCGAGCATATAAGAGGAAAAGATTTGTTTTGGAACATGGCCTGCGGTAGCAAGTTATAGAAGGAGCAGTGCGCCACTTCACGACTAATTACTATGATTGATAAAACGTTGAAATTTTGCAGCTTCTGTGGTGATGTTATTGTTATAAATGGAAATGCAATTTTCTATTTAAATAACATGTTGATTCACTACAGATTATAAAATTAAAATATAAAGATGTTAACAAATTTAAAGGGCATAGAACCATTGTGGCATAGCCCCCGTTGCCATTTTGTTTTTTTTTTTTCAAAGTTGCGGCGCAAAAGGACCCGACGGATTTTTTTCAGCACTAGCTTCTGTGTGTTCTCAGCTGTAGTTATTATTATTGACTTTTAAATGTTCGTTTTTCTTTTAGAAAGAAAACCGCTTTTCTTACGTTGAGGTTTTTATTTATTGGTCCACCCTTGAACTGGAAATTTTTATGAGTCGTGATAATTATTAGCCTTTCAACCTTAACGATAACAATATAATGATAATATGATCGTGTAACTACGTGGTTAATCGAAATACTTACAAGAACCTTGTCGCGAATATATTCCGTATTCGCGATAAGGTTCATTTTCGCTATTACTCAAGTGGGTGAGGCATTGTTGCCTAAGAATTGTACCTACTAAATTGTAATTTTACATAAGTAGTGATTTTTTTATTTTCTTCGTGTGTGCTTTAAAATACTATACGGTTTCAAATCTTACAATGCTTCTTTTGTCCGGTTCGTATAAACGAGTTGTACCTAGATTATCACTCTATCTAATGGCGATCTTGGAAACATAAGCGCCTTAAAATAGCGTATCACACTTTTTATCGCAATCCGTAGGATTTTGAAGATGATTGCTATTCCACTAAATCCTTACTAATATTATAAACGCGAAAGTAACTCTGTCTGTCTGTCTGCCTGCCGCGCTTTCACGACAAAACTACTTAACCTGATTTAAATGAAATTTGGTACAGAGATAGTCTAGAGCCTGAGAAAGGACATAGGCTACTTTTCATCCCGGGAGTTTGTTCCCTAGGGACCACGCGGGCGAAGCCGCTGGCAGAAGCAAGTAGCTCCATATGTCTGGATAAATCTTCTCGAAAAAGTTAATAATGCAATGAATGTACACGATAATCCCGCTAATGTTGACAGTTGTCTCATAAATGTTAATGAAATGACACTAACAATCTCATAAAAATGTGCAAACATTTATTATTGTGTTTGATTTACATCTACAAGATTAATTAATCGTTTTAATTTTACATTGTTGACTGCAAACGTACAAACATCTGTCAAATTGTCAATCGATTGAAGTATTGAAAATCGTTTCGAACAAGTGATACAAATAGAACAACTCTATGTAATAGATATATGTACTTTTGGCACCGTTCTCTTCCTTATGACTGGGAGCATGCACAAATTATGCATCCACACAGCTGAAAATACACTTAGAACAAGAAACAATAGAGTTGCAATTTGTATGGTAAGTTCTCCGTGACATTTAGTAATTTCACGTGGACATTTCTGACTACAAATGCGGCCCAACATATCGGTCAGACAAAATCTGTATTTAGAAGCTCAGTCACTTCGATTTCCCTGTAAACGTTAGTCGTGAATATATCCGTATAGTGAAAATGAATAAAAAGGGAAAAAATAAAAAAGGAAAAGTATCAAATCCTATAACAGTGCAGGAGGAGAAAAGTGGTGAAAAAGTTGAAGATTCGGAGAAAAGTGGGGATAAAATCGAAGATGTGGGGGTGACTGCCGGTGATAAAAAGAAAGTGGTGGGGTTGATAACTGATATTATTCCGAATTTAGAAGAAAAAGTCGAAGGTCTAAAAGAAAAACGTGTGCCTGAAATTGTGAGTGAAGTTATAACACCTGCTGTTGATGTGAAAGATGAAGAAACTCCTAAAAAACCTAAACGCAACAGAGGGAAGAAGAAAAAAGGTAAAGACGATGATTTTGACGATGATGTAGATGAAAAACCCAAGGAAACTGATATTCAGCCACCAGTTGAAGAAACAAAAGTAGATATTCCAGAAGTGGAGAGCAAAGTGGAAGAGTTGCCTCAAATAACTCCAACGGCTCGTAAAAAGAAGAATAAGAAAAAGAATGTAGATCAGAAGGCTGAAGAATTATTTTCACCTGATCAAGAACTCCCAAGCCTTCCAAAACAATCAGAAATAAAAGAACCTGAGATCAAAGAGTCTGTACCAGATACCAAACAAGACATTTTGAAATCAGAGATCACAGAACAGGAAGGAAAACCTTCTAAGAAGAAGAATAAGAAAAAGAAGCGTACTGATTCAGAGAAATCTGACAGAGAGGAATTCTCTTGTACTTCTGCTTTCCAAAAGTTGGTTGATGACAAGGCTGAGCTCGAAGCAAAGACGGAAGAGAAAATTGACGTCTCCATTATCCCCTTTGAAAGTGTTAAGTCTGATGTTGAAAATGTGGATATTAAATTAGAAAAAACTGATGAAACTCTACCAATACAACCTGTTGTAGAAAAGGCAGCAACAACTATAAAAGAATTAGGAGAAACACCAATATCCGAAAGTAAAGGTAAAAAGAAAAATAAGAAAGAAAAAAAGCAAACACCAAAATTTGAAGAAAGTCCTAAGCTAGATGAAACAAAATCAGACCAACCTACACCCTTCATGGACTTAGACACATCTGTAGAAACGATTGTATCTGAACCAATGAAGGATATCCCGACAAGTAGCCAAGAAGAGAAACCTAAAGAGATTCCAATAATGGAATCACCTGTACCTTTGCCTGAAGATTTAAGTTCAAAACCTAAAGCAAAAATAGCAAAACCCGTTGAAAAAAAACGCAAAGGAAAGCACGATTTAACTGAAAGCTCGTCATTAGATACCCTTCTTCCCGAATTTGCAAAAGTTGAAGATGATCCTTTTAAAGTTAAACTAGAAATCATAGAAACTGATCCCATAGATCTAGAAAAGCCAACTGACGTTGATCCTCAGACAACACAGCTTGTGCTTACTAGTGATATTACTTTAATGGCACCTGATGAAGACGAAAAACTTATGGCTCAAGAGTTCGAGCTACTTGCTGAAAAAGCTATGGGTAAGAAACGGAAAAAAGGATCAAAAATGCCTAAACCACTTGACATTCCTGGTGGTATTCAAGAACTAAAAATGGAATCTAATGATAAACCAACTGACATCAAAGATACTGCTAAAGAACAATTGGCAGTCATTACAGAAATATTAACTCCACAGACTGATCAACAAGAGTTCATAATTAAGAGTGAAAAAACCGATATGCTTACAGCAGTCGATACTGTTAAAGAAATCAAGGAAGATGCTCCAAAACCGACATCACCTGAGTTTAAAGGAAAAGTGTTACTAACGCCTGAGGTTATTGGTGAACAGAAAGAGTTTAGTAAGACCGAGGAAACCACACAATTGACTGAAGATAAAGAAAAGACTGAAACCAAACCGGGTAAGAAACGAAAGAAGTCTCCTAAACCTCCAAAAAAGACTGAAGAAGTGGCAAAAATAGAAGAACGTGCAATAACACCAAAACCAGAAGCTGCACCTAAAGAAACATCTAAATCGGAGGATATAACACAGCAAAGTTTAGCTGAGAAAATAGAAGCTTCTAATATAACTAGAATGTATGATATCGAAATAAGTAGTATAAGAGCATCAGAATCTGAAGGTTCGGCTTCTGAACTCGTACCCGATATCACGTATCCACGTGCCTCAAGTCAACAATCACGCGATGACAACAATAATACTATCATCAGGGAAATATTTCCCCCAGCAGAGCCGGTATTAAGTATTCCTTTAAAACACGAAAGAGCAAAAACTCCTAAGAAAATAGAAGAGAAGATATCTCCCCCCAAAGAAGAGAAAACCGATATAAAATCAAAAATGATGGAAGTCAACCAAGATATGGAAGAATTAAGACTGTCAATTGAAAGGTCTTTAGCAGAACTCACTTCTATGGAAAAGAGTGAAGATGCTATTGAAAAAGAGTTCGAAGCAACTAGAAATAAAGCTAAAAATGTAGCGAGCCTTTTATTTGATGATAGTGAAAGTGCTTCAGCACAGTTACCTATTGTCCGAGAAAAAAGCAGAGATAAAAGTCCTCTAGTAGAAGCGGCTGCTAGTATCCCTGTTGAAGATGTCAAACCGCCAACTGCCACTGAAGACAGTAAAAAGCAGAAATCTGAAGAAAAACCTAAAGCCGAAGATAAAAAATCAAAAAAAGACAAACATAAAAAAACTCATGCTGAAGAAAAAAAGGCGGAACTGTCTTTTGTTGAAAGTAAAGTTCCGGAACCTTCATTTGTTTTAGACAGTAAAACTATTGAAATGTCTCCTAAAGTAGCAGACAGGCCTAAAACACCGACTGATAAATTACCAAGCATTGATAAGCCTTTGATCGAACCACAGAAAATTGCTGACATTTTTATGCCCTCATTTGCTATGCCACCGGTTGAAGAAAAAAAGACTGAAATTCCTGAAATTGAAAATAAAGACGTAGAAAAGCCCAAAGAAGAAACAACAGAAACGCCTGTAGATGTACCACCAACATGCCCCGCAAGAAAAGATAACAAAGGCAAAAATAAGAAGAAGAAAGGCAAACAAGATACTCAAATGACTGCCACTACAACAATTACGACAGTTACTGCGCAATCACAATCCACACAGGAGACAAAGAAAGAAGAAAAAACAGAATCTAAAACTGAAAGTAAATCTGAGTCGAAAGGTAAAAGTCAAAGTATGGAAAAGGGTAAACAACAATCAAGTAACGTCGATTCAGAAACGCACGATGAAACACTGGATTACGAACCCATAGAAAATTTTGAAGATGCTCTCACGTCCAGCATTGATGACGTAAATAAGACTTTTGAAATGATTGTTCAAGAAACACAAGCACAAAACAATCCAAAGATCAATATTATAGCACCGGATGAAGAAAAAACACCTGTTTCGCCGCCAAAAAACTTGCTAGGCCATCCCGATATTCCTGTGCGATCGAATAGAAGGGACTTCAAAAAAGAAAAGGATAAAATTCCAAATGAAATCACAGCTCGGGTTAAAATAAAAGATTCTGTTGAGGTTGAAATGAAACCGACTAAGAATACGCAGACCAATAATAAAATTAAAGAGTTTAGCCAAGATTACAAGATGGATGACAATGATGATTTTGTTTACAAGTATAGTTTTAGGAAAGTGTTTCTTCAAAGTGCTTGTCATATTTGTAAGAAGGCTTTGAGTGGGTCTCGTGTGCCGTGCAGTTATTGTAACTTGCTGTTCTACTGCAGTAATAAGCACAAAGATGAAGACTGGCCTCAGCATCAAGCTTTGTGCTTTGCTGTATCTACCATCGTGCACCTAAAAGGTGAAAGCATTTAGAACCTAATATTTGTCTCAAAACTTATGTTTTTCTGCTAGACTTTGTATATTTGTTAATGTAATGCTAAAAGTGAGCACCACGAGATTCTGCTGGATACAAGAAGCGTTGGACCAATTAATGAGTGGATACTTGTGGCAGGCCTATGTCCAGCAGTGCTCATATTTCGGCTGCAATGACTAATGTAAACTAAAAAAAAATATGTATCTAGTAAATAATACCTAATCTGAGGCTGTCAAACAAGCCATTGACAAATAACTATTCCACAGACCAAAAACACATATACGGCGACGCAAAGAACCTGATAGGCCATGACTACCGCCTTATAAGGATGCAAATGATAGTGTCTTGTGAAAAGGTGCTGAAGAGGCGTCTGGTACCCTGGGAGCAAGAGGCACTGCTGTATCCCAGGGTCTGTGCCCATGTGCCATGCAGGGAGTGGCGACAGAGCAAACTGAGTGACTGCCAAGGGTGTGGACAGGTTAGTAGAAGACACTGTTATGTATGTCCTAGATGATCACGGTAGTGCTGAAGAGGCGCCTGGTGCCTTGGGAGCAAGAAGCGCTGCTGTATTCCAGGGTCTGTGCCCATGTGCCCTACAGGGAGTGGTGACAGAATAAGTTAAGTGACTGCTAGGGGTGTTGTCAGCGCCGTCCGATCAGAACTAGGCCCGAGTCGACGGCGCGCTGTGTTCCACGCGCGCCTCAAAGAGCTGTCAGCATAGAAGACGGGGCCCGCTAGGGCCAGTGCCTGCCGGGGTTGCGGAATCTGTTTGAAAGAGTCACCGCGGCTCTGGAACGCAAAGGGCATTAGGAGGAACACGGATGGGTTTTAGTCAGTAAGAGTCTGACACTCCCTTCTGCTTCACCCAGAGCGGGAGGAGTCATTTGATGATTTCCCATCCTTAAAAAAAAAGGGGTGTTGTCAGGTTAGTAGAAGACTCTGTTATGTATGTCCTAAATGATGACGGTCAAGCAAGTGACTGTCAGGAGTGTGGACAGGTAAGTTAACTACTACTCTGATAGCGTAGTCTAGGTATACTTTTATTTTACTCATGATTGAATAGGTTTTTAGTGTGGAAGGTTTAGGTGGGATGATAGCGTTAGCAGATTCTGTTCACTTCTAAATTGCTGCTTTTTAAGCTGTAAAGAAATTATTATGATACTGGAAAAGATTGTTAGTGCAGCGTGTTCTTGGGATTCGATTTTAGGAAGTCAAATAAGTAAAGATGTGCTTATCAGACCTATATGTTTAAACCTTGGTAGCATATAATTATATCATCAAATCAACTCTACCTGTACTGAGAAGCATGTGTAAATTTTTTGCCTTGATTAAGTATCCTTCATCACCACTATTTTTTTAACCAGATATCCTTCTGCACCGACAACGCCGACCATTTCCCGAAGTCGCACTCCCGCTGGTGCAAGTCTTACTCGCTCTACGAGAAGCTGGTGTGCTACCAGCAAACCAAGGGTCGCCTGGAGCCGAAAATGCCCACCAAGGTGCTGCAGGAGCCGAAGCAGATCCCAGAGAAGATCAACGAGGTGCTCGCGTCTATGTATGAGGAGAAGATTGGTGAGTGAGAGATTTCTTTATGCGACTGTCCCAGAAGAAGGGTAATGTATGTTACGCCCCGAAAACGCTCAATGAGTGAAAAAACACTCACACAACGCGTTGTATCTACTTGCTACGGCCATAAATCGAATTTTCCGTCGAGGCACGCACAAAGAAGTAATGCCATGTCGCGTTCTGAGTCCTAACTGATGCAATCACATCGTGAAAAAAAGATTAGGATTAAGAGAACTTGGGGACCCCGACACGGATAAGATAGGCTTGAATGGGATGATCATACCATTCATGTTAGGTTTCTTTAAGCCCTGCAGTGCGTGGAGGTCGATACAGCATACTTATTTCGCATTCTGTTTTCGGAGTCGCTAAAAATGTAAATGAGCTCGGAACTAATGATGATACCAACGGAACAAACTTGCCAGTTTTTGCGAGTCCGATATCATCTGTCAACTTAAAACCAGATAAACTTGAACAAAAGAAAGAATGGCCAATTTCATGTCTGGAACAAAACACTCGAATAACAGTTGTTTGAGAGAAAATATAAAGGGATGGTTTTAATAAAAAGTAAAAAAGCATGATAAAATTATTCATCGTGAAAACGTTGGGGAGAGACCCCTCAGTGTTTTTGACCTAGATTTTAGTATAATGGTGATCAGACCGACAGTGGGGCTCGCTTTATTTGAAATATTGCAAATTACGCTTGGGAATTTAGTGATTGCAATCCGAGTGAGCGGGACTACGAATTGGGAGTGCAGTCACACGGATGGGCAGCTAGGATTTTTGTAATATAATGGTCCTACCAAGTCAAACAACCAAGTCAAATAAAGATGATGTTTAGGGGTAGAAGCAAAAAAAAAAACTTTAAATATGGCTCGGTTTGACATGAAAACATTTTGAGAGAAACACTAAAAAATGTCTGCAAAGAGGCTATGGTTTTTTTTTTTAGAGAATATGCTTATTTCCGAAACACGTTTTTACACGTTTTTATTTGTAATGTAACCGGTGTATTCGCTGATTGTTAAACTATTGTATGTGTATGCTTTGCGGGCAGTGAACCTGTTAAAAGAAATCCCGATACAAATCAATCGCTAATTTAATTTGACATAGACAATGCATATTACAATTCTCTTTTTTTTAATGAGTGTTCTCATTCGGATGGCAGTCGCAAACTTTACTGACAAAATCACCTCTAGTTTACCTACATTTTAACAATAAAACAAAAATAATGGTTAATTGTCAATTAAACTGTCTTTTGACATAGATTGTAGCTAAAGTTAAATTGCAATTTGATTCTAAACGCTTTTTGAATACGAGAATTGTCCTTCTGACTCCTGGCAGATCTTGGTTGATTTTTAGTTGTTTCACTTATTTGTAAAGTCTTCTATACTAAAATTATAAAACTGAAGAGTTTGTTTGTTTGGTTGAACGTGTTAATCACAGGTCGTGTCTGTTAGGCACCAGAACTCATTAACTGGGTGACACGGAACTTCTTGGCAAAACTGAGTTCTGATTTTCTGGCTTCTGATAATCCGTAACGACTGCCAAAGATCTACAAATGACAACCGTCTTCACGTTTTTTAAAAGATTGTTAATAATATGAAATCAAATTCTCTTTAGAACTATTAGTTAAACTCACCATCTTGGTATTTAAAAGCTTGCGTAATACCGAATGATTCTAGACTTGTATGTAGGTAATAGTACCATTCTAAAATTGTAAGCGAGAGCAGGACTTTTAATATTAAATGTGGACGTTTGAAACAGTGACTGGAAACCTATAAAATTGATTTATTACTGCACTTTTATTAGTTAGTGTTTGTAATAGCTAGTCATGTATTAAAATATTTGTGTGTCATCGCTCCTATTTTAAAGGCTGGTTACCAAATGCCAATACACTAGTTTGTGCAGCGCATTCGTCTATTTTTGAAGGGTTTACTTCAGTGTGAATCTTTATTGATGGCTTCAAATAAGGTAAATACTTAACTTATTTCAGAGAGCATGAATATTTTCACATACACAATTTGTATCATTCAAAAATATGAATATAGTATCCCATTCAAATAAATATTATGTGCGAAACGAGTATTTTAGTTGTAGTAAAACCTTACGTTTTTTTTTTATGGTTGTGCTCTTGACTCAAGTCTAGGTCAGAGATGACAGAGACAAAGTCTACGATGGAGCGAGCTTACCCAGAAGGAGCCTGTTCACTCTAACTTTGAAGAGATTAGGGTTGTAAGCGTTTGGAAACACAGACGCAGGCAGAGAGTTCCACTCCTTTGCTGTGCGCATTATAAAAGACGTTTGGAAACGCTTAGTGCGAATTGGTGGAATAGTAACAAGGTAGGGATGGTAAGATGCAGTGCGTCTGGATGTCCAATGGTAGAAGGGGGCCGGTGGGATGAGGTCGTGGAGTTCTTGGGCACACTCACCGAAGTACAATCTGTAGAAGACCGACAAGCAGGCAACCTTACGGCGATGAGCCAAGCTATGTAGCTTGGCATCCACCAGTTTTACGTCACCGATGAGCCTCTTAGCTCTGCGTTCCACCGAGTCAAGCTGATACTTAGCTGAGCCATCCCAAAAGTGGCTACAATACTCCATGCAGGATATGTCACGTGACACACCTCTTATATTTTGGCATTTCGACAATCGCATTCGCTAATTGAATGGCTTTTGTCTAGTCTCTGATCCTGTTTAATCGATCGTCATTATTGATAAGTATAATCATTAATGTAGTTGTTAGTTCAACTTCAATAGAAATATTGCGGAGATTGGACCCCACAGCACAGAGAATTCTAGCGTGAGACGTGGGGAATTTATAAAACCCTAGTTTTTAAGGCTCTTATGTAAGGCATTGTTGTCTTATTATTAAAGTATGTGTAATTGAATCGAATAAAGTGTTACTTATTATTTAATTCCACATTGTTCTGTAGATATCACCGACATCCAGTATGCAGCGTTAACGCAGCTGGCGACGGCACCGCTCACCGCAGCCTACTGCCACCAACTGTGCAGGGGCAAGGCTGGCTCTCTCACCAATGGCGTTAATAAGGTAGGTATTGAAATGTTGAATTATAGGTTTGTTTCAGGACTATAAAATCTTGGAAAACCCGTCATCATGATCATCATCATCATATCAGCCGAAAGACGTCCACTAGTGGACATTGGCCTCCCCAAAGCGTCGCCACAACGACCGGTCCTGTGCGTCTCGCATCCATCGGCCTTCACCAGGTCATCGGTCCACCTTGTGGAAGGCCTTCCAACGTTGCGTCTTCCGGTACGCGGTCGCCACTTCAGAACTTTTCGGTCCCATCGACAAATCGATTTGGCAGACCCAGGCAGAGCCAGGATTGGTCCACACTTTCCCAGAACCGAAAGGGAGGCCTTTGATTTGCAGTGGGTTAAGACATAAAAGCACAAAAAACCATAAAAATATGAAAAGGCCTGTACGAGGCCAAAAAGTTTTATCTCAGCATATTATTCTGTGATATTTAAAATAACTGCAGTGCTTGTATTCTGATAGGGTAGGATCCTGTGGTGCCATGGACACTCACAGAACACAGACTAAATAAAATAGATTTAAAACATAATATGAATACAAAAAGAGGTGAATTTATGTTCCTATTTAAAACAAATAAAAAAACAGGCCAAGTGCGAGTCGGACTCGCACATGAAGGGTTCCGTACCATACACCTTAATTTTTGTTATTTATTTTATCAAAATTATACTATCTTTACAGGATAAACAACCCAATGCGACAGTACAGCCAATAAGAAGAATATTGTAAACATATTTTTTTTTCTAGTATAAGTACCTATTCTATTCAAATTAATTATCATAGCAAATTACCGCTAGTGCCACCTTGTTAAATTCACTCAAAGTACAAATGAATAGGTCTGACTTGCTGTGTATGTTATTTAGAGTACGAAGTGCGCGCGTCAGTGGTGACTCCTTAAGCAAGTTTGTTCTCGCCCTTGAAACCTTCAACAGTGGTGACCGAAGTCGGCGCCAAACGTATCTGTTAGGGACACATAGCCACAACAACTCTAACAAAGCTGCATTATAAAGCTTCCGCTTTCGCAGTACTTTAAAAATGTAAAGTACAAGAGCAAGTTCCCTTCTAACCCTTAGTTCATTATATCCCACCATGCCTAAAATAAACAAGGTGGGATACATTAGAGGAAAGAAAGTGTAAACACCATAAAGTTTCATATTAAGATATCTAATGAATTTGTTCTGTACTCGCTCCAACATAATACTATATTTAGTTTCATGCGGAGACCAGATGACCGCGTTCCATTCCAACTGACTTCTTACTAGGGCATTATAAAGCGCAATGATTGCCTTAATGTTGGATAAGTCTTTAGCTCTGCGTAGCACAAAACCTAAATTTCGGTAGGCTTTTTTACATATTTTAACAATATGGTTCTTAAATGTCAATTCAGCATTAACCGTCAGTCCTAGGTCTTTAACTTCAGTCACACGGTCCAAGGGGTTGCTGTTAATGCTGTACCCGTATTGCAGCGGAGTTCGAGCTAGGGAGAAACTGATAACCACACACTTTGAGTTATTAAATTCCAAAAGGTTGTCCTGACTCCATTTCACTACCCTATTAATGTCACTTTATAACTTCATGCAATCGTCTAAATTACTTACGGGGAGATAAAGCTTAAGGTCGTCAGCAAATAGTAAGCATTTGGCATGTTGTACCACAATCATTAATATAAATTCGAGAGGTCTAAGATTGCTTTGTTGTTATAGCTGCAATAGAAATACACAATCAACGGTCTTCCTGTTACGGTTCTTGAGATGAAGCCCACTGACATTAGGGTGCTGTTGGTGACCTTCGGCTACGGTACTCTAGAAAACTATACATAATAGATATCGAACATAGCCCGAAGCTCCAATGTAAATAGTAAATTCTTAACTTCTGTTCCAGAAATCCTCCTTCACCATCCACGTGGTAGGCGCAGAGCTACAGTTCGAAGCCGACGCCCTCAACAAATGGGAGGTGTTCTTCCTGCACCTGAGACCTGACCTGCAGGAGCTGAGGATCGTGCTCATCAACTATAACTTGAACCCTTCCAACTTGCCGCTGGAACTGCTAGGGAAGATTAAGTGAGTTGGTTTTGGGATAAGTATAGCTGCCTACTTGTTTAGATATTTACGAATGTCGAGAATCTCACTGTAGAAATTTGAAAGACGTTACAAGAAAGTCGGTTGTAAGTTAAGCAAATATTATATTTTTTAACTAGGACAAAGCCGCAGGCATTGAACATCAGCTATAGTCAAAGTCAAATCGTTTATTTAAATTTGAACGTGAATATTTACAATTAAAAGGACTAACACGTATAAAATAAGAAAGTATCTAGTAGAGTCTAGTAGTCTATTTCAGAAAAAGGGAACTTTAAAGACTTCTAAAATTGAAGCCCATCTAAAACACAGATACAATTACCACTAACCCAAGCTAGATTGGTGATTACAGCATAAAGGAAACTGTTGCATACGTCCTATAGATAAATACAAAACATCTGTCTCTTGGCTAAGAGTGGGTGGAGTATTCACAAGTGACAACCCAAACTTTAGGTTACGTTTCCACCAGTAAATGCGAGGTTGCATAGCGAAGGATGTGTTTGTTAAGAACTAATAAAATCGCTTGCTGTGAGCGAGGCTAGATAAATGAAGCGATTCTATTGCTGAGGCGGAGACGGCCGCAGCTGCTGGCTGTGCCGCGCAGTAGGACCAACTTGCTTCAAAAAGCGCCAGGGTTTAAATTTTTTTTAATTTGTGGTGGGTTTGCTCTTGGCTCTAGTCTAGGTCAGAGATGACAGAGACAAAGTCTACAATGAAGCGAGCTTACCCAGAAGGAGCCTGTTCACTCTAACTTTGAAGAGATTAGGGTTGTAAGCGTTTGGGAACACAGACGCAGGCAGAGAGTTCCACTCCTTTGCTGTGCTCTTTATAAAAGACGTTTGGAAATGCTTAGTGCGAATTGGTGGAATAGCAACAAACAAGGTAGGGATGGTAAGATGCAGTGCGTCTGAATGTCCGATGGTAGAAGGGGGCCGATGGGATGAGGTCAGGAGGAGTTACTCGCGCCTTACGTACACTAAATGAAGTCGCCGAAAGGATTGACATTTTTTTCTGTTCATTCAATGAATTTGCAAGAATAACTGCATACCATTTATTTTATTATTTAACTAAGTGCCATCCTATCGCTTTGGGTAATCCTGTAATGATGGAAGTGTTGTGGTGAATAAATAAAATAATAATAAAAATATTGGTTCTTAACAAACACATGCCTTGCTACGTATCTTCGCACATCTCTGGTAAAAACGCAGTCGTGGCCAGTTTCTAGGCTAAAGTAGAGTTTGAGAAATACTGACTTTCAAATGTTTTCAGAAACTGGAGGCAAGCTTAACTTTTTTCGTAAACACTAGCTATACAAAGAAGAACCTTCACACAGAACTATTACTTACTACCCTTGATTCTAGCATAATTTTTGACGGGATAACGTCTTATAAATCGATGAACACCGGTTGCACGCACGAAAAAGTGTCACGGTCACGTTCCGCAAATAAATGAGCGTGTAACAAGCGATACAGAGGCACGATCGGCCTAAGCGTGGCCTAAACCGGGGAGTCTTTAAGTCAAAAGTGAATAGGTTACTTCTAGGCAAGCGTGCTCCATCTTCGACCACATCATCGCTTACCATCAGGTGAGATAGTGGTCAAACGCGTGCCTACCAATAGTAAAAAAAGCGTTCGGCTTGTTTGTTAAGAATTCAATTGTTTTCTTATGACGTTATCACATAAAATTATTGTCCGTAAACAGACTTTTTTTTGTTATTTAATTTTGTATTTTACCAGGCTATGCGAAAACTGCCGTCAGAACAAACGTCGTGTGGTGTTCAACTTCCAAGATAAGAGAACGTATGCAGATTATAAGTCTAGCGAAGACTTTGTAGTTCCTGATATTGGTGAGAAACACAATCATTTTACTCTTTACCCAGTTGCACCTCTATCATCGACCGTAGTGCGTAACTGACTTTACACGTAGCAATTCCATAGTTGAATAAATAAAAAGTTTCTTTACTATATTCGTCTCGACTAGTTGCAACGGATTAGAATTTGATTATTCACAATCTCTTTAGTGTCTCTGGTGTACCATAGTCACAAGAATTCGTATTCTACTTTCTTTATCTCGTACTCTCGTCAATGTTTCTTTAAGTTATTTATTCTATACTAGTGGACGTCACGCGGTTTCACCCGCGTAGTTCCCGTTCCCGTGGGAATACGGGGATAATATATAGCCTATGTTACTCCCTGATAATGTAGCTATCCAAATCTAAAAGAATTTTTCAAATCGGTCTAGTAGTTTCGGAGCCTATTCAATTCAAACAAACAAACAAACATACAAACAAACAAACAAATCTTTCCTCTTTATAATATTAGTGTAGAAAATACTCACGTTGTTACTATGTGCAAGTCATATTTAATTAAGTTCATTTAATAATAATTGATTACTATACACAATTTCTGGTTTCCAGTCTGCGCCTTCAACCCCAGCATCCAACGCTCCTCAGTTTACAACGGCAAGGACCCCTGGCCTCCAACCATCAATGCTATCCTGAAGCTCAAGGTCCCCTTCATCATCACTGGTTACACCATCACCGAGCTCCACAAAGACTGCATCAGAATCAAGGAGTGCTCCGAAACTGGGTACAACTTCATTGCTGAACCCAAGTACAATAACTTTGCTAGTGTCAGGCCTGATAGGAACTTTATATCTGATGATGAAATGCCGTTGTTGTTCAAGAACTACTGTTTTGCTATTATTTCTACGTGACTGTATTATTGTGATGAGTAGTTCGTTAGACAGCCTCTCTGACCTCCACGTATTATTTGCAGGGTAACACGATAAACCTACATCGCGATATCAAAGTTCTCCGTGCGATTTAAACATTAATTTGTAATATCCCGGAAACAACCATCGGGCGGTTGCCCCCAGACACAACACCACCTCCCTTTTCAATGGAAGTTTGCATGACTTTACACCCTGATCCACATACCTCTTCGCAACTATGTTGGGGTCATCTTCGAGTATAACCACGTGTAACTGAATACTAGTATTTTTCATGGAGCGATTGCCTATCTAACCTCCTCTTGACCCAGTTACAGGATAACACATTACTCCGGTTAGACTTTTGTTCTCCTGACTACTTATAAGGATTGTATGTGTGTAGTTCTATTAAACTTATGTTTTTTATTAATTGTTTTGTTCTATAGTCTGTTGCGTTCAAATTCTGTGTGTTCAGTAATGAGTATTTATGATTGTTGTATTACAGTATTAGTATAAGTTCATTTGTAATTTACTTTTACTTACTCGTTTTCATGTGTTTTGTTTATTTTCGTTTTGTTTGTTTCTATTTTGTTTTGTCTTAATAAAGTATGTGAAATGATAGGCTTTTGTTTTTTTTTCAATCTATAATTCAGCCTAGCTTTTTCCGAAATCTGCTGTGGCTGCTTTTCAGTCTTGAGTACTAATATTTAAGATGGGGTGACTGCCTATTAACCTCTATAACCCTTCTCAAGACTGGTGTCACATTTATTCACTTCTACCTGTTACCACTCTTAAGCAGTTTTGTTCAGACAGAAATATCATTATCATCATCATATCAGCCGAAAGACATACACTGCTGGACATAGGCCTCCCCAAAGCGTCGCCACAACAATCGGTCCTGTACGTCTCGCATCCATCGGCTACCTGCGACCTTCACCAGGTCATCAGTCCACCTTGAGACAGAAATATAAGAAGCCAACATTTTTAACAGGGGTTTATCAAACATTTTTATTTTTATTGTGTTTACTATCTTTTGTTCCCTATTTGAATTATTTGCAGACTCACAGCTACTTTATCACCCTCCTTCGTCTGCTTCTTCAAATTGTATCCATTATTACGTCACAGTGCACAAATTCTTAGCTGTCTGGAATTTGTCACCATCACAAAGACGCATCTATTTTAGTGCATAGCGCCACCTCCCGTTGTCACTTTAAGCATTTGCATTAGGAGCCAGAAATACTTCACGACAGAACATTGTCAGTGCAGTCTTGAGATATTCCGGAAGGAAAATGTCTTCGGATGCAATAACATTGTGACTGGCCAAGAATGCAAGCATGCTGAAGTGGAAGTGGGACGGCTTTATCTGTAGACGTACAGACGGTCGATGGAGAAGACATGTGTTAGAGTGGAGACCGCGTATGGGCAAACGTAGGGTGAGACGCCCTGCGGCACGATGGATCGATAATTTGAAGAAGGTGGCTGGCAGCGGGTGTATGCGGACTGCTCAAGACTGGGATGGTTAGCGCTCTTTGGGAGAGGCTTACGTTCAGCAGTGGACGGCAATAGATCTGATGTGATCAAGAATAGGGGACACGCTTTGTGTAGGTGTAATAAACAAGATATTGGCAGGAGTTCAAATAGTAGTAAAATTCTTTATAACAATACTGGGTGTTAATTACAAGCTTCTGGCAGGAGTGCAAATACTTGCGAAGTTCTTAAATACAATGAAGTGTTGTCTGCCTGAAATGGGCTAAGAAAGTTAAGGAAAAAATGGACGATGACAAGTTTTAGATGTGTCTGGGAATATCCTAATATTTAAAAAAAAAAACTGTTACTGATGAGTGACTGAGAGACTGACAGACAACGCACAGCCGAAAATACTGGTCGTAGAAAACTGCAATTTGACATGTAGGTTCCTTGTAGAGTGTAGGGGAGGGGACACTAAAAAGTACTTCCTGAAATTCCTACGAGAACGGAAAAACGGGATATGCTCATGTCAGAGTAAACAGTTTTTTTCCTTCATGATAGGTAGGTAGCTAATATAAGATAAACGAAATAAAAATAAAATTGCAATACTTTTGTTTATGAGCAGCATTAATGATATTAATGTAAATGAAACAAAAAGTACATTGAAAATATAGTATTTATATTCTTAAAATCTAACTGACAATTAAATTGGCAATATTCACAAAACACTTAACAAAATTACACTAAAACATATCACAGATAAAATGATTAGTCACAAATTATTCTAAGACTTGTTTTCAATAACCCGTCCATTGCCAATCTCTGACTTTTGAATTTGACAAAAGATAAGTCAAAATATTAGATAACACTTCGCGTGACCCAAGGGCTGGCTTTTACCTCTGACAAAGGATAAGCATTGCCATACAACGTGGCAATGCTGCCAGCGTTTTGGGCACATTACCAGTGGCCAGCGATGCGGAGGAATTTTTCGACGTCTTATTGTAGATTATTTTTAGTTAGTTTTTATTTAAGTGTATATATACTTATAGTTTGTTGAGAATTTTAAGTTCTTTGTACATAAGTAAATTCAAAAGTAATGTCATAATTCTAAGCCTAGTAAGTTGAGTTACCAACAGATAAGTTATTGAAAACGGTAACTAATTAGCAGCTAACGACTGATGGCTATCTATCTATAACAAGTGATGTTTCTTTCTGCAAGATGAGCAGTAAATTAAAGAATATTTTCTTTGAAAACTATTTACAATTCGCGAAAATTTACCGAATTCAGTAATGCTTCTTTAAGCTTTTTGGTAGATTTCTCAACGATGAACATTTTTTCGTTAAATCAGTCGACTCTTAGTTAACAACAATTTGCTAAAAGTACCTTTTATAATCTCGAGGTCAGATTAGAAAAAAAAAACTGTGCTAAGTAAGCAATTCAGCTCAGTTCAGTTTTTCCCATTAGTATAGGGATTTTGTCCAAACTTGAGTCCTAAAATAAAAACCTAAAGCTATTACTACTAAATCTAACTTAAAGTAAAAGAGTTCAATCGAACTCTGAAAAGACAATGAGTACAGAACAATTTTGATCACAGTACCAAAATATCTCTCTAACTTAGAAATACAGCCTACTCATAAGATGAATGCAGATGTGTACCTGCATTTTGAAGTCCCGTATGAAAAGGGTAACCCTATTATCATAACTGGGAATTTAACTTGAACCCACTAAGCGTTTCCAAACGTCTTTCATAATGCGCACAGCAAAGGAGTGGAACTCTCTACCTGCGTCAGCGTTTCTGAACGCATTCAACCCTAATCTCAGAGTGAACAGGCTTCTTCTGGGTTAGCTCGCTCAATCGTTGACTTTGTCTCTGTCATCTCTGACCTAGACTAGAGTCAAGATTAAACCCATCTAAAAAAATAAATTGAAACCGGGTTGCTACTGAGAATTCTCTGAAGGAAAAACTCAGACCAGATCTGGGGATCAAATACCCAGGACCTCACACTCAGCAGTCATAAAAGTAAGTAATAGACATCTTGAATCACAATAAAAGAAATATACAAAATGAATGCAAAACACCAATCGTTAGCCGCTAACCTAACAATTCCCAAGCAAAACGCAGATACATCTGGATATAGAGAAGAGATAGAACAAAGTACACGCGACCGGCTTACTGACGATAGCTCTGGACACAGACCCCAACACCTACAGACAGACACGGATTAACACAAGTTCAATGAACTATCTGACAGCGGTTATAAACAAAAGAGTAAAGAAAAGTAATTTGACAAAACAATGAAGGAATACAGAACATTTGTTTGATTTAATAGAGATTTGTGATGATTTGAGTTCACACAAATCTGTGAGGTGCTTTCCTCAAAATACCATCTCAGAAATTAACCGACATGGTTCTCAGATGTTTTTTGATGGACATGAAAAGAAACCTAGACCCCTGAGTTTGTTTCAGTGTTTTTTTCTCAGGGTAATCAGCTAGGAAACACAGGCCCCATCTAGATTATACTATGACAAAAAAAAATTACGTGTAAAGTATTTATTTGTAACCTTCATATTTGCAGAAATAATTAGGATTCTTCATCTATCGAATTAGTACGAATTATTAAATATATAAGAATAATTTATGTCTTTGTAAAAATGTGAGCAAGACCGCAGGATGGTAGCTAGGTAGTATAAATTACTAATAGTTTCCACTTCTAGAAAGGAAACCGCTGTTGGAAATAGATCATTGAAACTATTTAAACACTTGAAAATAAACTTAGACAAAACAATTGGTGTGCAAGAAAAACATGTATCAATGCAGGCAAAGTAAGAAAAAATTAACGTGCAGTAAGTAAGGTGTTATTGACAGAGAAAGTAAAACGGCTGCTGAAAACAAGATCAAAAAGTTTAAAGATAATGTTCTTTAAGATTAAGAAAATGATAAATTAGATGTAAGAAAAGAAATTCGCTCTAATCCTAGCTTTTCACGACTTTTCAACCTTGAAATGCAGCATGTTGGATTAACATAAAAGACAATGCATAAAATATTAATACTTAAAATAATCAGCGATTATTGAAAGAAACCAGGCAGAAGCATGCTGGCTTCTTTCATTACAGTTAAAATTATTAAGTTGTGCAAATCAGATATTATTTTTGACCACAAACATTCAATCACAGAGCAAATTATTTGGATTAGCAAAAAGTTAAACAATATTAAATTCGTAACAGATATTAGCAAAATTAAGTACAGCATTGGATGCAAATTAGGTTGTAAATTATAATTAGTACGAACAACTATCTACTACGATAAATACTTTTATTATTATGGCAACAGGCAATCCTGGATTATGGGATTAATTTACCCTAGCAACCTATGGTGACTAAGTTGTCAATATTCAAATAATCATGAAATCTACACTAATATTATAAAGAAGAAAGATTTGTTTGTTTGTTTGTTTGAATTGATTAGGCTCCGAAACTACTGGACCGATTTGAAAAATTCTTTTAGCCTTGGATAGCTGCATTATCAGGGAGTAACATAGGATATATATTATCCTCGTACTCCCACGGGATCGGGAACTACGCGGGTGAAACCGCGTGACGTCCACTAGTTATTAATAAAGATGATTCATGATTACTCATGTAAAAAAAAATACGATTCTATTTAGTCCGTCAGTTAGATTATTTAAAATATTGGACACGTATTTTTGCTTTATCAAACCGACAAAAACTGTAGAAGATGAAACGCATCAAAATGCAGTGGGCTTGTGACGTCACGTCTAGGTATGAGTACTCAAATGTGACGCCACATTGAAAGGTGGGTTGATTTTGACTTTGGATTAGACCAATTTTGCTTCTATTCAATACATTAAATTACTAATAAATCTATCGCTAAAATAGTAGATAGTTGTTCAAGAACATAAAATTAAAACAAAAGTTAACAAAAATCTTTAAAGAACTGAAACAACAACCTGTTCTGTAAACACCGGCGCCAATGTCGTACTGCTATCACTTTTGTTATCAACTGAAGTTCTATTATCAACAACACTTGCTTCCTCTGTAGAAGCACTATCGACTACACTTGGTTCCTCAGTATCATTTTCAACTGCACCATCACCAATAATTGTTGTACTATCATCACCAGTACTTGGATTCATTGTGCTAGAATCTTCTGTACTTACGTCGATAAAATCAACTTCTATTGAATTTAATTCTGTTCTGTTTTCATCTACATTTAAATCATTTTTAATAATACTTGTCCCTTCTGGACTACTGGTTGTACTTTCAGTCGTACTTAATTCATTTATAATAGGTTCTGTAGTTCTTAAGGTAGGTGCACTATTTTCTGTACTTCCTTCATCAGTTGAATTGGTTTCTTCTGTACTTAAATCATCTGCATTAATTTTTTGTATTATTAATCTATTATTATTATTCTCTTCTGCTTCTGTGGCAATTGTACTTGTCTCTTGTTTACTGACATTACCTGCGCTATTTGGTTCTTTGCTTATATTAATTGTACTATTATATCCATTTATTTTATCATTATCCTCTTTGCTGTCATCAATGAAACTGATTTCTTCAGCTGTAGTACTCGTTTTACTAATTTCATCAATACTTTTCATGGTTGTACTAGTTTTTTCAATACTCATACTAGTTGTACTTATAAAAATAAATTCATCGGTTTCGTAATTTTCTCCCTCTGTGACGTCCGCTGGATTTAAGTCGTAATCATAAATGTCTTCTTCTGTAGTCGTCGGCACTGGAATATAGAAAGTTATTCATTAGAAAGGATGTTTTATAATGACACATTTATCTGTGAACTAAACATTTTTTTTTTAAATTCATGTAGAGTAGAGACTCCGTTATCCGGACTTTAACTCTCTCTTGGCCCGTTGTGTGTGGATTGATTCTGGCAAACATAGCCAGTTTAACTAAATGATAAATGATATTTATTTTGCAAATAGGTTACAAGTAACTCTTTTACACGTCAATTTTTTTTTTTTTTAACTCTGCCCAGAAGTACAAAAGCTTCCTTAGGGTTTCACAGGGTTCTTGGAGCGACCTCACTGCTCCGAAAATTTAAAGAAGTAATAACAATAGAAGTATTTTTAATTAGTATCTGATGTAAAATTACAAAGGCTTTTTTATCTAAATTTAGAAACTTACCAGTGACTGTAATCCCTACAGATGTTTTCTTAAAAGGATCCTCCGTGACTAAAACTACACGAGATTCATTAATATTTCCATCTTCCTCTTTCTCATCAGTCCGGTTCACTTTACTCTTATTATCACAGCCTTCAGCGCAATAGTTAGCTATCTTATGTAAAATCATATCTACTAAAATACTTTCGTTAATATTTTTATGTTTTGCCGCGGCTTCTTTCTCCTCTTGCAGTTCTTTGTCGACCATTTCTTCAATCTTTTGAGTATAGTTTACAGGTGGAATCCACGTATATTCTGGGTCATATTTCGATGCATTGTTGGGGTTGTATATTCCAGTAAATGTTTCATCAGCATCGTCTCCAAGTCTCATGTTTCGTTTAGTATACTTGGCTACAGCAGGTCCTAAAATATCAGTGATGTATTGCTTCAGATTCCTACATTTGTCAATAGTATTGACATCGTTGGAACTGCCCCAGATAATGAAACCTGAGGCGTTTGATTTGTAGAATGTGCTGAATGCGACGTCCAAGTCACTCTGTAATAGAAATAAATAGTATGTTAGTGAGATTGATTGCTTTGTTAGTCGCGTGCTGGCTTTCTTTGGCTTTTGTAAAACGAAAGTCAGGTGGGAAAATATTTCTCTAACAAGAAAGTACTTATGAAGGTTACATGCTCATTATTTATCATACTCATCATCTTAGCTGAAAACCGCTGTTGGATGTAACGATGCGACAATGAATAAATTGGATGTTGTGCTGCAGCTATACGCCTTAAAAAAACATTGTGAAAAAACCTCTTCCAAACTATGTTTGAGTCGGCTCCAATATAACCGCATGTAGCTTATTACCTGTACCGCCGTCATTAGAAAAAAGGAAGTAACTACAAAAACGAAGCAACTGATTTCCGACCTTAAGCTGTTATCTTAATGTCAAAAATCGACTACTTCGTTTTGTGTAGTTACGTTATTTTTTATTAAGACGGTAGAGTATTTTACTGGAGCGACTGCCTATCTGACTTTCACAAACCAATAACTGGGTGACAGCAAACCCCTTAGCAATACCGGTGTCAGATTTTCTGGCTTCATACTACCCGTAACGACTAAAAAAATCTACAAATGGCAGCCGGGACCAACTTTTTAATTATTTTTTTATTGATGAATGGGCTTGCTCTTGACCACAACAACGCCTGATGGAAAGCGTTGGATGAGGTCTATGATGGAGCGAGCGAGCCCAGGAGATGCCTGTTCACTGTTGCTTTGAAGGCTTGTATGTGGACGGGAACACAGACGCTGACAGAGTTCCACACTTTAGTTGTGCGCATAATACATGTGGAGGAGAAGCGCTGGGTAAGACTAGTCGGGATATCGACCAAGAACGGATGGTACCCTGCAGTACGTCTGGTATTCCAGTACTAAAAGGGCGATGGTGGGATGAGGTTGTGGAGTTCCTGCGCATACTCACCAAAGTACAGTCTGTAGAAGACCGACAGGCAGGCAACACTACGCCGATGAGCTAGGCTGTGAAGTTGAGCCTATAGCCTATATATGTATATGTATAAGCCTTTTAGCTCTGCGTTCCACCGAGTTCAACGCAGCAAGCTGATATTTTACTGAGCCATCCCATAGTGGCTGCAATACTCCAAACCTACCTTTTTTTTTAAGGATTTGAAATCAAATGACTCCTCCCGCTCTGGGTGAAGCAGGAGGAGATGTCAGACTCTTACTGACTGAAACCCATCCGTGTTCCATAGTGCCCTTTGCGTTCCAGGACCGCGGTGACTCTTCGAACAAAGTCCGCAACCCCGGCAGGCACTGCCCCTAGCGGGCCCTGTCTTCTATGCTGACAGCTCCTTGAGGCGCGTGTGGAACACAGCGCGCCGTCGAGCCGGGCCTGGTTCTGATCGGACGGCGAGCCACCCAATCCTCGCCGTCCGCAGGCCCGCGCAGTAGGTGGCCGGGAATCGCCCTGCGACTCCCGACGCCCGGGGCGTCTTGTTCTGTTGATTCTAAACCTACCTACCAACTAAAAGAAAAGACCTTTACCTCACTGAAAAACCCCTTATCCCTGTAGTTAAACCAGAAGTACGGTAGTATGGGTGTTCCGCTGCTGGCCACCCTGGCCGCCTCCTTGACTCGGCCGCGGATGAGGGCGGCGAGCTGCGCCGCGCTGATGTCGTCGGAGCTGTACACCGACGGGAACAGCGCGGTGCTCTCCTGCCAGAGCCAACTTGTGCTGGAATTTAGAAAGAGTAGGAGTTACTTTGTGCCTTTGTTATGTACCTGAAAAATATTTATTTATTCACTACAGCAATAACAGCTTAGTTTGTGGCTGATTTAGTGTCCAAGAGTAGTGGTGAGTGAGAAGTGCAGTATAGCTGCCTAAGCCAGGCTGCGACAGCGATCAGCCTTATAATTGACTGCCCAGCCTTTTTAATAAACAGCGCCGTTTAATCAGCGGCCTGAGTGATATTCGCCAGCGATCTTTGGGAGTCCGCTATATTTAATTTAGAATGAAGTCACTTAAATAACCATACCATGCATTATTATTCAAATGTAACGTGTTTGCAAAATTTCAGCTCAAGAGGTTTTAAAAATCAGCGATTTAAATATACACCTTGTAGAATAACTCCGCCCTTTCAGGTATTGCGCTTATTCTCTTACACGTTGTTTACAAGACATGTTAAATAAAAGCTTGTTAAAACCCACCCATCATTCTCCTGTGGCACCTTATCAGCGCAGGCCTCCTTTCTGTTGTTGAAAGCCATGTTGAAACAGTACGGGAACCCGTAGTAGCCCCACACGGCCTGGGGGCGCATCTTCCTGGCCAGAGACAGCGTCGCCTGCATGAACTCGCGGCCCGCTTTCTCGAAACGACGTGTTGCCTGGAATTGGAGAGTTTTAGTTGTTAGAATTCATTGTTGATTTATTTATGCGTTTCTGTCAGAATCCTAATATGTGTGTGTATGTGTATGTGTGTGTGTTTGCTCTTCAGTGACAGAGTGACTGACAGCGCACAACTGAAACTACTGGTCGTAGAAAGCTGAGATTTGGCATGTAGGTTCCTTAGGGAGTGTAGAGAAGCTAAGACAGGATTTCCGGAAAATCCTATGGGAACGGGATATGCGCGTACGAAATCGTGGGCAAAAGCTAGTCTGTAACACAAAATACCTTGAGCATATTAATTGATCACTATCATTTCCTGATTCTACATAAAGATTTATTATCTAGACATTATAGACCGTATACTCAGAACACTCATAGTATCTGCATGTTTGTCATAATGCTGAACCGACTGTCGATACGGAAGGCGACACTAAGGTCAAGCGTGCGATTTAGGAGACATCTTACGAGCTAAGATAAAAGATTATAATAATACTAGCTGACCCGCGCAACTTCGTCTACGTCACATTTTTCATTACTGCTCCGCTAATATTGGTCTTAGCGTGATGATATATAGCCTATAGCCTTCCTCGATAAATGGGCTATCTAACACTGAAAGAATTTTTCAAATCGGACCAGTAGTCCCTGAGATTAGCGCGTTCAAGCAAACAAACAAACAAACAAACTCTTCAGCTTTATATATTAGTATAGAAGTATAGATTAATATTTAAAAATAAAGATTAGTATGTAAGGATAGATCCCATCACTTCCCGTGGGTGTCGTAACAGGCGACTAAGGGACCCACCAGAGAATGGGCAGCAGCGTTCTCTGTAAAAATCAAAACTAACACTGCGATCGCCAACCCGCCTGCCAAGCGTGGCGATTATGGCAACTCCCCCCCCCCCTTTTGGGGGAGGCCTATGTCCAGCAGTGGACGTCTTTCGGCTGATATGATGATGATGATGTAAGGATAAATAAATAAAGAGAATAATCATACTGAGATTGTACATCCCGCGGAATTTTGGAGGTCGAGGGTTTTTAAATGCTAACACTCTCCACACTAGTTCGAAAATGGGCGTTTACTCCCTACTTTTAGGCACGCAGCTGTGAGGACAAATACACCGATGTGTTAGCTTGGTTGCGGGGAAGCCCTTAACTATCGCTGGGTAGATCCCACAAAACTCAAGCGCAGTG
Organism: Lacanobia wlatinum; assembly: GCA_947578705.1. NCBI lineage: Eukaryota > Metazoa > Arthropoda > Insecta > Lepidoptera > Noctuidae > Lacanobia > Lacanobia wlatinum. The sequence continues at coordinate 21,267,995 of OX388046.1, forward strand.
CACAAATAAAAATCCTAGAGCTATTTCTTACAATTCAATTGCAGGTGAAGCGGAATAGACATCGAAGGCGAGGCCGGTATAGAACCAAAGACCGCAATTACAAAGTTTGCCCTCTTGAAGAAAAACTTGAACCAAAAGGTCCTATTCCACCTTCTTAATTACCAACCAATCTATCAATCAACAGTTCAGCTCATCAAGATTCTCAGGTGTAAAGCGGCGTCATGTATCTAGGAACTCTTAGATGTGAGATATTGTAGCTACAGACGCATCTGTTATTATTAGAGTACGCGAGATCTCAATGATCGTTTGTGAGATTACGCAACGGGAATCAGTTGTGGAATGAGTTAGGGTGACGGTACACGAACTGGTTTGTAGATTGACTCGGAAGAGGGAATATGGATTTACGGGAAAAGCAACGTAACAGATTGATGTGCTGCTGAGCAGTTTGTTGCGCCAGTTCTACTTTCCAGCCAAAACAATTAGAAGTGGTGACATGTGAGCGTTTTGGAGACGGTCTTTATGAAAAGTGCTGGCTCTCAGTCTCATCATCATCGTCATATAAGCCGAAAGACGTGCACTGTTGGACTTCCCCGAGTGTCGCCACAACTACCGGTCTAGTGCGTCACGCATCCATCGGCTACCCGCGACCCTCTCTAGGTCAGACTAATGTTCGTCAAATTAATGTTTCAATGCCAACTGTTGACATTTTTGCTGTATACATTTTATTAAGTTATTAGAAATGGGTAAAGCTGTCGTAGTCAACTGTAATTTTTAGTTCGATTTGTATCTGTTCATCCAACAAAAGACACATAAATGACAGAGCTATCAATTTGACAGTTGGCACGCGCTTAAAAAGCTTATAGCTCTCTTTAAATTTAAATGTTTTTGATATGTATTGTATCTCCCGAGGAATCCTTTATTCTATGGCTACATATCTACACAACATAGTATACTAATAACCATAGCACTAAATGTCCCAATATTTCATTGAATTCAAAGACCGCCATCCAATTGATAACCTAATGGTTGATTGATTGATACTCGTGTACCGCAGCCCTTATCGGCCTAAATAACTAAAGCATTAGTTTGACGAGTGCATGCCGACATCTGATTGATAAATTACTATCTTAATATGTTTGTGTGTAGGTATGTTTGGAGCAATCTGAAGCATGTTGGGCAGGGAGCTTGCGGTAGATGAGGTACAGGATCGTTTTGTTATCGTACTGGTGATTAAGTGCTTCTCAGTTTAGGCCAGATTCAGACTACTACTAAGAAATTAGTAGAATTGGAAATACCGACTAATACTTTGTCCGACCTGGAGGTTGAATATAGGACCCCATGATCAGCAGCCTTGTATGTGGCTGAAGATTTGATTCAAAGTTATTTAACCAGTCTAAGGAGTGGAATTCCTTGTTGGTCTGTTTATCGTGATAGCTGCAACCTAAACTCAAGAGTGAATAGTAGTTACTTCTAGGCAAGAGTGGAACTCTCTGCCTGCGTCTCTGTTTCCAAACGCTTACAACCCTAATCTCTTCAAAGTTAGAGTGCACAGGCTCCTTTTGGGTAAGCTCGCTCCATCGTAGACTTTGTCTCTGTCATCTCTGACCTAGACTAGAGTCAAGAGCAAACCCACCACAAAAAAAAAGAGTGATCGTGGATCACAGAAGTGCTTGGCATCAGCCGAGCCTATTAATAATGAAAACCAGCCATGTGCGAGTTGGAACCGTGTGCAAAGGGTTCTTAACGAATTATTTTATTTTTAAATGATACTTTAAATCCTGCTCCTGCAGTTCCTACAGATAAGGAACTATTTTCATTCAAAATTTTAAGTTCAGAAGTTTCGGAGATAAGGGGGAGGGGAACAGTAAATTTTCATCTATTCTCTTTAATAACTTCGGAATAGAATGTTTCAAATTTACAGAAAAAAATGTTTAAGGACTCTCACAATGAGCCCTTTCATTTCATATGTCATTACAGTACCTATAGTTGGAACACTTTTTTAAAATTTTCGTCACGCGCCAGTATTTGGGTCACAGAAGTTCATATGTGAACAATATTTCAACTGAATGTCCGAATATACGGGACCCCGTAGTTTCGACACTGACAAATAACATTAACGAATGCGGTTGTTAACGAACACAATCTTTTGTAAAATTGTTTCTTGTTCCAATAAAATATTTTGTATTTGTATTATGTGTTTTCACAAACAAAGTTGATGCATACAAACTCGGTCACAGAACAAGACACTTAATTACGGACCACCATACAAACAATTAGCACACAGTTGAGGCCCTTTAGTTAACGCGACCCAATTACTGCACAGATACGATTGAGCAATCAACCAGATGAACGAAATTGTTTTGTAGGGAATGATAATAACATCTATGTGGAGGGACTGACTGTTGTTCGTTTGTGTTCTTGTTAATTATAAAAACATGGGAAGATGTGAGGGAGAGTTCTCGCGATATTGTTGACGGAGTTTTCCGAGGTATAGCAACGCTTTTGGAAAGTAACGAATTTTCCCCTAGAAATGCCACATTTTATCTTTCAGCATAGTCTGAAACCTTTGCACTGAGTGACAGGTAAGTAGAAAAATAATCTAAATTATGTTGGCCTACTATGCAACTGTGTGAGAGCATTCCATTTAAGGCTGCTCTCTCGAGAAATTCTTAAAAACAGCGTTCAGATGAAGCAACTTTTCGTCGGCATTTACTGAGAAATTACATCTGAAAAAATGAGTAGATCTGTAGATCTACTCATTTTTTCAGATGTAATTTCATTTTATCATGTATGATATGATACGTAATTTGGTTTAGCCAGAATTTATGTACCGGTATCACATAATAAGAAAAAACACCAAATCCCCTCCAAATCGTTGAGATGAAACCATTTTACTCCTTCATTTTTTAACAAGACTAAAAAAAATATCTACTGCTTCGCAATACAAACGAAAATAATTTGGTTTTGTTACTTTTTTTAAATATGTGTTATTTTTTATAATAAATAAAAGATGCGGGTAGCGGAGTGGCGCGTAGAGGAGTAGTTAGCTCCGTTTATATTCACAAAGTAATTAGCATGTATACAAGCCAAATATCATATCATGTAGATTACTACCTATTTTTTCAGATGTAATTTCTCAGTAAATGCCGATTTTCTCAGTAATTGCTTCATCTGTACGCTGTTTTTAAGTATTTCTCGAGAGAGCAGCCTTAACGCGACCCAATTACTGCACAGCAGATACGATTGAGCAATCACTCAGATGAACGACATTGTTTTGTATGGGATGAACTGTGTTGATGGAATTGTATGAGTTGGTAATAACATTAACCTGGAGATGGACGATTTGTTTTGATTACAAAAACACCAGCACACGGTTACAAGTCCACCTCCCTGAAATCCTAATAAAAATAGCGAAAGGTTGTGGCAAAATATTGTCATTGCCAACACTTTTAGCAAGTGGATAGGTGATAGATTGCAGTAGTAACAGTGCTACTGTATAAGTGATATGAAAAAGCTTTTAATAGGAAATGCTGGCGGCGAGACTTTGTATGTAAAAAATCTTAATTCGAGGTTTGGCTCTCGACTGTTTTCTCCTCCAATATTGGACCGATTTAAGAGATATTTCACAGTGTGTCTCTATGCTTTTTTCTTTTCATGATTTATTAACCGTATAATCACTAGAACTATCACAAAATGCTCAAAATTGTCCGATAAGTCGCTGTCAACAGAGGGGCTAGTGTACAAATTTGGCAACTATTAATCAAAAAAGAAAAACATAGAGACACAGTATACATCCTTCTTATTTACTTTCTGAAATCTCTTATATCGGTCCAACACTTTTAGCCAGTGGATAGGTGATAGATTGCAGTAGTAACAGTGCTACTGTATAAGTGATATGAAAAAGCTTTTAAGTATATTAAGGTAACACTCATAAAAATTGGTTGCGTTTTCTTTGCTAGGAAGATATTATACATCAAGTTTCAGTGCTGTTGAGGTATTAGTTGATTTGTTTTCACACCCTGAGTTACGTAGGCATAATGAAGTGTGCTGTCTATCACGCGGCATTTAATATTATTTTCACAGTATCGTAAAATTTATAATATACTGCTGTATAGGTCACCGGAAAATTTCAGACTCTATAAAATTGTGATAAATATTTATTAGACTATTATTACTCGATATATTGTGAAAAAATCGTATTGTAAACAATAAATCCCATCAAAATTCAATAATTTCCAATATATCCGCGTCTTATTAGGAAAAATAATATATTATATATACAATATTTTAAAATTTTACGGCGTTTGTAATTTTCTGGTGACAATCATGTATATCCAAGTTCTTCCAATGATGTGTAGTTGGGTTGGTTGTGTTGTGTTGGTTGAAGTTTGTTGTGCCACTTCTTCTTCCCAGCTAAAATATTACGAAGTGACCGGCAGTCCCTCAAAACAACCGCCTGACGGATGGGTGTTTTATGTAAACTTTGACGTTCAAAAAGTGCCGATAGGGGGACGTTCAGAAACTATAGGTGGCAGCACAGAAATGTCACTATCAAGTATATTTCACCTATAAAATTCGTAATGCCAACGCTAGATGGCACAGTTTACTTCGCGCACGTTCCCCTAAACTGAGCGTGCAGGAACCGCAGGTGGCAGCACAGAAACGTCAATGTCAAGTATTCTGACCCTTAAAGTTTCGAATATGCAACACTAGATGGCATAGTCAACGCCGTGCAAGTTCCATATTCTTAGCCCAATATGAATAACGACTTTTGGATTTGATAAAATACTTGTATGGATTTTGAGTCTAACAAATCAGATAACTATAAAGTGAAAGTAAAAAGGTAAGAAGGAAATAGGATAAAAGTAAGGAAACTTATTTTGAAGAATTAATAGGTACCTCTTCTTGAATCCACTGCTTCTTCCACCACCAGTGCCTCTTCTTCTCGATCTCGTAAGACACGTCCTTGTAGGGCGTGAGCACACCGAAGTTCTGGCGCAGCACCGGCTTCCACGACTCGAAGTCGATGATGCCCACTCCTGGAATGTTTATAATTAAAAGTTTAGAGATAGAACGTCAAGGTCTCAAAAGAAACGTCCGCTCGTAACTGTTTCCTAGTATTTTAGCTAGGAAGATGTGGTGCTACAAACTCCCCAGCAACACAAATGTGATTTTAGCAGTTCAAAAATTTTTGCCTCATGTGATTTCTACAATGCAATCCCAAGGGTTAATTCGCCTTGACCTGCCTTGAAATCTGCAATCGTAAGGCCACTGATTTTCCTAACAAGCTTTTTTAACCCATCCAGTATCCCATTTAAAATGAATTGAGATATTTCCTAAGATCTAATAAACTACCAAAGAAAGAAACATATTTTGAAGACCATCATCATCATTTTTACTGCCAAAAGACGTCCGTTGCTGGAAAAAAGCCCCAAGCGTCACCATATCGCCTCGTATGTTTCCAGCAGATTCTTTCTTCCTCTAATTGGCTGATTTTATTTGTATAAAAAGGGTAAATAAGATGCACTAAAGCAGGAGAAGGCACAAGTTTTAATTGCAAATTCGACTTCCTGAAGTTTAGTTTACATAAAAGTTCGAGAAATTGACTAGCTGTATTTCGAAATGCAATTAAAACTTAGTAATAGCTTTTGGAGATATTTCGCAGCCTGCAGCAGTTTCTGATTGGTTTAGTTTTACTAATGTGATCGTTTGAAGGTCAGTGAAGCTGTCAGTGGAGCGCAGTGGCGTAGGTTATGAAACATTTTTGGGGGCCCCGATTTTAGGGCTATCTACTTATTGTTTTTTAGGGTTCCGAAAAAAAAGGAACCCTTATAGGATCACTCGGGTGTCTGTCTGTCCGTCTGTCACAGCCAGTTTTCTCCGGATCCACTGGATCGATTCTGTTGAAATTTAGTACACATATGGACTTCTATGACCCAAACATGGACGCGTTACGTAAATTATTAAATTTTTAGTATGGGTGTCACTTTTGGGGGTCAAATTATAAAATTAAAAAAAAAAAGTTTTTGAACAATATCGTGTGACATATCAAATGAAAGGGCTTACTGTGAGGATTTTAATTATATTTTTTTTTTCATAATTTTAAAATAAATGGTTTTGAAGTTATTCAAGGATTTAGACGAAAAATGACCATTCCCCCCTTATCTCCGAAACTACTGAACCTAAAATTTTGAAAAAAAATGGAGGTAATAGATCTTTACCTATAAATTACAGGAAAACCTATAAGAAGTCTATAGTGTTAAAATGACACGTTAAGAAAATAAAATTCGTTCGGAACCCTTTGCATACGAGTCCGACTGGCACTTGGCCAGTTTTTTTTTAAAACTAAATAGGTCCTACTAGCTCAGAAGTGTCTCGGCAGGCTACGAAGGTGACGGCGGGACTTACTGTAAGAGCTTTCCGTCCACACGTCGGTAGTGCGGGGGCCCCGTATCTTTGATACAGCTGAAACGACGGTAACTACGCCCCTGGTGGAGCGTTAAGGCAAAGGATTATAGACTCCCCTCGATAGAGCCAAGTAGGGCGGGTCGAGGATGTGAACTTGATTCAATTTGTGTCCTAGTTTATCACTTGTGACTGGTTCACAGATTATGGTTAAATTGTATTGTTGCCCATGTAGGCGGGCACGCCATTTATGCCTGGTGGCTCATTTTGTTCAGTATTGTATGCTTGAGTTTACTTATTTAATTACCTATATATGTAATTAGTTTTATCATTGTTTCATATTTAATTGTTGGGATAATAGTGTGCTAGCTGACATGTGCCATCCATTTATTTAATTTAATGATCGATATCTATCATAAAATGTTGAATAATAATGTTATATAAATTCAAGTACTTTAAACTTAACAGACAGTTGTGTTGCTGGAGAGTTTGTTGGCCACTTCTTCTTCCCAGCTAAAACACTAGGAAGTGGTGATGGGCTGGGCGATTTGGGGGACTGTCTTCATGTAAATTTTGACGTTCAAAAAGTGCTTATTTTCAGCCTAGTTTGAATAAATGCCTTTTGATTTTGATTTTGTGGCAGTTTCAGGTTTCAGTTTTACTATAGAAATAGTTTATTTGGTAGTGTTAGGCTGCTTAGTTGTGCTTGTAAAGTCCCAGTTGAGAGGAAGAAAGAAACTCCTATAAGCGTTACGTTTTTTCATGTGGACGTTCGGAACCATAAAATATGGCGCTGGTATATTATTTCTAAAATCTTATTTACAAAGCTTCTGCCCTGTAAATTGTTAGTTTGGAGGTAATATCTGAAAGTACTGAGCCAATTTAGAAAATTCTTTCAATGATATAAAGCTGCAACATTTTCTGCTTAGACTTTTTAGACCCGTAAAGTGCACGCTTGCTGTGAAATGGGCCACATGAGCAAAGTCGCGCGGAAAGCTAGTACGTAGTATAATTTTTATATGAACAGAATACAGATGCAGCACTAAGGTGTTACTGCACAAGAAGACTTTTAAAAGTTCTACCAACAGCAAACTGTTACAATTGGATTTCCTGTTTCATTAATGCAGATCTGTTAATTTGAGAACTAGAGCAATTAAACTTGCTAATAGCTTTTAGAGAGATTGAGCAGCCGGCAGCAGTTTGCGATTAAATTAGTTTTAGTAATAAGGTCAGTGAAGCTGTCAGTGGAGCGTTAAGGCAATGACATTATAGACTCCCCTCGCTAGAGCCAAGGGCGGGTCGAGGATATGAACTTGTATCTATACGTAGGTAGTGAAAGTTTCAGCTTTGAATATTCTGGATGTTCATTTATTAATATCCAATTCCCAACTATTTGCGGATTTTTTTCGAATGAATTACCGCGGCCCTCGTTCGTGCGTTGAAGGTCACGAGGATTTTAGTCAGTAAGAGTCTGGCACTCCCTTCTGCTCCGCCCTGAGCGGGAGGAGTCATTCGACGATTCCCATAAAAAAATAAGTTCCCAACTATGCTATGGTCGGTTTCTACTCTAACTGAAAGCAGCTGAATAATAGCAATATTATTCGTGAAGCGACTACCTAGCCGACCTCCAATTCCTATTAACTAGGTAACACGGTACTTCATGGCCAGATGGGCGTTAGATTTTATGACTTCTAAAAATCCGTAATGACTGCCAAAGATCTTCAAATGACAACCAAAGGCGAATCAACGGCTTAACGTGCTTTTGAAGGCATGTATGAGTCGAGACTCATCCATGCCTTCAAAAGCACGTTAAGCGTTACAAACTTCAGTATAGATATAGATAAGTACCGAGGTACTTAGGTAATTAGGTAGGTAGGTAGGAGGTAGGTAGTATAGATGTAGACTAAAGTTTGTTTGTTTGCTTGAACGCGCTAATCTCAGGAACTACTGGTCCGATTTGAAAAATTCTTTTAGTGTTAGATAGTCTATTTATCGAAGAAGGCTATAGGCTATATATCATCACGCTAAGACCAATAGGAGCGGAGCAGACGAAGTTGCGCGGGTCAACTAGTGTTAATTATATTTATCCACGAGTTCCTTACTAAAGTCACCAAAATCTAAGCAGTCCGATTTGACAGCTGAGTAGAGAGAGATAGAAGATCGCTTTACCACTAAGTGCGAAAGAGATTTATTTTTATGACTCTTTCATACTTACTAGTAAAGCAATGTTGTATCCTGCTGTCAAATCAGGCTTTTTATTTTTTGACAACTATAATAAGAATAAATATTAATCTGTCAGTGGAGCGTTAAGGCAATGGCGCTATAGTCTCCCCTCGCTGGAGCCAAGAGTGGGTCGAGGATATGGACTTGAATCTATACATCGGTAGTGAAAGTTTTAGGCTTCAGTTGTTTATTTGGTTATTGCATCTATATTACATTCTAATTGCTTTCGCAATCCGATACTCCACAAAGTATCATCTCATATTCGCACCAGGTGCATAATATTGTTGTTATGAATCAACATATTCGTCGAAATAACACATCGCTGAGCTAAATAAACAGAACCAATGTTATGACGGCCATATTGAAACATTGCGCAAAAAATCCACGGAAAATAATTATAAATGAATGCAAGCGTTTAATGGAAGGTACTCTCTTCTGTCTTTATTTTCTCTAAATAACATGACGCCTCTACTCCCGGGGCCGCGGTGTTAAGGCTTTTTTTAAATTATTGTTAGGCACGCGTTTGATCACAATCTCACCTGATGAAAAGCAATGATAATACGGATATAGAAATGATATTAGCAATCATTCTTAAACTATTGGTTATATGTAATGCTCTCTTGGTCACAGAAAATTTAGGCTAGTTTTTTTCCACAACGACGTTACAGGGGTCAAAAATGGCTTCGAGAAAAGGTTGGTACGGCCGTACCTGTTTTTTTTTGCACGACTTGGCGGGGACACTACTGTGCCCCCAGATATCAGTTTCGGATACGATTACAGATACAAAATAATTTCGGATTATCCGTTTCGTATACCTAGTTTCGGTTACATATATTAGATTTTTCATAATAAACAAACGTGCAAGTTATGCGCGCTGTTAGTGTGTCTCGGACGAGGCAGAAAAACCTATTATAAGGTATCTCATTAATTTCGACTCCGCCTATACGAAAGTTACTGAAAATTTTATATGGGTTTCGTTTACGGATAGATTTTCATTTCGGATATCCGATAGTTTCAGTAACGGTTACGCAGCTCCTTAACATCCCTGCAATGCATAGTTTTGGTGAACACATAATTTAAACATCGCCAATGATGCCACAAAGCTACATTTCTACTAATTCCTAGATTAAGCCCAATTGCGTCCGCACATGAATTATATCTCATTACGAAATTCTAGGTGTTTAACTTTTAACTACAACTAACTGGGACAGGGTCGCCCGCATGGATGTCATGATACTTGTACAAAGGGGAATAGACTAGGGAATAGTCGAGGTTTGATAAGAATACAGCGGGATAGTTTGAAATAGTTTTAGTTTAATCCTATGCTATAGTTTCTCGTTTTTAGGGTTTCGTAGAAGAGTAACCAACGGAACCCTATTACTAAGCCTCTGTTGTCCGTCCGTCTGTCTGTGAGCTGGCTGTATCTCAAGAACCGTAATTGGTAGACTGTTGAAATTCACAGATTGATTGTTTCTATTGCCGCTATAACAAAAAATAAAAAAAATTAAGGTCTTCGTGTGTGAGTCCAACTCACACTTGAATGTTTTCTTTTGTACTGTTTTAGTTAAAAACAAAATGTTGTGATTCAGGTTTCAGTGTTCTGTATTGTTAATAGATTAAAAATATTTTATAAAGTTAGAAAATGGTGCTAAAATTTTGCAAAATCGTTTTTAGGGTACCGAACAAAAAACGGAATCCTTGTAGGATGAAAAATGAAATGAAAATGAAAAATGTTTTATTTGTTTTACAAGTAAACTTAACAACTAGTGATTGGAGCCTCAGTGGAGGATAACTCGGGTGTCTGTCTGTCCGTCAGTCACAGCCAGTTTTCTCCGGATCCACTGGACCGATTATGTTGAAATTTGGTACACAAATGGACTTCTGTGACCCAAACACGGACGCGTTACGTAAATCATTATTTTTTAAGTATGGGGGTCACTTTTGGGGGTCAAACTAGAAAATTAAAAAAAAGTGTTTTCAATAATATCGTGTGACATATCAAATGAAAGGGCTTACTGTGAGGGTTTTAATGATATTTTTTTTCATAATTTTAAAATAAACGGTTTTTAAATTATTCAAGAAAATAGACGAAAAATGACCATTTCACCCTTATCTCCGAAACTACTGAGCCTAAAATTTTGAAAAAAATGGAGATTATAGATCTTTACCTATAGATTACAGGAAAATTTATAAGAAGGCCATATAGTGTTAAATTAACATGTTAAAAATAATAATTCGTTCGGAACTCTTTGCACGCGAGTCCGACTCGCACTTGGCCAGTTTTTTATCTACATGTATTACTGTTATATTTTTCAATATTTTTTACATGAGTTGACCTTTTTGTATGATAGGTTAGATAACCTAACTTGTCCTACTAGTTAGGGTTCAAAAATAAAAGTTAATTCCTGGCTACATCATTGCTGGGGATTACCTAAGGTGATGCTACTGATCATCACGATTACTCATTTATTTCAATCGGCCTTTATGCCAATTAAAATAAACATGTGATTGATAAACAATCAGATTAGTATTAACAATGCTCATCTCTGACCTAGACTAGAGTCAAGAGCAAACCCATATCAAATAAAAATAAAAAAAAAACCGGCCAAGTGCGAGTCGGACTCTCACACGAACGGTTCCGTACCAAAAAAAACACGTTTTTTTATTGTTTATATGCACGCGTTTGACCACTATCTCACCTGATGGTAAGCGATGATGTGGTCGAAGATGGAGCACGCTTGCCTAGAAGTAACCTATTCAGTCTTGATTTAAATACTCCCAGGTTGTAGCTATCAGGAAACAGACTCCGGCAGGGAATTCCACTTCTTAGCTGTACGCACTATGAATGTGTTCCCAAAACGTTTTGTGCGTGTGGGTGGGATGTCCACTATGTACCGGTGGCGCATCGCCGTTCGTCTTGTGGTCCGATGATGGAACGGGCTTGGCGGAATTAAATTATGCAATTCCGTCGCACATTCCCCAAAATGCAACCGGTAGAAAACCGACAGGCTAGCAACTCGTCGTCGATGCTCAAGACTTTAGACCTTCGTCGCGACGAGCCTATCATCGCCGATGAGCCTCTTGGCTCGTTTCTCAATTGACTCAAGGGCATCAAGCTGGTATCTGGCAGATCCGTCCCAAAGATGAAAGCAGCAGGGCTACTTTGACGTGCCAATGCAATCGTGATTAAGCTGAGGAAAAGGGATAGTGTTATGCGTCTTGTGTAACTCTTTCTCCTTCCCACACCTTATACACGATCGTTCTAAGACGTCATAGTAGGCCAGCAGTACTACACACATGATCGAACTAGCGCTTGATAGAGTTTGAGCAGCTATTCCAGCGTGAAGTACCGTCTCACCTTTGCTAGGATCCCCAACTTCTTTGCAGCCACTTGAGCTTTTGCCTCTATGAAAGGACCAAAATTAAGGGTAGATGTTAATGTAACCCCAAGAAGCTCAATTTGGTCGGTTATTGGCACGGTTGCACCTCGGAAAGATGGAGCTGGGTGAAATTGGCTCCTTTTAGCGGAAAATAGACACGCTTGGGTATTAGCAGAATTGAACTTGACCAGATTGGCATCGCCCCATTCTGACAGCCTCTAAGGAGACGTTCAAGCGCTCAACCATAGCCTCCCGGAGAGACCGGAGCTGCGACCCACCAGCTCGTGCGTCGGACACATATCTGTCAGCAACAGTGCTGTCGTCTGCATACCCAAAGGTACCGGGCTTAAGCAGAGCATTAATATGCAGCAAGAACAGTGTTGCCGAAAGCACCGACCCCTCAGGAACCCCGGCATTAATATGCAGCAGTCCAGACGAGCAGCCATCTATGACCACTCGGATAGACCGATCCCTCAGGAAATCCGCGATCCAATCACACAATCCGGCGGGCAGACCGATGGAAGGAAGCTTACTAATAAGGCTATCGTGTCAGACCCTGTCGAAGGCCTGCGAGATGTCAATGGTGACCGCTAGTGCCTCCCCGTGCTTCTTTATGGCCTCACTCCAGATGTGAATGGCAAACGCAAGAAGATCCCCAGTTGACCGATTTTAGCGGAACCCGTATTGTCGGTCACTAAGGACATCATTCGCTTCTAGGTATGCCAGGAGCTTATGATTCAGCACGCGCGTTACCGAGAAAGGTCTATAGTTCGAAGGGTCAGCTCGATTACCTTTCTTGGGCACGTTCTGCACGTTAGCTTGCTTCCAAGCCTTCGGCACTTTTCCAGTCTCAAATGAAAGGCGAAATAGCGTGTCAAGATCAGAGACAACTCAGGCGCACAAGTCTTCAGAACAATTGCCGGTATCCCGTCGGGGCCACTAGCCTTGTTCACGTCCAACGTTTCTCATATAGGAACTCCCCTTAATTTTTAATTTAACTTAGATTATTTGTTGTTATATTTATTTATTTATTTATTTATATTAAGTACAGCCACATCACATACATTGCACAATAATTAAAAAAAAAAAGATCCATAACAATATATCTAATGCACATGACAATTAAGGCGTACATAGCGCTCACCAGAACTATAGTGCTTGCTGCCTTGAAATAATAACATTTATTACAAGTTTTTAACAAAGCTTTCTATTATAACTAAAAATACAATTTGTTATAAGAGTTATTGCAAAAAAAAAAGAGTAAATTATACAAATGAAAAAAATATGTTAAAAAGTATCAAAATTCAAAATGTCAAAATATTAAATATAAAAATTAAAATTGAATTCATAACATGTCAACGGAATGAAAATTAAAATAAAAATTAAAACAGAATTATAACATGTCAAACAATTAAAATAGAATTAAAATTAAAATCATTATCATATAAAATAAAATAAAATAAATTAAATTAAATCATCAAATAATAATCGAAGCTTTGGGTAGAAATAAATGTCAATAAAATAAATTAAAATAAAACAAAATAAAATAAAATCTAAATAAAATCAAATCAACAAAATACTATCAACAAATTACTGAGAACAACCTGGCAAGGATAGTGTGATCTTTTTCCGAAACCGCGGTAGCTTGTCACTGAATATGTCTAACTCAGGCATGTTCAAGACTGCATTATTATATTCATTGCACATTCTTACAATGGGAGACTGCAAGCCTAGGTTGGTTTTGACACACGACGTGTCAAAAACCTGTTTAATTTTTTTGGCCCGTGGGTAAGTTCTTGGAACCGTTAAGGAAACGCTTTGCAAAAGGTAACTGCATTGAATATTCCCATTAATAACTTTATGGAGAAAGCATAAATCTAAGAGACGTCTACGATCGCGAAGGGTAATCATTTTAAATTTTTTCAAACGTTCTGTGTAAGGTTTTCTGTGTGAAAAATCCTTTGTAGAGAAAGCAAGGTGTCTTGTGAAGGCTCTTTGTATGCTTTCCACACGTTGAGAGTGGACTGCATAAAAAGGGCTCCACACACTGCTTGCATATTCAAGATTGCTGCGTACTAGGGCATTATAAAGTAACACTTTGGTCTTCTCGAGTTTAAAACCTCTGGAGTTACGCCTTAAAAATCCAAGCATCTGGGCGGACCTTGTCACTGCCTTATCGATGTGCGAGGTAAACTTCAGCCTGCTGTCAACAATCACACCGAGATCTCGAATCTCATTCACTTGGTCCAGTATTACGCCACCAATGTCATACTTTGTGTGAACTGGTGTTTTTTTCCTAGTGAATGATATGTGATGACATTTTTTAACATTTAGACTCATACCGTTAATGTCACACCAACGCTGAATATTATCCAAGTCATCTTGAATTAAATCAGCGTCAGTTTGGGAGTTTATCACTTTATATATTTTAAGATCATCAGCAAACAGGGAAATTCTACTATATCGTATGTGATTGGTTAAATCGTTGATGAAGATGAGGAACAACAACGGCCCTAAGTGAGATCCCTGCGGAACTCCTGAGTGCGCGCAATATACCTCAGATCTAAAGCTGCCTATCACTACATATTGAGGTCTTTTTGATAAATATGATTTGAACCACTCCAGCAATTCACCTCCGATACCAAACCATCTCAGTTTTTCAACTAGTATGGGGTGATTTACTTTGTCAAAGGCGCTGCTGAAGTCGGTGTATATCGCGTCTGTCTGCATACCCTTGTCAACCTCACGTGATACTTCAGAAACAAAGGGTACCAGATTAGTCACCGTTGAACGCCCACGTCTGAAGCCATGCTGATAATCCGAGATGCTGGAATCCACCATTTGTGAGATAATGGGGCATAACATTGATTCAAACAGTTTGGAAAAACATGAAAGGATCGAAATGGGGCGGTAATTAACTGCGCTGCCCGGATCACCCTTCTTAAATATGGGAACTATACGAGCTTTCTTCCATTCTTCAGGGAATTTGCCCTCCTTCAAGGACCAGTTGAATATCAGCATTAAAGGAAGCGCAAGAGCCGAACTGCATCTTTTAACAAATACTGGTGGGATAAGATCAGGTCCAGCACCCTTAGTTGGATCAATTTTTCTAATTGCCCTGAAAACATCGGATTCATCAAATTTTACACTTGAAATAAAGTTAGAAGTTCCACATTGGGATTCATAGCTAAACGATTGCGAACAATGAGTATGTGAATGTGTGGGCTGCGAGGTATTTGCCGTGTATACAGATGAAAATTGAGTTGCAAATAGGTTAGCGATTTCAGGACCAGTTTTAGCGATTTCGTCTCCTAGCGTCACTCTTGCAGGAATCGATGATTTACCACCGCGCTTGCCATTAATAAATTTCCAAAAGGCTTTTGGGTTTTTAGGGATGTCGTTTTCTATTTTGGTTTTGTATCTGGAATAGCATTCATCATAAAGCTTGTGAGAGCGAGAGCGTAGCAATTGATACTCGATCTCATCTCTAGGATTACCAAATCTCTTATATCTCTTTCGAATTTTTTCCTTTTCAGATAAAAGTCTAATTAACGAATTACTAAACCACGAAGGGAATTTAGATCTAACAGTTGCCGTTTTAGGGACTAACTTATCGATGACAGTTCCAAGAATACTGTAAAACTCCCCGACCATACTATCAACATCGTTGCAGCTGAGTATTCGTTCTTGCCATTCTACACTCTTTAGCTCACCGACGATATCTTTATAGTTGGCTTTGAAGAAGTTGTTTTTTTTGTCAGGTCTCGAACGCAGGTAAGTGAGATTGTTGTATGGAATGTTAAGCAATAAATTAGGATGGTTCGAGTAGCATTTGCTAAGAACATTCAAAGGTCTTGTAACATAGGCGCCAGGCAAACTTGTAATAGTCAAATCCAGAAATTTGTTGTCACAGTTATTAATACAATTCACCTGATACAGGTTGTTTATACTTAAGAAATCTACAAAAGAATGTCCAAGAGAATTATCATAATTGGAGGGAGAAAGGTAATTACAGTCCGCACTGGCGTTCCACGCAATGAAGCCCAGATTAAAATCACCCAGAATTACCAGGTCATCTGTGTGACTAGTAACATAGTCCACCTTTCCAAGAAACATTGACAGAGCTGCCAACTTTACAGGTGGGGGCAAATAGACAACGCAGATTGCTAGTTTTCTTACTTTAGTTCTTATGTTTAGCTCCAACATAACCCACAAGTCTTCCTCCCCACTTTCCCAGCCAGTGACTCTAGCTGAAGGTATGTCTCTAGAGACAGCCAACATTACTCCACCACCATCTTTTTTTTTGTTAAGGGTGCTGTGGCGGTCTCTACGATAGAGTGTGTATCGATCATCTATCAATTCACTGTCACAAATTTTGGGATTAAGCCATGTTTCTGTAAGTGCAATTACACTATAATTGGAAGTTTGTATACTTTTTAAAAGATCATTAGTTTTTGTTCTCAGTCCTTGAACATTTTGGTAATAAATATCAAGCATTACGACTTTAAGTGGTACCAATACATTTAAACAATATCTGAATCAAGAACTTTAACTACATTTAGACTATAAGGTTCAAGCTGTCAAGATTTTTGATGAGAATAGACTGAAACTCAACTTCTTTCCGGACAAAAATACGTCCATTACGGACCCAAACGAATTTATATGACATTTCTTTGGCTTTTTTCCGTGTAGCGGCGTGCAATGACTTGTTTGCTGGAGTAAGGTGTTCAGACACAAAAACTGGCTTTCTTGGACCTCCTATACCAAGATGCTGGGTAGACAGTTTTCCATCTGGATTTTTCTTATTGAACTTGGTAGTTGCGGCAAGAATAGTATCACGATGGCGTGCGGTTCGCAGTTTGACAATAATTGGTCGAGGCCTGTCATTATCATTCGACATTTTAGCAACTCGCGTTGCATACTGAATGTCACCATCCGAAAGGGGACTCTCCACAACCTTTGACAGTTGTAAAACTGTGTTTACTAAATTTTCAGAGCGATGCTCTGGAACACCATTAATTTCTACATTAGAATCACGCATGTGTAGTTCTACTGTATTCAATCTTACGGACAGGTCTCGAACTGTAGATTTCAGCAATTCATTTTCAGTTATAGCAGCAATAGATATTCACATTCTGTGGAAATTTAAATTGTCTTCCTATTACAGTACTTGGGATACAGCCCGCTGACAGACGGACGGACGGGCGGACGGACGGACGGCGGACGCTTAGTGATAGGTTTCCGTTGGTTACCCTTTGGTTAAGGAACGCTAAAAAACAAGGTTACCTTGTGACGTTTTTTAGGGTTCCGTACTTCAAAAAGAAAAAAACGGAACCCTTATAGGATCACTTCGTTGTCCGTCCGTCTGTCTGTCAAGACCCTTTATCTCGGGAACGCGTCGAGGTATCGGGTTGAAATTAAAACCATATACTCCGATCTACAGTCCCTTTAAGCTGTGAAAAAATCTAACTTCTAAGTTAACTTAAAAAATGATACGTTTATACCGCAAAAGACGTACATTAAGACACTCTCAAGGGAATCAAAATTCACAGGGTATTTCCTGCTGACCTAGAACTATAAAATTTGGCAAGTAATATCTTCTTATACTCCAAATACAGGGAAAAGTCTGAAAACTACACATTTGTAATAAAATCATAAAAAAATGTAGTCTTTATTTTAAAGTAATTTGTTGTATCTACCAATTTGTACGGAACCCTTTGTGGGCGAGTCCGACTCGCACTTGTCCCGTTTTTAACAGTTGGTCTGCAATTCCGCATTATCTGTTTAACCCGTTTGTGAACAATGTTTGGGTCGAATTCCAGGCTTACCGTGTGACCGGATGGGGCTGAATACATCCAGTTGGACTGAGCTGTCTTTGACCTCCATCCCACTTACGCGATAAAATATAGCATGATTGGTTTCCTTTCCAAGATTAGATGTTCGGGCTTTTGACTTTCCGTAACGATTAATCAAGATCGAAGAATGATAACTGGAACCAACGCCTTACCGTGCTTTTTTTATTTGTGATGGGTTTGCTCTTGACTCTAGTCTATGTCAGAGACAAAGTCTACGATGTAGCGAGCTTACCCAGAAGAAGCCCGTGCACTCTGACTTTGAAGAGATTAAGGTTGTAAGCGTTAGCTTACTGAGGCTTGCAGTAGTTTGGATCCATAAATGGACAAAGCTAAGTAAACCTAGATCGATCAACCCATGCAGCCACTTAGTCCCGTGCCCCTCAAAACAATTCTAGTAAGTTAAAACAGTCTTACCATTAAAATTCTTATCCGGCACGCTCTGATCCAAATGTTTTTGAAAAGTATCCAAATGCTTGATCAGATCTCCTTCCTGGGGCACGCCCCCATTCCTATACTTGATCTCCCCACTGGAACTATTCCTTAGCAACGCTGGAAAGTCCCCAGGATCGTAAAGTATGGAGATTTTGTCTCCTCGGAATGTATCGCCGGTGTTCTGTATAATGCCGTACTTTTCGTACAGGTCGTTGAAGAGTATTTTCTTGGACTTGCACTGCTTGGTGGGCACGTTCCAGTAGACCTTGAAGTCTTTTGTTGGCAGGACGTCGTTGTCTGGCATCTGGACCACGTAATAACTGGAACAAAGAGATTTGGGGTTTAGTTTCTAGATAGCATTTAACGTTTATTTTGTTATTGCCTTAAATTAAAATAAACTAAGAGTACGCGTTATTAACGCGTGTACATTTTAAGTGTCTACCTATTACCATTCCAAAGATACAGACAGACAGGCGGATAGGAAAAAAAAACTGGCCAAGTGCGAGTCGGACTCGCGTGCAAAGGGTTCCGAACGAATTAATTTTTTTTAACATGTTATTTTAACACTACAGACTACTAATAGATTTTCCTGTAATGTTTAGGTAAAGATCTATTATCTCCATTTTTTTCAAAATTTTAGGCTCAGTAGTTTCGGAGATAAGGGGGGGGAATGGTCATTTTTCGTCTCATTTCTTGAATAACTTCTAAATCATTTATTTTAAAATTATGAAAAAAATATACTTAAAACCTTCACAGTAAGCCCTTTCATTTGATATGTCACACGATATTGTTCAAAAAACTTTTTTTTTTAATTTTCTATTTTGACCCCCAAAAGTGACCCCATCCTAAAAATTTAATAATTTACGTAACGCGTCCGTGTTTGGGTCACAGAAGTCCATATGTGTACCAAATTTCAACATAATCGGTCCAGTGGATCCGGAGAAAACTTGCTGTGACAGACGGACAGACAGACAGACAGACAGACAGACACCCGAGTGATCCTATAAGGGTTCCTTTTTTTTTTCGGAACCCTAAAAAACATTATAAGTCATTTCCTTAAATTACTTCCTGGGTAACAACACAATACTTCTTGGCAAACGTTTTGGGAACACATTCATAGTGCGTAAAGCTAAGGAGTGGAATTCCCTGCCAGAGTCTGTGTTTCCTGCTAGCTACAACCTGGGAGTCTTTAAGTCAAGAGTGAATAGGTTACTTCTAGGCAAGCGTGCTCTCATCAAAACATCATCGTTTACCATCAGGTGAGATAGTGGTCAAACGCGAGTCTATCAATAGAAAAAAATAATAATACTAGAGTCAGATTTTCTGGCTTCTGACAGTCCGAAACGACTGCCAAAGATCTGCAGACAACAGCTGGGACCAACGGTTTAACGTGTCTTCCGAGGCACGGATGAGTCTCGGTATGTTAAGATGGTCACCCATCCACAGACTAGCCTCGGTAAGCATTGCTTAACCTTGATGATCGACCCGTGCGGCTGTTAATAATTTTATAACTCTCTTTTATAATTATTATAATTACTTTCAGTAAACTATTTTTACTTATACCTAAACTACGTAAAGAACAAAAAAATACATAAACGTTTAATAACTATTGTAAGTGATTATAAAATAACATTGCAGTCAACATAAAATACATAGTATGAAATCTGACGCATGAGACCCACATTATTATTTATGTAATAATTATATTTATTGATTGTTATGTTGAGTCAATGGCCGTAGCAATTATGTCATGATGTCCTTAATTGAATGTCTATCAATTAATTTAGGTACTTATCATTGGACAGTTTAATGTTTTATTAATTAAAAAGTAATTTATTCTTTGTTGTCAGCGCTACATTAGATAAAACGTCAGATCAATAAATATTTCTGTATCTATCCAGTATTTGAAATTGTGAGCAGTTGGAATAGGGATGATTCCTGAGTTAAAAAATATGATAACATTTAGTCCGTCAGTTAGATTATAGAAACATATGGGATATTATAAATTGCATATCAAATAAATAATCGCCTATCAATACATACTCATCATTTATTTATTTTTTTACATCAAATAACTTACTTCACTACAAATTAACTAAATGTTTAACAAAACTCAAACTGCAGATAATTCGAAATCATACATCAATATGACATTACTTTTTTCCTCCTAATGCAATACAGTTAAATTTATTTTTGTACAAAAATACTACATATATAGCATAAATACTGACTGCACAGCAAATTTTCCATATTTATGGACAACACCCCGACTCAGACTACCCCGACTCGGATAGGTTAGGTTAGAAGGCTAAGGCGGGAGCGAAGCGGAGCGAAGCGGAGCGTAGCTCCCGCCTTAGCCTTCGTGGTTATTTTTTTTTAAACCATCCAGAACTATGGTGAGTCGCAGTACAGTTTTGTCGTGCATTAAGATTATTAGCTGTGCATTGATGAAAAATTTTGCTTTAGGAAAAATCGCTGTACGCTGCGAAAATAAATTGTAGTGTGTTTAGTGATATTTTGAGTTGAATATTTTGCTGTGCAATCAGTAATTTTGATGGGAATTCGGAACCTTATTGCATAGAAAAAGGATATTTTTTGATTTGCGTTTAAATACTACCCGAAAAATATTGGATAATACGTATTTTTTGCTTTATCAAATTAATAAAAATTGACGAAGCTAAAACGCATCAAAGATCAGGAGTGGTGGCGTCACTTGTTTGTAAAAAGTGTACTTACGATTGACGTCACACGAGTTTTCAACGCACTGTATTGTCTTACTTTTTTTGTATGGGAATCTATCTGGCGGAATTATTAGTTTTTAGGGTTTCGTACTGTAACTGCCTCAGTGGTCGAGTGGTTTAGACGTTTGCCTTGTGACCCGATGGTCGTGGGTTCGGTTCTCACGGGAAAGCATACTTTGTAAAGTTGTTTTCCAGTTTGGCTAGGACATTGCAGGCTTGAATCACCTGACTGTCTGATAAAAAGATGGATCCGTGCTTCGGAAGGCACGTATAAACCGGTGGTCCCGGCCAAATGGCTTTCGTCAAATAAACCATGTCAGAGGCCCTTGAGGCGGTTTAGAAACTCTGACACTAGGGTGTGTGGGGTCGTTAGACCTTACTGCCCACACGAGAAAAAGAAGATGGTTTCGTACATCAAAAGGAAAAAACGGAACCCTTATAAGATCACTTTGTCCGTCCGTCTGTCTGTCAAGACCTTGTATCTCGATAACGCATAGAGGTATCGAGTTGAAATTATTACCATATACTCAGGTCTACGGTCTCTTGAAGCTGCGAACTTCTAAGTTAACGTAAAAAAAAGATACAGTCGTTTATGCCGCAAAAAACGTATATTTCGACACTCTCGAGAGAATCAAAATGTGTAGGGTATTTCCCGTTGACATAGACCTATGAAATTTGGCAAGTAATACCTTCTTATACTACAAGTATAGGGAAAAGTATGGAAACTATACATTTGTAATTAAATCATAAAATATACTGGTCACGGCACCAAATGTGACTGTTCCTAAGTTACCCTAAGCTGATAAAATTTTAGTATTTCCTAGAATTAACCTAATTGCTAAGGTCGGTCCCGCCCGAGTATTTAATTAAAGTAACTTGTCGCTACAAATTTGTACGGAACCCTCGGTGGGCGAGTCCGACTCGCACTTCGCCGGTTTTTTTTAGTCATCTACCCTAATATCTTGCCCCAACCGTGACTAGCAATCAACCATCGGCGCGGATATTACAGCACGAGTGTGCGCGCAAACAAAGATGCACTCCTTAATCCATCACACTCATAACACGATCGGAGAACAATCTGACACGACAACAGAGATCAGACGCAGGACCAATGGCTGTACGTACTTTCCGAAGGATTGAGAAAGTTACATGACCTAACTTCAAACTCCGGGCTGACACAAAGAAATTCGTAAAGGTAAAATCCAATATTAAAACTTTTTGGCCGACCTGCCCAACAGTCTTACGAGTACTTGCGGCCACGAGAGCAACAGTGCATTTCCAATAAGTTCAATACACACAGAATTGAAATATAATGTTGGTGGTAGCAGGTCTTCTTTTTCTTGTCGTGTGGGCAGTAAGGTCTGACGACCCCACACACCCTAGTGTCAGAGTTTCTCAACAGGTGTATCTTAATTGCATTATGTCACTAAACCTAAAAGAGAAAGAGTGGGTCTCAAAATGAACATGGACAAAACCAAGATCATGGTAAATACCCATGTAGCACCCACTCCTATCAAGATCGGAAGCTCTACACTCGAAGTTATAGACGAGTCTGCTACCTAGGACAAACGGCCCATTTAGGTAGGCCCAACTTCGAGAAAGAGGTCAACCGTCGAATCCGACTCGGCTGGGCAGCGTTCGGTAAGTTGCGTGGTATCTTCTCATCCCACTTACCACAGTGTCTCAAGACGAAGGTCTATGATCAGTGCGTGTTGCCAGTGATGACATGGAACTAAAACGTGGTCGCTTACAATGAGCCTCATCAGAAGGCTCAAAGTAATTCAAAGGGCAATGGAGAGGGCAATGCTTGGAGTTTCCTTGCGTGATCGAATCAGGAATGATGATATCCGCAAGAGAAC
The DNA here is from genome assembly GCA_947578705.1 of Lacanobia wlatinum. Taxonomy (NCBI): domain Eukaryota; kingdom Metazoa; phylum Arthropoda; class Insecta; order Lepidoptera; family Noctuidae; genus Lacanobia; species Lacanobia wlatinum. The sequence goes on from OX388046.1 coordinate 21,290,890, forward strand.
CAAGGTTACCGACATAGCCCGAAAGATCGCCAAACTAATGTGGCAGTGGGCAGGGCTTCATAGCAACAGGCTCGACTACTCCTGTCAGGGTTGCGGAATTTTTTGAAACAGTCACGGCGGCCCTGGAACAGAGCATTAGAAAGAACACTGATGGGTTTTAGTCAGTAAAAGTCTGTCACTCCCTTCTACACCGCCCAGAGTGGAAGTAGTCATTTGATCCCATTGCAATTGCAGCGTCCTTTAACAGTTGTAATTATTGCAACAATGTTCTTTGTGTCACGATTCCACCTCACTTTTAACCACTTATTACCAGTCTGCCAAATATCCGGCCCTGATTTAATTTGCTCTCATAAAACACATTAAAAATTGAGGCACCCGCCCACTGCGGCGTAACGTGTCAACAGGTCACTGACCTCTCACGCACGTTCGATATTCGCATTCGGTTCGCACTGGATTGAGCCATGTGTTACTGGTCAATCAATTTGCCTAGCTGCCACATACCAGCTTGATGCCCTTGAGTCAATTGAGAAACAAACCAAGAGGGTCATCAGCAATGATAGGCTCGTCGAATCGAAGCTCCAAAGTCTTGATCATCGGCACAGAGCTGCTGGCCTGTCGGTTTTCTATCGGTTCGTTTGGGAGTGTGCGACGGAATTGCACAGTTTAAATCCGCCAAGCCCATCGCATCATCAGACCACAAGACATCCGGCGATGCGCCACCGGTACGTGATGGACATCCCACCCACACGCACAAAGCGTTTTGGGAACACATTCATAGTGCGTACAACTACGGAGCGGAATTCCCTGCCAAAATCTGTGTTTCCTGATAGCTAAAACCTGGGAGTTGTTAAGTCAAGAGTGAATAGGTTACTTCTAGGCAAGCGTGCTCTATCTTCGACCACATCATCGCTTACCATCAGGTGAGATAGTGGTCAAACGTGTGCCTATCAATAGTATAAAAGCGATTTCCCAAGTATGAGCATGTTGGGGTCGGCTTTCAGTAGATTCAGGTGAGTACCAGTATTTTACAGGGCGCAACTGCCTGTCTAACCTTCTCAACCCAGAAACTGGATAATACGGTATCCCTTGGCCAAGACTGGTGTCAGATTTTCTGTTTTATGGCTGTACGACTGTGAAAGATATTCAAATTACAGGCGATTCTGAGGCATGGAGGAGTCTTGGTAAGTAACAGTTGGTCACCCATCCACAGATCGGCCTTGGCAAGTGAAGCTTAACTTCGAATTTCAACACTTTCGGCTATTATAATTTAGCGACGAGCTCTTGTTGTAATGTTTTACAATCTACTAGTCTTACTTTCTTACTATATATCTACTATTATAAAGGCGAATATTGGGATGAATGTAAGGATGTATGTTTGTTACTCAATCTCATCAGAACAGCTGAACGGATCTAGATGAAAATTGACACAGATGTAGATTATAGTCTGGAACAGAACATAGGCTACACTTAATCCCGGAAGTATATTCCCTTAGGATTATTTCCAACAACCATGCGAACGAAGCCGTTGGCAGAAGCTAGTATGTATTACTATATTGTATTCATGACCGTGAAGACATTTATGAATGAAATTGTTATGATGTCATTTTTATTGGAGCTAGTTTAAGAGCCAGTGACAGTTAATTTTATTTCATTGGTTTTGACATTCAAGTGTCAAGTGCAAGAGTTAAGGACGTAGTTTTTTAAAGATTTTTTGCTGTCTATTTATAAACGTAGGTGGTTAAAAGATAATTATGAAACATGTGACTACTCGTATGAATTTGTTTTATTAGATTTGTCACTCATGTGTCTAGTTGAGGAGGTACAGAACACGATATTTGATTAAGTCAATTAAGTTTTTGTTCAGTGTCTTAACTCTTAAATACGATTTTTTTACCAATTTAAAACAAAATCGGACCAAATGCTAGTCGAACTCAAGCGCAAAGGGTTCTAAACAAATTATATATTTTCAATATTTTACTATATGTAGAAAACGATAGACTTCTTACTGTAATAAAATAGAATTCATTTATTTGCTAATAATGTAGGTATACAGTTACCTACATGATGGTTATTTTGTGGTGATTTCCGACACATTTTGCCTTACGGCATACTCTTTTTTTCATACGGATGTTCGAAACCTTAAATATCCACTTATGTATGTTGATGATGTTTTTCAGAGTTTAAATGTTGTTTTGCGTTGTAACATGATTTTATGTGAAGTACAACAAAGATTTACATCAAAAATCGGCGGTATATTTCCTTCTCATGAAAATGGCTCACTTGGTCCAATTTCAGGCGATTGAACGAGTTTGATGGAATTGTCTACAGCGCTAAACTTAGGCTTGAACTTTACGACGCTTGTTTCGCTCCAGTTCACGTACAAATTCTACCTAGAAACACGACTGCAGTAACTTCAATATTTTGCGCCTGTTGAATCGGTTTTCTCAGTCCTTAGGTACCTAAGCGTACGTATATCTTTCAAAACATTATCGAGAACAAACGAGAACTGCCCCCTACTGTGAAGTGATAATTTTATCAAGATTCCGTTGTGAGAAAGAGACAGAGCTATACGTAATACACTATCCCCTTTTCACAACAGATTTATGATGACAATGACACGTCATAAGTAAGGGAGCTGATTACAACAACTGCCCAATCTTTATCTAATGCTATCTCAGATAACAACACATGTTAGGGTCAACTAAAACTTCCAGATAATTGGATTTAGTGGAAATTTATCTTACATGAAGAAAATTTACATAAAACTAAATTAGGTATTTCTATTTAAAGAAAAAAAATCTAGCACTGTTGCATTTTAACTGAAATATTGACTGGCAGAGTTTGGCTTGTCGCATTAAGTTCGCTATGTACTTTTATTATACGAGTACATAATGTTGCTGGGGAGTTTGTTGCGCACTTACTTCATCCCAACTAATACACTCGGAAGTGGTGACGGGCGGGCGTTTTGGGGACTGTCATTATGTAGAACTTTGACCTACAAAATGTGCTGGCTCTCGGCCTAATTTTAATAAACGACTTTCGAATTTGTTTAAATAAATCAATAAATGATATCTCCTCTTTTCACAAAGGCACATGCGATCGTGGGTTTCCTCCATTAGAAGGCATATGTTATTCAATAAACACGACTGTTTATTCTACTACTGCTAATCACAATAAATCTTGAACAGTAGTAATTAGAAGTGACGCCATGCTTTGAGAAAAACAACAATTAACACCAGTATTGTTTCACGTTAACTGGTACTGTGATACGAACTAATGTGAGGCAATTATTGGATTTGTTTTGCTGTTCATAATATTAATTCATCATCATCAGCCGAAAGACGTCCACTGCTGGACATAGGCCACCCCCAAAGGGGATGGTGGGGGAGTTGCCATAATCGCCACGCTTGGCAGACGGGTTGGCGATCGCAGTGTATGGTGTTGCGTTTTACAGAGAACGCTGCTGCCCATTCTCTGGTGAGTCCCTTAGTCGCCTCTTACGACACCCACGGGAAGTGGTGGGATAGTATTTTTCTTTTACGGCACTATACGGCACCGGCCGACACCATACGGCATAATATTCGAGCTAAAAGCTCGTAGCTAAAAGAAAACATCAATTCTTAATTATTTTACTTGCTTAGACTCTATCACTACACCTGTCATGTTATCTCTTCACCAGTCTTGGTTGTGGTTCCACCATTGTACCTTTGTGCATAAAGTTAAAATATAAATCCACAGGTACAGAACTAGATCGGCCGATCTAGAAATGGCGACATTTGGGGGAGGCCTGTTTAAGGATGGAAAATCGTCAAAAGACTCCTCCCGCTGGGCGGAGCGGAAGGGATTGTCAGACTCTTACTGACTAAAACCCTTCCTAATGTCTTTTGCATTCCAGGGCCGCGGTGACACTTTCGAACTAATCTGCAACTGGGGGAGGCCTATGTCCAGCAATGGACGTATTTCGTTGAAATGATGATTATGATATCACTTCATATTATTGGTTGAGGCGGGAGCTCATGAAACTCAAGAATCGCAATTTAAGAATGAAATTAGAACGTAGGTTATGGTTTGCTTTCCACAATTGTGCAAAATTGAAATCAGGCAAACAAGTAAACAAATAGTTTTTGCCCACGATGCATTTCTATTGTTATTTGTTGATTAATATGATTATTTATTAGAATTTTGATATCCGATACGTTTGTTCGGAAAAAAAATAATAGGTACTGTTAATTCAAAACAAATTCTTTATTAAACTCAAATTACGGCAACAATGAATGGGATAGCTTGACTTAGCTTTTAATTTCATCGTCATCATCATAACGCTGCGTCTTCCGGTTCGTCATCCCGAAACAATTTGATACGTACGGAACCCTTTGCGCGTAATCCGATATAACTCGCATTTGAGCAGTATTTGTATTTACCTATATTAATACATATAATATTAATAAAAAGAGGCAAAGTATGTGAGATTGCAGGGACAATCTCTAGACTGGATCTACTAAACCGATTTTTAAAATTCTTTTACCAATAGAAAGCCACGTTATTTGTGAGTGTCATAGGCCAATACTGCCCAACGAAGTGGGTGCGGGTCAGCTAGATTAGAATAAAATAATTAACCAATAAAACTGCCAAACCCAATGCATATATATAAATAACAACAAACCATAAAATATTATAATTAGGAACAAACGCAAACAAACACAGCCCACGTGTTACTATGCAGTGGACGGAAGTCTTTAGATGAATTTATTATAGACAGCCACCGTTTATTATTCTATTAAACTGAATGAATTACTTGCCACTAGGAAATGTAGAGACAGAAATATTATATCGATCACTGGTTTATGTTCCGATATCTATAACGAATCGTGAGTGCTTTTAGGTAGTTATAATATGAACGCTTTAAATATTCTAAACCACGAAGAGTCCCATGAATGTAACTTTTTTATTATTGACATGGTCACGCTTACCGCTATTTCACCTGTCGGAAAGGTGGGCAATGAAGCACGCTTGCCTAGAAATAAGCTATTCACTCTTAAGACCCTGTTGTAGCTGTCAGGAAACACAGACTGCAGGGAACTACATTTCTTAGCTGTACGCACAATGAAAGTATGTTTTATCCAAAACATTTTGTGCGTAGGTCTACAAGATATTTGATTCGGGGCACCTATCACTCGTCAACCTCCCTCAAGCCAAACAGGCCATCCATCTTATTAGCATTAAGGCTGATCTCTCTAAAAAGTTCAAAATAGCGTGCAGATGAAGTAGCTTTTCGTCGGCACTAACAGAGAAATTACAGCGAACATCTGTTCTGCGAGCAAAGTGCCCTGCCCACTGCCACTTTAGTTTGGCGATCCTTCGGGCTATGTCGGTAACCTTGGTTCTCTTGGGGTCACAAATGAGGGACAAATATTACAAAATAAAAACCATAATTCGTCCATGTGATAAAAAACGAACATTGGGATAAGTACAGACAGAGTATTTTGTACTGAAACAAAATAACTGTATTATGGTTCGCATGTTTGTATGTCATGAAGAACTAAATGATTTCGTTTGGTCGATTTCTCGTCACGCGAAGATCTTTGGACTATTTATTGATCTTCTTTGATTAGTTTTACTGTGATATTGGGCTAGTTTTGAATAGTGAGATTTTCTCAGTTACAATGTAAATAAACGGAGAGGGTTTGATTGTTAGTGAGATAGTCCTTTTAATTCCTAATCGATTTAACGGTATCTACTTTTAGTTGTGTTTTTTTTTTTATCAGGAATACCATATTCTAGGCCTAGGGCCTGGCCAAATTGGGCCATGGAAAATTCAAAATTGTAAACTCTATAAGTTTTCGTTAACATACTTTTCAGAAATCCATTATTTGCTCCATTTCATTTAAAAAATCTAGGCAAGCGTTGGAGATAGCGATCAAAGGCCAGCTTACCAATAATATCACCATCTTCCTGCCCTTATCCCATGTTACTTGGGGTCGCAACACGTTTTTTTCTTACATTCTGTCCTATCAGCCGTCACGTTATCTCTAACTCTTTTTTCTTTCAAATCGCTCTTCACACAATCCATCCGTCTTTTCTTTGGCCTCCATCCATCCACATTTTATGTTCATAACTCTTCTAGTTACATGCGTTTCATCCCTCCTCTTCACATGACCATACCAAGACAAGCGACTCCCTTTTAACTTTTCCGTCACTGGCGCCACTTTTAAACTACCTCTAATGTGTAGTTTCTCACTTTATCCATTCTCGTTACTCCACACATTCATCTCAATATTCTCATCTCCGCTACATGCATCAATTTTTATCCGTTGTTTTCTCAGTCCAACATTCAGATCCATACATTACGACAGCTCTTATCACGGACTTATAGATTTTCCCTTTCCACTTGAGGAGCATCCGAGGATCACAAGTCGTTCTAGCTTACCAACAACAGTAACTAAACAATAAATTCGAAAGTAAATCTGTCCATCTAAAACCGCTGAACCAATTTTGAAACAGACTTATTGTCCCAGGAATACGTTCCCTAGGGTTTTTTTTCGAATTTTACGCGAATGAAGCCATTGGTTATTTATACTGTGCTATTGGCAAAATCTTGCCAACAATATAAAAAAACTAGTCAAGTGCGAGTCGGATTCTCACACGAAGGGTTCCGTACCATAAACCGTATTAATCTATTTTCCTGTATCGGAGCCCCCTTTTATTATTAAATTAATTTAATAATTATTATTTGTTGTTATCCGCTCAACTGTGAAAAAGATACTGAAAATGTCAACTGTTTTCCTATTACTTACGTAGTAAATATTTAGTAATCTGTCCTATTACGGTTCTTGAGATACAGCCCGCTAACAGACAGACAGATGGACGGATGGACAGCGTGGCTTAGTAATAAGGTTTATTTATTAATATTTCATGCACACAAATGTACAGAGGTGAACTTAATACCTTAGGCATTTTCTACCAGTCGACCTTTGGGTGATGCAGAGACAATTAGTGGTAGGTGCAATTTTGAGCTAGAAACGCGATTAATAGATATTTAATAAATACAAAGATATATATATGTGAACTACACATACAATAGGTACTATAACATATATACTCAATGAACAAACTAATACACGAATATAAATTAACAGTTCATGTAAACAAACAATGACTAAAAATTTTGCGCTGTGACGATACTACCGCCTCCTCTCCTCAACCCAACCTCTTGCGAATGTGCTCGCGAACTCTGACCTTTAAGGTGAATCGGTTGGTTGCCATCCTGATTTCCTGGGGTAGCGCATTCCACAGAGAAATTGATTGAATGAAGAAAGAACAGTGAATGAAGTCAGTACGTTGAGAGGGACAATGAAGAAGACGGTTATGCGATGAGCGTAAGTTTCTATTGTGATACGCTTCGGGTATGGACACCTAAAAATAAAAGCGCCAATAATAATGTATTGAAGATCGTTGTTTTTCTGCTTTTCATCTGCACAGTGAATCCAGTCCAATTATCGCCTACTTGCAATACGCTATGTAAACAATCTTATGTAATCTATATTACACGTACGTATGTAGGTATGCATACCTATGTGTGCGAGGTCAGTACAGAGTTGGTCTTTGTTTACACGGAATTGAGTTGGTGTCAATGAGGTGATCCGCGTTTGGCTGTTTGGTTTGACAAGTTTACCTACCTAGATGAAAATAAAGGTAAGATAAGGGTGTACCTGAGACGTGCGAGCTAGCTGGGTGGCGCGAGGATGCGACCGATTTTCATCCTGTTTTCACCAATAGATAGAGGTCGAGGAAGGTTTTAGTATTTATTTTGTCCAAAAAATTAGGGATCCTTTAGAAAATTGCAGCGTGGAGAAAGTCGCGGGCGAAGTGCTAGTCTATACTAATATAATAAAGCTGAAGAGTTTGTTTGTTTGAGATCGCTAATCTCTAGAACTGCCAGTCGGATTTGGAAAATCCTTTTGTAGGTATTTGAAAACCACATTTATAAGAAAAGCTATACGGGGACGGGGAAAACAGAATATGCGCGACTACACACAGGTATGTATATTGTTAAATAAACAGTAGGTACGCAAGACAAAGAAACATGATATTCGCATTTCAAACAAATCAGACTAAACATTTACATGCGCGGTGTAAATATTTACTTGCTTAAATGTAAATAATCAATATTATTTCGGAAGTGACCTTATTATCGTGTCAAATTGGTGTTTAAACAAATATTTGTATTTTTTGTGTTTGTGGGTGGTACTGCGCTGGTTGTCGAATTGGGAAGGTAATAAGCAACTTGTTGCGGTCTGATTTTGGATGGGTTTGTGTTTTGATTCCTTCATTTGTAGTATAAGAAAACAATTGTACAGTGATCAATATTTTTTTGCACAAATGCTTCAGTAGAGTTTTACTCGTAACTTAACCTAAGGTATAACGAACTAGGCCAAACACTATGAGTAGGTAATTAATTTCAGACTCCTTGGACATAAGGAGTACTTTTAAAAGTTGCCTGGTCAGTCCTGGGTTCGATCCCCAGGTAAAGCAACGCTGATTGGGAATTTTCATTGCGTATTTCTTGGGCCTTACCAGAAGGCTTAAAGACACCCAAAAGGCAATGGAAAGGGCTCGAATCAGAAATGAAGATATCCGCAAGGTGGACTGAAGACCTGCTGAGATGAGGCTGCGGGAATTTGTTGGATGCGAGACGCACGGTGTCTGGTGTCAGCCGGTGCCGTGTGGTGCCGTAAAAGCATAATACCAACCCATTACTTCCCGTGGGTGTCGTAAGAGGCGACTAAGGGACTCACCAGAGAATGAGCAGCAGCGTTCTCTGTAAAACGCAACACCATACACTGCGATCGCCAACCCGCCTGCCGAGCGTGGCGATTATGGCAAACCCCCCCTTTGGGGAAGGCCTATGTCCAGCAGTGGACGTCTTTCGGCTGTTATGATGATTATGATGAGACGCACGGGACCGGTCGACATGGCGATACGTGGGGGAGGCCCGTGCCCAGCACTGGACGTCTTTCGGCTGATATGATGATGATTACAAATTTCTTAATAGCAGCAGGACTGCCTCCGTTGTCGAGTGGTTTAGGCGTTTGCCTTGTGACCCGGTGGTCGTGGGTTCCATTCCCAAGGGAAACATACTTTGTAAAGTTGTTTCCAGTTTGGCTAGGACATTACAGGATTGTGACACCTGATTGTCTGATAAAAAAGATGATACCCTGCTTCGGAAGGCACGTATAAGCCGATGGTCCCGGCCGCCAAATGGCGGTCGTCAAATAAACCATGTCAGAGGCCCTTGAGGCGGTTTCGAAATTCTGACACTAGGTTGTGTGGGATCGTTAGACCTTACTGCCCACACGAGAAGAAGAAGTAGCAGCGCGTGAGTTAGAGGCTCACAACATAACCGGTACCTGCATAGAATACTTACCTACAACACAATCCTGATAAACTCTTCGGAGAATACAGCCGTAATGGTATATTGTTATCGGTTAGAAACACATGACCCATTCCTATCAAACGTAACGGTACTAACTCACAGTTAAGCCCACACACATCAAAGTCACCGCCAACCTGTTAGCAAAGCAAATGTTTATGAAACTTGACCGCTCAGTTACTCGTAAGTTAACTTCGTTAGGTTATGCTCGCTATCGATTGCAGTAACTGGGTCAGAACTTTGAACTGTCGATAATTATGACGTGCACGCGTTGATTTCTTTATTCTTTTTTAGCCGATTTTCCTAGAAGGAGGGTATTGTTTTGGCTTTTCTTATTGCTGGTGCATCGATATTCGTTGCACTTGACTTCTGATCGCTGGCTCGCTTGTAGGTGTTGAATTTTCTCCATGTAGGACCTCGTTGCAGGTTCCATGGAATAGTTACTCAGTGGTTGAAACTGCGTGACCAATGAGCTAGTACAAAATGTCGTCTCATCATCATCATATCAGCCGAAGGGCATCCATTGCTGGACACAGGCCTCGCCCAAGTTTCGCCAAAACGACGGGTCCTGCACGTCTCACATCCATCGGCTATCCGCGACCTTCACCAGGTCAACGGTCCACCTTGTGGGAGGTCATCCAACGTTGCGTCTTCTGGTACGCGGTCGCCACTCCAGAACTTTTCGGCCCCCACTGCCGCTTTAGTTTGGCGATACTTCGGGCTATGTCGGTAACCAAAATTAAATGTCGTCTATATCTACAGTTTTTTTTTCAATTGGTTAGCCTAACCGTATCCAGGGCCCATTCTATCTACTCTTTTGGTACAGAACAAAATTCAACAAAATCTGTTCGTCGGTTTAGGCGAGAAGGCGTAGCATATAAACTCACTTTCGGTTTGGAATATTTGATCGAAGACCAGTGTACCGTACTAGTCTTGCGCCATCCCATCTTCCTAGCTCGTCGTCCTGTGCTGGTTCTGCCGCTGCGGCTGCTGAGAACCTCAAACGGCGGAAATATAGTAACCTTGTTGGCAATTATATTTTTGAGCCGTTTGGGGTTGAAACACTTGGACCGTGGGGTCCGAGTGCTCACGTTTTATTTAAAGAACTAGCTAAACGTTTAGTTGACACTTCGAGTGACCCAAGGGCTGGCTTTTACAACGTGGCAATGCCGCCAGTCTTTTGGGCTCACTTCCAGTCGACAGCGATGCGGACGAATTTTTATACGCCATATTATAGTTAGGAGTTTTATTTTGTATTGTAAGTGTAAATAGATTGATATTTAAATAAATAGTTAATAATTTAACAAAAGGCTAGTAAAAGAAAAGGATATACTCGCGTTTCAAACGCGCATAGCAGTCGTAATCTGTAGAAACAGCGTCGATATACCCATACTTTTAGCAGATTGCAACTAAGATGCGAATGCGAACGTAGCCCAAAAATTACTAGAATGGTCCGCTGATGGTAGAATATGATTCCTATTATTTTCTTTTTTTAATTTTCTTTTTTTATAATTTTTATGTTGGTCTCTAAGGTATATTATTTATTATTATTATTTACATTTTACAAGAGATTTATTAAGATAAGAAGTTAACTGACAGACTAGTAGGTGTGTAGGTAGGCAATAATAAACCTAGACATGTTTGTATTCTTAGTAATCTGTAAAACAATCAAGAACCAGTCAAAACGTCGGATTTCCGTGAACCTGATTGTTTAATTTAGATAACATAACAAAGTAACGTACCTAAAGCCTAGAACACACCAAGAGTAAAATATTAAAACAAAAGTAAAACTTTAAAGAGGCCACAATAGGGAAATCTCTCGTTGACTGTAGCTTTGAAAGGTTTTTCAAAAAACTAGCCACCGTAAAGTAAAAAAAAGTAAAAAGAGGTAAAAATCATCATCATCATAGCCAAAAGACCGTCCACTGCTGATCATAGGCCTCGCCCAATCATCGTCACATTAGCCGGTCCCTAACCTCTTGCATCCAGAGACTTCCCTCGAGGATGACATTTTAAACAAAGTGACATTCTATCCGCGTAAAATATAGTTGAAAAGTCAAAAATGTTAAGAGCGGTTCAGTGGCGTAGCTAGTCCCAAACGCCCTGTATCAAACATTTTTAGGGGTATTGTTTTTTTTTTTAACAAAATAGGCCCTATTAGCTAAGGATTATCTTGGCAGGCCACGAGGGACACGTAGCCCACGGATTTCGGGCTTAGACAGTAGCCCCCCTGGAGCGGTTTCACTGAGATGACAAAATGAGAAGTTATTAAACGATTGCTGAATTAAAATACTGTAGTTTTCAAAATCAGTCCCTTGGCATTTTCGCAACAGTTTCACTCGAGACTAAATATCTCTATGATGCACTAAACTTAATTTACAGTTGTTGGGGTAATTAAGAAAGTCTGACGCCAGTCTTGTCAAAGGGGTATCGTGTTACCCACTGACTGGGTTGTCAAGTCAGAGAGGCATTGCTCCTTGCAAAATAGCAGTCTAGGGCTGAGAACCAGTACTCAGCCCTAGGCTGCTAACCGGATGCGGCTGAGTAACTTTTTTGGGGCCGTTCAAGTGTTACGTAAGCAGAATTTTAGTAGTTTTTAACGCCCCCCTCCCCTTGTCAGCGATAGTAATCAAAGCTCTTACCCCTCCCCCTATGCTTACGTAAGCATTGGTATATTTTTTACTCGCGCGGTACCTATTTCCCCCATTTCTATTACTTTTACTTCTTACTTAACTATGAAAAATCGCGTGAGAGTAAAACCAAATAACTAGCCATAACTACAATCAAGATCTGCTAAGATTCATCGTCATCATCTTCCTGCCCTCATCCCATGTTACTTGGGGTCGGTGCAACACGTTTTTTTCTTCCATTCTGTTCTATCAGTCGTCACTCTATCACTAAGTCCCTTTTCTTTCATATCGCTCCTCACACAATCCATCCATCTTTTAAACTAAAAAAGTTTGTAAATATTGCTGACATAATCACCATTTAAACACCCCGTCCCCATGTCATCTATACATATAATAAAATCGTAGACTAACCGTGTCTGTACATTAAATATTTTTGCATGAAAATTACACAGAAAACTCAGGAAAAAGGTACAAAACACAAAAATGCAATTTTTGAAATTTTTGTCTGTTTGTCTGCTTGTCTGTGCGTTTGTGGGAGCATCACGCATAAACCACAGATTGGATTGCAAATCTAAGTACTTAAAAATATTAAGTGATAACCCGAGTAACATTTAGCGTTTATTTCATCAAAATCGACCCACAAAATCAAAAGATATTGAATTTTTAAGTTTAGGAAGAAACTTCCTAATGTATTCTGATGAGTCAGAGCGCCATCTATTGAGAAAAATAAAATGCACGAAAAATTGTTGAGTTATTTGTGAAACTTTTAATACGTGGCAAAATAAGAGTGATCATTTCATACCTTTTCGTTATTGATCGATACAATCGATCCACAAAATCAAAATATATTGAATTTTTAGTTTAGTAAGAAACTTCCTTATGTATTCTGATTAGTCACAGCGCCATCTATTGAGGAACCAAAAAATGCATGAAAGCATGAATGTTACACCAAAACACATTGATTGAGTTATTTGTGAAACTTTTAATACGTAGACGTAGCAAAATAAAAGTAAACATTTTAATACCTGATCGTTATTTATCGTTACATACGGGCTTCTTATTTAACGTCTTCTGCTGCCAAATATTTTGTCAGTTTACATGGTCGATAGATGGCGTTGCACTGATGACGCGTTTTTCTGAATTGCGGTGTTAAGATTTTCCGCTGGAGAATGACCTCACGCGACTCACGCGATTTCTAAACACAGTCGTATTTCGAAAGAATTTCAGTTTGGTCTCTAAAAGATCTTAAACTGTTGGGGACCATAATTGGTTAATTCTCTGAGTTGTGCTGGTATCGTTTAAAGTGCATTTATCGTAGAGTCTTAAACTGAATTAGTGTTGCGAAGTTCTGGACGGTTCGACTTGCGGATCAGGGGGGCTACTCTCTAACGAAATCCGTAGTTGCGGGCTTAGTTGCGGGCGGGCGTATTTGACTCCTCCGTTTCTACAGACTTACGATTAATCCCGAACCCGAACTGAGAATGAATGACAACACGATTTCACAGTAACTGTCAAATCGTGTTATCATTAGTTCTCATTGGTTAGGTGATACGGAGTAGAATTTTTTTTTTTACTATAGATAGGCATACGTTTGACCACTGTCTCACCTGATGGTAAGCGATGATACCACTATCTCACCTGATGGTAAGCGATGATGCGGTCGAAGATGGAGCACGTTTGCCTAGAAGCAACCTATTCACTTTTGTCTTAAAGACTCCCAGGTTGCCCGCAATTAAGTTCTTAATTCGTGCTAAGTATCAGACGGTTCGATTTGCGAGCAAAGGCAAATTATAGGGTTCCGTGCCAAAGTTGCTAATGGGACCCTATTATTTAAGCCTTCGCGTACGATTTTGATTCGTGCGAACCAAGTCGATTTTTAGGGTTCCGTACCAAGGTTTACGAACGGAACCCTATTTATTAATAAGCCACCGCTGTCCGTCTTCCTTCAGTTTATTAACCGACTTCAAAAAAAGGAGGAGGTTATCAATTCGACTATATTTTTTTTTTATGTTTGTTACCTCATATTAACCGACTGGATGAACCGATTTTCATGATTCTTTTTTTATTTGAAAGCTGGTGCTTCCCGTGTGGTTCCATTGCCACCATGTCAGGATCTGATGATGGAAACCCTGAGAAATCGAGGGCATCTCTCGAAAATTGAAGGCACGTATTTGTGTAAAACTTGATATTCGTGTGTATATCGGGTGATACTGATACAAAAGAATGAAAGTTTGGATCAGACCTGATGATAGGGACGACAGAGAGTCAAGGGAACTCCACATCGGTATGTAGGAACTACCAAGTGTTTGGGCTTATTTCATTCGTATTGACGAGACCTTTACACCGAAAGCACTTAGTAAGTTTTATTTTCATAACATTACATCACGCCAGTACGCTGTGAATGGGTACGCAGGTACCACTAAAAACTGAAAAATAAAAAACTTTTTTACAAAAAATGTAACCGACTTCCAAAACAAAACACTACAAAGTATAAAATAACTTTAATTTTGGAAGTCGGTGTCAAAAAGCGAAAAAACTAAAAACACCGACTTCCGAAATTACATACATTTTTTGTAAAAAAGTTTTTTTCGTTTTATTTCTGTCTCGCTGATATAAAAATGTCTTCTAGAAAAAGGTCGAATCTTTCACAATATAGCAAAATTCTCAAAGTCGGGTTTGTTCGAACACTATTCTAACTAACTCGAGAACGACTCGACCGATTTTCATAGCTTTTGTGTTTTATTCGGGACGAAGACTAATTCCTTCGTCCGGAATAGCATAATAAGAATTAAAATACAAAAAAAGAGTATGTAGGTAGGGTAGGTAGGCAGGTAGATAGGGTAGGTAGACAGATAGGTAGGGAAGGTAGGCAGGTAGGTAGGGTAGGTAGGCAGGTAGGTAGGGTAGGTAGGTAGGTAAGGTAGGTGAGGTAGGGTAGCTATGGTAGGTTGGTATGGTAGGTAAGTAGGTAGGTAGGGTAGGTAGGTTAGGGTCGGTAGGTAGAGTAGCCAGTTGACGGGAGCGAAGCCGCGCGGGTCAGCTAGTCAAAAATAAGAAAAGTAAAGACCCCCCCCACCATTGGTGCTTACGTAATACATGAACGGCTCCCAAGACAATCAATTATAAAAAATATCTGCCCTGGTGGTATTTTGTTAGATTGATTGTGTACTCAGCTTAATAAGAGTAGGTATTGCCCTAATTATGATAAGGATCACTTAGCGGCTGTTTCAGCAGCAAATATTAGCTTTAGATTAGTTGATTAGCGACTTATCTGAGTGCTTTCTTTTACAGAGGGTGTGTTAGCTTGCTTAGTACAGAAATAAGGGGCTTGGTATAGATCACATAGAGATAGCGAAGTATAGGTATGATTCAATAGTTTTGATGAAAACGTATAGAAGAAACTAGTTTCCGAAAATCCGAACATCCGTAGGAAACGGAACCCTTATAGGATCACTCGGGTGTCTGTCTGTCTGTCCGTCTGTCACAGCCAGTTTTCTCCGGATCTACTGGATCGATTCTGTTGAAATGAGGTATACATATAGAATTTTGTGACCCAAATACGGACGCGTTACGTAAATGATTAAGTTTTGAGTATGAGGGCCAATTTTTACGGTCAAACTAGAAAATAAAAATAATAGTTTTTCAAACTGTATCGTGTGACATATCAAATGAAAGGGCTTACTGTGTTGGTTTTAAATATAGTTTTATCATTATTTTAAAATAAATGGTTTTGAAGCTATTCAAGAAATTAGATCGAAAATGACTCCCCCCACCTTTGTCTCCGAAGCTACTTAGCCTAAAATTTCGAAAAAAAAAATGTAGATAATAGTTCTTTACCTACAAATTACAGAATAACCTATAAGAAGTCTATAGTGTTAACATAACATGTTAAAAAAAATGAAATTCGTTCGGAACCCTTTGCCCGCGAGTCCGACTCGCACTTGGCCAGTTTTTTTAAACCTCTGTCTAACTTTCATGGTTCACATGGTGTTACTTTGATTACGTGATCACGTTAGCTATTTTTACGTTAGTTATTTGTCTTTACATGTTTACGTTAGCTTCTGCCAGTGGCTTGTCTTGCGTTTTGTCGAAAATTACCCCTAGAGATCATACTCCCGGAAACGTAAATAAAGCAAAAGGAGTATGTTATTAGTTCAAGAGAGTCACCGCAGCGCTGGGACTGACACGGGTGTGTTTTAGCCAGTAAGAGTCTGACACTCCCTTGCGCTCAGCTCAGACTGGAACGAGTCATTTGATGATTACCCATCCCTAAAAAAAGCATGATAGAATGAAATTTTTGCAGCGACCTGCGCGTCCAGTACAGTAACGCATTCAGGGTGCGTTTGGAGTTGCCGTGGCGATGTAGCGCGTCAGGGATGTTCGCGGAGGCGCGCGTCGCCGCGGTCATGCGGAAGCGATGCGCTTCCATGATGAAGCGCTTGAGCTCCACCTCTAATGGCATCTTGAATGTGTTTTCAGACCGGTGGGACTCTCCCCTTTTGCAAAAGTGGGTAAGAGTGCAAATAGACTGGTGTACCTACCATTAAATGAACAGTTCAATGGTACATTAGTTAGTTATTATTATTAATTTAATTCCAACATTTGGCTAAGTTATACTTCTACTTACATTAGGTATATGAATATTATCTGAATGAACTTTTGTAACCATATTGATTTGCAAATAAATCTTTGACTTTGAATAAAATATTTGAATTTGAATTTTTGACTAGACACTCTAGACGAGCTATTCCGAGCGTGCCACGAGGTAGTGGCATTCTACCTACCTTTTGACGAATGTTATAAAAAACTAGGTCCGCATTACATGACCTAGATCCATGAGATTGCATGACACAAAGACATACAGACAGATTTATAGGTAGCGCTGTCTGTACATAGGTGTGGGCTTTATCTTCGAACCTTGACAATGGCACTAGGAACAAATACAGCTCATTTTATGAGGTTCAGCCTAGAGCGTGGATAAGAATGTGTAGAATCTATATATATAAAAACTAGCTGACCCGCGCGGCTTCGCTCCCGTCAACTGGCTACTCTACCTACCGACCCTAACCTACCTACCCTACCTACCTACTTACCTACCATACCAACCTACCATAGCTACCCTACCTCACCTACCTTACCTACCTACCTACCCTACCTACCTGCCTACCTACCCTACCTACCTGCCTACCTTCCCTACCTATCTGTCTACCTACCCTATCTACCTGCCTACCTACCCTACCTACATACTCTTTTTTTGTATTTTAATTCTTATTATGCTATTCCGGACGAAGGAATTAGTCTTCGTCCCGAATAAAACACAAAAGCTATGAAAATCGGTCGAGTCGTTCTCGAGTTAGTTAGAATAGTGTTCGAACAAACCCGACTTTGAGAATTTTGCTATATTGTGAAAGATTCGACCTTTTTCTAGAAGACATTTTTATATCAGCGAGACAGAAATAAAACGAAAAAAACTTTTTTACAAAAAATGTATGTAATTTCGGAAGTCGGTGTTTTTAGTTTTTTCGCTTTTTGACACCGACTTCCAAAATTACAGTTATTTTATACTTTGTAGTGTTTTGTTTTGGAAGTCGGTTACATTTTTTGTAAAAAAGTTTTTTATTTTTCAGTTTTTAGTGGTACCTGCGTACCCATTCACAGCGTACTGGCGTGATGTAATGTTATGAAAATAAAACTTACTAAGTGCTTTCGGTGTAAAGGTCTCGTCAATACGAATGAAATAAGCCCAAACACTTGGTAGTTCCTACATACCGATGTGGAGTTCCCTTGACTCTCTGTCGTCCCTATCATCAGGTCTGATCCAAACTTTCATTCTTTTGTATCAGTATCACCCGATATACACACGAATATCAAGTTTTACACAAATACGTGCCTTCAATTTTCGAGAGATGCCCTCGATTTCTCAGGGTTTCCATCATCAGATCCTGACATGGTGGCAATGGAACCACACGGGAAGCACCAGCTTTCAAATAAAAAAAGAATCATGAAAATCGGTTCATCCAGTCGGTTAATATGAGGTAACAAACATAAAAAAAAAATATAGTCGAATTGATAACCTCCTCCTTTTTTTGAAGTCGGTTAATAAACTGAAGGAAGACGGACAGCGGTGGCTTATTAATAAATAGGGTTCCGTTCGTAAACCTTGGTACGGAACCCTAAAAATCGACTTGGTTCGCACGAATCAAAATCGTACGCGAAGGCTTAAATAATAGGGTCCCATTAGCAACTTTGGCACGGAACCCTATAATTTGCCTTTGCTCGCAAATCGAACCGTCTGATACTTAGCACGAATTAAGAACTTAATTGCGGGCAACCTGGGAGTCTTTAAGACAAAAGTGAATAGGTTGCTTCTAGGCAAACGTGCTCCATCTTCGACCGCATCATCGCTTACCATCAGGTGAGATAGTGGTATCATCGCTTACCATCAGGTGAGACAGTGGTCAAACGTATGCCTATCTATAGTAAAAAAAAAAATTCTACTCCGTATCACCTAACCAATGAGAACTAATGATAACACGATTTGACAGTTACTGTGAAATCGTGTTGTCATTCATTCTCAGTTCGGGTTCGGGATTAATCGTAAGTCTGTAGAAACGGAGGAGTCAAATACGCCCGCCCGCAACTAAGCCCGCAACTACGGATTTCGTTAGAGAGTAGCCCCCCTGATCCGCAAGTCGAACCGTCCAGAACTTCGCAACACTAATTCAGTTTAAGACTCTACGATAAATGCACTTTAAACGATACCAGCACAACTCAGAGAATTAACCAATTATGGTCCCCAACAGTTTAAGATCTTTTAGAGACCAAACTGAAATTCTTTCGAAATACGACTGTGTTTAGAAATCGCGTGAGTCGCGTGAGGTCATTCTCCAGCGGAAAATCTTAACACCGCAATTCAGAAAAACGCGTCATCAGTGCAACGCCATCTATCGACCATGTAAACTGACAAAATATTTGGCAACGGAAGACGTTAAATAAGAAGCCCGTATGTAACGGTAAATAACGATAAGGTATTAAAATGTTTACTTTTATTTTGCTACGTCTACGTATTAAAAGTTTCACAAATAACTCAATCAATGTGTTTTGGTGTAACATTCATGCTTTCATGCATTTTTTGGTTCCTCAATAGATGGCGCTGTGACTAATCAGAATACATAAGGAAGTTTCTTACTAAACTAAAAATTCAATATATTTTGATTTTGTGGATCGATTGTATCGATCAATAACGAAAAGGTATGAAATGATCACTCTTATTTTGCCACGTATTAAAAGTTTCACAAATAACTCAACAATTTTTCGTGCATTTTATTTTTCTCAATAGATGGCGCTCTGACTCATCAGAATACATTAGGAAGTTTCTTCCTAAACTTAAAAATTCAATATCTTTTGATTTTGTGGGTCGATTTTGATGAAATAAACGCTAAATGTTACTCGGGTTATCACTTAATATTTTTAAGTACTTAGATTTGCAATCCAATCTGTGGTTTATGCGTGATGCTCCCACAAACGCACAGACAAGCAGACAAACAGACAAACAGACAAAAATTTCAAAAATTGCATTTTTGTGTTTTGTACCTTTTTCCTGAGTTTTCTGTGTAATTTTCATGCAAAAATATTTAATGTACAGACACGGTTAGTCTACGATTTTATTATATGTATAGATGAATTGCTGTTCGTTAGTCTCGCTAAAACTCGAGAACGGCTGGACCGATTTTAATAATTCTTTTTTTTGTTGGATTCGCCAAAATACAGGGAAGGTTTAAAAGCAAAAAAAAATGGGTAGGTAGATAGGGTAGGTAGGTAGGTAGATAGGGTAGGTAGGTAGGGTAGGTAGGTAGGTAGGGTAGGTAGGTAGGTAGGGTAGGTAGGTAGGTAGGGTAGGTAGGTAGGTAGGTAGGTAGGTAGGGTAGGTAGGGTAGGAGTAGGGTAGGATTAGGGTAGGAGTAGGGTAGGAGTAGGGTAGGAGTAGGGTAGGAGTAGGGTAGGAGTAGGGTAGGAGTAGGGTAGGAGTAGGGTAGGAGTAGGGTAGGAGTAGGGTAGGAGTAGGGTAGGAGTAGGGTAGGAGTAGGGTTGGAGATGAAAATTGTGACGCAGACGAAGTTGCGCGGGTCAGCTAGTTAAGTATATAAATGGCTTTTTAATCACAAGATAGTAATTATTATTTTATGGTTTTCTGCATGATATCTATACTCTATACTAAAATATAAAGCTGAACAGTTTAGTGTTTGTTTGCTTGAACGCGCTAATCTCAGGAACTACTGATCCGATTTAAAAAATTCTTTCATTGTTAGATAGCTCATTTATCGGGGAAGGCTATAGGCTATATGACATCACGCTAAGACCAATAGGAGCGGAGCAGACGAAGTTGCACGGGTCAACTAGTATTATTATATGGCTTAGAATTTTACATATCAGACCACATCAGGTGATATTGTGGTCATACGCATGGGGCCGTTCAAGTAATACGTAAGGAGAATTTTAGCAATTTTTAACCCAATTGTCAGCGATAGTAATCAAAGCTCTTACCCCTCCCTCCTATGCTTACGTAAGCATTGGTATAGTTTTTACTCGCGCAAGACCTATTTCCCCCACTTCTGTTATTTCTTACTAAACATCGCGTGAGAGTAAAAACAACTAACTAGCCATAATAGTTATGCTAGCTATGTTTATAGTTATTGTTTTTTTATGTTTATATACGTATTGTGTTATATGGGCCTCAGTTGCCTGAAATAAAGGATAATTATGTCAAATTAAAATCTACTAAGATTTGCAAACAAAAAAGGAAGTAAATATTACTGACGTAATTACCATTTAGACACACCCATGTCATCAAAAATAAGCATAGTAAAGAACCCCCCCACCCCTCATTGGTGCTTACGTAATACTTGAACGTCTCCCAAGCCCATCAATTATAAAAAAAATCTGTACTGGTGGTACTTACTTCGTATTATTTTTTTTCCTAGCATAATTTGTATCCCACTGCTGGGCAAAGGATTTTTCCTTCTCAACATCTCTGTCTTGCGTGGTCTCTGGTTAAAGGGCATAAAACCATTTTTGTCATAGCCCCCCCGCCGCCATTTTTATCGATTTTTATTGTTCTCACATGGCGACTTTACCTTCGAATACCTTGGCAACGTGACACTTTAGGGCACCATGTTACTAACATTTTTTGTTTTATTTTTTTTAAGTAATCTCTACCCATGTATGCATGATAAATCGTACGCTGCAACTTTGAAAATAAAAACAAAATGGTGGCCGGGCTATGATAGCTCCCATAGAAAAAAGTTCGAACCCCTTTGACCCGCTTACGTGATCAGATCGCGCGGTCGACCTTGACAGCGACGTCCTTCGTCAGGCGTCCAGTGTGACACAATCTTCGCCCATCTCTCCGGGTGCGTTCAAGCGACTTGGCCAGCCCAATTCCACTTCAGCCTAGTTGTTTTTTCCTCAAGAATATCCGCCAAAGAATAATACCATCCCATCACTTACCGTGGGTGTCGTTAGAGGCGAATAAGGGACTCACCAGAGAATGGGCAGCAGCGTTCTCTGTAAAACGCAACACCAAACACTACGATCGCCAACCCGCCTGCCAGGCGTGGCGATTATGGCAAACCCCCTCCCTTTGGGGGAGGCCTATGTCTAGCAGTGGACGTCTTCCGGCTGTTATGATGATGATGATATCCCATACAAACATATACCAATCTATTCCCATACACATAAGTACACAATATAATGTACATATAAGTGTGTCCATGGTCAGTTTTTATGGGAGTGGACACTTTTGTCCGATCACCTTGATAGTCGAATGGGACAGATCGCTAGGGCTGGCCAATGCAGCTTCCGTGTTAAAAACTATTTAGATCGTATATGCAAAATATTGAAGTTTATTGACTCCAATTTTTAGAGCAAGTTGCATATGAGTCGGTTATGGTGAATTAGGTTAGATTGGAAACATGCATATGCGATTTTAGGGTTGTAGCACAGTTCTGCGTTTTGACTATATATTTTTTTTTGTTTCAGATGGAATTTTGACCATGATTTATCGCAAGTATGTTTTCGTCTATCTATGTTTTTGTCAAGATTTTTAATTAGGAGATCCCTTTGCAAAGATCACAATGAGAAAAACTTTTTACAAAAAAATATAACCGACATCCAAACAAAACACTACAAAGAATAAAATAACCTTAATTTCGGAAGTCGGTGTTTTTGGTTTTGTTTCTTTGTTTTTTAACACCGATTTTTATTTTTCACTTTTAAGTGCTGATATTTGGACGACATCTTCGTCAACGCAGAAATTGAAATAAACAAAAATGCTGATCACAAAAAAACTACTGAACAAAAATGAATCAAATGTTTATGGGACCAAATGGCAAGTATACTGCATCGAACTGAAAAAGAATCACAGAAATCGGAAATCAGAAACCTCGGAGTAATCGGTGTACATACACAAAAAAAAATACCCACCGAATTGAGAACCTCCTCCTTTTTCGGAAGTCGGTTAAAAACCGGGCAGCAAATAGTTTTAAAAAATTGCCCTGCAACAAGTGAGGGAATGAAGTAGGAAAGGAAGTTTAGGTACTTCTAGATTTTCATTTTTTTAATTTTGACGTTCGGATGGCACTATCTTTATTTTTTCAAATCTATGGTTATTTTAATACAGATCTTGTTCTATGTCTAATTGTACATGTTAGAAAGGTCGGTGTATAAATCTTTAATTTAATCACCCAAGAAGAGATATTCATAACCTGTGGCAAACTGCAGAATTTGTTCGAAACAGTCACCGCGGCCCTGTAACGCAAAGGGCATTTTGGAGGAACACGGATGGGTTTTAGTCAGTAAGTCTGACACATTCTTCTGCTCCGCCCAGAGCGGGAGGAGTCATTTGATGATTTCTCATCTACACTATATATATAATAATATTATAAAGAGGAAAGATTTGTTTGTTTGTTTGTTTGAAATGAATAGGCTCCGAAATTACTAGACCGATCTGAAAAAAACTTTAAGCGATGGATAGCTACATTATCAGGGAGTAACATAGGTTATATTTTATCCCCGTACTCCCACGGGAACGGGAACTACGTGGGTGAAACCGCGTGACGTCCACTAGTCCTTAATAAAAAAAAAACCTTGGCAGTTTTACTGAAATAAATCTCCTCTCTGACAGCCCTATCACGTCAGACGCATAAAAAGACTGTTCTATGTTAGCAGTGATTTATCTGTTTTTTTTTTTCCAAGACTGAGACACGCGAGGTAACAATTGATGACTTATTAGTTCGTTTCATGTTCTCTGAACGTACAGGATGTTTGAAAACTACGAGAGTTGCTGGGGAGTTTGTTGGCCACTTCTTCTCCACAGCTAAAACACTAGGAAGTGGTGACGGGCGGGCGTTTTGGGGGACTGTCTATTTGTAAACGTTGACGTTCAAAAAGTGCTGGCTCTCAGCCTAATTTGAATAAATGACTTTTGATTTTGGTGACGGGGGACTTTCGTGTGTCTTTTTTGGCGTTTAAAAAGTGCTGATTCTCAAACTAACTTAATAAATAACTAGACTAAGACACGTAATTATGTAGAAACGCGTATAAAAACGAAATAAATTATTGGGCATTAAAAAATAATACACATCGGCATCGCTGTCAATGGCAAAAGTGCCCAGAACACTGGCAGCATTGCCGCGTTTAATGGCAATGTTTCTTTGGCCGAAGAACAGCCCAGCCCTTTGGTCACGTAAATTATAAATCAAATCAGTTATTAACACTGTTTCTCTGAAATTATTGTAGTTTCAATATGGTTAGGTTAATATTTTCCAGAATGCTGTGTCAAAAAGCTGAGTATATTATTTTAAAAGTAATTGAATTTACGAATTCACTGACAGATTAGAGTTATTATTTAAATAATTATAACTTAACTACAAAATTATACAAACCTATCAGTCAGAGAACAAACTTACAACAGACAATCCAACTTACCAAAAAAATAAAAAGAATAAAACGACACTCGTGACTAAGCAAAATATCACTTTTATTTTCCCGCACCCTGTATTTAACCTGACTTCATTCGTTTTATTGTTAGTTCGTATATGTAATGACTACAATCTGACGGATTGCCTCACAATATTACTTGATAGTTGTGTCGCGAATGACTCGTATTAAATACTACTAGTTGACCCGCGCAACTTCGTCTGCGTCACAATTTTCATTACTGCTCCGCTCCTATTGGTCTTAGCGTGATGATATATAGCCTATAGCCTTCCTCGATAAATGGGCTATCTAACACTGAAAGAATTTTTCAAATCGGACCAGTAGTTTCTGAGATTAGGGCGTTCAAGCAAATAAACAAACAAACAAACAAACTCTTCAGCTTTATATATTAGTATAGAAGTATAGATTAACACTGTTTCTCTGAAATTATTGTAGTTTCAATATAGTTAGCTTACATGCATAGAACATTTAAGTTTAATATTTTCCAGAATGCTGTGTCAAAAAGCTGAGTATATTATTTTAAAAGTAATTGAATTAATACGTAAAGTAATTATAACGTAACTACAAAATTAAACAAACCTATCAGTCAGAGAACAAACTTACAACTGACAATCCAACTTACCAAAAAAAAAGAATAAAACGACACTCGTGACTAAGCAAAATATCACTTTTATTTTCCCGCACCCTGTATTTAACCTGACTTCATTCCTTTTATTGTTAGTTCGTATATGTAATGACTACAATTTGATGGATTGCTTCACAATATTACTTGATAGTTGTGTCGCGAATGACTCGTATTAAATATTCTTTTTATTGTCATTGGCTCTTTTGTTTTGAGAGATTGCGCTCTGAAGGCTTATTGGATTTCTATGGTGGCGACTGGTTTGATTGGTCGTTGCTCATGTGGTTGACCGAGAGATTTAAAATAAGATTTCTTCAGGACAACATTTTTGTTTCATGTACCTACGCACGAAGTTTCGAGTACTTTGCGTTCGAGCTAAGGAGTAAAATTCCCTGCCGGAGCCTGTTTCCTTATACCTACAAACTGGGGGTCTTAAAGTCAAGGGTACTTCTAGACCAGCGTGCTCCATCTTCGACCACATCATCGCTTACCAAAAGGTGAGATTGTGGTTAAACACAAGTGAAACGCAACTAAGGTGTTTCTAATGGCAACAAAACACTTTTTTACCAAGAGCAAGGATCGAACCAAGACATTTTTCTAAGTTAAAAAAACAGAGGGCTTAGCACGAATAATTTTTACGTAGGTATAGTAACGTAAGTGAATTTTGAATGTAAAAAACTACAACCCCGTAGTATTTTGGTTTAATTTTATGCGACATACACAATTTGTTTCATGCAAAAACAAGAATATAGTACCTATCCGATTCAAATAAATATTATGTGTGAAATGAATATTATAGATATGATAAAAGTTTACGTTACGTTAATATACGTCAAAAATATACGTACTCTCTGGTGTAAAGTTTACCACGAATCAGGTGGGCTACTCTCTAAGCCCGAAATCCTTAGTTTCGGGCTTAGTTGCGGGCGTATTCTACTCCGTATCACTTACGGACTTACGATAGTCCCGAACCTTAACAACACGAACATTAACTGCCTTCGTGGTCGAGTGGTTTAGGCCGTGGATTTGCCTTGTGACCCGGTGGTCGTGGGTTCGATTCCCACGGGAAGCATACTTTGTAAATGTGTTTCCAGTTTGGCTAGGACATTGCAGGCTTGAATCACCTGATTGTCTGATAAAAAGATGATTCCGTGCTTCGGAAGGCACGTATAAGCCGGTGGTCCCGGCCATCAATTGGCGGTCGTCAAATAAACCATGTCAGAGGCCTTTGAGGCGGTTTAGAAACTCTGACACTAGGGTGTGTGGGGTCGTCAGACCTTACTACCCACACGATAAGAAGAAGAAGACAACACGATTAATGACAACACGATTTGATAGTTACTGTCAAAACACGTTGTCATTCATCCTTAGTGGTTAAGTGATACGGAGTAGAATACGCCCACAACTAAGCCCGAAACTACGGACTTCGGGCTTAGAGAGTAGCCCCCCAGACCCGGAAGACAGACGGTTCAGACAACTAAATACATACCAAGATTAAAATTAACATATTTATCTTCATCTCCATACTGATAAGA
Organism: Lacanobia wlatinum; assembly: GCA_947578705.1. Taxonomy (NCBI): domain Eukaryota; kingdom Metazoa; phylum Arthropoda; class Insecta; order Lepidoptera; family Noctuidae; genus Lacanobia; species Lacanobia wlatinum. The sequence continues at coordinate 21,317,104 of OX388046.1, forward strand.
TTATCTACATAAGCATGACAGGTCATTGCTTCTAACACAGTAACCTTCGCTTACCAACAATATTTGTTTGTGCTCTCAAAGAGATCTCATTGAAGAACAATATTTATCTCGTTCGGCAGTACATCTGTTGTACAAAGGAAGTGCATTTAGCCATCAGGTGTGTTTTTTCTAATAAATATTATGAAGAGTGATGAGTCAGGTTTGAAGTGTTGTATAAATATATTTTATCTAAGGAGTTATTCACCTATGTAGTTTTAGAGACGAGTGCTCGATGGGATTATCCATCGGTAAAAATGAACTACCTACGAACATATAAAAATACCAATGGGCAACGAATAGTTTTTCTACTATTCGAGCGCTTTTAGGGTTCCGTACCTCAAAAGGAAAAAAAACGGAACCATTATAGGATCACTTTTTTTTTCCGTCCGTCTTTCTGTCAAGACCGTTTTTTCTTCTTTTTTTTCCCGTTGACCTAGAACTATGAAGTTTGGCAAGTAATACCGTTTTATACTACAAGTACCTATAGGAAAAAATCTGAAAACTATACATTTAGAATTACCTAATTCATAAAAGACATAGTCTTTATTTAGAGTAATTTGTAGCTACAAATTTGTACGGAACCCTCGATGGGCGAGTCCGACTCGCACTTGGACGGTTTTTTTTCTTGTAAACCAACAATTTCTGTCCGCGACTTTGTCTGTGTGGGTTAAAGATCGAGATAGGAAGTGTTCTATGTGTTTAGATTGTAAATATAATCTACACAAATATTATTAAGAGGAAAGATTTGTATGTATGTAACGAATAAACTAAAAATCTACTGGACCGATTTTACCAACATAAAGCTAAATTATCAGGAAGTAATATAGGCTATAATTTATTATCGAAAAAATAGAGATCCCTATAAAAATTGCAATACTAAAGCCGCACGAACGAAGTCGCGGGCGAAGTACTGCATTTGGCACAAAATCTCAGCATTTGATGCGATAAAAAAAGCTGTATTCTGATAGGCTTCATAGCACGACATTAAGTCTGCCTGTCCATTGTCGCGGAGCCAGGTATCAGAGCGGAGAAATGGAGAAATTTTAACCAATGGAATTACTTAAAATAACCGTACCACATGATTCACTAATATTTTACAATTCCATGTGTTAAAATTTCTTCGTTTCTCCACTACGCTGTCTCGCTCCGCTGAAATGGACAGGCACCCTAATAGAGCTGGTTTGGAGGTATTCGTAACAGAGAGTTAAGTCCCGCACACCCCCATTGAAAAAGGAGGATCCTCCGACCAGACGGTTGTTGTGTCTGGCGGGCAACTGCCCGATAGTTGATATTCGGGCTAATGTATATGTTCAAATCGTGCGGTAAACTCTGCTTGCGCGATGCAGGATTTCGGCGTAGTAGTTCGCTGCTAGTTGGATAGATGGCGTCGCGGTTCTTTTAGTTGCGATGTAGATTTGCTTCTTGTGGCGGTATTGATGTCGCTATACTGGAAAATCAGGGACTGCACTCCGGATCAAAAACAAAAGAATGAAAACAAAATGGCGGACATTCTCTAAAAAAAACTCTACTTTAAAATTCAAATATCGACACACAAAAGTCATGCCAAACTGTTTATCATTTCGAAACTATTACTTTATCAAACAAAAGAAAACTGAAAACTGATTTGAATAATGTCATTTGGAACTTAAACAAAAAACAAAGGAATCCCTCGAGTTGTTTGTTTACACGTTGCTAGGCAACGCGAGAACCGATGATTCAACTTGTGAAACTAGAGCAAAGATGTACCATTGGGAATTGAACTTTAAAACTTACAGAAACACAGTTGATTGTCTGTTGCATGTATGATTATATTTCAGTGACACCTGTTACATTGGATATTCGACTTTCGCATGCAAATTTTACAGTATAAATCACATTGTCTTGTCGAGATTTTCAGGGCAGACGCCTTCCATTGAAAAAGCAGCTTAAAACTTGTGAAATAAGGTAGCATTTCAAAAAAAGATAATTGAATACATTTGCATTGTTTTAAAACAGTTTGATATATTTACAAATATGTAAGTAGGTATTTTATTTACTACTCATCGGATGTAAACCAGATATTTATTATATGTTTTCATTACTATCATAGTTTTATATTGGAAAGGAAACTGAAATAGATATCATACCATATGTAAAGCGGTTAAGTGCAAAATAAATAACATTGAGTAAAATATGGCTTTTTATATACGACTGGTAGGTTAGGTAGGACTGTAGGTAGGTTAAACAAAGGATCCCTTCTTTTCGCATAATGTTTTTTTTCCTAATATACTTTGGTATAACTATTTTGGTATGTGTTTTGCCATTTTTGGCATACTGTTTATGTTGGCATAATTATCTTGAAGGCTAATTTGTTTTACCATAAATTTTATTCGCATAATATTACTGGGCAAAATGACTGTTAGCATAATAGTTTTTAGGCAAACAATTCATAAAAATAACGGAAACAATTCCATTTTAAGGGTTCCGTATCCAAAGGCTAACCAACGGAACCCTATTACTAAGCCTCCGCTGTCCGTCCGTTCGTCCGTCCGTCCGTCTGTCTGTCAACGGGCTGTATCTTAAGAACCGTAATAGGTAGACAGTTGAAATTTTCACAGATTGTGTATTTCTATTGCCGCTATAAATACTAATAATAAAAATTAAGGTTGTTGGTATGGAACCCTTTGAGTGCGAGTCCAACTCGCACTAAGCCGGTTTTTAACCGTAACTTAAAATTAAAATACTGTCTTAAAAATTCAATATATTGTGCTAAAAAAGTTAGTGACAGAAACGAATCGCTGCAAAACCGACTCCACGCACTCTTGTCTGCCCTACCCCTAGAGTGTAATCTAAACCCGCGTAGGCGCGGAGGGGCGAGGCGGCCCGCGAGCTGAGGAGCAGGTGGTTTTAACGCACGCCGCCGCGGCTGAGGTTGGCTGGCGAAGCCTGCCAGCAAGCCGAAGCTGCAATGATAAGCGTAAAATACATCTGCGATTATAAGCTTGCGTGGGGCCGCCGGAGCCCCGCAGTGCCGGAGCCGTGACAGAAATCATGCCTGCTGCATGTTGCATGCTGCATGCTTGCTGTATGCATGGTGTATGCTTGTTTGCATGCTGCATGCTTGATATATGCATGGTGTATGCTTGTTGAAAAACAAATTATATTCATAGTTTTTAAACCTAATTATATTTTCGCGTAAATAATGTTATGCGAAAATATAATTAGGAAAAAAAAAAGTATGCCAAGTAATATTAGGTCTTAAAATTTTATGTAAATGGATAGGGAACCGTTAAACAACGCTTACTGAGGTCGGCCCGTGGATGGGCTACCATCCATCCTCGGAGAGTTGGTCCCGAGTGCCATTTGTAGATTCTTACAGTCGCTATGGATAGTCAGAAGTCAGAAAATTTGGAACTAGTTTGCCAAGAGGTACCATGTTGCCCAGTTACTGAGTTGTGGAGGCCTGGGGGGCTAAAAAGGCCACTTTAAAAAAATCATATTAGAATCAGAATATTAAACACACAACAATCTGTCCAATTTCTTTTTCATCTTTATCGCTAACGCATTAGGCTCAAGGTTAATTGAGAAAATTTGACAGTTGCTTTCAGATTCTGCTAAAGTGACATTTTTAGACCCGCAGATAGACAGTCGTTCAATGTAAAATACTGGTACTCAGCTGTCTGTCAGTCTAAAAACTGGCCAAGTGCGAGTCGGACTCGCGTGCAAAGGGTTCCGAACGAATTTAATTTTTTTAACATGTTATTTTAACACTACAGACTTCTAATAGTTTTCCTGTAATCTTTAGGAAAAGATCTATTATCTCCATTTTTATCAAAATTTTAGGCTCAGTATTTTCGGAGATAACGGGGGGGGGGGAACGGAATGGTAATCATCTAATTTCTTGAATAACTTCAAAACCATTTTTTTTAAATATGGAAAAAATAGAATTAAAACCGTTATAGTAAGTCCTTCCATTTGATATGTCACACAATATTGTTCAAAAACCTTTTTTTTATTTTCTAGTTTGAACCCCAAAAGTGACCTCCATACATCGATATATACAACCCAAGATACACACTCAGCATCTCAAGAACGTCCGCAAAAAATAAGCGCAATATGCGCAAGTTTCAAACAATCTCGCATCGCTCGCCATAGTGCACTGCTTTGTAAAAACAACTTTAAGCGATCCGAGTAAGGTTGACTTTGCAAAAAAAAATTGCACATCACTTGCCATATTGAACTGCTTTGTAAAAACAATTTTAAGCGATCCGTGTAAGGTTGAATTTGCAAAATAAATTGTTTATGGTATAACTACACACAACTCACACATGACACTTGATACATGTCAGCTTTTGACGACAGTTTCGAGTGTTGCATTTATTCGAGACTGTGCATCTTGGGTTTTTTTGTATATCAATGCCTCCATACCAAAAAAATAATGATTTACGTAACGCGTCCGTGTTAGGGTCATAGAAGTCCATATGTGTACCAAATGTCAACAGAATCGGTCTAGTGGATCCGGAGGAAACTGGCTGTGACAGACAGACAGACACCCGAGTGATCCTATAAAGGGTTCCGTTTCTTACGGATGTTCAGATTTTCGGAAACCTAAAAATAGTCTCTTCTATAAGTTTTTATCAAAACTATTGAATCATATATTATACTTCGCTATCTCTATGTGATCTATACCAAGCCCCTTATTTCTGTACTAAGCAAGCTAACACAAACCGACCTTAACATAGCTTGAAAAGGGTTAGGGAAAACTCCCATCCACTTAACGACCTTGGCAAGTGTTGCCTAACCTTGAAGATTGAGCTATTTAGTCGCGAATTTCTCTCAAGCAACAAAGTCCCTGTAAAATGTCACTAGGGCTTAGTATACATAGTGTAATCGAGCAGGTTTTAATGAGTGCAGCTTGGTTCAGATCAGTTCAATGATTCTGCGAACGCTTGACGGGATTCTTGTTTGATAGTCATTACGATAATGATGTAGGTTCTATAGAGAAGTAGATAGTCGTTTTTATTTTTTTGCAGCTAGGAGTGAATTTTGTAAAACAGAAGGATAGCAAACTTCAGAGATTTCTTTTCAGAAACTTGAATCTTGAAGAAAATGATTTTGGTGGATTTAAATAAAGATTAGTATCTCATATAATTGCAACATTAACTGAAACATAGGTACATATATTTTGTTACTAGCTGACCCGCGCAACTTCGTCTATGTCACAATTTTCATTACTGCTCCGCTCCTATTGGTCTGTCTTAGCGTGATGATATATAGCCTATAGCCTTTCTCGATAAATGGGCTATCTAACACTGAAAGAATTTTTCAAATCGGACCAGCAGTTCCTGAGATTAGCGCGTTCAAGCAAACAAACAAACTCTTCAGCTTTATATATTAGTATAGATAACTCTAATAAACTAACACAATTGATGCATCGACAATTACCGACTATTACATCAATAAATTGACGTGCACTTGTTTTTGTAGTAATTATTTACCCCTAGTAACAAAATGGCGATGCTGCCCACACACAAATAGTTAATGGTCGCTAATCGTAGAAGCCCACTCACTGTGGTTAATCGGATTACTCGTGTGTACTATGTAAGGTTAAGGGCACACGACATGTTAGTTACTAGCCTTTACCCGCGACCTTGTACGTGCATATCCCGCTTTTTCCCGTTCCAGTAAGACTTTCTGGAAGTCCTCTCTTTCTCCCTTACAGTGACATCATCGCCCGCGTAATTTAAGAAAATTATAGCAAGGGAACATGAAAAATATCATAATCCAGAAAGTGTCTACCCGTGTGTCAAGTTTTATTCTAATACTAGCTGACCCGCGCAACTTGCTCTGCGTCACAATTTTCGTTAGTACTCCGCTCCTATTGGTCTTAGCGTGATGATATATAGCCTATAGCCTTCCTCAATAAATGGGCTATTAAACACTGAAATAATTTTTCAAATCGGACCAGTAGTTTCTGAGATTATCGCGTTCAAGCAAACAAACTCTTCAGCTTTATATGGACCTGGTCTGAAATAAATGTTTATTATTATTATTATTATTATTATTATATATTAGTATAGAGTATAGATGTTATGACGTAATGAGGTAACAAACACATAGAAAGACAGTCAGACAAAGTTACTTTCGCATTTAAAATATTAGTACGAAAGTATGAACGAGTACGAAGGTATAGATTAGTACTTGATTTTAGGATGGGTAATCGTCAAATGACCCCCATCTGCTCTGGGCAGAGCGGAAAAGAGTGTCAGACCTTCAAACTAATACCCAGTCGTGTTCCTCCTAATGCCTTAAGCGTTCCAGGGCCGGGGTGACTCTTTTGAACAAATTCCGCAACATGAATTAACGAGATTTGTCATTTGAACATACATCATCTTTCCCAACTATATTGAGGTCAGTTTCCAGCCTAACTGAATACCAGTATTTTAAATCAAGCAACTGCTTATCTGCTGACCTCCAAAACCCAGTAACTTAGTAACGATATTCCTTGGCAAGACTGGTGTCAGATTTTCAAACTTCTGACTATCCGCAACGAATGTCAAAACAAAGATCTACAAATGACAGCCAGGACGTGCTTTCCGAGGCATTGAGGAGTTTGGGTAACCACGAGATCTCTACGTAAAACACTGGTGTAAAAGGTATTCGTTTTAATTATTGATAGGCACGCGTTTGTCCACAATCTCATCTACTGATAAGCGATGATTTGGTTGACGATGAAGTACGGTTGCCTAGAAGTAACCTATTCGCCATTTTGTAGTTATCAGGAAACATAGACTCCAACAAGGAATAAGTAAGAACAGTACAACTATTTTCCTAATGTCCCTCGTCATCGCATTTCCGAATACAAACGAATGTTAATTTCCAGATCTACACTAATATTATAAAGAGGAAAGATTTGTTTGTTTGTTTGTATGTTTGTTTGTTTGTTTGTTTGAATTGAATAGGCTCCGAAACTACTGGACCGATTTGAAAAATTCTTTTAGCATTGGATAGCTACATTATCAGGGAGTAACATAGGCTATATATTATCCCCGTATTCCCATGGGAACGGGAACTACGCGGGTGAAACCGCGTGACGTCCACTAGTCCATCAATAATTAGATTTATCGTGTTTAGTATTTTGAATTCAGAACGAAGTTGTACAGCTCTACACACTTCAGACAGAAATAAAAACAAAACAACAATAACTTTATTGAAGTACCTACTTACTTCGTTCTGAATTCAAATTATTATACACGATAACTCTAATAATAGGGAATATGCATGCGATTTTTTTATTTGAAAAATGAAATACTTATGAGCTCTAATAAACAATTATGAAATTATTTTTCAAAACCTTCATCAGCGATGAAGTTATAAAGCTTCAAAGTTTACAATTAGAAAGAGAAGTCCGATATGAATTGTGACGTCAAAGTTCTTGGCGCCTATACAGCAGCCATAGAAAACAGCGTTTTCGCGAGAGGGACAGATATATTTATTTAAAATCATTATATCTCGTTTGTTTTTCGAGCAATTTTGATTCTATTTTCACTGTTAGTATTATATTTGTGTATATTTTTAGATAAACTGTATAGATAATAAATAATTTCTTATATTCCCTATTGTTGGACATGGAAATCAGCATTCGGTTGTATTCGGAAATGCGATGTTTGCCGAGGTACATTGAGGAAATAGTTGTTCTGTACAGTTAGTTAGTTGTAATGACTTGTATAGTCTGTATAGTTATATTTTCCTTGGATGACTCTTATTTAATTAATGACGTCTGACATTGGCTTACGCTGTGAAGTACCGGTGTTGTTGGTTTTAATCCTTTTAAATGAAAATAACGTCACTGGATTTATTAGTAAAAATAATATTGTTGTCAATTAATCATGTCTCTTAGTGTAACTACTTTAATTGTGGTTATTTTATAACCTCAAAGGGATTATAAGAATATTACTACCTAACCTAACTAGTTTTTATATCGGTCAACAATATATTGACGCCATTTTTTTACGGTTTACTTAGTTAGAAGTTTTCATTTTCGTTTTAATTGTATATGGTGAGTTATTAAGATAAGTACCTATATAAAATACTAGCAGACATCACGCCGTTTCACCCGCGTAGTTCCCGTTCCCGTGGGAGTATAGGGATAAAATCTATGTTACTCCCTGATAATGTAGCTATCCATCGCTTAAAGAATTTTTCAAATCGGTCCAGTAGTTTCGGAGCCTATTCATTTCAAACAAACAAACAAACAAATCTTTCCTCTTTCCGCTGAAAGATTTTTTCAAATCGGTTCAAGTAGTTTTTAAGTTTATTCCTTACATCAAATCTTTCCTCTTTATAATATTAATAAAGACAATACTATGTACCTACATATTTACAATATAGTTAGGTACTTAAAAAAATGAATTTCCTGTGAAATTAGTCATCGATTATATTTTGTTGTGTAACTATAAATAGTTGTGGTTACTTAAGCGATAACTTATTTGATACTTTGGGTGACACAGAGACAAAAGTGTTAGATAAAATAGGTATATAGAAAAAAAGGCGATCAACATATTTTTTTTAAATATATTGTGTGATACGAAAGTAAAAAAAGTAAACAGTTATATTAGTAATACAAAGAAAACGATGATATCTACAAAAATAAAAATGTGTATATATATATATGTATATATGCAAAAGATTATATTAAGTACTAGCTGACCCGCGCAACTTTGTCTACGTCAAAATTTTCATTACTGCCCCGCTCCTATTGATCTTAGCGTGATGATATAATATATAGCCTATAGTCTTCCTCGATAAATGGGCTATCCAACACAGAAATATTTTTTAAAATCGGACCAGTAGTTCCTGAGATTAGCGCGTTCAAGCAAACAAACAAACAAACTCTTCAGCTTTATATATTAGTATACATATATAGGTATAGATATGATAAATACTCAAATGAATGAACCAAAACACAATGCTTACAAAAATGTGTTATTCCACCAACCTACCGAATATAGTTGGGGAGAGTTCATGTAGCTTTTAACATGACTACTCAAAAATGAGGTGATTATATATTTTTCTAATAAACAAAAAAAAACTCAACTCGCACTTGACCATTTTTTTCTGAATGAGCACTGTGTGTCATTGACTTTTAAATAAAAATAAACTTAGCTTTACTGCCAAGAGTTACAAACAAAGAATTTTTTGTGTCCATTTGTGATTTAATTCATATAATTGTAGTTACCTAGTGAAGGGCAACGCGGAAACGAACGGATTTAGGAATTACTTCATAGACTTGGACAGTTGACATGTTTCTTGGCTCGGTCTTATTTGATGTTTTTATTTGTAAAATATCGCGGTAAAGTAAAGAATGTAAGTATTGTTTTGTCAATATATATCCAGATGGATATAGTTACCTATTATAGATAGATATCCATATTCAATCAATCAATTTTTATTTGCATAAAACATGGTGTACAAAGATTTTTTACTTACAGACAGTATAAAGAATACATGTTTTGCTTATATCATAGGCATAGCATGCAAGGCTGCGGACTTTGTTCGGAAGAGTCACCGCGGCCCTGGAACGCAAAGGGCACTAGGAGAAACACGGATGGGTTAATGTAGTCAGTAAGAGTCTGACACTCCCTTCTGCTTCACCCAGAGCGGGAGGAGTCATTTGATGATTTCCCATACTTAAAAAAAATGGCATAGCATGCAAATATAATAGGTTATGTTACAAAATGTTTTCCGTCAAAAAAATCTTTTATGCTGTAAAAAATACGATTGCTTTTTTTCTTAAATCAAATTATATATGGTTACATATATACATTTTTTAAGCATTTCTTTTTCTCTTCACCAATATAGATCAAAAAACGATTCAGCCACTTCATCCATGAAATCCTAAACAACGGTACAATGGTAACAAACTAAAAAAATAACTTTCGCATGTAACATATTGGTAAGTAAATTAAGACTAGGATAAATACGAAAGTACATAAACTGTCTGTTTGTTTTCTTTTTAACGGCTGAACGGATTTATACGAAACTTGGCCAAAGGCTAGAAAATCTGGAATAGGACATAGAATTTTTTATCGACTTTCACGCGAGCAAAGCCCCTAGTAGATGCGAGTTCTCTATACCATTAACATGCTTAGATAACGGTTAAAACCATTTAAACTAGGTATCCAATCCAAAAGGTGGCACGAAGTAAAATAATTCTAATAAGCAGTTTGAGTCACAAGGAACAAACATTTAATAAGTTACGTGTGGTCTGCAAAAAAACCTTAAGCCTATAGCTGTACGTGACGTTAAATAAAATTATTGACATCACGTACCAAACGGCTTCGGTCGGCGTCGTGTAGTGTTGACGCTTGGAAATTAAAACCGCACTTGACGGCAAATATTGAAATATCCTCCTATAATACGTTGGTGGCGGTTATGAGATAAAACTGTCAACGATGCACTGACTCTTCAGCTATACCGTGACAAAATAAAACATAATCATGTATTTTAAATTTCGCAGCCTATGGTGAGACCTTTTTGGCCTCGCGCAGACTAAATTTATTATTGAATAAGTTATAGACTACTTTTAGTTTTAATTAATTTTACATCTGTCTGTTTTGTGCGAGTTCCAAATAAACATTTTTGTTTCGTTCTTTCCTTTATTTCTTATTTTTACACAATTTAAATCTAAACTATTATAATATCAACCAGCTTTTGCACGCTCATATCCCGATTCTATGGCGAGCTTGTTTCTAACTGAGCTTTTCGGATATTGTAGTTTGAACATTGTGTGAGTTAGGGATTGCTATATCTATCAAATATACAGTTTTATTGATTTTGTCCTGAACTGTAATATCAGGTCTGTTGTAATGAATAGTTTTATCTGTTATTATTGTTCGGTCCCAATAAATTTTGTTATCCTTACTTTTTAAAACTGTTTCTGGTTTATATTTATAGTACGGTATCATTTCACTTTTTTTTTGTCGAAGTCTGTTCCATGGCAATCTGTTGTACACAACAATAAGCCACTGTTTTGTTTGATATTTTATATCCGTTTAAGGCTTTTAGCTTGGAGAGACACTTCTCCGATGAGTGTCGCATTCCATTCTGATGAATCTGTCCTGGAGAGTTGGTACACTGTCTCTTTAATCTTCTATATTGAAGACCTTGGTCTCCACTCAGTCTGACAGCGAGCTGGTATCATTTCACTAACGAGTTTATATTTAAACGCTAAACGTTGGTGTATAATTGAAGCGACTTGATCATGGCGGTGTTTAAAATCAGTTAGTGCTAGTGATTTACATGCTCCTGTTACGTGTTGGATGGTTTCGGAGGCACTGTTGCAGTGTCTGCACGTATCAGTCGGCTGATTCTGGTTCTGTAATTACAAATGGCTATTATTTGATCCTGAATGGCCAGCATGAAACCCTCTGGAAATAATTCGCCTTGTTTGAACCATTCGTTCGACGTTGTTTTATCGATGTGTGGCTGGCTCAGGGAGGCTCGGTGTCTTCCATGTAGAGCCTTTTCCGTCCATGCTGCAATTTTTTGTTGTGTACTTACAATGTGTTCATTAATTTGCGTGTACTTTGTGGATTTAGTGTCGCAAGCTTTTTCCGAAACATGTTTGTGTAATAATGAATTTTCTGATTTGCTATGGAAGTATTGCTCTCAGTGTATGTATCTGTTTGTTGTGTAAGTTGTGTAAATCTATAAGACCTATTCCTCCTTCCAGGCGGGGAAGTGTAAGGCGCTGTATACATGATTTTGGGTGGTGTTTTCTGTACTTGGTTAGGAGTGTATGAACAGTTTGCTGTAGTTTTTTTGATATCATTCTTTGACCACCGTTTAATTCCGAGAGAGTACGTGAGAATAGGTATTGCAAAAGTGTTTATGGCTTTAATCATATTTCTAGAGTTAAGGTTACTTTTTAAAATAATATTGAGGCGGTGTGTGAATTTTAGAGCTGTTCTTATTTTGACAGCTTTTGCTGTAACTGTCTGGACTGTTTATAACCGAAGTACGTACTTGTAAATACTCAGTTCGTCCATTGGCTCAATCGCCTCACCAGATCCGAGTGTGTTACTATTATTTTGTATTTTACCTTTTACAATTGACAAGATTTTGCACTTAACGAGTCCGAATGACAACAAATATCATCAGAAAATTGCAGTTTTGTATCAGCTAGTTGGAAAAGTGCTTCCTTGTATGCTGCATATAACTTTATGTCATCCATGTACATTTGGTGTGTTAGTTTGTATTGTGTATTATTGTTTTACAGTGTAAACCCTGCGTCTGTTTTATCTAGCAAATGTGAGAGTGGATTAAGTGTCATGCAAAACCAGAGAGGACCTAGGGCGTCTAGAAAAATTCCACGTTTTATGCAGATTGGTTCAGTAGCTACAGTCGTCGAGAATGAATTAATTTTAAGAACAGTTAGCTAATTCTGCACAAAGATTTAAGACACCAGTTGTGCGGGACTGAATCGAAAGAAAGAAGGATAGAAGAATATTCACACTATGTTTACCGACTCAAAAGGCTTTCGATCTTCTACCTACTTCATACAAAACTGTTCATAGTGATTGTGTCGATGGTAAGTAGCTCTTTACACCCTTGGTCATTCTTACGACATCCCTTTTGTTGTTCTGCTAGAATGTTATTTTTAGTTAAGGGTGCTATTACAAAATCGAGCGCTTGGCTCTGATTAAAGCTACAGACCGCGTTTCCCGAGATTTATAGTGATTGTAGCGCTGTATACAGTAATTGTTTAAAAATATTGTTTTACATTTAAATAGACATTTTTTTTTAAAGCAAGGTAACATAGTAACCTTGGTTATTAGTTACTTTTTATTTGAATTCGGATTATATTTTCATAGAAAAAAGATATAATTTCGGACGAAAAATTATCAGTAACTCTCGGTTTTACAGAATTATTTTTGGTATATTACTGTATGAAACATAATAAATTTAATAAAGCACTCCAAAGTAGAAGATGTAATTGTGTATTGTATAAACATTTTTATTAATGACTTAATTATTATATCTTCGATGTGACAAGGTTTTTACTAATTTACTTACTCAAACAAATTGAAATATTTATTTAAAGCACTCCCAGGAAAAAGAATCAAACTTTCTTGGCCATATGTATATATTTTTTTAATTTGTGGCTATATATAAACCATAATCACACATCAAAACTCGAGTCAAACGCTCAAATCCAAGAAAAAATGCCCTCTTAAATGCTCATGTCTTACGTTCGAGTATCATAGAGGATCGAGGATATACAGCTTCACTTACGCAGGCTGTTAAAATTTTGTACATGGTTTGTAGGCAAATAATAGGTATAAATAATTTGGCCGGGTTTATTATGTCATTCATATCTTTAGGTATCATGTAAGTTACTCCGTGTGTTATGTATGTATGTTGGAAGTAAGTGAGGTGACAGTTTGAATGTATTTAAATGGTTATATAGGAAGGGATGTATGCTAGAGAATTTCTTACACCAGTAATTGTGAATGTTGTCAGAGTCTGGCGATTTCCAATTGTGTGTACGCTTGATTTTTTCTATAAATGTATCAATAAGAATAAACTTAAATTCCTTTTCGGGAATTTCGATGATTGCGTCGCTGACCCAGTTTGCGCGATCGTTATGGTGTACTGGATTTTCCCAAATATTGGCCCAAAATAGTCTTAGTGATTAAGCTGAATGAGTGTCTATAGGCTGGTTAGTCGTGACGTGAGGACGATGCGCCCAAAATAATACATTAGTATTACCCTGGCAATTAATAAGTTAGGGACATATAACGCCATTCCACTATGATTTATTAAACTTCACAAATAAATATTAGCCGCGTTCAAGAAATGATTTTATAAATATCAATATAATAAATATCAGACATATCACAGACAGAACATTTGAGTAGCCAAAATATGAAAACTTGAAAGATTCGAGTTTATATTTTTTCTATTGTTAGGCACGCGTTTGACTATTATCTCTTATCTTTACCGTATTTGATTAATTTCATGATATTTAAGGCATAAATATATTTAAATGCATGCGATTTATATTTTATTAGCGAATTCGTCCGCCGTTATTCCGTTTTATCCCGTTCCCGTAGGAATTTCAGTAAATTCTCTCTAAATGGGGAGCACTTAGAAAAAATTTACTTAAATTACACTCCACAAGAAACCTACATGTCAAATTTCAGCTTTCTACGACCAGAAGTTTGGGCTGTGCGTTGTCTTTCAGTCACTCAATCACTCAGTAACGGAAGTATTTTATATATTAGGACTTTGTTTACTTTTTTGACATAATTACTCATTTTAATAACAGAGCATAGTTTAGGATACGTTCCCGAAACGATTATTCAGGCATATTTTTGTTTAATAGTAAAAAAACATGATTGCAAAAAATAAACACGTGAAGTGCATACACTCATGTACGATAGCAATATACTTAAATGCGTTTGTTTACAAATATATTATATATATTTTACTATTGATAGGCACGCGTTTTACCACTATCTCACCTGATAGTAAGAGTCATGTGATGGAGCACGCTTACCTACCTAACCCATTCAATTATATTCTTTACACAAAAATTTTGGCCGAAACAAAATGTTCACCTCTCTGTTTTGACCCTTAATAAGTTTTCTTAAAAAAAACAATTGCAAAACTTACGATAAGTAATAAAATAAGAGAAGGAAAAATTTATAAGAGCAAAAAAAATGTACTTGTGGGCGATGCAAAGTTTGGCTGTAAGTATGCTAACTTACCTTGGCACTGGCTGAAAACGGTGACCGTTGCCAAAAAATAAACAAAGAAAGTTAAATGGCCAAAAAAGGAATGTCATTTTCTTTTCTTTGTTTTGTGTAAGTTCTGGAGTAAGAATTTTAACAGAACATTGTTTTTTTTACGAACACGTTTTGGACATCTGCATTAATAGTCTTGTAAGCTTATTAATTCTCGTTAGGTAAGTTTTAAAAATGGGAACTAATTTTTTTTAATTGTTATTTAAATATTCGAGATGTTATTATGATCAGTTGAAAAACATATTGAGCAGTTATTTAATAAAATGGCGGTTGATTAATTATTCCGACAGTAAAACATGGACAGTAATAAAAAAACAATTTGTCCGTTATTTTATCATACAACTAGTGGACGTCACGCGGTTTTACCCGCGTAGTTCCCGTTCCCGTGGGAATACGGGGATAATATATAGCCTATGTTACTCCCTGATAATGTAGCTATCCAATGCTAAAAGAATTTTTCAAATCGGTCCAGTAGTTTCGGAGCCTATTCAATTCAAACAAACAAATCTTTCTTCTTTATAATATTATTAAATATAGTATAGATGTCAATTCTACAAAATAATTGAGCAGTCCAATAACTGAATACCTAAGCGGTAAAAATGATGGAATGAGCGGTTCGATAAATAGTTCGGCAGATCATATCTTGGTAGGTGGTAATCAGCAATTTGACTAAGGATCTACTTTACCACCTCATTGTTTATAGAATTGCTTAGAATGAGATTTCTTACCGACAAATTTCGATTTATTACTGCCCACACGTAACCGCTCGTTTAATAATTTTTACCGTCCATTTAATTATTTTCCTGCTCAAATATATAGTCACTGATCCATTTCATTATTTTTTATTAATCATTTTTGTTTACTTTACTGCTTAGTTTTAACTACTGAACTAGTTATTAAACGTTCCATTTATAGTTTTTAACTTACAAAAACCGCTATTTACAACTGCCTCTTTAAATCAGTGTCTTTAAAAATCATAGAGTTGTACTTTTTGCAAAGAATACTTACATATAAATATTTAAAAAATAAACCCCTTGAAATAACAATATTAAAATCATAAATAAACATCTTACAAATTTTTATTACATAAAAAAATATGTTCACTTACTTGGTATCATCGCATCTTACAGCATACCCCGCCAAAATTAAAAATAAAAAAGTTTTCATGTTCACACGTACACTTCTCACAAAAAACTCCTTAAACAATTTTCCATAAGAAAACCAAAAAAAATAAAACTTTTCGTTCACTCACAAACGTCAAAAACAAAAAAAAAACAAACTTCAAAAACAAAAGAGTTAAGAATTAAAAATAAAGAATACGTTTCGCGCCAATTTTTGACGTGAGTAGTGATGTGCGGCTCGAGGCGCGCTGTCGACTCCACGTGCGAACCGATTATGACAATATTAAATACTCTATACAAGCGTTGGATCGTCAGTCGTAGTATAGGAGCCAGCGAATGATCCGCGCATTTATCTCACATTAATATTGTTGTGGTAAAAAAGTGGTATTTCTGTTTGTTGTTTACGTTTTGTAAATAAATTGGAATATTTTTTAGATAATGATGTCATTGGAACATAATAGATAACAGAAATATTCCAGCTGATAAGAATGTAAATAAACACTAGCAGCTGTGTGGAGAATTTCTTATTCGGAAATGGTTATTTGATTGAGGGCTAGATCTTCACTCTTCTAATACCTAATTTATTTATTAAAAGTATCTAAGTTTGCTAACTATTTTTAGAGTTCACTATGTCGGAACTCTAATATTTATAAGTTATTAAACAGAAAGATATCTGCCCTGTTTGACATAAATTATATTCAGCTTAAGTGGCCCAAAACATTTCAGAAAAAACAATTCGCAAAAATGTTTCAAACTTCCCACAAAGTTGTTTACGTAATTAAAACCCAATCTAAATGAGGATAATTAAGACGTTTCATGATAAAATTTTTAATTAAAACCAATGACAATCTTCAGTTCGCGGTAAATAAATAATGGAATTTTTCACAAAAACACGGACGTATATCAACAATTCATTTAAAAATTTGACAAGCACATGGCGACAATATTTTGAAAGACCAACCTTTAATGGGATAATAGTGATAAATAGTTTTTTTTTTTGAAGATCATTGTGTTACACATGTTTGTGAATTAAACCGCTGGGAATTGCGAGTAAATCACATATGGTAGGCGCCGGATAAACTTGCAATAAAGTACATTGACCTTTCCCTAATATCCCCTCGTAATACCCGAATAATGTATAATGGACCGTTTTTTCTTACTAGAGAACGTTAAAGATCACCATGGAAGTCGCTTTAGGACAGCTTTATTTCTGTTTTTATTATTTAAACGGTTATTAAAGTATATGCATGTGGGTCAATGACCGTTATTGTACATTTATCTGGCGCCTACTATAGTGGAATATTCTCAGGATAAGCGACAATTAGGAAGACCAAGGTTCACATGGCGGGGCAGGCACCGGCGCCATTCTATTGGCAATGTCAAAATATAACTAGTCAAAAATTCAAAATATTTTGGGCTTTGACCAGATGACAATTCGGTAGCGCACGTTATTTTGATCACTGACACAAGTCTTGCCAAGTGGAATTGTATTATACCCAGTTACTGGGTTATGGAGGTTTGATAGGTGGTCAAAGTTGGGAAATAGGCTAGGTAGGTTTTTAATGTTATTGAGAACTTTTTGGCGATCGTACTCGAATCGATACTAGTTTTTTACTCTTGTTAAGCACACGTTTGACCATTATCTCACCTGAAGGTAAGCGATGATGCGATCAAAGATGGAGCACGCATGAATAGAATTACTTCTATTCATGCGTGCTCCATCTTTGGTCGCCTTGACTTAATGACTCCTAGGTTGTAGCTGTCAGGAAACACAGATTCTGGCAGGGAATTCCACTCCTTAGCTGTATGCACAATGAATGTGATCCCAAAACGTTTTGTGCATGTGGGTGGGATGTCCACCATGAACCGGTGGCGCATCGCCGGTCGTCTTTTGGTTCGATGGTGGAACGAACTTTGCAATTCCGTCGCACAATGTTAACACTCCCCAAAATGCAACCGATAGAAAACTGACAGGCTAGCAACTCGTCGTCGATGCTTAAGACTTTGGAGCTTCGACTGGACGAGCCTATCATTCCCGATGATCTTCGTGGCTCATTCTCGATATATTTTCTGTCTCTGCAGCCCATCTTAGAACGAATATAACATAAACATTATAGCCTCGTTTCTTCCCTCTCATTCGTATTAGTTCTGTTCATCGTCCGATGCCCATCCAGAAGTTTTCTATAATGCAACCACTTTGACGATGTCGTTAGCCTATTTTATTTCTCTAGGACCTGTGGCCTCATTGTGAAACGTGTTTTAGAAGACAATGTCATTTCTTTACCGATGAGTCGCTTAAAATAAGGTTTTCCGAATTGTGTTATGCACCTAATGTATCAAATCACATCCACAGTTTTTTGACACATTCAGGTGCATAAAACAAATTAGAAGTCTTCATTTTAAGCGAATCGTAGGCAATGGAATTACAGAGCCTTTGCCTAAATAAATTGCACAGTTAGGCCACTAGAATTCATTGATCTGACTTTGGCCAGCACTAATAGAAGATACTAGTTCTTGCCCGCAACTTCGTAAACTCATATCCCGTTTTTTCCGCTCTCGTAGAAATTTTGGGAAATCCTCTCTTAGTGCTCCCCTACACTCCCCAAGCATTATATTATTCTCGTCACGTATTTCACAGAGCCTAAAGACTAAGGTCTTCAATCAGTGCGTCCTGCCTGTTATGACTTACGGAGCCGAAACGTGGCTCACGGTACGGCTGGTCCAAAAATTCAAGGTCGCTCAGCAAGCTATGCTTGAACGGGCTATTCTTGGGGTCTCTTTCAGAGATCGAATCCGCGACGAAGTAATCCGACAGAGAACCGAAGTTGTGGAGATAGCTCACAGAATAAACAAGCTGAAGTGAACCGATGACCGTTGGGGTAGACGAGTTCTTGAGTGGAGACCGTGACCGTGACCTCAGGCTAGGTGGAGCGACGATCTTTGCGCAGGGTGGCTGCTAGCAGCTGGATGAGAGTGCTGGAGATCAAGCCAAATGGCGTGTTCTTGAAGAGGCCTATGTCCAGCAGTGGACTGTTATAGGCTAATGATGATGATGATGACACTCCCCAAGGAACCTACATGCCAAATTGCCAACGACCAGTAGTTTCTGTTAGTCACTTACTCAGTCACCAGTACAGGAAGAGTTTTATACATATTGATTAAGTACCTATTTGGATAAGAGAAAGAAAGATCCTGTATTTAGAGTCTACATATGATATAGGCTGGTTAAATAGATCTACTCGATGAAATAAGAAAGTAAAACTACAATTACTGTGGGTCTCGCGTTTACCTAACTAAGTTAAGGTCGCGTTCTGGTCTAACCTGTTACGGACTTGCGGCTTTAACAATAGTTAGCGTTGAACTACCGTTTCTATACTTAGGTAACCCAATTGTTTGGACACGCTCTTGAAATTTTAATGTTTGGTTAAAATGTAGAAGATTGCTTATAGCTATTGAACATAGTACACAGTTCTTTATTGGTTGTAATGTACGTCTCTCTAATCGTTCTTTTCCCGGTCCCTTTTTCTTGAAGGAATAAGGGCAGTTTTTAGTGTTCCTTACCCAAAGGTTAACCAACGGAACCCTATTACTAAGTCTCCGCTATCCGTCCGTTCGTCCGTCCGCCTGTCAGCGGGCTGTATCTCAAGAACCGTAATAGGTAGACAGTGGAAATTTTCACAGAGTGTGTATTTCTATTGCCGCTTTATCAACATATGATAAAAATAAAATTAAATAAAAGGAAAAATTAAAGGGGGCTCCCATTCAAGAAACGTATTTGTTTCGGATTATTTTTTTATTTATTTATCCTTTATTTCAAGCAACTGAGGCCCATAAAATACAATCCTTACTTATAATATTATAAATGCGAAAGTAACTTTGTCTGTTTGTCTGTCTCGCTTTCACACCGAAACTACTGAACCGATTTAAATGAAATTTGGTACAGAGATAGTCTAGAGCCTGAGAAAGGACATAGGTTTTTTATCCCGGGAGTATGTTCCCCAGGCACCGCGCGGACGAAGCCGCTGGCAGAAGCTAGTACATATATAATCATAAAAACCATAACTATAAACTAATACATAATTTTATAACAAACTTAAAAACTTCTGCTTTATGGTACGGAACCCTTCCTACCCATGTTTATGTTGGAAATTATCCCAAGGGACATGCGCACGGGATACAAAGTATGTGCTATTTCCGACTATAATCTATCTCTTTTCCAAATTTCATCAGCCGTTCTGGAGTTATTGAATAACAAACATCCACTCAATTTTTGCATTTACATTATAACACTTGCTTTTGCTCGCGACTTCGTACGAGTATATTCCATTTTTCCCGTAGGAATTTCGGGACGAATTATACATATAAACCTTCCTCTTGAATTACTCTGTCTATTGATGAAAACCGCATTATAATCCGTTGCGCAGTTTGAAAGATATAGCGTACAGTATGAAAAAGCAACTTTGTTTTACACTAGTTTATTAAGATACTAGCTGACCCGCGAAACTTCGTCTGCGTCATAAAATGTAATTATTTACGACATCACATTAGAAACCTCAAAAATAACAGTATTTCTGGATGTTATTATACATATAAACCTTCCTCTTCAGACACTATTTATTAAAAAAAACCGCATCAAAATCCGTAGATTTAAGCATACATAGGGATATAGGGACAGAGAAAGCGACTTTGTTTTATACTATGTAATGACTCCTGAGATGAGAGTAGTAAGAAGTAAGATGCACAGATCTACCTAGCAATCCTTACTATCATTACTAATATTATAAATGCGAAAGTAACTCTGTCTGTCGCGCTTTCACGCCAAAACTACTGAACCGATTTAAATTAAATTTGGTACACAGATAGTCTAGAGCCTGAGAAAGGACATAGGCTACTTTTTTGCGGGAACATGTTTCCTAGGGACCACGCGGGCGAAGCCGCTGGCAGAAGCTAGTCACAAATATACCAAAAATGTCGGTGAGACCTCTAACAAACAAATAAGTTTTTTGTCCCTCCACTAACCCAAGGAATGTCATAGCATGTAAAACAATAATACCCATAACTCAGCAAAAAAAATGTCCTCATGACTGTAGTACAGTCAACTGGACATCTTACAGTCACAAAACCACCCTTACTGTAACACAATAAGAGTTAGTAAAATCCAGTGTTATAAAGGAAGTGTGGATGACTGTACGACTGTCTCGTACCTCATTGTATTATTTTCTAGAAGTAAACGTGATCAGAATAAATGTGCTTATAACACAGAGCTAGGAATCCTCGAGCCCAGTGGCGTAACTATGTGGCGTGGCATGGCTGGCAAAATGCCACGGGTGGGGACCCGTGGCATTTTGCCAGCGGCTCCTCAGACCGGGCCCCCATCGGGGCGGGGGGCCCCGTCTGAGGAGCCGCTAGCTCAAAGTAACCTAACTTTCTTAACAAAATTTAGACACAACTATAGATTATTCAAATAAATTATATGTGTTGGTCCCTTAGTAAAATTGTTTATAATGTTGAGTACAATGAACGCTTTTCAGGTATTGCATTTATTCCGTAACTAAATAATAGTAGCTCACCGGGATCGGGAACACGGTCCAAGCTACCCGGCGGTCAGGGCCCCAAGTCTGCTATTACAAAAGTGTCAGAATGGTCTATCATTGATTTCATAATGGTTGATTTTGACAAGATTCTACGCCATTTCTTTCATTGGAGTGTCAGTGGTTGACCACTGGATATAAAAGCGTCATTATGACTTTCCAGGGCTCCAGAGAGAGGAACCTCCTAAAAATACGAACCGTGTCCAGAAGTACTGCTTTTTATTAATATGTATTATTATTATTACTAGCCCGTACTGTTCCACTGCTGGGTAAAGGCCTCCCTGCATTCCTTCCAATGCTCACGGTGTTATGCCTCTTCCTTCCAACTCGTAAGGAAGACATCCAGGTCGTCCCGCCACCTCCCTCGTGGTCCGCAGCGGCCTCGTCTCGCTGTTAAATAATAGACCCATTTTTTGTTTTCGTGAAAAAAAAAAAACAAAAAAATACATGTACAAGATTTTTTGGATTTCCATCTGACGGATTAATTAGAATATTTGAGCAAAATACCTTATTGGTACATTGTTTTGTATCGAAAGTTTTTTCAACGCCGCCTCTAGCAGTGTCGGTACTCTGTGCAAGGAATTCTTAGTAAGACATTACAATAAAATCGCAGTATCCAATCGAAACCTTGTTTGTCACTTTCTCCGCAGGAAATTATACATTTTGATGAGTTTGTTGTCTTGTACGGCAAAGGGAAAATATGGGTCAGCAGCAGGATATGAATGTGTTTCAGGAATATGCCAATGTAATAGTAAAATTTGTTTACTAAAAAAACCAACTTAAAAAAATTTAAATAACCATATCAGATAATCACTAAAATAGTAAACAATAATAAATAAATAAAATAAAATAAATTAACGTTGACTAACAAAATTAACTTACAAAAAAATACAACCGACGCGGCTTGCGTATAAAACGTGAAATGTTTTAAAATTTTCATCGGCGAGGCTTATATTCGTCAGAGATTTTTTTATTTATTTATTCTTTTATTTATTTATTTATTTCCACCATACATTTAAGATCCCTTTCAGTCCCTGTTGCAAAAAAATAAAAAATATTTTGTTTCTTTCTTATTTGTAATGTGGTTGGGCAAACGTTATCTAAAACTGTTTCAAATTTAATGTTGATGGCATTAGTACTTGTGGCTCTTGAGATATTCAGCTGTCAGACAGACAGACAGACTGAGTCGCACCATAAGGGTTCCTTTTTACCATTTTGGTACGGAACCCTAAAAAATACGAAGTACAAACAAATAGATTTGATCGACACTAATCTAAGAGCTAGTAAAGAAATATACTTCCGTAAGGGAAATCTAGACAACGAATTATTTTATTTGCTACCTACCTAATATAATATAATCCTTCCTCTTGAACCACTCTGTTTATTGATGAAAAAAAACGCATGAAAATCCGTTTCGTATTTATTTATTTCAGGAACAATTCACATTGTGTTTGAAATTATATTCTATAAAATTACAAAAGTCACGAAACACTAAAAATAACACATTCATTTTACAATTAAATTAATAAATTATAGAAAATAATATTAAAAAAAATTATAATAATAAAATAACATTGAAAATTAAAAATTCATTCACAATTGTTTATGTAAATAAAAATAAAATTAAAATGTGGAAATGTCATCATCCAACGAATACAGACATTTGTCCAATAGGAATGCCTTGAGTCTCGACTTAAATGAGCTTTTATAAATTATAGATTTTAAGTCCAGTCGTAGATTAAAGATATAAGCGTACAGACGGAAAAAGCGACTTTCCTTTATTCTATGTGAAGATTGACGAAATTGTACGTAAGTTATTCATGAATACCGTAACTTGAATCTAATTTGAATAGCTTGGGTATCAATATAAGTATGTCACATATTAAGTATTTTTTACGGAAAAATACCAGATACCATTAACACAAGAGACTGGTAACACTTTTGTAGTTTTTTAACTGGCTTTAAAAAGGAAGATGTTCTGAATTCGGTTGTATTTTTTTTGTGTGTTAGTTACCTCATGACTCCGTCATTTATGAACCGATTTGAAAAAATGTTCTTTCATGTGAAAGGATATACTTTCCGATTGGTCCCATTTAAATTTCATCAAAATCGGTTTAGCTTATTGGCTTTTAAATCAAAATATGTGGAATTCGCTTACTTAGATGACGCATTTGGTTAGTCATCCAAGTAAAGGAAAGTGCGTATTTTGCTTTCCTGCAACTTTCCAGTGGTGTTGTTTGGTGTGGGTACCACTAAAAAGTCAAATATAAAAAACTTTTTCACAAAAAAATACAACCGACTTCCAAATAAAAACCACAATCTTTTCTTTTACTATTTATAGGCTTACAATAAAATAACTCGTTTTGGAAGACGTTATAGTTTTTTTTTACGAAATTTTTGAGAAAATGTCTACTATCATGGTACGACTATTATGAATGACCTAATTAAAAACTCGATCACCACAATAAGAACAAGTCTAGTTGGTGACATAAGGCATTATCATCATCATCATCATATCAGCCGATAGACGTCCACTGCTGGACATAGGCCTCCCCCAAGCGTCGCCACAACGACCGGTCCTGCGCGTCTCGCATCCATCGGTTACTCGCTACCTTCACCAGGTCATCGGTCCACCTTGTGGGAGTCCTTCCAACGTTTCGTCTTCCGGTACGAGGTCGCAACGCCAGAGCTTTTCGGCCCCATCAACCATCTGTTCTGCGAGGAATGCGTCCTGCCCACTGCCACTTTAGTTTGGCGATCCTTCGGGCTATATCTGTAACCTTGGTTCTCTTGCGAATATCATAATTTCTGATGCGATCGCACAAGGAAACTCTAAGTATTGCCCTCTCTATTGCCCTTTGAGTGACTTTAAGGCTTCTGATGAGGCCCAATGTGAGCGGCGACGTTTCAGTTCCATAATTCATCACTGGCAACACGCACTGGTCATAGACTTCGTCTTAAGACACTGTGGTTTGTGGGACGAGAAGATATCACGCAACGCTACTTCCCGAACACTGCCCAGCCGAGTCACTTATCTTCATCTATACCAATACTAATCTATACTCTATACTAATACTAATATACATAAAGCTGAAGAGTTTGTTTGTTTGTTTGCTTGCTTGAACGCGCTAATCTCAGGAACTACTGGTCTGATTTGAAAAAGTATTTCAGTGTTAGATAGCCCATTTATCGAGGAAGGCTATATATCATCACGCTAAGACCAATAGGAGCGGAGCAGGCGAAGTTGTGCGGGTCAACTAGTATATTATAGAGCTGAACAGTTAATTTGTTTGTTTGCTTGAACGCGCTAATCTCAGAAACTACTGGTTCGAATCTAACAATTAGTCTTCAATTATTATCTAGTGTTGGACAGCCCATTTATCGAGGAAGGCTATAGGCTATATAACATCACGCTTCGAACAAAAGGAGCGGAGCATTCATGAAAAATGTGCCGCAGACGAAGTTGCGCGGGACAGCTAGTTAATTATAATTATAAAATATTATAAAGAGGAAAGATTTGTTTGTTTGAAATGAATAGGCTCCGAAACTACTGGACCGATTTGAAAAATTCTTTCAGCAATGGATAGCTACATTATCAGGGAGTAACATAGGCTATATTTTATCCCCGTACTTCCACGGGAACGGGAACTACGCGGGTGAAACCGCGTGACGTCGGGTTTAGTAATAACGATGCAGCAAGGGATCGAACGAACACCAATAACGTTTCGTTTTCTCTAGTCCCGAGGAATTTGAAAAATAGGTATTTGAAGAAACTATTGCCGATGCATCGCACTGCGCCCTATCAAGTAAAGTGCGAAAGCGACAACTGCAGCTCAGGCTGATTTTTACCTGTAAAAACCTTGACTAAAAGACGTTTTGTATTCCGCTGTTTTCAAAACTGGACTAATTTAAAAAAAATAAATATCAAAGTTTAGAGGAAGACTATATCTATGCTTCTATTATTTTCTATTTTGTTAAAACTTATCAAATTTGTCTGACTGTCGTCTGAACATGATGGTGAAAACGGGCTGTTTTTTCGGGTTTTTGGATTGTCATATTGATTGAGGGAAAATGCATGAAATCAATATTTATTGTCTATACAGGTATCTGAGAATTTACAAAAATAAAATACTAACAGTGAAAATAGAATCAAAATTGCTCGAAAAACAAACGAGATATAATTATTTTAAATAAATATATAGGCGCCAAGAACTTTGACGTCACAATTCATATCGAACTTCTCTTTCAATTGTAAACTTTGAAGCTTTATAACTTCATCGCTGATGAAGATATTTAAAAAATAATTTCACAATTGTTTATTAGAGTTAATAAGTATTTCATTTTGCAAATAAAAAAATCGCATGCATATTCCCTGTTCTTTAAGTCAAATCAAAAATCAAATCAAATTTTTATTCAGGTGAAAATGATAGAGATACGTATTAATTCGATCTAGATCTTTTGGAAAAAAAAAATCATTGCTGTAGCAATGATTTATACTACGCAGTAGTAGGAAACAAGAATCCTACTTTTCCTTGAAACAATGCCACTGTGATATTCTCTCCACAGTCGATTCTTAATGATAAGTTAGTCTAAATGTTTACGTATGTTGCAATATTTAGTTTGCATCAGCACCTTCGTGCAATGGCGCCTTACGCCTTCGTCACAATGTTTTGTATTGTAAGCTTATCGCTTGCCCACTTGAGAAGCGGAGTGTTACCAGGAAGTCCAAGAGTAATGTTATGGCTGGCCAGGTTCCAGGAATTGATAGGAATAAATGACGCAATAAAACAAAGTTACTTATTTTAACGGGCAGATTGAATGAAGGGATTCATCAACATCATCATCATCATATTAGCCGAAAGACGTCCACTGCTGAACATAGGCCTCCCCCAAGTGTCGTCACAACAACCGTCTGTGCATCTCGCATCCATCGGCTACCACTCACCAGGTCATTGATCCACCTTGTGGGAGGCCTTCCAACGCTGCGTCTTTCGGTACGCGGTCGCCACTCCAGAGCAGAACTTTTTGGCCCCATCGACCATTTGTTCTGCGAGCAATGTGCCCTGTCCTCTGCCACTTTGGTTTGGCAAATTGTAGGTATAGTATACCTACCTATGTCTAAGTCATATTTATACAGTCACTCTCGTTTAGAAGAATGACTAATACGTGATAATGTTAAGAAAAATAACAGGTTTCGGAAATCGCTTATCAAATCTTTCTTCTGACACTCAAAGTCAATAAAAATCTCCAGTCGTGTCTGATACAACAATAATATTTACTTTAGAATAACACTGCGTTTCTTTCTTTGTTTCTCATTCGTAAACATCTTAAGAGAAAGCCCTTTGAAAGTAATAAATAATAATACGTATACAAACACTTCAAAAAAGAACTAGTCTCTGTTAGCGGCTTTGCCTGCCAAAAGTCGAAGAAGATCCAAGGGAACTCCCAGCATAGAAAAGTAACCTATAGGGAACGTGCAGGAACTGTACCACAAAAGTGTCATTATCAAAGATGTTTTACTTAAAAGTTTCGAATATGCAACACTAGATGGCACAGTCTTATATGCAACACTAGATGGTATGTCATCTACTTAGTGTTCATCATCATCATCTCATCGGAAAGACGTCCACTGCTGGACATAGGCCTTCCCCAAACGGGGGGGGGGGGGAGGTTGCCATAATCGCGACGCTTGGCAGACGGGCCATTTAGTGTTGCATATTCGAAACTTGTCTACGCCGTGCACGTTCCCTATATCTCAGTCCAGGATATATATTTTATCCATGTGCCAAGTGTCACCTTAATCCGTTCCGACGTTTTGACGTGAAATGGTGATAAAATCAAAATCAAAAGGCATTTATTCAAACTAGGCTGAAAATCAGTACTTTTTGAACGTCAAAATTGACATGAAGACAGTCCCCCAAATCGCCCAGCCCGTTAGGCACCGAGCCCGATAGACAGACAAACAGCGTTAGTATAGTTTTAGTATGGAAGTATGCATTGTATTGTATGTAAATTGAATATAGCTTTTACAATTATTGCATATAATTATATGAATAAGAGACTATCCCATTACTTAATTATTTCTCCTAAGAAAATAGATATTGTGTATTTACAAATGTAAATTACCTATTTAATTTTCTGTGTGTTTTCTATGTAGGTACCGTATATAATACTGGCAGTTGTATTATTCATATGCCAATTGATCAAAAGATTTAAAATTAAACAATCACACTATTGTCTTTTTATTTTCGTTTCTTCGTTTGCAAATCTGCTGCAATAAATTTCTTCAGAAATAAGCAGTTTCTTTGTAAGCTTAGATATTGTTATTCTGTGTGGTTCTGAGATTGCCAAAGACAGCCGACAATAATCCAACCGACAAAAACACAAACGACAAAGTAGGCTATTTAGGTTAGTGGAAAAAATATATTAATACGTCACAAGTTAAAAGCAAGTCCAGCGATGCCATTGGCTATAAAGAACAAACCCGACCAATCACATCTAGATAACGCGCCTTTGATAATTTTGTAACAACTTACGTTCGAGAACTGCGCATTAGTACGGTATTTATTGTATAATAATAATAATAATCATTTTATTATCAGAAAACTGAGGCCCATAGATAAAATACACAAAATAAAAAATATACAATCTTAAACTATAATAAACTAATAAATATTGATAAAACCTTATTAAAACTATAACTATACACATTATGTGGTCGGCGTCGTGTTCCGCTGCGTGGTGTCGCGTAACCGTCCTCGGAAACGTCGAAATACGACACCTTTCGGCCAAAAGTCCTCTTTCAAGAAGATCTGTTGATGGATAAACACTACCTGCTACCCGCGGCTCCGCCCACATCAAAGTTGTTAATTATCCCATGGGAACATACTTCCGGAATGAAAAGGATTCATATTCTATTACAGGATATGGTCTACTCGTGTGCCAAGTTTTAACCATTTCCGTTCAGCCGTTACAATTTGATGAGGTAAGAAACGAACACAAAAAATCTCTGTTTCGCATTTATAATAATATAGTTTTTGTCCGTGACTTCGTTCGAATGCTTGTCGCAATAACAATCCTTCCTAATATATCCTTACTAATAGGTATTATAAATGCGAAAGTAACTCTGTCTGTCTGTCTGTCGCGCTGTCACGCCAAAACTACAGAACCGATTTAAACGAAATTTGGTACACAGATAGTCTAGAGCCTGAGAAAGGACATAGGCTACTTTTCATCCCGGGAGTATGTTCCCTAGGGATCCTGTTCGCTGGCAGTAGCTAGTAGAAGATAAAATAAACATCGTCATAATCATCTCAGGCTTAACTAAAACAAAGCGCCACTGTCTCCTGTACTATACAAGGCTGAATTAATTGCCATAGTCAGCAATGACTCCGGAAGTCAGTCTGCAGTCTCGCTAGAGGTGCACTCATCGATTGCTATAGATTACTCATCCGTGAGTCATCTGCCTCAGTCGATCGACTCAGTCGCTGCGGTGCGGCTGCCTCCCTCCAAGGGCTTTTCGAGTGTGGAAAAAAAAACAAACAACCTCTTACGGAGTGGACACATGATTATAAACAACTTTTACTTTGAGACTAACCCTGAGAACTCGAAAAAAATATCGGATGTTTCATACTTAATGCAGAAACAGTGGATATTTTTCCAAGTTTTACAAAAAAAAGTATTTCATTGATTCCTCCCGGATACCAGGACCTGGAAACCAATTTCCACGGAATATGAGAAAAATATCTTCATAAATGGTTGTGGGCGCCAACAGTGCCATGGCATTGACTCGTCGCCGTCGCGTTCGTATGCAGAATGTTAAGGTCATGGCGCATTATTATGGGACCGCAACGGCACAGCACAGCACGGCTACGGCTAGCCAGCGCGCTTACTACGCGCCAGCCGCGAGGTGCATGCTCGCAGTCCGACATTGTTTCGCTGGCGACATGGTGTCAGTCGGCGCGCTGTAAGCACGCAGTCGGTGCGCTGTAAGCACGCGGTCAGCGCGCTGTAAGCACGCGGTCGGTGCGCTGTAAGCACGCGGTCAGCGCGCTGTTAGCATGCGGGCAGCGCGCTGTAAGCACGTTTTTAATGCTCTAATTTGAATGACAAGTAAATTACCGTGCTTGTGCTGTACCGTTATAAGTGCCACCTTTAGATATCCCACTTAAGAACGCGGGGAGAAACATCTAAACCATAAATAGTCTTCAGCGGCTGTTAAACCAATACCATGGTCGGGAAAAAGCTTTGTCTTGGCAAGACATAGTATAATTTTATATTTGAGAACACCTAAATCCCACCCATACACACAAAGGAATTCCTGGTAGCTTCTAGGCAAACGTGCTCCATCGTCGAGCGACCAGGCTCGCTTTCTATCAGGTGACATTGAGTACAAATGCGAGCCTATCAATGATAAATTACAATTAAAAAATAAAACCAATTGTAACAACAAATCGATAATATGTGACATAACGCATTCTTGCATTACAAACGTGATAAAGTACAAAACAAACATGCTTATGTACACAAATAACTTATGTACTTACAGTTATTTAATACTTAAGCATTTGTTGTTGTACAGGAGACAATTGTCATCCTCCGTAAACCCGTAACTAGGCAGCATGATTGCTTTGGCAAGACGAGTGTCAGTATTTCTGGATTTGTCTTTCTTTAATTTCAGATAGAAAACCCATAAATAGTTTGCCCGACCCAAGAATTGAACCCGAGTCCTCATGCATTTTCAATAACAGGGCTTGTGACTGAAAAGCCAGACAGACCAACTAGTTTAGTCAAACATTTAGGGAATGAAGTCGGTTAAAAAGGCCAAACGCTCTTAATTTTTAGTCTAAGTCACACGACATTTTTTAGGGTTCCATAACTTAAAAGGAAAAAACGATGTCCGTCCGTCTAGATAGACGTTTATCTCGGGAACGCGTGCAGGTATCGAGTTGAAATTAAAACCTTATACTCAGGTCTATAGCCCCTTGTAGCTGTGAAAAATCAAACTTCTAAGTTAACGTAAAAAAACGGTCGTTTATGCCGCAAAAAACGTATATTTCGACACTCTCAAAGGAATCAAAATGTATAGGGTATTTCCCGTTGACCTAGAACTATGAAATTTGGCAATTAATACCGTCTTATACTACAATTAAGTATAGGGACAAGTCTGAAAACTATACATATGTAATTATATCATAAAAAAATTGTCTTTATTTAAAGTAATTTGAAGCTACAAATTTCTACGCAACCCTCGGTGGGCAAGTTCAACTCGCACTTGGCGGTTTTTGTAAAGGTGGTACCTAAAACATTGCTTTGATATCATTTACCAACACCTCTTCTTAAATTCTAATGAAACGACAATAAATATGAGTGATTCAAAGTCAAAGTCAAAGTATTCATTAGTGTGTTTTTGGTGATACAATAAGTCTTACAATTAGGTTATGGTAGGCATCTCAAAAATCTGGCCAAGTGCGAGTCGGACTCGCGTGCAAAGGGTTCCGAATGAATTTCATTTTTTAACATGTTATTTTAACACTATAGACTTTTCACTTGTAATCTATAGGTAAAGATCCATTTTTTCCAAAATTTTAGGCTCAGTAGTTTCGGAGATAAGGGTGTGGAATGGTCATTTAATGCCTAATTATTGAATAACTTCAAAACCATTTATTTTAATATTTAAAAAAAAAATATTAAAACCCTCACAGCGAGCCCTTTCATTTGATATGTCACACAATATTGTTCATAAAACTTTTATCTTAATTTTCTACTTTGACCCCCAAAAGTGACCCCCATACTAAAAAATTAAAGATTTACGTAACGCGTCCGTGTTTGGGTCACAGAAGTCCATATGTGTACCAAATTTCAATAAAATCGGTCCAGTGGATCCGGAGAAAACTGGCTGTGACTGACGGACAGATAGACAGACACCCGAGTGATCCTATAAGGGTTCCGTTTTTTGTCTGGAACCCGAAAAACTACCCATTTCTCTTTATTTCAATCATCCAATATTCATTGCAATAATAATTTAAATGATTGCAATAGTAGTAAGTAGTACGTAACTAGCGACACAAGGCAGAGTGGAAAATCAAAAAATGGAAAGAAAGAGAAGTGTAAAAAAATGCTCAAAATAAAACATAACAAAAGCCAGACAGGCCGGAACCGTCTAATTTAGCCGCACCTATGTATAGTACTGTCCAGCAGCGGACGTCTTTCGGCTGGAATGATTATAAATTCATAGTTTCCAAACGCTTACAACCCTAATCTCTTCAAAGTTAGAGTGTACAGGCTCCTTCTGTGTAAGCTCGCTCCATCGTAGACTTTGTCTCTGTCATCTCTGACCTAGACTAGAGTCAAGAGCAAACCCATCTCAAATACCTAAATAAATAAAATAATAAGTGACCAAACCATAAAACATACTGCTATAATAAAAAGGTAGTCATCCACTAGAGCCATCATTTTATTACAGCATCAACTATTAATTAACACTAAACGAGTACTGTTAATAAATGTTTCCTTCGCATGTCCTATCGTTTCATAATAGTTGTATCGCAATTGATAAAGCTTTTTATAATTGTTACAATGTTATACTGTACTCAGTCTGCCACTGAGTTGTCACAGCATGATAAATTATTACAGTAGTATAACTTTTATATTACAACGCGCATATCCCGTTTTTTTCCTGTTCCCGTATAGCCTCTCTCTAGCCTTCCTATACAACCTGTAACAGAATAAACGCAATATCTCTTAAGGGGTCATAGTACTCATCATTATGAACAACTTTCACCATGGGACAAACACTGAAATCGTGAAAAAAAAATCGACTCCCCCATACATTTATGTGCGCATAAGTCGACAAAATGTACTGAACAGCTGATTTTATTCGCGATTTCGGGATTGGTCCCATAGTAAAAGTTGTTCATAATGATAAGTACAATGACCCCTTAAGAGGTATTGCGTTTATTCTGTTACGATGTATATCATCTTATCATATAAAAAAAGAAATGATAAATGGATAATTTAAAAAAATAAATGGTTTTGCAATGTTTTAATAAATAAATCTATATAATTTATAAAACAATAATATTACTGTGTAATATTAATATTACTCTATAATTCAGTGAATACTATAACTTACTAACTGCCTAAATAAACAGCCAGTATTCTTCCTTCTCTCTCTTACTTAATTTATGCTGTGCCCGACAGGGTCCATAATTGTGGCTATATTATATTACTTCCACCTTTATACATTATGGTACTCAATAAATAATTGAGAATTTTCCAAATCAGACTGGTAGATCCAGAGATAAGCGCGTTCAAACAAACAAACAAACGAACTTTTCTTCTGCTTTTCTGCTTCTGCTAGTAAAGAATATAATTTTATCTGCAAATAATTGCAAAACTTGTTGTTCGCACCAAGTGCAATCCCATTGTGCTTCCATGCTATCTCTATCTATTCCAGGTAGCCTGAAAGAGGTCACGGAATATGATAAAGCCACCAGCTGCATGATTTTTTTAAAGGATTCCATAATGTATTTTTAGGGTTCCGTAACCAAAACCCTATACTAAGACTGCACTGCCTGTCCGTCTAACTGTCAGCGGGCTGTATCTCAAGAACCGTAATAGGTAGACCTTATTTATTATTTCTATGAGGTACACAGTTGAAATTTCCAGAATGTGTATTTCTGTTGCTGCTATAACAACAAGCAATAAAAATATAATGAGATATATATATATACAAGAAACATGTCTTTTTGAGGTTATGGTACGGAACCCTTCGTGTACAAGTCTGACTTGCACTTGGCTGGTTCTCTTTTATCTTGTGCCCCAAAAGTGACACCGTTCTCAAAATTTCTTTATCGTAAATTGAGTCTAAGTAGGACTCTGCAAAACGTGTTGTGTTGATCATATCTGTATTGATTTTATTAGGCTCATAAACAATGAAAAACTTTTCGGGAAAATCCCAAGACTTATATCGTTTTGGAGACACATACATAAAACATTCATTTTAAAATAATTCATGTGTTATTGTGAATTTGTTGTACTGTTTTTTAAACCCATGACGTCATTTAGTTCTTTTTCAGACATTCATAAACGAGTCCTTGAACTCAGAAATGCGGAGAAGTGGCTTCAAAGAGAACATTCTAATTTATTTGTAAAAAAATATTATTCAATTAATAAATGATTCCCAATATGTTATTCACAAAAATATTTACACAATATATCAGTCAGCGTCTATAGGTTAGGAAAACAAGCTTTAAAATAAATATTTGCACAACCTTGGCATACTGCATTCGTTTCGACTGTGGCTAATGATTCAATTATTCGCAATAAAAACAACGAATTGAAACCACCTACTTACATTTACAACCAAAACAATCCTTAACACCTCAACACAAAGTCCAAATTCCCGTAATCAAATACACAAATAACTTTGTAAAACTTATCAAACGTTTGCTACATGTGCACCTAACCAGTTTGACTGGACCCCTCAAATTATTTTATGTACGGAAATGATGATAAGCGGATCGTTAATGTACCGAATTGCAGGTTTCAAGTTATGTAGGTCGTTGGGTAATACCGACACACGTTATCAAAAGGGTTATTAGGAAAATTTTATGCTTCCTCAATGTAGTGCAGGAGATAGGGAGTTGTGTTTGAGAGTTATCTTGTTTTTAGTAGCTTCGTGGTCGCATGCGCGGCTGCCGAGCGTGAGGTTCGATTCTCAGGTCGGTCAAAAAGTTTATTGGGTTTTTCTACTAGAAAATTCTGTGATTGTGTGTTGCCCTTTCATCGGAACACGAGAGTTAAGGAACAGAGAGTTCACCTGTGTTTGCACGCACACTGTGTTCTGTGTTCATTAGCCAAGTCATCATCATCATCATAATTATCAGCCGAAAGACGTCCACTGCTGGACATAGGCCGCCCCCAAGATATGGGGGGTTTGCCATAATAACCACGCTTGGCAGGCGGGTTGACGATCGCAGTGTATGGTGTTGAGTTTAACAGAGAACGCTGCTGCCCATTCTCTGGTGAGTCCCTTAGTCGCCTCTTACGACACCCACGAGAAGTGATGGGATGGTATTATTCTTTTACGGCACCATACGGCACCGGCCGACACCATACATCGGACCCTGAAAGTAAACGAACAGAGAGTGCACCTGTGTCCGCGCGCACACTGTGCTCTATGCTTATCAGCCAAGTACGCAGGAGATATTATAGAGTAAAATCTCCTGCATACTTGGCTAATTTCCGTTGAGATGGGCTTTCGTGATCGGAATTCAGTCGGGAGTATCATATTACCACATAAGGTCCGCTTTTGTAGATCTGAGTTATCCGTTAACAAATAACAAATTTAGTATTATCCAGGATTTCACCACTAGCAGCACTGTATTTGAGAGATAAGAGGGACTCCAGGATTTCACCACTAGCAGCACTGTATTTTAGAGATAAGAGGGACTCCAGGATTTCACCACTAGCAGCACTGTATTTGAGAGATAAGAGGGACTCCAGGATTTCACCACTAGCAGCGCTGTATTGGAGAGATAAGAGGGACTGCAGGATTTCACCACTAGCAGCACTGTATTTTAGAGATAAGAGGGACTCCAGGATTTCACCACTAGCAGCACTGTATTTTAGAGATAAGAGGGACTCCAGGATTTCACCACTACCAGCACTGTATTTGAGATTTTAGAGGGACTTTTTTATATTCCACAAAATTGAATGATAATGCGATCGTTTGCATTCATTTTGTATTACGCAGCTAAGCTACTTATTTTGGATGTCAAATTATTGGTCAAATGACTCCTTCCGCTCTGGGCAGAGACAAATTCCGCAACCAGCTAGGCTGCTGGGAATGTTACGGAATCTTTCGAAAGAGTCACCGCGGCCCTGGAACTAGAAGGGCATGTGGAGGAACACGGATGGGTTTTGGTCAGTAAAAGTCTGACACTCCCTCCTGCTCCACCCAGGGGAAGAATTAATTAAATTAATTTGATGATTTCCCATACAAAAACTCTGCTGGGATTCAAACCCAAGGCCCTCAAGACAAACATACAATCTTACACGTGAACACTCCTAGCCAAACCATGGTCGGGTAAAAATAGCAACCGAATCTAGATTACCCACGCACTTTCTCAACAAAATCTCCATATGGAGATAATATCAAAGATGTACGCATAAATAATTTGACATAAAACAACAAAATACGTGTGAATAAGCGCCGGGTGAACGACCCCGATACTACAGATGTTGTTTTTATGTAAATATTATTTAGAAAACACGCATGTAACGGTGTTTTGCTTCGTTTCTATATATACAGGGTGTTTTTAAAAGAGTAAGGAATGATCGGGCAAATAGGACTTCCTTTGTCTTTATTGTGTGAAAGGAAAACCCGTTTTCTTTTGTTTTGTTTCGAGTTTTAAAAAGGAATTTCGCTTTGAAGTTTATGTGTATCCGATGGCGTCAATTTCCAGAAATAAAATTAGACAAAATTGATTTATTAATATTAGTTGTGGTAACAATAGTAAATTTGGTAAGTTACTTACGTAGAACAAAAATAGATACCTACTTGGAATAAAGAGTTTCGTTTTGACGTTAATGAGGTCAATCGATGCCAGCTTCATTAACGAGAAATAAAATAACCCAAAATGTTTTTAAGATTAATTTATTAATAAACAATTCGTTGTGGTAATAATAGAAAGTTAAGACACATTAAGTAGAACAAAAATAAGTACCTACCTAATATGGTTTTACTTTTAACAGCAGTTTTACTGGCAAAATGGACTAAATATTTAATGCACTTGGGTATGTTTAAAATTAAAGTTAAATAAGCTATAATAAGACTAGAAATAAAGTTATCGGTTTACTTGTATGACTTCTAAGAGTAACTAAGTACATATTTAGAAAATTGAGCAATATTAGGGATCCGTACCTAAAAAGGAAAAATCGGAACCCTTATAGGATCACTTTGTTGTCCGTCCGATTGTCTGTCAAGACCGTTTATCTCAAGAACGCGGAGAGGTATCGAGTTGAAGTTAAAACCATGTACTCAAGTCTATGGCTTCTTTCGGCTGTGCAAAAATCAAACTTCTAAGTTAACGTAAAAAAAAGATACGATCGTTTATGCCGCAAAAAACGTATATTTCGACACTCTCAAGGGAAAAAAAATGTATAGGATATTTTCCGTTGACCTAGAACTATGAAATTTGGCAAGTAATACCGTCTTATACTACAGCTATAGAGAAAAATCTGAAAACTATATATTTGTAATTAAATCATTAAAAAAATATAGTTTTTATTTCAAGTAATTTTATCCTACAAATTTGTACGGAAACCTCGGTGAACGAGTCCGATTCGCACTTGACCGGTTTTATTTTTCTACTAGACTACATCTTATTAAGAATCTTGTGTTTTCACCCATTTATTATCCCTTAAGACAAAAATAACGTAAATTGAACTGATGACAAGCTCATAAAATCTTCTCCCTCTCAAGCTCTTTGAACCTGAGCAAAACATCGAAAAAGTAACATTTTCGTATGCGAAGAAAGTATAACGGCTGGTAAGTGATAATTATGCTAATTGTTTTATTATATAATTGTATTATCGGTTGTATTTTGGAGAGTGTGCGAAGGAATTGCATGATTTAATTCCGCCAAGCCCGTTACACCATCGGACCACAAGACGAACGGCTATGCGCCACCGGTACATGGTGGACATCCCACCGACACGCACTCAACGTTTTGGGAACACATTCATAGTGCGTACAGCTAAGGAGTGCAATTCCCTGCCGGAGTCTGTGTTTTCTGATAGCAACAACCTGGGAGTCTTTAAGACAAGAGTGAATAAGTTGCTTCTAGGCAAACGTGCTCCCTCTTCGACCGCATCATCGCTTACCATCAGGTGAGATAGTGGTCAAACGTATGCCAATATAGTAAAAAAAAAATTGTTAAGAAAAATACATCTAGTATGGGTATAACCACTATAGAATATTATAAGTCTTTAAAAATAAAAGTCTCCTTCCTATCCCTAACATTATATGTCTGCCAATTCTTTATTTCTCCAAGTTACGGGAGAAAATTGTAAAAAATAAATTTATTACAAAAAAAAATATACACAACTGAATTCTAAAAAAAAAAACACTATAAACTCTACAAAGCACAAACTTAGTTTAATTTGGAAGACGCTGTTTTTTTGTTTCCTCTTTTTATGAACCTCCTTCTTTTTCGAAGTCTGTTAAAAATACAACCCAATGTTCCTTACTCCCTCTTCTCCAAAGTCCCAACATACTTCTCTGGCCTAAACCTCTTAAAATTCCACCCAAAACTTCTCTGCGTGCCCGCCGTCCTATTCAACGACGGAGAAGAAGGAAGAGAGTCTTCTGGCCTCGACAGAGTAGAAGAGTCTTCAGGGATCGAGAGGTCCGTGGGAGAGACAGACATGTTCGGAGTGAAGAGAAGGTTGGTGGACGCCTTCAAGTCTTCTTCGAAGTCCTTGAGGTAGCTTGCGCTGCAGAGGGGAGTCTCTACTTGTTCCACAGTGTTTAGATTCTCCGTGTCAATCTTGTAGGCCTCTTCTCTTTTGCTGTAGCTGTGGGAGATGAAAAGAGTTTTAAAGTAAAGTTTTGAGAGCGACTAGTCTTAAGTACACTTAGACTAGTAAGACCATGGAGTTTTGTGTCCAAAGATGAGCAATCATTTATGGACACTAAACTCCACGTTGCGTTTCACAATGCCAAAGGATATGGTAGGCATCAGATAAACGTGCAATAAAGTACATTGACCTTTCCCTAATATCCCTTTTGTAGATACTCGAAAAATTAATTATGAACCGTTTGTGATTACTAGAGAACGTAAAGGATCACGATAGAAGTCGATTCAGGACAGCTTTATGTCATTATTTCTGTTTTTGATATTGAGAAAGTCAATAAATGTATGTGGGTCAGTGACCGTTATTGCACGGGTATCTGAAGTGAAAAGTGAAAAATCCCGACCCTCTGACGCCCTCAGTCAAAATAATGAATACGCCTCGAGATGGAGAATTTGGATACATATGCATTCAGAAAATCTCGACCGGTAAGTGAAGCCTCTACCTCCACAAAACCGTTGTATCATTTTCTTTTTTCCAAAACATAATTACTTTAAGAATTATGACAATCCAAAAACCCGAAAAAACAGCCCGTTTTACAGCCATGTTCAGAAGACTATCAGACAAATTTGTTAAGTTTTTAAAGAAAATAATAGAAGCATAGATATTGTCTTCCTCTAAATTTTGATATATCATTTTTATAGATCAGTCCAGTTTTGAAGATGAAAACAGCGGAATCCAAAACGTCTTTTGGTCAAGGTTTTTATAGGTAAAATCAGCCTCTGCTGCAGTTGTCTCCTCTTAATGCTGGCTGAAGATCACTTGAAGATCTTTGACAGTCGTAACGAGTGCCTTGTTAAAAGTTCTTCCTGGAAACCAGTTTTATCAAAGCGGGTCGTTTAACCCATTTTCAAGGAGGTCGGTCCACGTCAGACCTACACTTTTTTTTTGTTGCCGGGGTGGAAAATCCTCATGGATGTCCTTCGCCTCGGGCAGGCGAAGGGGTCTGTCAGACTGTTACTGACTAAAAACCAGCCCGGTGACGCCTACGCGGGCCACCTCATGCCCGCGAGAGGAGTGAGGTGTCCTCCTCCCGCACGTCCAATAGGGGCGCGTCTGGAACAATACGCGCCGCCGCCTCAGGTCCTGCTGGATGGGGGGCGGCGGACGACCCAGAGTCCACCGTCCCTCCGGACCTTTCTATGGGGGTTGGAAGAGGGCGTTGTCCGCCCTCCGCCGACGCTCGCTTCGCCTGCTGCGGTACGTGAGAGTGGCCACGGCCTCCCTCTCCCTCTCCGCAGCCTCCTTCTGCGAAATTACGACTTCACAGAAGGAGATCACCGCATTCTACGACTCGGCGTTCCCGACCATCGAACGAGCGACGGCCGACAGCGACAGGTCGCGTAAATCAGCCTCTGCTGCAGTTGTCGCTTTCGCACTTTACTTGATAGAGCACAGTGCGACGGCATTGGCAATAGTTTCTTCAAATACATATTTTTCAAATTCTACGTAACTAGAGTCTCCTCTTAATGCTGGCTGAAGATCACTTGAAGATCTTTGACAGTCTTAACGAGTGCCTTGTTAAAAGTTCTGCCTGAAAACCAGTTTTATTAAGGCGGGTCGTTTAACCCATTTTCAAGTTGAGGAGGTCGGTCCATGTCAGACCTACACTGCCTCAACTCCTGGGCCACCACTGCTTTGCTAGGCTAGGCTATGTCTTCATCATCATCATTTCAGCCGAAAGACGTCCACTACTGGACATAGGACTCCCCTATGATGGGGGGCGGGTTGCCATAATCACCACGCTTGGCAGGCGGGTTGGTGATCGCAGTGTATGGTATTGAGTTTTGCAGAGAACGCTGCTGCCCATTCTCTGGTGAGTCCCTTAGTCGCCTCTTACGACTCTCTCTCTCTTATGCTTTTATGGCACCCTACGGCACCGGCCGACCCCATACGGTAAGCACGTAGACATACTTGTGTATTGTAAATATGTACTTTAAATGCAGAAATGCACTGCGGAAACCTACCTCATCAATGTAAAATGATGAAACATGCAAATTATACCAATCAGTATGTTTCCTCATATTTGTTGAATGAGAAATTGCTTTCAAGGGGAAAAAAATAAAGCTTGCATTTCGTTACATTAATACTCATTAGTAGGTAGGTCATTTATCATCATAAATACGTCATTCTTGTAATAGGTACAATAATAGGTAATTATGTAGGAAAAATGTTTGGATATGTTTGCAGGTAGTCCGAAGTTGGAGTTATTCCGGTTGGATACCCCGTACGTGATCCCCTGGGTGATCAATCTATACTAATATAAAAGCTGAAGAGTTTGTTTGTTTGCTTGAACGCGCTAATCTCAGGAACTACTGGTCCGATTTGAAAAATTCTTTCAGTGTTGGATAGCCCATTTATCGAGGAAGGCTATAGGATATATATCATCACGCTAAGACCAATAGGAGCGGAGCAGTAATGAAAATTATGACGCAAGCGAAGTTGCGCGGGTCAGCTAGTTTAATAATATTACTAGCTGTTCCCCGGGGCTGCGCCCGCGTGAGTGACGAAAAAAAATATCCTATTTTTTTCCAGACTATAATTTACCTCTGTGTGTAAAATTTCATGAAGATCCTTTCAGGCGTTCTGACGTAAAAGAGTAACAAATATCCAGCCATCTATCTTCACGAACTTTTGTGTGCAGGATAGCCGCATACATAGTCTTAGGTTTAGAGTTAATAGTTAGGCACGTGTTTTAAATTATTAATTTATTTATAGCTGTTATTGTTTTATGTTTATGTATTTTATTTATGGGCCATAGATGCCTGAAATAAAGGATTAAATTAAATTAAATTAAATTAAATTAAGTAATACCGTTAGTTAGCAGCATATTTTTAGAAAGTAGACAGATGCAAGGGATAGTTCGAAGCTTTAAAAATGTTTGGGTAACATTGTTATTTATTAAGTTATTATTACCGAACCCTATAGTTAAAGATCCCTTGTTTTGTGAAAGTTTTATGTCTGCCCATTAACAGAATGGTGCATTTCTCTAATATTTATTAACGTCCGGCAATAGTTAAAATCCCTTGTTTGCTTTGTTTTGTGAAAGTTTCTCTGTACCTATTAACAAATGATGTATTTGTCTGTTTGTAACCCGCGCCGAAAATAGTTTCTAATTTTATTAATAAACAACCGTAGCGAGTACCGTTCTACCCCCACTAGCCGGGGTGAAACTGACGCCAAATCTATACTAATATATTAAGCTGAAGAGTTTGTTTGTTTGTTTGCTTGAACGCGCTAATCTCAGGAACTACTGGTCCGATTTGAAAAATTCTTTCAGTGTTATATAGCCTATTTATCGAGGAAGGCTATAGGCTATCACTATCGCTAAGACCAATAGGAGCGGAGCCTAATCAAAATTGTGACGCAGACGAAGTTGCGCGGGTCAGCTAGTACCCTTATAAAAGAGACTCGCGGGCCAAAACAAAGCAGTTCCTCGTCACAGGCAGTTCCTTCAGTGCCTTCATAGAGTCCTTTCTATCTGTTACGAGACAGAGGGCTTGGCTCAGCTGGGACCGTACTCGCTACCATCTACAGTTGGAAAAGTATTTTCATTTAAGTACTTCCAACGTGGTAGCGCCTTCTTCACAGTGACAGTGTCTTGTCGCCTTTCAACTCTCCAATCCAGCAACTTGTACGACCCGTCGTGCAAATTTTGCATTTATATTATTAGTAGGGTTGTAGGATTCCGGTCTGATCCACCGTGCGTCCGGTGGGATACCTCAGTTGTCTATTAACAGATTTTTGGGACAGTGAACAATAAATATACGTACTGTAAGTACGTTTATTGAAATACACATTTTCGTTATGGAATTAATAAAAATAAATATTGTTAACATGAACACCTGTTTCTCGCTTGACAAAAAGAGTCGGGGATCAGAACGTAATGACAAAATTTATAGTGAATCAGACAGAAATTAAAACATAATATTCTACTCCGTATCACCTTACTATTTAGAATTAATGACTACACGATTTGACAGTTACTGTTAAATCGTGTTGTCATTCATTCTTAGTTCAGGGGGGCTACTCTCTAAGCCCGAAGTCCGTAGTTTCGGGCTTAGTTGCGGGCGTATTCTACTCCGTTTACCTAACCACTAAGAATTAATGACAACACGATTTGACAGTTACTGTGAAACCGTGTTGGCTTTCATTCTTAGTACGAGTTCGGGACTAATCGTAAGTCCGTAGGTGATACGGAGTAGAATTCTAATGCAACTAAGCCCGAAACTACGGACTTCAGGCTTAGAGAGTAGCCCCCCAGGTTCGGGACTAATCGTAAGTCCGTAGGTGACTTACTTTACAAATTCACGGACATAAAAACGTCAATCGGATCAAGACCGCGGGGCGAATTTTAATGGAATTTACACAATCTCAACGACAATTTAACTATCTACATTTTGATATACGGCTATTTTTTTATAAGTCTTAGAATAATAAGGTAAGTACAAAATCTATTGAATTTTGGGTCGCGCGGGTGTTAAACGAGTACCTACACGTTTTATTCCCTCAAGGTCGCTGGTGTATGTGGTCGCCTTAACATGCTTTCCGTGGCGTGGAGGGTCTGTATCTGCATGGCCATCCAATATAACGAGAGTCCGAGATAGCAATTAATGTATGGTCATTGACGTTAAGCCGTTCGTCCCGGCTGTCCTTTGTAGATCTTTGGCAGTCGTTACGGATAGTCGGAAGCCAGTTAATCTGACTCCAGTCTTGCCATGCAGTACCGTGTTACTCAGTTAATGGGTTGTGGAGGTCTGGTAGGCAACCGCTCCATATCAAATACTGGTATTCAGCTAAATCCAGCTTGACTGGAAGCGGACCCCAATATAGTTGGGAAAAGGCTAGGTAGATGATGATGGTCATTGACACAGAACAGATATATCTGTTCTGTGGTCATTGGTCACCATTCACCTACTTAGGTAGATGGAGCGTAAAGTGAACTGATATTCCATCTTGTTTGTATAGATTGACAGCTCACTTCACTCACTCAGTGGCGGGGCAAGATTAAAATTTGATGTGGGCAAGATTGGTACTTTGCGAGGCCCTCTAGGTCCTACCTAAGAATGGATTGATTTTTTGAGCTTTTCAGAGGATGGAAACTACAATTAAGAGTGAACACGAATAATTTTGATTTTCTTTTGACTTTTTGTGCATAAATAGTAAATAATGGCGAATATGCGAAAATGTAAGAAATAAATAAATTAAAAGAAACTTTGATGTAAGAGCGAGCATAGCAAGCTATTAAATCATAGTGCCTATCCCGCCGCGGCTAATATTTTGACAATACTATGGGTTGAAAGTAACTAACAATAAAAATAATTCAAATAGCAAAAGCAAGCAAAGCGAGCTCAAAAAAAAAAAAATGCAAATGGACTCGAATGAGTCGGATTTTTTTTATGGCCTGAGCTCCGATTTTTTTGAGTTGAAAAAAGCCAAAGGTCCTTCGGACCGCGAGGCCGTAGGCGGTGGCCCATTTCGCCCACGCCTTGCGCCGCCTCTAGAAACGCCTGCCGTGATTGCTGATCAACCTAGGCAAGCGGTTTGTTATCATTTAGCCACGAACATGAATTTTAATTACAGGACCGTGATTTTAGAAAAAATATCCGTTTTTGGTAAATCTAATTCAAATATCATCGAAATCATTCGCGAATTATGCATCAAACCATTCTGTCTGTACCAGCTGACCAAATGACACCTTACGTAACTTACAAAGTTGCTGCAGTTCGCAAAAAATGACAATATCAATAACGTTACTCATATACGAATGAATGATTAATTGCAAAACTGCAAAAAAGTTACGTTACATTGAAATAAATTAGTCATTTAACGCTACACGTGATGTTACAAAAAGTGTCACTCGTAATAGGACTGACATGTTTTATACTGTAGCTAGATGTTGCCCGCGACTTCGAACGGGCACGTGCTGTTTTTCCCATTCCCGTAGGAACTTCGGGAAATTTTCTATTAACGCTCCCCATAACGGATGAATCCAAATATATATAACTAGCTGACTCGCGCAGCTTCGTCTGCATTACAATGTTCATTACTGCTCCGCTCCTATTGGTCTTAGCGTGATGATATATAGCCTATAGCCTTCCTCAGTAAATGGGCTATCTAACACTGAAAGAGTTTTTCAAATCGGACCAGTAGTACCTGAGTTTAGCGCGTTCAAGCAAACAAACAAACTCTTCAGCTTTATATATTAGTA
The DNA here is from genome assembly GCA_947578705.1 of Lacanobia wlatinum. NCBI lineage: Eukaryota > Metazoa > Arthropoda > Insecta > Lepidoptera > Noctuidae > Lacanobia > Lacanobia wlatinum. The sequence continues at coordinate 21,361,496 of OX388046.1, forward strand.
TAGATATAGATAGATTCTTCCGTTACTGGCTGATTGAGTGATTGAGGGACTGAGTAAGTGACAAAGCTGAAATTTGGCATGGTAGTTCTTTGGGGAGCTTAAGGGAGCACTATGCAAGAATTTCCTGAAATTCTTACGGAAAAGGGAAAAAAACGGGATTTGCGTGTTCGAAGTCGCGGGTGAGTGACAATATTGTATCTAATGTAGGTACGAGTAAGTACATACGTACTAGGTAAGTCAGGCTTATGTCCGTAACTCCTCGAAAAAGCGATTAACTTGCGTTCGGGAGGGACAACTAGGTCATTCAATCCACCCCAGCTCCTCAACGAAAGCCAGCCACTCTCTGGTGTAACTGAGTTACCTGTAGAGTAGGGTACCTGGGTTTCCGAAGTGCTTTGCCCTGTATTTGGCCACTCGGTATTCTTTGAGCGATAATAACTGTCGAAATGTCAAAATGGAAGTGACACTTTGGAGGCGTATGGCAGTACCATGAGGAGAATTTAGGCCGTTGATTAAAGACGTCGTTTAATGAAAACGGCTGAATAAGCTTTTTGGATACGACAGCCTACATCAAATGAATAGAAGTGGATACTTACTGCACAACATTCTTGAACCGGTACCCCCAGATGATCTCCTTGGATAGGTAGGAGGTGCGGCTCTGCGTGGTGGTGCCCATGTTCTTAGACGCACCCGTCAGACAGACCACGATCTCAAATCTGAGGATATTGAAACAATTACTCGTGTTGCTTTAAGGATTTCAAGCTATTAAAGTTAGTTATTTTTCCAGTGATAGAATGGTAGCTATGTATCACATAACTGAACCGACTCATCATCATATCAGCCGAAAGACGTCCACTGCTGGACATAGGCCTCCCCTTAAGGGGGAGGTATGCCATAATCGCCACGCGTGGCAGGCGGGTTGGCGATCGCAGTATGAAATTGAAGAAGATAAGTCTTATTCAATTCCAGTTTTCATGTGTCATTTTTTTTATTCATTAAAGGGTAACGTCATGAAAAAGCATGGGACACCGTGTTCATCATCAGGTAACTCATGGTCATTTACTCTGATTGCACGTTTACTATAGGTCCAAATTTGGTATTGTTCGTCGGATCATTGAGCTCCTCAAAGTTCTGGATTGAGCTGCAGAATAACTGACAAATGCTTTCATTGTCTGGACAAGTCCACTCAAACCTGTGTGGTGGCTTACTCAAAAGGATATTAACCTACATGATTTTCATATGTTAATGACGATTGCACCTCTGAGTTTGTTTCGGTGTTTCTTCTCAAGGTAGTCAGCTAGGAAACACTGACCTCATCTAGATAAATATGTCCAAAATATATTGACGTGTAAAAGAGTTACTTGTAACCTATTTGCAAAATTAATATCATTTATCATTGACAAAAGGGGGACGACATGAAATGTATACCTGTAATCCATCATATCCTGCGCGGAGAAGTCATACAGCGGGCTCTCGGAGTTGATGACATGTACCACGGTGATGGGCCACAGAAGGAACGCGCGGGATTCCTTCAGCTCCAGCTGGTGCATGTAGTTGTGGACCAGCTCGCCTTCTAATGTTCTGAAACATTGAGAAACGAGCATTTTGTATTTGCGTATAGTGATCATCATCATTCCGTCTCCCCTAAGCGCCGCCATATCGATCGGTCCTGTGCGAATCGCATCCAGAAGATTCTCGCGACCGTCACTAGGTCTTCGATCAGAAGTGTCTGAATCCAGGGGTCTCAATCTTTTTTTAGTGTGTTCCAAGATAATACTTGTGGTAGCTCCATTTGTGAAAACTAGTAGTAGGTACGTACAATCAATAACAGGGTTGAATTTGCTTTTCTAATTAAGACTCACTGAAAAATATTTAAAAATTATGTGCTTGAAGTCGATAAGTGTTCCACCAATATCAATTTATTGCAAACTAGGCTTCAAATCAGATCTTCAACAGATTTTGCACGCAAAAAGGTCAGGACGCTCCTAAGCTGATTGTGAATCCTTTAGTTAGTTCAAACTGATACTTTCAACGTACTATTAAAGTGAATATCTAAAGCACGTTCAACTTAAAGGCAATTAAAAGTTGGAAATCAAAGGACCAAGTATAAGGCCTTGAGATACTCCAAAAAGCATTATTTTAAGTGCTTCATATTTTAAAAGGAATTTTAATACAATAAAAAGATCCCACTTACCTAATAGGCTTAAGCATATAAGCAGTGATGGTGCTTCCAATGAGGTGCACATTCATCAAATCCCATACCCTGAACTGAAGACAAAGTTCACCATCACGGCGACAGACCTGAAAATTTTGAAACATAGTTTTCAAGGCAGAATAATCCTTATATAACAATTTGATTTTGCTTATTTTAAAGATTAATCATAACAAGTAGTGTCCATGGAGTTTCCAGTACATTCTTCTCCATTGAGATCTACGCTATCGAATGTGCAACTAGCTTAATCTTTTTGACTAACCACTCAAACTTGACTTCTCGAAAGTGTTTGTAAGGAGACTGTGAAACCCAATTGCTGGGTTCCGGGTCAGTCACTTGCCCAATCCGGGAAAAGATCCTAGAAACATACCTAACGGGTGACTACAGTACCAACGTGGCATTCGGTTTCTTTTTCCTCAGTACTACATCATCACTTTTTTTAAGGATCCTGATCCTATCAACAAATGACTCCTCTCGCTCTGGGCGGAACGAAAGGGAGTCTCAGATTCTTACTGACTCAAACCCATCCGTGTCCCTCCTAATGTCCTTTGCGTTCCAGGGCCGCGGTGCCGAACAAACTCCGCAACCCTGGCAATTCACCAAAGACTTACCGCAGCTTTCCTACTGAACCCAACAGAATTGACATGTCGATTTGGTCTGATGAGCTTCGTGAACAGCAAACTAGAGAGGCCACCCGATAAAGCCGTACCAGCTACAATCTGGAAATAATAATTCATTTGTGCAGAAACTGTTGACAGGGAGAACTAGAAGAAAAAAAAAACGTTTTGTCTCGACCCAAAGTCACATGGGAAAAGAAAAGGAAGATTAACACGGTGATATAGAAGTCTGTGTTCGTCATATTACTGTACAACAAATAACGTTATCCTTCCTTATTGTATTAATTCCCATTTTACAATATAATTGATAGCTTACCTCTAATACCATGATAATGATAGCTTCGGGACATTCTTCGTTTGGAAATCTGGTGCCGTATCCAATAGTCATCTGTGACAGGAATGATAAAAATCATGTTATTCATTTCTAAAAGATGGAAGCTCTTGACAGTCATTCCAAGAGTCAGTATTTGTAAAATCTGACACCATCAAAGTGCGCCACATCTTTAAAGAAATACCAGGATCGAGTAGTTAGTGGTCTCCCAACTCAATCCTGATAATTCAAGGCTAGTGCTAATTAGGTTCAATGCTATTCTGTGAGATTGTATGGTCAATAATCACACGTGTTTCATGCAAATAAATTTGTAAATGGACATTATTCTCTGTCCATCTCGAATATCCCAGAAAAAAGACAGCACCAACCTGAGTTTCCACGGACATCATGAGCAGTCCAGCGAAGGACGTGGTCCCAGTGACGCAGTGCTCCTTCCCGTCGCCTATGTCATCCGCGTAAGAGGAAGAGACAGCGTACCAGATAGCGGCGAACACGAACCAGAAGATGAAGTGGGCAGCCACCATCATTAATAGAATGAAGCGCCATTTGCTGTTGATCTAAGAAGAAATTAATAAAACGGTAGGCTGGAATTAAGGATGCAATTTCGTGCATGTAATACATATAAAGAAGAAGATATGAGGCTGGCTCCGTAGAGGATTTTTTTGGGATGCAGTAGTGAAAAAAAAGGATCTAGATTTGTGTAACTATCACTGGCTAGAAAGGCTCGACAGCAAAGACCAATAAAGGATTGTTTGCATTTCTTAAAAGGCAATTTAGAGGTGCTGCTGTTTAATGTAACAGCTAAGGAGCGGAATTCCCTTCCAGAGTACGTGTTTCTTACAACCTGGTAGTCTTTTAGTCAAGAGTGAATAGGTTGCTTCTAGATAAGCGTGCTCCATCTTCGACCGCATCATCGCTTAACATCAGGTGAGATTGTGGTCAAACGTGTGCCTAACCATAGTAAAAAAAAAAGTTGAAGGACTCCAGTATGTTAGAAGAAGCCCCAATGATTTGAATTGTTTTACTTACCACTGTAGTAACAATATCCCTCATGTACTTGATAGACTTGGCTGATATGTTGCTTCTGACTGGGACATTCTCTTCTCCATTCTTGAGCACCACTCGTCGGGAACGATTCGGTCTTCCGTGCCTTTGTCTGAAAGAAGTTTATTCGGTGAAATGTACTTGAAATCAAATAAAATTGCTGAATATGGTATGGTCGAGAGATTGGACTGGGCAACAGTGATCTTGGCCTCTGAATTTCCTGATTCCACTATGGACCTGCCAAAAACCCTATTAAATATTTTTACAGTAATTAATACACTTGCAGCAAGCAGGGTACTAGGCTGTGCTGAACATACATATATATAAAACTCATTGTGTACCAGAAAAAAAGCAATGACTGATAAGGGGTCATTGTACATATCATAAACCACTTTTACTATGAGCCCAACCCTGAAATAGAGAAAAAAAATCGATTGCTCCTTAAATTCCTGTACGTTTATCTCGAGAAAATGTACTGAACAGTATGTGAATAGTTGATATTTTTTTCGCGTTGTCATGGTTTATTCTATAGTAAAAGTTGCTCATAATGATGAGTATAGTCATAGTTCAACCAGGTTTCAGACTGGCTAAAGTTGCCTCATCTTTTATGGGGTACTGTTTAAAATGTTATAATAAGATACCTCCCCATATATTAGAACTTAATGAGACAAAATTTAAATCTTGTATTAAACGCACACTATGCAGGCAAGCATATTATAAGTTGGGGGATTATATTGAAGATAAAAATGCTTGGCTGAATGCTGGTCCGGCTCCACAGCCACTAGGGCGCACAAAATAATCTGTTAGCATTTGGAAACATTGTTGGACCGGCTGAAGATTGTAAAAAAAAAAAAAAACAATATTTGCATTGTATAGACTCAATTTTATTTAGCAATGTATAATTTCATCCATTTTAACGGCACATGTGTGAGTACTGTGTACTTTAAACTTAAGCTATAGCTATCAGTTTTAGGTTTGTTTTTGACTTGAATGTACCCTGGCGGTTGGGAGTGTCATGCTCACACAAAAGTCTGGCTGATGGTGGCGTATGCGTTGGATCATTTGGCTCCCTTCAAAATGGTTGAGCCGAATGGTGCTAGCGCATGCGTCATGTTCGTGAACGGGCGCTGTCAGTTGGGACTGGTCATTTCTCAGTTGCCATGGTTTATTTTAAATATTTCTTTGAATTGTTCCTTTTTTTCCCGGACGCTTTTATCCTGCTCGTCTTTTACATCGTTCTCACATGTTTGTATAATTTCAACTTGATGTAAACAAAAATTTGTAACAATTTATTATTTTTTAAAAGAATGTCCGTGGAGTTTCTTGCACGTTCTTCTCCATAGAGATCTACGCTTTGGAACGTGCAAATAGCTTCATCTTGTTGGACTGACCGACCTTGACAATTCAAAAGTGCCTGTAAATGGTTTATTTGAAATATACGATTTGATTTGATTGATTTGATTTGATTTGAGTAAAATGACACTTTTTGGGGTATTGCGTTTATTCTGTTACACGTCGTATATGTGTATATTTAAGTAATGCTATTCGTGGGGGCTGTTTCAACAATCCATCAGCTAGTCGGGGTAATTACGCACAGGAGCTCCTCCTTTTGATCTAGTTCTATCTAACCGGCTGTTATACTAAGAACTAGGTTGCCCATATTCAAAATTGCACGATTATCAACCGATATGACAACGTAAACAAATGATTCAATCATTAGCAATTTTTTTCCAATACTTTTCGTTAATCTTGGAAATACGAGTACTATCTTATCTAAATTCGTGGTTCACCTTAACATCGATATGAATCAGGACTAAATTATTGCATGACCGGTATTTTGTATAATATTGTCCAATTGAAGGAAATTGACTAAGATTGTTTTAGTTTATTTTATGATTTGGTAGAAGTTCCACCGTTTCTCTGAAAGCATGATAAGACAGGTCCCGGCAGTGTTATTTGAACATCTTTGGTTGTCTTTACGGAAAGTTAGAAGCCAGAAAATCTGACACAACAGTCTTGCCCCGTTACTGGCAGGTCAGATAAGTAGTCGAATCATGTACAACTGGTAGGTACGCAGCTGTACCCGGTTAGACTGGAAGCTGACCCCAACATATTTGAGAAGGCAGATTGATTTTGAGAGGAATTATCTAGAGTAAATGTGGTGATGAATAATTGTATAATTTCATCCATTTTAACGGCACATGTGTGAGTACTGTGTACCTTAAACTTAAGCTATAGCTATCAATTTTAGGTTTGTTTTTGACTTGAATGTACCCTGGCGGTTGGGAGTGTCACACAAAAGTCTGGCTGATGGTGGCGTATGCGTTGGATCATTTGGCTCCCTTCAAAATGGTTGAGCCGAATGGTGCTAGCGCATGCGTCATGTTCGTGAACGGGCGCTATCAATTGGGACTGGTCATTTCTCAGCTGCCATGGTTTATTTTAAATATTTCCTTGAATTGTTCCTTTTTTTCCGGACGCTTTTATCCTGCTCGTCTTTGACATCGTTATCACATGTATTATTATTATTATTATTATTATATACTTTATTGTACACCTCATAACAAGCACAGGAAAATCGCTAATAAAAACTAGTGTACAATGGGCGGTCTTATCGCACAGGGCAATCTCTTACAGACAACCTTTGGATGGACTGAACTAAAGAAGTTAGATTTAGGGCGGTCAGTGTACAAACATCATAAATAATATTAATAGAGAGATATACATAATATAAAACCAAATACATACAATACTAAATAATATACTAATAAATATCAAATATATAACAGGGAAAGGAGACAGAAATTTATAGTGAGAGGTAATGTTCCTTCACCAATTTTTTAAACGTTGGTAGCGTTTGAGCGCGCCTCACATCTATGGGTAATGCATTCCACAAACGAGCTGCTTGAATAGTGAATGATTTGTCAAAGAAAGATGTGGAATGCATTCGAATACTTAATTTAAGATTATCCGATGATCTCAAGGACCTTGAATGTGTGTCACAGAGAAACTGAAAGCGTTCTTTAAGATAAAAAGGAGTAGAAGGATTAAAGAGCACATTATAAAGTAGGGAAAGTATGTGGGCATTCCGGCGAAGGCGAATAGGAAGCCATTTGAGCTTAGTACGAAAATCAGAAACATGGTCATACTTGCGCAAGCCAAATATGAACCTGATGCAGAGATTTTGAAGTCGCTCAAGCTTGTCCAATTGGTCTTGGGTGAGATCAAGATAGCTGGCGTCAGCATAGTCCAAGATTGGGAGAAGAAGAGATTGTGCTATGGCAATTTTAGTGGTGACGGGAAGAAAGTTACGAAGGCGTCTCAGGGAGCTGGAGGATGTATGTATAATTTTAACTTGATGTAAACAAAACTTTGTAACAATTTATTATTTTTAAAAGAGTGTCCGTGGAGTTTCTTGCACGTTCTTTTCCATAGAGATCTTCGCTTTGGAACGTGCAAGTAGCTTCATATTTTTGGACCGACCGACCTTGACAATTCAAAAGTGCCTGTAAATGGTTTATTTGAAATAAATATTTTTGAGTTTGAGTTTGTGTATTCAACGTTACAGGCTGGATTGTTACCATGATTTAAATTAGCACTGATCTCCACAAAAGAATCAGTTGAGCAAACCTCTGCGGCCAAAACCTACAAAGGATTGCAAAGGTCTAGTTAGTGATCCCATAACTAACTTAGGTATCAAAAAAAGGCTTTTAAAAGCCCGATAAATAGAGTAAACACAATCCAGACGGTAAAGACGTGTTGAAACACACCTTACTCGCATTGCTAAACTGCATGAGGTAGTGCGAATAAGGTGTGTTTGAATAACGTAATATTAATTGCAGACGTATCAACAGCGTTGATAGCATTGGTCTAGGATCTGAGTGATATAATGCAACAAGTGCATGGGTTTGTTGTGGACAGTTTATTCTTCAAACTATGATTACCAAACTTACGTCTCATGCTAATAATTTACTTGAATCTGTACTGCTCAAAATTGTGAGATGAATAATTTTACGCTTGCTTTTAAACTATTATGGGCTTACTCTTTTCATCGTAGACCTCACCCGTCGCCTTTCATGAATCAAGCGAAATCAAAGTGAAGGGCCAGCTCATCAAAATTAAAGTAACTAACTTACCTATGAGTAATTCTCTTCTTCCTCCTACTATAAGGAGTAGAATACGCATGCGCTGAAGGCCCAAACGTGGTATCTCTTCCATCAAACATACTATCAGGAGTTTCAATACTCTCAGCAGTCTCAATGGTATCATAAATATAATTTGTATTAGTATCAATACTTGAACTAGCTATCGGTAGAGTTGAACGCTCCGACAACGGCTTCGTCACATCTGAATCTTTAGGACTGGTGCTTATGTCTCCAACATCTATAGTCATTACCAGACCTCGATCTGCATGCTCATCTTCACTTGAGTATATGGAAGAATCCTGTGAAGCTTCATCTATGGGAATTCTTAGATTATTTTTTGTATCTTCGTTAGAGACTCCTGATGGGAAAGATATTTCTTTTCCTTCAACATATGTTTGAGAAATTCTGTAGTGTTTCTTTAATTCTTCGTTAGCGTAAACATCTGTGTTAACGATACTGGGGATTTCTATAGAAGATCTGCCAGAGCCGTTTCCTATGGCTTCGGAGTAGCTGAGGGATCTTTCTAGAGCTCTGGTTCGACTGCCTCGTCTTGATTCACTCTCTATGGCTCGAGTTCTACTGCCTCTTCGAGAGTCACTTTCGTTGAAAATCATGTTGGTTACTTCTAGGTTCTGCATTTTGATTGCGATTTTAATTTATTATGGTTTTAAGTTACTTGAAGATGTTGGTGGCTTTTTTAGCAGTTCACGCATACACAGCATTGGTCACGTAAGCATATATTGAACAACTTTTTTGACTTGAAAAATTGCCAATGTAATACTTAACGTCGCAGTAACATTTTTCTGTACTTACAAAATCACTAAGGATTGTCCTGTCAGATAAAGAATAATAAGTAGGTAATATTTGCAGTTATCACGTATTATTTCTGCTCCAATTTTATTACCATTTTTCTTAGAAATCCATTGCTTTACCTCCTCCTCACATTTCCCAATATTAAAAAATATCACAGGGTTAACTGCACTGCACTTTTCATAAAGACGTTAAAATTAAAAGTTTTATTACGGCAATATATTGACTTGATTTTGAATGTTTTACACTTGTACAGTGTAAAGCTAAAGGTACAGTACTGGTTGGTACAATAGTTATCTTTGGAGATAAGGAGCACACCTTCGGCTGAGATAAGGAACAAATATATTTGTACTAGTTGTTTTGATCTAATTATGGCCTAGAAATCATTGTGGGGCGTTGACTGGAATGTATTAATTGAGATTTAAGTAATAAACTTGAGTAAATAAAGCAAATGATGTTGCTATTTGATTAGTTACTTCATAATATAAGTACTTTCATAGGAGTGAGATCAAGAAGCGACTAGAAATACGTTTTATTTACTCCTCGAAATGCTTAAAAACAGCGTGCAGATGAAGCAACTTTTCGTCGGCATTTACTGAGAAATTACATCTGAAAGAAATAGGTAGTAATCTACATGATATGATACGTAATTTGATTTAGCCAGAATTTATGTATCGGTATCACATAATAAGAAAAAAAATCACCAAATCATCTCCAAATCGTTGAGATGAAACCATTTTGCTCCTTCATTTATTAACAAAAGTCAAAAAAAAATAATATCGACTGGTTTGCAATACAAACGAAAATAACTTGGTTTTGTTACTTTTTAAAAAAAGTGTTATTTTTTTATAATAAATTAAAAATGCGGGTAGTGCCATTTATAATCTTCGTCGCCGCGATTCTCTTAGGGAACTCTTTAAAAAGATTAATATTATGACAGTCCCTTGTCAATTCATCTATGAAAATATTATGCATGTAAGGAAAAATCGACATCTCTTTAGCAAAATTAGTGATAGACATAATTTTAATACTAGAAATAGAAATAAACTAGATCAACCATTTTTTAGATTATCCAAAGTACGAACATCTTTCATGGGGTACTGTATTAAATGTTACAACAAAATTCCTTCTGAAATATTAGAATTAAATGAAGGAAAATTTAAAACGTGTGTAAAATACACACTTTGTGAACAAGCACATTACAAATTAGATGATTATATTCAAGATAAGAATGCTTGGAAACATGCTAGTCCTGCTCCATAGGACAATCTAGGGTGTAGTAGACATAGTGAAACTGGTTGATATGTTTGTGTTTATTGTATTAATATTTACTATGTAAACAGGTGTATTTACTGATTTTTGTATTTAATTTAACTCACACACTGATCATATAAATCAATAGTGGCAAAAATTTGTACGTATGTGAGTAATATGTTCCCTTACTAGCAAACTTATTAATTTTACCTCTGCTGGCATTTCTTTATTGTACCTATTAGTAGTATATAAGTGTTTTTTTGGTAGCATCGTCCTCACATATAATCAACTGATTAATGTATGCAAATATTGTAAAGCTTATTTTTTGAAAAGAGTAACTATGGAGTTTCTTGTCCGTTCTTCTCCATAAGAATCTACCTTTTGCGAACGGACGACTAGAGTCACTATAATATTTTATTTTATTTTAATTTGACGTTCAAAAGTGCCTTTATTGGTCTATTTGAAATAAATCATTTGACTTTGACTTTGAAGTGGAGTGGCGCGTAGAGGAGTAGTTAGCTCGGTTTGTATGCACAAGGTCATTGGCATGTGTACAAGCCTTAATATAGTTCGTGGTGCTTGGCAACTGGTCATGACCCTGTTGTATATATGTTCTTTGTTGTGGTGCCTTTTGGCCTGGCTCTGTTCTGTCTCCTGCTTGCTAAGCAGGAAAGTGGAAATGATTGTTTTCCTAGTTCTTCACTTTTTTTTCTGTTTAATTTCGTTGAGGTATCCAAGACAGTTGAATCGTTACTCCAGGACTCGTCGAACTTCATTGACTCGGCGTTTTTCTGTTGGTCACCACTGTTGGCACTGGCTTCCAGGAGTTGCTGATGTTGGAAATATGGTAGAGGACTTTTTCCATAGAAGAAAAAAACTGGTTTTTTATTATTTCGGGTTTGTACAAGCAGGTCATGGGTATTATGGCTTATATATTTATTAATAAAGCTTTACTCACATGTAAAACACTAGACATTAAGCATTTGATTTGCGTGCCTGATAGTGATAATGTGTTTGTGTTCATATACCTAAAAAAATATAAGAATTATTGTATTGCAGGCAGACCAATTCTCGTCTTACTATGTCTACTATGGTAGGCGCCAGATAAACTAGCAATATGTAACTTGATATATACAACCTTAACGGAATAAACGCAATACCTCTTAAGGGGTCATTGAACTCACTATTATGAACAACTTTCACTATGGAACTCGTCAAAATTTACTGAACAGCTGATTTTTGTTTCGCGATTTCGGGATTGGTCCCATAGTAAAAATTGTTCATAATGATGAGTGCAATGACCCCTTAATAGGTATTACTTTTATTCTGTTACACGTTGTATGACTTGTATAGAGGTGCGTTGAAACGGGAGGGGGCGGATTTTGCCCAACTGTGGGACATAACGGGCTAGATTAGATTAGATTTAGATTAGAAAGTACATTGAGGTTTCCTAATCTCCAGTCGTAGTAACCCGAACAATAAATTATGAACCGTTTTGCATTACAAGAGAACGATCGAATCACGATAGAAGTCGATTCAGGACAGCTTTATGTCTTTATTTCTGTTTTTGATATTAAGAAAGTCAATAAATGTACGTGGGTCAATGACCGTTATTACACATCTGGCGTCTACCATTTATCTGCTATATAGCTGCTTGTGTGGGATAAAATTAAATAAAACTAGGTAGGTTTTACAAAAAATATATATGTACAATATTTCGATACAATATAATTATATGATTTATCAATAATACTGATACATTTTTATCCATGGAAAATACTTTCTAAAATACTTAATAGTATCCTTTTAACATCAGCTATCTGCCAGCGAAAGACCCATTAAATTTAATCTAGCCATTTTGGAGGAGATAAGCCGGAAAAAACAGACAGACAAATATTTTTACATTGTTCTTTTTTTTTACTTTTCAGTATTGTATATATTTTTATAGCATTAAAAATAACTGTTATTTTGATAAAACGCACAGATACTTCTATTTTACTAATTTGTCTAGAAGATAATTAACATTAATTCCTTAATTTAATAATCTCTTAGTAACTGTCTGATATACAAAACATCTTCTAAATTACTTAATCAATACTTTCAGGACTTATTAGTTTTTTTCCTAAACGACGAAGATCGTTCAAGATGGAAGCCGGAGACTGTCTCGCTGAAGTTGCTCGGTGTGCCGGGCGTCGGGGGAGGCTCCATCTTCACTGGGGTGGAGCTGGAATCACGAAGAAGAAACAAACTGTTAGTGATGACTTATTAGGGTTATAACAGAGATGCTAGAACACTCACAGGTCTAGGTAACAAAAACACCGACAGATTTACTATGGCATTTATAATATTAGTATGCATAGTATCGAAGGTGGAAAGTTCTACGAACGACATTGAAAAGGAACGATCCTCCTTACCAACGGGAGTCTGGTGGGCAACTGCCCGATGCTTGTTTGCTATCGGGCAGTTGTATATGAGTCTGTTCAAATTTCTGTGAAATTTGATACTACGATATAGGATTTGTATAAGGTCAGGTCTTCAGACCCGTATGTATTGGTATATTGGTCAGCCTTTCCGCAGCGTAGGTATGTTAATTAATTATAGAGAATCTCTATTAACATGCTTTATTTGAGGCTTAGCCCAAAAATCAATAGGTAACATGCTGTCGTCTTTAACTTTTTAACCGGCAGCCCGCTCCGGTTTCGCACAAGTAGTAGAAATATAAACCTATTTAACCACTCAGCATCTGTGTCCTTTTCGGGACAAAATGCCCTACCCTACCGTCAGAATCCGTAAGTCTCTTTCGCGACAAGCCAGAAAGGGACTAGTGGATCCTGAGCTGTATAATAATCTATTAGTTTTACTTATCTATGCTAATATATAAAGCTGAAGAGTTTGTTTGTTTGTTTGCTTGAACGCGCTAATCTCAGGAACTTCTGGTCCAATTTAAAAAATTCTTTCAGTGTTAGATAGCCATTTAAGGCTATAGGCTATATTATATCATCACGCTAAGACCAATAGGAGCGGAGCAGACGAATGTGTAACTAATAAAGCGAAACACACTGGTCCTACGTACGCAACGTATGCAACGCTTTGTATCGAATCGTATGTTGCGTTGCAGACGATAAATGTGTCTCTATTGCATAGTTTTTCATACAAAATCAAGAGTCCAGATATCACAATGCGTTGCATATGTTGCGTACGTGGGACCAGTTTGTCCCTAGCTTAAGCATATAATCGACATGATTTTGTCCGATATCATTAACAATAAGAAAGAAAGAAAATCACTGTTATATACACCTAATTCTACCCCATTAATCACTCAGTCCATTGGTAAAACCATACGAAAGACCGTTCCGTAGTTTTTGAGTTTATCGCGGACAGACAGACGCAGCGCGGTGGTGGTTTTGTCTTAGTTATCTACACAAATATTATAAAGAGGAAAGATTTGTATGTTTGTATTTTTGTATGTAACGAATGAACTTAAAAACTACTGGACCGATTTTAAAAATTCTGTTGCCGTTAGTAAGCTACATTATCACTGAGTAACATAGGCCATAGAATCTTTTCAAAAAGTTAGGGATCCGTATGAAAACTTCGAAAATGTAACCCAAGGTGTGAAAAAATACCAAAAAAAAATCCTTATATTGCGTACGCTGCGGAAACTATGGACAATAGAGCAATATGATGTACTACAGTTTTATAGTGGACATCAATGTCTACAAAAAGGTCTGCAAAAGTATATATCCAACTATTATGGTTAAGTCATAATGACCGCTTTTTGTTCAAATTATTTAATCAAAACCCGGGTGAAATGGAATAGTGGTGATTTTAATATCATTATGTTAATCCTTGTCTTTTTAAATTGTATAATAATTAAGTTTGGTTATGAAAATGTAAATTACATCTTAAATTGTTCAAATCCGACCTTTCATTTAAAAGTTACGACGGGTATAAAAATACTCTAAGTAAGAAAAATGATGCGGTTTGAACGAACTGCCCTAAGTTTAGTCAATAAATAAGTAAGGGAGATGAAGTTCGTGGAGTAACAACTAAATTTGCGCGTACGAAGTCGCGGGCGAAGTGCTAGTAATTGTAGATAGAGATAATTTTAACGATACTCACGTTCTATAAACATCCCTGGCGCAGCAGTAAGGTGTATCCACAGGCTCCAGCTGGTCCAGCTTCTTGTGATCGATCACGTACTTCTGCTTGTGTGAGTCGTACCTGAAAACTCTTTGCGTATACTGTTCATGTATTCTGTAGAAACGGTAGGGGAGATTGCCACAGAATTGCGGAATTGTTCGAAAGAGTCACCGCGGCCCTGGAACGCAAAGGGCATTAGGAGGAACACGGATAGATTTTACTCAGTAAGAGTCTAACACTCCCTTCCACTCCACCGAGACCGGGAGGAGATATTTGATGATTTCCTACACACATTGATAGAGCTACAACCTGGGAGTTTTTAAGTCAAGAGTGAATACGTTACTTCTAGGCAAGCGTGCTCAAAAATAAACACAAAAAAGGGGGATTCTATCAGAAATCAGACGTAATGGAACGTGCAGGGAAGCCATGCTGTGAGCAATAACTTCATGTTACTTATGGTTATATTTTTCAACACACTCGACAACTAGCTACTGCTGCATTGCTTTAACCAATTCAGCTTGTTGCACTTATAATATTAAACTGCAAGCAGGGTAGCTCTCACGAATTCTCACAATAGTTTGTTCTAACTTATGTGTGATTTTTCTTCGACTAAGTGTGTTTAAAAATCCTGTTTGGCTCCATGATAGCCTCTCGGGCGTCTGTTCCGCCTCAGCTGCAATGACAATGTTGTCCCACTTGTATCAAAATGAATTATTTCAAGTAAGTGCAACACCAATACATTGTGTTTTAAGGATATGGATGCTCTTGAATTTACACCTTTACACAATATTTCAATTTTGCCTTTTTTGAGGGATCTTCAGCGATCACTTCCACGAAGACTTACTACCTGTTTCCTTTAATACTCATCATCCTACGTAAGATCAGAAGCTCACTCACTTCACGACCGGAGGGAAGCGGTACCCCCAGGCGAGCTCCTTGGGCAGGTACGACGTCTGGCTCTGCGTGAACGTGCCCATGGAGGCTGAGGCACCCTTCAGGCTTACTGTGATCTCGTAGCTGTGGGGGAAAAGGATTTTTTGTATGAGTGTAGGTACTATAAGTTTCTGCCAGTGGAATCGGCGTGGTTCCCGCGTTAGGTGGACAGTCTTGGATGGCCTCTGTGCGACGAAGAAAACTCTTCCGGCTCTTAAGCCTACCCGGGACTATTGTGTGATCGTAAAAAGGATCTCGGAAATTTAGTTAGTTGCTAAGCCGGAGTGTCCCGTGGAGGCATTATGTATATTTGTATTTATATGATCCAAGCGAGACTAACCTATGTCGGTGTCGGTTTCCAGTCTAACTATATGCAGGTATGAATATCACTTTTGTACATGGAACTAAAGACATGGAATCCTTAGAATGTTTATTAGACAGTTAACTTCAATACTGACCTAACTAGAAGAGATTTATGCTCCATTTTCGGTAATCGTGTACCAAACTTGGAGGTATTTGTTACAGCAAGTAGTTTGATGTTTATTTATTATTATTGTCGAGATGTAGAAGTAATGATCGGTACTTGTATGGTATAAGAGGCTTTACCTTACATGAATATCTACATTTTATTATTACTATTGAGTCTCAAAGTCGTTACGGCAAAAAATCTTGTAGGTATAACTAAGTTACGCCGATAAGTTTAATGTCTTGTTGAACATATTAAATGGTAAATGTATGATGTATACTATTGTAGTCTTGTGTTTTATGCTACCTTTTTCTGTGTAGGTCCTGTACACACTGGTAATTACTTTGCATAGGAACTATTCAATACACACTAGTAATTACTTTGCATCGGCACTATTCAATACACACTGGTAATTACTTTACATAGGGACTATTCAATACACACTGGTAAATACTTTGCATAGGGACTACTCACTACACACTGGTAATTACTTTACATAGGGACTATTCAATACACACTGGTAATTACTTGTAATTACTTTGCATAGAGACTATTCATCACACACTGGTAATTACTTTACATAGGGACTATTCAATACACACTGGTAATTACTTGTAATTACTTTGCATAGGGACTATTCATTACACACTGGTAATTACTTTACATAGGGACTATTCAATACACACTGGTAATTACTTTGCATAGGGACTATTCAATACACACTGGCAATTACTTTGCATAGGGACTATTCAATACACACTGGCAATAACTTTGCATAGGGACTATTCAATACACACTGGTAAATACTTTGCATAGGGACCATTCAATAAATTCTAGTTCTTCTAATTTAACAGACAGATATATTGCTCGGTAGTTTGTTGCGCCACTTCCTATTATCAGCTAAAACACTAGGAAGTGGTGACGGGCTGTCGTTTTGGGGGACTATCTTTTATGTAAATGTTGACATTTAAAAGTCCTGGCAATGAAACTTATTTGATAAAATGATTTAGAATTTGATTTTTTATTTTGACTCCAGAAACAGTCAAGGTAGTATTCTTGAAAAAAAAATCTTACCTATTATGAGCGATCAAATCTGGTGTATACCCAAACAGCGGGCTGGTGGCATCGATGACGTGTACCAGTGTGACCGGCCACAGCAGGAACTGTCGCTGTTGGAGAGTTAGACTGCGCGCGTAGTAGCGGATCACTTCGCCCTCCTTGGTCCTGGGAGAGCAATGGATAGGTTATATTTAAATAAAATTAGTTCGGTAGATAAAGAGAAAATAAACGAAACAAAAAACGTATCGCGTCGACCTACAAGTAACATGGGATAAGGGCAGGAAGATGATGATTGAGCCTGTTGGAGAGTTTCGGCTCAGTAGCGGAAATAGCGAGGAAATAAATTATACAAAAAATATACTTGAGACCTTGAAAATAAGCCCTTTCATTTTATATGCACACAGCACATTTTGAAAAAAAAAACATTTTTTTTTTATTATGTGACTCTAACGCAGATGGCGTTGGAGTCACAGAAGTTCACATGTACACCTCTTCATGACATTGTGCCGCCTTGCAATGAACAGGGAGAAATATTCATAAGTGATTAATATGGGCTACCTTTAGAAATGTAAAAGGTACCAGAAGTAGAAGAGAAGAATTAAGCCATTAAACCTCACCTGTAAGTGTTAACAAAATGCGCTGTGAATTCGGAGCTGATGATGTGGTCATAGTTCAGGTCCCACGCCCTCATCATCAGGCAGAGACGTCCGTCACGCATGCTGATCTGGAAGACAAAGGAAGACAGAGTTCTTGTGTTTATATAAAAGTTTAATTCACACATTTCCGGGACGTGGACGGACTGCGGTCCATCAGGAGCTCAAAAACATATCGGTGTTGTATGAACTCCTTCACACAAGTCCTTGTTTGGGCCGTGCCTGGGAGGAACGCGTTGGACCACGGTCAGTTTAAGTCCCGGATAGAGCCTAGATTTTTGCGGATCAACCTTAAGGCACTTGTTGACCATTTGCTCGCTGAGGAAAGAGACAAAAGATATAGATCTCGTGTGAGTAAAAGAGACACAAACATTCATAGTCGATAGCTGGCTGTTCGCACTGCCGGTGAGCGCTCTTACCTCTAGTTGATCGCAGTGACAAGAGCTATCAAAGATTGTACTCGCTCAGCGACACTCGCTCGGCGATGCTCGCTTGGCGGTCGGAACTTACCAAACAGCGGTAATTTCTACCTATAGTGCGGGCCGGAGTATTGCGAGTAAAAGCCCTTCGCACAAAAGCACTCGCTGAAAGCCGAGCGTCAAAACAATTGAAATTTTTCACTCGCTACTCGCTGATCGCCAACTGTTTCGAGTTTGAAGCTTTACTGGCTACTCGCTGATCGCCGGCGGTGAGACAAGTGCCTTATCCTTATAAACCAAGTGTGGGCTAATCTTATCAAAGATTTGTCAAATATACAGGAGATATAACTCTGCGTTCCTCTTCTATCATAGTCCGATGGCACAGCTATCCTACACAGTAGCGGCTTTAGGGCCGGACGACACGGGCGGTCGCCCGAGGCGGCGACAACTGGAGGGCGCCAAGGCGGTCATCAAGGCGCTGCGCGTAATTTGAGCACCTACCTATTTCTTTCGATATAAAGAAAAATTGAGACATTGATGGTGATTTGTTGCGCGATGAAATTTTAGGTCGGCAACACAATCTCGAAGACATTCAAGCAACACCTATCGAAACCTTGAAACGTTTTTAAAAAGCACAATCTTCAAGAATTATATCCCTGGATATTGCTGCATATTCTGCTAACAAATCTAACATTACTAGTGACTGTTGTAAGTGGCGAACGTAGTTTTTCTAAACTTAAATTATAGCTCACCAAACGAAAGCCAAAAACAGCCAAATATGGGAAATAATTCTTTAGTAAGCGAATTTTGGCATTGTTGTCGGGAATGGTGTTCTAAACAACATCGTAAAAATACTAATGGGTGGGGGTGAAGCTATCGGGGTTGGGTATAAAAGTTTTTTTTTTCTAATATGAGTTATTTTAATTAGGTATATTGAAATATGAAAGGGCGTTAAATGCATGACTCGCCCGGGGCGCTTAGATGGTTAAGGCCGGCCCTGCCTACACTTGCGGGGGGAGGGAGGCAGAAGTCAGGTGCAGGACCAACACAGACACCGAGGTCCCGGGGTGTAAGAGTGCGTTTTCACCAGAGATGTGCGAGGATGCATAGCGAAGGATATGTTAGTTATCATCATCATATCAGCCGAAAGACGTCCACTGCTGGACATAGGCCTCTCCCAAAGGGGAGGGGGGTGCCATAATCGCCACGCTTGGCAGGTGGGTTGGCGATCGCAGTGTATGGTGTTGAGGTTTACAGAGAACGCTGCTGCCCATTCTCTGGTGAGTCCCTTAGTCGCCTCTTACGACTCCCACGGGATGTTGACGGGATGGTATTATTCTTTTACGGCACCATACGGCACCGGCCGACACCATACGGCACCGGCCGACACCATACGGCAAGTGTGTTAGTTAAGCACCAATAGAATCGCTTCATTTACCTAGCCTCGCTCAGCAGTCTGGAGCAGTGGTGGCTGAGTGGAAACTGCTCCTACTTACGAGTTGTAGGTCGCGGGTTCAAACCCAGCCAGGCACATTACTTTGTGTAATTTATTTCATCACCACTGCTCTCAAAACGGTGAAGGAAAACATCGTGAGGAAACCGGCATGTCCTAGAACCAAAAATTCGAAGACATGTGACATTCACCAACCCGCATTGGGCCCGCGTGGTGGATTACGGCCCATTCCCTCTCCTAGAGCCTAGTCCCAACAGTGGGAACATTATAAGGCCGACTATGCTATGCTATGCTCAGCACAAGCGATTCTATTGGCTCTTAACCATCACATCAACGTGGAATCGCAGCCTTACACCAGCGACTTTCTAACTGCGGGCTGCTAACTGCTGTAATAGTCGGCGCAATCGGCGATATTCAATTGTTCTTTTTTACTATTAATAGGCATACGTTTGACCACTATCTCCTGATGGTAAGCGATGATGTGGTCGAAGATGGAGCACGCTTGCCTAGAAGTAACTTATTCACTCTTGTTTTAAAGACTCCCAGGTTATAAATATCTGGATACACAGAATCTGGCAAGGAATTCCACTCCTTAGCTGTACGCACAATGAATGTGTTCCCAAAACGTTTCGTGCGTGTGGGTGGGATGTCCACCATATACCGGTGGCGCATCGCCGTTCGTCTTGTGGTCCGATGGTAGTACGGGCTTGGCGGAATTAAATCATGTAATTCCGTCGCACACTCACCAAAATGCAACCGATACAAAACCTACAAACTCGGCGTCGATGCTCAAGACTTTATCTTACCACTGCCTTCTTGCTGAACCCGACGCCATCTCTGGACAGTTTCTCTGGTCTCGTCAACTTGGCGTAGACCACACATGTCAGAACGCCGGAAAGACCGGTTCCCAGGATTAACTGAAATAAAATATAATTATTACAGGACTTAGTTCATAGTTACAGGACATAGGTTATAAGTCTTGATTTCTTTAATCAATTTCAAACTTAGCCTCTATTCTAAGCCCGAGTCCATATTCATCGATCTACAAAATGATGCAGAAGCACTTTCTATATTTTCACTTCACTGGAAACAAGCCTAGATTTGATACAACTTACGCTATCTAGCGACAAAAGTAGAAAACAATGTTCCGCCAGTTTCTATGAAGCTATACTAGATGGCGCTGTTTTTAGGAAAGTTGAAGTGGTATTGTGATATCCGTAATTTATTTACAAATTATTAACCATCTGTTACAGTGACATAATTACACGATTCTATTATTTCTGTTAACAATGAGTGACCTTCATTGCAGTAAATAAATATTTATGTATCGTATTGTCATGTATGTACCTATATTTATGTAATGTAATGTTTATACTGTAATACAGCTGCTGTTCCATAGGTAGGTGTTCAACTATAAATTTTTACCCACCGTAATTATTAATAGCACGCATTGTAACTTACTTTTCTAAAGCACTAGCTACTAAGTATTGTTTTTAAAAATTAGGTACTTTTATGCAATAACTTTGATCGATAAAACAGCTACTGGTTCCCGGATCATGACTTGTCCGTGGTGTTGCAAAAAGACAATTATATAGGTAGGGATTTGAATTAATCTGTACTATATTTGTATTATGCCCAAAGTCCCAGATGTTAGATACCTTACAACCGTGACTATAAACTTTACCTGCATGATAAACAGGAATATTGACTCTGGACATTCTTCATCTATTGCCCGATCTCCAAATCCAATCGTAGTCTGAAAAAGATTAAACAAAATCATTACATTTCCACCTTTTCCTATAGGCAGAAAGGGGGGGTAGAGTGTATCATCATGGACTGAGGTCATTAGGTATTACACTCATGATGAGCGACACCAAAAACAATCGGTACCTACTAATATTATAAAGCTGAAGAGTTTGTTTCGTTGGTTGAATGATCGCGCTAATCTCAGGAACTGCTGGTCCGAATTGAAAAATTCTTAGTGTTGGATAGCTCATCCCAATAGAAGCGGAGTAATGAAAAATGTGACGCTGACGAAGTTGCGCGGGTCAGCTAGTGCTAAATAAATCAATGACCACGAAAATCAATTGCTTTTATGAAAATTACCAGTCGGAAATTCGACCAATTACGATCCGTTATATACCTAAAGGAACCACACCAAACCAATACTTTATAACCTAAAACTTGAGCTGAGGCTCACTTGAACTAAACAGCAATAGCTAACCGAGGTTAAATAACATATGTTTCATACACATTACCCCCGAGTTACCTACCAACTGACTCGGAGTAGAAGGAAAACTTTGGTTTGTGCATGTGGGTCTTATAGGGAAAAAGTTAAAGTAACTAGTCGTAAATTTTACCAATTACGATCGGTAAATTACAGGGATCGCGTCCAACCAATCTACCACCGCTTGTAGTTACAGACACTCAAAGGCATTCTCAACTCCACGATCAACGCGCTCTGCAATTCCAGTAAAGAGGATGCGACACTCAATAGTCCTTGATTGCCACAATTTATGGTCTTTGGCGGCAAAGGATTGGAATAATTGGATCTTGTCGTGGTGTGGTTCAATTATGTGATGATTGAGGAACGTAAATTTCGGGATTTTGATCGGGAAGTCGATTCTTTGGCGGAAAATGGTTCTTTTGCAATTAGGTCTTTTTTGTGGATGGTAAATCATTCATCAGAGCGGGATTGGTCAACCACACTCTGGGCGGAGCGGGAGGGAGTCATCATCATCATCATCATATCAGCCGAAAGTCGTCCATTGCTGGTTAATACTCGAATCTATAGGTTACCCGCGATCCTCACCAGATCATCCGTCCACCTTGTGGGAGGCCTTCCAACGCTGCGTCTTGTCCAACGCTATGTTGGCAAGCTAGGTTCTCTTGCGGATATCATTATTCCTGATTCGATTACGCAAGGAAACTGGAAGCATTGCCCTCTCCATTTCCCATTGGGTGACTTTAAACCTTCTGATGACGCCCATTGTGAGCGACCGGGAGCGGGAAGGAGTGTCAGAATCTAACTGACTAAAACCTAGCCGTGTCCCTTCAAAAGTTCTTGGCATTCCAGGACCGCGGTAGCTCTTTCAAACAATTCCGCTACCCTGGGGCAGTTTGGCGCCTATGATCGAAATGGGACACATAGTAATCGTTTTCATCATGTCAATTTAGATTGTTGGTAATTAAATCAAATCTGTGTAGATTTTCCCCAACTATATTAGAGTAGGTAGACTAAAAGGTCTAAGCGAATGCAATTAAGGTACCAGTAAAAAGGTATATTAAACGGAGCGACCTATCGCTAGGGACCTATAGCTATCTTACCTCCACAAAACAGTGACTTTGTAACACTATATCTCTTGGCAAGACTGCAGGTGTCTGATTTTCTGGCTTTTCAAAGATTCAAAGCATTTATTTCAAATAAGTAAACCATTTACAGGCACTTTGGACATTTCAAGGTTGGTCAGTCAAAAACATGAAGCTATTTGCACGTTCCCAAACGTAGATCTCTATGGAGAAGAACGTGCAAGAAACTCCACGGACACTTTGAAATCATTTTATGTTTTCAAAAATTCTTCTGACTTCTCGTAACGACTGTCGACTATCTTATGGACTGGCTTATGGCCCAGCAGTCTCGACATTAAAAGCGATTTCGGTAATTCTAGCGGATAATACCATTGTCATGCCTACTGGAGTAATATCGATACGCTTAGCGGGCTGTCAAAATTCGAAGCTTGGTTCGCTAAAATTTACGAGAAACTTCAGAAATTTGACATTTGCTATCGATGACATTCGCTCGCTTTAAATGTAGAGGCTACAAAATATCGGTATTTTCAAATCGTTAGGACTTGTCGACCGTATTCGGTCGGTAAACGATCGGCAACTATGTCGATACTACAGGTTCTGGTACCAACGGGTTAACATGCACGGAGGGGTCTCGATATGATGGTCATCCATCCTTGTACTGACCTTGAAAACGGAAAGCGCCACTTAAACTTGAATCTTTCATGTCGCATACTTTAATGTTGTGGAAATTATATTTTTCCTACTCCTCCGCTGTACTTTCTGATTAATTTTATTGCGGGATCCATGACAGGTAACTCGTTTCTCCAGGACTCCTCGAGCTTTGGAGGCTCGGCGTTTTTCTGGTGGTCGCCACTGTTGATTCTAGCTCTCAGGAGTAGCAGCAGTTGGGAATATGTGGCGAGCTTGTCTCATTCTTAAGTGTTGGTGAAAATTTTTATTAAAGTAACTCATTGGTGGACGCAGTAATATAGGTATCTGCAATAGTTCAATAACTATAACCAAACAAGTTTTAAGTGTGAAAATCATTGTCATTGTGGTTTACTGCCCATCTTAATTTAGTTCTACAGTCACCTTTACACCCACTCCCAACACTTTGGGGAGTCGTATCCTAGGACCAAGAGTTTATTTCCAGCTGATGGTTGACACCTTACATGGGCTTCCTTATGTCATGTCCATGCTAACATTACGTTATGGTAAGCACCATAAAAATGTGCAATAATCCACATACAATTATTGAATTTCTTAATAAATTATCAAAGACATAAAACTCTCCTAAATCGCCTTCTATCGTGATCCTTTACGTTGTCTAGTAATGAAAATGGTTCATAAATGTTTATAGGGCGCCTACTATAGACAACAAAATAGTTTTTTTGTTTAATATAGGATTCTTGATGAGCGTTTTTTATAAAACGGAATGATCATCGCTTACCATCTAGTAACACTGTACGACCTGTGGCATATACCATGGCAGCAAAATTAAAAGTGACACTTAATACTCTTACACCCACTCGAACACTTTGGTGATCCGTCTTTAAGGACCAAGAGTAATCATGGTCTATTCCCAGCTAACGGCTGACACCTTGAGGCAATTGCATGAGCTTCCTTATTTCGCGCTGTTTCGGAGTTAATGGCGAATCTATTTGTGCGTGATTGTTCTGTAGTTAGACTAGTTAGCGCCCACGTTGAGGTGGTACAATGCAGGAACGATGAGTGGTTTTCAAGAGGTCCTTTTCCCAAGGAGACTTGTAGGTGCTTAAATCTTAGAGCAGACATGTGTTAGAGTGGAGACCGCGTATGGGAAAACGTAGTGTTGGACGCCCTGCGGCACGATGGATCGATGATTTGAAGAAGGTGGCTGGCAGCGGATGGATGTGGACTGCTCAAGACTGCGATGGTTTGCGCTCTTTGGGGGAGGCCTACGTTTAGCAACGGACGGAAATTGGCTGATATGATGATGATGATGACTTAGAGCTTTGGCCATATTGTGTAATAGGTATCTAGTTACTTTTTCCCAACCATGGGGTCGTCTTCCAATATAGGTAACCAGATTGCAGCTGAGTACCAGTATTTTACATAGAGCGACTGTCTAGCTGACCCCCACAATCCAGTAACGGGATAATGCGCAAATCCTTGGCAAGATTGGTGTCAGATTTTCTCGTTTCGATCTTCCCTTACCACTGTCAAAGATATTTAAATGCTTTCCGAGGCACGGAGATTATGCCGTATGGCGTCGGCCGGTACCGTACGGTGCCCTAAAAGAATAATACCATCCCATCACTTCCCGTGGGTGTCGTAAGAGGCGACTAAAGGACTCACCAGAGAATGGGCAGCAGCGTTCTCTGTAAAACGCAACACCATACACTGCGATCGCCAACCCGCCTGCCAAGCGTGGCGATTATGGCAAACCCCCATTTTGGGGGAGGCCTTTGTCAAACAGTGGACGTCTTTTTGCTGTCATGATGATGATGATAATGATGAGGCACGGAGGAGTCTTGTTTGAGCGCATATCTACCCACTAAAGAATAATACTTTTTAGAACTTTGATACCAGATCTTTTGCAGTCTAGGAACACTCCACCGAGACCATAGTATCTATACCGCCTTTGAGTGAAAACCTCGGGAATGCATTTTTGCTCAAATTTATTTTATTGCGTTTCTAGGAAGGAAACCACGCAACGCACATCCTGATCTGACTAATTTGTTCATTCGATACTCTTAGCGCTATTTATCACAGTAAATGAGAACCTCGTAAATACTCGCATCTGTCAGTTTGGCGTGAACACCTTGCAACGAACGTTTTGCATTTCGAACAATCTTATAGCATCGAACAGTTCCGGATATAAAAGTGGGTTAAATGCCTATATTAATTAACTAGCTGACCCGCGCGGCTTCGCTCCCGTCAACTGGCTATTCTACCTACCGACCCTAACCTACCTACCCTACCTACCTACTCTACCTACTTACCTATCCTACCTACCATATCTACCCTACCTTACCTACCCTACCTACCTACCCTACCTACCTACCTACCCTATTTACCCTAACTACCTACCTATCCTACCTACCTACCCTACCTACCTACTCTTTTTTTTGTATTTTAATTCTTATTATGCTATTCCGGACGAAGACTAATCCAAAAACACAAAAACTATGAAAATCGGTAGAGCCGTTCTCGAGTTAGAAAAGTGTTCGAACAAACCCGACTTTGTTTTAAATATATTAAGAAGATTAAGAATTTTGCTATATTGTGAAAGATTCGACCTTTTTCTAGAAGACATTTTTTATATTAGCGAGACAGAAATAAAACGCATAAACTGAAGGAAGACGGACAGCGGTGGCTTATTAATAAAAATGGTTCCGTTAGCAAACTTGGTACGGAACCCTAAAAATCGACTGGGTTCGCACGAATCAAAATCGTACGCGAAGGCTTAAATAATAGGGTCCCATTAGCAACTTTGGCACGGAACCCTATAATTTGCCTTGGCTCGCAAATCGAACCGTTTGATACTTAGCACGAATTAAAAACTTAGTTGCGGGCAACCTGGGAGTCTTTAAGACAAAAGTGAATAGGTTGCTTCTAGGCAAACGTGCTCCATCTTCGACCGCATCATCGCTTACCATCAGGTGAGATAGTGGTCAAACGTATGCCTGTCTATTGTAAAAAAAAAATATTCCACTCCGTATCACCTAACCAATGAGAACTAATGAAAACACGATTTGACAGTTACTGTGAAATCGTGTTGTCATTCATTCTTAGTTCGGGTTCGGGACTAATTGTAGGAGTCTGTAGGTGATACGGAGTAGAATACGTCCGCAACTAAGCCCGAAACTACGGACTTCGGACTTAGAGAGTAGCCTCCCAAAATCGATCGCTCCCGTCACCGTGACCACCTTTGGTACGGTACCTTATTATAAAAAACCAAACTACTAACCTAAACTAAACCTAAACCTAACTACTAACCAAAAAACTGGCCAAGTGCGAGTCGAACTCGCGTGCAAAGGGTTCCGAACGAATTAAAAATTTTTAACATGTTATTTTAACACTACAGACTTCTTATAGGTTTTCCTGTAATCTTTAGGTAAAGATCTATTATCTCCATTTTTTTCAAAATTTTAGGCTCCGTAGTTTCGGAGATAAGGGGGGGAATGGTCATTTTTCGTCTAATTTCTTGAATAACTTCTAAATCATTTATTTTAAAATTATGAAAAAAATATAATTAAACCTTCCACAGTAAGCCCTTTCACACAATATTGTTCAAAAAACTTTTTTCTAAAATTTTCTAGTTTGACCCCCAAAAATGACCCCCATACTAAAAATTTAATAATTTACGTAACGCGTCCGTGTTTGGGTCATAGAAGTCCATATGTGTACCAAATTTCAACAGAATCGGTTCAGTGGATCCGGAGAAAACTGGCTGTGACAGACGGACAGACAGACAGACACCCGAGTGATCCTATAAGGGTTCCTTTTTTTTTCGGAAATCTAAAAAGGGACTCTGTCTGAAATATAAGATTTTTATTTATTATTATTAGCCTTGTTTCGCAAATCGAACCGTTCGTTGCTTCGCTCTAAACGGAATCAATCGCGGAGGCTTAGCAGTAGGGTCCCGTCAGCACAGCACCTTTGGTACGGAACCCTACAGGCCTGATCCGCAAGTCGAACCGTCCAGAACTTCGCAAAACTAAATCAGTTTAAGACTCTACGATAAATGCACTTTAAACGAAACCAAACAACTCAGAGATTTAACGAATTATGGTCCCTAACAGTTTAAGACCTTTCAGAGACCAAACCGAAATTCCTTCGAAACACGACTGTGTTTAGAAATTGTGTGAGCGGAAAATCTTAACACCGCAATTCAGAAAAACGCGTCATCAGTGCAACGCCATCTATCGACTATGTAAACTGACAAAATATTTGGCAGCGGAAGACGTTAAATAAGAAGCACGTATGTAACGGTAAATAACGATAAGGTATCAAAATGTTTACTTTTATTTTGCTACGTCTACGTATTAAAAGTTTCACAAATAACTCAATCAATGTGTTTTGATGTAACATTCATGCTTTCATGCATTTTTTGGTTCCTCAATAGATGGCGCTCTGACTAATCAGAATACGGACTAATCGGAATAAGGAAGTTTCTTACTAAACTAAAAATTCAATATATTTTGATTTTGTGGATCGATTGTAACGAAAAGGTATAAAAATGGTCACTTTTATTTTGCCACGTATTAAAAGTTTCACGAATAACACAACAATTTTGAATGCTTTCGTGCATTTTATTTTTTTCTCAATAGATGACGCTCTGACTCATCAGAATACATTAGGAAGTTTCTTCCTAAACTTAAAAATTCAATATCTTTTGATTTTGTGGGTCGATTTTGATGAAATAAACGCTAAATGTTACTCGGGTTATCACTTTATATTTTTAAGTACTTAGATTTGCAATCTAATCTGTGGTTTAAGCGTGATGCTCTCACAAACGCACATACAAACAGACAAAAACAAAATTTGCATTTTTGTGTTTTAAATATACCTTTTTCCTGAGTTTTCTGTGTAATTTTCATGCAAAAATATTCAATGTACAGACACGGTTAGTCTACGATTTTATTATATGTATAGAAGACTACGTCTACGTATTAAAGGTTTCACAAATAACTCAATCAATGTGTTTTGGTGTAACATTCATGCTTTCATGCATTTTTTGGTTCCTCAATAGATGGCGCTCTGACTAATCAGAATAAATAAGAAAGTTTCTTACTAAACTAAAAATTCAATATATTTTGATTTTGTGGATCGATTGTATCGATCAATAACGAAAAGGTATAAAATGATCACTCTTATTTTGCCACGTATTAAATGTTTCACAAATAACTCAACAATTTTGAATGCTTTCGTGCATTTTATTTTTCTCAATAGATGGCGCTCTGACTCATCAGAATACATTAGGAAGTTTCTTCCTAAACTTAAAAATTCAATATCTTTTGATTTTGTGGGTCGATTTTGATGAAATAAACGCTAAATGTTACTCGGGTTATCACTTAATATTTTTAAGTATTTAGATTTGCAATCTAATCTGTGGTTTAAGCGTGATGCTCCCACAAACGCACAGACAAACAGACAAACAGACAAACAGACAAAAATTTCAAAAATTGCGTTTTTGTGTTTTATACCTTTTTCCTAAGTTTTCTGTGTAATTTTCATGCAAAAATATTCAATGTACAGACACGGTTAGTCTACGATTTTATTATATGTATAGATAAAAGACGCCGTACAAAAATCTTACAGCAGGCAGTTTTTTCTTGCTCCTGAACAGTTACTTGTTTTACACTTACGAGGTTTTCACTCTAAGGCGTCGATACATGAGGTACAAGCCGCAGTTATTTTCCATTTTAAGTACGAAGTCAGTGCACAATGTCATTGTATGTACTACGGCACGCTTCGACCGTTCGTTTTGTTGACTAATCCGCACCAATTACATCGTTTACACCACAAAAGAACTAACTTGCAGTGCACGCCATACAGTGTGTGAGTTATGAGTTTAAAGTTATCTAAGGTCAATGTCAGCAGAGTGGCAAGTCTACTAATTTTCAAGTAACGTTTGCATTCGCGTCTCAGTCGCTATCTGTCAAAAATGTATAAAAATTAAGGCCTTTTTTGACAGTTTTCGTTTGACATGCGAATGTGAACGATGTTTACAATTTAGTAGGATTGGCTCCTCAGATCTGTATTGATATGTTTATTTCATGCTAGCATCGTTTTCAGAAAGACTTTCGAGCAGGGAATACCTACAGCAGTCCACTGCTGGCTCCAACTTCCAACGTTCCCAAACTTGTTGCCTTTCCCAATCGCATAAAATAATATCAGTTTAAAATAATAAATTAATGATTGAACAAGGAAACTACTAAATCGGGACAATTTAAAACAGGAAAATGAAGTGATCATTCTATTATAGGTTTAAATATTCGTGTTTGCCTACCGGTATCTAAATAGAGAAAAAGAGGAAGACGGAAGAGGTGTGAAAAGATTGATAACAGAAAGAAAAAAAGGACGTGCCGGATGAATACAGAAGCAGCGGGTGTGTGCTTCTTGCTGTTTCTGTCGTTGTGGTTGTTTTTTTTCTTGAGGTGGGTTTGCTCTTCACTCTA
This sequence comes from Lacanobia wlatinum, assembly GCA_947578705.1. Lineage (NCBI taxonomy): Eukaryota > Metazoa > Arthropoda > Insecta > Lepidoptera > Noctuidae > Lacanobia > Lacanobia wlatinum. Next base: position 21,391,489 of record OX388046.1, read on the forward strand.
GTTCAGGCCAAAGGTGACAGAGACAAAGTCGACGATAGAGTGAGCTTACCCATAAGAAGCCGTTCTAGATTGTATGATTTTGCTTGTTTGACTTACGTTTTGACATTATAAAGGAAGAACAGAAAACATCTACGACGTAGAAAAACATTAGGAGACCTGAGGGCCTAGCATGAATATTTTGTAGTAACGTTAACGTAAGTGAAGTTTGAGTATAAAAAACTGCAACCCCATAGTATTTTGGTTTAATTTTATGCGACATACACAATTTGTATCATTCAAAAATATGAATCTAGTATCCCATTCAAATTAATATTATGCGCGAAACGAGTATTTAACCTGTAGTAAAATGTTACGATATGTTACCAGACATCAAAAATATTCGTGCTGAGCCCTCTGATAGATGAAACTGTGTAATCCCTTGCAACGCCAAACAACGCTAACCATTTAACTCATTAGCTATCGCCACGCTAAGAAGGAGATTGGTAATCCATCCTTTTATCACTTGTCCACCGCAGCCCTTATAATGTAATTTACACCAAATGCCCGCAGTGGGCGACTCCAGTAAATCCACGCTAATGCAATAACTGGCAATCTCCACTAATCTGATCGTGTGTCTGTCTGTCTCGCTGAATGAGGGCAATTTGTTGCTGTCCCTAATATGTTATATTGTTCCGTTGCTTCTCTGCTTGAGTTATTACTGTTTCCTTTGTTGGTCCCTGTTTTAATGTCTTCGTCTTTGCGAATTAGCTCTTCTTTATATTGCTCCTTCGTGTCGACTTAACAAGGACAGTCTATATAGTCATAATATGATTCATCATCTTGATGTCCCTAATTGTTGTCTTTTGTAAGTCGTTTACATCATTATGTTTGTTTCAAATAAGCATTGCTTGCGATAATTGTAATCGCTGGCGAATTTTCTATTAACTTGATACATTTTAATGCAAGTGGGAAAACTTTGTAATTGCGGACTCTTGGTTCTATAACGGCCTCGCCTTTGGGAGTCTATTTCGCCTCGATAGCAGTGATAAATTCCCACGGATACAGAATTGAGAGAATTGATAATGAAAGTGTTGGAAAACGACGTTTTCCTAACTAGTTCTTGTTGACATTTGGATATCTTTGGTAATCGTTACGGTTAGTCAGAAGCCAGAAAATCTGAGTCTGGATCCACTTACTAGATCGCGGAGGTCAGTCATACAGTTGCGTCATGTAAATAACTGTTGTTGCAGCTGTACCAGTTGGACTGGAAGCCAACCTGACATAGTTGGGAACAGGCTTGATCAAAAGCTGACAATACGCCATATTTATCCATCAGGGGGTCTTATAAAGGCCACATTAGCAGAACCAGAAAGCATATCACGCTACCTGTCACTGTCAAATTTTCCCAATCAATCTTGAAACTAAAGTTCTAGCGATAAAGATGAAAATGAAATTTGTCAGATTGTTGTACGATTAATATTATGATTCTACTAAAGTGGAATTTTTAGACCCCCTGATAAAATTCAACCAGTTTCTTTCAATCCTTAGATTTACTAACCTGAGCCTCAACAGAAGCCAAAAAGATCGTCACAAAGTCCTTCCCCCCGGTGACACAGGTTCTCTTAGGCGGGTCGGGCTCAAAGTCGTAGTGAGCCATCGCGGCGATGTACCAGAACACGGCGAAGACCAGCCAGATCGCGAAGTGGACCACGATAGTACCGATCACAATCCAGCGCCAGCGGAGGTTGATCTGGAAAGGAGTAGAGTGGTTAAAAAGGTGGATGTCTTGAGAAGATGGTTTAAGGTTTCCGAAATCCGTCCAGAGATGAAAAATGGGTACTTTTAGGGTTCCGAACAAAAAACGGAACCCTTATAGGATCACTCGGGTGTCTGTCTGTCTGTCCGTCTGTCACAGCCAGTTTTCTCCGGATTCACTGGACCGATTCTGTTGAAATTTGGTACACATATGGACTTCTGTACCCCAAACATGGAAGCGTTACGTACATTATTATTTTTTGAACAATATCGTGTGATATGTCAAATGAAAGGGCTTACTGTAAGAGTTTTTAATATATATATTTTTTTCATAATTTTAAAATAAATGGCTTAGAAGTTATTCAAGAAATTAGACGAAAAATTACCATTCCCACCCTTATCTCCGAAACTACTGAGCCTAAAATTAAAAAAAAATGAAGATAATATATCTTTACCTATAGATTATAGGAAAACCTATAAGAAGTCTATAGTTTTAAAATAACATGTTAAACAAAACAAAAAGAAATTCGTTTGGTACCCTTTGCACGCGAGTCCGACTCGCACTTGGCCAGTTTTTTATTGTTGATAAGCTCGCGTTTCACCACAATCTCACCTGATGGAAGCGTGTATCCACCATAAAGCACGCTTGCTTATAAATAAGTAGCCTATTGACTCTCAATTTAAAGACCTATATATCAACGCCACCTATCTGTCGAAATCCGGTTCTTTCAATAAATATGTGTTCTTTTAGTTTTTACTTCACGAATAGACTTTGTTGCGCCATTCCTTTTTCACATCGTCATCCACAGCCCGTCTTCGCCCACTTCTGGGAATTGGTCACTGTCCTTTGCTAATCCCCACATTCATTTGCCACCCTCATTCAGGTTCTACCCATGATGACAACGATTCCGTCTGCGCATCTGGCGGCCGGAGGACCAATGCCAAGGCCTCTTTTCAAGCTTGGATATTAAGTATTGGTGGCGGAGACTATCTTTTATAATTTCTAACGTTCAAAAAGCACTGAATCTCAGCCCAATTATGATAAATATTTTTATTTTTAATTTTTATAGGTAAGTGATAGTGCCCGATTTCACCCTTTGGTCACGGAACACAAACAAACTGGCTAAGTGCGAGTCGGACTCGCCCACCGAGGGTTCCGAACAAATTTGTTGCTACAAAATTACTTTACATAAAGACTATATATTTTTATAATTTAATTACAAATGTACAGTTTTCAGACTTTTCCCTAAATAAGTAGTATAAGACGGTATTACTTGTCAAATTTATTAGTTCTAGGTCAACGGGAAATAACTTATGCATTTTGATTCCCTTGAGAATGTCGAAATATACGTTTTTTGCGGCATAAACGATCGTACCTTTTTTTTACTTTAACTTAGAAGTTTGTTTTTTCAGCAGCAAGGGGCCATAGACCCGAGTATATAGTTTTAATTTCAACTCGATACCTCTATGCGTTCCCGACATAAACGGTCTTGACAGACAGACGGACGGACAACAAAGTGATCCTATAAGTGTTTCGATTTTTTCTTTTGAGGTACGGAGCCCTAAAAATTAATAATTAATACTATAAACAACATTAAATTCCTACATAATTAACTAGCCCCTTCATTGCAACTTGCAACATTGTACGGTGTAACCATAGCAACACCCTAGGACAATATTATACAAAGGTACTTATTAGCCACATTGTAGATGTAGGTACTAATTTTGTAATTATATCTGCTAATAAACGCTTTGTCTACTTTTCCGGCAATTTGTAATAACGATAAGTATAGACTAGTGAGTTGTATTCCCGTCAGGAAATTACTCAGGAGTGTTGAGAAGGGGTGATATGCGTGCGTGTGTTACACCTAATTATTTTTATAAGTTATTATTGTAATTTTTGATGGTGTACAATAAAGAGTATATCTAACAATTTAAATTGTTATACCTGATAATCAGCATACCAGAAAAAGGGTTTATTTTTATTACAACTGAAGGTAAAATACCAAACGCCAGTGTTTCTTTAAATCACTTACCAGAGTATGAAAGGTATCGTTGAGCAGCCGTATCTTCTCGAAGGGCACGTTGGAGATGAGCGCTACGTTCTCCATGCCCGTCTTGGACACCAAGCGCTTTGGATGGTTTCCATACCCTGGGCGGGTGCGCTGCGGGTGTCCGAATCCACTGTAGAAAAATATATGAATGCTAGAATTGTGCTTGCAGTATTATTGTCTATAGGTAATTTCGTCGGGGATAGTGCAAATCCGCGAATCTACCATACGTAAAGTGTGCGTATCTGCACTGCGTGTAGGTTTACAAGTTTTTTAAATTTTTATTTCAACGGCTTTTACCTCGTTTTTACATGGAGGGTATTATTCATGTGTTCTATTCTATGTATTGTTAACAGAAATCAGTTAAAATCTGTATTGTATATTAGTAGAAAACTATTTAAGTATATACTATATTGTATGGCTACATTTGTCAGATACGCGGAATTATCCAATGCTAGATCCGCGGATTTGCACTATCCCCGACGATTTGCATCTATCAATTGATCTTTAATCTCAGTCTCAACATCTTGGCTTTAAACAGCGCTGCTTTCTTCGGTGCCATCACCTGAAAGTTTTGCTTTAGTTTATTCTTTTGCCACTATTCTATAAATTAATTTCTGTGGACTTATCCTATCACATTAAATATTACTAATAAGCTATGAGATATCGTTACTTCCGAACGTAGCACAACATAAAATAATGTAATATTAACCTAAGCAGGAAGCAATATGGAGAAAAGCGTAGGACACAGGTTACGTTTAAGCTAACGTAACCTGTGTCCTACGCTCTTCTCCATATTATAATCACAACTTTTACTATGCTACCGGTACATGGTGGACATCCCACCGAAACGCACTAAACGTTTTGGGAATACATTCATAGTGCGTACAGCTAAGGAGTGGAATTCCCTGCCAGAGTCTGTGTTTCCAGATAGCTACAACCTGGGAGTCTTTAAGACAAGAGTGAATAGGTTGCTTCTAGGCAAACGTGCTCCATCTTCGACCGCATCATCGCTTACCATCAGGTGAGATAGTGTTCAAACGAATGCCTTTATATAGTAAAAAAAAGCCTTGTGGTTATACTACGTACAAAGTAGGTATTTCATAGAATGCACTTTAAACGATTCTTGTTAAGAATCTCAGTAGACATTGTTAATTAGGATAAGACCTTCGTTTCCTACTTGTATATGTTTTGTGTTGTAGCGTTGACTATGGTATCCGCCATGTTCTCTTTCTATTTTGCCAAATCAAATAAAATATCTTTATAAAAAACTCTAGATATAGATTCTGCTATCTGTCTTTTGTCTGTATTTCTGTCTATCTGTCATAGCATGAAGATTTGGTGTGAGTTCGGGTTTGTTTATTTGGTTTACAAACGATGATCTGGCTATTGACTTGAAATTCGCTTCTGCCGAGATGTGTACCAATGTTTTGGTTTGTATTTGGAAAGTTTCATAGATTCATTATTGATAATTCAGTGTTAGATCCTAGAGCACCAAGACGTTACTTAGGTATTTTTTGAGTAACAAAATGTGTGGTATAGCGTAGTGTTAGTACTTTCAATGTACGTCTGTTCGCTTGTTAGCGTGCCTGCTAGCTTGGGTTGGATTGTCTTGTTTCAATGATGACAAAATTGATTATGACAATTGTGATGGAAACTATGACGATTTTTATTCAGTTCATCATCGACTCATCGTTCACCGACTACTGAGCATATGCATCTATTTTCTTGTGCTGATTCCCACGTTTTTGTGCTAGTCTTATCCAAATTTTACCCGCGATAGCGATAGAAGTAACGTAGAAGATAGTAACGTTTAAACTATGAGATTTACTATAAAATAGAATATCCACACGTAGATTATCAAGTGACATCGACCTTAATACAAATCTGACATAATCCGCAATGCCTCTAATAAGATAAACTACGCAAACAGCACGGCGCGTACAAAACTGTGAGCCATTGAAAAAACCTTGTTACGGTCAGAATTGAGAGCTATTTTTAACTATCCTTCAAGTCAAGGAATTATGTCTACTTTTCGATCAGCAATATCCTAATATATAAAAGCTTCCGTTACTGAGTGACTGACAGACAACGCACAGCCGAAACTACCAGTAGTTCTATGACTAGTCGTAGAAAACTGAAATTTGGCATGTAGGTTTTTCCTTTGGGAAGCACTAAGAGAGGATTTCCTGAAATTCTTACGGGAACGGGACAAACCGGGATGTGCGCGTACAAAGTCGAGGCCAAAGTTAGTCCTACCTAACCTTCACAAGAACAGCGTTCCAGAATAGCCCAATAATCCTCAAAAATGGTTGTCAGAGTTTAGGGCTTATTACTATATCGTTATCTTATTCAAGTTACCAGTAAGGTGAAACAGTATGGTGAAACATATGTTCATTCACGTAATTCTTCATACCATAAGTAATGAAAGTGTTTCCACAACATTTTGTGCATAAGGAAAAGAATAGAATAGAATAGAAAATATTTATTCGACACAGACAAACACACACACACCACACAGCCACACACACCACACACCCACACACACACCCCACACCCCAACATTAGGGTTGCACAAAATGCGCGGGCCTGCGGACGGCACGCGTTGGACGGCTCGCCATCCGATCAGAGAACGAGGCCCGGGTCGACGGCGCACTGTATTCCACGCGCACCTCAAAGAGATGTCAGCATAGTAGATAGGTTCCGCTAGGAACAGTGCCAGCTAGGATTGCGGAATTTGTTCGAAAGAGTTACCGCGGCCCTGGAACGCAAAGGGCATTAGGAGGAACATGAATTGGTTTTAGTCAGTAAGAGTCTGGCACTCCCTTCTGCTCCGCCCAGAGCGGGAGGAGTCATTTGATGATTATCAATCCATAAAAAAAGGGTCGCACAAAATGGGAATACTTTCACTGTCTGTTTCATGATAGCTACAACCTGAGGATATTTAAGTCAAGTGTGAACATGTTGAGTAGACAAGCGTGCTCCATCGTTGACCACATAATCCTTTTCCATCAGGTGAGGTTGTGGACAAACGCAAGCCTATCAAAATTAATATAAAACTGCTAGTGTATGCCAAATTCTTCTACTTGTTAATTAATCAACAAATACTAATTTTGTCATCTACTTTTCCTGTCATTCTAAAAGTGCGTCATTCGTGACTGACATAATGAATGCAAACCAAACGTTTCCGTTTGAAGTGACTGTCACTACATCAACTAAGATAACAAATATTACTACATACGTAGATAATTTTATGTTATTCTAGTAACATAATACTATTTAATAACATAAGCTTCCCCAGATTTCTATAGCAATTTGTGAACATGCTACTGAAATAAACGAAAAGAAAAATTAAATTGAAGATATTGCAGCTTTTCCTGTCTGTGCCCCCTCTTGTCTCTACAACACTCACAGGCAGGGACCCCAACCTTCCTTGTCATGCTAATTACATTTATTATGCTCAAATACTATCACTAAGTATGCTAATGGAGTCAGATTTTGGTTATTTTCCGATCGACTTGTTAAAATCCAATTTACACAATTGAAGATCAAAACACTCATACACATAATTCGAATGATCTTAGCCAAAAAGTAACCATAATTCTGATTCTTAAGGCTGATACACTTGCCTCAATCTATCGTAGCGTACCTTTTATTAATAACTAGCGTCTGGCAGCGGCTTTGCTCGCGCGAATGTCGAAGATTATCCCAAAGGATCATACTCTCGGAATGACAAGAACCATATTTCCTATTCCAGGGCATGATCTACCCGTGTGCAACGTTTCGAACCCAACCCGAATCCGTTCAGCGATTAAGACGTTGAGGTAACAAACGGACACACAGAGTTACTTTCACATTTAAAATATTAAGTATGTATAGATAGCTCCAAATAAAATAAAAACTTACTTATTAGGCAGCACCTTCTTCTTTGCAGGAGGTACATGATTGAAGGGCTTCATCGATTTCGGCGTTCTGCGATCCATGGTCGACATACTAATTTCATTCTTCGACATAACTCGATTACCTTGCATCAAACTGCGGTCATTCATCGACACATTTCGATCGACATGGTTAGGGTGATGATGATTGATCAATGGCAAACTCATATCAGTTCTGGGTAAATGTCGATCGATTCTTGGCAGCACACGATCGCTTTTTGATTTTTCACTGCGCAAAGGCCCCATTTTCATTTCTTCTTTCTTAAAATCTAAACTCGTTGTACTCTGAGTGATAATTATCTTTGGCAGCTGCTTTGACAGTTTTCTTAATCTTTCAGATCTTGGCTCTGATTTGATTGAATCCAGACTTTCGTTAGACTTCTCATTTTCAAGTTTGTAAACTGTTTTTGGTTTAATTTCTTCCTCGATTTGATCTTCATCTTTTTCTTTGATAGTATCGTAGACGGGGTCTTCTAAGGAATTTGTATTGTCTTCGAAGTAGTTTTTACTGTCTTTCAGATAGTTGAGACATTCATCGTAGAGTAGGTTTATTTGTTCGTATTCTACGTCTTTTGTTATTTCGACTTCCATTTTTTAATCTTGAATTTTGTTTACAAATATTTTTGGTGAGCAAATCTTTTTAAATTTAATTTTGTGCAAAGCAATTGGTTATCTTACTGTCTCCACGTTATTATAACTACAAAACTACGTACACAACAGGACAACTATCCCACATTTTAAAATCAATTCACAAACACACTCACTGAATCAAACTCACTTATAAAAGAATCGAATTCATTTGAAAAAAAAGACACTCACACCCCGAAAAACAACACAAAAATTCACTGTTACACCACTTTCACGTATTTTCGTGGGGAAACTCTCCGCAGTTTCGTAACGCTGCCGGGCTGACGTTATCTCGCTGTTATCGCGTTATCTCATGTTAATTGTGATGCCGCTCTAAGCCTAAGATCTGGCGTGACCTTGCGCGGAGAGTAAGCGGGTGATTCTGAAGAGAGTTTTGTGCTGTTGTTTGTGATGGTATGTTGAGTATATTTCTGTTGCATTCACTCATTTCTTTTTGTTTTTTAATGTTTTATCTGCTCCAATTTTGAAGGATAAACAGAAGAAGAAGCCAATACAAGAAGAACAAACTGTATTATGTAATCTTGAAAGGAACTGTCTCCTGAGATACCAGGTCAACTACCTAGTTCAGGAGGCAGAATTTTATGAAACAGTGAAAATTGGCAAATATATTTATTTATTATTGTTAAAAAATGTATAAGTGATGTGTAAAACTTATTTTCAATAGTTCTTTCTAGAGAAGTGAATCGAGTGAGCGAGCGAGTCTAGTGTTAGGTACGATTTGAATATCTCAGATTTTTTAACTAAAACAATGCTTATTAGTTATGAATGAATTTTTTTCTTTGAATTTTTGTTCAGCGATGTCTTCGCCAAATATTGACCGATTTGTTGTTGTTTAGATATGTATTTTTAGAACTCATTATCACGTTACATTAGTTCTGCTTAGTTAAAACTTTTTTGCTCCCAAAAGGATCCATAATTTGTGTCAATTTTTTATTTTAATATTTACTATCCATTTGTGTACGTTATGGATTGCAATAAAAAGAAGATGGGAGGGACCTCCCTTACTGGACCTACATATATTTTCTGAAAGCTTATTGAAAGCATTATACATTTTCTGCTTATCTCCTTTGAGATTTGACGAGTATTATACGAGTATTTTTTTAAATGTTGATAGGCACAAATTGACCACTGTCTCACCTTATGGTAAGCGATGATGTGGTCGAAGATGGAGCACGCTTGCCTAGCAGTAACTTATTCACTCTTGACTCAAAGACTACCAGGTTGTATATTTATTTGCGTGTACCGCATAGGCTCCGAAACTACTGAACCGATTTTAACCGGTTTTCACCAATAGAAATCTAAATTATCGGGAAGTAACATAGGCTATAATTTATTTAAAAAAAAAGAGATCCTTAGGAAATTGCAGCGCGGACTAAGTCGCGGGCGAAGTGCTAGTTTTTTATATTTGCAATATTATCTTCCTTTCATAATGTAACTACAGAATAACCCAATACGGTAACACTACGAAAACCATTTAAATTAAGAATGGCGACGTTCTAACTTATTTATCGTTGTTATTTGACATAACAGTGATGTGTGTTTGCACTATTTTGTCAAAGTATTATGCGCTGTTGCGACTTTCTGGAGATTTAAATGAATTAGTTTTATTTGCTAATTGGTGTGGTGGAAAAAGAAACAATATAATCAGCTTATCAGTACTAGGTATGTAGCTACTGCATGGATATTGAAATATCGTTTTCGTAGTTCGTTGATCAAAGGTTTCTTAAATAGAAAAGCCGTTATAACGACTGTGAGTGGGAATATAGAGCAACTTTGCTCTGTTTTGCTTGATACCAAAGCAGAGAGTGAGAGAGAGCTGTAAGCGTTTTCAAATCGATGAAAGAGATAGCACTAATTACGTGTGACGTCACTCGTAAGTCACGACGCTTTGCATGACAAGGATAGAAGTTATTCTTCTTCAGAAGAAGAATAACAATTTACTATTTTAGTATTATCTTTCAAAGTAAGTATTCTTGTAAATTGATACATACCTAGGTAGTAAAAATATTGCCCCTCAATGCGTTGCTTACTATTGTAGTACTTGGGTGTGTTTGGGTATACTAGGCGCCAAATATGATATGACCTTTCCCTAATATCCCTTCGTAAATACCCGAACAATAAATTATGATATACCCGAATAATAGATATCTGAGGTCATCGGAAAACTTGAGACTAGAAATGCCGATGCATTCCACCACCTTCTATGATAATTCTTTCACGATTCAAGCGGTGAGGTTATGGAATGCCTTGCCTGTGTTGATAAGGCGGGCTCAACCTTTGTCCATTTTTAAAACTTTGGTCACGAACCACTATCTCTCTCTTTAAAGCGTTTGTTACTAGAGTTCTCTGCTATTGTTTCACAATTATCATTGTATAAATTTATCTATTTAGTATGTATTGATATTTGTATAAATAGTACACTTAAGACTACCTACAGTACTGTATCTCCTTTTTCTCTATAGAATCCATCCAAAGGTTGTCTTGAAAAGATCGCTTTTAGCGATAAGGCCGCCCATTGTGTCACCCTATGTAATGTTTCTCATCTACCTTTTCTGTAACTTATATGGTGTACATAATAAAGAGTATTCTATTCTATGAAGCATTAAGCGTAAAAGTCGATAAATGTATGTGGGTCAATGACCGTTATTGCACATTGATCTGGCGCCTACCATAGTTTCTGCCTACCCCGATCAGGTTAGGTTGAGTTTCAATTTCGAGATGCTTATATCATTTACCATCATGTAAAGTTGGGTTTACTGCCGAATGGCTATCAAAAGGTTATTTATCGCCACAAGAAACATAAGGAAATATATAAAAACAACGTTTAATAGGCATAACTTTATTATTGCCCGTTAATAATACATTTCACATACATTAGACATAGTGGTTGGTGTTATTTTTCAAACTCACTCACACACTTGCAACAAACTCATTTTTAATGAAAACATTTTACGGGATATAAGAATGTCCCGTAAAATATTGTATTGCTTTTTATTAAATATATATTTTATTTATTAATAAATATTTGCGAAAAATTGCCTCACTGTAAAAATAAGTGAGAAGCATTATGCTTTGCTTTTTTAAATATTTTATTTGCATAATAATTTTGAACTTTGGCTGTTTATAAATAAATACGTATGTATATAGTTTATTTTAGTGAAAATGATTAAGTCCGAAATAAAATTGCCCGTAAAGTACCGGCAAATAATCTTAATAAACCGAAGTCGCTTAAATTAATTTAAATACAGTTAAGACTTAAATATTTTAAATAACTTTACAGCTAAACCAAATATTACATAGATCTTATGAATTATGAAAGCATTAATATACTTGAATAATTAATTAAAACATCATAAACACAACATATTATAATTACATATTCTAATTTATAAGCTAGAGAAGGAAGAATGACAAACAATTTAGTACCTATGTTCAAAAACAATTAATTGTATTATTTATATATTTTTTGAAAGAGCTTATATATTAATACCAGATTTTCCCTATTTTTGTAGAAATTGGGTTTTTATTCAGACCCTTGAATATTTTTTAATAATACTTACTTTTTTATAATTTTTCGTAAGCTACACTAGTGATACGTCTTAAAATGTTTTTTGGGTGTTCAACATAAATATTAGCATCATACTTGTTTGTAAATAATATATTCTTACTCTTATCTCGTCTTCCAGCCACCGTTAAAACCATAAACTTTTTGAGGTATATTATATCGAATTTGGCATGAAAAATTGACATCAACATATTTTTTAATTTGGCAATAATTTTAAAAAGTCCGCTGTATTTCTTACAACCAATTTTCCAGTTTCACATTAGTAGCCATGATTCTAGATATTTTACACACGTATTTTCTATTTTATGAATTTAATTATTTTATTGAATATAAGACATTCATTTCCACTTATCGCCAAATATTTTCGTCACTTTGAGGAAACATTATCTGAGAGTTTCCTTTGGTAAAACCTTTAAAACTTCGGTTTTATTTTGCAAATTTTGGTCTTTAAATATCCTAAGTAGCGAATTTTTGTATTATAAAATTTGTTTAGCGGTTAACATGGACATTTCACATTAATATACATTTTTTTTAATTATAGGTATTCATCTATCTCCGATTTACCTAAGGAACTATATTTACGTCAGGTATCAAGGTGACCTCATCTACAGGTTTACAGTTTTTTTTATACACAGGGTTATAAATAAATACAAAAAAGTGAAAATGTTGATGCAAATGTTTTCAGATATTTTTTTTTCGAATTGTCAGTGTTGTGTGTAATTTCTCTCCATAAATGGGTGGTTAACGTATTACAAATAAATCTGCAATTTATTTTATTGCGACTTCTTCGCTATTATAATTTGTTTTAACACAAAGCACTATCTATATGCCAGATTAATAGATAGACTTTAAAATAATAATCCATGGTAGGCGACAGATAAATATGCAATAAAAGTCATAGACCCACATACATTTATCGACTTTCTTCATATCAAAATCAGAAATAAAGCATAAAGCTGTCCTGAATCGACTTCTATCGTGATCCCATACTTTCTCTAGTAATGAAAAATGATTCATACTTTATTGTTCGGGTATCTACGAAAGGATATTAGAGAAAGGTTAATGTACTTTATTTCTAAGTTTATCTGGCGCCTACCATAGAATCAAATACTAACAATTTTAATACCAATTGAATTTTCTTTTCGCGAAAAATACACAGTAAGTGCACTCGTGAATTTTTTTAATGTTATGTGTGTCTCTTTTTCATCATTGCTTTATATCGGAAGCTTAATTATTTTGATTAAAATAATTTGCCTAATGTTGGAAGAGACACAGATCACAGGACTTAAGTAATGGTTGCGCAGTATAAAATATAATCATCAAAATTATATTTAATTGATTTATTATTTTCAATTGCATTATTTTATGCCTGAAATATTTATATGTTCACGTTAAATTTATTAGTAACCTACACACAATGTTAACATGATAATCTTAACTGGCAGCATTTTTTTATAATCTCACTTTTCTTATAAATTTATTATTTTCATCTTGCGTTTTACATTTTGCTATGTGTTGGCAAGAATGGCAAATAAATATTTATAAACAACATATTTTTTAATATTAAATATATTCGTATATAAATGGATAGGTTACCCGTTATTAATAAATATAATTATTTATATATTTGGATAAAATTAATTCAAACTCAATAGATGACTGAATATATGGAAAACTCGATATCTTAGAAATGGTAATGTGTCACAACCCTATAATAAACTCTGAAAACACAACCCTAGGCAACAAAAAACATGGTATCTTTATAATTATGTCTATCAATTACGGATTGATCTCTATTAGGTAAGTATACATTATTTTATATTGACTACATTACTCGACTAAAACGTTTCATTTTTTTTATAAAGTCTTAAGTTTCATAACATAAAAATATAGGTATAATAAATGTTACAAATAAAAAACACAAAATAAAAAATAACCATTTATTCTTGAATAAAAATTGAAAAAAAGAAATATAAAATAAAAATAATTTACAACAGAAGTTAAAGATGTTTGTTATAAAAATAATTAAATCACAACTGTACTTTACAATATCTACATAAATGTATATTTATATATCTATTAAGTATACGACGGTATATAATATCTATTTGTTATATTACTTCAATTGAAGATACTGTCACTAAAATATATGACAAGGTGAAAGTATTCACTTGCAACCTAAAATAATTATAATATACATATTTTATTTGTAATTTTAAATTGGAATGAAATGTATAATTATTATAAATTTGGATAACGACAAACCCAAACGTTAGCATTATATTACTTTAATACATGCTAAAATGCATTTAATTCTTATAATTTTTAATATTTACATTTTTTATGTAATATCATAATTTTATATTGCGTTCAACATGAAATCTATTCACCTCACTAAAATTTTATCGACAGTATCCACAAATAACTAACAGTATTTTAAAATCACATAAAATCAACAGGTAAAACTTACAGTAAACTAACTACGTTATTTAAATTCAAACTAATCTTTATCGATATTGATAAACCGATCGATAAAACTAAGAAAATAACATTCAAAATGTCACTAAAGCGATATGTTGTCGAATTTACAAAACGATACTAAATATCGATAAATTTAATCGTTTTACCGATATCGATAAAATTTGGAATATCCTTACGTACGCCTCTCTCTTACGCATCAGAGATGTTCCTCGGACTGAAAGCGCCTTTCCTGAAATTGGCAAAAATAAGGGAATGATAAGAAAATAACTTCGTATAAGGATTTTTTGGAAACGTTCACTACTGCTCAAAAGTATTTGGTCACTTTTAATATATTAAACGATTATAGATAATAATAGTAATTTTAATTATTTATAAGCATTTCCTTGAACATAGTAATAGTATAAAAATACAAGTGATCAAATACTTTTGAGCGTTAGTGTTATTCTCAAATGTCAGTATGGTGTATGTTATTATTCATAATAATTTTGGTATTATAAATAATAACACCATGCAATTCGTATTGATGCTGGAAGTTATAACAATAAAACTAACGATACATTGTTGGTTATTTCAGACAATAATGAAGTAAATAAATTGTGGACAAAGAACGCTAAAGTTAATTATAGAACATAAAAAACAATAGTCACATGCAACTGTTTAAATAGTAAAATAATTATATAGTTAGTAAGATATTAGTAAGGTAAGATAGTCATAAAACTAGTGATATCCTAATGAAATTAATGGTTTGGCGAAATACTGTAACAAAACAGTAATATTTTCAAGTGAAAGTAAAGCGGTAAAGTGATGATTAAAACTAGGAAGTGGAGAAATAACTGATGCTGATACCAATTTACTGATGAATATAATAAAAAAAATGGTAGCACAAGTGGTGTTTTAATAAATAAATCCCTAACTCCAGAAAACTATAAATCGTTTATGGCTTAAAATTTAACTGTAATGAAATAAACCAATACAATTTTTAATTAAGATGACAGAAGGACAGAGAAGGAATAATAGTGATATGAATTAATTAACGAAAAGAGCCTCTGCAAAGTGATATTCTGTGATGATAAAGATGGCGCTATCGATATGTCACCTGAGGCTCTAGACAAGTAACATTAAACATCAAAAATGTATGGGTGGGTAAACGCTGTTAAAATGTTACGTGATCTATCCTTTATATTTTGGCATTTCGACAGTCGCATTCGCTGATAGGATGGCACTCGTCTAGACCCTCCAGGGTCAATCCCAAACTTTTTTGCAATTGCCATCGCCATCTTGTTTTTTTCGAGACTATCTCTATATAATATGTAAAACTTAAGCAGTTTGTGACCAGTAGCAGGCCTGCTACTGGTCACAAACTGCTTTAGTTGAAAATGAGGCCTCATTTTATAGCGGCCTCAGTGGCATTTATTGAGTCCTCAGTGATGCAGGTGTAAGAACAACTGGGGCACTCCAACAAGCGGGTCAATATTGCCGATAGAATATCACTGTCTGGAGCCAAGTACCAATAATGATGAAAGTTATAACAAATGATGGTTATAAAGTTTAAAAAGATGAAAGTAAAGTAGTTAAAACGAATGATGGTAAGAAAGTTAAAACAAATGAAGTGTTAGTAGATACCGTACCATTGTGCACAAGCGCTATTGAGGTGCAGCGTCGGCTACACGTTTGTGGTGTACCTGGAAGGTTAGTGGTTATAACAGAGATCGGTTAGTTAGTTACAGGTTACAGGCACGGTTAGATACATTCAGGTTATTAGAATGAAGAGGTGGTTACTTGTCATGGAAAAATAGCCTTTCAATCAATTAAATAATTTATTTACTAAATATGGGTATACAAGGTGTCCCGAAACTCAACGTCAAGCGGTTACGGGGCGATAGGCCGACTCACTGGTTATACCAGTTATACACAGTTATACCAGTTTGCAATTTACAGGAATGGGAAAAAAGAGTCTGTCAATAAGATATAAAAGAAATGTGACATTCAGAACAAGAACAAAGACATCTAATCAGTTTTAAGAAGTATGGAATTGTGCTCCATGTTTTTAAAGGCATTAACAAAGTCTGAGAGCTCTCACCATCTAGTTTCTGCTCTTTCTTTTACATGACAAGCAAATCCAGTCAATTTTGAATCTTATGCCATCACAATAAGTACCTGTCACGCGGACTGATGACATCCTCGTCCGAGTCAATATCGTAGAGCTCGTCGCGGATGTAACTCCTGTTTGCGAAGCCTCCCATGTCCACTGGAATTCAGAAAAGACAAATGTTATCAGTCATATTTTTAACACGTAATATTTTTGTGTTGTTTATGTCGAATAAATGATTCTATTCGTCTATGTTGAATAGACTGATGCCGCCACAAGAAAAACCAACGGAGCAAATCTATATCTATGTTTTTCAATGGAGACTTGCGGGACTTTACTCTCTGTACCACATGCCCTCTAAACTGGTGACCCTTGACAAAGAACGTCAGCGCAACCTTCGTGCAACTACTCGACTTCAAGCTCTCAAGCAGCGAGTCATTCAGCCAGCCAGTACCGTGGGTACTGGCTGGCTGAATGACGACCAGCATGCAGCAGCCGTGCATTCCTGTTCAGCATCCTCAGCCTCTATCATCATCCTCAACTTCATCAGCGACCTTGGCAAGCAGACTGCACCTTCGGCTAGTCACATGAAGAGCCATGAAGAACCTATCCTTGTTGACACCAGCCGTCACGCCACTACGTCGCACAGCACCTCTCCAACTCACTGGAGCCATCAGCATCATCTCGACTCACTGGGATCTCATCACCCCGATTCATTGGGGCACTGCAGACAGTTCCGACTCACCGTAAACTCTGCGGCTTCCGGTTCCGACTCACTGGAACCAACCTTCTATTGGCCTGGCAAGCATCTTAAGATGTATAGACAACTTATTTACTATCGACCTCTAGTCTCCGGAGGGGAGTGATCAGCAAATCTTCATCGCAAGAAAAACACCCGCAACGCCGTCTATACAACTAGCAGCGAACTACTACGTTGAAATCAGAGTTTACCGTGCCATTTGAACATATACATCAGCCCAAATATCAACTATTGGGCAGTGGCCCACACCAGACACAACAACCGTCCGGCGGAGGATCCTCCTTTTTTAATGGAGGCTTGCGGGACTTTACTTTCTTTACCGCATACCTTTATACTATTTCTCTATATAGGTAAGTCGACCCCACAAAGATCGATCGATAAGATAGACAGATTATAAGAAGGCTTATGACTCGGTCTCTCATGGCAAATAGGCGTGGAGTTGAACAGAATACATGTAACTTTACGTATCTTCCTTGAGTCATGTAAGGGGAAAATACAAGATAGTCCTTCGCTATTCAGGATGTCGACCAATTTCATGGAATAATGAGCCTATTTGGATTATAAGGGGAGTTTTATTGGGCAACAGTTTGAGTCCACTTTTATTCTGATTATCCGAAGCACATTGTTAAAAGATTCAGGAACAGGCTATCAGTTGATGTGGTCAGCTTGATGACCTCATTCTTACGATCTAAATCACTTGCCGTCAACAATTTGCTATGAGTCATGATTAAATAGCCTTAAAAACATGTAAGGAGTAATGTTCTATGTTCTGTTAAGAAAGATAAGGTGTCGATGTAACTGGCATGTTCGGTTTAGATTTTCCGCTGGGATCCCTTTTGCAGTACCTCTGTATAAGAAGATCTAATAATAATTATCTCTATCTTAAGCTTACCTCTGGTCGAATCATCGTATTTATCATCGGCCCATTTGTAGTCGTTCTCGGAGTAGAGCGGCGGGAGCGTCTGGTGCGGCGTAGGATACAGGTCCAGGTGGCGCTTCTCGTTCTGTATGCTGTCCGTGTCGCCGTACGCTTGCATCCTGGAAGGGACAGTTTCCAGTAAATATGAGAGGTTTCAAACAGTTTGCCTATGTCAAAAAGCGCACTCATTTTTGTAGAATATTATGGTCAAGTGAAGAGTGTTTCAGTGTGCCATGGTTCGCGTTTATCATTGTTTGTAAACTATATTGAAATCTATGGCACATATCGTTCACTTCATCCAAACGGTTTTTTTACAATTTAACAACTAATAGAAGGTAATAACTGTTCCTTTTTAAGGAAACTATTTTAGTTCCGTTCTATTAACAGCTTCCAAAAGACATTCCTTTTCTGTTAACAGTTCCTAAAATTTTGTTTCTTGACTCTCATTATTAGTGAAAGGATCTAACTTCAAAGCCATGGCATTCATAGAAGATAAAGTTTAATCCTTCTTACCTAGTGTAATCCTCGAAGCAGCTGAACCGCCAGAGCGCGAAGGCGAGCATAGCCATGGAGATGAGCACTCCCGCGGCGATCACCAGCCACACCATCAGCACCGTGCGGTCGTTGGGGATCGCGTACTCCTGGAAATTAGTAAAGATGTTGTATTGTATTGGAAACGCAACTTAATTTTGTAAATGACAAAGTTTTAATGCAACCTTATAATTAGCAGCGGTAAATATTCACTAATTGCGCAGGTCGAAAAAGGTGGTATATTTCGAATAGCGGAATACAACTCAATGTCATACACAACAAAGTTCGAATTCAAATACAATTGATACAGGACCTTATAATTAGAAGCGGTAAATATTCTAAAAATACAAAGTTGATAATTTATTCGATAATTTGTCACCGTCATTATTGTCATGAAAAAAAAACGAATTCTGAAGAACAAAGATGGACCCAGTAGTTAAAAAAAAGACTTCGAAATTCGAACTGTGTCAGTCAATGTATTGAAAAACAATTGAATTTGTCTTTGAATAGTGTTTGGTATCCTGAATGAGACTGAAAGCGAACTTCATAAAAAAGTGCAGTACTGGTAATTTCCAACGTGTAACAAACTGAACGGAAAACCTGAAAAGGTGTCTAAGGAACAACTCTCAAGGAATATCGCAAAAAAAATAATCTATAGCACATATATTTAGAGTACCTGTATGTGCATACTCGTAAAAAGATAATAAATAATTTATTCTCCAAAAAGTGCAAAAGCTTTACCAGAAACGAAAATTTCCATTTATTTTATGAGGTGAATGTACAGAAGCATTTTATTTTGAGACAACGACTCCCAAACTGAGACATGCTCGTATCTTGGGTAGTCGGCACAAACAGCTGATTCTTTTCGCGTTTGGTGGTTGGTCCCATAGTTAAAGCTGTTCATAATGATAATTACAATGACCCCTAATTTGCATATATTCTGTTACACGTCATATTGAGGTCTGTGAAACAAGGCAATTTGAAAATAAAAACAAATAAGAAGAAGTTACGAGAATGCTGTCAGACAGATAATACCATATCAGCAGTAGGCATGATTTTACCACTTATAGATACAAAGTGGCGTCATGATGATCACACTAATATGTCATGAAAGACAAAGTCGCGTGACATGAGTTCAAGAGTTACTAAAGATACCTAGGCAACATTTCTGATTCATTTGAAGAGCCTTTCCAAGAGATGTTATGGGCATAATAAATGACTTCTCCTTGTTCTTCGTATAGTTATATGGAGAGGAGGGATGAAACGCACTTAAATAAAAGAGTTATGAATATAAATGTGAATGAATGTAGAAAAAAACGGAGGACAAAGGATAGTGTGTGAAGTGATATGGAAGAAATTTGAGTCAGTGATAGCGATATGGTTGACAGGATATAATGGAAGAAGAAAACATATTGCGCGGGCTACAAGTAACTTAGACAAGGACAAAGATGATGATGATGATGATGCTGTATTACTTGAGTGCCTTTAAGTCAAGATTGAATGGATTTCTTTAAGGCAAGCGTGCTCCATCGTCTACCACATCATCGCCATCAGATGAGATTGTGGTCAAACGCAAGCTTATCAATAATATAAAGAATCTTGGGCAGTAGGCTCTGCAGATTAATCAACAGAAGACGATACAGCAATCTATCAGACCAGAAGAAAAATCCATAACTCACCGTGATACCCAACGAACGCAGTCTCTCGGAGAACTCCTCTCGCACAATATAGCTGGTCCACATGTTGTCCAGGTCCTGGGCATTCAGCCTCGGCTCCTCAGGCTCCTCCTCGTAATGGAGAGGCACCCCGAAGGTCAGTTCCACGCAGTTCTCGTACTCGGGCCACTGGATGTTGCAGACAGCAGCTCTGGTGATCTGGGTCACTTCCAACCTGGAAAAATGGAGCAATACTTTAGGAAAATGTAACTATTTTCCGTATTTTCAAAAAAATACGTGATTATTAAAATAGTTGATATACGTGATTGGTAGCTTACAGTTTATGGGCTGTTGAGGACAAACTGGTAGTAGTTCCAATAGGGGCTTAAAAATGAAATAGTGTAACAATTGGCGGTCTCAGGCTGTACCTCCGGTTACATTGGAAATAAATCAGATTAATTGGTTGGTAGCCCTTTGCACGGGGCTGATTATAGTCATAGGTTCTAGAGTTAGCAGGGATAGATTTTGACTAAACATTTCATCACCATTACTCTCAAAACGGTTAAGGAAAACATCATGAGAAAATTGACATATTTCAGAACCAAAAATTCCCTATTTAAGTAATCTACCAAACCGTATCCACGTGGTTTATAACGACCCACTCCCTCTTTCTATGAGAAGTGTCCCAGTAATTAGAACATTAAGTTGATTTTGGTATGAAAAATGTATTCAAAAGAGCACTCAATTTCGCGAACAAAGAAATGAGATGGCTTTTCTAAGTCAACGCTGCTTACTGCCATAATTTATGACTTTAGCCTTGTACATAATTTAGTTGAGACGAATTTCTTTACTGTTTTGTAAGACAACGGAAGCGTCTAGACGAAGTAGAAGGACGTTATAGATGAAAAAAACATCGAACAGATAAAGTGACCCCCAGAATATTATAGGACTTAGTTTAATGGCTTCCATAGCCTGCAATGAAATGCACTTTGCCGAAGATAGGATAATATGCCAAAATGAAACGAATGATTTTCATGTGGACTATTCCACATAGATATCATTCGTCGAGGTCACGACCCTAAGCATTGAGGACCAGCGACGACGTTGACTTGATGACTTATAAAAGAGGAGGCGTAAACCGAGAAATGAGATGGTAGGAGCTAAATATGATGACAAAGATATATTAAAAATCAAAATAACGCAAGTTACAAGTAAATGCAAAAGAAAATATGAAATGCGTAATACATAAATTGATGGCGGTCGGAACATAAACAAAGTCGTCGATAAACGTGCTCATCCGATCCTAGAATAGATCACTGTTTATCTTCTGAAGGTCATGTTCTATGATTAATGTTTCTTGTTCATCTTCAAGAGTTATGTCTTAGAAATTTTTATGTAACTTGAAAATACCGGTACAGTTAAAGTACCGTAGATTTTCACTTGTTTTTTCTTCGCTTCGAAATTCAAATGGTGTATCATTGTGAATGTGTATCTGTGGTGATTCATAAAAACAAATGAGTTCGTTTTCGAATTGCATGCTGACTTGATTGAGCTTAGATGATTTTTATAGGGTAAGATTACTGAGGTCAGGGTGTCAATTCTAGGTACTAATTTTTAAGCAACGTTGAGGCCTTTTTGATAGATTGCACCTGAAATGACAGGCTTCTTCTGGATAAGTCTAGGTCAGAGACCTAGACTAACGTCAAGAGTAAACCCATCTCAAGTAGAAACAAAATGCTATAAAGGTTCCGTTTTTTCCTCTGAGGTGTGGAATCCTAAAAAGATGCGAAAGCGAATGCTGCTTAAAATATCAACAGAATTAGCCCTCGGATAGGCAGGCTCTCCATGTAAAATACTGGTAATCAGTTGCATGCGCAAAAACGTTTTAGGAAAACTATTATTATACGTACAGCTAAGGAATGAAATTCCCTGCCAGATATTTTTCCTGATAGCTACAACCTGGGATTCTTTAAGTCAAGAGTGAATAGGTTACTTCTAGGCAAGCGTGCTTCATCTTCGACCACATCATCGCTTACCATCAGGTGAGATAGTGGTCAAACAAGTAGGGTACAAGTAGGTATATTATATGTCTATCGTTATCGTTTATGTATTCTATAACTATTACTTGTCGGTCATTGAGAGGCCCATGTTTAGCAAACATTTGCAGATAGGACGATAAGATATGAACTGTCAATTTTGTAGCAAACTTATAAATAAGATTCTCCAAAAGGATATGTAAAGTAACACAACCATCACGCATATATCCTGTAGAGTCATAAACCTTCAGCATATATCCGGCTATGTTACTTTACTATGCCATACCTTCTGATAAGTCTACCTTAAAGGTTTGCAAAGGTATACCTTTTGAAGTTAATCTACATTTCGGTAGTTATGTGTAAGTCACATGAATAGGGTATGCCTACAGCCCATCTACTGAGAAATTATAGATAGAATAGGTACCCCAATAACACTTTGTCCGAGTCAAGAATCAAACCCAGGACTCCTCGTTCAGCAGGAGCGCTTTCGAATTGATTGCTATAATTAATTTGTACGAGCCTGATACATATAATATGATGACACGGTTGGCGCAGTGGTTGAGGGATTGGCTGGTGCGCAGCGGGTCGCGGGTTCGATTCCCGCACTGAACAAATATTTGTACGACCTATAGATAGTTGCTCCGGGTCTAGCTGTTTTTGCATGTGAATTCATATGTTTGTATTGGTAAACGCACCCACGATACAGGAGAAATTAGAGTGGGCAACGTTTTATTAAAAACTTACTTCTGCCAGCGGCTTCACCCGCGTGGTCCCTAGGGAACATATTCCCGGGATAAAAAGTAACCTATGTCCTTTCTCAAGCTTTAGACTATCTGTGTACCAAATTTCATTTAAATCGGTTCAGTAGTTTTGGCGTGAAAGCGCGACAGACAGACAGACAGACAGATAGACAGACAGACATACAGAGTTACTTTCGCATTTATAATATTAGCAAGGACTAGCAAAGATAAATAATTAAAAAACTACGCGACCTATTTTGCGTGTAATTTAAAGTCTGTAGGAGAGTCTCAACCGAATTCCTAAACCTAAATAACTTTACTTTTAACAAAGACAACACCACCTCAACTATTCAAGCAACTATATTACCATAGTCTACAATTATGTAAGTGTGGCAAGTAATAATTGCTGACGCTAGTAGAACATTACTATTCTAAGCAGTTATAATTTCTTGCACAATGACGCACAAAGACGCAATTACATTTTATTCTACTGTCAACTTGTACTGATTTGCAAGTAAACCGGTATTATCTTTAACCAGCTGCCTCCTGCGACTCCGTCCGTGTTTTGAGTAGTTCCTCGTTGATCAATTACTAGGTTTTGCCCGCAACTTTCTACGCACATATCCCGATTCCGTAGGAATTTCGGGAAATCCTCTTTTAGCGTTCCCCTATAGAGTGTAGGCAAGCTACATGCTAAATTTCAGCTTTCTACGACCAGTAGTGCTACTCTGTAACAACATTTTCATGTCTCGACAGCGGAATCCGAGGTGATTATCAAATTCGTATAAATCTAAGACCTTTATGCTGAGTGTAATAAAGCTCACAACCGTAAACTTGGTAGACCAAACCACGCTACATCCTGATAGTGTGCAAACTTTTTTATTTAGGCCAAGCCCACCGTACTATTTCACTGAAACTCCTGAAAGCAAGAATTAACAGTTACGACCACAAAAAACGCCGAGTCAATGAAGCCTGACGAGTCCCGGAGAAACGATTCAACTGTCTCGGATCTCGCAACGAAATATTTTTCTTATTTTTTTTTGTTTGCGATGTGTTTGCTCTTGACTCTAGTCTAGGTCAGAGATGACAGAGACAAAGTCTACGATGGAGCGAGCTTACCCAGAAGGAGCCTGTGCACTCTTACTTTGAAAAGATTAGGGTTGTAAGCGTTTGGAAACACAGACGCAGGCAGAGAGTTCCACTCCTTTGCTGTGCGCATTATAAAAGACGTTTGGAAGCGCTTAGTGCGAATTGGTGGAATAGCAACAAGGTAGGGATGGTAAGATGCAGTGCGTCTGGATGTCCGATGGTAAAAGGGGGCCAGTGGGATGAGGTCGTGGAGTTCTTGGGCACACTCACCGAAGTAAAATTTGTAGAAGACCGACAAGCAGGCAACCTTACGGCGATGAGCCAAGCTATGTAGCTTGGCATCCACCAGTTTTACGTCAGAAATATACAGAAAAGAACAGCGGAGGAGTAAGACAAACAAAATTCTCCTCATGAAGCAGGAGACAGAATATAACAGTACAGTACAGTCTGTAGAGAG
Organism: Lacanobia wlatinum; assembly: GCA_947578705.1. Lineage (NCBI taxonomy): Eukaryota > Metazoa > Arthropoda > Insecta > Lepidoptera > Noctuidae > Lacanobia > Lacanobia wlatinum. The sequence goes on from OX388046.1 coordinate 21,416,182, forward strand.
AAAGCATGGATACCAGAAGCGGGAACATTAGATTAGATTATCAGATAAACTCAAGCGACTTTTGATAGAATAATGTCCAAGTTCCGCTAAAATGATTTACGACGGATTTTAATGATGTCTAATATCGCGTCATGTTCTAGATCTGGAAGCAGTTATTAGTACTAAATAATGTATTGCATCCTCTTATTTATAAACACAGACGAATTTAACTTCACTAAGTTTTGTCAGTTTCTAACTTTTTGTAGTTAGAAATACTGTTAGTTCACTATGCACTCTAGTAGTTTGACAACATTTTCAAAACGATAAATGTCAAGCGAACCATGAAAACACCTACGTTGACCTGAGGCAATAGACAATGTGCCATTCTCTGAGCGAAAGCGACTGTCGAAATGCCAAAATATTAGAGACTAGCACTTCATCTGTGCTGCAAATTTCTTAAGGATCCCTAACTTTTTCTATTAATTAATATAGCCTATGTTGCTCAGTGATAATGTAGCTATCTAATGGTGAAATAATTTTTAAATCGGTCGATTACTTTTTCAGTTCAGTCGTAACAAACGAATCTTTCCTCTTTTTAATAGTACTAGTTGAACCGCGTAACTTCGTCTGCTCCGCTCCTATCGGTCTTAGCGTGATGATATACAGCCTATAGCCGTCCTCGATAAATGGGCTATCTAACACTGAATGAAATTTTCAAATCAGACCAGTAGTTCCTGAGATTAGCGCGTTCAAGCAAACAAACTCTTCAGCTTGATATATTAGTATAGATTAATTTAGATTGGTCACGTGAAATTTCGACTGTGTTTGTCAATCCCATACATTTTTAGCGTTTTAGCCTCCACAACGCTACCGCTGACAGAATAAAATTTCTTTATGGCCTCTGTCCAGTTAAAGTTTACAGCACCGAATCTGATTCAATTCGAAAATGCTAGAAGACAAAATGACATCCGTCGACATCGAATAACATGCTACTTATCTAACAAAAGTCACTCAAAATGTCTTTCACTAATACAGTTCTCTAATTCTATTATTTATCGCAGACATCTTTATCAATAACGTGTTATCATTCGACTGCTGCTTATCAATTCAATGACATGAATATACAATTACTTTACGACATTATTTTCCACTGTATTGCGTGAAATTGTGTAGATATTTCCTAAATTGGATTATGGAAAAATACTACCTAAATTCTTGGCATCTTCATCCTGCAATCAACATGCAATATTGGGTATACTTTACCCATGAAATTGTCGTTTTATTTTATTCAAATAAATTTTGTATTTAAGGCATGTTATTCTTTTTACAAAATTAGCAATTCTTTTGCTTTTTGGATTTTTTTTCTTCTGTAATATCACCAAAACAAAGTTTCAAATTGAACTGAAGTTATCATAAATTCAAAGGGGCCCGTTTAATAAAACGACAATTTTATAGGCAAAGACATAATACACAAACCTAGTCAAAGAAAATACCTATTCATTAAAATAAGTATCACTAAAATCGGATAAGTGGTTCTCGATTTATAAGTGCACTTACAAACAGATGCCTCATGAATCGAATAGAAAGATATACAGAAATACCTCATGTCTTATACGCATTGGTGCTACCACCATACGCATTTCTGCCGCAACGCAGCACTGCTGTATTCAAGGTTATAAAGGTACAAGTGCCAGTGAAAGTAAGGCGCTTAAGCCTTTTCTGCCTTATCTGTTAGTGATGGGCGCAATGCGATATCTCGTAGGTCACGACATGTTCACGATACGGGGAGTTGAGTTACAAGGTATAATAGTTGAATAGGGTTTAACAGAACGGGGTGTGGGTCAAGTTAGGGAACAGTGGACAGTGGAAAGTGATAGGCTGAGTATAGTAAGAGTTCATCATCAGATACGACGTCTATTGGAAAAAAAAAACGGCTAAATGTGAGTAGGACTCGCGCACAGTGTTCCCAACAAATTTTTAAATGTTGCTTTTAAACCACAGGTTCTTACAGGTTTTCTAAAATTCAAAAGGCTCAAACTTTACTTATTAGCTTCAAAAATACGAAGGGAGGATAGTAAATTTATTTACTTGACGCGCCAATTGTTTGGGTCATAGATGTTCATACGATTCAGTATGAACATCCATTAGGCCCAATCGATTAGGAGCAAATTGGATGTGACAGATGGACAAACATAGCTATACGGGGTCTATATATTATATAGATGTTCAGAACCCTAATAAATAGGAACACCAGAACGTACTGACTCATTAATAGCAAACTGTAATAAATAAGTTTACCTAAACGAAGTTAATGCAGTGTTACATAAGTATAAAAGATAAGAAACACCTACATACGTCGTACAAAATTTACTAATTGCACTACAAATCGGTATGATAAGGCAGAAACATAAAAATAAAAAGCGTTCGATAATGAAAGAACAAATGAACAGAGCGGTCTAATTGTAATGTTTGCAAAACAGATGTAACTTATAAAATCATGCAAAAAGGATTCAAACACTCACCGACTTAATACTCTTCTAGATCCTTAATAAATATTTTATAATTATTTCTTATATCTGTAAATCTAACATTTATTCTAAGTGAGACGGATTCATCTATGGTATGAGGACTTTTTTATTTTTACACTTAACATCTAAATTGTCTCTCTGATACATTTTATGCTCCGTGGCCAGTCTTCATCCATCGCGATATGTCCATGTTGGCTTCAAGTACCGATGCCAAAATCTACACAAACGGAAATGCACAGAGAAAAATGTTTTCTCCCACTCTCATACAAGCTTCTCTTCTGTAAATTTCACCGGTTGGTTCACTACTTCGATAGCATTGTCAGTCGTTATTTCCTTAACTGTATCATTGTTATTATAATTATCCTTCTTTATAATTTCTACTACTTCTTCTTCTTCAGGTGTTGAGTGGTTATTATTATCTAGTTTAGGCTCTGGGAGATTTAAATCAGTTTTCTTCTTGGCACCCTTACTGCTATGTAATTTCATTTCATTATTAGCTACTTGAGGATAGTGATGCAATATCGCAGTCGTGTTAAAAGTTATTTTACCATACTTAACTATCTCTGTAGGTCGTTTTTCATAACTAGTACTAGGCACAGCTAAGTCTATGCTCTTCTCAATATCATTATCAGGTGTGTTTGCGGCGCTATAATCCTTCGTCTCTTCTATAAGTCCTAAGGCTATATGCTTACTTTTCTTAATATTTTCCATATAACTATTGTGAAGGTTCATATCTACAGTGTTGTTTTGTTTGAGTGGCAACGAGTTTGGCAGCCGGTGTTGTCTGACCTCGGCTGTGTATCACAATTGTTTCTGATTAGGGTTCTTGATTATTTGGTCGTTAGCCGCGGCGAGATCGCGCGCGGCGTTTGTTAGCTATGTCTGAGACTGGACCATTGAGATGCTGGTTGTCTCAGTGACGATGGTGGGCGCTGGGAACTCGTCATGAGTTGAATCGTAGATGGGGAACTCGCAACACATCACGAACTTCAAGAACCGCGGTACCTCTACGTAGATTGCCGGTGGGATCGGTATCAAGGGCGAAGTCGATGCTTTATAATACAAATAATCTGGGTTATCTCTATACTTTTCGTCCGCCGATCGTTCCAGCAGCGGTATGCCAGATAAGAACAAAATGATCGCAGTCGTAAATAATGGAGATAGTATCGCGATCCATTCGACTCCGTTTATTACGTTTAATGATATTATGAAAATCCCCCACCAGAGAACCACTTCGCCAAAGTAGTTGGGATGTCTTGATAAACCCCAAAGTCCGTCATTGCACCATTTTCCTTGATTTGCAGGTTCCTGTCTGAAGGCAAACTTCTGCAGATCAGCATACGTTTCAATCAACAGGCCTATGACAAAAATTCCCGCGCCAGCCGAGTCCAAAGTCGTCATTGTTTTCGGGGACTTAGGAAAAGAATGATGTGGCGAGTTCATGATAATAACTGGCAGACTAACAATATACACCCATACTGCCTGAAACGTATAAAAGACTGCGAACCTTAGGGTGTTGCTTTTACGATCCTCAAACTGCTTATCTCTACCTATATGGTAGATTCTATATATAAGGTAGCCAGATAGTCTGACACCCCAGAGGCAGACGAAAGCAGTGACCATGAGCTGTCTGCTATCATAACTCTTGAGATGGGAGCCACCTTGCCCGAGGAAGAAGGTAAGCAAGGCTATAATAATAAAGTTAGCCCCCCCAGTGAAGTCAGTCACTTTATCATTCTGGAATAGCGACGCTATAGTAAAGAACAATATCTGCATGGCGACCGTCACCATAGCGCTTATAGCGAAGTTATTCCTATCTATCAAAGGTTCCATCCTGTATATTTGACACTAAATTCTGTATTTGGCATCAGGGAACGTTCGAATCGATTCGTCGCAATGCTGCATTTTGGAATATCACTCTTATTTTCAACATTTTAAAGTCTTTTAATACACATTATGCACTGTTACCACTTCGATCACGCACTGTTTTGTATTTAATGTATTTGTTACAAGTTTTTGTATATTATTTGGTTTTAAAAGCGGTTTGGTAAGCTCGTCTCTTAGCTTTACTGAAATAGATTTGACGTTTGTGGCGCGCATGCGTGAAGCTCCGGTTCGCGCATGCGTAGCTCAACCCAAACTTGAATTACGAATTCCTTTTTTTGAGCATCTTCATTTAACTTTTCTGTTTTGTTTTTAAGATTTTCTATACCTTTTTAGATTTCTTTAGTACATTTGGTTCAATGAATAGGTATTGTTATTCAGATTGAGACGCAACTAGGTCAGTATGACGTGTCGGGACGAGAATAGAAATACTTGTTCGTATGTTACGTTGTATATGGTGCATAGTTAACTTTGTATGCGACAGTAGGAGAGTTCCGCATTTAGAATATTATTATTTTATCTTTGAACTGCAGGTTTTCGTGGAATTTAAGTTTTGAATGTTTTAAGAGTAAAATATTGTTGTTAGTTGGTAAGATAGAGTTGATGAAGTTCAAAATTGTTTGCCAATAAGTTTAGTAAGTATTATTTTATTATTATTATTTTTTTGTTTTTGTTCGTTTTTGTTTTTGTTTTGTTGTTTATTATATATATGTTGTTGTTGTATTATTATACATACATATATTATATTTTTTATTTTTTTTATCTATGGGCCAAAGTAGCCTGAAAATAAATAAATGTATTTTTGTATTTTTAGTAAGTATTACATCACGTTAGAACATACTTTGATCTATGACAAAGAAAGGATTTTCAGTTCTTAATTATGTGTTGTTAAGTGATACAGACTGATGATTATGATCTCTATGTTAACATAGTTAATTAAATACGTTTTTAGGGTTCCGTATCAGAATGGTAACCTAAGGGCTAGCGGGCAGTTGCAAATATGAGAGTAAATAAACAAATAAATTGATGATTAACCGTAATACTCACTAACCAATATATAAAATTAATGGTAAACCATGAGTAATAGAACCATGCCAATGACTTCTATGTTTATAGTAAACAGTATTTAAGTATTTTCCAGCTAAACCTCATTTTCAATACCGAAGAATACAGTAATCATTTTAAACTGAATCCAGCTACTCCAAGAAAAATGAATTTCACGGAAAGGTATCATCGATCGTTTGGTCACTTTGATAACCTTCATACTTAATGTTAGTCATTTATTCTAAGAGTGTGTGTCCTAGCAATGCCAAATTATTAAGATTTTACACGTTTAGTACGTGTCAAAACTCATTTTTATTCAAATTGGGCTGAGTGCATAGGCGCCGGGACGGGTTTGCAAGGCTGTGCACTTGCACCCAGAGTAGACGAAGACGTGCGTCACATAGGTGGTCAGCTAGTAGGTTATAGAATACTTTTTTACCTGGGAGTATATTCCCTTTGCATACTTTTCGACTTTCACGAGGGTGAATCTGCTGGTAGAAGCTAGTTCCTAGCTGGCATTGCGGATTTTTTTTTTAAGAGTTCCGAGGCCCGGGAACGCGGCGGTCATTAGGAGGAACACGGATGGGTTTCAGTCAGTAAGAGTCTGACACTCTCTTCCGCTCCGCCCAGAGCGGGAGGAGTCATTTGATGATATCCCATCCAAAAAAAAAGTTGGCTGAGGTTACAATAAACATAATCGTTTAAATTTCGAAAACATTTTAGAATACACAAACTTATTGAAGGTTCAAACATTAATATATAAAAACCCAAGACGTCCGCATAAAACAAGCGCACAATTTTGAATTTTGCGCTAGTTTCAAACAATCTCGCATCGCCCGCCATACTGCACTGCTTTGTAAAAACAACTTTAAGAGATTCGTGTAAGGTTGAATTTGTAAAAAAAAAATGTTTATAGTAAAACTACACACAACTCACACATGACACTTCATACATGTCAGCTTTGACGACAGTTTCGAGTGTTGCATTTGTTCGAGACTGTGAATCTTGGGTTTTTATATATGTTCAAACTATACTCCTTATTTCATCTTAAATTACAACACCGACTGTCACTCTCAATCTCAACTTAACCTCGCTTCGAAACATGTGAAGTTACAAGATTTATTTTTAACCATTATCGGTTGGTTAGCGCTATAGGAATAGAACTCAGCGTTCATAGGGGGACAAAATGTCAGGGGCCGCACGCTGAGAGCTTGTCAGTCAGCCAATATAACACAGGAAAATCAAATAAATGCGGAACACACTGGTCGACCCAGTTAGAAGTAGTGGGGATCAAAAATGTGTAACAGACTAGACGGGGTACCTGGAAAAGGGTTCTTTGTACTCATCATTATGAATAACTTTTACTATGGGTCCAACCAACAAAAAAAACCTACCAAGTGCGAGTCGGACTCGCCCACCGAGGGTTCCGTACATTTGTAGCTACAAATTAATTTAAATAAACACTATTTTTTTATGATTTTATTACAAATGTATAGTTTTCAGACTTTTCCCTATAATTGTAGTGTAAGACGGCATTACTTCCCAAATTTCATAGTTCTAGGTCAACGGGAAATACCCTCTACCAACATTTTGATTCCCTTGAGAATGTCGAAATGTACGTTTTATGCGGCGTAAACGACCTTATCTTTTTTTATACGTTAACTTAGAAATTTGATTTTTTAGCAGCTGCAAGGGGCCATAGACCTAAGAATATGGTTTTAGTTTCAACTCGATACCTCCACGAGTTCCCGAGATAAACGGTCTTGACAGACAGACGGACGGACAACAAAGTGATCCTATAAGAGTTCCGTTTTTTCCTTTTGAGGTATTCCCTAACCCAAATCTGCTGTTCAGTACATTTTGTGTCATTCGATTTTATTTTCCGCGTGTCCAGTGTTGGTCCCTAAAAGTTGTTCATAATGACAATTACCACTTTTAAGGTATTGCAGATATATCTACTTTTGTTAATTTTACTAAGAATTTGATGTCATTGATTCCTTGTTTAGATAACAGTACTTGTATCGGTTAGATCCAATAAAAACATGGTTTTAATTAATTACAGATCAAGATTATGATAGGCAGCCATTTATTTTTAATGAAAAAATATGACTGGTTATGACGTTATTAAATTGTTTTTTTTTAGTTGTTTACCAATAATATAATTTTTAAGCATAATTATCTAGATAATTATTAGAATTTATGGATATCAATTTTCAAAGAAATCTGTCTGACAGGAGCTAGTGCATTGTTTTCTGATATTGTAGTATGGAAACATTGTAAAAATCAATCACTTTTTTAGGGTTCCGTACCCAAATGCCAACAGGACCCTACTACTAAGCCTCCGTTGCCCGTCCGTCTGTCTGTCAGCGGGTTGTATACCATGAACCATAATACGTAGGTACCCGACTGATCCTTTAAGGGTTCCGTTTCTTACGGATTTTCGGAACCCTAAAAACTATCTGTATGCATAATTATGTTACGAAAAACATATGCAAAAGTTATTTAGGTACAATATTTAAAAAACATCAAATTTGAGGTTATTTCAATGTTTGTGAATTTTTGCACGTACATTCCCATCTATCAACGTCAAAAACATATTTACATATAAAATGGCTGACATCCGGTTCCTCACCGAATTCCTACACCTCCACAATAATTGACTGATGGAGATAATGATAAGTATTTTCATAATCAAAACCAAATCAAAATTCAATATATTTTATTTCACACTAGTTGACCCGCGCAACTTCGTCTGCTCCGCTCCTATTGGTCAAAGCGTGATAATATATAGCCTTCCTTGATAAATGGGCTATCTAACGCTAAAAGATTTTTCAAATCGGACCAGTAGTTCCTGAGATTAGCGCGTTCAACCAATCATACTCTTCAGCTTTATATATTAAAGCTGACCCGCACAACTTCGTTTGCGTCACAATTTTCATTACTGCTCCGCTCCTATTGGTCTTAGCGTGATGATATATAGCCTATAGCTTTCCTCAATAAATGGGCTACCTAACACTGAAAGAATTTTTCAAATCAGACCAGCAGTTCCTGAGATTAGCGCGTTCAAGCAAACAAACAAACAAACAAACTCTTCAGCTTTCATATCTTAATATTTAAATAATATATAAATCACGTGTCACGTTCTTTGTCCGCGATGGACTCCTAAACTACTGAACCGATTTTGATGAAACTTTTTAACTATCTGTTATTTGATCCAACTTAAAAGATAGGATAGTTTTTTGGAACGGGGAGAAACGGGATATGGGGAAAAACGGGATATGGGGAAAAACGGGATATGGGAAAAAACGGGATATGCACGTACGAAGTCGCGGGCAAAAGCTAGTATTAGTATAGATTTCACATGGGCATTTATAAAACGTCAGAATCTAGCGCACGAATTGGTCGTTCTTATATAACAAACCGCCTAAGTGCGAGTCGGACTCACGCATGAAAGGTTCCGTACCATCGCCATTTATATTTATTGTTATAGCGGTAACAGAAATACACAATCTGTCAAAATTTCAACTGTCTACCTATTACGGTTCTTGAGATACAGCCCGCTGACAGACAGACGGATGGACGGACAGCGGAGGCTAAGTAATAGGGTTTCGTTGGTTACCTTTCAGGTACGGAACCCTAAAAATAATGATAGGCGACATCAACAGATTAACGTGCTTTCCGAGGCACGGGACTGTTTCGTAGTTTGGTATGTACTTATGTGTTTTAAATGTGTGCGCCTTTTAGGGGGAATGCAGTTGTTGACGCCGTCCGTACCTAAGTAATAAATATCAATAAAATATAAACAACCGTAGTGCTATCAACCTGCCCTTGGTAATCAAATATCGATTAAGGCTATAATTTTATACACACACATAAAAAAAATTGTGTATCAGTTGAACCTTGATGCTAAATATATCATTCGCAACTAGAGGTCAACGTAAGTTGGTTAGTAAAAATATTATTATCACCAAAAATAATACATTTATTGTAGTTTTATCGTTTCTTTGTTTCGTCTTCCGTCCAATAATCCAGTGATAAGTTATCTACGTTGAGTCACTGACTGACTTGGAACACTTTTTGCTATTTCTTATAATCGACACTTCATTTATAATTTTGTTATTGTCCATTTTTTGAAGTGAAAACTTCTTTATAAAATCTTAAACTCGCGTCAGGACACGTGACCTGATCGAAAAAGCGTAAGACGGACTCGCGTCAGGGTCACGTGATGCTGATCGAAAAAGCGTAAGACGGACTCGCGTCAGGGTCACGTGATGCTGATCGAAAAAGCGTAAGATCGAGGGGAAGGGAGAGGAACTAGTATCTCCCACTCTTTCTACCGTGCCTGAGTGTGCTGCTCCGCTTAGGCGGCACAGGGCGCTTGCGCGAATGTCCGTCTGTGTTTATGTACAGTGTGCCACGCGTATCCAAGGATACGAAATTACGGAATTACGAAATTATGGATGAAAGTTGATTTTTCTAAGAGATAAAAATTAATGTAATATATAAATAAATAACGATATAATATTATGAATAATAACATGTAAATTGTCATATTTGTGTACGATAGCGCAATAAATAAACATTGTATTCTACCTCATAAATGATAGTATTTTTGTACTTATAATTAAACACAACGTTAATACTAAAGTTTTCACTTCTGCCGGCACTCCCGGAGTGCTACCGGTGTTTTTTTTATTATTGACTAGTTGACCCGCGCAACTTCGTCTGCTCCGCTCTTATTGCTCTTAGCTTGATGATATATAGCCTTCCTCGATAAATGGGCTATCTAACACTGAAATAATTTTTCAAATCGGATCAGTAGTTTCTGAGATTAGCGCGTTCAAGCAAACAAACAAACAAACTCTTCAGCTTTATATATTAGTATATAGATAATCCCCCAACTTATAATATGCTTGCATGCTTAGTGTGCATTTAATTACAGATTTAAATTTTGTCTCATTTAGTTCTAATACTGAGATGCGAATGAGAATCTTGCTTAAAAACTGGCTAAGTGCGAGTCAGACTCGCGTGCAAAGGGTTCCGAACGAATTTATTTTTTTAACACGTTATTTTAACACTAATAGGTTCCTGTAATCTTTAGGTAAAGATCTAATATCTCCATTTTTTTCAAATTTTATGCTAAGTAGTTTCGGAGATAAGGGGGGGCAATGGTCATTTTTCATCTAATTTCTTGAATAATTTCAAAACCATTTATTTTAAAATTATGAAAAAAAAAATATAATTAAAACCCTCACAGTAAGCCCTTTCATTTGATATGTCACACGATATTGTTCTCTCTTCTAGTTTGACCCCCAAAAGTGACCCCTTCTAAAAATTTAATAATTTACGTAACGCGTCCGTGTTTGGGTCATAGAAGTCCATATGTGTACCAAATTTCAACAGAATCGGTCCAGTGGATCCGGAGACAACTGGGTGTGACAGACGGACAGACAGACACCCGAGTGATCCTATAAGGGTTCCTTTTTTTTTCGGAACCCTAAAAATAGTAGAATTAGTCCTCAGAGGGCTAATTCTACGAATGTTTACATTCGCATTTCGGTCACAATATGTCAAAAACATTTATAATTTTATATTTGAATGTTGCTTAAACTAGTAGAATTCCAACGTATCGGATTTCAATGCTCTTGAAATTATGCAAAGTTCGCCTAAGGAAACATTTCACTTAACACTGTATAATTTGTACTTATATTTATAGCGTAATAAATTATTTGTAGTTGTTTACTTAATATTATGTGTACTATGTAATGAACAACTAACATATTGTTAAGGTTCATTTGCAATACTCGTACGTGACTAATAATGTGAGCCACCTGATGTCAAGAGGTTAGGTACCTCTGCCTATTACAAGACGTGTATGTTTTAGTAGATCTAATCATGTACATCATTGTCATTAGTTTATTTTGCTATAAAATCTATACTAATATTATAAAGCTACAGAGTTTGTTTGTTTATTTGTTTGTTTGGTTGAACACGCTAATCACAGAAACTACTGGTACGAATTAAAAAAATATTTTATTGTTCGATAATATTTATCCAGTTATTAATCCAGTTTGGCTAGAAGCCTTTTTTTTTAAAGATGGGAAATCATCAAACGACTCCTCCCGCTCTGGGTGAAGCAGGAGGGAGTGTCAGACTCTTACTGACTAAAACCCATCCGTGTTCCTCCCAATGCCCTTTGCGTTCCAGGGCCGCGGTGTCTCTTTCAAACAGTTTCCGCAACCCCGGCAGGTTGGCTAGGCAGAGCCTAGGCTTGGCTAGAAGCCTAGGCTCTGCCTAGCCTTTTCCCAATATAGTTGAGAAAAGGCTAGGCAGATGATGAAGATGATAGTCCATTTATCGAGGCTATAGGCTAAATAAGAGCAGCCTTAATGCTTAAAAACAGCGTGCAGATCATTGACATATAAAAACCCAAGATGCACAGTCTCGAACAAATGCAACACTCGAAACTGTCGTCAAAAACTGACATGTATCAAGTGTGAGTTGTGTGTAGTTATACTATAAACAATTTTTTTTTTGCAAATTCAACCTTACACGGATCGCTTAAAGTTGTTTTTACAAGACGAAGCGCGGGTCAGCTAGTTAGGATATATTCCTATGCTTCCTTGCCATATCTGCTCACCCCTAAGTTCGGTCGGAGTTGATCTATACTCGCGTATCATGCAGTGCACTAAGCTAAATAACCCCTTTTCAAACACTTACGTGGTATTCAATCCCAGAGTAATGTTGTTATCCTTGATGTACTCCTTGGCCATGTCAGCGATCAGCTCCACGAATTGCTCCCTGATCTCGTTGAACTTCGGCAGGGTCAGGCCAGCCAGGTTCAAGGTGAGGGTCTCGGTCGGGGGGTTGGCTACTGCCTCGGCTTCCGGCTCCTCATCAGCGAAGGTTGAGAGAGGCCCTGGAAGAAGTGGGTTGGGTGCTTGATGAATACACAGATGTGTGTCAGGATTGGAAACCATGAAACGACTCGCTTTGGGTGTAGTGGGAGGGAATGTCAGACTCTTACTAACTAAAACCCCCCTGTATGGAACAAAGTCAGCGCTCAGGACTGCAGTAACTCTTCGAGCAATTCCGCAACCCACAGATGCGTTGCTGGAGACTTTGTTGCGTCACTTCAACTTCCCAGCTAAAACACTAGGAAGTTAGGTTAGTTAGGTTAGTTTAGGCAAATTAGCCACTGGGTTCTTAAAAAAATGTAAGATATTTTATTGTAAATGTGTCCCTTTTTATAAATAAACGATACATTATTATTTAAGTGAAATGTTGACGTTCAAAAGTGCTGACTCTCAGACTAATTTGAATAAATTACTTTAGATTTAGTTGCACGATAACTGACAAATGGTTGCAATGTTTTGACAGGTACATTCAAATCTGTATGGCGGTTTTCAGTAGACCACCTCAGATATTAATGTAGGTACATCTTTCTCAAATGATTTATCAATCTATACGGATTTTATGGACTTTGACCTTCTTGATCTAGATTCATTTGACGTTTACTGCTAGAGCGTTGTTTGTCTAGCTGTTTAGTGATAATCGCGAAAAATAACAGCTGTTCAGTGCATTTTATTGAGCTATGAGCAGCACATAAATGTGGGGGCAGGGGGCAGTCGATTTTTTTTCGCGATTTCAGTGTTGGTCCCATAGTGAAAGTTGTTAATGACCCCTTAAGAGGTATTGCGTGTATTCTGTTACAGATTGTATAACATCACGCTAAGACCAATAGGACTGGAGCATTCATGAAAAATGTGACGCAGACGAAGCGCGGGTTAGCTAGTTAGGATATATTCCTATGCCCCACCTGCCATATCTGCTCTCAAATAAGCCCATTATTTAACAGTAACTGCCCCCATCTCGACAGTCCCAAGGATAAGTGGTATACTTACAGATCAACTTGACACTGAGAGAGAACCCTCTGTGCAGCTGAAAACCAGCCTTAGCTTCAAACCGGATGAACACGCGGTTGACGCTGGTGAAGCGGTACTTGCGCACCGACGTCAGACGGTGGGAGAACACCAGGCCTTCTGTGCCGGACTCGTCGAGACCACCTGTGGATGAATCAAGATGAAAACCGCGTGACATCACGTCGCTGGTAAAAAATGTACCACATCGTAGTGACGTCACGCGTGTTTTGATTTATGAGATGTAATTAAACTCTAGTTCAATTGCGTTAAATGTGGGCATTTAACTATTAAATGAGACATCCAGGTCGAAAACAAAACATGAGTCATTGGTCAACGAAAAACAAAATGTTTATTATTTTGTTAATTTAAGTTCGAAACATTTAAATAATTACTTCAGTATGTATCAGAGTAGTCAAGCTGATTCATCTGTTTTAAATATCTGAAGTGACTGGTCGCTTGATAGTGCTAAAGGCGGCGCCACTTCACTGCAAACCATGGCTGAGCAATGCAAGTTTACTTTGAGCCAGAAAATGTAGGCAGAAATCGTCCACTTTGACCAATGGCCGAACTCCACATGAATTCATGTCTGTAATGAACTTCATTTGGCGAATTTGGCCAAATATTCGCACCTTGTGCAATGCAAAATTAATATTATTTCCAGTGGTGTATGGTTTATTTTGTTATGAACGGGTGACGCGAATATTTGGCCAAATGTGCCAAGTCAGATATTATTAAGTGAAGAACATATGTGGCAGTTTGACTTTACAAAAGGTGCCAATTTATTCCTCGCATAAAAGTTACCTGAGAATTTAAAATTTACTTTTAAACGTAGGCTAATTCATCTACTTTAAAATATTGAAGTGACCGGTCGCTTGATAGTGCTTAAGGCGCCACTCTAGTGCAATCCTAGCTAAACAATGAAAGTGTACTTTGAGTCACTTTGAATGAAAACGTAGACAGAATCGTCCAAGCTATACAGGAAAGCATGTCTGTAAGAACAAGGCTGCCGGAGATGTCTTATTATTAGTTTTAAATTATTTATTCCGAGCAACAATGACTCATATAGTGTTAGTAACAATAAATAAAATTACAACTATGTTTGTGACACTATTACAACAACAACTACATGGACACACACAGCAAAATAATCACAGCTTCAGCATCCCAGCTGCGATGCTGGAGCAGCGATTCACAATACAGCAGTCCAGCCTGTCAGCAATCATGCTCGAATGCTGTTGGAACTGGCTCGCACCCTGCACCCCAAGGACGCACATCTTTTACGCATTAATGCATAAAAACAATCAACACGCATTTCCGCAAACTTCTCTGATGCGCAACAGAAGCGAGGCAGCCCTATCAACACCCTGAAAGCATTATTTTACTGAACGCAAAGGGCACTGTACGATATTTGCGTAAAAAATACCTCCAGGCTACAGGTGTAAAATGAGGAACGGAAGATTCTAAAAACCGAAGGTTTTTTACCTCCGTAGAAGCTCGCTATGCAGCTATGCTGCGGGAATGTAAAAGCTAAGCTACGACCCCATGTGACCGTTCCCACTGATGCTAAGCTATGTAGCGGAGCGAGTAAGACGTGCTATTAAAATGCGTCGCCGCAAGGTAGCTGTGCGAGGAAGATGTGCAGCTCGAGATATACGACATACCGACAATAGGGAATGCACGCACTGCTCTGCACATAGCTACAGCACTCACGACCATCCATAGCACGCATCTATAGCTCGCACCCACAGCAAGCATCCTTTCATTTAAAACACGTAGCTTAGTTGAATCAGTTTCCACCAGTGCTACGCTGTGTGCACCAATAAATATGATTGGTGGATATCAAACGCACACATAGCAACGTTGCATAGAAAAGCAGCCTTAATGTGACAGATTGACATATTTTCTTTTCTTTCTTTCTATGAAGTTATAAAGCTTCAATGTTTACAATTAGAAAGAGAAGTACGACATGAATTGTGACATCAAAGTTCTTGGCGCCTATACAGCTGCCATAGAAAACAGCGTTTTCGCGAGAGGGACAGATATATTTGTTTAAAATAATTATATCTCGTTTGTTTTTCGAGCAATTTTGATTCTATTTTCACTGTTAGTATTATATTTGTGTATATTTTTGGATAAACTGTATAGATAATAGATATTTTATTCGTGCATATTCCCTATTACCATCAAACAAATCACTCCGTGCGTTTCTTTCGTATGAAGTAAAGAAGCAATGGACGGTTGATTTACTTAATTTTCTTCTTTTAACTCGACCGCGACTCTCAAATTGTCAGAAATAACTAATTATTTCTTGATTTCAAAATCCTCTACTCGTGATATGATCCTTACTAGTCCTTACTATTAATAATATTATAAAGGCGAAAGTAACTCTGTCTGTCTGTCGCGCCAAAACTACTGAACCTTTAAATGAAATTTGGTACAGAGATAGTCTAGAGCCTGAGAAAGGACATAGATTACTCGTACTCGGGAGTATGTTTCCATCACGCGGGCGAAGCCGCTGGCAGAAGCTAGTAGTAAATAAAATTAAAACAATTACCTGGTTTCACAAGTAGATAGTCGCCCATAACACTGTTGAGGGCTAAGTCAGTGACGTTCAACTCAATACCGGTTCCAGGCCCTTCGAGTATCCAGTCGATTATATTGTTTGGAGAATAATTTTCAGGATAATCTGGGGATGTGATTACTGTGGGCTCATCCACAGATAGAGTCATATGAATAGGCTTTAAATGCTTCGCGAAGTTTTCAGAATTGACGTCAAATTCTTCCTTGTGTGCGGCGGCAAACTGCAGCATAAGGTCATCGAGTTGAGCACTGTTTAAGTCATCAACCATGACTGATTTCAGTGTGGTTTCCTCTTCAACGTTGGTAGTTTTTGTGTCGAATTCTTCTGCATTCTCTTCCTTAGATTGTTTCTCGTCAACCAAAGCGTCGTTTCCATACAGTTGGGGTTTAACATCGTCAGCAAATATTTGCTTGATAACGCTGTCAATGTCATCATCAGCGTTAGGCTCGCTGTCATTGGGTTCATCATAGTTGTCAGCGTAGTCGATTACTTCTTTAATTTCGTCATTGTTGGCTAGAGGAGCAGCGGTAGTCTTTTTCACGCTTTCTTCGTTATTAACATCTAATTCGACTAGTTCTTGTTCATCATTGTCAGCATTTTCGTTCGAGGCATTGGCGACTTCAGCGAAAATTTGAGATAGGTTGCTGTCATCTATGTCTTCATAGTCATCATCAGCGCCGTCTTCAGCAGAAACAACATTGTCGTCCACTCCATCATCATTATTTTCATCTGCAGTTTCATCGTTTTGTATCGCGTCTGCTGACTCAGCAGCATCGACTTCCGCGTTACGCCAAGACAGAGCGACACCTTCATTGTATGGCTTGTCATATTTTTCTTCATAGTCTTTAACATCATCCGCTACCTCCTCATCAGTTTTTGAAGTATCATCACCCAATTTGTCAAGAGTTTCGAACAATTTGTCTAAATCGTCATTTAGATCTTTATATATTTTCTCAGGTGTGTCGTTCTCATTGAATGCATCTACGTCTTCATCGTTCTTGTCCTGTTCATCAGAGTTGTCATAATCATTTGTATCAAATGCGTCGTCACTTTCTGCCAGAAGTTTGTTTGTTTCCTCAATGATTTTATCCAAATCCTTGTCATCATCGACCGACTCCTGGACTAATTCATCCAAATAATCTTGATCTTTGTTCAAAATATCTTTGGTTTCTTCAAAAATACTGTCGTTATTGTTGTCTTCCGTCTCAGGTACAGGTAGAGGAGCAAGGTCGTCTGCATCTGCCTCACCCCACGTATCAAGTCCAAGTTCTTTGAAGTCTTCTTCATCACTCTGTTCAGGCGCATCTAGTGGTAACACTCTATGTATTTCGGCTTCCTGACTAGCAGGAACTTCTTCAGGTACCGTTGCTTCAGCTGTTGCTTCTTTATTTTCGTCAACTGGTTCCTTTTCCGTGGATTCAGATCTATTGTCTTCAATCTGGTAATCGTCGAATTTATTGCTTTCTGGTGCTGTTTGTGCTTCGGTTGGTGTTGGCACTTCTTGTATTTCTGCTTGTGTAGTTTCTGCAGGCTTTATTTCTGTGTCCTCGTTGCTATCGTCAAAAGCATCGTTGTAGTTGTCATAATTACCGTAGTCATTTTGCCAATAATCTTGGTAGTCTTGTTGTGCTGTAACAAAAGAGAAAATACTTTTTAGTTTATGTTGAGAGACTCTAATCCCGAGGAATTTGAAAAATAGGTATTTGAAGAAACTATTGCCGATGCCGTCGCGCTGCGTCCTATCAAGTAAAGTCAAAAGCGACAACTGCAGCAGAGGCTGATTTTACCTATAAAAACCTAATTTATATCAAAATTTACAGGAAGACTATTTCTATGGTCCTCGCCGCCTTGCTGCTTCCCTTCGCTTAGGCGCATCGTGTTGTTCTCCTCATCGTCACTGTGGCGAAGCTGTCAACAGCCTCGGGCACCACGGTCTCTCATGCAGTCGAAGTGCGGGTCGCTTTGCACAGCACGCAAACATCAACGACATTATCCGACGCGTTCTTGTCGCCGTCGGCGTTCCAGCCGTACTAGAACCCAATGGCCTGGCACGCGACGACGGCAAGCGACCAGACGGTATGTCTTTGTTTCCATGGAAGATGGGTAGGCCTTTAGTGTGGGACGCTACTTGTTTCGATACTCTTGCGCCATCCCATCTCCCTAGCTCGTCGTGCTGTGCTGGTACTGCTGCTGCGGCTGCTGAGAACCTCAAACGGCGGAAATATAATAACCTTGTTGGCAATAATATTTTTGAGCCGTTTGAGGTTGAAACTCTTGGACCGTGGGGTCCGAGTGCTCATGCCTTATTTAAAGATCTTTCTAAATGCTTAGTTGACACTTCGCGTGACCTAAGGGCTGGGTTTTACCTCAGACAGAGGATAAGCATTGCCATACAACGTGGCAATGCCGCCAGTCTTTAGGGCTCACTTCCAGTGGACAGCGACGCGGACGAATTTTTTGACGCCTTATTTTAGTTAGTATATATTTAGTATAGTTTAATTGAATAAAGATACAAAACATAAAAAAAATCTATGCTTCCATTATTTTCTATGTTGTTAAAAACTTATAAAATTTGTCGGATAGTCGTCTGAATATGGCGGTAAAAACGGGCTGTTTTTTCGTGTTTTTGGATTATCATAATTCTTTAAGTAATTAAGTATGTTTTGGAAAAAGAAAATTATAGAGGCACGTATCAATTCGATCTAGATTTTTTGGAAAAAAATCATTGCTCTTGCCAGTGGCGGTACCTTCATATAAGCCCAAAAGCCTTACTAAAATGCTCGATAGAGAATCAATATCAAACCCGAACTATTTAAAAGTTCGCGCGCTTAATTCTTATCAAAATAACACAAAGTATCTACCTATGCCACATTACTACATAACTACACATCGCGATTGTTCGCGCGCAGAGTTTCGCATTTGCAGCATCTACATATAGCTATCTCGCTTACACGTACCGGCTTTTACCGGGCTTTCAAATACTATCTCCGTCACTTTCGCACTTATAGCGATGTGCCGTATAACGAATTCTAAAGCTTGTGCGTCTACAAATCGATCAGTATGGAAGATTAAAGCCGTGCATGCGTATGAAGTTGCACGCGTATGCGTGACCTTGTCACCTTGCCAACTCTGCAGTGTTGCCGTTTTAGCGACGTTGTGAAATCTTGGAGATTTTTAACGAGTTTGGTGACTTTTTTTAAGATTAAAATAAACAATAAAAACTAGCGACTTTTTAAAATAACGAAATTAAATATTCAAGCAATATCTTAAAAATAAAAAAATTGCGACATCTAGCTAGATTTTTCATATACCTGGCGCTTTTTTTTGCCTAAATGACAACACTGCAACTCTGCGTAAGTAGTTTTTGACACCGGAGTGCAACTCACTTCAGTTTTATTTGCTTGAGAGTTGAAAAGTTATGTTGTTAAAGTTTTTTGTGTGTTTTCTTAGATTTTCTCAGTGATACAATTGTTTTGGTGACTTACCTACAACAATGGAGGTAATTGTACCTTGTGAGGATTTAAAATGCGTTCAAGTTTTGATTGGCGAAGATAAGGTAAAATCTTTAAACTTTGCTCAGAAAAAACAGTTAATTTCTTCATTAAAACCGACGCCTAATCTGTGTTTTTCTTGACTAGTAAATCGCATAAACGAAATTTAATAGATCAGTGTATAAAACTAGTTGGATTGTTGGCTGTTCGCACACTAATAAGTTGTGTTCGTGGCCTATTTTTTTCGAATGAAGATTCCGTTTGGAATACATCTGGTTATAATGATTTAAATAACATATCTGGCGCCATTAAAAGGCACGCAAATTCCTATAAACACCTGTGTGCAATGGTTTCTTTCGGTAATTTTGGTAAACAACGAATTGAGACATCTATATCAGTTTATGAGAAAATTGCGATGATACATACGAAGGTACCTACATACTCAGTCGAAAACTGAACTTTCTTTTTTTGAAATCGGTTAATATTTTATTGGGCTTGCCTTATTTTGAAACCCTAGGCACGCCACTGGCTCTTGCTGCATTATCCACGAAGGAAACAGCGGAATGAGTTTGTATGGAGAAAAGCCCAAGAGTTACCGACTAGACTAGACTACTTTTGTTGATATTTTTAAGAGGGTACCCTCTTACAAAAATATCAACAAAATCTGTTGTTTTATAATTATAAGTTCACGTTTGACCACTATCGTAACAACGACAAGCGAAGATGTGGTCGAAGATGGAGCATGCTTGCCATAAAAGTAACCTAGTCACTCTTGACTTAAATATCTCTAGATCTATCAGTAAACAGACTTCGGCAGGGTGTGAGCGATATACAGGGTTATTTGTAAAACACCAACAACCTTTCAAGCAGTGAAATTACACATGATTATAAACAACTTTTACTTTGACACCAACCTGAAAACTCGAAAAAAATATCAGCTGTTTCATACATTTTCATTGGCTAAATATTGCATTTTTTATGAAACAACTGATATTTTTTTCGGTTTTTCAGGGTTTTCTCAAAGTAAAAGTTGTTTATAATCATGTATACTTCCACTGCCTGAAAGGTTGTTGGTGTTTTACAAATAACCCTGTATTTTATAAAGTTTAACCCCTAATTCAATTAGCATCCTCGATCTTGAAAGGGACTTCCACTGGCAGATAGTTAATGTTGAAGGATTAAATAAGGCTACTTTTATTTTAGAAAAAAGATAAGGGTTCCGTGCAAAAAAATTAAAACCAATTATCACGTGGGCGAAGCCGCTGTCAGAAGCTAGTCTAATCAATAATACTATTATAAGGTCTAGGTTATAAATATTCTCATTACATTTTTTGTTAAAACGTAATTCTTCAAAATGTTATTCATTGCGATTGTGTTCGCTGTATCTTAAATAACAAAAAGTTAATTAATGAGATCATCATAATCATGCAATTATTAACTGATTCATTATGGTTTATTTATCAGTCAATTGATTTAATTACTTAGTATTTGTTAGTCTAATGAATGCAAATGCATTTTAAGCAACTATAGCAAATCTAAAATGACGGGTTTTGATATTAGCAGTCTGTGTACGTACCGCTATATATTTATTAAATATGTATTGTGGAAAATTGATGGAAGGTAACTTTTATAAGTTTGCTAGGTATGTTTATTTTTAAATTAAAGGGCCGTAATTTCGTATTGGATAGAATTAAGACCACATTTTGTAATTTTATTAACTTCATTTCCTAAGTCCAAGTCAGTTCACCCTTCTGCAGTTTAATTAGTTTTTAGTGTTCCTTATCCGAAGGGTAACCAATGAAACCCTATTAATAAGCCTCCGCTGTCCATCCATCCGTCCGACCATTCGTCCGTCCGTCCATCCGTCTGTCTGTCAGCGGGCTGTACCTCAAGAACCAATAAGGTAGACAGTTGAAATTTTTACACAGTTTGTATTTCTATTGCAGCTATAACAACAAATAATGAAAAATAAAGGGGGCTCCCAAACAAGTAAGGTTTTTTTATTTCGGTTTAAGGTACAGAACCTTTTGGGTGAGAGTCGACTAGTAATTGGCCGGTTTTTTACCCTTGTGTAGTTTGACTAGTTTTTAGTGCTAAATAAAATAGATTTCTTTCCTTACTCCTTCAAGGAAAAGATTCTAGTTTAACGATACTTAAAACTAAGTACCTTTACGTCTTTTTTTTTCCGTCCCGCGGGTACCATTCTGTTACTTTTTTTTGACGTAGAGGTAGGCAGGAAAAAAGATGGGAAGACGATCTGCCCAAGGGTTGGAGAAGGACAGCAATGGACCGGTAAATGTGGAGAGATTGAGCAGGCTTCTGTCGCAAGACAGCCTGACCTGGTAACTGATATTAAATGTTATGTTATATATACATACATACAGAAAATAGAAACATAAGTATAGTTAAGCATAGTTTTATGTCTACACTAATATTATAAAGAGGAAAGATTTGTTTGTTTGTTTGTATGTTTGTTTGAACTGAATAGGCTCCGAAACTACTGGACCGATTTGAAAAATTCTTTTAGCATTGGATAGCTACATTATCAGGGAGTAACATAGGCTATATATTATCCCCGTATTCCCACGGGAACGGGATCTACGCGGGTGAAACCGCGTGTCGTCCACTAGTTTATTATTTTACAAATTGTGCAAAGATCGGAGTAACGAAGGCTACTTTTTAGGGTTCCGAAAAAAAAGGAACCCTTGTAGGATCACTCAAGTGTCTGTCTGTCCGTCTGGACCGATTCTGTTGAAATTTGGTACACATATGGACTTCTATGACCCAAACGCGGACACGTTACGTAAATTATTAAATTTTTAGTGTGGTGGTCACTTTTGGGGGTCAAACTAGAAAATAAAAAAAAAAAGTTTTTTTGAATAATATCGTGTGACATATCAAATGAAAGGACATACTGTGAGGGTTATTATTATATTTTTTTCATAATTTTTAAATAAATTAGACGAAAAATGACCGTTCCCCCCCCTCTTATCTCCGAAACTACTGAGCCTAAAATTTTGAAAAAAAAATTGAGATAATAGATCTTTACCTAAAGATTACAGGAAAACTTATTAGAAGTCGGTAGTGTTAACATAAAATGTTAAAAAAATTAAATTCGTTCGGAACCCTTTGCACGCGAGTCCGACTTGCACTTGGCCAGTTTTTTTTTGTTTTTTTTTAAACTAAGTATAAGTTTGATTTCCTGCTGTAACCGTCGCGTCGCGTTTCGACCAGTTCATGATAACCGTATTATTTGTAGTTATTGCAACTCGTGGTTTACCTACTATTTAAGTTTTCCTTGTCAAAAGTAAGAGAGCGACTCATCAGTAATGAAAAACAATACCTAAGTAATTTATTACTTATAGGTAGGTTATTTACTAATGTCATTAGCGTTATCTAGATACTAATTATGCTATTGTCAACTGCTTGGTACATATTTACTGTTTAGTCATCATCATCATCTGCCTAGCGTTTTCCCAACTATATTGGGGTCGGCTTCCAGTCGAGCCAATTCAGCTGAATAACAGTTTCACAATAACAGTTGCATGATTTGATACTGCTAGCCCGTTCCATCATCGGACCACAAGACGTACGGCGATACGCCACCGGTACATGGTGGACATCCCACCCACACGCACTAAACGTTTCGGGAACATATTCATAGTGCGTGCAGCTAAGGAGTGGAATTCCCTGCCGGAGTCTGTGTTTCCTGATAGCTACAACCTGGGAGTCTTTAAGTCAACAGTGAATAGGTTACTTCTAGGCAAGCGTGCTCCATCTTCGACCACATCATCGCTTACCATCAGGTGAGATAGTGGTCAAACGCGTGCCTATCTATAGTAAATAAAAGAAAAGAATAAGAAGAATAACAGTATTTTACTTGGAACGGCTGCCTACCAGACCACAACCCGAACCATAAAAAATAAAGAAATTGTATGTTTGTTTGTCTACATCTACACTAATGTAAAGAAATTATTCTTTAAGCCTTAAATTATAAAGAGGAAAGATTTGTTTGTTTGAAATGAATAGGCTCCGAAACTACTGATTTGAAAAATTATTTTACCATTAGAATCCTACATTATCCCTGATGGACATAGGCTATAGAATATTTTCACAAAAGTTAGGGATCCGTATGAAAACTTCGATAATGTAACCCAAGGTGTGAAAAAAATAGATACCAAAAAAGATCCTTATATCGCATACGCTGCGGAAACTATTGCCAATTGAGCAAAGTGATGTACTACAGTTTTATAGAGGACATCAATATCTACAAAAACATTTCCGAGGGTATATCTCTAACTATTATGGTTAAGTCACAATGACTGCTTTTTGGTCAAATTATTCAATCAAAATCCGGATGGAATGGAATAGTAGTGATTTTAGTATCATGATGTTAATCCTTATCTATTTAAATTGTTTAATAATTAAGGTTGGTTATGTAGATGTAAATTACACTTGAAATTGTTTAAATTGGACCTTTCGTTTAAAAGTTACGACGGTTTTAAAAATACTCTAAGGAAGAAAAATGTTCGGTTTGAGCGAACTGCCCTACGTTTAGTCTAGTAATAAGTAATTTACACACTACCCGAGGGTAGAGGAGAGATGAAGTTTGTGGAGTACCAACTAAACCTGCGCGAACGAAGTCGCGGGCGAAGTGCTATAGGGCTATAAAAATACAATTTTTAACTCTTTTTTTTAATATTAATTTAACAAGAATTAAGGTTTTAGGTTTTTAACTATAATCGCATTAAACGAGACGCGCAGGACCGGTCATTGTGGCGACGCTTGGGGAGGTCTATATCCAGCAGTGGATGTCTTTCGGCTGATATGATGATGATGACGAATATTAGTTTAGCTAAAATAGCCTGTGTGTCAGATACACTATTCTAAGTACCAGTATTTTTTCAGTCATAAAAAATACCTACAAAAATTTCCACAGTATTATAATTCCTAGTTAAGTACTTAATAGTAATAAAAAATAAATAGATAATGTATTTAACTACTTCATTTCATGTAGCTACTGTTATGTATGATTCATTTTTGTTTGTGTTACTTCATTCAATAAATAAATACAATAGTTTGCGGTCACGACATCACATGGCGTGTTTGAACACGCTTGATTCAGAATAGGTGTTTATCTAGAATAACCGCATTTATTATCTAAGTTACTAAGTTTAATTGTTTTAATATGTATTTATTATTGTTCATAGTGACACTATTTTCTAGTAAAGAGCATTCATCATCACTCTGCCATTTCCATAAACTTTATTTTGGTTTTCTGCAATTCTAATCCAGAAATAGTTAGAAAAATATTTTTAGTAGTGGAGTTATTAATCAGTTGTTGCCTTCAACTCGGGGTCTATTGCGGCTCGGCTGTGATAGCTAAGTTTGCCACATCAAAAAGTTTAAAACCTAGAATGGACTTTTTTTTTGGTTGCGAAATAATCAAATGAGGTCTCCTCATAAACAAGTTTCGTTTATTTCAAATTCTGTTTTTTTTTATATTTCTATGGGCCGCTTTGGGCGGAGCGGAAGGGAGTGTCACACTCTTACTGACTAAAACCCATCCGTGTTCCTCCTAGTGCCCTTTGCGTTCCAGGGCCGCGGTAGCTATTTCGAACAAAATTCCGCAACCAATAATGATTACAGTAACTACAATACAACTATTATAGGTTAGGTTAACACTTTTAACAAACTTACAATTTAATTACATTTCAAAACAAGGAAGTTCAGAAAATAATGTTGCTGAATGCGAAATATTAGTGATAAGAATAATAACCTCTACTCGCCTGAGTGATTATACTATTATTTAGTCTCGTTCAAGATGAGAATGATAAACAAACTAATTGGAACACATGATGCTGTGATATCCTTGATGTTCCGGAGAAAGAAACTGTCTTTACATTTAATAGTTGGAAATAATACTATCTACCTTTTTTGTTTAGGAAATCATTAAATGACTTCTCCCGCTCTAGGCGGAGCAGAAGGGAGTGTCAGACTCTTACTGACTAAAACCCATCCGTGTTCCTCCTAATGCCCTTTGCGTTCCATGGCCGCCGTGACTGTTTCGTACAATTCCGCAACCCGGGAATAAATACTACCTACCTAGTCTTTTCCGAATTATATTGGAGTCAGCTTTCAGTCTAACTAAATGCAGTTGAATACCAGTATTTTATCGTATCTAACTTCCACAAACTAGTGCCTATTGTTTTTTTTACTATTGATAGGCACTTGTTTGACCACTATCTCACTGGTAAGCGATGATGTGGTCGAAGATGGAGCACGCTTGCCCAGAAGTAACCTATTCAGTCTTGACTCCCAGGTTGTAGCTATCAGGAAACACAGACTCCGGCATAGAATTCCACTCCTTAGCTGTACGCACTATGAATGTGTTCCCAAAAAGTTTTGTGTGTGTGGGTGGGATGTCCACCATGGTGGCGCATCGCCGTTCGTCTTGGGTAACACGACACCCCTTGGCAAGAATGATGTCAGATTTTCGGGCTTCTGACAGACTTTATGAGTTTCAAAGTTCTGCAAATTATAACCAACTATCAATGCACCTTACATGTTTAGCACCCTTGGAAGAGAATGCCTAATAAATAAATAGACGGCTTTGACGCCATAGAGTGAAGATAAATGTAGTAACCGTCATTCAAACTCAAAAGCATTTATTTCGATTAGAACATTAGGCACTTTTGAATGGGGTATTTTACTAAAAAAATTAAACTAGTCCGTTATATATAGACATCCAAAAAATATTGGAAACATTTTGTTCTTTTTTCACGTAAGTAAATAAAAATGCAGACTTGAACACTCTTGAAAGAAAACGAGTCCAATATTTTTTGTAAATCTGACTGACAGACTACATAAATAAAATTATTATTTTCCTATCTAGTAAAATACCATTTTGTCAGAGAGTCGGTCTGCCAGAAAAATGGTCAAATAGTAGTCACTTTATTATTTTTGTATATTATTTTAAACGCAAATGATGCCATACAGCGTTTTCTGTAAAACTCAACATCATACACTGCGATCGCCAAGCGTGGCGATTATGGCAACCCCCCAGTCCCCCCCATTATGGGAGAGGCCTATGTCCAACAGTGGACGTCTTTCCGCTGTTATGATGATGATGAAATAATGAATCAAAAGTACCGTTAGATGGCCGAATTGAAATAACTGTTTTGACTTTGACGAATATAATTTCCCATTGTTCAGTTTTTATACATAGGTAAATAAATGACTTCTTTTAGGTACCGACTTAAAAGTAATTAAAAACATACTAATGCAGTTTTCCTATAAGGATAAACTGAAAGTATATAAGGCCACGTGCAAAACTGAAATTATTTGAGGTCAATGCCTATCAATAACATTTTATATACTAGCTGACCCGGGCAACTTTATTCTTCATTTTACATTAGTACTCCGCTCCTATTGGTCGCAGTGTGTCGTTATAGCTTTCCTCGATAAATAGGCTATCCAACACTAAAATAATTTTTCAATTCGAAATAATGGTTCCGGAGAGATTAGCGTGTTCAACCAAACAAACAAACTCTTTAGTTACTTCAGCTTTATAATATTAATATAGATGAGTATCTCTTTCCACTGTGGTTGAATCTTGACCAATCATTTATTTATTTATTAAAACCTTAACAGACGTAAAAAAAACTGTACAAAGGCGGACTTAATGCCTTAGGCATTTTTTACCAGTCGACCTTAGGGCGGTGCAGAGAAAATATGGCAGGTGCAAATTATAGGAAAGACAAAAGAGAAAGAAACAAAAATACAATCATAAATACATAGATACATACATACACATTAATAAAATTCACAACGTTATTAAGAGAGAACAAAACCAACGAATGAACGCTGTGATGATTCTACCAACTTCTTGCGAATGTGCTCACGTGCCTTCACCTTAAAGGACAACCGACTGGTTGCCGTCCTGATGTTTGGAGGGAGCGCATCATTAATTATAAATTTTTCATTTCTTTTAATATCTGAACTTATTACGTCAGAATCCGACATTATCAGTGGACTTTCAATGTAAGTATCATCTATTCGTCACATTGCAGTTGGCATTTTGTCAAGAATGTGGGGGTTTACCCACGAAAATTGTCTGCGACGTTATTTTTTACGCATTTTTTTCTAGTCGTGGGAATTCGCGTAGTATAACTTTCGAGTGCAGAAATGTCAACTGTGTCAAAAGCGAGACCATTCAATCTCACTCTTCAAGTCACTCTCTGCCTCTGTTTGTTTCTCCGCTTACTTCTTCTAAACCACTCACACTTAATTGTATTTGAAATGTAGGTTTCCATACCCTAAGGGTAACCAACGGAACTCTATTACTGAGCCCTCGCTTTCCGTCTGTCTGTCAGCGGGCTATATCTCGAGAACCGTAATAGGTGTAAAGTTGAAATCACAGAGTGTTTATTTCTACTGCCGCTATAACAACAAATAATAAAAATTAAAGCTGGCTCCAATAGTTACAAAAAACGTGTTTTTTTCGGTTTACAGTACGGAACCTTTCGTGTGAGAGTCTGACTCGCACTAGGCCGGTTTTGTGGATGAAAAATCATTAAATGACTTTTACAACTCTGGAAGGAGCGAGAGGGAGTGTCGGACTCTTACTGAGTCAATAAAAGACACCTGTGTTCTTTAAAATGCTTTTTGCGTTCCAAGGACGCAAAGGCACACCCTTAGTTTAGGCTTAGAGACAAATATATACGAGTACATATATATATATATATATAAAGAAAATAATGTGTGTTTACAAACGGTAACACACTTCGTTAGTCACCCAAATATTTTGTCACGTCCACTCGTCACTGCCAAATCCGTATTGTTTGGCTTACTAATGTGATTCATTATAAATCACATCGTAACAGTTTTCCTTTTGTTTTCCAAGAAACATTTTAGTCAATAAACTATTCAACACTTTAATTGTATTAACAGTAGGAACTTATTGTGCCCTTGTTTTTCAACTATGTTTTCCTTAGGACGGGTCCAACGGGTTGCGAAATTGTTTGAAAGAGTCACCGCGGCAACAGAACGCGGCGGGCATTTGGAGATACACGGATGGGTTTTAGTCAGTAATAGTCTGAAGTCATTTGATGATTTCCGAACAAAAATAACAGCGGGTCCAGTGAAGTTTGGAAACTCATGCGGTTTATACGTAGTAGTAGTACTTCAGCGGCATTTTAGGGTTTTTTTAAAATACAAACTAAAGGTGCAGTGCTGATCCGCAGCATTGTTTTATATGAAGTTGCATGTGAAATGCGAATCAAGATGGAGAATTGACAAGTTGAAACGCATATTGAAAGTCAAGTTGAACCAAGCTTGGCTAGGTTCCCTCCAACTCAACCAATTTAAGTGGGCAAAAACACAAATAGAAGAGTTTTTTCCATCCAGAATTCTAAGATGACAAAACGACCCTTAGTCCAGTCATTATAGTAAGTTCACCTCGGAATTCGAGATACCCAGCTGTAAGTCTGTAAATACTTGTATATTAACACGGGCAGGTAAGTGTTGTTAAATAAATTAATCCTGAATAAAAAGTGGATGATTAGGAAAAAAATGATAAAATATAATATAATAGTTAATAAAAATTGACAAATGTTTATAATCATTGACTTTTCGATAGTTCATCAACTATATATGGCGCGTTTTCGACCGGAGGCACCGGTTGACCTGAAGTGATCCTGTGACCGCGCGCTCTCCGCCCTCTATCTCGAAAACGGTTCACCGTATAAAAATATTTTTTTAACAAAATTTGTAGAGAATTTTGTATTCTACAATATTCATACTTTATACAAATAGCAAAAAACCCATAGGAAATGAGATATTTACAAAAAAAAGCGCAAAAGAACGATTTTTGTGACCTTTGACCTTGAAATTTAATAGTTGCGTACACCCTACCATATGTAGGTTTTGAGACAACTTTAAGGGTGTCAATATACAAGTATTTACAGACTTACAGCTGGGTTTCTCGAATTCCGAATTCTGACCTAATTTGAGCTTAAATGACTGGACTACCTGTACCTCAATTATTTAGAATCGGCAATATAGAGAAAGAAATCTATGACAACATAAGAAATGTACAGTCGGAAATCGCGATTAAGTATAACTTTTGAAGGGAAGTTGTAGGTGTGTTGCACAAATATGTATTTCTATTCGGCATTTCAGTATTTAAAACATACTCAACTAACAGACTTATTTTCGTACGAAAACTGATAATATTGTGTAGATTTGTAGTCGTTCAAATAAATATGTATTTTTTCGTTTTATCAATATGATAACTGGGAACTACGTGTGATACCTGTGTTCTCAGATAATGTTGATAACATACCTAGTTGCCGTTTGTCGATGGCAGTCATAATATAAGTTATTTACATACAGGTGAAAAGATGGATGGACTGTGTGAGGAACGATGTGAAGGAAAAGGGAGTAAGTGATAGCGTGGCAGCTGATAGGACAGAATGGAAGAAAGAAACATGTTGCGTGTCCCCAAGTAACATGGGACAAGGGCAGGAAGATAATGATTTACTTACAGGTGACGGTGAAAATTACCCGTTTGTCCCTCTAATATCACTGTAACATAACTCCACTCGTGTATATTCCAAATTGGTAAAGAGGGATCTTTTGTTAGGGCGTATTTTTTAACCGGAGTTAAATCTACCGATATAGCCAAAATTTGTGGTAAAATGTTGTTAAAATGCATTTTTCGGTAAATTGTTTCCTTTATAATCCGGTTGTAAATGTTTCTTGGTCAAATACATAACTTTTAGTTAAAAACCTCAAGAGTTATCTGGAAAGAGACTAAAGGTATGATGATGATGTGATCCGACCGATTTCGACCAAGGCAATTGCTTCAAGTCCGCTGTAGTTGTTGTTCGTGAGCTCGCAAGTGGCTTATGTTACCAATCTTCTTTGTGAAGATCCTCGCACATTGCGGGCACGTGAGCACACCATTTATGTACCTAATTATAGTTAAGTGCGACTTAGAACCGTCTCGATGGGAGCAACAAGCCGCTCAAAGACTTGAGTGAAGAACTTTGGTTAAAACCAAAGTTCAAGATTTTGAATTACAGCGGTGCTTTGAGCTTGATGCCACGCGTGACCAGTTTAAAGTCCGACCACCTGCGGATATTAACTATAGGTATATCCTTATGTTATAATTGAGTATTTCCTTATGGTAGCCATATTTTCTTACGTTAGATGTATTTTCTTCATTATGGCAGACGTAATTTTTCTATTGAAAGACGAGGATTGAGCCCAATATAAAGGAGTGGCAGATTAATTGACTTTTCCGCAATAGTGTACCTACCAGACCCTGCCAGGGTTGCGAAATTGTTCGTAAGAGTCACCGCGGCCCTGGAACGCAAAGAGCATGAGGAGGAACACGGATGGGTTTCAGTCAATAAGAGTCTGATACTCCCTTCTGCTCCGCCCAGAGCGGGAGGAGTCATTTGATGATTTTCCATTCAAAAAAAGTTCCTAGACCAAAATTTAGTCAAGTACCTCACGATTTCAACTAAATACTTACAATATTACATCTTACTGTGACGTTCCTAGAAAGCCTTTATCAACACACTTCATTTAAATAATTAGCATTTAATCACATCGTATTGTTTATCGTTCAACGGTATAACATTATTCCTTCTATTATCATGACTTGTGGTCACGCCTTCTTAGTAGAAAGGATTTAGATAAATAATACACAAAGCAAACATTTGGAAACGCATTTATTCAAAAATGTTGTTATGTTGAGGTCGACGTCTAGTTAGAACAAGGCAGCTGAGTACCTACTCACACCTGTGTCTCCATGTAAAATACTGGTAGAAAGTACCTATCTTTACATTTAATAGTTTAAAATAAATCTATCTACCTTTTTTGTTTGGAAAATCATTAAATGACTCCTCTCGGTCCGGGCGGAGTGGAAGGGAGTGTCAGACTCTTATTGACTAAAACCCATCCGTGTTCCGCCCAATGCCCTTTGCATTCCAGGGCCGCGGTGACTCTATCGAACAATTCTGCAACCGTGGGAATAATTCTATCTACCTAACCTTTTCCAAACTTTACTGGAGCCAGATTCCAGTTTAACTAAGCAGTTGAATACCAGCATTTTACACGACTGCCTATCTCACCTCCATCACTCAGTAATTGGTCAACACGATACCTTCTTTTTATAGATGGAAAATCATTAAATGACTTCTTCCGCTGGGCAGAGCGGGAGTGTCAGTAAAACCCACCCGTGTTCCTTCTAATGACCTTTGCGTTCCAGGGTGGAGGTGACATTTCGACAGCGTTTGTCAATTCTATTCTTTTTTGACGTTTTGACATTTGCCTATGCCACGACAGAAAAAGTGACAGAATGTCACTAGTCTAGAGCTGCCGTGGGGTATATCTAAAATGCCATTATCCGACATCTGGTTGATTTTGGAATTTTGATGATATATCAATAAGAAAAAAAAATATCTATCGATCTGTGCAAACACTGATCAAAAAATATTTTTAGCATAACATCACAGGCATTTTAGATATACCACGGCAGCCAGAGCCAGAAGTGACAGAATGTCACTAGCCTAGAGCAGAAGTGACAGAATGTCACTTAGGCTAGTGACATTCTGTCACTTCTGCTCTAGGCTAGTGACATTCTGTCACTTCTGCTCTAGGCCAGAAGTGACAGAATGTCACTAGTTTAGAGCCTCAGGTTGCTAAAAATTTGAGTCAATAGACACGAAAAGAAGAAGAAGATTGTAATAGGTTTGACCCTAAACATTCCTCAAATCACTTCACTACAAAGGTACTTCAAATCACTTCTGCTATCCCTTTCAGAGAAAATCTGCATGATATTTGGTTACGTTTTCAGAAGAAAATGATTTATTTCTTAGTAATTAGATACTTATACTTTCTACTTACTTCTTACTACAGTTTACTTTCTTAGTAATTACATACAAGTACATTTAGATAGTTCTATTGAAAGATTAATAAATCACTATAAGATATTTCTTAGCAAATATTACATTAAAATATTTCCATTGAAAGTTCAATGAATATCTACAAGGCCAGACGTAAAATAATGAGAACCATGATATAATAGTGTTCCCAAAAATCCAAGTAACATTTGAATCGCGTCATCTTTAGAAATTGGGAGCTTCCTGTTCTGTACAGATCAAGGTTACATGGATTACGGGACTTATGTCACGTACACACTTCGAATAGAAAGACTTGCACTGTATTGTAGATAAATTATTATGATCCTACTCTTTTATAATATGAACTAGCTTTTGCACGCGACTTCGTACACGCATCCCTCGTTTTTCTCGTTCCCGACTGAGTGAAAAAGTGACTGACACAACGCACAGCCGAAACCACTGGTTGCAGAAAGCTGAAATTTAGCATGTAGGTTTCTTGGGGAGTGTAGGGGAGAACAAAGAGAGGATTTTCCGAAATTCCTACGGGAACAGGAAAAAACGAGATAGGCGCGTACGAAGTCGCGGGAAAAGCTAGTAAGATACAAAAGGTATCGTTGATTCGTAGAATAACTAGAGTTTGTTTCGGTATCTTCTCAGAAAACTCTGGTCTCATTTAGTTTCAACTGTCGAAAATTGATGTGTAAAAGCGTGGTTTATAAAATAAATACCATTTATTATTAAAGCTTGTTATCTTTATTGTTTTCCTAATATTCTATATTTAAATCAGAAATTCAAACTGCTTAAAATGAATAAGCATTAGTTAATTCGGATGTTCCATTATCAATTTAGTTGAAGCTAAAGCACTAAAAATGAATGAGCTTTAGTTTTATGCGGTGGTCATTTTGAATCTGTGGCATTCGCGATTATTCTCCCGCCATGGAATGTTGTTGAAAAATAATACGAAGCACTGGAATATAAAATGTGCTTTCAACTCCTATCTTCTCAATTTTTCAAGCTCTATAATGACTGTATGATTGACTTAAGAGGAAATGCTGGCGGCGAGACTTTGTATGTAAAAAGTCATAATTCGAGGTTTGGCTCTCGACTGTTTTCTCCTCCAATATTGAACCGATTTAAGAGATATTTCACAAACTGAATATGAAGGATATATACTGTGTCCCTATGTTTTCTTTTATTATGATTTATTAACCGTATAAGCACTAGAACTCTCACAAAATGCTCAAAATTGTCCGATAAATTGCTGTCAACAGAGCCCTAGTGTACAAATTTGGCAACTATTAATCAAAAAAGGAAAACATAGAGACACAGTATACATCCTTTTCATTCAGTTTGTGAAATATCTCTTATAATGGTACAATATTGGAGGAGAAAACAGTCGAAAGCCAAACCTCGAATTATGACATTTTAGTTTTTACATACAGTCTCGCCGCCAGACCACATTTCACAATTTCTTTTCAAACAAAGTTGTATGCAAAGATGTTCTACGTCAATATGTGAAGTAGCAGAGCTTTGCTTTTAAAAACAAAGATCATCACCTCAGAAATGCGTCAACAAGCCTGAACACATTTAAAAATAGAATCTGATAAGAGCCATTGATAAAGTTAAAATAACAAAAGAAAATAATGACAGAATAAAGAAGAAAAATCGAGCGTGAAGTGTCAAACAATGACGTTTAATGTCAGCCATTTTGAATTTCCGATGGCGTCGTTATAAATTGTGGACAGTTTCAAAGCTAAAAGATAACTAATGAAACCTCATTTTTCAAAACCACTTCAATACCTACTATTCTATATTTTAAGAAATTTACAATACATCCCCAGCAGCTCAAATCTTGTGTGTGATGATTTTTAAGGGACCATTTTCATAGTATTGAGAACACCACCTATCATAGTATTAAAAAATCCTAAAAAGCGAAAAGTTATGGGTTGTAATGGAATCCGATCTTACAAAGCGACCTGTAATGATCTGACAAAGATCTGCAAATGACAGCTGGAGGGACCAACAGCAAAAAGTGCTTTCCGAGGTACTCTAATGCACCCTACATGGATGCATTGACCAGTCGAGAAAGCCTTGGGGGATTTAATAAAAAGTTAGAATTAATTAGAATAGGTTCAAATAACGACGTAAATATATAATTTGTTTTTATGGCTGAGATCTGTAAAACCTTTGATCGGTGCATGAGCTCAATATAATTATCCTTTGAATTCCAATCAGTCTTTAATTTCTCGTATTTCCCAGTGGAACTGCTGATGATCTAACCAGCAGTTCCACAGTATGCAGGACTCTTGGTATGAACATTCAGTTCACCCATCCAGGGACTGACTGCGCCGAGCGTTGCTTAACCTTCAATGCGTGCGACGAGACGTGCAAAGATTAGCCATGATCTGACGATGCTACCGGAAATGTCTCATAACAGAATTCCCATAGACGAATGTTTTACGTGTTTAATTAGAAATGACATCATCTTTCACTGTGATTCCATTTCGATTGGGTGTTAACGCAAAAAAAATAGGTGAACAATAACGATTCTATTCCGTTTTGAAATTTAACTACTATAGGTACTGAATTTGAATAGCTCGTGGAGTCGTGGCTACATATAAATAACTTGCTGACCCGCGCAACTTCGTCTGCGTCACAATTTTCATTACTGCTCCGCTCCTTTTGGTCTTAGCGTGATGATATACAGCCTATAGCCTTCCTCAATAAATGGGCTATCTAACACTGAAAGAATTTTTCGAAAAATCGGACCAGTAGTTCCTGAGATTAGCGCGTTCAAGCAAACAAATAAACTCTTCAGCTTTATATATTAGTATAGATAAACAAGTGAAATGAATAAAAATTGTTTTAAAAATAAATTAAGATTATACTATTTAGAAACGTGTTAAAGTGCTGCATTGTATAATTAGTTATAAGTACAAAGTAACGAATGAGTGTAGGTAGTGTAGTCTTATAATTATGTAAAGACTCACCGACCCCACAGTCAAACCATTACTACGATTTTGTGGGGCTTAGTTTATTAATTATGTTAGCTATGTGTGAAAATAAAATAATAATAATAGTCGCACGGGCCAATCTTCAAGGTTAAGCACAACTTGGTGAGGCAGGTTTCTGGATGGGTGACTATCTTAACATACCGAGACTCCTCTGTGTCTCGGAAAGTACGTTAAGCCGTTGGTCCCGGCTGTCATTTGTAGATCTTTTTGGCAGTCGTTACGGATTGTCAGAAGCCAGTAAATCTGTGAGGCTACTCTCTAAACCCGAAGTCCGTAGTTTCGGCCTTAGTTGCGGGCGTTTCCTACTCCGTATCACCTACGGACTTACGATTAGTCCCGAACCCGAACTAAGAATGAATGACAACACGATTTTACAGTAACTGACAAATCGTGTTGTCATTCATTCTTAGTGATTAGGTGATACAGAGTAGAAAACGCCCGCAACTAGGGCCGAAACTACGGACTTCGGGCTTAGAGAGTCCAACTGACTCCAATCATGCTAAGAAGTACCGTGTTATCCAGTTAATGGGTTGTGGAGGTCTGGTAGGCAGTCACGCCGCGTAAAATCGCTCAACTGAATCCGGTTTAACTGGAAGCCGACCAACAGAGAGCCTGAGTAATTCCAGGATTTTAATGAATTCTTTTAATCTTGTTTTTCATTCAATGCTAGCTTGTGCCTGCGAATAGTCATATATATTATCTCAAGGAAACGTACTACATGAAACAATATAAATCCTATAATTATCCTTCTTCAAGGTATAGTCTATCTCCAAATTCATCACAATTGATTCAGCAGTTTGGGCATGAAAATACAAAAAAAGTCCTACAGAGTTCCCTTCGTATTTATAATATTCTTAAGTTTATCTTGGCATCCCAAGTATTTTTTAAACTGACTCCCCAATTTAACCTTGTGTACTGAAACCTGGAGACGTCAGCCTCGCCACGATCAACCTGTAAGTTGCGTGTGCGCGCAGCTGCGTCGCGAAAGCAGTGGCGTTCCGGAATTTCCAGCACACGAATATTTTTACGTTCAATTAGAAATGACATCACCTTTTTTTCGTGACCCCATTCCAAGAATTAAGTTAGTTCGTATTGAAATAAAATCAAGACTAATACTCATATTAATTTATAAGATTTGAAGAATTTTTTTATCGGACATTCGATATAAAAAGACTTTCAGTGTTAGATAGCCCATTTATCGAGGAAGGCTATAGGCTATATATCATCACGCTAAGACTAATAGTAGCGGAGCAGAAGAAGTTGCGCGGGTCAACTAGTAATATTATAAAGAGGAAAGATTTGTACATTTGTATGTTACGAATAAACTTAAAAACTACTGGACCGATTTGAAAAATTCTTTCAGCAATGGATAGTTACATTATCAGCGAGTAACATAGGCTATATTTTATCCCCGTACTCCCACGGGAACGGGAACTAACCGCGTGACGTCCGCTAGTGTTTAATAAAGTCTCATTAAAATGGCTACAGGACACGGATAGTCAGAAGCCAGACAATCTGGCAGCAGTATTGCTCAGGGATAGGTATCGTGATCGTCATTGGGTACTGAGTTGTGGAGGTAGATAGGTAGTCGTTCCACGCAAAATACTGGTATTCAGCTGCATGTGGTTAGATTGGAAGCCGATTCCAATTTAGTTGGAAAAGGCTTGGAAGATAAAAAAAAAAACATTCTGGACCAAACATTTTGACATAATATACACCCACCAAACTGCGTGGCAGTTTGTCGGCGGGATTAGCGCTCGTCGTCATAAATCATTTGGCTCAAAAACAATTTAATCAAAATTTAAAAAAAAACTGTGTATCATCTGTGTTGATTGTAATATCGTCAGTGTAGCTGCTGACTCTACGTTTGAGAGTGTTGCCATTAAAACAACACACAACTTAACTAATTGCTTAACTCAAAATCAGATTCCAGAGAGCCAATTGTGCAACGTTGGCATCTCAGTCACAGTTGATTAAATGTAGGGAAATATGAGGTGCTTTTGAGAGATTTCGATTGAGATGTCAATTCAAAAAAATGCAGAATAATGTGCAGAATTGGCTCTCAGACTTTTATTAAAAACTGCCTGATGGTATACCTTGTACGAAAACAGTTTACCCAACTCCAAGATCGAACCCAGCTCTCTTCGCGTGCACAAACACGAGGTTAACGTACCATAGAACATTGTAGTTATTAATAATAATAATAATAACTACAATGTACGGACTAAAATACTTTTAGTCCGTACAAATCCATAATTAAGTAAAAGAAACTCTCAAGATTTGGAACATAACCACTAAAACCTATAAATAATCCAAAAAGTAAAAAATGCAGGAAGAAGAAAAGATATTCTATGACCGGACACGTTTTGACATATGTCACAAAAATGCCACTGAAATACCTATGAAATAACGGAATGATAAAAGCTTGAATAATGCTGACTAGAGCAGCATCACAACGCGCACGCCTACCATCCCCGGACCCGTCGCTGAGCTCCACCTCGCCGCCGCCGGACAGCGGATCACCAATGTCACCGGCGGCTGCAGTCGTGTCGAGCTCCAGCGACGAGTATTTCTCTCCGCCGACGTCGCCAACACCTGTGCGTCGGCAGGGGAGAGGCCGGCCACCGAGGGGCTTGGGACCTAGGGGCCAACCGGCCCCGAGCCGGGTCCCCGCTACCGGTGGTTGTGTGCAGCGCATGAGATGGACGCAGTCCATGAATGAAAACGTCATGCGCGCATACTACGGGTCTACAGAGGGGGGAACTAACCTCACTGCGTACCGTGTCAGGATGCTGTCTCTGTTTCTGGACCTGGAACCAACCGTGAACGTCTCGGCTCAACGATTGTCGGATCAGGTGCGGGTCATCCAACGTAATCACAGGTTGGACGATGCCGCACTTGATAGGCTGCGCTCAGAGGTACTCGGCAACCTTATCATCTCGACCCCGACTCAGACCGCGATACAGGCGCCAACTTGTGGCGCCAACACACCGCGGCCCGTTAATGTTAGTGATGAGGTAGATGATAGGGTTGTCACGGTAAGTAGCCAGTGCAATGATAAATTGAGGAGCGCACTGGAGGATGCGCTTCGCGAGTATAGGTTAACCCCGATCGAACTTTGGCCCCGATTACCAAGGTTGCCTATGCACAAAAAGAATAGGGCGCTAGTGTGTGCCTTGGATTCGCTGCTGCAGAACATCTTCGAAAGCAGCGAGAGCCTCGTTGATACGCACTCAATCCTGTTTTGCGGGGCTGTTGCGGCATGTCGTATAGCGAACGTCAAGTTCCCTAGTTGTGACGAAGCTATACGACCAAAGCCTGCTGCGCCAGCCTGGCAGTGCAGGATCGAGCGGCGTATCGATGAGGCTAGGGCACTCATCGGCAAACTATACTGCTTCAGGGAGGGCAACACACGACCACGCGTGATGCGCTTTGTGAGACGGGCGTTTTCGGGGACTGATATCAGCCCTCGAGATTACACGTCCCGTGTCACAGAGCGCATCGACTTCCTGAAGCAGAAAGTTTGTGCATGGGCAAGCCGTATTCGGCGGTATAAGCGGCGGGTTGACCGATACTCGCAAAACCGCATGTTCCAGAGCGATGAGAGGTGGGTATACAGAGCTTGGGAGCGACCTGAACATAGTGTGACAGACGTGTGCCGCCCAGATGATGTTGCCACGAGTACATTTTGGCGAAACATCTGGTCGGTGCCCGTCTGTCATGCCGAGGGTGGCTGGATGCGCGATGTCGAGCGCGTGTGTGAAGCTATACCACAAATGGATGAAATTACCATCACTCCACTAGATGTAGCCAGAGCAGTCCGTCCATTACCGAACTGGAAGTCTCCGGGACCGGACGGGCTGCATAACTTCTGGCTTAAGTGGTATAGCAGCTCACACGCACTTCTGGCATCTCAATTTCAGTCTTCCTTAGAGTCTGGGTCGCTACCACAGTTTCTAACAACTGGCGTTACCCACCTGCTCCATAAGACCGGTAGTCCCGTGGAACCCAAGAACTATAGACCAATTACTTGTTTGTCGACGGTCTATAAACTTCTTACATCCATCCTGAGAGTGAAGATGAATGAGCACATTGATACTAACTCAATTATGTCTGCCTCTCAGAATGGATGTAGGAAGGGGTCCCGCGGCACTAAGGAGCTTCTCCTCATAGACATGGCCATAAGCCAACAGGTTCGTCGATCCCGCAAGGATCTGTCGACATGTTGGATAGACTACAAGAAGGCCTATGACTCTGTGCCACATACTTGGCTCATGAAGGTGTTGGAGTTGTACAAAATAGATGCAACTCTACGCACCTTCCTTGAGTCATGTATGAGGCAATGGAAAACAGTCCTTCGCTATCCAGGATGTCGACCGATTCAGGGGAATGATGAGCCTGTATGGATTAAACGGGGAATATTTCAGGGCGACAGTTTGAGTCCGCTTTGGTTTTGCCTGGCTCTGAATCCTCTAAGCACATTGCTGGAGGATTCAGGTCTGGGCTATCGGTTGAGAAGAGGTGGTCAGGCCATATCTCACCTTCTTTACATGGATGATCTGAAACTCTTTGCCCCCAACAATTCGCGACTGATGGAGCTACTGAAGGTAACTGAAACCTTCAGTAGTGCCATCAGGATGGAATTTGGTGTGGACAAATGTGCAGTCATGCATGTAAAGAAAGGGGAGATTATGGAATCTGAGGGAATTCAACTCTCGGATTCCATACAGGTTAGATCCCTCAGCTCGACCGAAACCTACAAGTATTTGGGTATGTCAGAAGCATTGGGCATTAATGTTGCTGACATGAAGCAATCGTTGAAGGAGCGCTTCTTTGGTCGCC
Source organism: Lacanobia wlatinum (assembly GCA_947578705.1). Lineage (NCBI taxonomy): Eukaryota > Metazoa > Arthropoda > Insecta > Lepidoptera > Noctuidae > Lacanobia > Lacanobia wlatinum. The sequence continues at coordinate 21,456,381 of OX388046.1, forward strand.
TGAAAAAGGTTTTGAATAGCCTTTTGTCGGGCGGAAATAAGGTGCGCGCCTTCAACGGTTGGGTCATGCCAGTATTAATGTACTCTTTCGGCATACTCAAATGGACTCAAACCGAACTCGACGCCCTGGATAGGAGAGTCCGCACACTGTTGACCGCAAATCGGATGCATCACCCACGATCGTCGGTGATGAGACTATACATCCCGCGGAAGTGTGGAGGTCGAGGCTTTTTAAACGCCAAGACTCTCCACAACCGCGAGATGTGCAGTCTCAGAGAATATTTTCTCAAAGCTGATGTGGGTATGCACCGAGATGTGGTCACAGTGGACAAGGGGCTCACCCCGTTGTCCATGGCTAAAGAGAACTGGCGCAAACCTGTGATACTTACCACAGATGACCGCATGGAGGTATGGAAAGGCAAGGAGCTTCACGGGCGCTTCTATCGGGCTCTTCATGGGTCCGATGTAGATTTTTTAGCGTCCGTGGCCTGGCTACGTTTCAGTGATCTCTTCGGGGAAACTGAAGGTTTTGTCTGTGCGATTATGGACGAAGTTATCTTGACGAATAACTACCGGAGGCATATTATGAAGGACGGGACAGTGGACGTGTGTCGGGCATGCCACCGTCCGGGTGAGTCCATCAGACATATTATCTCCGGTTGTTCTCGTCTGGCTAACGGCGAGTACTTGCACAGGCACAACCAAGTGGCCAGGATTATCCATCAGCAACTTGCTTTGAAATACAAACTTGTAGATTCTGAGGTACCATATTACAAGTATGTGCCCGACCCAGTTCTCGAAAATGACCATGTCACGTTGTACTGGGATCGGTCTATCATCACTGATAGGACTATTGTAGCCAATAAGCCTGATATAGTGGTGATAGACCGATTAGCGCGCCGCACAATGATAATTGATGTTACCATCCCGCATGACGAGAACCTCGTGAAGGCTGAGAAAGAGAAGCAAATCAAGTATCTCGACTTAGCTCACGAGGTTGTCGACATGTGGAATGTGGACTCAGCTGTCATTGTGCCGATAGTCATTACGGCCAATGGCCTGATGGCCAAAAGCTTCGACGACCATCTGTCGAAGCTGGCGTTACGCGGTTGGATTAAGGGCCTGATACAGAAGGCAGTACTCCTCGATACGGCTCGTATTGTGAGGAGGTTCCTTTCTCTGGAGCCCTAACCACCGGTAGCTTGGACCCTGCTTCCGACACCGGCGGACTACTATTTTTTATATTTTTAAATGTTTTTTATAATGTGTTGTTTTTAAGAAATATTTAAAAATGTAAATTAGTATGTAAGGATAACAAATAAAGAGAATAATAATAATAAATCATTTATTTCGGATAGTTCAGGATCCATATTTGTTAGTAAAATTGCTTAAAAACTAATTACCTACATTATTATTCTGTTAACTGATCTATTCCAACAAGATGTTATGTATTAGATCTCTTATCTAATAACAGTAGTTATCTTTAACTGCGTATTGACACTCACTGATTGGGTAAAACCATCGTTTTAGTGTAATAACAGAATAAGAAACATTGCTAAAATTACATTACTCATCATCAAATCAGCCGAAAGACGTCCAATGCTGGACATAGGCCTCCCCCAAGTGTCACTACAACAACCGGTCCTGTGCGTCTCGCATCCATCGGCTACCCCTGACCCTCACCAGGTCATCAGTACTCCTTGTGGGAGGCCTCCCCCAAGGATCACCTCAACAACCGGTCCTGTACGTCTCACATCCATCGGCTACCCGCGACCCTCACCAGGTCATCGGTCCACCTTGTGGGAGGCCTTCCAAGGCTGCGTCTCCCATTCTGAGCGACTTGTGGACACTCACTTTTCTTAAAATATGTATGTATGCTGATTTTTACGTATGTTAAGTGAATATTGTTTAAAAAAAAAAACAACTGCGAGTCGGACTCGCGTGCAAAGAGTTCCGAACGAATTTCATTTTATTTAACACTAGTGGACGTCACGCGGTTTCACCCGCGTAGTTCCCGTTCCCGTGGGAGTACGGGGATAATATATATGTTACTCCCTGATAATGTAGCTATCCAATGCTAAAAGAATTTTTCAAATCGGTCCAGTAGTTACGGAGCCTATTCAATTCAAACAAACAAACAAATCTTTCCTCTTTGTAATATTAGTGTAAATAGTGTAAATGTTATTTCAACACTATAGACTTCTTATAGGTTATCCTGTAATTTACAGGTAAAGATCTATTATCTCTATTTTTTTCAAAATTTTAGGCTCAGTAGTTTCGGAGATAATAGGGGGGAATGGTCATTTTTCGTCTAATTTCTTGAATAACTTCAAAACTATTTATTTTAAAATTATGAAAAAAAATTATTTAAAACCCTTACAGTAAGCGCTTTCATTTGATATGTCACACGATATTGATCAAAAAACTATTTTTTTTTAAATTTTCGAGTTGACCCCCAAAAGTGACCCCCATACTAAAAATTTAATGATTTACGTAACGCGTCCATGTATGGGTCACAGAAGTTCATATATGTACAAAATTTCAACAGAATCGGTCCAGTGGATCCGGAGAAAACTGGCGGTGACAGACGGACAGACAGACAGACACCCGAGTGATCCTATAAGGGTTCCGTTTTTTGTTCGGAACCCTAATTAATTTATCAATAATAATTTTATACCTAAGTAGTAATAATAATATTCTAGATCATAAGATCCTAGGATCCCTATATAAAATTCTTCGGTTACTGAGTGACTGACAGACAACGCACAGCCCAAACTACTGGTCGTAGGAAGTTAAAATTAGGCATGTAGGTTCCTTGGGGAGTGTAGGGGAGCACTAAGAGAGGATTTCCCGAAATTCCTACGGGAACGGACAAAAAGGGATATGCTCGTACTAAGTCGCAGGGAAAAGCTAGCCATTTTATATGGAGCAATTACCTATCTGACTGTACAGCCCAGTAACTGGGTGACACTACTCCTGGGCAAGACTGGTAACTATTTTCTGGCAGCATAAAAAACACGACGTATCTTGATAAGAAATTGATACCAAAATATATATTTTCTATTCAAGATTACTTGCGCACGGCAAGTTTACATAAAGATAATAAATGAAATATTGATGCAATGGTATGATAATATGATAATATCGCTGTGACGTCATCGTATAACGCTCTTCATTTGTTATTCACATAGATTAATCCTTTACGTGGACAGTCGCGCCCCGTAAAATACTGGTGTTCAGCTGAATCCGGTTTGACTGGGAGCCGACCCCAATATAGTTGGCAAAACGCAGATGATGATAGATTAAACCTAAATATCACGAAATTTTTACAAGTTCATAGACACACTGTTCGGTCTACTGGGTTCGGCCAGTTTTATTGGAATTTTCCTCGTGTTATTTCTTAATAGTAGCCCGAAGTTTGGATTAATGTGCGCTTTTATTTATCCATTTATTTAATTTATTTACATAATAGTTGACCCGCGCAACTTCGTCTGCTCCGCTCCTATCGGTTTTAGCGTGATGATATATAGCCTATAGCTTTCCTCGATAAATGGGCTATCTAAAACTGAAACAATTTTTCAAATCGGACCAGTAGTTCCTAAGATTAGCGCGTTCAAGCAAACAACCAAACTCTTCAGCTTTATATAAAAAGAAAAATGTTTATTTGGGACTCGCACAAGACATATAAAAGTAAGATAAGTAAAACTAACTGTAAGAGGCATCTTAAAATTAAATATTATTATTTATTTTTTATAATTTTTTCTTTATATTATTAGTACAGAGTATAAATGAACTCGACACATGAAGTGACGGCGTCGTACGCTGCACGGTGTCAGATAGCCTGCCACGGTGGTGTCGCAGTCTGTGTTTCCGAAAGCATTCAACCCTAATCTCTTCAAAGTTACAGTGAACAGGCTTCGTCTAGGGATCAATCCATCGTCGACTTTGTCTCTGTCACGTCTGACCTAGACTAGAGTCAAGAGCCATCACAAGTTAAAAAAAGTCACACCTGAAGGAAAGTGATTGATATAGTCGAAAATGAAAGCACGGTTGCCTTGAAGTAGCCTTTTAAGTCTTGACTTAAAATTCCCAGTTCGGTTTCCGATGTCGGAAGGAACACGAGCCTGTGTTAGCTGATAGCTGTATCAGGTAAAACAGACTCTTGTTCCATCCGGGATTTCCACTCCTTAGTTGGACGTTTGCCTAGAAGTAACCTTTTCACTCTTGACTTATAGACCCTCAGGTTGGCAGATTCAGGAACCGCAGATTCCGGCAGGGAATTCCGCTCCTTAGCTGTACGCACTATGAAAGTATTCCCAAAATGTTTGACATGAGACTGAACGTGCCTAACGAAATGTGTGTCGTAGACACTTCTGCCTAGCCCTTTGGAAAAGACGGGGTGATGGCATATACAATTCTTCGTTTAAATTGATGAAATTATTTCTATAGTTTCTTAGGAGTAGAATCGCTGGGCTACTATCAGCTAAATTGCAGACGCTGGACAAAAACTTAAAAAACCCGGACATTTGAATGAAATAGAGTATTTTCCCCGGAAACTCTCGAATGAAATTGCCGTATATCCAATAAAACATCGTTAATAGCTTAATTTAAAATAATTATGCGTTATAAACAGCGTTGGTTATTTTATAATTATTTCTTTCGTTGGTTTATTTATAGTTCCGTAGTTATTTGTTTTAAATTGCTCATCTTCCAGTCAATCGAGATTCCCCCAACTGAAAAAAAATCCGGGCTTTACCCGGACACTTTTGAAACCCCGCCCGGACGTTCCTCGGCCACCCTCAAAACTAGGACAAATCCGGGGAAATCCGTACACACGGCTGCCCTACCTACAAATAAGTTTTATTCGAGTTTACGGGCGAGCTTCAATGACTCATGGATAAGGAAAACTATTGAAAAAAGTGACTTAACGGTCTGAAATTTTCAACTCGCTTTAATTTCACAACATTGACCTAACACTGTCCATATTCCATGAAGGATTACTTTGATATGCAATACTTCTTATTTAGCCAGTCACTTTTAAAATCTCATAAATCTTAATAGGTAGGTATAAAATTCTTCCGTTACTGAGGGATTGAGTCTGTGACTGACAGGCAACGCACAGCCGAAACTACTGGTCGTAGAAAGCTGAAATTTGGCATGGAGGTTCCTTGGAGAGTGTAGGGAGCACTAAGTGGAGATTTCCCGAAATTCCTATTGGAATTGAAAAAAATGGGATATGCGCGTACGAAGTTCATATTTACTGAGATTCCTCCATGCTTCGGAAAGTACAATAAACCGTTTTTTTTTTATTTTCAAACATAGGTAGGTACACTATTTGTTTTTCTTACAATTTTACTCGCCAAACTTACTAGTTTGATGGCAAGAAGCGCTTGTTTAATATACACATATTCTTATGAAAAACCAACCTTAAAACTACCCAATAAGTACTATTTCGCTCAAGATTTAGTCTCACCGGCACGAGTAGATCGCAGACGAGCTGCGGACACTGGACACTGACAGACTGCGAGTACCTACACATGGCCAGACACCAAGCCACACATCCCTAGCATAGGCCAACCTCGCATCGTATAAGATTTCCGTACAATAAAAGGCCAGCCCATACCGAGAACGCATAGCATCATATTACGTAGCCACGAGCACACATCTGTCTGGAGGTGTCCGCGCCCGGAGCCGCGCCTGCGCCGGTCTGACCAAACCGAATCACAGATTACCAACTTATTAATGTATTTATGGTCCCGCTTATCATTAAGATCTTTGATACTCGATAAGGCAAGTCTGTTAGGAGCAAGGAAATCTGACACCAGTCTTGCCAAAGGTTTCGTGTTTTCTGGGTTGTGGAGGTCGTATGGAGAGAGGCATATCAGCTGCAACCAGCTAGACTGGAAGCCGACCCCAATATATTTGGGAAAATCCAAGCAGATTGATCGCATAGCCTATTGCGGAGAAAATCTAACGCCAGCCTATAAATCAATCATCAATCAATATACAAGGTTTTTTGTAAAATACCAACAACCTCTGGAAACTCGAAAAAAATATCAGCTGTTTCATACATTTTCATTGGCTAAATATTGCATTTTGTATGAAACAGCTGATAGTTTTCGAGTTTTCGGGGTTGTTCTCAAAGTGAAAGTTGTTTATAATCATGTGTACTTTCACTGCCTAAGAGGTTGTTGCTGTTTTACAAATAACCCTGTATAATGTCGCAAGTATATGATGAAAACAGAGATTTGGTCAAATCCCTAAGTGATTTGATCAAATCACGGAGGATGTTAAAATAACAACATGATTTCATCATTTCCCTAAACAAATCTAGGGATTTGAACAAATACCAGAACTGGCTTCGTAAAATGACAAAAAACTTTTCAATGGTATTCTAAACGTTTATTTGTACATACAAAATTATAATAATAAGGTGTAGGTTAAGTGGATTTCCCGAAATTCCTACGGGAACGGCATATACGCGGCAAGTCGCGGGAAAAAACTAGTAGCCTACTTGTATAAAAATTACGGGTCGGCTCGACTACAATCGAACCAGAATCAACCAGTAGCACTCTTAACCCCAGGGTCATCACGTTATAAACAAACACGCTTGCATCAATAAAGACACATCTGCCATCAATTCTCAACTGTCAAAACGAACTTGATTAAGAGAACATCTTTAATTGACGCTTGACATTGGAACGATTCCATTCTGACAAACACGATATACCATCACGCTTCATTCCCTAAACAGATAAGAATGAATATGTTATCAATTGGCATCTGGGGGGCTACTCTCTAACGTAATCCGTAGTTTCGGGCTTAGTTACGGGCGGGCATTTTCTACTCCGTATCACCTAACCACTGAGAACTAATGATAACACGATTTGACAGTTACTGTGAAATCGTGTTGTCATTCATTCTCAGTTCGGGTTCGGGACTAATCGTAAGTCTGTAGGTGATACGGAGTAGAATACGCCCGCCCGGAACTAAGCCCGAAACTACGGATTTCGTTAGAGAGTAGCCCCCCTGGTGCGGATGGAATGCAACCTTGACATTTATTGGGTTATGTTATACGTGTACCCAATCTTTACCCGACACCAAGGGGTAAAACCACAAGTGAGTGTGGTGTTCTACGCCTATGCCTGTGCATCTTTTATGGGACAAGCCTGCCACACGATTCCCAATCACTGCAACTCCTGAAAGCCAGAAACAGTGGCGACCGCCAGAAAACGCCAAGTCAACGAAGCTTGACGAGTCCCGGAGATACAATTCAACTTTCTTGGATGCCGTATTGAAATCAATCAGAAAAGAACAGCAGAGTTCCCCGTATCAAGTAGGAGACAGAACAGAGCTAGGCATTACTTTCTTTGGTGCCTGTTAAGGCACCAAGGGAAGTTTACAACTGGCTTAATCCCAGTTTCCAAGCATTAAAATGAATGGGTCCCAAATAATTGTGAGCTACATTTGGTTCCAATAATAGGTATGGTAAAATCAATACACAATTTGACCAATACAATTGTATGGAAAAGCAATACACAATTTGATCAGTACAATTGTATGGAAAAGCAATACACAATTTGACCAGTGTAATTGTATAGAAAAGCAATACACAATTTTACCAGTGTAATTGTATAGAAAAGCAAAAAATAATTTTTCCACTGTATGGAAAAGCAATACACAATTTGACCAGTACCACTGTATGGAAAAGCAATACACAATTTGACCAGTACCACTGTATGGAAAAGCAATACACAATTTGACCAGTACAATTATATGGAAAAGCAGTACACAATTTGATCAAAAGAGAAAGAGGAAAAGAGGCTTTGACCTCTGAGTTTGTTTCAGTGTTTCTTCTCAGGGTATTCAGTTAGGAAACACCGACTTAATCAGTCAATAACCAAAAAATTACGGGTTTTGAGCTACATACAAAATTTATATTTCGATTCCGTGCAACTGATATTTGTATGGCCTACAGATAGTTGTTACGGGGCTGTCTGTTTGTGTATGTGAATATATATATATATATGTGTTTGTAAACGCACCCACGATACAGAAGAAATTTCTAGTGTGGGGCAACGTTTTATTTAAGTAAACAGCTGCTACAAGTAAGCAGCTAGTAAACAGCTGCATATGTGAACTGAACACTATCTAACATAATATTGCGTTCAGTGTCGAATACCTGCGCCAGTTGCTATTGTGTGTGTTGGTATTACAACTGTAATAATTTCAAGGTCTGTCACTGGACTACGTGACATCTCGGCCACCGCTTTCAACGGTTTGTCGTTGAAATTCTTTGGGCCTGTGATGTCATCGGTAACCATACCCCAAACCAAACACAGGATTACACTTTGGCAGAAGTACATTTCATAGGTTTTACAAAAAGGTCTACTTATATATCATTCTAACATAATTATAATCACGCCTGTATTTTGCAAAGGATAAGGCATGTCGCTAGTTACATATACAACTAGCTTTTGCCTGCGATTTCGTACACGCATATCGCATTTTTCCCGTTCCCGTGAGAATTTCGGGAAATCCAGTTTTAATGCTCCCCTCCCTACACTCCCCAAGGAACCTACATGTCAAACAGCTTTCTACGACCAATAGTTTCGGCTGTGCGTTGTCTGTCAGTCACTTACTCAATCAGTCAGTTAGTAACGGAAGAATTTTATATATTCGGATTGCACATGTAAGTTCTATTCAGTAAAGGAACGGAACCATACATAATTGCCTGGCAGTCTGTGGTTCCAGACAGTGAATACCTTTTTTAGGGTTCCGAACAACAAACGCAACCCTTATAGGATCACTCGGGAGTCTGTCTGTCACAGCCACTTGTCTCCGGATCCACTGGACCGATTCTGTTGAAATTTGGTACAAATATGGATTTTTGTGACCCAAATACGGACGCGTTACGTAAATCATTAAATTTTTGGTATGGGGATCACTTTTGGGGGTCAAACTAGAAAATTTCAAAAAAAAAGATTTTTGAACGTTATCGTCTGACATTTCAAATGAAAGGGTTTACTGTGAGAGTTTTAATTATATTTTCTTTATAATTTTAAAATACAGTTTTGAAGTTATTCAAGAAATTAGACTAAAAATGACCATTCTCCCCTCTTTATCTCCGAAACTACCGAGCCTAAAATTTTGAAAAAAATGGAGATACTACTACTTTAGTGTAAAAATAACATGTTTAAAAAAATAAATTCGTTCGGAACCCTTCGCACGCGAGTCCGACTCGCACTTGGCCAGTTTTATTTTTTTTTAAGGATGAGAAATTATCAAATGACTCCTCCCGCTCTGGGTGAAGCAGAAGGGAGTGTCAGACTCTTACTGAATAAAACCCATCCGTGTTCCTCCTAATGCCCTTTGCGTTCCAGGGCCGCGGTGACTCTTTCGAATAAATTCCGCAACCCCGGCAGGCACTGCCCCTAGCGGGCCCCGTGCTTTATGCTGACAGCTCTTTGAGGCGCGCGTGGAACACAGCGCGCCGTCGACCCGGGCCTGGGGGGCTACTCTCTAACGAAATCCGTAGTTTCGGGCTTAGTTGCGAGCGGGCGTATTCTACTCCGTATCACCTAACCACTAAGAACTAATGATAAGACGATTTGACAGTTACTGTGAAAACGTGTTGTTTTTCATTCTCAGTTCGGGTTCGGGACTAATCGTAAGTCTGTAGGTAATACGGAGTAGAATACGCCCGCCCGCAACTAAGCCCGAAACTACGGATTTCGTTAGAGAGTAGCCCCCCTGGTTCTGATCGGACGGCGAGCCACCCAATGCTCGCCGTCTGCAGGCCCGCGCCTACGGAAACCTAAGTTACTTCTAGGCAAGCGTACTCAATCGTCGACCACCTTATCGTTTTCCGTCAGGTGAGATTTTGGTCAAACGCAACACTGTCAATAATACTATCCTAGCTTGAACAGCTAGCCTCGTGTATCCTGGTTATGATGGAGGAAAATCATTACAAAGATTTATTAAGCTTTCTATAAGAATTTTTAAAACAAAACTGCATCTTACGGCCCATTCACGACTTCGGTCTTAGCGGCGAGCGGCGCGGCAGGCGGCGCGACGGCGGCAAGCGGTGCGTTTTACACGCCACGTACCCTCAGTAGCGGCTAGCGGCAGCGGGCGAGGTGGACGTAATTAGGTAGTCGGAACGTGCTCAAAATTATGGCGTTATCAAAATTATCCTTTCTGTGTTTAGAAAGCAGTATATTTTTAAAACAAGATATTCTTAATATGAGACATTTAATTTGGACAGAGAGAAAAAAATCTTCAATAAAAGATTATCAAGAGCTAGAGTAACTATTGAGTGTGCCTATGGTATTTTGTCAAACAAATGGCGCATTTTTATGAAATCTATTGAGACAAATACAAAAAATGCAAAATTGATTATAAAAGTCGCATGTCTGTTACATAACATAGTAAGGGAAAAAGAAAGGAATAATGATAAAGACTACAGAACATATATGAGTAATTCATCAAGCAGGAACCTCACAATAACAAGATCGAGGCGGAATAATCGAGCTTCATTGCGTGCAACCGCTATTCGCGATCAGTACAGACATTATTTCGTAGATAATCCAATAGGCATATAAGTTACACTAAATTCGAAACGTTTCCACTATCTACATTATTTAAACATACTAGAACTATGTATATTGTCTCTGTAAGTACTTACTAACAGAGAGTAGGTAGTTCAATAATAAACGCCTCGGTATCCATTACCGCCACAAAATCGTCTAAATGTTTTTTGTATATGATTTCGCCGCCGAGTCCGTCACACCTACACCGCTATCCGCGCCGCTCTGTTTCGTGGCGTCGCGCTCATTCGCTTGTACTTTTGATCTCGCCGCTCCCCGCACCGCGCGCCGCTGCAGCAATTCGCTGCGACAAAACCGCGCGCATTTTCGCTATGAACGGCGACTCGTGGCGTGCTTCAAACATTTTCATACATTTGTTCTTAACGCTCGCCGCCCCGCACGCCGCCGCCGCTCGCCGCGGTAACGGCCCATTCACGACCTTACCGCGGTGAGCGGCGGCGGCGTGCGGGGCGGCGAGCGATAAGAACAAATGTATGAAAATGTTTGAAGCACGCCACGAGTCGCCGCTCATAGCGAAAACGCGCGCGGTTTTGTCGGAGCGAATCGTTGCTGCGGCGCGCGGTGCGGGGAGCGGCGAGATCAAAAGTACAAGCGAATGAGCGCGACGCCACGAAACAGAGCGGCGCGGATAGCGGTGTAGGTGTGACGGACTCGGCGGCGATCTCATATACAAATAATTTTAGATCCTTTTGGATCTGATGTGCTGTTTTAAATATACGTCTATGTGCTGCTGAATATAATCAAATGTTTCCACACACATTCTTGTGTACTCATAAAACTTGTCCGGATATTTTCTGTAATCTTCGTATAGGTCACGAAATTCGCCATTTAAATATCGATCTTTATTCAGTTCGTGCACTCCTTCTCTCATATTAAGAATATCTTGTTTTAAAAATATACTGCTTTCTAAACACAGAAGGGATAATTTTGATAACGCCATTATTTTGAGCACGTTCCGACTACCTAAATACGTCCACCTCGCCAGCTGCCGCTAGCCGCTACTGAGGGTACGTGGCGTGTAAAACGCACCGCTTGCCGCCGCCGCGCCGCCTGCCGCGCCGCTCGCCGCTAAGACCGAAGTCGTGAATGGGCCGTAAGGTCGTGAATGGGCCGTTATGGTCAGTAATTTCTAACCTTATTTTTTATCAAACTAAATATCATTTATCATTTTTGAATGATAAATGTTATGAAAATAAGGTTAGAAATTACGCTTCTATACGTCTCCGAAAAAAAATAGGATTTGTCCGGTGTTTCCTAGCTCACTACCCTGCGAAGAAACACCGAAACAGAAGTCAAATGACAGACAACTTCGGGAAATATCCGACAGAAAGTTATTTCTAAATATCTTTGTTATGCAGATTCGTACGTAGTTAGACATTCAAGTAATCTTTACTCGTGGTAGGATTACTAAGAACTTGAGCAGCGGGTCAGCAGGCGACAGGTCGTAAGGTCGAATTGCTACAATATTGTTTGTCGACGATAAGTGAGAAGAAAAGTTTAATATTATGATAAGTTATTTTCTCGTCCGCGTTGGGTTCTTAGGCATGTTTCAACTGGACGTAGTGTATTTTTAACCGACGAAAAAACGGAGGAGGTTCTCAAGTCGACGCGTATATATATTATGTATGAACACGCATAGCTTTTTACAGAGTGGTCCGATTTTGATAATTCTTTTTTATTGGAAAGGGTGGTCCCGTATAAATTTGGGAAAAAATTCCAACCCTAAGGGTAGAAAAACAGGGGATGATTGATTGTTCACTCACTGATTGTAATGTATGACCACGCATAACTATTAATATGCAATATTTATGTATTGTACGTTATCTTAAAGTTTATTGTTTTATTTGTAAGTACTTATACCTTTTACACACGGTGTCTACATATCTTTTATACTACTCTCCTTTCGCAGGTATGCTGGAAGAGATTTCTTTTGAAATAAGCATTACCTTTGTACCTATTTTTCTGTTTCCTTCTTTTTATCTTCCTATGTAATGTGTGTACATAAATTGTTAAATAAATAAATAAATAACTTTTTACAGAGCAGTCCGATTTTGATAATTCTTTTTTTATTGGATACCCTATCCTATACCTTGAAAGTGGTCCCATATAAATTTCATAGAAAAAATTCTACCCTAAGGGTGGGAAAATGGCGTGATTGTTCACTCACAGATTTTAATGCTGAGTTGTGTAGCATTTTTTGTAGGCCTACACATGTTAGTAGTAATTAGTAGATTATAGACAAAAAAAAAAAAAACAGAAGTCGGTGTTAAAATACGTAGAAACAAAAAAAAACTGACCTTCGAAATTAAAGTTATTTTTTGTGAAAAGGTTTATTATTTTTTCCTTTTCAGTATTTTCGGAGGATTAATTTTATTTTGTTAAAAAGTTTTATATTAAAAGTTTTACACTTACACGATCAACTTCCGAACTTTAGGCTACCAAAGAGAAATTCCTTACGAAAAAAATAACAATAATACTTCGATTCACAGGTCAGGAAAAATACTGATATTCAGTTGAGAAAGGGACTCCTATTGTTTAACGTTGCTTTTGAAAGGAATTATGTAACACTATCTGGCCCGTGGCCATTTCGTTGAGCGGTATTTTCGGTTAATATACATATAGCCTATGACACTCACAAATAACGTGGCATTCTATTGGTAAAAGAATTTTCCAAATCGGTTCAGTAGACCCAGAGATTACCTCCTACAACTCACAAACTTTACCTCTTTATAATCTTCTAATATATAAAAAATCTCGTGTCACAGCATTTGTTTCCAAACTCCTCCGAAACGGCTCGACCGATTTTCATGAAATTTTCTGTGTATATTCGTTAAGTATGAGAATAGGTGGTAGGGTATTTTTTTTGTTTTTGTATGGCAAAACAACGTTCGCCGAGTCAGCTAGTATTAGTATAGATAAGGTAGGTCAGCATGCCGAAGTCCATAGGGGAATACATGCATGATAGATTTAAAGCCCAGTTTTCAAGTCCAATAATTTTGCCTGTGGAGTAAAAGTTTCGGTTCGTCAGCTGTTGCATAGAAATAATGTCAAATAGCCATGTTTATTCTTCAGTTTAAAAATATCTGCCTTTTAAAAAATTGGCTTTTTATCAATCAAAGTATTAGAATTAGTTCTAATAACTTGAAGTAATCTTTCTTGTTAATTGTTATCTTTGGCAAAGTTGTTAATTTGCCAAAAATGAGTCAAAATCGTCTTATCATTTTAGCAGGAAATTATCAACTAATTAAGTTACTACATGGCTTTGTTTGAATAAATAGTAACTGTTGATATCTGAATTTTAATATATAAAACTAATTGACCCGTGCAACTTCTTCTGCTTCGCTCCTATTGGTCTTAGCGTAATGATATATTCTTCCTCGATAAATGGGCTATCTAACACTGAAAGAATTTTTCAAATCGGATCAGTAGTTCCAGAGATTAGCGCGTTCAAGCAAACATACAAAATCTTCAGCTTTATATATTAGTATAGATTCTTCCGTTACTGACCGATTGAGTGACTGACAGACAACGCACAGCCGAAGCTACTGGTCGTAGAATGCTGAAATTTGGCATGTAGGTTCCTTGGGGAGTGTAGGGGAGCACTAAGAGAGGATTTCTCGAAATTCCTTCGGAAAAAAACGGGATATACGCGTATCAAGTCACGGGCAAAAGCTAGTTTGATATAAAAACCTGCAGACAATGGCACCGATGATCTTTTATAGCCATAGGTACAGGCTTAAAAGAATGAGTGTGTTGTAACACCAAGCCAGATTTCAACAAAAACCGTGCCTGAGACGGCGGCAAATGTTGATGAAATTTGAACACATGAAGATTTTGTTTTTTTTCTTCAACTGTAATCTAGAGATCATAAGAAACAAAACAAAATATGCGTTTTTTAAACAGATGAGAAAATTATTCAGTCCGGATCACATAATTTTATATTTAGGTAAGTTAGCATGTACTTCGCAGTTTCAAAGATCATAAATTACTTGACAGATTATGATAAACTTGTTTGTTTTATTCATCGGTGTTATCCATACTATGTACCGGTAGCAAATAAATGCTGATTAATACAGTCGGTAGATAAATCGAGGTTATGACGTGCCTATCATCATTCCGTCATGTCATATTAATCAGTAGGGCACTACTTAATATACTTAGGTAACTGATTCTGGTCGAATAGTCATAACCGGCTAAATTGCCATAAAGAAATAACTGACACTGACACATATGTGTCAAAAAAAAACTACTAGTTAAGTACTACACTAGAAAAATCAAGGAGCGTCCGGGCGGGATTTTCAAAAATGGTAAAGCCCGGACACTTTCTATTCTTTCGACATTCAAGAAAATCATTGTTGTAGATTCGATGATTTTATTTTTCGGGGGTCCGGGGCAAAACCTCATATTAAACCAGATATCCGGGGATTTTAAAGTTCTTGTGTAGCGTCAGCAATTGAGGTGATGGAAGCCCGACTTCGCCCGCTTCTGACCATAAGCTATGCTCATCAGCGGGCAAAGTCGGTCTGTGTATGATGACGATGATGAGGATCCTTTGTCCAGTAAGCTACAGGCACTTATTTATTTAGTCATGTGATAAAATATCGCTATATTTTATCAGTGTACAGATGCTTATCAATCGCTACATAAAACCATGTAATCTCTTTGAAAAAAGATCGTAAAAAATGTTGGTATAAATCTATGACTAATTTTTAAATTGTAGTACTTATTTAAAATCATTAGGAAATATTTCAAGACGTAGTAAAATGCTACTAAGGCGCCCATTACACGGTAGGTTTTGTCGTCAGTTTGACCACAGACAATTAGGCTCTGACTGACGGATAACCTATCGTGTAATGCAATGGCTGATGTGTTGCATGAAATTGACTGACGAAAATCTGGATATTTTATTAGTCACCATTTTTAAATGAATGGATCAGTTTTTTTTACATTTTAATAGAATGGGTAATAGTTTAGCCCTTGTCCTTTTTCGAATCCCGTATATCAGCCAATAATATATCGTATTTAAGAATAAGCGTCTTATGTCGATTGAATCAATCATGGGTTTTGGAATTGAGTCACATATGCTCATGCGTATAATGGACGCTTAATGGTGAGTATTCACTATGGTTGCGAACCACTTGCACTCCGCGCCCCCGCAACTGCTCCACATAGTGAATACGTTTGCCAACCACTTGCACTCCGCGCCCCTGCAACTGCTCCACATAGTGAATACGTTTGCGAACCAAGTGCGAACCAAGTTTGCAACAATTTGATTCATAACTCCCAGATTCTGGAAAGACATTATCTACGAAAGTCATGCCATTGACTATTGATAAATTCACTAAACAAATCGAAGCAGAGTTTGACAAATAATAATTTGTCACCTTAGGTAGTTATTTTGAGATAATTTTTACGCTTCAGAAACGGTCTACAGCAATTAAGTAATATATGCTTACAAGTATTTCCTTGTTTCCAAGAAACAACCTCCGAATCAGACCACAGAAAACAGAATTATGAATTTCAGAACGTTATTTTCCTTAACTACTTAGTGCACACACTATTTAAAACACTCTTATTTCTGTTTCTCAAGTGTGTCTCCAACACTTGAGAAACAGAAGTAAAAAAAAAACCGGTCAAGTGCGAGTCGGAGTCTTACACGAAGGGTTCCGTATCATAAACAAAAAACCACGTTTCTTGTATGGGAGCCCCACAGAGGTCCCTTTTTTATTATTTGTTGTTTAGCACACTCTGTAAACATTTTAACGGTCTACCAATTAAGGTTCTTGAGACATAGCCCGCTGACAGACAGACGGACGACGGACAGTGGAGTCTTAAAAATAGGGTTACGTTGGTTTAGGTACGGATACCTAAATCACGAAAATCTTCTGGATTCAAAATATCAATCAGTCCTAGAATTGCACAAGATTATGTAGGTTTTTTTCACACGGCATTTTGTTTGTAAACGAACAAGAATGTCGGTAGTTTAAGCTTGAAGTCGTTTATTTCCAACCACATGTTCATTGGTGTCATCCTGTCTAGATATTAATACACAGAAGCCACTATTATTTACGTCTCACTGATCTCTTAAAGTCACTTCCGGCCGTCATTTAAGAAAACAAAACAGATCTATTCATCAATTAATTTACCTACACACAAAACTAAACCTTAATTACAAAACTAATTAATAATAAATTACCTTGCACCACCGCGCCAAATGTAAGCAACACGACACAAAATAGAACTCTCATGTTTGTTTGTCACTTCAACATAACTTTTTTAAATAAAATGTTTATGTTATTTTATTTGTAACGCGTCCGTAAGCGATCGGAGCCGGTTGCACACTGATTCAAGTCAGCGAGCAGCGGCTAAACAGTGATAACGATGACGTAAGGGCGAGCATACACTGCGGTGTAACTTACAACGTAACATCTGTAACAGATGTGAGATGAGTTAGTTATGGTCATGTTTGGTACTTGTGCCATAGACTGCATTTATGTTTTTTTTTTAAGTCTATAAGTAGGTGTTTTTTAAATGTTTTTACCTCAGAACTCCGGCATTTTTTACCTCAGAACCGATTTCGAAAATTCCTGCTTTGTTTGAAAGGACTGACTTGCGGACTGTTCTCATGTTTTATCAAACGCCGTCTTTGCTGGTGGGATCTGTGAAGAATTGAGGGAACTCCTTATTTATTGAAGGTACTTATAGGTTTTGATAAAAAAACAAAATAGCTTACCACCTATTCTCATACCTACCGAATATACAAACAAAATTTCATGAAAATCGGTCGAGCTGTTTCGGAGGAGTTCGGTAACAAACACCGTGACACGAGATTTATATATATTAGAAGATATAGCGATTTTGGTGTATTCATGAACAAGTCAAGCATTTCTTATGTAGTTACCTCCTTATTTTTCAATTATTATGGAGAAGAAGGTATTTCTTCAAAGTAACATACGATTCGTAATAGGCAACCAGCTTCAATTCTCTGACCAACACCTGAACAGACCAAAATAGTCTGAAAATGATTTCATTGAAACAAATGCTTTCAGTATGATTTTTTCTCTTAATTATGTAAACATTCAAAATTATAATATTCCCTTGATATCTAAATGAAATAGAAAGTGTTTTTAAAAGCTTGATGGATACATTTCTTTACGATTCCCGGCCACGTGCATTGGCAGAGTAACTCGTCAATATAAGTATAAATAGCCGTTCCTATTAATACAACTTGTGGACGATAGCCCACGCTTCAATGACGGTGCATTCTGGCGTACTTATTGTAAATATACCTACACAACATGTACGTAAGCTTTCAGTATCTCCTTTTCATTTTCATTCTGTTGCCGTTTTACAATTTGTTAAGGTCGGCCAAAAATGTTACACATTGGGGAATGTGCGTCGGAATTGCACAACTTATTTCTGTCTAGCCCGTTCTATCATCGGTCTGCAAAACGTACGGCGACGAGTCATCGGCACATGGTGAACCTTCCAACTATACCGTCAGCACAGACAAGCGCATAAATTTCATTAATTAGCTGCCGGAGTTTATGTTTCGTGATAGCTACAACTGGCCTCCCAGTCAGGAAATAACTTCAAGTTAAGAGTAAAAAGGTCACTTATTATAAGCAAGCGTGCAACATCGTTGACCACATCATTGCTTTCCATCAGGTGAGATTGCGGTCAACGCGAGCCTATCAATAACTAATGTAAATGACTTCTTCGATGCTTCTCTATTAGTCATCGCTGCATTAGTTTCTCTCTCTCTCTAATAAAAAAACATTGAAGAACACTCAATGCTGTGCAATAAGTCACGATTGTTCGTTAAGAACGCTGAAGGGGCTTCCCCGCTGCTGTAATGCTTACACCTACTGACTGACGATTAGTAAACTGAACTAAGAATGAATGACAACACGATTTGATAGTAACTGTCAAATCGTGTTGTGAATACTTCTTAGCGGTTAGGTGTTAAGGAATAGAATACGCTCGAAACTAAGCCCGAAACTACGGACTTAGGGCTTAGAGAGTAACCCCCCTGGCTACAACCGGGTCTTGACAAAGTATTCTTAAATTTCGAATATGCAACACCAGATAGCATAGTCGACGTCGTGCACGTTCCATAAAAGTTTTGCTACAGCAATACTTTTCCAGAATTACGTATTGTTTTTATAGTTTTAGAATATTATCACAAACTTCATGCATAAAATTAGGTATTATTTAAGCGAACATCTTTCCACGCATCACGGATAGCAGAGGGCAGCACGAATATTTTGACGTATAGTAACGTTAACGTAAGTGAATTTTGAATGTGAAAAACTACAACCTCATAGTATTTTGGTTTAATTTAATGGGACATACACAATTTATGTCATTCAAAAATATGAATATAGCATCTTATTCAAATAAATATTATGTGCGAAACGAGTCGTGTAGTTATGGTAAAATTTTACGTTACGTTACTATACGTCAAAAATATTCGTGCTAGGCCCTCAGGTATCAATCAAAGAAACCGTTTACACAAAATATACTAACAAAAGATAAAAAAAACAGCTGTTCAGTACATTTCCCATGATCATCACAATATATGAAACGGCAGATTTGTTTTTCCTGAAAAAAATAAAATCACTGGTTTTTGAAAACCCTGCGTAGATACAAAGAGGAGGTCTGTGTCCCAGCAGTAGGAACACTAAAGTCTGACTAACTGGGTTACTCAACGTTTCTTTACTGCATTGTGTGTATGTCAGTATCATGTTGTAACACATCAGTGCGTACCAACCTTTACACCGCAGCTTATCATTTAGTTATCGCTGTATATTCGCGTATCTCTATCGATATGTCCCATGATACACAAACCGAATACCTATATCTGTATACAAATAAGTTCTCTACGTCAGTGCACTCATGATCGAAAACATTTTGATATTGCGCCATTTTTAGACACAAAGGCCACAGGTTGATTTCTCCAAAAAAAAAACCATCGATGAGCACTTTAATGCAGGTGTACCGAAAACAATGTATACCTACCTATTATATTACTACTATAATAAAGTTAAGTTACAAAGGCAAGCTAATAAACTTTATTTAACTTACGGATGAGTTTTCTCCCAGCAAACCTGAGGGATAGAGAAAATCTACACTAAAGGTTTTTTTCCCACTGCTGAGCAAAGGCCTCGCCCATAGCCTTTCACTCTTCCCGATGTCTTATAGGAGCTTCTTAAAATTGTGTAAAAAATATATGTTAAGGTAGCAAACAGGTAGTAAATATTTACATTAACAACGCGGTGAATATAACGCTAAAACTTGGAAGTGGTCAGCCAACCTGACGTCAGAATGGCTAACTACTTTATTTCTTTGATATATTTCTTAACGCAAAAGGTAGCAAGTAGTTCTTTATAGGTATGTACTTAGTAAATAGCAGCAAAAAAAGTATTAAACAGAGCACATGGTCTCATGTACATTTCTCGTTTGGTCCAGTTATCCTAACGGTCACAAATTTTCCCAATCAACTTTGAACGTAATGCTTCATAAAGGAGACTGTTATATTTCTTGCTACATTCTCCAAAATTCCATCATCAAATCCTAACCTGCTGACAATAGAAATATTTGGGAAGTATGATACCAGGGACTTACCAGAAATTGGGCAGCAGCGTTCTCTGTAAAACTCAACACCATGCACTGCGATCGCCAACACAAAGATAACAAGTACAATCAAAAAATGGCCCCTAGTGCCCGGTAGCCCCCGTAGACCCTTGACTCCGGATCGATGACCTGGAGAAGATCGCGGGTCGTAGCCGATGGATGCGAGACGCACGACGCGCGCGGGGAGGCCTATGTCCAGCAGTGGACATCTTTCGGCTGATATGATGATAATGTGATGATGATACCATTTAGAAACATTCGGGCCCTTCCAAACAAATAAAGAATTTCTGAATCAGTCCAGTCGTGTTTGAATAATCGGTGAACAAAAATATTTACAAAAATCCGACAGGAATTCCTCAGTCGGATTTTTTTAAATATTTTTAATATTTCTCTGTTGAGAACCTACTCCTTTTTTTGAAGTCAGTTACAAACGAAAAAAATACTGAAATTCAGTACTGTTGAGTTTGCAAGTGACTCTATGAGAGACAGCGTTTTTAAAATAAAATATGTACTTATACAAGTTCTTCAAATTTAACAGACGTTGTGTTGCTGGGCAATTTGTTGCGCCACTTCTTCTTCCACTAGGAAGTGGTGACGGAGGGCGATTTGGGGGACTCTCTTCATGTAAATTTTGACGTTCAAAAAGTGCTGATTTTTCGCCTAGTTTTAATCCATGCCTTTTAATTTTTGATTCTAAAATATTATATTTCTCAAAACTGCCAGGTCAATTTTGATGCCCCTTTGCACAAGGGTATAGTTGAGGTATCCCCACAAAAATACCATAACAGTATCGTTATTGGTTCAAAGACCACTTTTGATCAGTCTCCTTTGCCAGACAGTTGTAGCTCATCAAGCTACAAATAAAAAAGTCTGCCTAACCTTTTCCAACAGGTAGCTAGATAGTTGTTTCGGGGCGTTGTTTGTGGACGCACCCACGTTAGAGGAAAACATAGCAAAACATTTGGGAACGTTCTTGGATCTTGAGTTGCATAAACTGTAGGTCCCTACCTACACTTGGAGTCTTCAAACCTTCCTCGAAGGAGTTTTGCTAAGCCTATTACTGTTCTTACGTCAGCTATATCTCTATTAATTACCTATTTTGGAATGACGTTGGAAACACGTTAGTTTCGTGAAAAATCATATGATTGATTATAGCGCCATCTAGTAGACAATAGCTGTACCAGTAACACGGACAATGTTGTTGATTTTGAAGTAGTAATCAATCAAATAAATAGATGTCACTTTATTCAATTTATAATAACTTTTTTTAAATATTCTTTTCAGTATTTATAGAAAAAACGTTAACTTACTATTACTTTTTGATAAACGCTTTTCGGGACCCAGGAGAACATCAAAATTGTTTAGACTTGCCAGACTTTTTAACAAACCTAACCTTGTGACGACATCGACATAAAACCTTGACTCAAGGTCAAAATATAAGCAATTTGATTTTTCATTTTTGCAATGCTTTGATGGGGTTCCTTTTCTTTACCAAATCCAGCCTAAAATATGTATAGGAAAATCGCATTCGGTATAAAAAAAAGTTTTTACAAAATTACCTTGGCGAAGGCCGTGTCCTCGCTCCAAGATCGCTTGGCCTTACGCGGAAGGTCGCCCTTGGCAGGATATCGGCTTTGAACTTGCTTTGAAAACCTTGGCTTGAAGGTCAGTGACGTTTCTCCGAACAATTATAGCATATTCATATTTACGTCTGTTATTGCTTATCGACATAATGTGTTACTGATGACGGTGTTTATGACGTAGGAGGTAAATAATATATTATGTGGATGTACTTAAAATTCTATCAATAACTGGCTGACTCGCGCAACTTCGTTTAAGTCACATTTTTCATTTAGAGCCCTATCACAAAATTGCGTTTTCACTCACAAATGCAATTAATATTATTAATTTTAAGGTTTATTATTAATTTAATATTAACTTTTCATTTCTTATGAACTATGGTTTACTTTGGTATACATTTTACGTAATAATATTAATGTATTATGGGGAAATTTACAGTTCATTTTGTGGAGTAGTTTTTATGGATTTGAATGGGATTTTTTTTTCAATTTTCCATTCTTACATTCTTATTTCCAATTTCTGAGGCCGCTACGAAGTAATTTACTTTAATTTTTTGTTCATTTGGTTAGTACAATAGTTCAATCCATGAGCTCGAAAAAGTGCTGCCGCGCATTTCGTGAGAAACTTACTTCGGATTTTTGGCATTTTACAAATAGATAAGAGAAAATGGCCGCTACGAACTATACTAATAACTATTCTCGACTATCCAATAAGCCAAGGTTGTCTCAAATATTACAGTTTCAAAGAATAAAAAGCCAAAATTGGCCATTTTACGCAAAAAACACAGTCAAATTGTAGGTATATAATTATACATTTCTGTGCGCATAACTCGACAAAATGAAATGAACAGCTGATTGTTTTTTCGCGATGGGTCGTACAATGTTGCTGGATTGGAGGGTTGAAAGGCGACAAGACACTGTCACTGTGAAGAAGGCGCTACCTCGTTGGAAGTACTTAAAAGAAAATACTTTTTCAACTGTAGATGGTAGCGAGTACGGTCCCTGCTGAGCCAAGCCCTCTGTCTCGTAGCGAATAGAAAGGACTCTATAAAGGCACTGAAGGAACTGCCTGTGACGAGGAACTGATTGGTTTTGGCCCGCGAGTCTCTTTTATAAGGGTCTTTGGCGTCAGTTTCACCCCGGCTAGTGGGGGTAGAACGGTACTCGCTACGGTTGTCTATACATATAATAATCTATACATATAATAAAATCGTAGACTAACCGTGTCTGTACATTGAATATTTTTGCATGAAAATTACACAGAAAACTCAGGAAAAAGGTATAAAACACAAAAATGCAATTTTTGAAATTTTTGTCTGTTTGTCTGTGCGTTTGTGGGAGCATCACGCTTAAACCACAGATTAGATTGCAAATCTAAGTACTTAAAAATATTAAGTGATAAACCGAGTAACATTTAGCGTTTATTTCATCAAAATCGACCAACAAAATCAAAAGATATTGAATTTTTAAGTTTAGGAAGAAACTTCCTAATGTATTCTGATGAGTCAGAGCGCCATCTATTGAGAAAAATAAAATGCACGAAAGCATTCAAAATTGTTGAGTTATTTGTGAAACTTTTAAAACGTGGCAAAATATGAGTGATCATTTTATACCTTTTCGTTATTGATCGATACAATCGATCCACAAAATCAAAATATATTGAATTTTTAGTTTAGTAACAAACTTCCTTATTTTTATTCTGATTAGTCAGAGCGCCATCTATTGATGGACCAAAAAAATGCATGAATGTTACACCAAAACACATTGATTGAGTTATTTGTGAAACTTTTAATACGTAGACGTAGCAAAATAAAAGTAAACATTTTAATACCTTATCGTTATTTACCGTTACATACGGGCTTCTTATTTAACGTCTTCCGCTGCCAAATATTTTGTCAGTTTACTTGGTCGATAGATGGCGTTGCACTGATGACGCGTTTTTCTGAATTGCGGTGTTAAGATTTTCCGCTGGAGAATGAGCTCACACAATTTCTAAACACAGTCGTGTTTCGAAGGAATTTCGGTTTGGTCTAATAATAATAAGGTACCGTACCAAAGGTGGTCACGGTGACGGGAGCGATCGATTTTGGTGGGGCTACTCTCTAAGTCCGAAGTCCGAAGTTTCGGGCTTAGCTGCGGACGTATTCTACTACGTATCACCTACAGACTTACGATTAGTCCTGAACCCGAACTAAGAATGAATGACAACACGATTTCACAGTAACTGTCAAATCGTGTTATAGTTAGTTCTCATTGGTTAGGTGATACGGAGTGGAATATTTTTTTTTTTTTACAATAGATAGGCATACGTTTGACCACTATCTCACGTGATGGTAAGCGATGATGCGGTCGAAGATGAAGCACGTTTGCCTAGAAGCAACCTTTTCACTTTTGTCTTAAAGACTCCCAGGTTGCCCGCAACTAAATTTTTAATTCGTGCTAAGTATCAAACGGTTCGATTTGCGAGCCAAGGCAAATTATAGGGTTCCGTGCCAAAGTTGCTAATGGGACCCTATTATTTAAGCCTTCGCGTACGATTTTGATTCGTGCGAAACCAGTCGATTTTTAGGGTTCCGTACCAAGTTTGCTAACGGAACCCTTTTTTTTAATAAGCCACCACTGTCCGTCTTCCTTCAGTTTATGCGTTTTATTTCTGTCTTGCTAATATAAAAAATGTCTTCTAGAAAAAGGTCGAATCTTTCACAATATAGCAAAATTCTTAATTCTTAATCTATACATATAATAAAATCGTAGACTAACCGTGTCTGTACATTGAATATTTTTGCATGAAAATTACACAGAAAACTCAGGAAAAAGGTATAAAACACAAAAATGCAATTTTTGACATTTTTGTCTGTGCGTTTGTGGGAGCATCACGAATAAACCACAGATTGGATTGCAAATCTAAGTCCTTAAAAACATTAAGCAATAACCCGAGTAACATTTAGCGTTTATTTCATCGAAATCGACCTACAAAATCGAAAGATATTGAATTTTTAAGTTTAGAAAGAAACTTCCTAATGTATTCTGATGAGTCAGAGCGCCATCTATTGAGAAAAATAAAATGCACGAAAGCATTCAAAATTGTTGAGTTATTTGTGAAACTTTTAATACGTGGCAAAATAAAAGTGATCATTTTTATACCTTTTCGTTATTTATCGTTACAATCGATCCACAAAATCAAAATAAATTGAATTTTTAGTTTAGTAAGAAACTTCCTACTGTATTCTGATCAGTCAGAGCGCCATCTATTGAGGAGCCAAAAAATGCATGAAAGCATGAATGTTACACCAAAACACATTGATTGAGTTATTTGTGAAACTTTTAATACGTAGACGTAGCAAAATAGAAGTAAAAATTTTAATACCTTATCGTTATTTACCGTTACATACGGGCTTCTTATTTAACGTCTTCTACTGCCAAATATTTTGTCAGTTTACTTGGTCGAAAGATGGCGTTGCACTGATGACGCGTTTTTCTGAATTGCGGTGTTAAGATTTCCCGCTGGACCTCACACGATTATCAAACACGGTCGTAGTTAGTAGGAATTTCGGTTTGGTCTCTGTAAGGTCTTTAACTGTTAGGGACCAAAATTGCTGAAATCTCTGAGTCGTGCTGGTTTCGTTTAAAGTGCTTTTATCGTAGAGTCTTAAACTGTTTTAGTTTTGCGAAGTACTAAACGGTTCGACTTGCGGATCTGGGGGGCTACTCTTTAACGAAATCCGTAGTTTCAGGCTTAGTTGCGGGCGGGCGGGCATTTTCTACTCCGTATCACCTAACCACTGAGAACTAATGATAACACGATTTGACAGTTACTGTGAAATCGTGTTGTCATTCGTTCTCAGTTCGGGTTCGGGACTAATCGTAAGTCTGTAGGTGATACGGAGTAGAATACGCCCGCCCGCAACTAAGCCCGAAACTACGGATTTCGTTAGAGAGTAGCCCCCCAGGCCTGTAGGGTTCCGTACCAAAGGTGCTGACGGGACCCTACTGCTAAGCCTCCACGATTGATTCCGTTTAGAGCGAAGCAACGAACCGTTCGATTTGCGAAACAAGGCTAATAATAATTTAAGGTACCGTACCAAATGTGGTCACGGTGACGGGAGCGATCGATTTTGGGGGGGCTACTCTCTAAGTCCGAAGTCCGTAGTTTCGGGCTTAGTTGCGGACGTATTCTACTCCGTATCACCTACAGACTTACGATTAGTCCCGAACCCGAACTAAGAATGAATGACAACACGATTTCACAGTAACTGTCAAATCATATCATTAGTTCTCAGTGGTTAGGTGATACGGAGTAGATTTTTTTTTATTATGGATAGGCATACGTTTGACCACTATCTCACCTGATGGTAAGCGATGATGCGGTCGAAGATGGAGCACGTTTGCCTAGAAGCAACCTGTTCACTTTTGTCTTAAAGACTCCCAGGTTGCCTGCAACTAAGTTTTTAATTCGTGCTAAGTATCAGACGGTTCAATTTGTGTGCCAAGGCAAATTATAGGGTTCCGTGCCAAAGTTGCTAATGGGACCCTATTATTTAAGCCTTCGCGTACGATTTTGATTCGTGCGAACCAAGTCGATTTTTAGGGTTCCGTACCAAGGTTGCTAACCCTATTTATTAATAAGCCACCGCTGTCCGTCTTCCTTCAGTTTATTCGTTTTATTTCTGTCTCGCTAATATAAAAATGACTTCTAGAAAAAGGTCGAATCTGTCACAATATAGCAAAATTCTCAAAGTCGGGTTTGTTCGAACACTTTTCTAACTAACTCGAGAACGGCTCGACCGATTTTCATAGTTTTTGTGTTTTATTCCGGACGAAGACTAATTTCTTTGTCCGGAATAGCATAATAAGAATTAAAATACAAAAAAAAAGAATGAGTATGTAGGTAGGCAGGTAGGTAAGGTAGGGTAGCTATGGTAGGTAGGTAGAGTAGCCATTTAACGGGAGCGAAGCCACGCGGGTCAGCTAGTTTATTAATAAAATTAGAAGCTATTTTCGGCGCGGCGCAACAGACAAATACATAATTTGTTAATAGGTATAGAGACACTTTCACAAAACAAGTGATCTTTAACTATAGGGGTCGGTAATAACTTAACAAATGACAATGTGACCCAAACATTTTTAAAGCTTCGAACTATCCCTTGCATCTGTCTACTTTCTAAAAATATGCTGCCAACTAACGATATTACTTAAAACACGTGCCTAACTATAAACTCTAAACCTAAGACTATGTATGCGGCTATCCTGCACATTTCTCCCGCCGTGCGTCGTCCAGCAGAGTAACGCTGGCGGCGCAAATATTAAAAGCGGTGCAGGATCGTCGCTGTCGGCCGGTGACACGAGCGTAAAGTACAGGTAGGACGATCTCAGGGATCTGCGCAGACACGACATCCTCAGGTGGCTGCGCAGGCGCGACGTTTGTTGCAAACTGCCCTGGCGCGATGCTCGGTGCAAGCTGCACTGGCACGACGTTTGGAGCTGGCAGCGCTGGCGCGACGTTGTCAGGTGGAAGTGCAGGCACGACGTCCTCAGATGGCTGCGCAGGCGCGACGTTGTCAGGTAGATGTGCAGGCACGACGTCCTCAGGTGGCTGCGCAAGCGCGACGTTGTCAGGTGGAAGTGCAGGCATGACTTTAGGAGTACGCTGCGCGGGCTCGACGTTAGGAGTGGGAATCTATGCTTGGGGCAGGCTGCGCAGGCACAATGTTTGGTGCAGGCTGCGGAGGCACGATGTCCTCAGGTGGATGCGCAAGCACGACGTTCGAAGTAGGCTCCGTAGGCACTATGTTCGGAGCGGGCAATCGCGATCCGTGCGATGAGTCGCACAACGTTGGCGCTGTGACGAGGTTCGGAGCGGGCGGCACAGGCGATCGCGATCTGTGCGATGATTCACACAATGCTGGCGCTGTGACGAGTTTCGGAGCGGGCGGCGCAGGTGATCGTGATCTTTGCGATGAGTCGCACGAGCTGTGTCTGATAAAGTTGACCCTATGTCCCAGCGAGCTGGTTTTGCTGCCGTGTAAGACCCAGCCAAGTGGCGTATATGAAGCTACGGGTTGGTTTCTTCTTCCAGTTTTCATCTCCTTTGTAATTAGGAGATGCCAGTTATCCTGACCAATTAAGAGTTTTGGTCGTGCGTCTTCGTGCACTATTTCATTCAGGACACCTTTCAAATGATCACACTCTCGAACTATTTCTCTGGGTACTCTTTGTGCCGCTAACTCCATGTTTTTGACCGTACGTGCGTACATTTGTTGCGCACTTGTGTCCCTTCCCCTGACGACGAGGTTAACTCGGCGCGATTTCATGTCAACTGTGGGTTCGCCATCAAAGGTGGATATGCGCAGCGGTTCGTCTGGGCCGTCAGCTCCAATCTGATCAGCGAGGCTCTGGTCAATCAAGGTAACTGTAGAGCCGTCGTCCAGCAATGCGTAAGTATCTATTGAGCCCGCCGGTCCCGAAATACGTATCGGTGCTATCTTCAAGAATGATACCTTCGGTGCTCAAGCTGAGTTAACTTTCTCTTTTTCTTCAGGTTCTTTCATTTTTTTCAGTTCTTTCTGAGGTACTTCACTAGCATAGTGAAGCATCCTGTGGTGTCGCCGTACGCAGTCGTCGATTCCACATTGTTTTGTGTGGCAGGTATGTTTTTGCTTTCTGTAGCGGAGGCAACGGTAGCACAAACGATGTTTTTTTGCGATATCCCATCGCGTATCAACAGTAGCATTTTTAAACCGGTCGCAGTGCCTGGTGTCGTGGTCTTGGTGCTCACACAAGGTGCACTTTGGTGAGCTATTTTCTCGAGCTGCATGTACTCGATGTTGACGACGCTGCGTATTTGTCTCTCTGTGTGCTGCTGTAGTCGGAGTTTCCGGATCTGCATATCGGGCACATTTTCCTGCTTCCCGCATTATGAAGCGGGCGAAGATCAATATTTCAGGTTCTCCTGTGGGCTGGCCATCTAAGTAGTCGTACCATTTCCCTCTCAGAACTGGAGTTAATTTTTCCAATATTGCCTTGGTGGCACTCAATGCGCCGTCTAGGTAGTGAGTGCAGTTAAGTGCGCGTAGCGTTGCGACAATATTCTCAACTTTAGTAGCAAAAATGAGAAGGTCGCGTGGTGACTCGGTTATCCGTGGTAGGTTTTTCAGGCGTTCAATTTCTGCCGTCGCTATTAACTCGGGCCGTCCGAAGCGCATTTCAAGTGTTTTCATTACATTATTTGGATCTGCGTTTGTGATAAGTAGGCCCAGTACTGCTTCCTTGGCTACCCCTCGAAGGCATCTTCTTAATCGAGACATATTCTCGGTGGCTGTCAGCCGATGTGCCGTCTCGCAGTAGGCAGCACGGAATGTAAGCCAATCTTGATTAGCTCCATTAAAAGAGGGCAGTTCGGCGTACTTCATTGGTTGGTGAAATTGTGCGGCTTGGACTGCCTGGGTGATGGCAGATGCAAGTTCCTGCATATCCGTCCTCGGCTGTTGACTAACGATCGCACCGCTCGGCGGCTGAGGTGTAGCGTTTACTACTGATATCGGTTGAGGTGCCTCAGGTGCGGTATTACTGTTGGCCGTTGCGGTCGTGATTGCTGGCTCCATATTCGATGGTTGCTGCGCCGTTCTAGGTAGTGAGGGTACAGCAACAATTGCTGGCTGCTTGAGTCTTGATGTTTCTCCCTCTAGGTTGGGAGTAACGTGCGTGATCCCACATTCGGGCAAGAGGCGCGGAGGCGGCGGATGCACTGAGTTTACTCCCACCGGTGTAGTCGCCGGGATGTCCCATGTCACGGCTGTGGTCACTGGAACTATAGGTTCACACCGGGACCTCGGACCAGGTCGGACCTCTTGCGTTCTGTGTGGCTGATTGTCTGAGGTAAGCAGTTGACTGGATTGCAGCCAGTTCTGTACTCTATCTACATTCGTAGCTTCAGTGATGTCTGAAGCGAGTTCTTCTTCATCGCTGAATTCCGCTTCTAATATAATGAGACGGGCGGCGGCTAATTCAGCTTTAGCCTTGGATCGTGCTTCTATTTCAGCGAGACGTTCGGTGGCTAATTCAGCCTTAAGCTTCGCTAGATGATATTTTTTCGAATTCTTCTTGCTGGACCTGCTGGATGCGAGTCTGCTTCGACGTCCGTTGGCCGATGTGTCAGTTGCTATGACGTCTTCCTGTCGACTAGTCAGAGCGGGGTCTGCAACGGTTGGCGCTTCTGAAGTGGTCGCAGTTTCTTCCGTAGACGTCATTGCTGTCGCTGTCGCGTACGTCGCTGAATCAATTTCGGCTGTGGTTGTCGATGCTTGGCCTCCTTTTCTTCCGGTGGAATGCGTGATCGGCATCTTGCTTCTACTCTTCGGATCCGGCTCGAAGGACCAATTTGCACGATGGGTCGTACAATGTTGCTGGATTGGAGGGTTGAAAGGCGACAAGACACTGTCACTGTGAAGAAGGCGCTACCACGTTGGAAGTACTTAAATGAAAATACTTTTTCAACTGTAGATGGTAGCGAGTACGGTCCCTGCTGAGCCAAGCCCTCTGTCTCGTAGCGAATAGAAAGGACTCTATAAAGGCACTGAAGGAACTGCCTGTGACGAGGAACTGATTGGTTTTGGCCCGCGAGTCTCTTTTATAAGGGTCTTTGGCGTCAGTTTCACCCCGGCTAGTGGGGGTAGAACGGTACTCGCTACGGTTGTTTATTAATAAAATTAGAAGCTATTTTCGGCGCGTGTTACAAACAGACAAATACATAATTTGTTAATAGGTACAGAGAAACTTTCACAAAACAAGGGATCTTTAACTATAGGGGTCGGTAATAACTTAACAAATGACAATGTGACCCAAACATTTTTAAAGCTTCGAACTATCCCTTGCATCTGTCTACTTTCTAAAAATATGCTGCTAACTAACGATATTACTTAAAACACGTGCCTAACTATAAACTCTAAACCTAAGATTATGTATGCGGCTATCCTGCACAGTCCCATAGTAAAAGTTGTTCATAATTATGAGTACAATAACCCCTTAAGAGCTATTGCGTTTATTCTGTTACACGTTGTTTAAGTATATTATTATAATATTTAAAGGTTGAATACTATATAATAATTATTGCTAAGCATTTATAAAGGTAGATAAGTCATCAGCATCGCGCTTGTTTGAACTGATTCTAATTTTACAACAACTCGAAGTTTACCACCTGGCTCAACAGATGGCGTTCTTAAGTATACAATTTCCTGATGGTAATAGAAGCAAAGGTGCAAACGGACCGCCGCAGCCAAGCGTGACCATCAGGATGACTGGACCAAACGAGATATGTACATGAGACTATGTGAACTATTTAATACCTATTTGCTACTATTTACTACCTATAATTCCGTCTATATTCTATAATTTAATTTTTAATGTATAATTTATTTTAATATGTAATGTGTAATTTAATTTAATGTATAATTTAATTCAATTTATTTTTTAATTAAATGCATGTTTTTTGCTTGTTCTCTATCATTTTATTTAATGCATCTGAATGTTTTAATAAACGCTATAAAAATTTAATTTGTATTTTATATTTGTTTGTCCAGCGGCATTTTCTGCCGGTATTATTGTATGTTAACATGTGGATAATGCAGTGGGTTGCAATACGCTCGTTTAATGTATTTTTTTTTTGTTCATATGTATTTTGCAGCTGTTTGTTGTCCCAATAAATAAAATAAAAATAATGAGATATTTGCTACCTTTACGTTTAAAAAAATATCAAAGAAATAAAGTGGTCAGCTATTCTGACGTCAGGTTGGCTGACCACTTCCAAATTCTCATAGTTTTAGCGTTCTATTAATCGCATTGTTAATGTATATTTGCTACCTTGCTATTTAGTACCTATTTGCTACCTTAACATATATTTTTACACAATTTTAAGAAGCTCCTGTAAAAAGTTATTGATAAAAGCCATTAAAACGCCTGTACAATTTTTTTTTATACCTTCTTCTCAGAATAATTGCTGACAATGTTTAAACAGGCGCTTAGTGACTTATGAATAGGTATTCGTGGGAAAGCTCATGATTGGCTCGTATCTTATCTAAAGAACAGAGAGAAAACAGTGGAAATTGATTTTTTAAATCACCAAACAAAAGAAATAAAGGAAGTCCGATCAAATAGCAAATCAATAATCGCCAAAATACCCCAAGGAAGTGTAATAGGATGTCTCTTGTTTTTAATTTACATTAATGACTTGCCAATAATCATGGAAGGACCATGTGTTATGTTCGCGGATGACATTTCTCTGCTGGTCTCATGTCAAAACAACTTAAATCTAAACGAAGAACTTAACTCAATACTTATCAAGATCATCACTTGGATGAACGCACACAATCTCGAAATTAATTACTCCAAGACTAAACTGATTGCCTATCATCCCCATCAAAGAGCACCTTTAGATATAGAATAGAATAGAATAGAATAGAATACTCTTTATTATGTACACCACATAAGTTACAGAAAAGATAGATGAGAAACATTACATAGGGTGACACAATGGGCGGCCCTATCGCTAAAAGCGATCTTTTCAAGACAACCTTTGGATGGATTCTAAAGAAAAAAAGGAGATACAGTACTGTAGGTAGTCTTAGGTGTACTATTTATACAAACATCAATACATACTAAATAGATAATTTTTTTTTTTTTTTTTTTTTTTTTTACTTTTAATGACGCAAAAATAGAAATAGTCAAAGAATTTACACTACTTGGACTAGATTTGGATGCTCATATGAATTGGAAACACCACATACAAAAATTTAGATCCAAAATTTCAAGATATAAAAAATTTGCTCTTCATGAAATAAAAAAACCACGAATCTTCAAACAGCGCTCACCACTATGCGTATGCATATGCATGGCTAAGCTACGGTGTTATCATTTGGGGAAATAGCACAGATGCATCAACACTATCCAAAACCAACACCCTGCAAAAAAAAGTAGTTAGTAATCCTAGCAAACATCGATCAAACAGACAGCTGCAAACCTCACTTCCAAAATGATAGCATTTTAACACTCCCCAGTATATACATAATAGAAACTTGCAAATTCGTCCGCAAGTATCAAGAATTTTATACAAAGCGCGCATACAATCACGTTACACACTCCGACACAAATCAAGATTAAACATTCCACATTCTCGGCTAAGAATACAATTTAAAAAGCCCCTATGTAATGTCTATAAAAATATATAGTAAACTACCAGAACTAATAAAAAAAGAAGATAAAATAAACATTTTTATTAAAAAAGTAAAAAAAATGTTAGTACAAAAATGCTACTATAGCATAAATTAATTTTTAAACGATAAAATATGGAGTACTAGTGGACGTCACGCGGTTTCACCCGCGTAGTTCCCGTTCCCGTGGGAGTACGGGGATACAATATAGCCTATGTTACTCCCTGATAATGTAGCTATCCATTGCTGAAAGAATTTTTCAAATCGGTCCAGTTTCGGAGCCTATTCATTTTAAACAAACAAACAAACCTTTCCTCTTTATAATATTAGTGTAGACATAAAATCCTATGTAGGTATAAAGTATCCCTGATATGGCATTAGTGTATTTAGTTTTAGGCAACAGACAAACTTGTAAGTTTGGCTATTTTATAATTTTTATAACTTCCTCTTTCCTACAAAAAAAAAATCTTATGCTGTGCCCGACAGGGTCCATAATGATATTCTATTTTATTATACATTATATTCTATTGCAATTTTTAAACAAATGACATTATATTCTATTAATGATAATAAATAAATAACATTCTATTCTGTTGATGATAATAAATAAATTACATCCTTTTATATTGATAACTAGTGGACGTCACGCGGTTTGACCCGCGTAGTTCCCGTTCCCATAGGAGTACGGGGACAATATAAAGCCTATGCTACTCACTGATAATGTAGCTATCCAATGCTAAAATAATTTTTCAAATCGGTCCAGTAGTTTCGGAGCCTATTCAATTCAAACAAACAAACAAATCTTTCCTCTTTATAATGTTAGTGTAGATAGCAAATAAGTAACATTTCTGTTCTAATAATAATAATATACTATTCCATTAATAATAAATAAATGACATTGTATTCTATTAATAATAACTAAATAATACACTATTCTAATAATAAAAAATGAATTAAAAATAGACTAAGTATTCATATAAAAATAAATATAAAATCAAAACATACTAATATGCACTTATGCAGAAAATGCAAGCGAATAAATAATAAAACAACTAATATGTAATTTAATCCAAAAATAAATATGTGGGCAATAAGAGTAATAATACGTTTAAAACCCCACTAATATTATAAACTAGCACTTCGCCCGCGACTTCGTCTGCGTAGACTTTAGAGGTGACGCGCAACTTCTTTGTCCCATATTTTCATTCTAGGAAATGCATCTTCATGATTCTTTATTCTGATAGTTTGTGAGTCTTAACTGTCCGTACTTTCAGCCCCGGAACTACTTCGATATGTTTCTGGTATTCTGGTACTTGTGAATCTTTAGCGCTCATAATTCCAGCCCAGAAAAATCATCGTTATATTTCCGATTTCCTGGTACTTTTGAATGCTAAATACTCACAATTTCAGCGCCGGAAATACTTCGACATGTTTCTGGTATGCTGGTACTTGTAAATATTTAACGCTCATAATTACAGCCCGGAAAATACTTCCATATGTTTCTATTCTCCTGGCACTTTTGAATCCTAACCACACAAAATTCCAGCGCCGCAAATATTAAAAAATGTTTCTGGTCTCCCGGTTCTTTTGAATCTTTAGCATTCACAATCCTAGCCCCGAAAATACTTCGACATGTTTTTGGTCCCCTGGTACATAATGAATCTTAAGCGGTCATAATTCCAGCCTGGAAAATACTTCGACATTTTTCTGTTCTTCTGGTGCTTTTGAATCCTAAGCGCTCACGATTCCACCGCCGGAATATTTCGACATTTTTTTGGTCACCTGGTACTTGTGAAGCTTTAGCGCTCACAATTCCAATCAAAGAATACATTGACGTGTTTCTAGTCTCCTGTTACTTGTAAATCTACAGCATTTACAATTCCAGCCTGAAAGAAGCAGCGATATTCATATATCTGATTGACTGTTAAAAAAAAATTCTAACCCAAAATATATATTTTAATATCGTTCTGTTCGACTGATTCTTGTGAATCCATAGTGCTCATAATTCCAGCCCCGAAAATACTTCTACATGTTTCTGATTTCCTGGTGCTTTTAAATCCTAACCGCTCACAATTCCAACCTTGGAAATCTTCGACGTGTCTCTGGTCTCCTGGTACATAATGAATCTTTAGCGCTCCTAATTCCTGCCCTGAAATATTTCGACATGTTTCTGGTGTCCTGGTACTTCTGCAGTGCGATTCTGTAAACATGTCGAAGTGAAGGCTTGGGTGCAGTGATCAAGAAGTGAGCGTTTTTTCCATCTTGATTACATGGATTGACAGCTCACTTCGCCCAAGCCTTCACTTCGACATGTTTACAGAATCGACCAGCTGAATCTTCAGCATTCACAATCCTAGAACCGGAAATACTTCAACACGTTTTTGGTTTCCTGGTACATAATGAATCTTTAGCGCTCACAATTCCAGCCCGAATATTTCGACATTTTCTGTTCTCCTGGTACTTTTGAATCCTAACCGCTCACGAATCCGGCGCTGGAAATATTTCGACATGTTTCTAGTCGACTTGTGAATCTATTGCATTTAAAAATCCAGCCCGGAATAAACAGCGATATACATATTTCTGTTTGACAATTAAAAAAACAACAAAAAATATTCCAGCCCAAAAATACTTTAACATCGTTCAGTTCTCCTGGTACTTGTGAATCTTTAGCGCTCTCAATTTCAGCCCCGGAAATACATCGACATGTTTCTGGTGTCCTGGTACTTGTAAATCTGAAGTACTAAGGCAGCAGCGGTTCTGGGTTTCACTTCTTTCTCAGTCTCCATTAATACAAATCTTCGACATGTATTATGCCTACACATGGTTAAAAAAATCTTGCTCAAAAATAATTTGACATGTTTCTGGTCTCCTAGTACTTCTGAATCTGTAGCGCTCAACAATTCCAGCCCTAAAATACTTCAACATGCTACTGCTCTCCTAGTACTTGTGAATCTGTAACCTTTACAATTCCAAACCGAGAAAATCTTCAACATGTCATTGTATCAGCCTTTCGATTCTGAAAAATGTTGAAGTACCCACGAAGTGAGCTGTCGTTCCATCTTTATAACTTGGATCGACAGGTCATTTCAGGATCACTTCACTTCGACATGTTTACAGAATCGTACTGCTGTACTACTGGTGAAAAAAAAATATTTTGCTCAAAAATACCGTGACATATATTTGGTCTCTTGAAACTGGTGAATCTATAGCGCTAACAATTTAAGGCCAAAATACATCGACATGTTTCTGGTCTCCTGGTGCTTGTGAATCTTTAGCGCTTACAGTCCCAGCCCCAAAAATACTTCGACATTTTTCTGTTCTCCTGGTACTTTTGAATTTGAAGTACTAAGGCAGCAGAAACTCTAAATTTCCACTTTTTCCTCTGTCTCTATTAAGCCAAGTAAGTTACTGGCATAAAAAGTAGCCTATGTTTGATTCCAGGTTGTGAACTATATGTGTGCCAAATTTCATTCAAATCCCTTCAGTCATTTTTGCCTGATTGAGGCACAAACTTACAAACATACAAACTTTCACATCCTACTAATATTATAAACTAGCACTTCGCCCGCGACTTCGTCTGCGTAGACTTTAGAGGTGGCACGCAACTTCTTTGTCCCATATTCTCATTCTCGGATAATCACCTTCATGATTCTTTTCTGCTAGTTGGCGAGTCTTTACTGTCCGTACTTTCAGCTCCAGAAATACTTCGACATGTTTCTGGTATTCTGGTACTTGTGAATCTTTAGCGCTCATAACTACAGCCCAGAAAAAAACTTCGATATGTTTCGACACTCCTGGTATTTTTAAATGTTAACCACTCACAATTCCAGCTTCCGAAATACTTCGACATGTTTCTAGTATCCTGGTACTTGTGAATCTTTTACGCTCATAATTACAGCCCGGAAAAAAACCGCTATGTGTTCCTGTTCTCGTGGTACTTTTGAATCCTTACCACTCAAAATTCCAGCGCCTGAAACATTAAAACATGTTTCTGGTCTCCTAGTACTTGTGAATCTTTAGCGCTCATAATTACAGCCCGAAAATAGTTCGACATATTTTTAATCTCTTGGTACTTTTGAATCCTAACTGCTCCCAACTCCAACCCTGGAAATATTTCGACATGTATCTGGTCTCCTGGTACATAATGAATCTTTTACGCTCATAATTCCTGCCCGGAAAATACCTCCACATTTTTCTGTTGTTCTGGTCCTTTTGAATCCTTACCGCTCATAAGTTTTGCTCCGCAAATATTTTGACATGTTTCTGGTCTCCTGGTCCTTTTGAATTTTTAGCATTCACAATCTTAGCCACGAAAATACTTCGACATGTTTTTGGTCTCCTGCTACATAATGAATCTTTAGCGCTCATAATTCCAGCCCGGAAAATACTTCAACATTTTTCTGTTCTGTTCTTCAACAATTTTCGTGACACCTTTGAATCCTAGCCGCTCACGATTCCAGTGCTGGAAATATTTCGACATGTTTTTGGTCTCCTGGTACTTGTGAATCTTTAGCGCTCACAATTTCGGCCAAAAAAATACTTTGACATGTTTCTAGTCTCCTGGTACTTGTGAGTCTATAGCATTTACAATTACAGCCCGGAAAAAACATCGACATACATAGTTCTACATGACTGGTAAAAAAAAAAAACAAAATATTCTATCTTAAAAATACTTTTACATCGTTCTGTTCTCCTGGTACTTGTGAAACTTAAGCGCTCCCAAATTCAGCCCCGGAAATACTACGACATGTTTCTGTTCTCCTGGTACTTTTGAATCTGAAGTACTAAGGCAGCAGAAGCGCTGGGTTTCCACTTCTTCCTCAGTCTTCGTTAAGCGTTGCCTTTTACCGGGATAAAAAGTAGCCTATGTTTGATTCCAGGATGTGAACTATATGTGTGCCAAATTTCATCCAAATCCCTTCAGCCATTTTTGCCTGATTGAGGCACAAACATACAAACATACAAACATTCACATTTATAATATTAGTAGGACTAGCACTTCGCCCTCGACTTCGTCTGCGTAGACTTTAGAGGTGACGCGCAACTTCTTTGTCCTATATTCTCACTCTCGGAAATTCATTTAAATGATTCTTTATTCTGATAGTTTGTGAGTCTTTACTGTTCGTACTTTCAGCCCCGGAACTACTTTGACATGGTTCTGGCATTCTGGTACTTGTAAATCTTTCGCTCATAACTCCAGCCCAGAAGAAACTTCGATATGTTTCGGTTCGCCTGGTATTTTTAAATGCAAACCACTCATAATTCAAGCTTTGAAAATACTTCGACATGTTTCTGGTATCCTGGTACTTGGGAATCTTTAACGCTCATAATTACAGCCCGGAAAAAACCGCTATATGTTTTTGTTCTATTGGTACTTTTAAATTCTAACCACTCAAAATTCTAGCGCCGGAATCATTGAAACATGTTTCTGGTCTCCTGGTATCTACTTTTGTATCTGTAGCGCTCATAATTACAGCCCCGAAAATATTTCGAATTATTTCTAATCTCTTGGTACTTTTAAATCCTAACCACTCACAATTCGAACCCTGAAAATACTTCGACATGTTTCTAGTCTCCTAGTACATACTGAATCTTTAAGGCTTATAATTGCTGCCCGGAAAAACCTCCACATTGTTCTGTTGTTCAATCCTAACCGCTCACGAATCCAGCCCCGAAAATACTTCGACATGTTTCTGATCTCTTGGTACTTTTGAATCCTATCCGCTCACAATTCCAACCCTGGAAATACTTCGACATGTTTCTGGTCTCTTGGTACTTTTGAATTCTAACCGGTCACAATTCAAGCGCCGAAAATGTTTCGACATGTTTATAGTCTCCTGGTACTTGTGAATCTTTAGCGCTCATTATTTCAGCCAAAGAAATACTTCGACATGGTTCTGGTCTCCTGTCACATGTGAATCTATAGCGTTTACAATTGTTACCCGGAAAAAAATTCAAAACATATTTCTGTTCGAAGTTTAAAAAAAAGTAAAAAATATTCGACCCCAAAAATACTTTAACATCGTTCTGTTCTCCTGGTACCTGTGAATCTTTAGCGCTCCCAATTTCAGCCCCGGGAACACTACGACATGTTTCTGGTCTCCTGGTACATAATGAATCTTTAACGCTCATAATTCCTGCCCGGCAAAAACTTCCACATATTTCGGATTTCCTGGTACTTTTTAATCCATACCGTTAATAATTCTAGCAACGGAAATATTTCTACATGCTTCTGGCCACCTGATACTTTTAAATGTTTAGTATTCACAATCCTAGCCCCGAAAATACTTCGACATGTTTCTGGTTTCCTGGTACTTTTGAATTCGAACCGGTCACAATTCCAGCGCCGGAAATATTTCGACATGTTTATGGTCTCCTGGTACTTGTGAATCTTTAGCGCTCACTATTTCAGCCAAAGAAATACTTCGACCGGGTTCTGGTTTTCTGTCACATGTGAATCTATAGCGTTTACAATTCCAACCCGGAAAATAATTTAACATACGTATTCATGTACGACGGTTAAAAAAAAAAAAAAAATATTCGGGCCCAAAAATACATTAATATCGTTCTGTTCTCCTGGTACTTGTGAATCTTTAGCGCTCTCAATTTCAGCCCCGAAAATACTAAGACATGTTTCTGTTCTCCTGATACTTGTGAATTTGAAGTACTAAGGCAGCAGAAGCGCTAGGTTTCCACTTCCTCCTCAATCTCCATTAGGCCATGCCTTTTACCGGGATAAAAAGTAGCCTATGTTTGATTCCAGTATGTGAACTATATGTGTGCCAAATTTTATCCAAATCCCTTCAGCCGTTTTTGCCTGATTGAGGCACAAACATACAAACATTCACATCCTACTAATATTATAAATGTGAATGTTTGTATGTTTGTATGTTTGTATGTTTGTGCCTCAATCAGGCAAAAATGGCTGAAGGGATTTGGATGAAATTTGGCACACATATAGTTCACATCCTGGAATCAAACATAGGCTACTTTTTATCC
Source organism: Lacanobia wlatinum (assembly GCA_947578705.1). Taxonomy (NCBI): domain Eukaryota; kingdom Metazoa; phylum Arthropoda; class Insecta; order Lepidoptera; family Noctuidae; genus Lacanobia; species Lacanobia wlatinum. The sequence continues at coordinate 21,496,406 of OX388046.1, forward strand.
CGGTAAAAGGCAACGCTTAACGAAGACTGAGGAGGAAGTGGAAACCCAGCGCTTCTGCTGCCTTAGTACTTCAGATTCAAAAGTACCAGGAGAACAGAAACATGTCGTAGAATTTCCGGGGCTGAAATTGGGAGCGCTAAAGATTCACAAGTACCAGGAGAACAGAACGATGTTGAAGTAGTTTTGGGCAAGAATATATTTTTTTTTACCGTCGAACAGAAATATGTAAGTTGAAGATTTTTCCGGGCTGGAATTGTAAACGCTATAGATTCACATGTGACAGCTGAACAGAAACATGTTGAAGTATTTCTTTGGCTGAAATTATGAGCGCTAAAGATTTACAAGTACCAGGAGACCATAAACATTTCGAAATTTTTCCGGCGCTGGAATTGTGACCAGTTAGAATTCAAAAGTACCAGGAGATTAGAAACATGTCGAAGTATTTTCGGAGCTAGAATTGTGAATGCTAAAGATTCATAAGTACCAGGAGGCCAGAAATTTGTTGAAATATTTCCGCACTATAAATATGAGCAGTAAGAATTCAAAAGTACCAAAACAACATAGAAATGTGGAAGTTTTTCCGGGCAGGAAATATGAGCGCTAAAGATTCATTATGTACCAGGAGACCAGAAATAGTCGAAGTATTTCCAGGGTTGGAATTGTGAGCAGTTAGGACTCAAAAGCATCAGGAGATCAGATACATGTAGAAGTATTTTCGGGGCTGAAATAATGAGCGCTACAGATTCACAAGTACCAGGAGGACAGAACGATGTAAAAGTATTTTTGAGCTAGAATATTTTTTGTTTTTTTAACAATCAAGTAGAACTATGTATGTCGGAGTTTTTCCGGGCTGTAATTGTAAATGCTATAGACTCACAAGTACCAGGAGACTAGAAACATGTCGAAAGTATTTTTTTGGCGGAAATTGTGAGCGCTAAAGATTCTCAAGTACCAGGAGACCAGAATCATGTCGAAATATTTCCGGCACTGGAATCGTGAGTGGCTAGGATTCAAAGGTATCACGAGAACAGAAAAATGTTGTAGTATTTTCCGGGCTGGAATTATGAACGCTAAAGATTCATTATGTACCAGGAGACCAAAAACATGTCGAAGTATTTTCGTGGCTAAGATTGTGAATGCAAAAAATTCAAAAGGACCAGGAGACCAGAAACATGTCGAAATATTTCCGGAGCAAAAATTATGAGCGGTAAGGATTCAATAGTACCAGAACAACAGAAAAATGTAGAGGATTTTTCCGGGCAGGTTTTAAGAGCGTAAAAGATTCATTATGTACCAAGAGACCAGTTACATGTCGAAATATTTCCAGGGTTGGAATTGTGAGCGGTTAGGATTCAAAAGCACCAGGAGATCAGAAACATGTAGCAGTATTTTTGAAGCTGTAATTATGAGCGCTACAGATTCACACGTAGATAGCAGGGGATCAAAAACATGTCAAATTATATTTTCGGCAGGAATTGTAAGCGCTAAAGATTCACAAGTACTAGGAGACCAGAAACATGTTTTAATATTTCAGGCGCTGGAAATTTGAGTGGTAATGATTCAAAAGTACCACGAGAACAGAAAAATATAGCGGTTTTTTCCGGGCTATAATTATGAACGTAAAAGATTCACAAGTACCAGGATACTAGAAACATGTCGAAGTATTTCCGAAGCTGGAATTGTGAGGCGTTAACATTTAAAAATACCAGGAGAACCGAAACATTTCGAAGATTTTTTCTGGGTTGGAGTTATGAGCGCTAAAGATTCACAAGTACCAGAATACCAGAAACATGTCGAAGTAGTTCTGGAGCTTAAAGTACGGACATTAAAGACTCGCAAACTAGCAGAAAAGAATCATGAAGGTGAATATCCGAGAATGAGAATAAGGGACAAAGAAGTTGCGCGCCACCTCTAAAGTCTACGCAGACGAAGTCGCGGGCGAAGTGCTAGTTTATAATATTAGTAGGATGTGAATCCTTACGATTCAAAAGTACCTGGAAAACCGAAAAATGTGGTCATTTTTCCCGGGCAGTAATTATGAGCGCTAAATATTCATTTTGTACCAGGAGACCTGAAATATGTCGAAGTTTTTCCGGGGCTGAAATTGAGAGCGCTAAAGATTCACGAGTACCAGTAGAACAGAAAGATGTTAAAGTATTTTTGCGCTAGAACATTTTTTGTTTTTTTTTTTTTATTAACCGTCGAACAGAAATATATGTGTGTTGAAGTTTAGCGGGCCGGAATTGTAAAAGCGATAGATTCACATGTGACAGGAGACCAGAAATATGTTGAAGAAGTATCTTTGATTCATCCAAAATTATGAGCGCTAAAGATTCACAAGTACTAGGAGACCATAAACATGTCAAAATTTTTCCGGCGCTGGAATTGTGACCGGTTAAAATTCAAAAGTACCAGAATACTAGAAACATGTCAAAGTATTTTTGGGGCTAGGATTGTGAATGCTAAAGATTCAATACTACTAGGAGGCTAAAAATATGTCGAAATATTTCCGCGCTAGAAATGTGAGCGAGCGGTAAGCATTCTAAAGTACCAAAACAACAGAAAAATGTGGAAGTTTTCCTGGGCAGGAATTATGAGCGCTAAAGATTCTTTATGTACCAGAAAACCAGAAACATGTCGAAGTATTAGCAGGGTTGGAATTGTGAGCAGTTAGGATTCAAAAGCACCAGGAGATCAGATATATTTAGAAGTATTTTCGGGGCTGGAATAATGAGCGCTATAGATTCACAAGTACCAGGAGAACAGATCGAAGTTAAAGTATTTTTGGGCTAAAATATTTTCTGTTTTTTTTTTTAAACAGTCGAACAGAAAAAATATTTTTGTCGCTGTTTTTTCCGGGCCGGAATTGAAAATGCTATAGATTCACAAGTTACGGGATACTAGAAACGTGTCAAAGTATTTTTTTGGCTGGAATTGTGAGCTCTGAAGATTCGCAATTACCAGGAGATCAGAAAGTTTTCGAAATATTTCCGGCGCTGAAATCGTGAGCGGTTAGGATACTAAAGATTCAGGAGAACAGAAAAATGTGGAAGATTTTCCGGGCAGGAATTATGAGCACTAAAGAATTATGTACCAGGAGACTAGAAACACGTCGAAGTATTTCCAAGGATGGAATTGTTAGCGGTTAGGAATCAAAAGTACCAGGAGAACAGAAACATACAGCTGTTTTTGCCGGGCTGGAATTATGATCGTTAAAGATTCATAAGTACCAGGATACCAGAAACATTTCGAAGTATTTCCGAAGCTACAATTGTGAGTGGTTAGCATTTAAAAATACCAGGAGAACCGAAACATATCGAAGTTTTTTCTGGGCTGGAGTTATGAGCACTAAAGAATCACAAGTACCAGAATACCAGAAACATGTCGAAGTAGTTCCGGAGCTGAAAGTACGGACAGTAAAGACTCACAAACTATCAGAATAAAGAAACATAAAAATGAATTTCCGAGGATGAGAATATGGGAGAAAGAAGTTGCGCGCCTCCTCTAAAGTCTACGCAGACGAAGTCACGGGCAAAGTGCTAGTCCTACTAATATTATAAATGTGAAAGTTTGTATGTTTGTATGTTTGTGCCTCAATCAGGCTAAAATGGCTGAAGGGATTTGGATGAAATTTGGCACACATATAGTTCACATACTGGAATCAAACATAGGCTACTTTATATCCCGGTAAAAGGCATGGCTTAATGGAGACTGAGGAGGAAGTGGAAACCCAGCGCTCCTGCTGCCTTAGTACTTTAGATTCAAAAGTACCAGGAGAACAGAAACATGTTTAGTATTTCCGGGCTGAAATTAAGAGCGCTAAAGATTCACAAGTACCAGGAGAACAGAACGATGTTAAAGTATTTTTGGGCTAGAATATTTTTTTTTTTTTTTTGTAACCATCGACCAGAAATATGTATGTTGAAGTTTTTGCCGGGCTGGAATTGTAAACGCTATAGATTCACATGTGACAGGAGACCAGAAACATATCGAAGTATTTCTTTGGCTGAAATAGTGAGCGCTAAAGATTCACAGGTACCAGGAGACCATAAACATGTCGAAAGATTTCCGGAGCTTGAATTGTGACCGATTAGAATTCAAAAGTACCAGGAGACCAGAAATATGTCGAAGTATTTTCGGGGCTAGGTTTGTGAATGCTAAAGATTCATATATACCAGGAGACCAGAAACATGTCGAAGTATTTCCGGCGCTGGGATTGTGAGTGGTTTGCATTCAAAAATACCAGGAGAACCGAAACATATTGAAGTTTCTTCTGGGCAGTAGTAATGAGCGCTAAAAATTCACAAGTATCAGACTACCAGAAACATGTCGAAGTAGTTCCGGAGCTGAAATTACGGACAGTAAATACTCACAAACTATCAAAATAAAGAATCATGAAGACGAATGTCCGAGAGTGAGAATATTATACAAAGAAACAAACAAAGAAGTTGCGCGCCATCTCTAAAGTCTACGCGGGTGAAGTGCTTGAGATTCACATGTGATAGAAAACCAGAACCATGTCGAAGTATTTCTTTGGCTGAAATAGTAAGCGCTAAAGATTCACAAGTACCAGGAGACCATAAACATGTCGAAATATTTCAAGCGCTGGAATTGTGACCGGTTAGAATTCAAAAGTACCAGGAAACCAGAAACATGTCGAAGTATTTTCGGGGCTAGGATTGTGAATGCTAAACATTCATAAGTATCAGGAGGCCAGAAACATTTAGAAATATTTTCGGTGCTAGAATTATGAGCGATATGGATTCAAAAGTACCAGGAACTCCGAAATGTGTAGACGTTTTGCCCGGTCAGGAATTATGAGCGTTAAAGATTAATTATGTACCAGGAGACCAAAAACATGTCGTAATGTTCCCGGAGCTGAAATTGGGAGCGCTAAAGATTCACAGGTACCGGGAGAACAGAACGATGTTAAAGTATTTTTGGGGTCGAATATTTTTTTTTTTTTTTTTTTAACCGTCGATCAGATATGTGTGTTGAATTTTTTTCTGGGTTAGAATTGTAAACGCTATAGATTTACATGTGACAGGAGACCAGAACCATGTCGAAGTATTTCTTTGACTGAAATAATGAGCGCTAAAGATTCACAAGTACCAGGAGACTATAAACATGTCGAAATATTTCCGGCACTTGAATTGTGACCAGTTAGAATTCAAAAGTACCAAGAGACCAGAAACATGTCGAAGTATTTTCGGGGCTAGGATTGTGAATGATAAAGATTCATAAATAACAAGAGGCCAGAAACATGTCAAAATATTTCTGTGCCAGAAATATGTGCGGTAAGGATTTAAAAGTAACAAAACAACAGAAAAATGTGGAAGGTTTTCCCGGGCAGGAATTATGAGCGCTAAAGATTCATTATGTACCAGGAGATCAGAAACATGTCGAAGTATTTCCAGGGTTGGAATTGTGAGCGGTTAGGATTCAAAAGTACCAGGAGATTAGAAAAATGTCGAAGTATTTTCGGGGCTGTAATTATGAGCGCTACAGATACAAAAGTAGATTCCAGGAGACAAGAAACATGTTTTAACGTTTCCGGCGCTAGAATTTTGAGTGGTTAGGTTTTCGGGCTGTAATTATGAGCGTTAAAGATTCACAAGTACCAGGATACCAGAAACATGTCGAAGTATTACGAAAGCTTGAATTATGAGTGGTTTGCATTTAAAAATACCAGGCGAGTCGAAACATATTGAAGTTTCTTCTGGGCTGGAGTTATTAACGAAAGATTTACAAGTACCAGAATACCAGAAACATGTCAAAGTAGTTCTGGGGGTGAAAGTACGAACAGTAAAGACTCACAAACTTTCAGAATAAAGAATCATGAAGATGAAATTCCGAGAATGTGAATATGGGACAAAGAAGTTGCGCGCCACCTCTTAAGTCTACGCAGACGATTAAAATTTTTCTGTGTTGAATGAATATTTCGACATGTATCTGGTCTATTGGTACATAATGAATCTTTTACACTCTTAAAACCTGCCCGGAAAAACCCTCTACATTTTTCTGTTGTTCTGGTACTATTGAATCCTTACCGCTCATAATTTTTGCTCCGGAAATATTTCGACATGTTTCTGGTCTCCTGGTACTTTTGAATTCTAACTGGTCACAATTCCAGCGCCGGAAAAATTTCGAAATGTTTATGGTCTCCTGGTACTTGTAAATCTTTAGCGCTCATAATTTCAGCCAAAGAAATACTTCAACATGTTTCTGTTCAGCTGTCACATGTGAATCTTTAGCGTTTACAATTCCAGCACGGAAAAATCTTCAAGATACATAATTTCTGTTCGACGGTAAAAAAAAAAATATATTCTTGCCCAAAAATACTTCAACGTCGTTCTGTTCTCCTGGTACTTGTGAATCTTTAGCGCTCCCAATTTCTGCCCCGGAAATTCTACGACATGTTTCTGTTCTCCTGGTACTTTTGAATCTGAAGTACTAAGGCAGCAAAAGCGCTGGGTTTCCACTTCCTCCTCAGTCTTCGTTAAGCGTTGCCTTTTACCGGGATAAAAAGTAGCCTATGTTTGATTCCAGGATGTGAACTATATGTGTGCCAAATTTCATCCAAATCCCTTCAGCCATTTTTGCCTGATTGAGGCACAAACATACAAACATACAAACATACAAACATACAAACATACAAACATACAAACATTCACATCCTACTAATATTATAAATGTGAAAGTTTGTATGTTTGTATGTTTGTATGTTTGTATGTTTGTGCCTCAATCAGGCAAAAATGGCTGAAGGGATTCGGATGAAATTTGGCACACATATAGTTCACATACTGGAATCAAACATAGGCTACTTTTTATCCCGGTAAAAGGCATGGCCTAATGAAGATCGAGGAGGAAGTGGAAACCTAGCGCTTCTGCTGCCTTAGTACTTCAAATTCACAAGTACCAGGAGAACAGAAACATGTCGTAGTATTTCCGGGGCTGAAATTGACAGCGCTAAAGATTCACAAGTGCCAGGAGAACAGAACGATTTTAAAGTATTTTTGGGCTCGAATATTTTTTGGTTTTTTTTTTAACCGTCGAACAGAAATATGTTTGTTGAATTTTTTTCCGGGTTATAATTGTAAACGCTATAGATTCACATGTGACAGGAGACCAGAACCATGTCGAAGTATTTCTTTGACTGAAATAATGAGCGCTAAAGATTCACAAGTACCAGGAGACCATAAACATTTCGAAATATTTCCGGCGCTTGAATAGTGACCGGTTAGAATTCAAAAGTATCAGGAGACCAGAAACATGTCGAAGTATTTTCGGGGCTAGGATTGTGAATGATAAAGATCCATAAGTAACAGGAGACCAGAAACATGTCAAAATATTTCTGCGCTAGATATATGTGCGGTACGGATTTAAAAGTAACAAATCAACAGAAAAATGTGGAAGGTTTTCCCGGGCAGGTATTATGAGCCTTAAAGATTCATTATGGACCAGGAGACCAGAAATATAACGAAGTATTTCCAGGATTGGAATTGTGAGCAGTTAGGATTCTAAAGCACCAGGTGATCAGATACATTTAGAAGTATCTTCGGGGCTGGAATAATGAGCGCTACAGATTCACAAGTACCAGGAGAACAGAACGATGTCGAAGTATTTCCGAAGCTGGAATTGTGAGTAGTTAGCATTAAAAAATACCAGGAGAACCGAAACATATCGAAGTTTTTTCTGGGCTGAGTTATGAACGCTTTTTTTTTTTAAGGATGGGAAATCATCAAATGACTCCTCCCGCTCTGGGTGAAGCAGAAGGGAGTGTCAGACTCTTACTGACTAAAACCCATCCGTGTTCCTCCTAATGCCCTTTGCGTTCCAGGGCTGCGGTGACTCTTTCGAATAAATCCCGCAACCCTTGCAGGCATTGGCCCTAGCGGGCCCCGTCTTTTATGCTGACAGCTCTTTGAGGCGCGCGTGGAACACAGCGCGCCATTGACCCGGGCCTGTTTCTGATCAGACGGTGAGCCACCCAATTCTCACCATCCGCAGGCCCGCGCCCACGGTGGCCGAGAATCGCCCTGCGACTCCCGACGCCCGGGGCATCTTCTTCTGTTGCGGCGGCTGGAGCGTGATGTTTGCCTCTCTCTCACGCGTTCGGCTTCCTCCTTCGCTAGCATTACTGCTTCGCAGAAGGAGGTGACCGCTTCCAAGTCTCCTCGCGGTCGGCCCTGTTTCAAGCCATGGTCCGGACCATGGCTTGAAACAGGGCCGACCGCGACAGGTCGCCGCCGCTGATCGCCTCGACGAGGACACGACTGTGCTCCGCCCAAGCAGGGCAGACCTCCACCGTATGCTCCATTGTGTCCTCCGGGCGATCCTCGCAGTGGAGTTATGAGCGCTAAAGTTTATATATGTGCGATATATGTCTTGTGCGAGTCCCAAATAAACATTTTTCTTTCTTTTTTTTCTATCTTTAAAACCAGAAACATGTCGAAGTAGATGGATTTCCGAGAATGTGAATATGGGACAAAGAATTTGCGCGCCACCTCTAAAGTCTACGTAGACGAAGTCGCGGGCGAAGTGCTAGTCCTACTAATATTATAAATGTGAATGTTTGTATGTTTGTATGTTTGTATGTTTGTATGTTTGTGCCTCAATCAGGCAAAAACGGCTGAAGGGATTTGGATGAAATTTGGCACATATATAGTTTACATCCTGGAATCAAACATAGGCTACTTTTTATCCCGGTAAAAGGCAACGCTTAACGAAGACTGAGGAGGAAGTGAAAACCCAGCGCTTCTGCTACCTTAGTACTTCAGATTCAAAAGTACCAGGAGAACAGAAACATGTCGTAGTATTTCCGGGGCTGAAATTGGGAGCGCTAAAGATTCACAAGTACCAGGAGAACAGAACGATGTTTAAGTATTTTTGGGCTCGAATATTTTTTTTTTTTTTACCGTCGAACAGAAATATGAATGTTGAAATTATTTCCGGGCTGGAATTGTAAACGCTATAGATTCACATGTGACAGCTGAACAGAAACATGTTGAAGTATTTCTTTGGCTGAAATAATGAGCGCTAAAAATTCCCAAGTACCAGGAGACCATGGGCATGTCGAAATTTTTCCGACGCTGGAATTGTGACCGGTTAGAATTCAAAAGTACCAGGAGATTAGAAACATGTCGAAGTATTTTCGGAGCTAGGATTGTGAATGCTAAAGATTCATTAGTACCAGGAGGCCAAAAATTTGTCGAAATATTTCCGCACTAAAAGTATGAGCGGTAAGGATTCAAAAGTACCAAAACAATATAGAAATGTGAAAGTTTTTCCGGGCAGGAATTATGAGCGCTAAAGATTTATTATTTACCAGGAGACCAGAAATATGTCGAAGTATTTCCAGGGTTGGAATTGTGAGCAGTTAGGATTCAAAAGCATCAGGAGATCAGATACATGTAGAAGTGTTTTCGGGGCTGGAATAATGAGCGCTACAGATTCACAAGTACCAGGAGAACAGAACGATGGAAGAGTATTTTTGAGCTAGAATATTTTTTGTTTTTTTTTTTAACAGTCAAGTAGAACTATGTATGTCGATGTTTTTTTCCGGGCTGTAATTGTAAATGCTATAGACTCACAAGTACCAGGAGACTAGAAACATGTCAAAGTATTTTTTTGGCCGAAATTGTGAGCGCTAAAGATTCACAAGTACCAGGAGACCAGAAACATGTCGAAATATTTCCGGCACTGGAATCGTGAGCGGCTAGGATTCAAAGGTATCACGAGAACAGAAAAATGTTGAAGTATTTTCCGGGCTGGAATTATGAGCGCTAAAGATTCATTATGTACCAGGAGACTAAAAACATATCGAAGTATTTTCGTGGCTAAGACTGTGAATGCAAAAAATTCAAAAGGACCAGGAGACCAGAAACATGTCGAATTATTTCCGGAGCAAAAATTATGAGCGGTAAGGATTCAAAAGTACCAGTACAACAGAAAAATGTGGAGGGTTTTTCCGGGCAGGAATTATGAGCGTAAAAGATTCATTATGTACCAGGAGACCAGATACATGTCTAAATATTTCCAGGGTTGGAATTAACAGCAGTTAGGATTCAAAAGTACCAAGAGATTAGAAATATGTCGAAGTATTTTCGGGGCTGTAATTATGAGTGCTACAGAATCACACTTAGATAGCAGGAGATCAAAAACATGTCAAATTATATTTTCGGCAGGAATTGTAAGCGCTAAAGATTCACAAGTACTAGGAGACCAGAAACATGTTTTAATGTTTCAGGCGCTGGAAATTTGAGTGGTAATGATTCAAAAGTACCACGAGAACAGAACGGTTTTTTCCGGACTGTAATTATGAGCGTAAAAGATTCACAAGTACCAGGATACTAGAAACATGTTGAAGTATTTCCGAAGCTGGACTTGTGTGTGGTACATTTAAAAATACCAGGAGAACCGAAACATTTCGAAGTTTTTTTCTGGGGCGCTAAAGATTCACAAGTACCAGAAACATGTCAAAGTAGTTCTGGAGCTGAAAGTACGGACAGTAAAGACTCGCAAACTAGCAGAAAAGAATCATGATGGTGAATATCCGAGAATGAGAATAAGGGACTAAGTTGCGCGCCGCCTCTAAAGTCTACGCAGACGAAGTCGCGGGCGAAGTGCCAGTTTATAATATTAGTAGGATGTGAAAGTTTGTATGTTTGTATGTTTGTGCCTCAATCAGGCAAAAATGGCTGAAGGGATTTGGATGAAATTTGGCACACATATAAGTCACATCCTGGAATCAAACATAGGCTACTTTTTATCCCGATAACTTACATGGCTTAACAGAGATAGAGGAAGGAGTGGAAATTTTGAGTTTCTGCTACCTTAGTACTTCAGATTCAAAAGTACCAGGAGAACAGAAATATGTCGAAGTATTTTTGGGGCTGGGACTGTGAGCGCTAAAGATTCACAATTACTAGGAGACCAGAAACATGTCGATGTATTTTTGGAAATTGTTAGCGCTAATGATTCACCAGTTTCAAGAGACCAAATATATGTCAAGGTATTTTGAGCAAAAATGTTTGTATGTTTGTGCCTCAGTCAGGCCAAAATGTCTAAAGGGATTTGGATGAAATTTGGCACACATATAGTTCGTATCCTGGAATCAAACATAGGCTACTTTTTAACCCGGTAACTTATATGGCTTAACAGAGACAGAGGAAGAAGTGGAAATCTAGAGTTTCTGCTGCCTTAGTACTTCAGATTTAAAACTACCAGGAGAACAGAAACATCTCGAAGTATTTTTGAGGCTGGGACTGTGAGCGCTAAAGATTCACAAGTACCAGGAGACTAGAAAAATGTCGATGTATTTTTGGCCTTAAATTGTTAGCGCTAAAGATTCACAAATACCAGGACACCAGAAACATGTTGAAGTATTTCCAGGGTTGGAATTGAGAGCGGTTAGGATTCAAAAGCACCAGGAGATAAGAAACATGTAGAAGTATTTTCGGGGCTGGAATTATGAGCGCTACAGATTCACAAAAACCAGTAGAACAGAACGATATTAAAATATTTTTGGGTTAGAATAATTTTTGTTTTTTTTTGAACAGATAAACAGAAATATAAATGTCGCTACTTTTTCAGGGCTGGAATTGTAAATGCTTATAGATTCACAAGTAACAGGAGACCAGAAACGGGTCAAAGTAATTTTTGAGCTGGAATTGCGTGCGCTAAGGATTCAAACGTACCAGGAGACCAAAAACGTGTGAAAGCAACAAAGTGGATTAATGAAGACTGAGGAGGAAGTGGAAACCCAGAGCCGCTGCTGCCTTAGTACTTCAGAATCACAAGTACCAGGAGAATGGAATGATGTAAAAGTTTTTTGGGCTAGCTTTTTTTTTGTTTAATAGTCGTCCAGGCAGGCGGCATGTTCAAAATGGAAAACGAACGCTATAGATTCACAAGTAACAGGAGCTCAGAAACATGTCGAAGTGTTTTTTTTACTGAAATTTTGAGCGCTAAAGATTCGCAAGTACCAGGAAACCAGAACCATGTGGATATGTTTCCGGCGCTAGAATTGTGATCGGGTAAGGATTCAAAAGTACCAGGAGAACAGAAAAATGTCGAATTATTTTCGGGGTTAGAATTGTGAGTGATTCATAAGTACTAGGACACCAGAAACATGTCGATATGTTTCCGGCGCTAGAATTGTGAGCGGTAAGGATTCAAAAGTGCCAGGAGAACAGAAAAAATTCGAAGTTTTTACCGGGAAGAGGAACTATGAGCGCTTAAGATTAATTATGTACCAGGGTACCAGAAACATGTCACAGTATTTCCTGGGCTTAAGTTGTAAGCGGTTAAGATTAAAAAATAACAGAAGACCAAGAAACACGTCGAAGTAGTTCCGGGGCTAAAAGTACGGACAGCAAAGACTCACAAACTATCAGGATAAAGAACCATGAAGATGAATTTCCGAGAATGAGAATATGGGAAAAAACAGTTGCGTGCCACCCCTAAAGTATACGCAGACGAAGTCGCGGGCGAAGTGCTAGTCCTACTAATATTATAAATGTGAATGTTTGTATGTTTGTATGTTTGTATGTTTGTATGTTTGTATGTTTGTATGTTTGTGCCTCAATCAGGCAAAAATGGCTGAAGGGATTTGGATGAAATTTGGCACACATATAGTTCACATACTGGAATCAAACATAGGCTACTTTTTATGCCGGTAAAAGGCATGGCTTAATGGAGACTGAGGAGGAAGTGGAAACCCAGCGCTTCTGCTGCCTTAGTACTTCAGATTCAAAAGTACCAGGAGAACAGAAATATGCCGTAGTATTTCCAGGGCTGAAATTGGGAGCGCTACAGATTCACAAGTACCAGGAGAACAGATCGATGTTAAAGTATTTTTGGGATAGAATATTTTTTGTATTTTTTTTAACCGTCGAACGGAAATATGTATGTTGGAGTTTTTTCCGGGCTAGAATTGTAAACGCTATAGATTCACATGTGACAGGAGACCAGAAACATGTTGAAGTATTTCCTTGGCAGAAATTATTAGCGCTAAAGATTTACAAGTACCAGGAGACCATAAACATGTCGAAATATTTCCGGCGCTGGAATTGTGACCGGTTAGAATTCAAAAGTACCAGGAGACCAGAAATATGTTGAAGTATTTTCAGGGCTAGAATTGTGAATGCTAAAAACTTATAAGTATCAGGAGGCCAGAAACATGTCGAAATATTTCCGATGATAGAAATATTAGCGGTAAGGATTCAAAAGTACCAAGACAAGAGAAAAATGTGGAAGTTTTTCCCGGGCAGGAATTATGAGCGTTATGGATTCATTATGTACCAGGAGACCAGAAACATGTCAAAATATTTCCGGGGTAGGAATTGTGAGCGGTTAGGATTCGAAAGTACCAAGAGATTAGAAATATGTCGAAGTATTTTCGGGGCTGTAATTATAAGCGCTAGAGATTCACCAGGAGACCAGAAACATGTCAAATTATATTTTCGGCAGGATTTGTAAGGGCTTAAGATTCACAAGTACTAGGAGACCAGAAACATGTTTTAATGTTACCGGCGCTGGAATTTTGAGTGGTTAGGATTCAAAAGTACCAAGAGGGGAACAGAAACATATAGCGGTTTTTTCCGGGCTATAATTATGAGCGTAAAAGATAAACATGTCGAAGTATTTCCGAAGCGTGAATTGTGAGTGGTTTGCATTTAAAAATACCAGGAGAACCGAAACGTATCGAAGTTTCATATGGGCAGGAGTATTGAGCGCTAAAAATTCACAAGCACCAGAATACCAGAAACACGTCGTAGTAGTTCCGGAGCTGAAAGTACTGACAGCAATGAATTTGAATGATGAATTTCCGAGACTGAGAATATGGGACAAAATAGTTGCGTACCACCTCTAAAGTCTACGCAGACGAAGTCGCGGGCGAAGTGCTAGTTTATAATATTAGTAGGATGTGAATGTTTGTATGTTTGTATGTTTGTGCCTCAATCAGGCAAAAATGGCTGAAGGGATTTGGATGAAATTTGGCACACATATAGTTCACATACTGGAATCAAACATAGGCTACTTTTTATCCCGGTAAAAGGCATGGCCTAATGGAGATTGAGGAGGAAGTGGAAACCTAGCGCTTCTGCTGCCTTAGTACTTCAAATTCACAAGTACCAGGAGAACAGAAACATGTCGTAGTATTTTCGGGGCTGAAATTGAGAGCGCTAAAGTTTCACAAATACCAGGAGAACAGAACGATGTTAAAGTATTTTTGGGCTCGAATATTTTTTTTAACAGAAATATGTGTGTTGAATTTTTTTCCGGGTAACAATTGTAAACGCTATAGATTCACAAGTACCAGGAGACCATAAACAAGTCGAAATATTTCCGGCGCTTGAATTGTGACCGGTTAGAATTCAAAAGTACCAAGAGACCAGAAACATGTCGAAGTATTGTAGGGGCTAGGATTGTGAATGATAAATATTCATAAGTACCAGGAGGCCACAAACATGTCAAAATGTTTCTGCGCTAGAAATATGTGCGGTAAAGATTTAAAAGTAACAAAACAACAGAAAAATGTGGAAGTTTTTCCCGTGCAGGAATTATGAGCGCTAAAGATTCATTATGTACCAAGAGATCAGAAACATGTCGAAGTGTTTCCAGGGTTGGAATTGTGAGCGGATAGGATTCAAAAGTACCAAGAGATCAGAAACATGTCGAAGTATTTTCGGGGCTGGAATCGTGAGCGGTTAGGATTGAACAACAGAACAATGTGTAGGTTTTTCCGGGCAGTAACTATGAGCGTTAAAGATTCAGTATGTACTAGGAGACTAGAAACATGTCAAAGTATTTTCAGGGTTCGAATTGTGAGCGGTAAGGATTTAAAAGTACCAGGAGATTAGAAATATTTCGAAGTATTTTCGGGGCTGTAATTATGAGCGCTACAGATACAAAAGTAGATACCAGGAGACCAGAAACATGTTTTAATGTTTCCGGCGCTATAATTTTGAGTGGTTAGGATTCAAAAGTACCAGGAGAACAAAACATATCGAAGTTTCTTCTGGGCTGGAGTTATGAGCGAAAGATTTACAAGTACCAGAATACCAGAAACATGTCAAAGTAGTTCCGGGGCTGAAAGTACGAACAGTAAAGACGCACAAACTATCAGAATAAAAAATCATTAAAATGAATTTCCGAGAATGAGAATATGGGACAAAGAAGTCGCGCGTCACCTCTAAAGTCTACGCAGACGAAGTCGCGGGCGAAGTGCTAGTTTATAATATTAGTAGGATGTGAAAGTTTGTATGTTTGTATATGTTTGTATGTTTGTGCTTCAATCAGGCAAAAATGGCTGGAGGGATTTGGATGAAATTTGGTACACATATAGTCCACATCCTGGAATCAAACATTGACTACTTTTTATCCCGGTAAAAGGCATGGCTTAATAGAGACTGAGGAGGTAGTGGAAATCCAGCGCTTCTGCTGCCTTAGTACTTCAGATACACAAGTACCAGGAGAACAGAAACATGTCGTAATATTTCCGGGGCTGAAATTGGGGGCGCTAAAGATTCACAAGTACCAGGAGAACAGAACGATGTTAAAGTAATTTTGGGCTACAATATTTTTTGTTTTTTTTTTTTAACCATCGAACAGAAATGTATGTTGAAATTTTTCCGGGCTGGAATTGTAAACGCTACAGATTCACATGTGACAGGAGACCAGAAACATGTTGAAGAAGTATTGCTTTGGCTGAAATTATTATTGCTAAAGATTCACAAGTACCAGGAGACCATAAACCTGTCAAATTATTTTTGGCACTGGAATTGTAACCGGTTAGAATTCAAAAGTACCAGGAGACCAGAAAAATGTCGAAGTATTTTCGAGGCTAGGATTGTGAATGCTAAAGATTCATAAGTACCAGGAGGCCAGCAACATGTCAAAATATTTTCGCGATATACAGGGTGGGCAAAAAGTCGTGGATCAAACGCGATCAGCGTGGCCATAACTTCATTGCACGGAAAGATATGAATTATTTTTTTTTTTTCAATGAAAATTTTTTCAAAGGGTATTAAACCAGCAAGTTTTTTTTTTAATATAGGGTCACTTTTCCGTAATACGTTTTTTTTCAAATGGTGCTCTTAAAGTGAGAAGTAATTTTTTGTAACGCTTTAAAATTTACGGAAAAAAATTCATTGCTCGTTAAGTTTGATACCAAGAGCTGCAATACATTTTTTAGTGTTGATACAGTATCGAGTCATAATACAGCACCTTTTGTTTTATTGTTTTTAATCAATTTATTTTTTTACTGATTAAATTGCAAAAAAAACTCGGTAGTTTCATTGAAAAAAATAAAATAATTCATATCTTTTCGTGCAATGAAGTTATGGCCATGCTGTAGAACTATTTTTTGTTGGAAATTACCTCCTTTAACTCACTGTTTCGTTTGATCCACGACTTTTTGCCCACACTGTATATATGAGCGGTAAGGACTCAAAA
This sequence comes from Lacanobia wlatinum, assembly GCA_947578705.1. Classification (NCBI taxonomy): domain Eukaryota; kingdom Metazoa; phylum Arthropoda; class Insecta; order Lepidoptera; family Noctuidae; genus Lacanobia; species Lacanobia wlatinum. The sequence goes on from OX388046.1 coordinate 21,512,867, forward strand.
TTACCAAAACGACAGAAAAATATTGAAGTTTTTCCCGGGCAGGAATTATGAGCGCTAAAGATCCACTATGTACCAGGAGACCAGAAATATGACGAAGTATTTACAGGGTTGGAATTGTGAGCAGTTAGGATTCTAAAGCACCAGGTGATCAGATACATGTAGAAGTAGATTCACAAGTACCAGGAGACCAGATTTTTTTTTAATGTTTCCGGCGCTGGACTTTTGAGTGGTTAGGATTCAAAAGTGAAGAAGGAAAACAGAAACATATAGCGGTTTTTTCCGGGATGTAATTATGAGCGTTAAAGAATCACAAATACCAGGATACCAGAAACATGTCGAAGTATTTCCGCAGCAGGAATTGTGAATGGTTATAGCATTTAAAAATACCAGGAGAACCGAAATATATCGAAGTTTTTTCTGGGCTGGAATTATGAGCGCTAAAGATTCACAAGTACCAGAAAACCAGAAACATGTCGAAGTAGTTCCGGGACTGAAAGTACAGACAGTAAAAATGCGAGGTGCGTGACTTCATCATCACTTCTCCTCATCGTAACCTCAAGCTCTCGAGCAGCGAGTCATACAGCCAGCCAGTACCCACGGCTTCTACGGGTATCCTGACCTGCATGCAGCAGCCGTGCGTTCCTGGTTAGCATCCTCAGCCTCTATCATCCTCATCGGCGGCAAGCACACTGCACCTTCGGCCAGTCACATGAAGAGCCATGAAGAGTCTCTCCTGGTCGACGCCAGCAGTCTCACTGGGGCACCGCAGACAGTTCCGACTCACCGAGAACTGTGCGACTTCCGTTTCCAACTGGAACCAACTTTCCACTGGCCTAGCAAGCATCTTAGGATGTATGGACGACTCATCCACTATCGACCAACGAAAAACCAACGGAGCAAATCTACATCGCAACAAAAAGAACCGCGACGCCATCTATCCAACAAGCAGCGAACTACTAAGTTGAAATCCTGCATCGCGCAAGCAGAGTTTACCGTGCGATTTGAACATATTTATACATCAACCAGAATATCAACTATCGAGCAGATGCCCGCCAGACACAACACCCGTCTGGTCGGAGGATCCTCCTTTAGAATGGTTTGCGGGTCTTTACTCTCTGTTCCGCTTACCTCCAAAAACACTCACAAACTACCAGAATAAAAAATCATGAAGATGAATTTCCGAGAATCAGAATATGGGACAAAGAAGTTGCGCACTTCTAAAGTCTACGCAGACGAAGTCGCGGGCGAAGTGCTAGTATTTGATAATTGTACTTGATGAGCTCTGTTAAGAGGCCTATTACAATTTGACTGTGTTTTTTGCGTAAAATAGGCAATTTTGGCTTTCTTATTCTTCGAAACTGAAATATTTACACAACTTTGGCTAAAATAAGCATGGAAAATCCTTAAAAAAACATTCTAATCCATAAAATCCACCAAAAATGCTCAGAATTCACTGTACATGTCTCCTTAATCCTACTAATATTGAGTTTTTACTGTCCGTACTTTCAGCTCCTCTCATTCTCGGAAATTTATCTTCATGATTCTTTATTCTGATAGTTTGTGAGTCTTTACTGTCCGTACTTCCAGCTCCGGAACTATTTCAACATGTTTCTGGTATTCAGGTACATGTGAATCTTTAGCGCTCATAACTCCATCCAGCCCAGAAAAAACTTCGATATGTTTCGATTCTCCTGGTTTTTTTAAATGCTAACCACTCACAATCCCAGCTTCGGAAATCCTTCGACATGTTTCTGATATACCGGTACTTGTGAATTTTTAACGCTCATAATTACAGCCCGGATAAAACCGCTATATGTTTCTGTTCTTCTGGTACTTTTGATACTTTACCACTCAAAATTCCAGCGCCCCAAACATAAAACATGTTTCCGGTCTCCTGGTTGTTGTGAATCTTAAGCGCTTACAATTCCCGCCGAAAATATAATTTGATATGTTTCTGGTCTCCTGGTGATCTACTTGTGAATCTGTAGCGCTCATAATTACAGCCCCGAAAATACTTCGACATATTTCTAATCTCCTGGTACTTTTGAATCTTAACCGCTCATAATTCTTTCTCCGGAAATATTTCGACATGTTTCTGGTCTTCTGGTACTTGTGAATCTTTAGCATTCACAATCCTAGCCACGAAAATACTTCGACATGTTTTTGGTCTCCTGGTACATTTTGAATCTTCAGTGCTCATAATTTCAGCCCGAAAAATACTGCGAAATGTTTCTGTTCTCCTGATCTCTTGATACCTTTGTATCGTAGCCGCTAACGATTTCAGCACCGGAACTTTTCGATATGTTTCTGGACTGCTGGTACTTGCAAATCTTTAGCGCTCACAATTTCGGTCAAAAAATACTTTGATATGTTTCTAGTCTCCTGTAACTTGTGAATCTATACCAATATTATAAATGTGAAAGTTTGTATGTTTGTATGTTTGTATGTTTTTATGTTTGTATGTTTGTATGTTTGTATGTTTGTACGTTTGTATGTTTGTGCCTCAATGAGGCAAAAATGGCTGAACGGATTTGGATGAAATTTGGCACACATATAGTCCACATCCTGGAATCAAACATAGGCTACTTTTTATCCCGGTAAAAGGCATGGCCTAATGGAGACAGAGGAGGAAGTGGAAACCCAGCGCTTCTGCTGCCTTAGTACTTTAGATTCACAAGTACCAGGAGAACAGAAACATGTCGTAACATTTCCGGGGCTGAAATTGGGAGCGTTAAAGATTCACAAGTACCAGGAGAACAGAACGATGTTATAGTATTTTTGGGCTAGAATTTTTTTTTTGTAACCGTCGAACAGAAATATCTATTTTGAAGAGTTTTCCGGGCTAGAATTGTAAACGCTGTAGATTCACATGTGACAGGAGACCAGAGACATGTTGAAGAAGTATTTCTTTGGCTGAAATTATGAGCGCTAAAGATTCAAAAGTACCAGGAGACCATAAACATGTCAAATTATTTCCGGCACTGGAATTATAACCGGTTAGAATTCAAAATTACCAGGAAGCCTGAAGCATGTCAGAATATTTCCGCGCTAGATATATGAGCCTCAATCAGGCAAGGTAAGGATTCAAAATTACCAAAACAACAAATAAATGTGGAAGTTTTTCCCGGGCAGGAATTATGAGCGCTAAAGATTCATTATGTACCAGGAGACCAGAAACATGACGAAGTTCCAGGGTTGGAATTGTGAGCAGTTAGGATTCAAAAGCATCAGGAGATCAGAAATATGTAGAAGCATTTTCGGGGCTGGAATAATGAGCGCTACAGATACTTACAAAAGTACCAGGAGACCAAAACATTTCAAATAATATTTTCGGCAGAAATTGTAAGCGCTATAGATTCACAAGTACCAGGAGACCAGAAAAATGATTTTAAGTTTTTTGCGCTGGAATTTTGAGTAGCTAGGATTTAAAATTGAAGAAGGAAAACAGAAACATGTCGAAGTATTTCCGAAGCTGGAATTGAGAGTGGATAGCATTTAAAAATACCAGGAGAACCGAAACATATCGAAGTTTTTTCTGAGCTGGAGTTATGAGCGCTTAAGTTTATATACGCGATATATGCCTTGTACGAGTCCCAACTTAACATTTTTCTTTCTTTTCTATCTTTAAAACCAGAAACATGTCGAAGTAGTTCCGGAGCTGAAAGTACGGACAGTAAAAACTCACAAACTATGAAAAATGATGAATTTCCGAGAATAAGAATATGGGACAAAGAATTTGCGCGCCACCTCTAAAGTCTACACAGACGAAGTCGCGGGCGAAGTGCTAGTCTATAATATTAACAATTCCAGCCCGGAAAAAACATCTACATACATATTTCAGTTTGACTGTTAAAAAAGAAAACTAAAAATATTCTAGCACAAAAATGCTTTAATATAGTTCTGTTCTCCTGGTACTTGTGAATCTGTAGCGCGTATTATTCCAGCCCCGAAAAAACTTCTATATACTTCTGATCTCCTGGTGCTTTTGAATCCTAACCGCTCACAATTCCAACCCTGAAAATACTTTGACATGTTTCTGGTCTCCTGGTACATAATAAATTTTTAGCATTCACAATCCTAGCCCCGAAAAGGCTTCTTCGACTATTTCTGGTCTACTGGTACTTTTGAATTCTAACCGGTCACAATTCCAGCGCCGGAAATATTTTGACATGTTTATGGTCTCCTGGTACTTGTGAATTTTGAGCGCTCATAATTACAGGCAAAGAAATACTGCTTCAACATGCTTCTGGTCTCCTGTCACATGTGAATCTATCGCGTTTACAATTCCAGCCCGAAAAAAAACTTCTACATATTTCTGTCCGATGGTTAAAAAAAAAAACGAAAAATATTCTAGCCCTTAAATACTTTTACATCGTTCTGTTCTCTTGCTACTTGTGAATCTTAAGCGCTCCCAATTTCAGCCACGGAAATACTACGATATGTTTCTGTTCTCCTGGTACTTGTGAATCTGAAGTACTAAGGCAGCAGAAGCGCTGGGTTTCCACTTCCTCCTCAGTCTCCATTAAGCCATGCCTTTTACCGGGATAAAAAGTAGCCTATGTTTGATTCCAGGTTGTAAACTATATGTGTGCCAAATTTCATCCAAATCCCTTCAGCCATTTTTAACTGATTGAGGCACAAACATACAAACATTCACATCTATACTAATCCTACTAATATTATAAACTAGCACTTCGCCCGCGACTTCGTCTGCGTAGACTTTAGAGGTGGCGCGCAACTTCTTTGCCCCATATTCTCATTCTCGGACCTTCATGATTCTTTTCTGCTAGTTTGCGAGTCTTTCCTGTCCGTACATTCAGCTCCAGAACTACTTCGACATGTTTCTGGTATTCTGGTACTTGTGAATCTTAAGCGCTCATAACTCCAGCCCAGAAAAAAACTTCGATATGTTTCGGTTCTCCTGGTATTTTTAAATGTTAACCACTCACAATTCCAGCTTCGGAAACACTCCGACATGTTCCTAGTATTATAGTACTTGTGAATCTTTTACGCTCATAATTACAGCCCGGAAAAAACCGCTATATTTTTCTGTTCTCGTGGTACTTTTCAATCCTTACCACTCAAAATTCCAGCGCCAGAAACATTAAAACATGTTTCTGGTTTCCTAGTACTTGTGAATCTTTAGCGCTTACAATTCCAGCCGAAAATATAATTTGACATGTTTTTGATCTCCTGGTATCTACGTGTGAATCTGTAGCGCTCATAATTACAGCCCCGAAAATACTTCGACATATTTCTACTCTCTTGGTACTTTTGAATCCTAACTGTTCCCAACTCCAACCCTGGAAATATTTTGACATGTATCTGGTCTCCTGGTACATAATGAATCTTTTACGCTCATAATTCCTGCCCGGCAAAAACATCCACATTTTTCTGTTGTTCTGGTACTTTTGAATCTTTACCGCTTATAATTTTTGCTCCGGAAATATTTCGACATGTTTCTGGTCTCCTGGTCCTTTTGAATTTTTAGCATTCACAATCTTAGCCACGATAATACTTCGACATGTTTTTGGTCTCCTGGTACATAATGAATCTTTAGCGCTCATAATTCCAGCCCGGAAAATACTTCAACATTTTTCTGTTCTCGTGATACATTTGAATCCTAGCCGCTCACGATTCCATTGCTGGATATATTTCGACATGTCTCCTGGTACTTGTGAATCTTTAGCGGTCACAATTTCGGGTAAAAAAATACTTTGATATGTTCCTAGTCTCCTGGTACTTGTGAGTCTATAGCATTTACAATTACAGCCCGGAAAAAAATCGACATATATAGTTAGTTCTGTTTGACTGTTAAAATAAAAAAAAACAAAAAATATTCTAGCTCAAAAATACTTTTACATCGTTCTATTCTCCTGGTACTTGTGAATCTGTAGCGCTTATTATTCCAGCCCCGAAAATACTTCTACATGTATCTGATCTCCTGATTCTTTTGAATCTTAACTGCTCACATTTTCAACCCTGGACATACTTCTGGTCTCCTGGTACATAATGAATCTTTGGCGCTCATAATTCCTGCCCGGAAAAACTTCCACATTTTTATGTTGTTTTGAATCCTTACCGCTCATATTTCTGGTGCGGAAATATTTCGACAAATTTCTGGCCTCCTGGTACTAATGAATCTTTAGCATTCACAATTCTAGCTCCGAAAATACTTCGACATGATTCTTATCTCCTGGTATTTTTGAATTCTAACCGGTCACTATTCCAGCGCCAGAAAAATTTCGATATGTTTATGGTCTCCTGGTACTTGTGAATCTTTAGCGCTCATAATTTCAGCCAAAGAAATACTTCAACATGTTTCTGTTCACCTGTCACAGGTGAATCTATAGCGTTTACAATTCCATTCCGGAAAAAACTTCAACATACATATTTCTGTTCGACGGTAAAAATAAAAAATATATTCTTGCCCAAAAATACTTTAACATCGTTCTGTTCTCCTGGTACTTGTGAATCTTTAGCGCTCTCAATTTTAGCCCTGGAAATACTACGACATGTTTCTGTTCGCCTGGTACTTTTGAATCTGAAGTACTAAGGCAGCAGAAGCGCTGGGTTTCCACTTCCTCCTCAGTCTTCGTTAAGCGTTGCCTTTTACCGGGATAAAAAGTAGCCTATGTTTGATTCCAGGATGTGAACTATATGTGTGCCAAATTTCATCCAAATCCCTTCAGCCATTTTTGCCTGATTGAGGCACAAACATACAAACATACAAACATACAAACATACAAACATACAAACATACAAACATACAAACATACAAACATTCACATTTATAATATTAGTAGGACTAGCACCTCGCCCGCGACTTCGTCTGCGTAGACTTTAGAGGTGGCGCACAACTTCTTTGTCCCATATTCTCGCTCTAGGAAATTCATGTTCATGATTTTTATTCTGATAGTTTGTGAGTCTTTACTGTCCGTACTTTCAGCCCCGGGACTACTTCGACATGTTTCTGGTATTCTGGTTCTTATGAATCTTTTACGCTCCTAATTTCAGCCCAGAAAAATCTGCGATATCACAATCAGAATCAGAACTTTATTTGCCTGTACTTTATTTTTTCCTGGTATTTCTTAATCCTAACCACTCGAAATTCCAGGGCCGGAAATACTTCGACATGTTTCTGGTATCCTGGTTCTTGTGAATCTTTATCGCTCATAATTACAGCCCGGGAAAAACTTACACTATGTTTCTATTCTCCTGGTACTTTTGAATCTTTAGCGCTACCAATTTCAGCCCCAGAAATAATACGACATGTTTCTGTTCTCCTGGTACTTGTGAATCTTTAGCGCTCCCAATTTCAGCCCCGGAAATAATACGACATGTTTCTGTTTTCCTGGTACTTGTGAATCTGAAGTACTAAGGCAGCAGAAGTGCTGAGTTTCCACTTCCTCCTCAGTCTCCATTAGGCCATGCCTTTTACCGGGATAAAAAGTAGCCTATGTTTGCCTTAACCACTCAAAATTTCAGCGCCGGAAATATTAAAACATTTTTCTGCTGTCTTGGTACTTGTGAATCTTTAGCGCTTAATTTCCCGCCGATTTGACATATTTCTGATCTCCTGGTATCTACTTATGAATCTTTAGCATTCACAATCCTTGCCCCGAAAATACTTCGAAATGTTTTGTTCTCCTGGTACATAATGAATCTTTAGCGCTACTGTCCGGAAAAAACTTCCACATTTTTCTGTTGTTCTGTTACTTTTGAATCCTTACCGCTCATAATTCTTGCTCCGGAAATATTTCGACATGTTTCTGGTCTCCTGGTACTTGTGAATCTTTAGCAGTCACAATCCTAGCCACGAAAATACTTCGACATGTTTTCGGTCTTCTAGTACATACTGAATCTTTAGCGCTCATAATTCCAGCCCGGAAAATACTTTGACATTTTTCTGTTCTCCTGATACCTTTGAATCCTAGCCACTTAAAATTCCAGCGCCGGAAATATTTTGACATGTTAATAGTCTCCTGTTACATGTGAATCTATAGCATTTACAATTCCAGCCTGGAAAAAACATCGACTTACATATTTCTGCTGACTATAAAAAAAAAAAAAAACAAAAATATTATAGCACAAAAGTACTTTAACATCGTTCTGTTCTCCTGGTACTTGTGAATCTGTAGCGCTCATTATTCCAGCCCCGAAAATACTTCTACATGTTTCTGATCTCCTGGTGCTTTTGAAACCTAACCGCTCACAATTCCTACCCTAGAAATACTTCCACATGTTTCTGGTCTCCTGATACATAATCTTTAGCGCTCATAATTCCTGCCCGGAAAAAACTTCAACATATTTCTATTGTTTTGGTACTTTTGAATACTTACCGCGCGCTATATTTGGCACGGAAATATTTCGACAAGTTTCTGGCCTCCTGGTTCTTATGAATGTTTAGCATTCACAATCCCAGCCCCAAAAATACTTTGACATGTTTCTGGTCTCCTAGTACTTTGAATTCTAACCAGTCACAATTTCAGCCCCGGAAATAATACGACATGTTTCTGTTCTCCTGGTACTTGTGAATCTTTAGCGCTACCAATTTCAGCCCCGGAAATAATACGACATGTTTCTGTTCTCCTGGTACTTGTGAATCTTTAGCGCTCCCAATTTCAGCCCCGGAAATAATACGACATGTTTCTGTTTTCCTGGTACTTGTGAATCTGAAGTACTAAGGCAGCAGAAGTGCTGGGTTTCCACTTCCTCCTCAGTCTCCATTAGGCCATGCCTTTTACCGGGATAAAAAGTAGCCTATGTTTGATTGCAGTATGTGACCTATATGTGTGCCAAATTTCATCCAAATCCCTTCAGCCATTTTTGCCTGATTGAGGCACAAACATACAAACATACAAACATACAAACTTTCACATTTATAATATTAGTAGGACTAGCACTTCGCCCGCGACTTCATCTGCGTAGACTTTAGAGGTGGCGCGCGAATTCTTTGTCCCATATTCTCATTCTCGGAAATTCATCGTTTTTCATAGTTTGTGAGTCTTTACTGTCCGTACTTTCAGCTCCGGAACCAATTCGACATGTTTCTGGTTTTAAGGATAGACAAGAAAGAAAAATGTTTATTTGGGACTCGCACAAGATAAATATCGCGCATATATAAACTTTAGCGCTCATATTTCTAGCACAGTAAAAACTTCGATATGTTTCGGTTCTCCTGGTATTTTTAAATGCTAACCACTCACAATTCCAACTTCGGAAATACTTCGACATGTTTCTGGTATCCTGGTACTTGTGAATCTTTAACGCCCATAATTACAAAAAACCGCTATATGTTTCTTTTTTCCTTCTTTACTTTTGAATCCTAAACACTCAAAATTCCAGCGACGGTAACATAAAAACATTTTTCTGGTGTCCTGGTACTTGTAAATCTATAGCGCTTACAATTCCTGCCCGGGAAAAACTTCCACATTTTTCTGGTGTTTTGGTAATTTTGAATCCTTACCGCTCATATATCTAGCGCGGAAATATTTTGACATGTTTGAGGCTTCTTGGTAATTGTGAAACTTTAGCATTCACAATCCTAGCCTCGAAAATACTTCGACTGTGAATCTGTAGCGCTTAATGTTCCAGCCCCGAAAATACTTCTACATGTATCTGATCACCTGGTGCTTTAGAATCCTAACTGCTCTCAATTTCAACCCTGGAAATACTTCGTCATGTTTCTGGTCTCCTGGTACATAATGAATCTTTAGCGCTCATAATTCCTGGCCGGGAAAAAAACCCACATTAATCTGTTATTTTGGTAATTTTGAATCCTTACCGCTCATATATCTAGCATGGAAATATTTTGATATGTTGCTGGCCTCCTGGTACTTGTGAATCTTTAGCAGTCACAATCCTAGCCCCGAAAATACTTCGACATGTTTCTAGTCTCCTGATACTTTTAAATTCTAGCCGGTTACAATTCCAGTGCCGGAAATAATTTGACAGGTTTATGGTCTCCTGGTACTTGTGAATCTTTAGCGTTCATAATTCTAGCCAAAGAAATAAATCCACAAGATCCACAAGTAACAGGAGACTAGAAACATGTGAAAGTATGTTTTGGACGAAATTGTGAGCGCTATAGATTCACATGTACCAGGAGACCATAAACATGTCGAAATATTTCCGGCGCTTGAATTGTGAGCGGCTAGGATTCAAAGTTACCAGGAGACCAAAAACATGTCAAAGTATTTCCGTGGCTAGGACTGTGTATGCTAAAGTTTTACAATTACCAGGAAGTCTGAAACATGACAAAATATTTCCACGCTAGATATATGAACGGTAAGGATTAAAAATAACCAAAAAAAAAGAAAAATGTGGAAGTTTTTCCCGGGCAGGAATTATGAGCGCTAAAGATTCATTATGTATTAGGAGACCAGAAACATGTAGAAGTATTTTCGGGGCTGGAATAATGAGCACTACAGATTCACAAGTACCAGGATACCAGAACTTTTTTTAATGATCCCGGCGCTGGAATTTTGAGTGGTTAGGATTCAAAAGTGAAGAAGGAAAACAGAAACATATAGCGGTTTTTTCCGGGCTGTAATTATGAGCGTTAAAGATTCACAAATACCAGGATACCAGAAACATGTCGAAGTATTTCCGAAGCTGGAATTGTGAGTGGTTAGCATTTAAAATTACCAGGAGAACCGAAATATATCGAAGTTTTTTCTGGGCTGGAGTTATGAGCGCTAAAGATTCACAAGTACCAGAATACCAGAAACATGTCGAAATAGTTCCGGGGCTGAAAGTACGGACAGTAAAAATGCGAGGTGCGTGACTTCATCATCACTTCTACTCATCGTAACCTCAAGCTCTCGAGCAGCGAGTCATACAGCCAGCCAGTACCCACGGCTTCTATGGGTATCATGACCACCAGCATGCAGCAGCCGCGCATTCCTGGTCAGCATCCTCAGCCTCTATCATCCTCATCAGCGGCAAGTACACTGCACCTTCGGCCAGTCACATGAAGAGTCTCTCCTGGTCGACGCCAGCAGTCTCACTGAGGCACCGCAGACAGTTCCGACTCACCGAGAACTCTGCGACTTCCGTTTCCAACTCACTGGAACCAACCTTCCACTGGCCTGGCAAGCATCTTAGGATGTATGGACGACTCATCCACTATCGACCTCCGGTCTCCGGAGGTGCACTCCCCTCCGGAGACCGGAGGTCAAGGAAAACCAACGGAGCAAATCTACATCGCAAAAAAAAGAACCGCGACGCCATCTATCCAACTAGCAGCGAACTACTAAGTTGATATGCTGCATCGCGCAAGCAGAGTTTACCGTGCGATTTGAACATATTATACACTAGCACTTCGCCCGCGACTTCGTCTGCGTAGACTTTAGAGGTGGCGCGCAAATTCTTTGTCCCATATTCTTATTCTCGGAAATTCATCGTTTTTCATAGTTTGTGAGTTTTTATTGTCCTTACTTTCAGCTCCGGAACTACTTCGACATGTTTCTGGATTTAAAGACAGAAAAGAAAGAAAAATGTTTATTTGGGACTCGTACAAGTCATATATCGCATATATAAACTTAAGCGCTCATAACTCCAGCCCAGAAAAAACTTCGATATGTTTCGGTTCTCCTGGTATTTTTAAAAGCTATCTACTCACAATTCCAGATTCGGAAATACTTCGACACGTTTCTGTTTTCCTTCTTCAATTTTGAATCCTAACCACTCAAAATTCCAGCGCAAGAAACTTTAAATCATTTTTCTGGTCTCCTAGTACTATCTATAGCGCTTAATATCCCTGCCAAAAATATAATTTGAAATGTTTTGGTCTCCTGGTACTTTTGTAAGTATCTGTCATCATCTGCCTAGCCTTTTCCCAACTACATTGGGGTCGGCTTCCAGTCAAGCCGGATTTAGCTGAATACCAGTATTTTTATGTGGAGCGGCTGCCTACCAGACCTCCACAACCCATTAACTGGGTAACACGGTACTTCATGGCAAGACTGGAGTCAGATTAACTGGCTTCTGACTATCCGTAACGACTGCCAAAGATCTAAAAATGACAGCGAGGACCAACGGCTTAACGTGCTTTCCGAGGCACGGAGGAAACTCGGTATGTTAAGATGGTCACCCACCCACAGGCCAACCTTGGCAAGCGTTGCTTAACCTTGAATATCGACCCGTGCGGCTGTTATTATCTAGCCTATCTGTAGTGCTCCTTATTCCAGCCCCGAAAATGCTTCTACATATTCCTAATCTCCTGGTGCTGTTGAATCCTAACTGCTCACAATTCCAACCCTGGAAATTCTTCGTAATGTTTCTGGTCTCCTGGTACATAATGAATCTTTAGCGCTCATAATTCCTGCCCGGGAAAAACTTCCACATTTTTCTGTTGTTTTAGTAATTTTGAATCCTTACCGCTCATATATCTAGCGCGGAAATATTTTGACATGTTTCAGGCTTCCTGGTACTTATGAATCTTTAGGATTCACATACCTAGCTCCGAAAATACTTCGACATGTTTCTGGTGTCCTGGTAATTTTGAATTCTAACCCCGCAAACCAGGCGGGTGTTGTGTCTGGCGGGCGGCATCTGCCCGATAGTTGATATTCGGGCTAATCCTACTAATATTATAAATGTGAAAGTTTGTATGTTTGTATGTTTGTATGTTTGTATGTTTGTATGTTTGTATGTTTGTATGTTTGTATGTTTGTATGTTTGTATGTTTGTATGTTTGTATGTTTGTATGTTTGTATGTTTGTATGTTTGTATGTTTGTATGTTTGTATGTTTGTATGTTTGTATGTTTGTGCCTCAATCAGGCAAAAATGGCTGAAGGGATTTGGATGAAATTTGGCACACATATAGTTCACATGCTGGAATCAAACATAGGCTACTTTTTATGCCGGTAAAACGCATGGCTTAATAGAGACTGAGGAGGAAGTGGAAACCCAGCGCTTCTGCTGCCTTAGTACTAAAGATTCAAAAGTACCAGGAGAACAGAAACATGTCGTAGTATTTCCAGGACTGGAATTGGGAGCGCTACAGATTCACAAGTACCAGGAGAACAGAACGATGTTAAAGTATTTTTGGGGTAGAATATTTTTTGTTTTTTTTTTTTAACCGTCGAACAGAAATATGTATGTTGGAGTTTTTTCTGTGCTAGAATAATTGTAAACGCTATAAATTCACATGTGACAGGAGACCAGAAACATGTTGACGTATTTCTTTGGCTGAAATTGTGAGCGCTAAAGATTCACAAGTACCAGGAGACCATAAACATGTCGAAATATTTCCGGCGCTGGAATTGTGACCGGTTAGAATTCAAAAGTACCAGGAGACCAGAAACATGTTGAAGTATTTTCGAGGCTAGGATTGTGAATGCTAAAAATTAATAAGCATCAGGAGGCCAGAAACATGTCGAAATATTTCCGGTGCTATAATTTTTAGCGGTAAGGATTTAAAAGTAACAAAACATTATAAAAATGTGGAAGCTTTTCCTGGGCTGGAATTATGAGCGCTAAAGATTCACAAGTACCAGGAGACCAGAAACATGTCAAAATATTTCAGACGCTGGAATCGTAAGTGGCTAGGATTCAAAGGTTTCAGGAGAAAAGAAAAATGTCAAAGTATTTTCCGGGCTGGAATTATGAGCGCTAAAGATTCAGTATGTACCAGGAGACCGAAAACATGTCGAAGTATTTTCGTGGCTAGGATTGTGACTGCTAAAGATTCAGAAGTACCAGGAGACCAGAAACATATCGAAATATTTCCGGAGCAAGAATTATGAGCGGTAAGGATTCAAAAGTAGCAGAACAACAGAAAAATGTGGAAGTTTATTCCGGACAGGAATTATGAGCGCTAAAGATTCATTATGTACCGAGACCAAAACATTTTGAAGTATTTTCGGGGCTAGGATTGTGAATGCTAAAGATTCATAAGTACCGTATTTCCGGGCAGGAATTATGAGCACTAAAGATTCATAAGTAGATACCAGGAGACCAGAAACATGTAAAATTATATTTTCGGCGGGAAAGTAAGCGCTAAAGATTCACAAGTACCAAGACAGCAGAAAAATGTTTTAATATTTCCGGCGCTGAAATTTTGAGTGGTTAAGATTCAAAAGTACCAGGAGAATAGAAACATAATGTAAGTTTTTCCCGGGCTGTAATTATGAGCGATAAAGATTCACAAGAACCAGGATACCAGAAACATGTCGAAGTATTTCCGGCCCTGGAATTTCGAGTGGTTAGGATTAAGAAATACCAGGAAAAAAGAAAGTTCAGGCAAATAAAGTTCTGATTCTGATTGTGATATCGAAGATTTTTCTGGGCTGGGATTATGAGCGTAAAAGATTCACAAGAACCAGAATACCAGAAACATGTCGAAGTAGTCCCGGGGCTGAAAGTACGGACAGTAAAGACTCACAAACTATCAGAATAAAAAATCATGAAGATGAATTTCCTAGAATGAGAATATGGGGACAAAGAAGTTGTGCGCCACCTCTAAAGTCTACGCAGACGAAGTCGCGGGCGAGGTGCTAGTCCTACTAATATTATAAATGTGAATGTTTGTATGTTTGTATGTTTGTATGTTTGTATGTTTGTATGTTTGTATGTTTGTATGTTTGTATGTTTGTATGTTTGTATGTTTGTATGTTTGTATGTTTGTATGTTTGTATGTTTGTGCCTCAATCAGGCAAAAATGGCTGAAGGGATTTGGATGAAATTTGGCACACATATAGTTCACATCCTGGAATCAAACATAGGCTACTTTTTATCCCGGGAAAAGGCAACGCTTAACGAAGACTGAGGAGGAAGTGGAAACCCAGCGCTTCTGCTGCCTTAGTACTTCAGATTGAAAAGTACCAGGAGAACAGAAACATGTCGTAGTATTTCCGGGGCTGAAATTGAGAGCGCTAAAGATTCAGAAGTACCAGGAGAACAGAACGATGTTAAAGTATTTTTGGGCAAGAATATTTTTTTTTTTTACCGTCGAACAGAAATACGTATTTTGAAGTTTTTTCCGGGCTGGAATTGTAAACGCTATAGATTCACATGTGACAGCTGAACAGAAACATGTCGAAATTTTTCCGGCGCTGGAATTGTGACCGGTTAGAATTCAAAAGTACCAGGAGATTAGAAACATGTCGAAGTATTTTCGGAGCTAGGATTGTGAATGCTAAAGATTCATTAGTACCAGGAGGCCAGAAATTTGTCGAAATATTTCCGCACTATAAATATGAGCGGTAAGGATTCAATAGTACCAAAACAACATAGAAATGTGAAAGTTTTTCCGGGCAGGAATTATGAGCGTAAAAGATTCACAAGTACCAGGACACTAGAAACATGTCGAAGTATTTCCGAAGCTGGACTTGTGTGTGGTACATTTAAAAATACCAGGAGAACCGAAACATTTCGAAATGTTTTCTGGGTTGGAGTTATGAGCGCTAAAAATTCACAAGTACCAGAATACCAGAAACATGTCGAAGTAGTTCTGAAGCTTTAAGTACGGAAAGTAAAGACTCGCAAACTATCAGAGAAGAATCATGAAGGTGAATATCCGAGAATGAGAATAAGGGACAAAGAAGTTGTATTATAAATGTGAAAGTTTGTATGTTTGTATGTTTGTGCCTCAATCAGGCAAAAACGGCTGAAGGGATTTGGATGAAATTTGGCACACATATAGTGAACATCCTGGAATCAAACATAGGCTACTTTTTATCCCGGTAAAAGGCATGGCTTAATAAGAACTGAGGAGGAAGTGGAAACCCTGCGCTTCTGCTGCCTTAGTACTTCAGATTCAAAAGTACCAGGAGACACATGTCGTAGTATTGCCGGGGCTGATATTGGGAGCGCTTAAGATTCACAAGTACCAGGAGAACAGAACGATGTTAAAGTATTTTTGGGCTAGAATCATTTTTTGTTTATTTTTAACCGTCGAACAGAAATATGTATGTTGAAGCTTTTACCGGGCTATAATTGTAAACGCTGTAGATTCACATGTTACAGGAGACCAGAAACATGTTGAAGTATTTCTTTGGCTGAAATTATAAGCGCTAAAGATTCACAAGTACCAGCATACCATAAACACATCGAAATATTTCCGGCGCTGGAATTGTGACCGGTTAGAATTCAAAAGTACCAGGCGACAAGAAACATGTCGAAGTATTTTCGGAGCTAGGATTGTAAAGGCAAAAGATTCATAAAAACCAGGAGGCCAGAAATTTGACGAAATATTTCCGCGCTAGAATTATGAGCGGTACTGATTCAAAAGTACCAGGACAACCGAAAAATGTGGAAGTTTTTACCGGGCAGGAATGATGAGCGCTATAGATTCATTATGTACCAGGAGACCAAAAACATGTCACAGTATTTCTTTGGCTGAAATTGTGAGCGCTTAAGATTCAGAAGTATCAAAATAGCAGAAACATGTCGAAATATTTCCGGCGCTGTATTGTGAGCGGTTAGGATTCAAAAGTACCAAGAAAACAGAAACATGTCAAAATTTTGGCCAAGCTGGAATTATAAGCGCTAAAGATTCATTTTACGCCAAGAGAACAGAAACATGTCGAGGTATTTCTGGGGTTGGAATTGTCAGCGGTTAGGATTAAAAAGTAGGCTCTTGGTACCTACTTTTCAATCCTAACCGCTGACAACCAGAAACATTTCAAAGTAGTTTTTCGGCTGGAATTGTGAGCGCTAAAGATTCACAAGTATCAGGAGACCAGAAACATGTCAAAGCATTTTTTGGCATTTTTATTAAGGATGAGAAATCATCAAATGTTTCCTCCTGCTCTGGGTGAAGCAGAAGGGAGTGTCAGACTCTTACTGACTAAAACCCATCCGTGTTCCTCCTAATGCCCTTTGCGTTCCAGGGCCGCGTTGACTCTTTCAAATAAATTCTGCAACACCGGCAGGCACTGGCCCTGTCGGGGCCCGTCTTCTATTCTGACAGCTTTTTGAGGCGCGCGTGGAACACATCGCTCCGTCGACCCGGGCCTGGTTCTGATCGGATGGCGAGCCACCCAATACTCGCCGTCCGCAGGCCCGCGCCAACGGTGGCCGGGAATCGCCCTGCAACTCCCGACGCCCGGGGCGTGTTCTCCTGTTGCGGCGGCTTAGGCGTGAGGTTTCGCTCTCTCTCACGCGTTCGGCCTTCTCCTTCGCTAGCAATACTGCTTCGCAGAAAGAGGTGACCGCTTCCCTTGCCTCCTCGCTCCGGACCATAGATTGAACCAGAGCCGGACGCGAGAGGTCGCCGCCGCCGATCGCCTAGACGAGGACACGTTGGTGCTACGCCCAAGCAGGGCAGACCTGCACCGTGTGCTCCACTGTAGTTTTCGGGCGATCCTCGCAGTAAAATACTTTTGGGCTAAGAATTATTGTGAACGCTAAAGATTCACAAGAACCGGGTGACCAGAAAGATGTCGAAGTATTTTTTAGGCTAAAATCGTGAGTGGTTAAGTTTCTCAAGTAACAGGAGACCAGAAAATATGTCTAAATATTTTTGAGGCTGGAATTTTGAGCGTTAAAGATTCATAAGTACCAGAAGACGAGGAAACACGTCAAAATAATCCCAGGGCTGAAAGCAAGAACAACAAAGACTCACAAACTATGAGAATACCAGAATCATGAAGGTGTATTTCCTAGGATGAGAATATGCGACAAAAGAAATAAGGATAAAGAATCATAAAGATGAATTTCCGAGAGTGAGAATATGGGACCTTTGTCCCATATTCTAAGTTGCGTGCCACCTCTAAAGTGTACGCAGACGAAGTCGCGGGCGAAGTGCTATCCTACTAATATTATAAATGTGAATGTTTGTATGTTTGTATGTTTGTATGTTTGTATGTTTGTATGTTTGTATGTTTGTATGTTTGTATGTTTGTGCCTCAATCAGGCAAAAATGGCTGAAGGGATTTGGATGAAATTTTGCACACATATAGTTCACATACTGGAATCAAATATAGGCTACTTTTTATGCCGGTAAAAGGCATGGCCTAATAGAGATTGAGGAGGAAGTGGAAACCTAGCGCTTCTGCTGCCTTAGTACTTCAAATTCACAAGTACCAGGAGAACAGAAACATGTCGTAGTATTTTCGGGGCAGAAATTGAGAGCGCTAAAGATTCACAAGTACCAGGAGAACATAAAGATGATAATTTATTTTTGGGCCCGAATATTTTTTGTTTTTTTTTTTAATCGTCGTACATGAATATCTATGTTAAATTTTTTTCCGGGTTGGAATTGTAAACACTATAGATTCACATGTGACAGAAAACCAGAACCATGTCGAAGTATTTCTTTGGCTAAAATAGTGAGCGCTAAAGATTCACAAGTACCAGGAGACCATAAACATTTCGAAATATTTCCGGCGCTGGAATTGTGACCGGTTCGAATTCAAAAGTACCAGGAAACCAGAAACATGTCGAAGTATTTTCGGGGCTAGGATTATGAGTACTAAACATTTATAAGTATCAGGTGGTCAGAAACATGTAGATATATTTACGGTGCTAGAATTATGAGCGGTATGGATTAAAATGTACCAGGAAATCCGAAATATGTGGACGTTTTTCCCGGGCAGGAAGTGGAAACCCAGCGCTTCTGCTGCCTTAGTACTTCAGATTCAAAAGTACCAGGAGAACAGAAACATGTTGAAGTATTTCTGGGGCTGGAATTGGGAGCGCTAGAGATTCACAAGTACCAGGAGAACAGAATATTGTTAAAGTAATTTTGGGCTAGATTTTTTTTTTTACCATCGATCAGAAATATATTTGTTGAAATTTTTTCCGGGCTGGAATTGTAAACGTTCTAGATTCCCATGTGACAGGAGACCAGAAACATGTCGAAGTATTTCTTTGGCTGAAATTATGAGCGCTAAAGATTCACAATATCGAAGTTTTTTTCTGGGCTGGAGTTATGAGCGCTAAAGATTCACAAGTACCAGAAACATGTCGAAGTAGTTCTGGAGCTGAAAGTACGGACAGTAAAGACTCGCAAACTAGCAGAAAAGAATCATGAAGGTTATTATCCGAGAATGAGAATATGGGACAAAAGAAGTTACGTGTCATCTCTAAAGTCTACGCAGACGAAGTCGCGGGCGAAGTGCTAGTGCTAAATATTCATAAGTATCATATGGCCAGAAACATTTAGAAATGTTACCAGTGCTAGAATTATGAGCGGAATGGATTAAAAAGTACCAGGAAATCCAAAATATGTGGACGTTTTTCCCGGGCAGGAATTATGGGCGTTAAAGATTCGTTATGTACCAGGAGACCAGAAACGTGTCGTAGTGTTCCCGGGGCTGAAATTGGGAGCGCCAAAGATTCACAGGTACCAGGAGAACAGAACCATGTTAAAGTATTTTTGGGCCAGATATATTTTTTGCTATTTTTTTTAACCCTCGAACTGAAATATGTGTTTTGAATTTTTTTCCGGGTAAGAATTGTAAACGCTATAGATTCACATGTGACAGGAGACCAGAATCATGTCGAAGTATTTCTTTGGCTGAAATAATGAGCGCTAAAGATTCAAAAGTACCAGGAGACCATAAACATGTCGAAATATTTCCGGCGCTTGCATTGTGACCGGTTAGAATTCAAAAGTATCAAGAGACCAGAAACATGTCGAAGTATTGTAGGGTCTAGGATTGTGATTGATAAATATTCATAAGTACCAGGAGGCCAGAAACATATCAAAATATTTCTGCGCTAGAAATATGTGTGGTAAGGATTTAAAAGTAACAAAACAACAGAAAAATGTGGAAGTTTTTCCCGGGCAGGAATTATGAGCGCTAAAGATTCATTATGTACCAGGAGATCAGAAACATGTCGAAGTATTTTCGGGGCTGGATTCGTGAGCGGTTAGGATTGAACAACAGAACAATGTGGAGGTTTTTCCGGGCAGCAATTATGAGCGTTAAAGATTCAAAATGTACTAGGAGACTAGAAACATGTCGAAGTATTTTCAGGGTTCGAATTGTGAGCGGTTAGGATTTAAAAGTACCAGAAGATTAGAAATATTTCGAAGTATTTTCGGGGCTGTAATTATGAGCGCTACAGATACAAAAGTAGACACCAGGAGACCAGAAACATGTTTTAATGTTTCCGGCGCTAGAATTTTGAGTGGTTAGGATTCAAAAGTACAAAAACATATAGCGGTTTTTTCCAGGCTGTAATTATGAGCGTTAAAGATTCACAAGTACCAGGATACCAGAAACATGTCGAAGTATTTCGGGCGCTTGAATTGTGACCGGTTAGAATTCAAAAGTACCAGGAGGCCAGAAACATGTCAAAATATTTCTGCACTAGATATATGTGCGGTAAGGATATAAAAGTAACAAAACAACAGAAAAATGTGGAAGTTTTTCCCGGGCAGGAATTATGAGCGCTAAAGATTCATTATGTACCAGGAGATCAGAAACATGTCGAAGTATTTCCAGGGTTGGAATTGTGAGCGGATAGGATTCAAAAGTACCAAGAGATCAGAAACATGTCGAAGTATTTTCGGGGCTGGATTCGTGAGGGGTTAGCATTTAAAAATACCAGGACAAACGAAACATATCGAAATTTTTTCTGGGCTGGAGTTATTACGCTAAAGTTTAAATATGCGCGATATATGTCTTGTGCGAGTCCAAAATAAACATTTTTCTTTCTTTCTTTCTTTTCTATCTTTAAAACCAGAAACATATCGAAGTAGTTCCGGAGCTTAAAGTACGGACAGTAAAGACTCACAAACTATGAAAAACGACGAATTTCCGAGAATGAGAATATGGGACAAAGAATTTGCGCGCCACCTCTTAAGTCTCCGCAGACGAAGTCGCGGGCGAAGTGCTAGTTTATAATATTAGTAGGATGTGAATGTTTGTATGTTTGTATGTTTGTGCCTCAATCAGGCAAAAATGGCTGAAGGGATTTGGATGAAATTTGGCACACATATAGTTCACATCCTGGAATCAAACATAGGCTTCTTTTTATCCCGGTAAAAGGCAACGCTTAACGAAAACTGAGGAGGAAGTGGAAACCCAGCGCTTCTGCTGCCTTAGTACTTCAGATTCAAAAGTACCAAGAGAACAGAAACATGTCTTAGTATTTCCGGGGCTGAAATTGGGAGCGCTTAAGATTCACAAGTACCAGGAGAACAGAACGATGTTAAAGTATTTTTGGGCAAGAATATTTTTTTTTTTACCGTCGAACTGAAATTTGTATGTTGAAGTTTTTTCCGGGCTGGAATTGTAAACGCTATAGATTCACATGTGACAAGTGAACAGAAACATGTTTGAAGTATTTCTTTGGCTGAAATTATGAGCGCTAAAGATTCACAAGTACCAGGAGACCATAAACATGTCGAAATTTTTCCGGCGCTGGAATTGTGACCGGTTAGAAGTACCAGGAGATAATAAACATGTCGAAGTATTTTCGGAGCTAGGATTGTGAATGCTAAAGATTCCCAGGAGGCCAGAAATTTGTCGAAATATTTCCGCACTAGACATATGAGCGGTAAGGATTCAAAAGTACCAAAACAACATTAAAATGTGGAAGTTTTTCCGGGCAGGAATTATGAGCGCTAAAGATTCTTTTCGTACTAGGAGACCAGAAATATGTCAAAGTATTTCGTGGGTTGGAGTTGTGAGCAGTTAGGATTCAAAAGCATCAGGAGATCAGATACATGTAGAAGTATTTTCGGGGCTGGAATAATGAGCGCTACAGATTCACAAGTACCAGGAGAACAGAACGATTTAAAAGTATTTTTGAGCTAGAATATTTTTTGTTTTTTTTTAACAGTCAAACAGAACAATGTATGTCGATGTTTTTTCCGGGCTGGAATTGTAAACGCTATAGATTCACATGTGACAGGAGACTAGAAACGTGTCAAAGTACTTTTTTGGCCGAAATTGTGAGCACTAAAGATTCACAAGTACCAGGAGACCAGAAACATGTCGAAATATTTCCGGCACTGGAATCGTGAGCGGCTAGGATTCAAAGCTATCACGAGAATTCTTGAAGAACAGAACAGAAAAATGTGAAAGTATTTTCCGGGCTGGAATTATGAGCGCTAAATATTCATTATGTACCAGGAGACCAAAAACCTGTCGAAGTATTTTCGAGGCTAAGATTGTGAATGCTAAAAATTCAAAAGGACCAGGAGACCAGAAACATGTCGAAATATTTCCGGAGCAAAAATTATGAGCGGTATGGATTCAAAAGTACCAGAACAACAGAAAAATGTGGAGGTATTTTCCGGGCAGGAATTATGAGCGTAAAAGATTCATTATGTACCAGGAGACCAGATACATGTCGAAATATTTCCAGGGTTGGAGTTGGGAGCAGTTAGGATTCAAAAATACCAAGAGATTAGAAATATGTCGAAGTATTTTCGGGCTGTAATTATGAGAGCTACAGATTCACACGTAGATACCAGGAGATCAAAAACATGTCAAATTATATTTTCGTCAGTAATTGTAAGCGCTAAAGGTTCACAAGTACTAGGAGACCAGAAACATGTTTTAATATTTCAGGCGCTGGAATTTTGAGTGGTAAGGATTCAAAAGTACCACACAGAAACATATAGCGGTTTTTTCCGGGCTGTAATTATGAGCGTAAAAGATTCACAAGTACCAGGATACTAGAAACATGTCGAAGTATTTCCGAAGCTGGAATTGTAAGTGGTTAACATTTAAAAATACCGGGAGAACCGAAACATATCGAAGTTTTTTTCTGGGCTGGAGTTATGAGCGCTAAAGATTCACAAGTACCAGAATACCAGAAACATGTCGAAGTAGTTCTGGAGCTGAAAGTACGGACAGTAAAGACTCGCAAACTAGCAGAAAAGAATCATGAAGGTGAATATCCGAAAATGAGAATATGGGACAAAGAAGTTGCGCGCCACCTCTAAAGTCTACGCAGACGAAGTCGCGGGCGAAGTGCTAGTATTATAAATGTGAAAGTTTGTATGTTTGTATGTTTGTATGTTTGTATGTTTGTATGTTTGTATGTTTGTATGTTTGTATGTTTGTATGTTTGTATGTTTGTATGTTTGTATGTTTGTATGTTTGTATGTTTGTATGTTTGTATGTTTGTATGTTTGTATGTTTGTATGTTTGTATGTTTGTATGTTTGTATGTTTGTATGTTTGTATGTTTGTATGTTTGTATGTTTGTATGTTTGTATGTTTGTATGTTTGTATGTTTGTATGTTTGTATGTTTGTATGTTTGTATGTTTGTATGTTTGTATGTTTGTATGTTTGTATGTTTGTATGTTTGTATGTTTGTATGTTCGTATGTTCGTATGTTTGTATGTTTGTATGTTTGTATGTTTGTATGTTTGTATGTTTGTATGTTTGTATGTTTGTATGTTTGTATGTTTGTATGTTTGTATGTTTGTATGTTTGTATGTTTGTATGTTTGTATGTTTGTATGTTTGTATGTTTGTATGTTTGTATGTTTGTATGTTTGTGCCTCAATCAGGCAAAATTGGCTGAACGGATTTGGATGAAATTTGGCACACATATAGTCCACATCCTGGAATCAAACATTTTTATCCCGGTAAAAGGCATGGCCTAATGGAGACAGAGGAGGAAGTGGAAACCCAGCGCTTCTGCTGCCTTAGTACTTTAGATTCACAAGTACCAGGAGAACAGAAACATGTCGTAACATTTCCGGGGCTGAAATTGGGAGCGTTAAAGATTCACAAGTACCAGGAGAACAGAACGATGTTATAGTATTTTTGGGCTAGAATTTTTTTTTTTTAACCGTCGAACAGAAATATGTATTTTGAAGAGTTTTCCGGGTTAGAATTGTAAACGCTGTAGATTCACATGTGACAGGAGACCAGAGGCATGTTGAAGAAGTATTTCTTTGGCTGAAATTATGAGCGCTAAAGATTCAAAAGTACCAGGAGACCATAAACATGTCAAATTATTTCCGGCAATGGAATTATAACCGGTTAGAATTCAAAATTACCAGGAAGCCTGAAGCATGTCAGAATATTTCCGCGCTAGATATATGAGCCTCAATCAGGCAAGGTAAGGATTCAAAATTACCAAAACAACAAATAAATGTGGAAGTTTTTCCCGGGCAGGAATTATGAGCGCTAAAGATTCATTATGTACCAGGAGACCAGAAACATGACGAAGTTCCAGGGTTGGAATTGTGAGCAGTTAGGATTCAAAAGCATCAGGAGATCAGAAATATGTAGAAGCATTTTCGGGGCTGGAATAATGAGCGCTACAGATACTTACAAAAGTACCAGGAGACCAAAAAATTTCAAATTATATTTTCGGCAGAAATTGTAAGCGCTATAGATTTACAAGTACCAGGAGACCAGAAAAATTATTTTAAGTTTCTTGCGCTGGAATTTTGAGTAGTTAGGATTTAAAATTGAAGAAGGAAAACAGAAACATGTCGAAGTATTTCGTGAATTGTGAGTGGTTTGCATTTAAAAATACCAGGAGAACCGAAACATATCGAAGTTTCTTCTGGGCAGGAGTATTGAGCACTAAAGATTCACAAGAACCAGAATACCAGAAACATGTCGAAGTAGTTCTGGAGCTGAAAGTACTGACAGTAAAGACTCACAAACTATCAGAATAAAGAATCATGAAGATGAATTTCCGAGACTGAGAAGATGGGACAAAATAGTTGCGTACCACCTCTAAAGTCTACGCAGACGAAGTCGCGGGCTAAGTGCTAGTACATTAATACTATTATGTAAAATGTATACCAAAATAAACCATAGTTAAAAAAAAATGGGAATTTAGTAAATATTCAATAAATAAATCCTAAAATAAACGTAGTTGCAACTGTCTAATTTCTACATAATGCGATGAGTCAGCAGTTTTTTGAGTGAAAACGCAATTTTGTGATAGGGCTCTTAATATATTACATTATCGATTATTTCAATGGTGTGGTAGGAGGTAACAGTTTATAATCTAAAGGCAAAGGCCGCAACAATCTATTCAAAATGAATAAGTCCAAAAAAATAAATATCGAACAAACCAATCCTGTGGATAGTGTTTTAAATAATATGATGGACAAAGACGTGCAGTCAATGCTGTGGCCTTTAAATCTGATGCAATTCTTTGCGTTTTCCCCTAGATATTGCATCAAAAACAATTGTATATCTCCAAATAATTTAGTCTTCAATTTGTTTTCTATGATCGGAGCTGTAATGTTCATTTCTTTATACACATATCGAACTTATATGCTGTTTATCTTCAAAGATAATTTAGGATTCAATCAGTTCATGACTGTTACCGCCTTTGTTGACTGTGCCTACTATTCTTTCGGATATGCTATTAATTTTGTCGTCGGGATCATTCGATCCAGAAATAATATGAAGTTTGTTTTGTTATTTCAAAAAGTGCATAGGCATCTTAACAATAAAACCAGTTTTAACAATTTTATCATTGGAAATTGGATCACAGTGGTTGTTGCTGTTACCGCTTATGCAATTATTTTGACTTACATCAAGTTGAAGCTATCTCTTCCTTGGTTTCATTTGTTTGTTAACTCTCAGCAAATCGTTTTCGATTTTAATGTAGTATACGCGCTTCGATGCATGAAATTGTTACAAAATAAACTTGAGTTGTGGAATATTCAAGTTCTAAGTTGCTTGGAAAATGAAGAGACACGTAGTGAAGATTTTAGCAAGAGAATGTTTCAAGCTTATGTTGATATATTAGAGTGTTATGACCTTCATAAAATTTGTTTTCAAGCACATGTAAGTAACTTGTCTCACTGTTATTTAACTACTTGACTGCCTTACAAAATTTAAATATTCTTAATATTGAAAATATTTTTGAGGTACTTTAATATTTAAGCCTATTGGTTACGACGACAACGCCTTCCTGTATCTATCCACATTTCATTTTATTTTTCTGTTGTGCTTGTCACAATTCATTTTGAATCGGCACCACATGCCCTCTTCCATTCCATTTAACTAGGCGGTACCTTAATCAGTTGTTACCTCTTCTTTAGCCATATAATCTCACAGAAACACACTTCTTCGGTCTTTCTCACTTCTCTTACATCCATACCATGTCCCTGACGATACTATCCGCATTCATAGTTGTAACTTCCCTGGTGATACTTTTCTCATGCTGCTGCTCAGATGAATCAATGTCTAAAGTAATATTATCACTTTTCAGATTCTGTATTATATCATAGAAGACTTGATCCACTCTCTGATCTACATCGAGGTGTTTATTGAATGGTTGCAGATAAGCTTCAGGTTTAACACCATAGTAAGTATTTATATTGTCTTTATTATCTCCGGATTATATTCCTTCGTATCCTTGATTTATGTGTATACTCAAATATGATAAACTGATTGTATCAAAATACCAAAGTAAAAGAAAATTCCGGTCATCACCAGACAACACCACACAAACTAAAATGGACAAGCATACTCACGTTAGTAAAAAAAACAAGATAGAACAGTTTGGCAAGACAGTCACTAGGTCAAACAGTATTTCAGAAGGAGTCATAAAACCTAGCATGCTCAACTTCATGGTCAACAAAAATGCAACCAAAATTAACAACAACCAAGAAAGTAACAGCGAGAATATATAGCAACTACGTCCCTCCTACCACACAGATACCACAATTGAACAAAAGAACAAACAAAAACATAATAGAACAAATCTTCCAACCTGGTTGGTCACCGTAGAAGAACACGACCAAAACTAACACAGGAAAAAAATACCCTATATAAATATAAACTGACAATTGCAACATACAACGTCCGAACTCTTTCAATATATGATCGCTTGCTTGAATTTGAAAAGGATATAAGAAATATAAAATACGATATCATTGGAATATCGGAAATAAGAAGACATGGAAACAAAATAGAAGAATACGAAAACTTTATAATGTGCTACATAGGACAAACTCCTGGCAAATATGGGGTCGGTTTTATAATAAATAAGTCCCTCAAAAACCACATAATAAGCTTCAATGGAATAACA
This sequence comes from Lacanobia wlatinum, assembly GCA_947578705.1. Taxonomy (NCBI): domain Eukaryota; kingdom Metazoa; phylum Arthropoda; class Insecta; order Lepidoptera; family Noctuidae; genus Lacanobia; species Lacanobia wlatinum. Next base: position 21,539,801 of record OX388046.1, read on the forward strand.
GAGCGAGTCGCAACACTTAATATAAATATACAAAGTCATAAGATATCCATCATACAAGCTTATGCACCAACGGAAGCGGCAAGTGAATATGATATTGATGAATTCTACACTACAATCGAGAAAGCCTTGGACACAGCACACAAAACCACAATACTAATGGGAGACTTTAACGCCAAGGTTGGAACTCCCAAAGGTGATGAATATTGGGTTACTAAAAAACACGGATACGGCGAGAGAAATGAAGGAGGACAGAGACTGGTAGATTTTGCGCTCCAACATAAACTAATGATAATAAACACATGTTTTAAAAAAAACAAGTCAAAGATGGACCTGGCGATCCCCTAACGGATAATACAAAAACGAAATCGATTTTATCTTGTCAAATCAACCAGGAATATTCCAAAACATCGAGACGTTGAACCTGAACTACCAGTCGGACCATAGAATAGTCAGATCAACAATAACACTAACCAAACGAAAAATATCTAGATCCAAATTTACAAATAGCCAAATCAGTCAACTTACGAAATAAGCAAGTACAATGAAAGCCTAATATCACAGTTATCTGCAGCTCCAACTATCTGCGAAAACACTTCGGTTCAATATTGTTACGACAGGATAGAAAAGGCTATCCGCCCAAAGAGAGAAGAAAATAAATAACACAAAATACTATCGGCAAGTACAGTAAGGCTATTAAAGAGAAAAAAGGAATTACAGAGAACTAAAAATAAATCACGAAGTGAGAAAAATGAACTGATCGCACTATATAAAGTAGTCAATAAATATATAAAAGCAGATTACGCAGAATATAGACAAGACTCAATAATAGAATATTTACAAAGCACTGGAAGTACAAAGAAGGCCTATAAGAAACTCAGAACTAATACAACATGGATAGAAGGACTGAGAAAAAAAGATACAAAACTTTACACTAGAGGCGATATCATTGCTACCGCAACAGAATTTTACAGAAATCTATATAGAAACAGAGACACAACAACCATAAATTTCGACACAGAAACAGATGATACACAAGAAAGAAACATTAAACCAATAGACGCAACAGAAATAATTGAAGCAATAAAGAAACTGAAGCTAGACAAAAGCCCTGGTTCAGATAACATTACGAACGAAGCACTGAAAAAAGGACACATAACCTTGGCTGTAACATTAGCTGAACTATTTAACATGATTCTGCAAAATTCTGAAACACCGTCCCAATGGTCTGAATCCAACATCATATTAATATATTAAAAGGCGACCCGAAGGACATCGGAAACTACCGTCCAATCAACTTGCTACCGAGTCTATACAAACTATTCTCCGCATTTATAAATACAAGGATTAGTGACACATTAGAAAAAAACAACCGGTGGAGCAAGCAGGCTTTAGAAAGGGTTTTTCAACAGTTGACCACATCCATACTCTTGAATTGATAATGGAAAAGTATCAGGAAACCAAAGAGAACTCATTCATCGACTACCAGAAAACCTTTGATACGGTAAAACATACAAGTATCTGGAAAAGCCTGAAGGAACAAGGAGTGGAGGAAATATATGTAAAAATCATCAAATCCATACACAAAAACAATAAGGGTAAAATTAAGCTTGAAACCTTAGGTCTCAACTTCCCAATAGAAAAGGGAAGTTAGTCAAGGCGATCCGCTGTCTCCAATAATATTTATAGCTGTCCTCGAGGCGATCATAAACAAGCTAGACTGGAGCAAACGAGGACTATGCATAAATAACACCTACTTAAGCCACCTGAGATTCGCAGATGACCTAGTACTGTTATTCGAGTCATCCTCCCAACTACAAAACATGGTAGAAACCCTACACCTAGCTAGTGTAAAGGTGGGACTAGAAATAAATATTACAAAGACTAAGACAATGACAAATAGCTTGAAAAGACCAATAATAGTCAATAGCAAACCATTACAATATGTTTAAAAATATGTCTATCTGGGAAAAACTACAAGCTTCGACAGGAAAAATAAAAACATAGAAATAGAGAAAAGAATAAAATCAACATGGAACAAATACTGGGGTCTCAACATTTTTAAAAGTAATTTATCACAAGTTATTAAAACAAAAGTCATGAACTCGAGCCTCTTGCCATGTTTGACATATGGTTGCCAAACCTGGAAATTCACTGCTGAAACAAGAAAAAAGATAAGCGTCTGTCAGAAAGGATTCGAACGAAGTATGCATAAGATAAGGAAGCTGGATAAATATGACACACTAAAATAAGAAAAATAACTAAAGCAACAAAGGCTCTGAGTTATGCACAAAAATTGAAATGGAAGTGGGCAGGACATATTGCGCGGCTAACAGATCACAGATGGACCAAAAGAGTAACATTCTGGAACGGCCCACTAGGCAAAAAAACAAGAGGTAGACCTATTACAAGATGGGAAGATGATATTAAAGCAAAAGCTGGTCCAAACTGGAGACAAGTAGCTGAAGACAGAGGCAAATGGGCATCACTGGAGGTGGCCTTCAACCATTCTGGGGTTCCTGTAGATTAAAAAATTACGTAACTATAAATACTGTGATATAATACATAGGAAACACATAAAAATTAAATTAAGTAAGAGACAAATAAAAACATAGAATAAACTTAATAAAACTAACACATACATATATTTTTAAGAAATGTAGATTTACTTACTGGAAATAAAAGGCTTTTTTACTTATTTTATTTATAATGTACATTTACAACAGCACCGCTAACTTGAAACCGAATACCATTTCATTCAAAATTTAAAGGGTGTTAAACGGGGCGATTGATTCTCCCAAATTATTTACGAGCACAATTGACGAAATATTTAAGATACTGGCAGCCTCATGGAGGACCAAAGGTATTGACGTCGGCAAAAGGAGGCTGACGAACATCCGTTTTGCCGACGATATTGTCATTTTCGCTTCCACAGCTCTAGAACTCCAGACCATGCTCCAAGAGTTGAGCAAAGCTAGCTTTAAGGTGGGACTTGCGATGAATCGGGCTAAACTCCAGTTAATGAACAACAGCACGAAGCGTAAGGTTGTAGTAGATGGGCAAGAAATACATTATAACGATTAGTACATCTACTTCTAGGTACCAGTTAGTTCCTTTCGGAAACAGGCAAGAAAAAGAAATCGATCACTGCAACAAAAACGCCTGGAAAAGCTACTAGTCCATGAAGACTCTAATGAAGGGTGATTGCCAATCTCCTTGAAGTGCAAACTCATCGAGATGTGTATTCCACCCATCCTAACTTACGATGCGCCAACCTGGTCGCTCACCGAGTCACAAAAGTTCCACCTTGGAGTTTGCCGAATAGCGATGCGTAAAAAGACAGGACAGAATTCGAAACACCACGCTGCGTTCCAAAATGGGAATAATGGACGTGGGTAAGAAGGCTGCTTCTTACCCACGTCCATTATTCCCGTTCCCCAGGCTCAAATAGGATTGAGCGGATCACGGAAGTCAAATGCGCTGTGACCATTTGGGCAAAAGTCTCCACGCAATGGGTGCTCGACCCTGGATGCGTACCGTGAGGGCTGGTAAGAGGTGGCGCTAGAAAAGAGTTCTTTGAAGGAATTGGGGGAGGCTTAACTAGCAGTGAGACAATGCGGGCTAATTAAGAAAACAACAGGTTAATAAAATATAATATACTGAACTATTCTGTTTCACTTAAAATTTTAAAAGGTATGTAATTGGACGATTTGCTCGACTCGATTTGATTCGACTGTTTGCTCGTCATGCACGCTGTGCACGCAGTACAGCGTTGAGCTATGTGAGTGCCATATTAATTGAGCAAGCCACGCGTACACCAATGACGTCAATTGATACGTAACGTGTCCGGTGGTTGCAGTGGAGACAATATCATACAATTTCATGCAAGGTGAAGCCTCACACACGTGCGTAGCCTCTCCGTGCGCCGTGGTAGGTTTCCGCCTTTGTGACGCAGCAATGATTAGATCTTTGACAGTCGTTGCGTAAAGTTAGAAGCCAGAACATTCGACAGCAGTCTTGCCAAGGACTTTTTTTTTGGGCAAAGCAGAAGGCAGTGACACTCTTTACTAACTAAAACCCATCCTTGTTCCCAGACTCTTTCAAACTAACTCCGCAACCTTGAACAAATTCCCCAACCTATCAAGGGCTACCGTTTTACTGTCGTAAAAGCCAGAAACGTAGTCTCGCCATGTAAAATATTGGTACTCAGCTGTATCCGTCAGACTGGCACCGACCCCAACATAGGATAACCCTTCGCCACAGTCGGGAAAAAGGCTAGACAGGCAGACATCTAGCCACGAGCTTCTCTGAATATTAACTTATTTAGTACAGCCAGAAAAAACTCTGTTTCAGCAAGCAGAAGCTTTTGGCCTGTTCGCTCTTCTGGCTTGGTTGATCAAGGACTTGACATGGCAGACGATGTATATGCAGCACTGTGAGATCTTCTATTTGGCCATGCAGAGAGCTCGGGACTCTTGCGCAGTTATATTGATGTCAAACTGCTCCGGTAAGTTCCTTTTAATTATTTTTTTTATTTTATAGAAAAATATTCCTTTCATGGACTTTTTTGTTAATGCAAAAACAACAAATGTCCTCCCGCTCTGGGCGGAGCGGAAGGGAGTGTCAGATTCTTACTGACTAAAACCCATCCGTGTTCCTTCATGCCCTTTGCGTTCCAGGGCCGCGGTGACTCTTTCGAACAAATCCGCAACCCTGGCAGACCTTGCATGGACTTGGATTTTCATTTGACGCGAATCGAACTGTTTTCTGAAGTGATATTTATTATTTCAGAAGATGAAAGAAGACTCTGCAAGAACGTACTGCGCATGCACCGAGCATCGTTTAGCAAGATACGTGTGTGTGGTCTGTTTTATGCTGATGCGGTCTTACAACTGAGTCTGATGGGTCTTCTGGCGAACTACTCCGTGGTGTTGTTGCAGTTCGCGTTCTTGTAGGGGCAACAAATTAATTTGATTGATAACTTGTTTTGTTTTTTTACTAGCTTTTCAGCGACACCAACCGTGGAGTTTCATGTTGGGTCTCCTCCATAAGAAACGACCAACTCGAACCGTGCAGTAGCTTTAGAAGTTTAATTAGTTATCTACAGGCTGACTTGACTCACAATAGGGTATTTTACTAAAAAAATCTAATTAGTCCGTCAGATTGATTAAAAAAAAATATTGGACACGTATTTTTACTTTTTTCACGTAAAAAAAAATGAAGACGATACAGCGCGTTGAAGACACGCGCGACGTCATGTGGCTTGGTAAAATTGTACCATCATAGTGACGTCACGCGTGTTTTATCATCTCATCGTGGCACTATATTATCTTCATCATTTGTTTACGCGAAAAAAGCAAAAAATACGGGTTTAATATTTTTTGAATATCTATCTGACGGACTAACTAGATTTTTTTAGTAAAATACCCTATTGGTCATAAGCCTCTCGTTTCCTATGCTAATCCCCACCACCAGCTCTTGTGCCACCCTCATCCAGGTTCTAACCGCGATGGCAAGACTGTTGTCTGCCCAGCTAAACGCTGGACGACCAACATTCCTTCTACTATTCCTTGGATGCAACTCGAGATGTTAAAAAAAAACAATAATTTCATATGAATTTTATTTTCATAGGCTAGTTTCCACCATCAATAAATTGCAAATCTATTTAGTCAGTCAGAGTCAGTATTGAAAAATAATGGACACGTATTTTTTGTTTTTGCAAAATAATGAATATTGACAAAGATAAAATGCATCAAAAATCGGGAGAGGGGGCTGGTGACGTCACGTCGCTAGTAAAATTGTACTATCGTAGTGACGTCACGCGAGTGTTCAACATACTGTATCTTCGTCATTTTTTGTTTACGTGAAAAAAGAAAAAATACGTGTCCAATATTTTTTGGAAATCTATCTGACGGACTAATTCATTTTTTTCAGTAAAATACCCTATTGGTAACAAATAAGTCCTGTACTAGGTATGTCGAAATATTTTGAAACAATGACTAACAATGTGGTAACTATTCGATATTTTGTGGTTTATCTTAAATACTACTTTTATTATAATTGAATTCTTTTATTTATTCAACTACCATTATTAAATTTAAAACATAGCTTAATCCTATTTTTTTCATGAGAATTATTTTGGGGGCACGGTAGTGATGCCTTACCAAGTCGAACCAACATAATAATTTTCATGAAAAAGAACCAGGTTATTTTAGGTTGTGTTTGTATATTTTTTATGCAAGTGGTTCTTTTAAAGTAAAATTATTATGGGAGTAAATAAATGAATAGGTATTCAATTAATGTAAATTTGACCATTAAAGGCTAATTGTTAGTATTCAAACATTATCTTTTATATTTTCAAAAATTAAACCATGACTTTGATCATATTTTTGAATTGGTTTAAGAATTATTGGTGTTTGTTCAGGGTAACGAGATCATAGCGCCATCTTTTTGAGTTTAGAAAAGTTGAACTGTTAGTTCCCTAGATGGCGGTAAAAGCGAGATAGATCGCGCTATGGTTTCGTTACAAGCATTTAGCTAAGCAATTTTGTGGAATCTTTTTTTGTGTGTGTGAGCAGTACTATGGTACATACATTGTGATTCGGTACACGTTAATATACGCGTTTAGTTACCAGTCCATTGTTTGAATTAGCTACCCCTCTCCAAGTCGACCCGCGGTAAATACAAAGTGTAAATGTTAAGGGGTTTTATTCTAAACAAATAAATTAATCATTACACTAAAAATAATCTCATTATTTGATTTACATTAACATTAAACATGGCATTACGGTCTTTTTAAGCAAAAAAGTACATCTTTAAGAATAATCGTTTTAAAAACTCGGTATATTTTAGTCTCACATTTTACACAATTCTTCACAATACTACTACTTACTTATAAAAAACGGAAGCACGATAGTGCACTCCCAAGTTTTTTAAAATAAAGGACTTGGTAATGTATCATTTTATTTTCAAATGGACGTTTTCTTTCTTATTTACATATAGAGAAAACTTAATCTAAGTAAAATTGGTATTAGAAAACCTCCTTCCTAAACCCAAAGCCGAACTGGTCGCACTTGACCCTGAGGATCTTGGCGAGCTGTGGCGGTCCGCAGTAGAAGACAGTCACCTTGCCTTTGTTCTGTTCCTGCAGCTGCTTGAAGACTTTGTCCCAGTTCGGACGACCTGCGTTCGTTCTGGTCTTCAGGCCTGTTATTAGGTCGCGTTTTTCCTGTAAATTAAATGTTTTATGTAGATTTATTATGGCGATGTTCGGGGAGGTCTTTGACTGGCTGGAGAATCTTTTGTGTATGTTTTACAGGCCGCAGTGTTCAATGTTTTTGCAAAAGAATTGTTGTGTCAAGTCTGCGAGACGCACAGAATCGTGAGCTGTGGCGACTCTTGGGGGAGTCCTATGTCCAACAGAGGATGTCTCTTAACTGAAATGATGACGAGCTATTCAAAGACCAAAGACCCACCTTCATATGCAACAGATCCAACGCCAGCTGCAACCCTACAGCCTTCATGTCAGACTTCTGCAGCGCGCTGGTAATGTACATGTGCATGTCGAGGAAGCGGTCCAGCGCGCCCCCCAGCTCCACTTGCTCGATCTCCAGCTGAGAGAGCAGCGACACGAACCACTCGAACGAACGCTGCTCGCGGTTTATCCAGAAGAAGTCCACCTGGAAATTACCGGGTAAATGTGATCAAATGACACTGTATTTTTTTTGCCGTTAGCCGACATTTGTTACGGCTTTGGCCCGTGGCCAGTTGTTACGGCTGTGACTGTACGCAACTGTTGTTTAGTCAGTCTTAGGGCTTGTTTTGTAAATCGGCCATCTATAGACGGAAGTGCCTCTTTGGCCTGCCTACACTCACCATGGTCAACCCATAGCTTGTGATGTTTATCTCCGGTGCGGTTCTTTATCAGATTGCGTAGGTACCCGAAAGGCAGAGGCACGATAGGTTCAGGTCCCATCGCTGCCATACTCGAACCCCTTCTGGCGAGTTCATCCGCTGCATCGTTGCCTCGGGATTCCCGGTGTGTTATAGGAGCTTCTTAAAATTGTGTATACAAATATAATTTAAGGTAGCAAACAGGTAGTAAATATTTACATTAACAACGCGGTTACTAGAACGCTAAAACTATGAGAACTTGGAAGTGGTCAGCCAACCTGACGTCAAAATGGCTGACCACTTTAATTCTTTGATATATTTCTTAACGCAAAGGTAGCAAGAAGTTCTTTATACAGCGTGTAAAGGACATCGTAACGCAAACTTCGCGAAAAGGCTACACCTAATGCCACTAACCAAATTATGGAAGTCATTAATCTCGCTAATGATCGGTTACAGAAATTGTCATTTTCGAGCACGCAATGTATTGTGAACAACGCGATCTAAATGCGCGAGAGCGTTGTACGGAATACGTACCTACACTACTTGCACACACACATAGGTACACAAGTCTACGACGCGACGCAGCGCGCGCTGCGGTCTTTAAATGTACTCGTAGGTGCTTACCTACGAATATCGCCTACCTATCGCCGACAACAAATCACACAAAATCATTTGAATCACTCAGAAATACCTACGGTACCTACTGATGGTATGAAAATGTTTATGCAGAATTTAAGAGAAGAAAAGGATCCATAAGCTTAGTCTCTTAAAATCACGATTCCGATAAGGATTGATAAGATAACAAAAAAGAAACTTGTAAGTACCTACATTGAGATCCCGTAACGTGTAGGTATAAACTAATGAACTATCTAACTCACTTTGAATGTAAAGCGCGTATTACACTACCCAATCTATCGGGCCCGATCTGCAGGGACAGTGTGGTGTAATAAGAAACAGGGAGTTAGGACCCTGCCATCGGGCGATCGGATGGTTCCGATGTCGCAGTGGCGGCGTAGGGTAGAATGGCACACAGGGCGATTATATAATTAGAATTTTCCGATTGATTATTTTGCTAAAATATTCGATCACATTATAAAAAATTAGTGTCTTTTAATTGATTAAATCAAAATGTTACGCGCGGTATAAGATCAGACCAAGCGCAACATGAATTCATTATTTTAGGGAATTAGAAATTATACATATTCGAAAAAAAATGAAAAAATTGTTGCGATGCGTGCTCTTGTACGTAAGTACAAGAGTAGGTACTTATTTATCGATCTCTTTGAAGAGGGAGATTATGTGCACGTTCTTTGAATGTACGAGTGAGTTGTCGTTGTCACCATGCTGCCGTGGTATAACTAAAATGCCGTTAGCCGACATTTGGTCGATTTCTTACTTTTGATGATATATTAATGAGTAAAAAATATCTATCGATCTGTGTTTGCGAACTTCCAAAGCTATTCAACACCTTAATTAGCCACGGCCAGCCCCCACCACTCCCACTTTATGCCACCACTGCATGCAACGCTATCCACGTGACGCATTCATAATGAGATCGGGAGCGATTTCTAGTGTAGTGTAATAATCGGCTCCCTGCGACAGGGACAGGGCGCCCTAGAAATCGGGCCCGATAGATTGGGTAGTGTAATACGCGCTTTAGTACCTACGAATATCGCCTTTCGCCAACAACAATAATGCCTATTTGTATCACTCAGAAATACTTACTTACGATGGTAAGAAATTGTTTTTGAAGAAGTTAAGAGGAGCCATAAGCTTAGTTTCTTAAAATAACGATAAGCTGGATGTACATTGAGATCCGGTAGCGTAAATAACTAATGAACTACCTTTTTTTTTTTTTTTTTTTTTTTACGGGGGGAAATCCTCATGGATGTCCTCCGCCCTGGGGCGGGCGGAGGGGTCTGTCAGACTCTTACTGACTAAAACCACCCCGGTGTTCCATCTCTCACTACGCCGGGGATCGCGAGAACTTGCGACTTCCGTGATCCCCGGCTGGTGCTGGCCCGCCTCTGCGGGCCACCTCGGGTCAGCGGGGGGAGTGAGGTGTTTGACTCCCCCCGCGACGTCAAAGAGGGGCGCACGGGAACACCACGCGCCGCCACCTCGGGTCCAGATGAATGGGGGGCGACGGACGTCCCCAAGTCCGCCGCCCCTGGACCCAGTTAGGGGGGCCGGAAGAGGGCAGCGTATGCCCTCCTCCGACGCCCGGTGCGTCTGCTGCGGGCCGGGACGGAGGTCGAGATCTCCCTCTCCCTTTCCGCAGCCTCCTTCTGCGCGATAACTGTTTCGCAGAAGGAGACCACCGCGTCCCAGGACTCCTCGCCGTCGACCATAGCACGGACTACGGCCGGCAGCGAGAGGTCACTGCCTACCACAGAGGTGAGGGCACGGCGCGGCTCCTCCCAAGCGGCACACTCTGCCAGCGTATGCCGCGCCGTGTCCTCCCGACAGTCGACGCAGTGGTGACACCGAGCGTCCGGCTCCCTGCCTATGCGACACAGGAACCTCCCGAAGCAGCCATGCCCCGAGAGGACCTGCGTCACACGAAATGACAGAGAGCCGTGCCTTCTCCCGAGCCACCGGTCGAGCACTGGCCGGATTGCCTCGATAGTGACGAGGCCGGCGGAAGGGCGTGAGAGCCTGTCCCGCCATTCCGCCACCAGGACCTCGCGCAGCTGCGACCGACGCAGCTCGATGTGTCGCTGCATCAGTCGCTCGCCACGTGCCCGCGCGTCCTCACGCCACCGATGCAGTGACGCGAGGACTTTCGCCTCCAGGTCCCAGGGCGGAGATCCGGCCAGTGCGCAAGCCGCCTCGTAGGAGATCGTGCGATAACCCCTGATGACTCTGACGGCCATCACCCTCTGCGGTTTCCGCAAAATAGTGATGGTGCTGGCCGTCAGGTCAGCCGCCCAGATCGGGGCCCCATACAGGGCCATCGATCGCACGATCCCCACGTACAACCGCCTGCAGGCGGTGCTCGGGTCCCCCAGATTGGGAAGCAGCGTTGACAGCGCCCCAGCCGCGCCCAACAACTTGGGCGCCAGCCGCCGGAAGTGGGGGCCGAAATCCCAACGGCTGTCGAGCACCAATCCCAGGTACTTCATGGTGGACTCGACAGCGATACGGGCCCCCCCAACAACAATGTGCGATCCCGGCGGCGGCGCCCGTCGGGGGCCATGAAAGGCTATGGCCTCCGACTTGTTGAGGGCCACCTCCAGGCCAAGGCGCCGTATACGGCTCACTACCTGTGAGGCCGCGGCCGTCGCCAGCAACGCTGCCTCCCTGTACGAGCTCCCCCGGGCAGTGACCAGCGTGTCGTCAGCGTAACACGTCAGGTCCACTCCCGGTGGGAGCTCGCCCCTCAACACCCAGTCGTACCCGATGTTCCACAGGAGCGGGCCCACGACCGAACCCTGTGGAACACCGCACGACATGGGGTGCTGGTGTCTGCCATCACGTCCCAGATAGGTGACTGACCTCTCCGAAAGATAAGCCCCAATGACGCGGCGGAGGTAGGGAGGCACTCGATGATAGCGCAGTGCCTCCCGAATACAACTCCAGGGCAGTGTGTTGAAGGCGTTGGAGATGTCCAAAGACACCGCCAACATCACCCCACCCTGGGACACCGCTTCCTCCGCCAGGACTCTCACCCGCGATATCGCCGTGATGGTGGAGCGCCCATGCCGAAACCCGAACTGGCAATCGGCCAGGTCCGGCCCCTCTCCGCACAAGTGGCTGACGAGGCGGGCTGCGATTATCCGCTCGAACAGCTTCCCCACCTCGTCCAGCAGTACTATGGGCCGGTACGCGGACGGCGAGTCCGCAGGGCGCCCCACCTTCCTGAGCAGGACCAAACGACCAGATTTCCACTGAACGGGAAACTGGCCCTGCTCCAGGCACGCTGAGTAGAGTCCTCTCAGTTGGGGCTCCAGCTCCTTCAGAGCGAGGGCCAACACGCAGCCGTGAATACCATCAGGCCCCGGGGCAGTGTTCTTCGCCCGGAGCCTCATCACGGCCGCTCTCAGCTCGGCTTCTGTCACCTCTGGGACGCTGGCGTTCTCTTCAGGCTCTGCGGCTGTGGGCAGAGCCATCGGCGGCGGAGTATGCTCCGCTCGTGCCGGAAAGAGGGCTGCGACCACGTCCTCCAGCAGCTCGGGTTGGAGACTCTCCGTAAGCGGAGGCGCCCAAGGCCCGAGTTTCCCTCGGACCGAGCGATAAGGACGCCCCCACGGATCCCCATTTAGAGTCTCCAACATCTCCTCCCTGGCACGCGTCTTCGCCTCGCCGATGGCCAGCCGCAGAGCCTCCTTAGCCGCGCGGTACACCTCATACAGCGCGGCTTCTTCGTCAGGGACCCGACGACGTCTTCTTCGGTATCGGGTGTACTGGCGCCTGACTCGTACGCACGAGACGCGCAACTGCGCGATCTCGGCGGACCACCAGTACACCTGGCGCCTTCTGGGTTGTGTGTGGACCCGGGGCATGGACGCGTCACTGATTTGCGTCATCGCCCCGTGGAACCACTGCGCCTCCACTTCGACGTCGACGGGTCCAGTCGTCGCCGACTCCCGGATCCAGGCCTGCACAATAGCGGCCTCCTCGAGTAGCTCCCTGTCGAGGCGCTTGCGCGCCCAGCGCGGACCGTCCGTTCGCGGGGCCGATGGACTGCGGCCGCCCGCGGTCTGGGGGGAGACGTCGAAACGGATGTATCGGTGATCTGACAACGTCTCCACCTCCACGGCGACACGCCAGTCGCGGACACGGCTAGCGACAGCAGGGCTAGCGAACGAGACGTCCACTATGGAACCGCCCCGCTGCCGCACGCACGTGTAAACCGAGCCCCGATTCAGGACGGTCAAGCCGGTCGTGACCGCCCACTCCTCCAACGCCTCACCCTTGGCATCGGTGACCGGAGATCCCCACGTCGCAGACTTGGCGTTGAGATCCCCGAGCAACAGCACTGGGCGTGGGTGGTACCGGTTCACGACGGCACCCAACTCGACAAGGAAGCTCTCGAAGTCGGCGAGGCTCTTGTTGGGCGAGAAATACGCTCCAATGATGCCGATGCCGTCCGCGAGGGCGGCCACCCAGCCGTGACCTCGGGACGGGTCGGCAAGAGCCCCGCCGATGATGGCCACCAAGTCGTCCAGGTCACCCACCCAGTTATCTTGGGGGGGGACGTAGTACGGCTCGGCGACCACAGCCACATGAATCGACCACTCTGCCATGCTCTGGAGTAAGAGATCCTGAGCTCTAGCAGAGTGGTTGATATTGCCCTGGAGGAAATGGAATTGTGCCATTACGCACAATCCATTCCCTCGGCGCCATTCTCAGGCCGGGAGTCGGCCGAAGAGCAACCAGGCTGAGGGGGGTGTAAAGTGTCCCCGGCAGTCTTGGTTGCCCCGTTCTTTTTCTTCTTCTTCTTGCCCGTTTTGGGAACGGGCACGCCGCAGGCCTTTCCACCCACTCTGTGCTCCGCGGGCCTCCCTGCAGCTGTACAGAGGCTGCAGTTTGGCGCCGCGGAGCACTGGGCCGCCTTGTGGCCGGGCTTACCGCAGCGATAGCATTGTTCGCTGCGGTCAATTGTGGCGGTGCACTGAGCCCTGACGTGCCCAACATCAAGGCATCGGTAACACCGCATAGCCCTAGGTTGCAGCAGCTTCACACGTGCTGCAACCCACCCCACCAAAAGCCGCCCGCTGTCGGCGATCTTTTTCGCCGCCGCTACCGGGCACTTTAACCAAATGGCGCCGAGCCCGGCAGCGTCGGCGCGAATTTCGCCCGCCCGCACATCGCCCGGCGGACATCCACCGCTTCGAGCGACGGCCGCTACGACCTCCTCCGGGGTCGTCGAGTCGTCCAGGCCATCAACACGCAATTCAGCGGTCTTTACGGGCCTGGACACTCTAACGTCCTCTTCTTTGAGGACCTCCCTCAATTTGGCGGCCAGGATGTCCGCCTTTTCGCTGCCGTCAGGACCCGCCACCTCGAACAGCCGCGCCCCCGTAACCGCCGACTTCAACCTCAAGCCGGACGGTGTTCCAAGGTCGGGGAACGCGACACTGGCCCTGGCCTGCGCGAGGACCTCCTTGTAGGTTAGGCCCCTCTCGATGGCTCCGGGCTGCAGTGTGAGAACCACCGCCGCGGAGCGTGGGGCCCTACCCTTCCGGGACCTCCGCTTTTTCTTCTTTGGCGCAGGCTCCTCGGTCTGAGCGGGTGCCAGCGATGCCGCCTTCTTCTTACGGCCCTTTTTGACGACTGTCGTCCAGACCTCTGAGGTGGGCCCGGACGCAGTCGCCGGGGTCGCATTTGAACTGGAAAGGGGTGCTGACGCAACCCCTGCGGGCTTCTTGAGCCCCTCCGCGGGCTTTTTGCCCCCCTTTCCAGCTTTGGCCGCCACGGTCGACGGCCCTAGCCTTGCGGCCTCCTCCATCCTCCTTTTATCAGCCGCAAGCGGTGGCCGGAGGTTCTGGGCCGGGAGGAGCCTCGACTCTAAGGCCTCCAGGCGGGCATTCATCATGCCCCCACACTGCTGCATACAGATGCGGACGATCTTTTCGATCTCCGCTTCGGGAGCAAGTGCAGGGGCAGGGGCTGACGGCGGAGCTGCAACCATCGGGGAGCCGGCAGCTTCGGAAGCCGCATCTTTCTGCAGCCGGGCTTCCCTCTCTGCGGCAACCTCCCTTCTGAGGTCGTCCAGCTCAGCTCTGAGACGGCCGTTCTCCTCCCACAGCTTCGTCGTCTCCTCAGAGCTTGTACGGTCAAGGAGGACCTCAACCGCCTCCTTGATACCCTCAGCCGCCTCTTTAAGAGCGCGCGTGAACGTGCCCTTCAAGCTGCCCGATTTTGTGGCAACTTTCAGAACAACGTCCACGCCGTCCAAAACTTGGCGACTGAGTGCCGCCGCCGTTAATCCCTCCTTGGAAGCCGCCTGGGCGGCCCGCCGCTCCCGAGCCTGACGAGCCATCTCACCGACCTCGTCAGCCGCGACTGCCTTCCGCTGCGCCCGCTTTGCAGCGTTTGCCTCCGCCTTATTGCTTTCTAGCAATAGCGGAGACGGGGACGCAGCGGAATCTCCACTCAAGTCAGCGAGCGTGGTGTCGTCGCTCTCCACCTCGGACGGTCGATTCAGGCGGACCGCTGAAATCGGTGTGGCAGGCCGAAGGAATTGACCCCGCTGCGGCACAGCTGCGCGACCACCTCTCTTAGCTGTCGACACCTTTGCGGCCGACAGTTCTTCCTCGCTTGATGAGGGATTGACTCCCCTACCGCGCGAACGCTTCCCCCAAAATTTTGATGGGGCGCGTGAGCCTCCTCGACTCTCGCTGCCGCTTCCGGCAGACGGCTCCTCTATCTCTGCCAAAACTGGCCTATCATCTTTTTTTTTTTCTAAATTGAACTTTTCCATATAGTTCCCACGAGCAGTGGAGGAATTCAAAGTCCACCCCGGCAGTGCCCCGTACCAAGGGTAAGCCTAAATACTGTAGGGGGTCGGCAGGTACCCTACAGGGGAAGCGCTAACGACTGGTAACCCCACCAGCCATTCATCCTCTCGCCGCGCTTCAAAACTTAGGATTGGGGGTTTTTTATCTTAGAGGTGTCCTTCCTCTGGGCCGGGCGGTTAAGCCAAGCCCCCGACGGCGGCATTATACATGCCTCCGTCCGCTGTCCGGCCAACCCGACTCAGCGGACCCGCCGGAAGCTCTCTCGACAGGATTGCTCCGTGAGGAGAGAGCAACTGCCGCGTTGGTGCGCCTGCACCGCAGCGGCATTGGTCGCATCCATTGCCAATCGACAGCTGACGATCGGACAGGAGCGACCCCATCTCCGACGTTCCTTCACAGTACCCTCTGTGGATCAGAGGGACATGTTGAGGAACCGTCGTGGAGCAAAATGCTCCCCCTCCCGCAGAAATTCGCCACAGACAATAGCCCCTCCGACATGGAGAGACTATTGCCCGTGCCCAGGGTGCACCGGCCCGACAACTGCTCTTTCCCCCGAACGTGTTCGTAAGGAACCAGCAGCTCTCAGGCACACGAGGAGGTTTTCTGCACGCACCCCAACTAATGAACTACCTAACTCAACAACTGACATGTGTAAGCAGAAGTTAAGAAGCCATAAGCTTAAGCATGTTCCACACGGATGTACCTACCTAATCCAATGTCCAATCCAAGGTGACCTTGGTGGGAGCTTCGTTTCCATCCGCGAATTTTGTATGAATTTGGATTGTATCTGCCGTCTTCCACGGACGGCAACAAGCAAGATCACCTTGGATGGGTCGCTGGATCCTTGTGGAACATTGTGTGGAACATGCTTTAGTCTCTTCAAATCACGAACTCACACGATGCCGATAAGGATTGATAACAAAGCTGGCCATGTTCGAGTCGGATTCTAAAACAAAGGGATCTGTACCATAACCCAAAAAACACGTTTCTTGTATGCGAGCCTTAAATTACCTAGTCGTATGGATGGATGGACAGAGGAGGCTTAGTAAAAGGGATTCGTTGGTTAGTTGTAAGTACATTGAGATCCGATAATGTAAGTACCTACCTACTACTAAATCACCTTAAGCTCGCTCACCCTTAACCAGATTGGGTTCGAAGTTAAAAAAATTGGGTCCTGAGCGCACTCTTCACGCAGCGTCGTAAAAACTCGGACACAAACACCTTGTCCTTGACGTAACCCCAAAGAAAAAAATCTAATGAGGTCAGGCCGAAAGTCCAGATGACATTTTTAAATCAAACACACAAAACACACACAAACACAGAGAAAATTAGTTTTGGTATCAAACCAAAACTTATCTTTTCTAAAGTTCCGAAAACAAAATTTCGAAAGAAAAAGCACACGTTTGCGGTCAACCTCAACAAGAAATTAACAAATTTAATTCAATTATTATTTATATTTTTTTCATTTTGTGACATCCTTTTTTTACTTTTAACTATATTTATTAAAAATATTATTATTTATAATGTTATGTAAATCACCTTTGTAACATTTGTACGCCCATGTGGTAGAATATGATGAAACAATACTTTTAAACTTAAGACCATGTAATGTATGTACATACCAACCATGTCCAGACAAATAAATTATGATTATGATGAAACTCGCAAAGCCTATATTTACCTTGTGGTAGGGGAGCCCACGATGCTAAATGGGGATTTACTCGAGCGTCATAGAGACCTATTGGGTTGCAAAGCTTAGATGATAAGAAGAAAAAAATGTTGTATAATGTATACGTTTTCATCGGTGGGGGGAGCGGCTATAGATTTTCAAAAATGTAAAAAAATACTGTTGCATGGACATAATCGAGCGCGTCAGATATTGATAGCATCAATGTCCTACGTATTTTTAATAATGTATGTATGTTAATCTGATCGTTTGCATGATGGGGGTGGTCGTACGTAAGGGTCGAAAATGAAAAAAAAAAAAAATCGAGCGGGTCAGATTTTCTAAGGGGGTGTTAAGTGAACCTAAAAAAGCTCCCATTCAATAATCCGACGATTTCGATGTGACGCAAACTCGTGGCCATTATTGTAATGTGCAAAAAAAATTCGCCATTTTGAAATACTCGAGCGCGTCAGATTAATATATAAATGGTTCATCTTTATGTCCTAGACGTGCTGTCTCATAATCTAGAGGGATTCGCCAAATCTGACAAAAAAAAATGTTTTTTTTTATATCATTAGACTTCATTAATTGAAAAGCTCAGGAAATAGCATGCAAATAAAAAAGTGTATGTTTGTTAAGTAGAATACTTGTATTTATAAGAAAATAATTAAAAAAAAAATGCTCAAAAAATATTTTTTATAATTAATTGATTAATTAATCATCATCTTCATCAGTAGAATCATCTTCATCTTCTTCGTGCTCGATTTCATCCTCAGATTGCGTATCTGTAACAAAAAGTCATTAAAATATTTAGCAACATTTTTTTATGAAGAATGTGTTTTTTTAATTATTGGAGAAAAGAAATACCTGATTCTGGAGTATCCTCAAGAATATCAGGTGTTATGACTACATCTTCATACCCTTTCGGAAATTGATCACCTACAAACCAGATCATTTTAAATTTTCCGTCGACAACTTCCCATCCATAGTCCGTTGGTTTTACCAGCCAGTAATTTTTGCACTATGGGCATTACTCCACAAGCATGCAATGAATCTTGTGCGTAACACTTGCTGGAGTAACTCTATTGACAGGGTGGCAAGTTGCACGCATCGTAATTCCGGACACTCAAGGAGAAAGGTTGTGATTTGTCTTTTACCTTGTACGTCTTATTGAAGATGACAATCCTGGATTGATTGACATCGTCTAATTTTTTCAAACCGTACAAGTGGCAAGTAGAAGACTGTATGATGTTAAAAGAATCCTGTACATTATGCTTCTTTGATCCCAAATCCAGAAATGCTTCTTGGAAAATTTCTGAATTGATCAGAAATTGCAAAGGTTTTTTTTTTCCCCTCGTCGGTACAATGCCGGGATGAAATCGCAACCAGTAAACGCATGCAAAGCTGGAAGCGCCATCGAAATTTTTGGGCCTAATTTTTTGTAAAGAGCCGATACGTCGATGTATCGGCGTGCATTGCCAACTCCAAGATCCATCCAAACTTCTACTCTTGCTTGCAGGTGTCCCATATTCGCTAAAATGATGACCAATATATCAGTATCAGAAGTTCTGATAGTAATAGTAGAATCTTCATTTTGTTGACAAGCAAGAAATGCTATCTTCGTATCCGCTTCTTCGTGATCAGGGCATGACAACTCATAATTAATGTTGCGTGTTACTCTATTATCAGTAACAGAATATTGATAACACAAATCATGCATTATGTAAATTACCTTACTACCGATAATCGTTGCCATCTCCTGATCAGCCCAACGATCGATGAAAAACTTGACAATAGCTTCCTTAAACTTTATATTTTTCAAATCTTTCGTAAAATCTGATGTTCTTGTTTGTTGAGAACCGGAAATATGGAATTCCTTGTCGTCTACACTACCTCGAAGAGAATGCTCATAATCTTTGATAGAGGGTGTGAAGTAGCGATCAAATATAATGGCAACTCTACTTGCTGCGTTATTGACAAGGCATTGTAATATCTTCTTTGACACGCCTCCAAAACTACGGGGCATTTCTTTAAAAGTATTTAAAAAAAAGAAGCCATCTACAATTACAAGGTCAATTTGGGATGGCGGTTGCTCTATATCTTCGACTTGTTTCTTTAACTCATGAATTAGTACTGACTTATCAGTCTTTTTTGAAGAACCATCTATATGGCACAGTGATAACGGCATAGAAGTTATAGGAAAACAAAGTACTTTCTCCAAGTCTATACTCGTATCAATAGATAGAGCCAATAACCGACCGAATAAATCACGCTGCAATATAACTTCGTGCACTTTTCCACCAATTTTCATATTTCTTTTCTTCTTGAGGCTTGCAAACGTCAGCACCGTATTCTTTTTTAATGGCTGGTGAAACCTGTCTGAATTTAAATTGCATTCTATTGTGAATTGATCTCGCAGAAATGTTCCTTCAGACACTGTCTTTAGTAAACAATTTGTAATTTCTAAAGGAGCAGCTTGCCCTGTTGAAATGTTAAATAACAGATCCTTATCTCGAAAAGGGGAATCTAGGCATCACGCAGCTGCACGAATTAAACTTTATCGACGAAGTTTTGTTACTTCGGCTTGTGGAAATTGTCAGATTATATATTTTTCGTTATCCTTGAATTATTTCCTACAAAATAAAAAAAATTCAGCCACGCTCGAGAATGTCGAGATGACGTGTTTTTTTTACAACTTTTCCGCTCTCCCCTTTCTTTACATCACTCTCAAATTGTCAGATTAGTGGAATATACACTTTTTAGCATGTAATTAACTCACCCTACCTTAATCTGACGCGCTCGAGATTTTCTGATGATCGATTTTTTTTTACTAATCTGATCCTTTATCCTTGACGCGCGGCCTTATATATGGGGCTCATATTTGGTGGAGGTACTCAAACGGGTACAAGGTATCCCCCTGTATATTAATCTGCTGCGCTTTAGTAAATCCCGAAATCCCCGCTTGGGCTCCCCTACTATTGGCTTGGCTGTTACGCTGCGTGTCGCGGGTTCGATTCCCGCATGAACAAATATTTGTGCGGCCAGTGGCCTACAAATTGTTGTTTCGGGTCTGGCTGTTTGTGTATGTGAGTTTGTATGTTTGTGGAGCACCCACGGTACAGAAGAACAGCAAAACATTTCGGAACGTTCCTGGATCTTGTATTGCATAAACTGTAGGTACCTCCACTTGGAGTCTTATAACCTCCCTCGAAGGTGTTTTGCTAAGTCTATTACTGTTCTTATCAGAAAATGTGTGATCAACTTCAAGTCAGCTATTATTTATTTTTGTTAGCTATTTTGGAATGACATGACGTTGGAAACAAACGGTAGTTTCATGAAAATCATATGATCAATTATAGCGCCATCTAGTAGGCAATAGCTGTACCAGTAACATGGACAATGTTGTTGATTTTGAAGTAGTAATCAATCAAATAAATAGATGTCACTTTATTCAATTTAAAATGAGTTTTTTTTTTTTAAATATTCTTTTCAGTATTTATAGAAAAAAACGTTAACTTACTATTACTTTGCAGCTCAAGTGGCTTCCCATACGACTTCGCCGGGATTCTCATATTTTATTTCTGCTCTACAGTATTCTGTTCAATCCTTAAAGAACGTTTCAAGTTCCTTCATGACACACATAATAGATATCTAAGGTCATCGGAAAACTTGAGACTAGAGATGTCGATGCATTCCACCAGCTTCTATGACAAATCCTTTACCATTCAGGCCGTGCGGTTATGGAATGCCTTGCCGGTGTCGGTAAGGCGTGCTCAATCTTTGTCTACTTTTAAAATTATGGTAAAAAGTCATTATCTCTCTCCTTAACCGTCTTTACTTGGGTTCTTTGCTATATTGTTTAAATGTATTTATCTATGTAATTATTGTATATATAAATAGTACACCTAAGACTACCTGCACTACCTACTTTTAGCGATAAGGCCGCCCATTGTGTCACCCTATGTAATGTTTTCTTCATCTATTTTTTTTTTTTCTGTAACTTATATGGTGTACATAATAAAGAGTATTCTATTCTATTCTACTTTTTGATAAACGCTTTTCGGGACCCAGGATAACACCAAAATTGTTTAGACTTGCCAGACTTTTTAACAAACCTGACCTTGTGACGACATCGACATAAAACCTTAACTCAGGTCAAAATATAAGCATTTTTTTTCCATTTTGCAATGCTTGGATGGGGTTCCTTTTTTTACCAAATCCAGCCTGAAATTAGTGTAAAAAATCGCATTCGGTATAAAAAAAAAGAGTTTTTATAAAATGACCTTGGCGAAGGCCGTGTCCTCGCTCCAAGGTCGCTTGGCCTTGCGTGGAAGGTCGCCCTTGGCAGGATATCGGCCTTGAACTTGCGTTGAAAACCTTGGCTTGAAGGTCAGTGACGTTTCCCCGAACAATTATAGCATATTCATATCTACGTGGTGTCTGTTATTGCTTATCGATAGCATGTGTTACTGATGACGGTGTTTATGACGTAGGAGGTAACTAATATATTATGTGGATGTACTAACAACTTACAACTTCGTTAAAGCCACATTTTTCATTTAGAGCCCTATCACAGTATTGCGATTTCACTCACAAATGACAAAATTGCTGACTCATCGCATGTCCTAGCAATTTTATAACACTTGCAATTAATATTATTAATTTTAGGGTTTATTATTAATTTATTATTAACTTTTCATTTCTTATGAACTGTAGTTTACTTTGGTACAAATTTTACATAATAATATTGATGTATTAAAGAGAAATTTACAGTTCATTTTGAGCATTTTTAGTAGTTTTTATGGATTTGAATGGGATTTTTTTTTTCAATTTTCAATTCTTACATTCTTATTTCAAATTTCTGAGGCCGCTACGAAGTAATTTACTTTAATTTTTTTTTTCATTTTGTTGGTACAATAGTTCAATCCACGAAAAAGTGCCGTCGCGCATTTCATGAGAAACTTACTTCGGAATTTTGGCTTTTTACAAAAAAATAAGAGAAAAATACGAAAAGTGAGGTCGCTACGCGCAAACGGACCATGGCAGCCAAGCGGCTGTGGTGACAAGCTGTTCTCATGATTTTTAACACCAGTGGCGTCCACTCGCGACTCAGTGTCCACGACTCAGTGGCGGATGGCCCCTCGTGACTCGTGTCCGCGACATGTCATCTCTCGTGGCAGCCACCGAGCACCTTCGTTTGCGCGGCACCAAAGAACGTGGCGTGCGACAGCCACCGGTGGCTGTGGTCGGTGGTCCGCTTGCGCGGAGCCTAACGCGGAGCTATAACTTTCACATAAGGGTCGTCGAGGGTCCAAAAATGCATACAAAGATAAACTAGTTTTTTCCAAGCTTCACGCAGAAAAGGTAATATTATGTATGAGCTGTTCCATTAAATTCTGGCACTGCTCTGGGCGGAGCGGGAGGGAGTGTTAGATTCAAATGCCCTTTGCATCCAGGGCCGCGGTAACTCTTTTAAACAATTCCGCAACCCTGGCATAAAACCAGTATATTTGCGCGCTTGCGCTGTTGTAGCCTGAATGTTCCAGAATCAATAAACTTGGACATAATTATGTCAAAACGGGTAGCCTATATTATCGCCAAACTAAAGAGGTAGTGGGCAGGGCACATTGCTCGCAGAATAGATGGTCGATGGAACCAGAAAGTTCTGGAGTGGCGACCACGTACCCGAAGACGCAACGTTGGAAGGCCTCCCACAAGGTGGACCGATGACCTAGTCGAAGGTTTGGGTAGCCGACGGATGCGAGACGATAATGATGATGGATATCCCACAAAGTATCCTTATTGCTTTTGTTGGTGAAAAAACAGAAGCGGTTTCTATATTTTCTCCACCAATGGTATAAAAAGTTGATAAAAATTGAGGCAAAGTCTGCCCTTCTCGCTGTGGAACGACCAACATTCCTTCTAAGCTAGTTCCAGTCTTTGGACGCTACTCTATCACTGCCTTACTCGCCCAGGCGCGGTCGCAGCCATAAAATTTGAGGGGGTCAGGTCACATGAATAGTACCTAAGCTAACTCGAGAAAATTAAAGGATTTTTGCACAAAAAAAGTAAATGAAATTACAAACTCTAGTCAGAAAACAAAGGGGGATTTCAACGCGAAACTGGGCAAACAAGACGGTGACGAGCTGCTAGTGGGGCAATTTGGATTTGGACTTCAAAACCACCGGGGACACTGGGAGACGACTGAAGCGGATCCAGCCCAAAAATAAGTTGTTTTTCCGGGGTGCCGAAATTTTTGAAACTGTAAGTCGGACTACAGACTCGCTCATGATCAATGGTACATTGCATTCCTACAAAGGAGACGTTAACAAAATGTATGACGCCCCTGCAAACAAGTTCTCGCAGGGAAAACTGGGGTGAAATTTGAAGCACCTCGGATGGGTTACGTTAGTGACTTGTGCCGAAAAGCATTAGCCCGAAGAGAACATACAGCCGGTCGATTCTGTCAACATCTCACCGTGACCACAAAAGTGGAGTGAACGACAAGTGAGTTGTCACGCCATCTTATTTGTATGGTTTGACAGCTCACTTGTCGTACACTTCGCCCAAGTGTTCACTTCGACATGTTTACAGAATCGCACTGCACAAACAACAAGTGAGCTCAAAACATTAAGTATCCCGCCTCGGAATAAAGGTGCAGATAGATAGATTACATTTTTTGTTTACCACCCATACAATCATCGAAGTTACTTAGTTGACTTTAACATAATTGAGGATGCAAAGCGAGCTAGAAATGTTTTCGGATAGGTAAGATCCACTGTTTACTATCGACACAGACATAAAAGTTATGTGTTTGATTCACGCACAACTAAGAATATAAGAGCAAGCGAAGCGAGCTTAAAATTTCAGTACAACCGGGGCGGGGGTTAATTGTAGATTATTTTCACAATTTGTCAATTTGACGTGTACGTTTTTGAGGAGGGTCATGACCCCCACGACCCACCCCTCGGACCGCGCCTGTAATCGCCTGTCGTCACCGCGCCTTGGCACATTGTACCTTGTATAATTCCATTTGAATTTCTCATTCGTTTTCCATTCTCGAAGTTCCATGTATATGTTCACGATGTCAAATACGTTTAAGTTATTAACATGATTGATTCATAATATTTGATCATTGTACTTGATGAGCGCTGTTAAGAGGCCTATTACAATTTTACTGTGTTTTTTGCCTAAAATGGCCAATTTTGGCGGACTTATTCTTAGAAACTGAAATATTTAGACAACTTTGGCTTTGGCTTTGGCTTAAATAAGCATGGAAAATCCGTAAACCATTCTAATCCATAAAATTTATCAAAAATGCTCAGAATGAACTGTAAATTTCACACATTTCTTGCGAGATATGTTACGGTCCTTCCATATTTTCTGAAGCTGGGACATTACGTTTTTGGCCATACCGATGTGCCGCCTTATCTCAACCTCGCATGAACCCGTGTTGTTCATTATAGCACCCAGGTAAATAAAGTTGTCCACTCATTCAAGGGATAGGGCACCTGTCATCTGCAGTGATTTGGCACGATCTACCACCATTACCTTCGTTTTTGACTGGTTGATTTTCAGTCCCGGTTGCTCACTCATTTGTTCCACTCTATCTTTGAGAATTGCCAATTCAGCTTCATTCGCAGCCACAAGCGTTGTGTCATCAGCGTATCGGAGATTTGTTATTCTAGTGCCACCTATTGAGACACCACCCTTCCAGTTTTCGAATGTACGCCTGATGATATATTTGCCGTATATGTTAAATACAATGGGGGACAGGATGCAATCTCGCCTTACCCCTTTCCCAAAACAAATGGAATTCGACGTTGTCCTTTTGACTTTCACAACGCCTTAATTACCGTCGTAAAGCGATTGGATTAATGCAACAAGATGTTTCGGTACTCCCAGCTCATCTAATATCTTCCTCAGGGTAGACCAGACGACGCAGTCGAAGGCTTTACTATAGTCAATAAAACACAAGATGAAATTCATTAGACTTTTCGATCAGTTGGCAAATGTTCAAATTTTGTTCGCGAGTCCCCTTGCCTTTAATGAAACCCGCCCGCCTGCTCCTGTGGTATTTGTCAACTGCCTAATTTCTACATAATACGATGAGTCAGCAGTTTTGTGACTGAAAACACAATTTTGTCATAGGGCTCTTAATACATTACACTATCGATTATATCAATGGTGTGGTAAGAAGTAACAGTTTATAATCTAAAGGCAAAGACCGTAACAAGCTATTCAAAATGAAAAAGTCCAAAAAAATAAATATCGTACAAACCAATCCTGTGGATGGTGTTTTAAATAATATGGTGGACAAAGACGTGCAATCAATGCTGTGGCCTTTAAATCTGATGCAATTCTTTGCGTTCTCCCCTAGATATTGCATCAAAAACAATTGTATATCTCCAAATAATTTAGTCTTCAAGTTGTTTTCTATGATCGGAGCTGTAATGTTAATTTCTTTGTACACATATCGAACTTATATGCTGTTTGTCTTCAAAGATTATTTAGGTTTCAATGAGTTCATGACTGTTACCGCCTTTGTTGACTGCTCTTATTATTCTTTCGGATATGCTCTTAATTTTGTCGTCGGGATCATTCGATCCAGAAATAATATGAAGTTTATTTTGTTATTTCAAAAAGTGCATAGGCATCTTAACAACAAAACTAGTTTTAACAATTTTATGATTGGAAATTGGATCATAGTGATTGTTGCTCTTACCGCTTACGCTATTATTTTGACTTATTTTAACTTGAAGCTATCTCTTCCTTGGTTTCATTTGTTTGTAAACTATCAGCAAATCGTTTTCGATTTTAATGTAATATACGCGCTTCGATGCATCAAATTGTTACAAAATAAACTTGAGTTGTGGAATATTAATGTTCTAAGTTGCTTGGAAGATGAAGAGACACGTAGCAAGGATTTCAGCAAGAGAATGTTTCAAGCTTATGTTGATATATTAGAGTGTTATGACCTTCATAAAATTTGTTTTCAAGCACATGTAAGTAACTTGTCTCACAAAATTTAAGTATTCTTAGTATTGAAAATATTTTGGAGGTCGTCACTTTGATATATTGAAGCCTATTGGTTACGACGTCAATGCCTTCCTGTATCCATCCACTTCATTTTATTTTTCTGTTGTGCTTGTCACAATTTATTTTGAATTAGCGCCACGTGCCTTCTTCCATTCCATTTCACTACGCGTTACCTCAATCAGTTGTTAACTCCTCTTTAGACATATTATCTCACAGAAACACACTTCTTTGGTCTTCCTCACTCCTCTTACTTCCATACCATGTCCCTAACCATACTATCCGCATTCATAGTTGCAACTTCCCTGATGATATTTTTCCCATTCTGCTGCTCAGATGAATCAATGTCTAAAGTAATATTATCACTTTTCAGATTCTGTATTATATCATAGAAGTCTTGATCCACTCTCTGATCTACATCGAGGTGACTATTGAATCGTTGCAGATAAGCGTCAGGTTTAATACCATAGTAAGTATCAATATTATCTTTATTATGTCCGGTTTATTTTCCTTCGTGTCCTTGATCTATGTGACATACATGTGATTAAATGTAATTACACCTTTTCCCTATTTAGTAACCTATCCGTTTTGTTTTCACACATTCTATATATCTTGATGACCTCTTCATCCACGTTAGAATAATAAAATCCAAGTGTTGTATTTGGATGGTGATATTAAACGGGATCATCCACTAACAATGTAAGTGAGGTGTGTACATAAACGGAAAAGTATTGGTTCGTGTGGGTACATCACTTCAGCATTCATCAGTACCTTTTTATCCATCTTACACTCAGAAATTCCCTTAGTCGTTGTTTCCACTACTGTTATATTAGTAGTCAGTAGTCACTTAAGGCTTGTATACATGCCAATGACCTTGTGCATATAAACGGAGCTAACTACCCCTCTACGCGCCACTCCGCTACCCACATTTTTAATTTTTATAATAAAAATAATACATGTTTTTAAAAAGATACAAAACCAAATCATTTTCGTTTGTATGGCAAAGCAGTAAATATTACTTTTATACTCTTTTGATAAAAAATGAAATAGTAAAATGGTTTCTTCTCAACGATTTGGAGGTGACTTGGTGGTTTTTTTTCTTATTATGTGATACCAATACACAAATTCTGGCTAAACCAAATTTGGTTTAGCCAGAATTTGTGTATTGGTATCGTACGAATCATATCATGTAGATTACTAACTTTTTTTTTCAGTTGCAATTTCTCTGTTAGTGCCTACGAAAAGCTGCTTCATCTGCACGCTATTTTAAGCTTTTTCCGATAGAGCAGCCTTATCAGAATAACAATTCTTATCGTGTCTCCTCTTCGTACAGATTGCATTGAGTTGCCTTTTCCAAAATAAAATGGGTTATTTTTTTTACAATAGATAGGCAAACGTTTGACCACTATCTCACCTGATGGTAAGCGATGATGCGGTCGAAGATGGAGCACGTTTGCCAAGAAGCAACTTATTCACTCTTGTCTTAAAGACTCTCAGGTTGTAGCTATCTGGAAACACAGACTCTGGCAGGGAATTCCACTCCTTAGCTGTACGCACTATGAATATGTTCCCAAAACGTTTTGTGCGTGTGGGTGGGATGTCCACCATGTACCGGTGGCGCATCGCCGTTCATCTTGGGGTACGAGCCTCTAGCAATTTTAACGCTTGTGTACTCGTAAAAAAATATAATATAATAAAAATATAAAAATAATAAAATATAATAATAAATTCAATGCCAATAACGGTTGATAACAGCAATAACAACATCTAATGCTGAAAAAAATATTTTTTTTTAATTATTTATTTTTTTACGAGTACACAAGCGTTAAAGTATTTTCGGGAATTCGATGGATGTGAGACGCACAGGATCTTTCGTTATGGCGACGCTTGGGGGAGGCCTATGTCCAACGGTGGACGTCCATCGGCTGAAATGATGATGATGAAGCGTTAAAGTTGCTAGAGGCTAACTTCAGGCTCGCCCCGTTACGCCGGCCGTACTGTTTTTCACTATAAATTAAATGGCACAAACTTTTCTGTACTATTTTATTTGTTAAATTCTAGCTTTTATGACAAATCAAAGATTTCGGATTCATTAAACTTAGTTTTACGAGTTAGTAGGATCGGGCCTTATTAGAGAAATTACGTTTAGCCAAATTATACGTTTTTAAATAGGTACCTATAATTATATTAATTTACCCAAAACCACTACAATATACAAATATAAATAAATAAGTAAGCATCTAACTAAATAAGGTAATTTTGTCTAAAATACGACTTACCGGCATCAGTTTTCATTTTCTGTAGCTGCTTTTCGTTATTCGCTTGTTCAAACAAAGTAAACTCTTCAGGGTGCATTGATTTTAGATGATTTTTTAGCGACGTAGTAGTACGACCCTTTCGAGAATAAGTTTTACTACATATTTTACATTGAGATTTATCCCGATCATTTTGAACAGGTTTGAAATAGGTCCAAATTTCACTTTGCGTAGGTGGTGGCATAGTTCACTCAATTGTCCAATGGTTAACAAGGTCAATTTGAATTAAATAAGCGGCACTCACTTTACTTATTTGCACTACGTAATACGTTCAAAATGCAATAAAAACAAACGTGCGCGTCAGATCTTGTCACAACAAACAAACAATGGCGAGGCGCGTCTCCGTCGCCGATTCACAAGTCAAGTCCAAAACAAAATTATTGCTTTCCTATTGGTCAATCCGCACGTGCGGACGACACGCGCCACTCGCCGGGCCCTCCCCTTTCTTTCTTGTCGCGACCTGCTACACATTCGCATTCGCATCAGCTCCGCTTCGATTTATACGGATGCGGATGCAGATGCGGATGTCTAATTCGATGCGGATGTTCCGCATATGCGGATGCGGATGCGAATATTCGCAACATCCCTGGTCTGCATACCAAGCATGGATCAAGCCTCGCGACCGAAAGGTTAAAGTACGTAGGGTTCGCGCGACGAAAAGAGCCTTTAATTCTGCCGCTAAGTTCTGCAAGCGGATTTTACGTAGGGCACGTTTTGACCATGTCGGACGTATCGGGGCCAAACTAGCATTGCACCCTCCAGGTAGTAAGCAGTTTTGGTCCCTGTCGAAAGTAGTTGAAACGAATTTCTGTCGACCTACTTTGCCTCCAATGTTCAAACCTGATGGCTCGCTGGCTCACTCTGCAAGTGAGAAAGCAAATTTATTTGCAACTCTCTTTGCAAGCAATTCGCGTCTGGACGCTGGCTCCAAGTAACCACCGACTTTCCTTCGATGCCGGAGATCACAGTACACATTAAAGAGGTCCGAAGAGTATTGTGCAGTCTAGACGTGAATAAGGCCAGCGGGCCTGACGGCATTCCAGCGAGAGTGTTGAGGCAATGTGCACCTGAACTGTCTCCTGTGTTGGCACGCCTGTACCGCCTCTCTCTTGAAAAAAGAACGGCGCCGAAATCATGGAAGCTTGCGAATGTGCAACCGGTGCCCAAAAAGGAAGACCGTGCTGACCCTGCTCATTACCGTCCGATCGCCATTACCTCCATCTTATGCAAGGTTATGGAAAGGATTCTTAACAGTAAGCTGACCCTGCTCATTACCGTCCGATCGCCATTACCTCCATCTTATGCAAGATTATGGAAAGGATTCTTAACAGTAACCTGCTGACCTATCTTGAAGACAATGATCTCCTCAGTGACCGTCAATATGGCTTTCGCCGGGGACGGTCAACTGGCGATCTTCTTGTGTATGTCACACACTGCTGGGGCGAGGCCATCGAGAGACACGGCGAAGCACTTGCCGTGTCGCTCGACATCTCCAAGGCCTTTGACAGGGTTTGGCACGCAGGTCTACTCAGCAAGCTTCCTGCTTATGGCATCCCAGCTGGTTTTTGTAGCTGGATATCAGACTTCCTGAGTGAACGGTCGATCCGAGTAGTCGTTGACGGCTGCTCCTCTGACCTCATGGCTATTGATGCCGGAGTTCCTCAGGGGTCCGTTCTCTCTGCAACTCTTTTCCTGCTGCACATCAATGACCTACTTCAGCTTGGTCTTGTTGGGTACGCAGATGACAGTACGGTTTCAGAGAGATACTTGTCCAGCGCAACAACCGGCGGGGATGAAGTTCCTTCCTTGAGAGGCCATGGTAGAGCGGACAAATTTGACCTTAAGCCTTGTCTCCCAGTGGGGTGATGACAATGTGGTCACTTTTAACGCCACCAAAACACAGGCGTGTCTTTTTACCGCAAAAAGGAGTCGTTTTGACCAAACTCCTACTTTTCGGGGTGCATCTGTTCCTGTGACTGATCGGCTCGAGCTTGGCATGCGGCATGAGGCATGGAGTTGACATCCAGTCTCAACTTCGGCGTCACCATCGAGTACAAAGCCCAAACCGCAGCCAGAAAGCTGGGCATCCTTAATAAGGTGAAGCGATACTTCAGGCCTGGACAGCTTTTAACCCTATACAAAGCACAAGTCCGATCCTGCATGGAGTATTGTAGCGTCCTTTGGGATGGCTCAGCTAAGTATCAGCTTGCCGCGCTTGACTCCGTGGAATGCAGAGCTAAGAGGCTCATCGGTGACGTAAAACTAGTGGATGCCAAGCTACATACCTTGACTCATCGCCGTAAGGTTGCCTGCTTGTCGGTCTTCTACAGATTGTACTTCGGTGAGGGTGCCCAAGAACTCCACGACCTCATCCCACCGGCCCCCTTCTACCATCGGACATCCAGACGCACTGCATCTTACCATCCCTACCTTGTTACTATTCCACCAATTCGCACTAAGCGTTTCCAAGCGTCTTTTATAATGGGCACAGCAAAGGAGTGGAACTCTCTGCCTGCGTCTGTGTTTCCAAACGCTTACAACCCTAATTTCTTCAAAGTTAGAGTGAACAGACTCCTTCTGGGTAAGCTCGCTCCATCGTAGACTTTGTCTCTGTCATCTCTGACCTAGACTAGAGTCAAGAGAAAACCCATCACAAATAAAAAAATAAAAAAACAAGCCCGTTCCATCATCGTACCCCAAGATGAACGGCGATGCGCCACCGGTACATGGTGGACATCCCACCCACACGCACAAAACGTTTTGGGAACATATTCATAGTGCGTACAGCTAAGGAGTGGAATTCCCTGCCAGAGTCTGTGTTTCCAGATAGCTACAACCTGAGAGTCTTTAAGACAAGAGTGAATAAGTTGCTTCTAGGCAAACGTGCTCCATCTTCGACCGCATCATCGCTTACCATCAGGTGAGATAGTGGTCAAACGTTTGCCTATCTATTGTAAAAAAAATAACCCATTTTATTTTGGAAAAGGCTACTCAATGCAATCTGTACGAAGAGGAGACACAATAAGAATTGTTATTCTGATAAGGCTGCTCTATCGGAAAAAGCTTAAAATAGCGTGCAGATGAAGCAGCTTTTCGTAGGCACTAACAGAGAA
Organism: Lacanobia wlatinum; assembly: GCA_947578705.1. NCBI lineage: Eukaryota > Metazoa > Arthropoda > Insecta > Lepidoptera > Noctuidae > Lacanobia > Lacanobia wlatinum. The sequence continues at coordinate 21,571,287 of OX388046.1, forward strand.
ATTGCAACTGAAAAAAAAGTTAGTAATCTACATGATATGATTCGTACGATACCAATTTCTCTGTTAGTGCCTACGAAAAGCTGCTTCATCTGCACGCTATTTTAAGCTTTTTCCGATAGAGCAGCCCTATCAGAATAACAATTCTTATCGTGTCTCCTCTTCGTACAGATTGCATTGAGTTGCCTTTTCCAAAATAAAATGGGTTATTTTTTTTACAATAGATAGGCAAACGTTTGACCACTATCTCACCTGATGGTAAGCGATGATGCGGTCGAAGATGGAGCACGTTTGCCTAGAAGCAACTTATTCACTCTTGTCTTAAAGACTCTCAGGTTGTAGCTATCTGGAAACACAGACTCTGGCAGGGAATTCCACTCCTTAGCTGTACGCACTATGAATATGTTCCCAAAACGTTTTGTGCGTGTGGGTGGGATGTCCACCATGTACCGGTGGCGCATCGCCGTTCATCTTGGGGTACGATGATGGAACGGGCTTGTTTTTTTATTTTTTTATTTGTGATGGGTTTTCTCTTGACTCTAGTCTAGGTCAGAGATGACAGAGACAAAGTCTACGATGGAGCGAGCTTACCCAGAAGGAGTCTGTTCACTCTAACTTTGAAGAAATTAGGGTTGTAAGCGTTTGGAAACACAGACGCAGGCAGAGAGTTCCACTCCTTTGCTGTGCCCATTATAAAAGACGCTTGGAAACGCTTAGTGCGAATTGGTGGAATAGTAACAAGGTAGGGATGGTAAGATGCAGTGCGTCTGGATGTCCGATGGTAGAAGGGGGCCGGTGGGATGAGGTCGTGGAGTTCTTGGGCACCCTCACCGAAGTACAATCTGTAGAAGACCGACAAGCAGGCAACCTTACGGCGATGAGTCAAGGTATGTAGCTTGGCATCCACTAGTTTTACGTCACCGATGAGCCTCTTAGCTCTGCATTCCACGGAGTCAAGCGCGGCAAGCTGATACTTAGCTGAGCCATCCCAAAGGACGCTACAATACTCCATGCAGGATCGGACTTGTGCTTTGTATAGGGTTAAAAGCTGTCCAGGCCTGAAGTATCGCTTCACCTTATTAAGGATGCCCAGCTTTCTGGCTGCGGTTTGGGCTTTGTACTCGATGGTGACGCCGAAGTTGAGACTGGATGTCAACTCCATGCCTCATGCCGCATGCCAAGCTCGAGCCGATCAGTCACAGGAACAGATGCACCCCGAAAAGTAGGAGTTTGGTCAAAACGACTCCTTTTTGCGGTAAAAAGACACGCCTGTGTTTTGGTGGCGTTAAAAGTGACCACATTGTCATCACCCCACTGGGAGACAAGGCTTAAGGTCAAATTTGTCCGCTCTACCATGGCCTCTCAAGGAAGGAACTTCATCCCCGCCGGTTGTTGCGCTGGACAAGTATCTCTCTGAAACCGTACTGTCATCTGCGTACCCAACAAGACCAAGCTGAAGTAGGTCATTGATGTGCAGCAGGAAAAGAGTTGCAGAGAGAACGGACCCCTGAGGAACTCCGGCATCAATAGCCATGAGGTCAGAGGAGCAGCCGTCAACGACTACTCGGATCGACCGTTCACTCAGGAAGTCTGATATCCAGCTACAAAAACCAGCTGGGATGCCATAAGCAGGAAGCTTGCTGAGTAGACCTGCGTGCCAAACCCTGTCAAAGGCCTTGGAGATGTCGAGCGACACGGCAAGTGCTTCGCCGTGTCTCTCGATGGCCTCGCCCCAGCAGTGTGTGACATACACAAGAAGATCGCCAGTTGACCGTCCCCGGCGAAAGCCATATTGACGGTCACTGAGGAGATCATTGTCTTCAAGATAGGTCAGCAGGTTACTGTTAAGAATCCTTTCCATAATCTTGCATAAGATGGAGGTAATGGCGATCGGACGGTAATGAGCAGGGTCAGCTTACTGTTAAGAATCCTTTCCATAACCTTGCATAAGATGGAGGTAATGGCGATCGGACGGTAATGAGCAGGGTCAGCACGGTCTTCCTTTTTGGGCACCGGTTGCACATTCGCAAGCTTCCATGATTTCGGCGCCGTTCTTTTTTCAAGAGAGAGGCGGTACAGGCGTGCCAACACAGGAGACAGTTCAGGTGCACATTGCCTCAACACTCTCGCTGGAATGCCGTCAGGCCCGCTGGCCTTATTCACGTCTAGACTGCACAATACTCTTCGGACCTCTTTAATGTGTACTGTGATCTCCGGCATCGAAGGAAAGTCGGTGGTTACTTGGAGCCAGCGTCCAGACGCGAATTGCTTGCAAAGAGAGTTGCAAATAAATTTGCTTTCTCACTTGCAGAGTGAGCCAGCGAGCCATCAGGTTTGAACATTGGAGGCAAAGTAGGTCGACAGAAATTCGTTTCAACTACTTTCGACAGGGACCAAAACTGCTTACTACCTGGAGGGTGCAATGCTAGTTTGGCCCCGATACGTCCGACATGGTCAAAACGTGCCCTACGTAAAATCCGCTTGCAGAACTTAGCGGCAGAATTAAAGGCTCTTTTCGTCGCGCGAACCCTACGTACTTTAACCTTTCGGTCGCGAGGCTTGATCCATGCTTGGTATGCAGACCAGGGATGTTGCGAATATTCGCATCCGCATCCGCATATGCGGAACATCCGCATCGAATTAGACATCCGCATCTGCATCCGCATCCGTATAAATCGAAGCGGAGCTGATGCGAATGCGAATGTGTAGCAGGTCGCGACAAGAAAGAAAGGGGAGGGCCCGGCGAGTGGCGCGTGTCGTCCGCACGTGCGGATTGACCAATAGGAAAGCAATAATTTTGTTTTGGACTTGACTTGTGAATCGGCGACGGAGACGCGCCTCGCCATTGTTTGTTTGTTGTGACAAGATCTGACGCGCACGTTTGTTTTTATTGCATTTTGAACGTATTACGTAGTGCAAATAAGTAAAGTGAGTGCCGCTTATTTAATTCAAATTGACCTTGTTAACCATTGGACAATTGAGTGAACTATGCCACCACCTACGCAAAGTGAAATTTGGACCTATTTCAAACCTGTTCAAAATGATCGGGATAAATCTCAATGTAAAATATGTAGTAAAACTTATTCTCGAAAGGGTCGTACTACTACGTCGCTAAAAAATCATCTAAAATCAATGCACCCTGAAGAGTTTACTTTGTTTGAACAAGCGAATAACGAAAAGCAGCTACAGAAAATGAAAACTGATGCCGGTAAGTCGTATTTTAGACAAAATTACCTTATTTAGTTAGATGCTTACTTATTTATTTATATTTGTATATTGTAGTGGTTTTGGGTAAATTAATATAATTATAGGTACCTATTTAAAAACGTATAATTTGGCTAAACGTAATTTCTCTAATAAGGCCCGATCCTACTAACTCGTAAAACTAAGTTTAATGAATCCGAAATCTTTGATTTGTCATAAAAGCTAGAATTTAACAAATAAAATAGTACAGAAAAGTTTGTGCCATTTAATTTATAGTGAAAAACAGTACGGCCGGCGTAACGGGGCGAGCCTGAAGTTAGCCTCTAGCAACTTTAACGCTTCATCATCATCATTTCAGCCGATGGACGTCCACCGTTGGACATAGGCCTCCCCCAAGCGTCGCCATAACGAAAGATCCTGTGCGTCTCACATCCATCGAATTCCCGAAAATACTTTAACGCTTGTGTACTCGTAAAAAAATAAATAATTTAAAAAATATATTTTTTTCAGCATTAGATGTTGTTATTGCTGTTATCAACCGTTATTGGCATTGAATTTATTATTATATTTTATTATTTTTATATTTTTATTATATTATATTTTTTTACGAGTACACAAGCGTTAAAATTGCTAGAGGCTCACTTCAGGTTCGCCACGTTACGCCGGCCGTACTGCATGTAGGTAATTAGTTAATTACACTACAAGTTTTGTTATTGAATTTACTTTATAGCGATTAATTTATTTTATATTTAAATAAAACCTGATATATATATGGTTTTTATTTGTTTCTTCAGATAAAATTGTTACGCCTCTTCAAGAAGCGAAGAAACAGCTTTCATTAGAGGAAGTTATACACAAAGAAAAGAAATGGGATATCAATAACGTAAACTCAAAAAAAATTGATAAGTTAATCGGAGAAATGATTGCGCTTCAAAATATACCTTTTAATTTTGTGGAAGGACTTGGTTTTCGCAGACTGATGCAAGAAATAGCACCGAGATACAATTTTAGAGGGCGCAACTTTTTTACTGAATTTGTTTGCAAGGAGCTGTATGACAAAGTTGCTATCAAAGTTAAAGAATTGATTAAAAATTTTGATCACATGTCATTTACTTCTGATATTTGGTCAGATCCAAGCTCTAATGCTTCTTTGTTTAGTCTGACTTGTCATGGAATAGCTAGAGATTTTGATCGGTCATCAATTGTTTTGAAATGTGAGACTTTCGACGACCGCCACACAGGTGACATAATAGCGGAAAAATTTGCCACGATGCTTACGGAATGGAATATCTCAAATGATCAAGTGCATTGCATGATTCGAGACGAAGGCTCCAATATGAAAAGAGCGATGCGATTGGCAAAATTCCAAGACTTGGATTGTGCAGTTCATAAGATGCAACTTGCCATTCGAAGTTGTTTAAATTCTCAAGAAAATATAAAGAGCATCAAACAAAAATGTAAAAAAATATCGACTCATTTTAATCATTCAGCTATAGCCCAAACACAACTGCACAAAATTCAGGACAGGCTCAACCAACCACAACTCAAAGTTTTTCAAGATTGTGTTACACGATGGAATAGTACTTTTTATATGTTAGACCGTTTTTTGCAAGCAAAAGATTCCTTAAGCCTTTACATAAATGACAGCGAGATTGAACCTATTTTGCCAGAAGAGTGGAAAATCATAGAATGTTTAGTTGAGCTGTTGAAACCTTTTGAAGAAGCCACACGTGAACTTAGCAGCTCTCAGACTCTTATTTCATCAGTGATTCCAATAATTCGAATGCTGACGCAAAAAGTTAGTGACTATTTGACAGCTTCACCGGAATCTCCGATTCACCATGCAGCCACAACTTTAAAAGCTGAAATTTCAGGAAAATTTTCCAACGTGTTGGAAGAAGATAACTTATATGTCATAGCCACTTACCTAGATCCTCGCTATAAGAACAAGTTTTTTACATCAATAACTGAGGAAAAGATTAAAGATGAAATATTGAAAATTAGCAGAAACACCGAAGACATCTTGGCTTCTCGAGCAATATCTCCAAGTACCGAAAGAGCGAAGAAAATGAGAATGACAGATTCCATGGAAATAGATACGGAACGACCAGGGACCTCAGGTACAGGGCGTAAATCCTGCTTAATTAGTGATCTTGCCATGATGCTCGATTCATCAAGTGATGATGAGAGTCAAGAAACACCACAAATTATCAGCCCTGACGCAATTCTCAAGAAAGAGTTACTTACTTTCCGCAATAAGAAGCGAATTAATTTAAACGAGAGTCCTCTTAAATGGTGGAGTGTTAATCGAAGCGAGTTCAAACTGTTATCTTAAATAGCACGCAAATTTTTATCAGCTCCACCAGCCAGTGTTCCAAGTGAACAGTTATTTAGTGGCGCAGGACTAATATACAACCCCTTGCGAAACAGACTGGAGTCCGAAAAGGCGGCCATTCTACTATTCATTAAATATAATGCTCCAATATTCAAATTTGATTATTAAAATAATTAATTATATAGTATAATATCTGTCTCTCTTACCAAAATGCCATTTTCTATAGCAGCCTACGGGCGTGATGTAATTTGACGTCAAATTACATATCGGACTTCTCTTTCTTATTAGCAACTTTGAAGCTTTATAACTTCGATATAATCTAATTCATTCAAAAAATTATTAAATAAAGAAAGCATAAATATTACTGTGTTTTTTTACGCTACCAAACCAACACTTAAGTTTTTTGTACACATCCGCATCCGCATCCGCATCCGCGGATGTGAGCCTCTTAAAATCCGCATCCGCATCCGCATCTGCAGATGTGAAAAAAAATGCATCCGCAACATCCCTAATGCAGACTCTTTACGGGCCTCAGCGTGGGCGCATTCTGCATTATACCAAGGCCGGGATTTGTGACCGAGCAGGAAGTCGGAGAATGGAATAAAATACTCCATCCCCTGCCGAATCACGTCCGCAATCATGTCAGCAAAGCACGAGGGATCACCCGAGGAGATCGTTCTCACACGTTTGTATAATTTCAACTTGATGTAAACAAAAATTTGTAACAATTTATTATTTTTAAAAGAGTGTCCGTGGAGTTTCTTGCACGTTCTTCTCCATAGAGATCTACGCTTTGGAACGTGCAAATAGCTTCATCTTGTTGGACTGACCGACCTTGACAATTCAAAAGTGCCTGTAAATGGTTTATTTGAAATATACGATTTGATTTGATTGATTTGATTTGATTTGAGAAGCACACTTGCCGCCATGGATAAGATGCAAAAAAGTGTCTCATCCCATCAAATGTCAAATCTCATCAATATTTTCTGACTCGTATAGCCATACTTGTCTCGTGCCTCTAGGACTCTTATCTGGAGGAGAGCAGATCAATACGGATTTCACCAGGCAGTGGTCAGACGTTCCCAGCGGGGCTGAGACCGATACTGAATTACTGCCCGGGTCAGTTGTCAGCAGAAGGTCCAAGCAATTGGGTGTATGGGCCTCAAAATCCGGTACCCGCGTTGCCACATTCACCAGCTGGGTTAGATCTAGCGTTAAAGCAAACTTGTGCGCCTCTAACCGCCGCGGCATGGTCAGTTTTCTGGTACGGGAACAACCTCTCTTTATGGGCGTTAAAGTCCTCCAGAAAAATGAGCTTCGCTGTTGGGTACCGTTGCTGGGCTACGTCGGTCGACTCCACGAGAGAATTAAACAGCGCTGTTGTCTCCTAGTCACCGCTGTGCGATCGGTATACGCCGATGTAGATGAATTTCTCCACGCTAGTATCCACAAGTAGCCATATGGCAGAAAAACCCGATTTCTCAAATCAAATCAAATCAAATCGTATATTTCAAATAAACCATTTACAGGCACTTTTGAATTGTCAAGGTCGGTCAGTCCAAAAAGATGAAGCCATTTGCACGATCCAAAGCGTAGATCTCTATGGAGAAGAACGTGCAAGAAACTCCACGGACACTCAAAGCAACGGAGACAACAAAAAATGTCATCGCGGACGTACACACAGACCCCAGCCTGCTTCTTGAACTTGTGTTCCAGAGAGTAGCCTGGGTAGTTGAGGTACGCCACGTCCGACGGGGTTGTTATCTTCGTCTCCATTAGGAAAAACAGGTGCAGCTTCTCGGTCTCAAGATGGTGATGGACCGGATCGAGATGGGAGTGCAACCCCCTGATATTAGTGAGGTGCACTTTTACCGGCAGAAAGTGCAGCCGTTGTTTCACCTTATTTTTCTTCGCTTTATTCATGTTATGAAGAGAGTAGTTGGGAAAAAAAGTCAAACTGTCGAGGCGCTGCTCAGTGAACCAAGTGGAAAACTAGAGCTAAACTTACCTATAAGGAACTCATTTGAACACTGCGGGGACGCCCGAATCCCCCCGGATATGGCCACCGGGTCCTCCCATCCAGTCGCCGGCTGGCACGGTGGAGCATATCGGGATTTTTCGCTAGTTGGCGGGGCAGCCTTTGACACGTGGCTGGCGTCCTACTTGGGCCCCCTACTAACTGCGGTCGGCCAACGGCTGGCACCGAGCTTCGGATCCCGCTACCCTCCAAAATGAGTTACCCGGAAAGCCCAGCCCAGCGACCAAGACCGGTTCTGAGCAGAGCAACTGACAATCTCCTTCTCCCGCAAAGGCACTGGCGCCGGACTTCGGCGGGATGGTGGTAGCGAGCCAGGCGGCTCCTTGCTGAGCCTACCACCGCTTTTAGTGGGATCGTTTTGCCCTACCACAGGCAAGCCTGTGGTGCCGTTGCCCGGGGTGGACCGCGAGGAGGTAGATCCCAAACCACCTCAATACACCCCCACCCAGGGCTTGACGGAATTAAATCATGCAATTCCGTCGCACACTCCCCAAAATGCAACCGATAGAAAACTGACAGGCCAGCAACTCGGCGTCGATGCTCAAGACTTTGGAGCATCGACTTGACGAGCCTGTCATTACCGATGATCCTCTTGGGTCGTTTCTCAATTGACTCAACGGCATCAAGCTGGTATTTGGTAGATCCGTCCCAAAGATGAGAGCAGTACTACGAACTTGCGCTTGATAGAGCTTGAGCAGCTCTTGCGGCTTGAAGTACCGTCTCACTTTTGCTAGGAACCCCAACTTTCTGGCAGCCACTTGAGCCTTTGCCTCTATGAAAGGGCTAAAATTGAGGGTAGATGTTAACGTAACACCAAGAAGGTCAAGTAGTTCGGTTATCGGCACGGTTACACCTCGAAAAGATGGAGCTGGGTGGAATTGGCTCCTTTTAGCGGAAAAAAGACACCCAAGCGTCTCTTAGCAGCATTGAACTTGACCAGATTGAGCCAGAGACAGCCTGTAAGGACAAGTTCAAGCGCTCAACCATAGCCTCCCGGAGTGACCGGATCTGCGACCCACCAGCTCGTGTGTCGGACACGTATCTCTTAGCAACAGTGCTGTCGTTATGATTGACTTCCAATCTAACCGGCTGCTGCCGAAAACTATGAAGACGGCATGTCTATCTAAGGTGCAGCGCAAACGACAGACTATCCTTGATGCACTTTTTAGTCTGTTAAAATAAAACCTAGGCAATTATGCAGTAACGCATACGACGCGCAAAAATTCCGGCGCACAAAAAATCCGAGTCATTCTGGTAAATCGTACCGCGCTCCGCCGCCAAAAAGTGCGCGAAAAATATAGAACGTTTGCTTCAACGCGCGTGTGTAACGTGTGCCGCGTGTGTCTGTTTGACAACGTGGGTCTACGTTTCCGCTGCACTACACTCTATACACCCACGACTACGACGAGAGGCTACGTACGTTTTTTTCGCAAGAATTTGGTTTTGACATAGTCGTTGGTTAGTATTCGTGTGTAGCGTGCATGGCGTTGACAGCGTTGAGCTATGCGAGTGCCATATTCGAGCAAGCCACTAGTGTATCAATGACGTCAATTGATGCGTAGCGTGTCCGTGGGTTACAGTGGAGACAATATCATACAATTTCATGCAAGGCGAAGCCTCACACACGCGCGTAGCCTCTCCGTGCGCCGCGGTGTGTCTCCGCCTTTACAACGCATCAACGAGCTCTTCTACTGCTATTATTAGATCTTCAGTCGTTGCGTATAGTTAGAAGCCAGAAAATTCGACAGCAGTCTTGCCAAGGACTTTTTTTTGGGCGAAGCAGAAGGCAGTGACACTCTTACTAATTAAAACTCATCCGTGTTCCTCCTGCCCTTTGCGTTCCAGGGCCGCGGTGACTCTTTCGAACTAATTCCGCAACCTCATACAAATTCCCTAACCTGTCAAGGGCTACCGTTTTACTGTCGTAAATTCAGATACGCAGTCTCGCTACCTACGTGAAATATTGGTACTCAACTGTATCCGTTAGATTGGCAGCCGACTCCAATATAGTAAGGATAACCCTTCGCCACAGTCGGGTAAAAAAGCTAGAGAAACAGACATCTAGCCACGAGCTTCTCTGAATATTAACTTATTTAGTACAGCCAAAAAAAAACTCTGTTTCAGCAAGCAGAAGCTTTTGGCCTGTTCGCTCTTCTGGCTTGGCTGATCAAGGACTTGACATGGCAGACGATGTATATGCAGCACTGTGAGATCTTCTATTTGGCCATGCAGAGAGCTCGGGACTCTTGCGCAGTTATATTGATGTCAAACTGCTCCGGTAAGTTCCTTTTAATTATTTTTTTTATTTTATAGAAAAATATTCCTTTCATGGACTTTTTTGTTAATGCAAAAACAACAAATGTCCTCCCGCTCTGGGCGGAGCGGAAGGGAGTGTCAGATTCTTACTGACTAAAACCCATTCGTGTTCCTTCATGCCCTTTGCGTTCCAGGGCCGCGGTGACTCTTTCGAACAAATCCGCAACCCTGGCAGACCTTGCATGGACTTGGATTTTCATTTGACGCGAATCGAACTGTTTTCCGAAGTGATATTTATTATTTCAGAAGATGAAAGAAGACTCTGCAAGAACGTACTGCGCATGCACCGAGCATCGTTTAGCAAGATACGTGTGTGTGGTCTGTTTTATGCTGATGCGGTCTTACAACTGAGTCTGATGGGTCTTCTGGCGAACTACTCCGTGGTGTTGTTGCAGTTCGCGTTCTTGTAGGGCAATAAATTAATTTGATTGATAACTTGTTTTGTTTTTTTACTAGCTTTTCAGCGACACCAACCGTGGAGTTTCATGTTTGGTCTCCTCCATAGGAAACGACCAACTCGAACCGTGCAGTAGCTTTAGAAGTTTAATTAGTTATCTTCAGGCTGACTTGACTCACAATAGGGTATTTTACTAAAAAAATCTAATTAGTCCGTCAGATTGATTTAAAAAAAAATATTGGACACGTATTTTTACTTTTTTCACGTAAACAAAAAATGAACACGATACAGCGCGTTGAAGACACGCGTGACGTCATGTGGCTTGGTAAAATTGTACCATCATAGTGACGTCACGCGTGTTTTATCATCTCATCGTGGCACTATATCATCTTCATCTTTTGTTTACGCGAAAAAAGAAAAAATACGTGTTTAATATTTTTTGAATATCTATCTGACGGACTAATGAGATTTTTTTAGTAAAATACCCTATTGGTCATAAGCCTCTCGTTTCCCACCACCAGCTCTTGTGCCACCCTCATCCAGGTTCTAACCGCGATGGCAAGAATGTTGTCTGCCCAGCTAAACGCTGGACGACCAACATTCCTTCTACTATTCCTTGGATGCAACTCCAGATGTTAAAAAAAAAAACAATAATTTCGTATGAATTTTATTTTCATAGGCTAAGTTTCCACCATCAATAAATTGCAAATCTATTTAGTCCGTCAGAGTCAGTATTGAAAAATAATGGACACGTATTTTTTGTTTTTGTAAAATAATGAATATTGACAAAGATAAAATGCATCAAAAATCGGGAGAGGGGGCTGGTGACGTCACGTCGCTAGTAAAATTGTACTATCGTAGTGACGTCACGCGAGTGTTCAACATACTGTATCTGTCATTTTTTGTTTATTTATTTATTTATTTATTTATTTAGTTATTAGGTTAGCCAACAATTGTTTACACCTTAAAAAATACATTACAATTGATAGATACATTTACAAGTGTAACAATCACTTATAGGCTAACACCGCATGTACAATAAACGGCTAAGGTACAAAAATAATAATTTGAACAACGATTTATGTTAGTATTGATCTTAATATTAGGTTAGTTAAGACATTCGAATAAAAATAAAACAAAATAAACATGAAAACACAATCATAAATTAAATTAATTATTAAATAAAAAAAAAAACATTAGTTAATATAATTGTATTTAAATAAAGAAATATAAAATAAAATAACGAAATGCAAAATTAGAGTAAGCACATTGAATGAATTAATCGTGCGTGATGATTCAAGTTTTTGTGAGTGAATTATTTATTATCACCTTAATAATTTTATTAATACTGTCCTGTTTACGTGAAAAAAGAAAAAATACGTGTCCAATATTTTTTGGAAATCTATCTGACGGACTCATTCATTTTTTTCAGTAAAATACCCTATTGGTAACAAATAAGTCCTGTACTAGGTATGTCGAAATATTTTGAAACAATGACTAACAATGTGGTAACTATTCGATATTTTGTGGTTTATCTTAAATACTACTTTTATTATAATTGAATTCTTTTATTTATTCAACTACCATTATTAAATTTAAAACATAGCTTAATCCTATTTTTTTCGTGAGAATTATTTTGGGGGCACGGTAGTGATGCCTTACCAAGTCGAACAAACATAATAATTTTCATGAAAAAGAACCAGGTTATTTTAGGTTGTGTTTGTATATTTTTTATGCAAGTGGTTCTTTTAAAGTAAAATTTTTATGGGAGTAAATAAATGAATAGGTATTCAATTAATGTAAATTTGACCATTAAAGGCTAATTGTTAGTATTCAAACATTATCTTTTATATTTTCAAAAATTAAACCATGACTTTGATCATATTTTTGAATTGGTTTAAGAATTATTGGTGTTTGTTCAGGGTAACGAGATCATAGCGCCATCTTTTTGAGTTTATAAAAGTTGAACTGTTAGTTCCCTAGATGGCGGTAAAAGCGAGATAGATCGCGCTATGGTTTCGTTACAAGCATTTAGCTAAGTAATTTTGTGGAATCTTTTTTTGTGTGTGTGAGCAGTACTATGGTACATACATTGTGATTCGGTACACGTTAATATACGCGTTTAGTTACCAGTCCAGTGTTTGAATTAGTTACCCCTCTCCAAGTCGACTCGCGGTAAATACAAAGTGTAAATGTTAAGGGGTTTTATTCTAAACAAATAAATTAATCATTACACTAAAAATAATCTCATTATTTGATTTACATTAACATTAAACATGGCATTACGGTCTTTTTAAGCAAAAATGTACACCTATAAGAATAATCGTTTTAAAAACTGGGTATATTTTAGTCTCACATTTTACACAATTTTCACAAGTAGTATTGTGAAAATTTATGAAAATGGAAGCACGATAGTGCACTACCAAGTTTTTTTAATTAAAGAACTTAGTAGTGCAACATTTTCATGTTCAAATGGACGTTTTCTTTCTTTTATTTACCTAAATCATTAATAAGAACTTAATCCAAGTAAAGTTGGTATTAGAAAACCTCCTTCCTAAACCCAAAGCCGAACTGATCGCACTTGACCCTGAGGATCTTGGCGAGCTGTGGCGGTCCGCAGTAGAAGACAGTCACCTTGCCTTTGTTCTGTTTCTGCAGCTGCTTGAAGACTTTGTCCCAGTTCGTACGACCTGCGTTCGTTCTGGTCTTCAGGCCTGTTATTAGGTCGCGTTTTTCCTGTAAATTAAATGTTTTATGTAGATTTATTATGGCGATGTTCGGGGAGGTCTTTGACTGGCTGGGGAATCTTTTGTGTATGTTTTACAGGCCGCAGTGTTCAATGTTTTTGCAAAAGAATTGTTGTGTCAAGTCTGCGAGATGCACAGAATCGTGAGCTGTGGCGACTCTTGGGGGAGCCCTATGTCCAACAGAGGATGTCTCTTAACTGAAATGATGACGAGCTATTCAAAGACCAAAGACCCACCTTCATATGCAACAGATCCAACGCCAGCTGCAACCCTACAGCCTTCATGTCAGACTTCTGCAGCGCGCTGGTAATGTACATGTGCATGTCGAGGAAGCGGTCCAGCGCGCCCCCCAGCTCCACTTGCTCGATCTCCAGCTGAGAGAGCAGCGACACGAACCACTCGAACGAACGCTGCTCGCGGTTTATCCAGAAGAAGTCCACCTGGAAATTACCGGGTAAATGTGATCAAATGACACTGTATTTTTTTGCCGTTAGCCGACATTTGTTACGGCTTTGGCCCGTGGCCAGTTGTTACGGCTGTGACTGTACGCAACTGTTGTTTAGTCAGTCTTAGGGCTTGTTTTGTAAATCGGCCATCTATAGACAGAAGTGCCTCTTTGGCCTGCCTACACTCACCATGGTCAACCCATAGCTTGTGATGTTTATCTCCGGTGCGGTTCTTTATCAGATTGCGTAGGTACCCGAAAGGCAGAGGCACGATAGGTTCAGGTCCCATCGCTGCCATACTCGAACCCCTTCTGGCGAGTTCATCCGCTGCATCGTTGCCTCGGGATTCCCGGTGTGTTATAGGAGCTTCTTAAAATTGTGTATACAAATATATGTTAAGGTAGCAAACAGGTAGTAAATATTTACATTAACAACGCGGTTACTAGAAAGCTAAAACTATGAGAACTTGGAAGTGGTCAGCCAACCTGACGTCAAAATGTCTGACCACTTTAATTCTTTGATATATTTCTTAACGCAAAGGTAGCAAGAAGTTCTTTATACAGCGTGTAAAGGACATCGTAACGCAAATTTCGCGAAAAGGCTACACCTAATGCCACTAACCAAATTATGGAAGTCATTAATCTCGCTAATTGTCGGCAGAATTTAAGAGAAGAAAAGGATCCATAAGCTTAGTTTCTTAAAATCACGATTCCGATAAGGATTGATAAGATAACAAAAAAGAAACTTGTAAGTACCTACATTGAGATCCCGTAACGTGTAGGTATAAACTAATGAACTATCTAACTCACTTTAAATTTAAAGCGCGTATTACACTACCCAATCTATCGGGCCCGATCTGCAGGGACAGTGTGGTGTAGTAAGAAACAGGGAGTTAGTTAGACCCTGCCATCGGGCGATCGGGTGGTTCCGATGTCGCAGTGGCGGCGTAGGGTAGAATGGCACACAGGGCGATTATATAATTAGAATTTTCCGATTGATTATTTTGCTAAAATATTCGATCAAATTATAAAAATTGAGTGTCTTTTAATTGATTAAATCGAAATGTTACGCGCGGTATAAGATCAGACCAAGCGCAACATGAATTCATTATTTTAGGGAATTAGAAATTATATTCGAAAAAAAATGAAAAAATTGTTGCGATGCGTGCTCTTGTACGTAAGTACAAGAGTAGGTACTTATTTATCGATCTCTTTGAAGAGGGAGATTATGTGCACGTTCTTTGGATGTACGAGTGAGTTGTCGTTGTCACCATGCTGCCGTGATATAACTAAAATGCCGTTAGCCGACATTTGGTCGATTTCTTACTTTTGATGATATATTAATGAGTAAAAAATATCTATCGATCTGTGTTTGCGAACTTCCAAAGCTATTCAACACCTTAATTAGCCACGGCCAGCCCCCACCACTCCCACTTTATGCCGCTACTGTATGCAACGCTATCCACGTGACGCATTCATACTGAGATCGGGAGCGATTTCTAGTGTAGTGTAATAATCGGCTCCCTGCCGCAGGGACAGGGCGCCCTAGAAATCGGGCCCGATAGATTGGGTAGTGTAATACGCGCTTTAGTACCTACGAATATCGCCTTTCGCCAACAACAATAATGCCTATCACATAAAATGAATCATTTTTATCACTCAGAAATAGTTACTTACGATGGTAAGAAATTGTTTTTGAAGAAGTTAAGAGGAGCCAGAAGCTTAGTTTCTTAAAATAACGATACGCTGGATGTACATTGAAATCCGGTAACGTAGATAACTAATGAACTACCTAACTCAACAACTGACATGTGTATGCAGAAGTTAAGAAGCCATAAGCTTAAGCATGTTCCACATGGATGTCCCTAATCCAATGTCCAATCCAAGGTGACCTTGGTGGGAGCTTCGTTTCCATCCGCGAATTTTGTATGAATTTGGATTGTATCTGCCGTCTTCCACGGACGGCAACAAGCAAGATCACCTTGGATGGGTCGCTGGATCCTTGTGGAACATGCTTTAGTCTCTTCAAATCACGAACTCACACGATTCCGATAAGGGTAGATAACAAAGCCGGCCAGGTTCGAGTTGGATTCTAAAACAAAGGGATCTGTACCATAACCCAAAAAACACGTTTCTTGTATGGGACAGAGGAGGCTTAGTAAAAGGGATTCGTTGGTTAATTGTAAGTACATTGAGATCCGATAATGTAAGTACCTACCTACTACTAAATCACTTTAAGCTCGCTCACCCTTAACCAGATTGGGTTCGAAGTTAAAAAATTTGGGTCCTGAGCACACTCTTCACGCAGTGTCGTAAACACTCGGACACAAACACCTTGTCCTTGACGTAACCCCAAAGAATAAAATCTAATGAGGTCAAGTCTGGTGAGCGAACTGGCCATGGCTCCAGGCCGAATCTACCGATTCCACAAGTCCAGATGACATTTTTAAATCAAACACACAAAACACACACAAACACAGAGAAAATTAGTTTTGGTATCAAACCAAAACTTATCTTTTCTAACGTTCCGAAAACAAAATTTCGAAAAAAAAAAGCACACGTTCGCGGTCAACCTCAACAAGAAATTAACAAATTTAATTCAATTATTATTTATATTTTTTTCATTTTGTGACATCCTTTTTTGACTTTTAACTATAATTTAAAAAAATATTATTATTTATAATGTTATGTAAATCACCTTTGTAACATTTATTTAACATTTGTACGCCCATGTGGTAGAATATGATGAAACAATACTTTTAAACTTAAGACCATGTAATGTACATACCAGCCATGTCCAGACAAATAAATTATAATTATGATGAAACTCGCAAACCCTATAATTTACCTTTACGCTGCGTGTCGCGGGTTCGATTCCCGCATTAACAAATATTTGTGCGGCCAGTGGCCTCCAAATTGTTGTTTCGGGTCTGGCTGTTTGTGTATGTAAGTTTGTATGTTTGTGGACGCATCCACGATACAGAAGAACATAGCAAAACATTTGGGAACGTTCCTGGATCTTGTGTTGCATAAACTGTAGGTACCTCCACTTGGAGTCTTATAACCTCCCTCGAAGGAGTTTTGCTAAGTCTATTACTGTTCTTATCAGAAAATGTGTGATCAACTTCAAGTCAGCTATTATTTATTTTTGTTGCCTATTTTGGAATGACGTTGGAAACAAACGATAATTTCATGAAAATCAAATGATTAATTATAGCGCCATCTAGTAGGCAATAGCTGTACCAGTAACACGAACAATATTGTTGATTTTGAAGTAGTAATCAATCAAATAAATAGATGTCACTTTATTCAATTTAAAATGAGTTTTTTTTAACATTCTTTTCAGTATTTATAGAAAAAAACGTTAACTTACTATTACTTTTTAATAAACGCTTTTCGAGACCCAGGATAACACCAAAATTGTTTAGACTTGCCAGACTTTTTAACAAACCTTGTGACGACATCGACATAAAACCTTAACTCAAGGTCAAAATATAAGCAATTTCTTTTTCCATTTTTGCAATGCTTGGATGGGGTTCCTTTTCTTTACCAAATCCAGCCTGAAATTAGTGTAAAAAAATCGCATTCGGTATAAAAAAAAGAGTTTTACAAAATGACCTTGGCGAAGGCCGTGTCCTCGCTCCAAGGTCGCTTGGCCTTGCGTGGAAGGTCGTCCTTGGCAGGATATCGGCTTTGAACTTACGTTGAAAACCTTGGCTTGAAGGTCAGTGACGTTTCCCCGAACAATTATAGCATATTCATATCTACGTGGTGTCTGTTATTGCTTATCGATAGCATGTGTTACTGATGACGGTGTTTATGACGTCGACGGTAACTAATATATCATGTGGATGTACTTAATAATAATGAATTCTATCAATTACTGGCTGACTCGCGCAACTTCGTTAAAGTCACATTTTTCATTTAGAGCCCTATCACAGTATTGCGATTTCACTCACAAATGACAAAATTGCTGAATCATCGCATGTCCTAGCAATTTTATAAGACTTGCAATTAATATTATTAATTTATTATTAACTTTTCATTTCTTATGAACTGTGGTTTACTTTGGTACAAATTTTACATAATAATATTGATGTATTAGAGAGAAATTTACAGTTCATTTTGAGCATTTTTAGTAGTTTTTATGGATTTGAATGGGATTTTTTTTTCAATTTTCAATTTTTATTTTATTTTATTTTATTTATTCAGGGACAATAAACAGCTACAATATTTGTGTTCGAATAGAGAAAAGGTAATATAAAATATTTACAATATTGCAGCCCACTACATTATCCGCATATTAACATAAGAAAATATGATAATGAGTGCCACTAGATAGGTTATAAATAATTATAATAATATCAAATTCATTAATAATAATTACATCATGCAAAATAAAATAAACATTCTTATTGATTCCTTGGCAAGAGAGCAATAATTAATTAACATTAAAAACAAAACAAAGATAAAATCTAGACTAGCTTACATTCCTAAAAACATTACTGGTTAATAATCATTTTCATAACATCACATTTAAATTTGGATTTCGAGCATACAAAAATATCAATATTAACAAAATTACAATTATAAGATTCGACCATGCGACGAATAGGGCAGCGCAAACCAGAATTAGTTTGACAGGTGTTGACAGCAAATAGGGTACCTGCACGGATACTACGTATATTAGCAGTACGTGGAACTACATAACATAGTTTACTCGTGAGATCGATACAATCAAAATCCCCACGAACAATGCTATAAAGTGCAGAAGCTTCCAGATACTTTCGTCTAGATTCTAGCTTGATCAATTGTTACATTCTTATTTCAAACTAGCTGACCCGCGCGGCTTCGCTCCCGTCAACTGGCTATTCTACCTACCGACCCTAACCTACCTACCCAATCTACCTACTCTACCTACTTACCTATCCTACCTACCATAGCTACCCTACCTTACCTACCCTACCTTACCTACCCTACCTACCTACCCTACCTACCTACCCTACCTACCTACCCTACCTACCTACCCTACCTACCTACCCTACCTACCTACCCTACCTACCTACCTACCTACCTACCTACCTACCTACCCTACCTACCCTACTTACCCTACCTACCCTACCTACCTATCCTACCTAATTACCCTACCTACCTACTCTTTTTTTGTGTTTTAATTCTTATTATGCTATTCCGGACGAAGACTAATCCAAAAAGACAAAAACCATGAAAATCGGTCGAGCCGTTCTCGAGTTAGAAAAGTGTTCGAACAAACCCGACTTTGTTTTAAATATATTAAGAAGATTAAGAATTTTGCTATATTGTGAAAGATACGACCTTTTTCTAGAAGTCATTTTTTAAATTAGCGAGACAGAAATAAAACGCATAAACTGAAGGAAGACGGACAGTGGTGGCTTATTAAAAAAAAGGGTTCCGTTAGCATACTTGGTACGGAACCCTAAAAATCACTGGGTTCGCACAAATCAAAATCGTACGCGAAGGCTTAAATAATAGGGTCCCATTAGCAACTTTGGCACGGAACCCTATAATTTGCCTTGGCTCGCAAATCGAACCGTTTGATACTTAGCACGAATTAAAAACTTAGTTGCGGGCAACCTGGGAGTCTTTAAGACAAAAGTGAATAGGTTGCTTCTAGGCAAACGTGCTCCATCTTCGACCGCATCATCGCTTACCATCAGGTGAGATAGTGGTCAAACGTATGCCTATCTATTGTAAAAAAAAAATATTCCACTCCGTATCACCTAACCAATGAGAACTAATGATAACACGATTTGACAGTTACTGTGAAATCGTGTTGTCATTCATTCTTAGTTCGGGTTCGGGACTAATCGTAAGTCTGTAGGTGATACGGAGTAGAATACGTCCGCAACTAAGCCCGAAACTACGGACTTCGGACTTAGAGAGTAGCCTCCCAAAATCGATCGCTCCCGTCACCGTGACCACCTTTGGTACGATACCTTATTATAAAAAACCAAACTACTAACCTAAACTAAACCTAAACCTAACTACTAACCAAAAATTGGACTCTGTCTGAAATATAAGATTTTTATTTATTATTATTAGCCTTGTTTCGCAAATCGAACCGTTCGTTGCTTCGCTCTAAACGGAATCAATCGCGGAGGCCTAGCAGTAGGGTCCCGTCAGCACAGCACCTTTGGTACGGAACCCTACAGGCCTGATCCGCAAGTCGAACCGTCCAGAACTTCGCACAACTCCGTTTAAGACTCTACGATAAATGCACTTTAAACGAAACCAGCACCAGAGATTTAACCAATTATGGTCCCTAACAGTTTAAGACCTTTCAGAGACCAAACCGAAATTCCTTCGAAACACGACTGTGTTTAGAAATTGTGTGAGGTCATTTTCCAGCGGAAAATCTTAACACCGCAATTCAGAAAAACGCGTCATCAGTGCAACGCCATCTATCGGCCATGTAAACTGACACAATATTTGGCAGCGGAAGACGTTAAATAAGAAGCCCGTATGTAACGGTAAATAACGATAAGGTATTAAAATGTTTACTTATATTTTGCTACGTCTACGTATTAAAAGTTTCACAAATAACTCAATCAATGTGTTTTGGTGTAACATTCATGCTTTCATGCATTTTTTGGTTCCTCAATAGATGGCGCTCTGACTAATCAGAATATATAAGGAAGTTTCTTACTAAACTAAAAATTCAATATATTTTGATTTTGTGGATCGATTGTATCGATCAATAACGAAAAGGTATAAAATGATCACTGTTATTTTGCCACATATTAAAAGTTTCACAAATAACTCAACAATTTTGAATGCTTTCATGCATTTTATTTTTCTGAATAGATGGAAGCTCTGACTCATCAGAATACATTAGGAAGTTTCTTCCTAAACTTAAAAATTCAATATCTTTTTTAATTACTTAGATTTGCAATCTTTTCTGTGGTTTAAGCGTGATGCTCCCACAAACGCACAGACAAACAGACAAAAATGTCAAAAATTGCATTTTTGTGTTTTATACGTTTTCCCTGAGTTTTCTGTGTAATTTTCATGCAAAAATATTCAATGTACAGACACGGTTAGTCTACGATTTTATTATATGTATAGAAGACACGTCTACGTATTAAAAGTTTCATAAATAACTCAATCAATGTGTTTTGGTGTAACATTTATGCTTTCATGCATTTTTTGGTTCCTCAATAGATGGCGCTCTGACTAATCAGAATATAAAAGGTAGTTTCTTACTAAACTAAAAATTCAATATATTTTGATTTTGTGGATCGATTGTATCGATCAATAACGAAAAGTTATAAAATGATCACTCTTATTTTGCCACGTATTAAAAGTTTCACAAATAACTCAACAATTTCGAATGCTTTCGTGCATTTTATTATTCTCAATAGATGGCGCTCTGACTCATCAGAATACATTAGGAAGTTTCTTCCTAAACTTAAAAATTCAATATCTTTTGATTTTGTGGGTCGATTTTGATGAAATAAACGCTAAATGTTACTCGGTTTATCACTTAATATTTTTAATTACTTAGATTTGCAATCTAATCTGTAGTTTAAGCGTGATGCTCCCACAAACGCACAGACAAACAGACAAACAGACAAACAGACAAAAATTTCAAAAATTGCATTTTTGTGTTTTATACGTTTTTCCTGAGTTTTCTGTGTAATTTTCATGCAAAAATATTCAATGTACAGACACGGTTAGTCTACGATTTTATTATATGTATAGATAGCTGACCCGCGCGGCTTCGCTCCCGTCAACTGGCTATTCTACCTACCGACCCTAACCTACCTACCCAATCTACCTACTCTACCTACTTACCTATCCTACCTACCATAGCTACCCTACCTTACCTACCCTACCTTACCTACCCTACCTACCTACCCTACCTACCTACCCTACCTACCTACCCTACCTACCTACCCTACCTACCTACCCTACCTACCTACCCTACCTACCTACCTACCTACCTACCTACCTACCTACCCTACCTACCCTACTTACCCTACCTACCCTACCTACCTATCCTACCTAATTACCCTACCTACCTACTCTTTTTTTGTGTTTTAATTCTTATTATGCTATTCCGGACGAAGACTAATCCAAAAAGACAAAAACCATGAAAATCGGTCGAGCCGTTCTCGAGTTAGAAAAGTGTTCGAACAAACCCGACTTTGTTTTAAATATATTAAGAAGATTAAGAATTTTGCTATATTGTGAAAGATACGACCTTTTTCTAGAAGTCATTTTTTAAATTAGCGAGACAGAAATAAAACGCATAAACTGAAGGAAGACGGACAGTGGTGGCTTATTAAAAAAAAGGGTTCCGTTAGCATACTTGGTACGGAACCCTAAAAATCACTGGGTTCGCACAAATCAAAATCGTACGCGAAGGCTTAAATAATAGGGTCCCATTAGCAACTTTGGCACGGAACCCTATAATTTGCCTTGGCTCGCAAATCGAACCGTTTGATACTTAGCACGAATTAAAAACTTAGTTGCGGGCAACCTGGGAGTCTTTAAGACAAAAGTGAATAGGTTGCTTCTAGGCAAACGTGCTCCATCTTCGACCGCATCATCGCTTACCATCAGGTGAGATAGTGGTCAAACGTATGCCTATCTATTGTAAAAAAAAAATATTCCACTCCGTATCACCTAACCAATGAGAACTAATGATAACACGATTTGACAGTTACTGTGAAATCGTGTTGTCATTCATTCTTAGTTCGGGTTCGGGACTAATCGTAAGTCTGTAGGTGATACGGAGTAGAATACGTCCGCAACTAAGCCCGAAACTACGGACTTCGGACTTAGAGAGTAGCCTCCCAAAATCGATCGCTCCCGTCACCGTGACCACCTTTGGTACGATACCTTATTATAAAAAACCAAACTACTAACCTAAACTAAACCTAAACCTAACTACTAACCAAAAATTGGACTCTGTCTGAAATATAAGATTTTTATTTATTATTATTAGCCTTGTTTCGCAAATCGAACCGTTCGTTGCTTCGCTCTAAACGGAATCAATCGCGGAGGCCTAGCAGTAGGGTCCCGTCAGCACAGCACCTTTGGTACGGAACCCTACAGGCCTGATCCGCAAGTCGAACCGTCCAGAACTTCGCAAAACTCCGTTTAAGACTCTACGATAAATGCACTTTAAACGAAACCAGCACCAGAGATTTAACCAATTATGGTCCCTAACAGCTTAAGACCTTTCAGAGACCAAACCGAAATTCCTTCGAAACACGACTGTGTTTAGAAATTGTGTGAGGTCATTTTCCAGCGGAAAATCTTAACACCGCAATTCAGAAAAACGCGTCATCAGTGCAACGCCATCTATCGGCCATGTAAACTGACACAATATTTGGCAGCGGAAGACGTTAAATAAGAAGCCCGTATGTAACGGTAAATAACGATAAGGTATTAAAATGTTTACTTATATTTTGCTACGTCTACGTATTAAAAGTTTCACAAATAACTCAATCAATGTGTTTTGGTGTAACATTCATGCTTTCATGCATTTTTTGGTTCCTCAATAGATGGCGCTCTGACTAATCAGAATATATAAGGAAGTTTCTTACTAAACTAAAAATTCAATATATTTTGATTTTGTGGATCGATTGTATCGATCAATAACGAAAAGGTATAAAATGATCACTGTTATTTTGCCACATATTAAAAGTTTCACAAATAACTCAACAATTTTGAATGCTTTCATGCATTTTATTTTTCTGAATAGATGGAAGCTCTGACTCATCAGAATACATTAGGAAGTTTCTTCCTAAACTTAAAAATTCAATATCTTTTTTAATTACTTAGATTTGCAATCTTTTCTGTGGTTTAAGCGTGATGCTCCCACAAACGCACAGACAAACAGACAAAAATGTCAAAAATTGCATTTTTGTGTTTTATACGTTTTCCCTGAGTTTTCTGTGTAATTTTCATGCAAAAATATTCAATGTACAGACACGGTTAGTCTACGATTTTATTATATGTATAGAAGACACGTCTACGTATTAAAAGTTTCATAAATAACTCAATCAATGTGTTTTGGTGTAACATTTATGCTTTCATGCATTTTTTGGTTCCTCAATAGATGGCGCTCTGACTAATCAGAATATAAAAGGTAGTTTCTTACTAAACTAAAAATTCAATATATTTTGATTTTGTGGATCGATTGTATCGATCAATAACGAAAAGTTATAAAATGATCACTCTTATTTTGCCACGTATTAAAAGTTTCACAAATAACTCAACAATTTCGAATGCTTTCGTGCATTTTATTATTCTCAATAGATGGCGCTCTGACTCATCAGAATACATTAGGAAGTTTCTTCCTAAACTTAAAAATTCAATATCTTTTGATTTTGTGGGTCGATTTTGATGAAATAAACGCTAAATGTTACTCGGTTTATCACTTAATATTTTTAATTACTTAGATTTGCAATCTAATCTGTAGTTTAAGCGTGATGCTCCCACAAACGCACAGACAAACAGACAAACAGACAAAAATTTCAAAAATTGCATTTTTGTGTTTTATACGTTTTTCCTGAGTTTTCTGTGTAATTTTCATGCAAAAATATTCAATGTACAGACACGGTTAGTCTACGATTTTATTATATGTATAGATTTCTGAGGCCGCTACGAAGTAATTTACTTTAAATTTTTTTTTTACGTGTTTACGATAGTTCAATCCACGAAAAAGTGCCGTCGCGCATTTCATGAGAAACTTACTTCGGAATTTTGGCTTTTTACAAATAGATAAGAGAAAAATGCGAAAAGTGAGGTCGCTACGAACTACACTAATAACTATTCTCGACTACCCAATAAGCCAAAGTTGTCTAAATATTTCAGTTTCTAAGAATAAAATATAAGCCAAAATTGGCCATTTTACGCAAAAAACACAGTCAAATTGTAGGTAATAGGCCTCTGAATGCTCCGCTCCCATTGGCCGTAGCTTAATGTTTTATAGCCTAATGCCTTCCTCGATAAATGGGTCTTAATATAAAACAAAAGGTAAGATTATGTATGAGCTGTTCCATTAAATTCTGGCACTGCTCTTTAGTGTCAGATTCAAATGCCCTTTGCATCCAGGGCCGCGGTAACTCTTTTAAACAATTCCGCAACCCTGGCATAAAACCAGTATATTTGCGCGCTTGCGCTGTTGTAGCCTGAATGTTCCAGAATCACTTGGACATAATTATGTCAAAACGGGTAGCCCATATTATCGCCAAACTAAAGAGGTAGTGGACAGGGCACATTGCTCGCAGAATAGATGGTCGATAGGACCAAAAAGTTCTGGAGTGGCGACCACGTACCGGAAGACGCAACGTTGGAAGGCCTCCCACAAGGTGGACCGATGACTTAATCGAAGGTTTGGGTAGCCGACAGATGCGAGACGATGATGATGATGGATATCCCACAAAGTATCCTTATTGCTTTTGTTCATGAAAAATCAGAAGCGGTTTCTATATTTTCTCCACCAATGGTATAAGAAGTTGATAAAAATTGAGGCAAAGTATGCCCATCTCGCTGTGGTATGACCAACATTCCTTCTAAGCTAGTTTCAGTCTTTGGAGGCTACTCTATCACTGCCTTACTCGCCCAGGCGCGGTCGCAGTCATAAAATTTGGGGGGGGTCAGGTCACATGAATAGAACCTAAACTAAATCGAGAAAATTTAGGGATTTTTGCACAAAAAAAGGAAATGAAATTACAAACTCTAGTCAGAAAACAAATTGGAGACGACTGAAGCGGATCCAGCCCAAAAATAAGTTGGTGCCGGGGTGCCAAAATTTTTCAAACTGTAAGTCGGACTACAGACTCGCTCATGATCAATGGTACCTTGCATTCCTACAAAGGAGACGTTTACAAAATGTATGACGCCCCTGCAAACAAGTTCTCGCAGGGAAAACTGAGGTGAAATTTGAAGCACCTCGGATGGGTTACGTTAGTGACTTGTGCCGAAAAGCATTTCTTTTAAAAATATCGATGTTCCAGCGAGATAAGTGAGCTCAAAACATTAAGTATCCCGCCTCGGAATAAAGGTGCAGATAGATAGGTTACATTTTTTGTTTACCACCCATACAATCAACGAAGTTACTTAGTTGACTTTAACATAATTGAGGATGCAAAGCGAGCTAGAAATGTTTTCGGATAGGTAAGATCCACTGTTTACTATCGACACAGACATAAAAGTTATGTGTTTGATTCACGCACAACTAAGAATATAAGAGCAAGCGAAGCGAGCTTAAAATTTCAGTACAACCGGGGCGGGGGTTAATTGTAGATTATTTTCACAATTTGACGTATACGTTTTTGGGGAGGGTCATGACCCCCACGACCCACCCCTCGGACCGCGCCTGTACTCGCCTGTCGTCACCGCGCCTTGTCACATTGTACCTTGTATAATTCCATTTGAATTTCTCATTCGTTTTCCATTCTCGAAGTTCCATGTATATGTTCACGATGTCAAATACGTTTAAGTTATTAACATGATTGATTCATACTATTTGATCATTGTATTCGATGAGCGCTGTTAAGAGGCCTATTACAATTTTACTGTGTTTTTTGCCTAAAATGGCCAATTTTGGCAGACTTATTCTTAGAAACTGAAATATTTAGACAACTTTGGCTTAAATAAGCATGGAAAATCCGTAAACCATTCTAATCCATAAAATTTATCAAAAATGCTCAGAATGAACTGTAAATTTCACACATTTCTTGCGAGATATGTTACGGTCCTTCCATATTTTCTGAAGCTGGGACATTACGTTTTTGGCCACACCGATGTGCCGCCTTTTTTTTTTGACGGGGGGATATCCTCATGGATGTCCTCCACCCTGGGGCGGGCAGAGGGGTCTGTCAGACTCTTACTAACTAAAACCACCCCGGTGTTCCATCTCTCACTTACGCCGGGGATCGTGGGAACTTATGCGACTTCCGTAATCCCCGGCCCGAATCTGCGGGCCACCTCGGGTCAGCGGGGGGAGTGAGGTGTTTAACTCCGCGACGTCAAAGAGGGGCGCACGGGAACACCACGCGCCACCACCTCGGGTCCGGATGAATGGGGAACGACGGACATCCCCAAGTCCGTCGCCCCTGGACCCAGTTAGGGAGGCCGGAAGAGGGCAACGTATGCCCTCCTCCGACGCCCGGTGCGCCTGCTGCGTCTCGGGAGAGAGGTCTCAACCTCGCATGAACCCGTGTTGTTCATTATAGCACCCAGGCAAAATAAAGTTGTCCACTCATTCAAGGGATAGGGCACCTGTCATCTGCAGTGATTTGGCACGATCTACCACCATTACTTTCGTTTTTGACTGGTTGATTTTCAGTCCCGGTTCCTCACTTATTTGTTCCATTCTATCTTTGAGAATTGCCAATTCAGCTTCATTCGCAGCTACAAGCGTTGTGTCATCAGCGTATCGGAGATTTGTTATTCTAGTGCCACCTATTGAGACACCACCCTTCCAGTTTTCGAATGTACGCCTGATGATATATTTGCCGTATATGTTAAATACAATGGGGGACAGGATGCAATCTCGCCTTACCCATTTCCCAAAACAAATGGAATTCGATGTTGTCCTTTTGACTTTCACAACGCCTTAATTACTCTCGTAAAGCGATTGGATTAATGCAACAAGATGTTTCGGTACTCCCAGCTCATCTAATATCTTCCACAGGGCAGACCAGACGACGCAGTCGAAGGCTTTACTATAGTCAATAAAACACAAGATGAAATTCATTAGACTTTTCGATCAGTTGGCAAATGTTCAAAATTTGTTCGCGAGTCCCTTTGCCTTTAATGAAACCCGCCTGCCTGCTCCTGTGGTATTTGTCAACTGCCTAATTTCTACATAATGCGATGAGTCAGCAGTTTTGTGACTGAAAACGCAATTTTGTGATAGGGCTCTTAATACATTACACTATCGATTATTTCAATGGTGTGGTAAGAAGTAACAGTTTATAATCTAAAGGCAAAGGCCGTAACAATCTATTCAAAATGAAAAAGTCCAAAAAAATAAATATCGTACAAACCAATCCTCTGGATAGTGTTTTAAATAATATGGTGGACAAAGACGTGCAATCAATGCTGTGGCCTTTAAATCTGATGCAATTCTTTGCGTTCTCCCCTAGATATTGCATCAAAAACAATTGTATATCTCCAAATAATTTAGTCTTCAAGTTGTTTTCTATGATCGGAGCTGTAATGTTAATTTCTTTATACACATATCGAACTTATATGCTGTTTGTCTTCAAAGATTATTTAGGTTTCAATGAGTTCATGACTGTTACCGCCTTTGTTGACTGCTCTTATTATTCTTTCGGGTATGCTCTTAATTTTGTCGTCGGGATCATTCGATCCAGAAATAATATGAAGTTTGTTTTGTTATTTCAAAAAGTGCATAGGCATCTTAACAACAAAACTAGTTTTAACAATTTTATGATTGGAAATTGGATCATAGTGATTGTTGCTCTTACCGCTTACGCTATTATTTTGACTTATTTTAACTTGAAGCTATCTCTTCCTTGGTTTCATTTGTTTGTAAACTATCAGCAAATCGTTTTCGATTTTAATGTAATATACGCGCTTCGATGCATCAAATTGTTACAAAATAAACTTGAGTTGTGGAATATTCAAGTTCTAAGTTGCTTGGAAGATGAAGAGACACGTAGCAAGGATTTCAGAGAATGTTTCAAGCTTATGTTGATATATTAGAGTGTTATGACCTTCATAAAATTTGTTTTCAAGCACATGTAAGTAACTCACAAAATTTAAGTATTCTTAGTATTGAAAATATTTTGGAGGTCGTCACTTTGATATATTGAAGCCTATTTGTTACGACGTCAATGCCTTCCTGTATTATTATATATTCATCCACTTTTCAATTTATTTTTCTGTTGTGCTTGTCACAATTTATTTTGAATTAGCGCCACGTGCCTTCTTCCATTCCATTTCACTAGGCGTTACCTCAATCAGTTGTTAACTCCTCTTTAGACATATTATCTCACAGAAACACACTTCTTTGTTCTTCCTCACTCCTCTTACTTCCATACCATGTCCCTAACCATACTATCCGCATTCATAGTTGTAACTTCCCTGGTGATATTTTTCTCATTCTGCTGCTCAGATGAATCAATGTCTATAGTAATATTATCACTTTTCAGATTCTGTATTATATCATAGAAGTGTTGATCCACTCTCTGATCTACATCGAGGTGACTATTGAATCGTTGCAGATAAGCGTCAGGTTTAATACCATAGTAAGTATCAATATTATCTTTATTATTTCCGGTTTATTTTCCTTCGTGTCCTTGATCTGTATCGCAAAAGTGGCGTTCGAAACAACATAGGGAACCCATGTGACGTACATGTGATTAAATGTAATTACACCTTTTCCTATTTAACTACATATCCGTTTTATTTTCACTCATTCTATATATCTTGATGACCTCTTCATCCACGTTAGAATAATAAAATCCAAGTATTGAATTTGGATGGTGATATTTACGGGATCATCCACTAACAATGTAAGTGAGGTGTGTACATAAACGGAAAAGTATTGGTTCGTGTGGGTACATCACTTCAGCATTCATCAATACCTTTTTATCCATCTTACACTCAGAAATTCCCTTAGTCGTTGTTTCCACTACTGTTATATTAGTAGTCAGTAGTAGTAGTCACTTAAGGCTTGTATACATGCCAATGACCTTGTGCATATAAACGGAGCTAACTACCCCTCTACGCACCACTCCGCTACCCACATTTTTAATTTTTTATTATAAAAATAATACATGTTTTTAAAAAGATACAAAACCAAATCATTTTCGTTTGTATGGCAAAGCAGTAAATATTACTTTTATACTCTTTTGATAAAAAATGAAATAGTAAAATGGTTTCTTCTCAACGATTTGGAGGTGACTTGGTGGTTTTTTTTCTTATTATGTGATACCAATACACAAATTCTGGCTAAACCAAATTACGAATCATATCATGTAGATTACTAACTTTTTTTTCAGTTGCAATTTCTCTGTTAGTGCCTACGAAAAGCTGCTTCATCTGCACGCTATTTTAAGCTTTTTCCGATAGAGCAGCCTTATCAGAATAACAATTCTTATTGTGTCTCCTCTTCGTACAGATTGCATTGAGTAGCCTTTTCCAAAATAAAATGGGTTATTTTTTTTACAATAGATAGGCAAACGTTTGACCACTATCTCACCTGATGGTAAGCGATGATGCGGTCGAAAATGGAGCACGTTTGCCTAGAAGCAACCTATTCACTCTTGTCTTAAAGACTCCCAGGTTGTAGCTATCTGGAAACACAGACTCTGGCAGGGAATTCCACTCCTTAGCTGTACGCACTATGAATGTATTCCCAAAACGTTTTGTGCGTGTGGGTGGGATGTCCACCATGTACCGCTGGCGCATCGCCGTTCGTCTTGGGGTACGATGATGGAACGGGCTTGTTTTTTTATTTTTTTGTTTGTGATGGGTTTGCTCTTGACTCTAGTCTAGGTCAGTGATGACAGAGACAAAGTCTACGATGGAGCGAGCTTACACAGAAGGAGTCTGTTCACTCTAACTTTGAAGAAATTAGGGTTGTAAGCGTTTGGAAACACAGACGCAGGCAGAGAGTTCCACTCCTTTGCTGTGCCCATTATAAAAGACGCTTGAAAACGCTTAGTGCGAATTGGTGGAATAGTAACAAGGTAGGGATGGTAAGATGCAGTGCGTCTGGATGTCCGATGGTAGAAGGGGGCCGGTGGGATGAGGTCGTGGAGTTCTTGGGCACCCTCACCGAAGTACAATCTGTAGAAGACCGACAAGCAGGCCACCTTACGGCGATGAGTCAAGGTATGTAGCTTGGCATCCACTAGTTTTACGTCACCGATGAGCCTCTTAGCTCTGCATTCCACCGAGTCAAGCGCGGCAAGCTGATACTTAGCTGAGCCATCCCAAAGGAGGCTACAATACTCCATGCAGGATCGGACTTGTGCTTTGTATAGGGTTAAAAGCTGTCCAGGCCTGAAGTATCGCTTCACCTTATTAAGGATGCCCAGCTTTTTGGCTGCGGTTTGGGCTTTGTACTCGATGGTGACGCCGAAGTTGAGACTGGATGTCAACTCCATGCCTCATGCCGCATGCCAAGCTCGAGCCGATCAGTCACAGGAACAGATGCACCCCGAAAAGTAGGAGTTTGGTCAAAACGACTCCTTTTTGCGGTAAAAAGACACGCTTGTGTTTTGGTGGCGTTAAAAGTGACCACATTGTCATCACCCCACTGGGAGACAAGGCTTAAGGTCAAATTTGTCCGCTCTACCATGGCCTCTCAAGGAACGAACTTCATCCCCGCCGGTTGTTGCGCTGGACAAGTATCTCTCTGAAACCGTACTGTCATCTGCGTACCCAACAAGACCAAGCTGAAGTAGGACATTGATGTGCAGCAGGAAAAGAGTTGCAGAGAGAACGGACCCCTGAGGAACTCTGGCATCAATAGCCATGAGGTCAGAGGAACAGCCGTCAACGACTACTCGGATCGACCGTTCACTCAGGAAGTCTGATATCCAGCTACAAAAACCAGCTGGGATGCCATAAGCAGGAAGCTTGCTGAGTAGACCTGCGTACCAAACCCTGTCAAAGGCCTTCGAGATGTCGAGCGACTCGGCAAGTGCTTCGCCGTGTCTCTCGATGGCCTCGCCCCAGCAGTGCGTGACATACACAAGAAGATCGCCAGTTGACCGTCCCTGGCGAAAGCCATATTGACGGTCACTGAGGAGATCATTGTCTTCAAGATAAGTCAGCAGCTTACTGTTAAGAATCCTTTCCATAACCTTGCATAGGATGGAGGTAATGGCGATCGGACGGTAATGAGCAGTGTCAGCACGGTCTTCCTTTTTGAGCACCGGTTGCACATTCGCAAGCTTCCATGATTTCGGCGCCGTTCTTTTTTCAAGAGAGAGGCGGTACAGGCGTGCCAACACAGGAGACAGTTCAGGTGCACATTGCCTCAACACTCTCGCTGGAATGCCGTCAGGCCCGCTGGCCTTATTCACGTCTAGACTGCACAATACTCTTCGGACCTCTTTAATGTGAACTGTGATCTCCGACATCGAAGGAAAGTCGGTGGTTGCTTGGAGCCAGCGTCCAGACGCGAATTGCTTGCAAAGAGAGTTGCAAATAAATTTGCTTTCTCACTTGCAGAGTGAGCCAGCGATTCATCAGGTTTGAACATTGGAGGCAAAGTAGGTCGACAGAAATTCGTTTCAACCACTTTCGACAGGGACCAAAACTGCTTACTACCTGGAGAGTGCAATGCTAGTTTGGCCCCGATAGTCCGACATGGTCAAAACGTGCCCTACGTAAAATCCGCTTGCAGAACTTAGCGGCAGAATTAAAGGCTCTTTTCCTCGCGCGAACCCTACGTGCTTTAACCTTTCGGTCGCGAGGGTTGATCCATGCTTGGTATGCTTCTTTACGGGGCTCAGCGTGGGCGCATTCTGCATTATACCAAGGCCGCGATTTGTGACCGAGCAGGAAGTCGGAGAATGGAATAAAATACTCCATCCCCTGCCGAATTACGTCCGCAATCATGTCAGCACAGCACGAGGGATCACCCGAGGAGAAGCACACTTGCCGCCATGGATAAGATGCAAAAAAGTGTCTCATCCCATCAAATGTCAAATCTCATCAATATTTTCTGACTCGTATAGCCATACTTGTCTCGTGCCTCTAGGACTCTTATCTGGAGGAGAGCAGATCAATACGGATTTCACCAGACAGTGGTCAGACGTTCCCAGCGGGGCTGAGACCGATACTGAATTACTGCCCGGGTCAGTTGTCAGCAGAAGGTCCAAGCAATTGGGTGTATGGGCCTCAAAATCCGGTACCCGCGTTGCCACATTCACCAGCTGGGTTAGATCTAGCGTTAAAGCAAACTTGCGCGCCTCTAACCCGGCATGGTCAGTTTTCTGGTACGGGAACAACCTCTCTTTATGGGCGTTAAAGTCCCCCAGAAAAATGAGCTTCGCTGTTGGGTACCGTTGCTGAGCTACGTCGGTCGACTCCACGAGAGAATTAAACAGCGCTGTTGTCTCCTAGTCACCGCTGTGCGATCGGTATACGCCGATGTAGATGAATTTCTCCACGCTAGTATCTACAAGTAGCCATATGGCAGAAAAACTCGATTTCTCAAAGCAACGGAGACTACGACAACAAATGACATCGCGGACGTACACACAGACCCCAGCCTGCTTCTTGAACTTGTGTTCCAGAGAGGAGCCCGGGTAGTTGAGGTACGCCACGTCCGACGGGGTTGTTATCTTCGTCTCCATTAGGAAAAACAGGTGCAGCTTCTCGGTCTCAAGATGGTGATGGACCGGATCGAGATGGGAGTGCAACCCCCTGATATTAGTGAGGTGCACTTTTAACGGCAGAAAGTGCAGCCGTTGTTTCACCTTATTTTTCTTCGCTTTATTCATGTTATGAAGAGAGTAGTTGGGGAAAAAAGTAAAACTGTCGAGGCGCTGCTCAGTGAACCAAGTGGAACACTAGAGCTAAACTTACCTATAAGGAACTCATTTGAAGACTGCGGGGACGCCCGAACCCCCCCGGATATGGCCACCGGGTCCTCCCATCCAGTCGCCGGCTGGCACGGTGGAGCATATCGGGATTTTTCGCTAGTTGGCGGGGCAGCCTTTGACACGTGGCTCTCGTCCTACTAGGGCCCCCTACTAACTGCGGTCGGCCAACGGCTGGCACCGAGCTTCGGATCCCGCTACCCTCCAAAATGAGTTACCCGGAAAGCCCAGCCCAGCGACCAAGACCGGTTCTGAGCAGAGCAACTGACAATCTCCTTCTCCACCAAAGGCACTCGCGCCGGACTTCGGCGGGATGGTGGTAGCGAGCCAGGCGGCTCCTTGCTGAGCCTACCACCGTTTTTAGTGGGATCGTTTTGCCGTACCACAACGGCACCGGCACCACAGGCAAGCCTGTGGTGCCGTTGCCCGGGGTGGACCGCGAGGAGGTAGATCCCAAACCACCCCAATACACCCCCACCCAGGGCTTGACGGAATTAAATCATGCAATTCCGTCGCACACTCCCCAAAATGCAACCGATAGAAAACTGACAGGCCAGCAACTCGGCGTCGATGCTCAAGACTTTGGAGCTTCGACTCGACGAGCCTGTCATTACCGATGATACTCTTGGGTCGTTTCTCAATTGACTCAACGGCATCAAGCTGGTATTTGGTAGATCCATCCCAAAGATGAGAGCAGTACTACGCTTGATAGAGCTTGAGCAGCTCTTGCGGCTTGAAGTACCGTCTCACTTTTGCTAGGACCCTCAACTTTCTGGCAGCCACTTGAGCCTTTGCCTCTATGAAAGGGCTAAAATTGAGGGTAGATGTTAACGTAACACCAAGAAGGTCAAGTCGTTCGGTTATCGCCACGGTTACACCTCGAAAAGATGGAGCTGGGTGGAATTGGCTCCTTTTAGCGGAAAAAAGACACCCAAGCGTCTCTTAGCAGCATTGAACTTGACCAGATTGAGCCAGAGACAGCCTGTAAGGACAAGTTCAAGCGCTCAACCATAGCCTCCCGGAGTGACCGGATCTGCGACCCACCAGCTCGTGCGTCGGACACGTATCTCTCAGCAACAGTGCTGTCGTTATGATTGACTTCCAATCTAACCGGCTGCTGCTGAAAACTATGGAGACGGCATGTCTATCTAAGGTGCAGCGCAAACGACAGACTATCCTTGATGCACTTTTTAGTCTGTTAAAATAAAACCTAGGCAATTATGCAGTAACGCATACGACGCGCAAAAATTCCGGCGCACAAAAAATCCGAGTCATTCTGGTAAATCGCACCGCGCTCCGTCGCCAAAAAGTGCGCGAAAAAAATAAAACGTTTGCTTCAACGCGCGTGTGTAACGTGTGCCACGTGCGTTCATCTGTTTGACAACGTGGGTCTACGTTTCCGCTGCACTACACTCTATACACCCACGACTACGACGAGAGGCTACGTACGTT
Organism: Lacanobia wlatinum; assembly: GCA_947578705.1. Taxonomy (NCBI): domain Eukaryota; kingdom Metazoa; phylum Arthropoda; class Insecta; order Lepidoptera; family Noctuidae; genus Lacanobia; species Lacanobia wlatinum. The sequence goes on from OX388046.1 coordinate 21,605,807, forward strand.
TTTTTCGCAAGAATTTGGTTTTGACATAGTCGTTGGTTAGTATTCGTGTGTAGCGTGCATGGCGTTGACAGCGTTGAGCTATGCGAGTGCCATATTCGAGCAAGCCACTAGTGTATCAATGACGTCAATTGATGCGTAGCGTGTCCGTGGGTTACAGTGGAGACAATATCATACAATTTCATCCAAGGCGAAGCCTCACACACGCGCGTAGCCTCTCCGTGCGCCGCGGTGTGTCTCCGCCTTTACAACGCATCAACGAGCTCTTCTACTGCTGTTATTAGATCTTCAGTCGTTGCGTATAGTTAGAAGCCAGAAAATTCGACAGCAGTCTTGCCAAAGACTTTTTTTTGGGCGAAGCAGAAGGCAGTGACACACTCTTACTAACTAAAACACATCCGTGTTCCTCCTGCCCTTTGCGTTCCAGGGCCGCGGTGACTCTTTCGAACTACTCGTAATTCCGCAACCTCGTACAAATTCCCTAACCTGTCAAGGGCTACAGTTTTACTGTTATAAATTCAGATACGCAGTCTCGCTACGTGAAATATTGGTACTCAACTGTATCCGTTAGATTGGCAGCCGACCCCAATATAGTTAGGATAACCCTTCGCCACAGTCGGGTAAAAAAGCTAGACAAACAGAAATCTAGACACGAGCTCCTCTGAGTCTTAACTTATTTAGTACAGCCAGAAAAAACTCTGTTTCAGCAAGCAGCAATTTTTGGCCTGTTCGCTGTTCTGGCTTGGCTGATCAAGGACTTGACATGGCAGACGATGTATATGCAGCACTGTGAGATCTTCTATTTGGCCATGCAGAGGGTTCGGGACTCTTGCGCAGTTATATTGATGTCAAACTGCTCCGGTAAGTTCCTTTTAAATAATTTTTTAAATTTTTATAGAAAAAAAATCCTTGCATGGACTTAAATCATCAGATGTCCTCCCGCTCTGGGCGGAGCGGAAGGGCGTGTCAGACTCTTACTGACTAAAACCCATCCGTGTTCCTTCATGCCCTTTGCGTTCCAGGGCCGCGGTGACTCTTTCGAATGAATCCGCAACCTTAGCAGAAATCCACAACTTTGGCAGACCTTGCATGGACTTGGATTTTCATTTGACGCGAATCGAACTGCCCTCTGAAGTATTATTTATTGTTTCAGAAGATGAAAGAAGACTGTGCAAGAACGTACTGCGCCTGCACCGAGCATCGTTTAGAAAGATACGTGTGTGTGGTCTGTTTTATGCTGATGCGGTCTTACAACTGAGTCTGATGGGTCTTCTGGCGAACTACTCCGTGGTTCTGTTGCAGTTCGCGTTCTTGTAGGGGGCAATAAATTAATTTTATTGATAACTTGTTTTGTTTTTTTACTAGCTTTTCAGCGTCCGTAACCGTGGAGTTTCTTGTTCGGTCTCCTCTTTTTAAGTTTCATTAGTTATCCTCAGGCCGACTTGGCTCACAACTGGGTATAGGCCTCTCGTTATGCCAATCCCCACGCTCTTGTGCCAGCTTCATCCAGGTTCTACCCGCGATGGCAACAATATTGTCTGCCCAGCTAAACGATGGACGACCAACATTCCTTCTGCCATTCCTTCGATGCAACTCGAGATGTTAAGAAAAAACAATAATTTTATATGAATTTTATTTAATTGGTAACAAATAAGTCCTGTGCTAGGTATGTCGAAATATTTGAAACAATGACTAACAATATGGTAACTATTCGATATTTTATGGTTTATCTTAAATACTACTTTTTATTATAATTGAATTCTTTCATTTTTTTCAACTATCATTATTTTTAAAACATAACTTAACCCTAATTAATGTCATAATCTCATTTTGGAGGCATAGTAGTGATGCCTACCAAGTCGAATCAACATAATAACTTTCATGAAAAAGAACTACGTTATTTTAGGTCGTGTTTCCATATGTTTTGTGCAAGTGGTTCTTTTAAAGTAAAATTATTATGGATGTAAATAAATCAATTGGTACGCAATTTAATTAATGTAAGTTGTCCCTTTAGGCTAATTGTTAGTATTCAAAAATTTTCTTTTATATTTTCAAAAATTAAACCATGACTTTGGTCATATTTTTGACTTGATTTAAGTATTATTGGTGTTTTTACAGTGTTCATGTCATGGGATTTAATTCTAAACAAATAAATTAAACATTACACTAAAAATAATCTCATTATTTGATTTACATTAACATTAAACATGGCATTACGGTCTTTTTAAGCAAAAATGTACACCTTTAAGAATAATCGTTTTAAAAACTGGGTATATTTTAGTCTCACATTTTACACAATTTTCACAATACTACTATTTATAAAAATGGAAGCACGATAGTGCACTACCAAGTTTTTTTAATTAAAGAACTTAGTAGTGCAACATTTTCATGTTCAAATGGACGTTTTCTTTCTTTTATTTACCTAAATCATTAATAAGAACTTAATCTAAGTAAAGTTGGTATTAGAAAACCTCCTTCCTAAACCCAAAGCCGAACTGGTCGCACTTGACCCTGAGGATCTTGGCGAGCTGTGGCGGTCCGCAGTAGAAGACAGTCACCTTGCCTTTGTTCTGTTCCTGCAGCTGCTTGAAGACTTTGTCCCAGTTCGGACGACCTGCGTTCGTTCTGGTCTTCAGGCCTGTTATTAGGTCGCGTTTTTCCTGTAAATTAAATGTTTTGTGTAGAATCTGTTGTGTAGGTATGTTGTAAGTTATGATGTAGGTGATATATGGAACGCTGCAATTCGGTGACATTTTAAAACACTTCTGTGGCACAAATAAATGGCTAAAATCAACAAAAAACGCAAGATATTAGAAAAGAATAGAATGGAATACTCTCTCTGTGTTCTTCTTTTTTCTTATTTTACGATAGGACGTATAAAGTATTTTATTAAGTTTTCTCTCCAACATAACCATCACATAACATCAGGAAGGTGTATTTTTTAAAAATTGTTTTATTTATTTCAGCAGTGTTCCATATTATTTCATAGGCTGGCTGGGCTGTGTCAAGTTTGCGAGATGCACATAACCGTAAGATTTGGTGACTCTTAGTAAAGGCCTATATGCAGCAGTGGAAGTCTTTCAGCTGAAGTGATGACGAGCTATTAAAAGAACAAAGACCCACCTTCTCATGCAGCAGATCCAAAGCCAGCTGCAGCCCCACAGCCTTCATGTCAGACTTCTGCAGCGCGCTGGTGATGTACATGTGCATGTCGAGGAAGCGGTCTAGCGCGCCTCCCAACTCCGCCTGCTCGATCTCTAGCTGGGAGAGTAGCGATACGAACCACTCGAACGAACGCTGCTCGCGGTTTATCCAAAAGAAGTCCACCTGAAAATTAATGTGGACAAGTGTTCAAGTTAAACTGATTTTATTTGTAGGACACAGATGTTTGGAAAGAGAAAGAGAAGGCCTTTGAGGGCTTGGAGGCCAGCAGCGAGACACAAAGGCTAATGAAAAAAAGTGTATTATCTGGCTAATATTGAAACTTTTTGCTAGGAACTATGTGGTTACTGTGCATTATTTTCGTGCAAATTGTAAAAATTACGCAGCGCGGCGGCGCCCGCCCCGAAACTCACAAATGTTACGATAGCATAAAGATGCTTATATTTTTGCAAATTTTTCTTAAATTATAGCCTTTAAAGAGAAATTATGAAGGAGCGATCCTTCATAATTTCTCTTTTTGTTTCAGAGAAAACCGTATTCTAGTCTGTACAGCAGTTTCTAAAATAATTCCAAACGTTCCTATCTTGTAATCGAACCCACCATGTGCTCAGCAATAGTTTTCACATTTTAGTACCTCTATTGCATTACCTTCTTCAGATTCATATTATGCCTGGGCATATCCGTGGCCCAGGAGTGTCCGCACTTGGGGCAGTCCTGGCGCGCGCTCCAGTAACGGTACATGACGGCTTGCAGGATGGACGCGAAGGGCGTCACCCCTATACCGGCCGCCACCAGGGCAGCATGCTGTGCCAGGAAGATGTGTGAGGAAGCCGCACCGTAAGGGCCGTCCAGGTAGATCTAGAATAAACAAGTGTTGACATGTGTTAATACTGCCGCCATAAGCGATAGCTTTTAATAAGAACTAATAAGTTTTTCAGAAACAGCACCATAAGGTCATTGGTAAGTTGAGCAAGAAAAGCAAGAGAACGTAGCGAAATCTATACCACCAGCAACGAACAAAGTAAAACAAATCATGCATCGTGGTATCAGAGTTTTTCGTTCGATTTGAACATAATATACAACAGCCCAAATATCCATCGGGCAGTTGCACAGCAGTCACAACACCCATCTGGTCGGAGGATCTTTGGAGGAGGAGGTCTTTTGAGTGGATGTTTGCGGGACATAACACCATATTCTGCATACCTCAAAAGTACCATTGTGGACGTAACAAACACTATTTGAAGATGGGACACAAACCCCTAACCTTCACTTTTGGGCATTTATTCCAGAAGCCAGTAAAAAGAATACAATAAATAGGATAGTAATATCTATACTCTATACTTAATATATAAAGCTGAAGAGTTTGTTTGTTTGTTTGTTTGCTTGAACGCGCTAATCTCAGGAACTATTGGTCCGATTTGAAAAATTCTTTCGGTGTTGGATAGCCCATTTATCGAGGAAGGCTATAGGCTATATATCATCACGCTAAGACCAATAGGAGCGGAGCAGTATTAAAAATTGTGACGCAGAAGAAGTTGCGCGGGTCAGCTAGTAATCTAATATAAGTTGTTTTGGTGTTAATATTATTTTTTTGTTTTTTTTTTTTTTTTGTTTTATCTACACTAATATTATAAAGAGGAAAGATTTGTTTGTTTGTTTGTTTGAAATTAATAGGCTCCGAAACTACTGGACCGATTTGAAAAATTATTTCAGCATTGGATAGCTACATTATGAGTAACATAGGCTATACTTTATCCCCGTACTCCCACGGGAACGGGAATTACGCGGGTGAAACCACGTGACATCCACTAGTTATTAATAAAAAAAATAGGATACTTAAATAATAAAGTTCATGCTTACCTCCAGCGGCTTTCCAATAGGGTAGTTGGTGTCGAAGTCATCGGTGGCTTCCGAGCCATCGTTATCGACCTCCACTATCTTCTCCGGCTGGGACTCTACATCTCTGTCCGGAGAGAGGCTCTTTGATAGACGGCGTCGGGCTGTGAAAACATAATTTGTTATTGGTGTTAGGCGCTCGATGATGATTGATAACTGAGGCAGTTATTACAATTATCTACAAATAAAAGAAGATAATATTAATAAAAGGTCCACGGAATTACTGAAAGGTCTGCAGGGAACATGCAGAATCCACTAAAATTCAGAAGGAACTGCAGACTATATTATTGAATCCAATAGTGTTTTTAACACACCAGCTTGCCTCAATCTATTCAAGTATGAAAACATGAACATATGCCTCATGAACGATAGAGTACACTGATGATCACTTGAGAACGGCTCGACCGACGTGGCAGATTTTGCTGTCGCAATTGTCAGGACAAGGCGTGTATGTTTGTGTGAAGCTGGGACAGGTCGCTAGTATTCAGACAATATTTCTCTAGCTATCCATCATCAGAGATCAGCCGGAAAGCATTCCCTGATTAGCTTAACGGTCCGTATGATGATTTTATGCCAAATAACCACTTACCAAGCGTTAGTATACTATCATTACTTCTCCTCCTCTCATCAAAGCTCGGCGTCTTGAAGGCAATGATGGTAGGTTTAGTCCTCATGTACCGGAAGCTGTGCACCAGAGATTTGTTCTGCGGGATCTTGCATGCGAGCCCAAATGACTTGCGGGCGCTTAGCATTGAGCTCTCGTCTAGCTTGCTTTCAGACTCCGAGCGCATGAAGTCGCGGAGACTGAAACAAAAAAAGTAATCAAAATATTAGATGAATCCCGTTGTTTTACCCGCAGTACATTTTTTTTGGTCGTAGCTTGATGTTAAAATTAATTAATTAAAGTTCATTTAATAAAGTTAATCGAGAATTTGACTATTTAATTAAAAGTCTGCCTATAGAATTTGGAAAAAATAGTTTCAAAATGAAATTACCTACTATTATATTATTTTGAATTAAAACAAAAAACTTTCGGCAGCTTCGTTCGGAATAATTTGTGGTGGTTGACCATGCATTTGAATCAGATGCTGAAGGTAGTGCCCCAAGCTAAGTTCCTACAAAAAATCTGCCAAATAAAAACTCACGCCATCAATCGTTGTCGTTTCTTAACATTCTTCTGTACATCAGGCATGGAGCGCGACTTCTCTAGTGTTCGTGCCGGAGCTAGCAGTAGTGACGGGTTGTAGGACACCTTGGTTGGTGACTTAGGTGCTGGAAATTAAGAAAGTTTAATGGGTTATTATTTTGTTGTGAGTTTTCGGCTATTTTAATGTGAATAAAGAAAAATAGGAAGAACACTCATCTATTGGCATAAATAAAACAAAAAGAAACTTTAATGTAAAACGGGGTAATGTAGTAGCAAATATTAATAAATCTCAATAGGTGACAGTCTATTGTGATTTATAGTATTTGCTGACATAGTGCCATATTTTCTTGCGTTTTCAATCAAAAAGAGAATGTCAACACTACCACACAAGCTTGCCAAACAAAGTAGGTTATTGCTCGATAGACGTTAATTACATTAAAAGTTCCTGTGTTCTTGCTGGATTATTCTAACAAAATTACTTTGTTTGCGCCAGGCAAAATTACCTACCTAGTCAAGAGAGTAGTAATAAGATAGTATCTTACAATCGCAGTAAAGGTCCTCAATAAGTAGCACATTTAAAGGCTGAACCAAGGATGAGCATTCTATGTACCATAGATAGAGCGATCACAAAGTATCGTATTATTTTTGGTATGCTGACAAAAACGTCGGTGCATACCTTCGATCTGTTTAACATCTCCATTCCCGTCATCTGCTACATACGCGTCGTTGGAGTAGCACCTCGGAGAGAAGTCCACGGAACGCTTCTTGGCACTAGCTATGGAACTCTTGCGACTCTTCTTACTTTGACTGGATATTGAACGCGCTAACTTTCTGTAAGTATAGAGTTATTATTGAGTTTATTGGAAGGATAAACATGATGCGAGAAAATCTCGTACCTGTCTGTATATTTGGATTTACTTCAGTGTGGTTCAATGAAGTTCAAGTTTTCTTCTACTACTTTTTCAGGTCTAGTTGTTTGATTTTAATGCAATACTAGGCTAAGGCTTCCATTTCTTCCATCAAATTACTTTCACTTTATTTATTATTTGTTTTTACTTATTCACATGGAAAACATACAAATCCTCCTTTCTCGTAGTCTCTTAATCTCAGTCAGTCTCTCAATCTCTCTGTGGTATTTATTTTTTTTGGAGATAAGGCCACAAAAAAACGAAGGGTACTTACTCATGTCCACTTTCTATAGCTGGCAGCTCTTCTCCATGTAGCCTTGCCTGTTCCCTCTCGAAATAAGTATACAGACGGTTGGTCCACTGGCCCACGCCGCGGATGTGAAGCCAAATGTAGTCTGAAATGAGAATGTTATGGCTTAAAACAAGTAATAGCTAAAAAAGGAGCATAAAAAGAGAAGCTTTGGTTTGTCTGTTTCGGTCCAATTACGGGCGGTATCTAATGTACAAGTATTATTCAAATACAGAGATGAAGGTAAGAGAATCAAATGCCTCGATAAGTACATGGCTCAGACATTCTACAAATTGCGCTAAGGTACAGACTCCCAGAAAAGGCTACCAAAGATGTGCGAGGTAGCTAAGCTACAAAACTTCGTCTTTGTTTCTTTTCCACCAAAGCTTAAGAGCAGGAGAAAGTGTAGCGGCATCAATGCCGCCACAAGAAAAACCAACAGAGCAAATCTACATCGCAACAAAGAGAACCACGAAGCCATCTATCCAACTAGCAGCGAACTACTAGGTTGAACTCCTGAATCGCGGAAGCAGAGTTTACCGTGCGATTTGAACGTATAAATCAACCCGAATATCAACTATCGGGCAGTTGCCCGCCAGACACAACAACTGTCTGGTCGGAAGATCCTCCATTTACAACGGGGGTTTGCGGGACTTTACTCTCTGTACCGCATACCTCCAAAAAAGAACTCCTTGAAAAGAATATAGCTTGGATTTCTTTAGAAGGTGTATCAAGGCAGTTATCTGGCATACAAATTACTTGGGGCTTAAACTAAACAAAAACCATTATTCACAAAAAACTAACCTTCCTGCTCCGGCGCACTGCTAATAGTAAAAGGATGCCACTCGTAAGTGGCGATGGCAGGGATGTTAACAAATACGTAGTCACCCGCGTGGAAGTGGAACAGTGGGGGACGCTTCACCACCAGGTGCGTCACGCGCGAGGGGAGCAGGATGCCAGACGAGATGTATGTCTTGCCGCGTTCTGATCTGAATAAACATTGCGGAAATTAGAAGAGCAACCAAAAATCAAAAACATTAATTTCAAATAGACCATGTACAGGCACTTTTGAATTGTCGAGGTCGGTCAGACAAAAAGATGAAGCTTGCTTTGCCGCGCTAGCGACAAGAGCCGCAAGTATGTTCTGCAGCGCGAGAGCAAAATGTATTCCAATAAAAAAAAATGGTTTAGTGATTAAATTGTTTGCAATAACGTTTTAATACGTCCTTTATTTCGGTTTTATTACCATTGTCAGTTCCAACTATACAGTGACACCAACCTTAGTATCAAAGAATTAAACGGTTAAATCAAGTTTGATTCTATCGTTTCTAAGAAGGATCAAACTTTACTTCAGAGTTGCTCCACATTTCTATACTGGTATTATACCACGGAATGATTATTAGAAAAAATATTACATGAAATATCCTTTTAAATATAACTGAACATGGCTTAGCACACTACCGTCCCTCAAAATAATCTAATACCTACAAAAAAATCCTTTTAAAAGAAAACAGTCTCACCTCATCCATGCCAATCTCATGATCCTCTCAGACAGGTAGATGGTCCCTGGCAACACGAACCACTTCCAGAAGTTGGGCGCGTGCATCAGAAGCAGCAGCCAGAAGGGAACGTACAGCAGGTGCGTCCAGTAAAAGATCTGGAAATAGAGGGCAGAGGCGAGTTAGATTCTATTCTGAAGCACTAGATATACATACATAATAATAAATTATTTATTCATCATAACAGCATTGTAGTTGACAAGGTGGTGAGTTGCTTTATTCCCAGCTAGGTTATAGAATAACCTGTATACAGTGCCAGTCCAGTTCTATATTATAATGAAATTGTGTTGTGTGTAGTTTTCTACTACAATTGGTGTTACAAGGTGCTACAGAAATAACTTATTTCTGAAAAGAGGTCGTTGCAAATAGGTAATTGTCATCCTGTGGCTGTAGGCACAATACGTGCCACCAAAGATGAGACTTGACACACCACTTAAACTTTATTATTCCGTAATAAATAGTTCCTTTTCTTTCCGGACGCTTTTCAATTTATTATTTTTAAAAGAGTGTCCGTGGAGTTTCTTGCACATTCTTCTCCATAGAGATCTACGCTTTGGAACGTGCAAATAGCTTCATCTTTTTGGACCGACCGACCTTGACAATTCAAAAGTGCCTGTAAATGGTTTATTTTAAATAAATATTTTTGAGTTTTTTGATGATGATGATTTCATCTGCTTAGCCTTTTCCTAAGTTTATCGGGGTCGACTTCCAGTCAAACCGGATTCAGCTGAATACCAGTATTTTACGTGGAGCGGCTGCCTACCAGACCTCCACAACCCATTAACAGAGTAACTCGGTAGTTCTTGGTAAGATTGGACTCAGATTTACTGGCTTCTGACAACCCGCACCGACTGCCAAATATCTACAATTGGCAGCTAGAACCAACGGCTTAACGTGCTTTCCGAAGCACGGAGGAAACTCGGTACCTATGTTAAGATGGTAAGCTTAACCTGATGATGATGATAGTATACTCTTAGAATATTGATAAAAAGAAGTTTAAAAGTTAAGTGATTGTGTAATTTGTTCAAAACACCACACGTACAAAACAACAAGAGCTAAGAAGATAATGTTATTTAAGATTGTGTGAATGTAAGGCGACTAACAAAATAAAGACCACTAGACTATAATTATATACGAACACACACAAAATATTGATTGAAAGGACAAGTTTGTGCGTTTTTATGAAATTATAAAAACAATGTTAATGTTATACTCACCTGAAACATATACCGCTATATAGTGACCAAATTATACAATTAATAGAGCATTCTGGAGATACAAAAACATCAAACGAAAATAACAGCTACATTCTTAATTATTTTAAAGGGACACATTCCACTCAGATGGTCTGTTTAAACTGAAGACGGCGGCCGGACGTGCGTGTTCACACTATGACGGACCGTCTGTTTAAACCGAAGACGGCGGCCGACGATCGGTAGATTCGTTCACACTACATCCAATCCAGGCGTTCAGACGGCTCTTCTCAGTTGGAAAACGTCCGCCTAAAAACCCGGATCCGTGAAAATATGAATGGTGTCCTATAAATTGTACTGCCACTGGCATATCTGACTCTTTAGATGGACCGGGAAAAGAGACGGTTCATCTGAGTGGAAACGGGCACTAACTTCCTCCACTTCATTAAACTCAATTGCCAAGACAACGAAAATAAAATCAAATCAATTATATTTGTGTAAATAAACAACATGCTATAACTACCAATTTCATTATAATAACATCTATTGTACCATATTCTAACAAATAAACAATTTTGATTTGAGTCGAGGTTAGGTCAAGTGTAGGGAAGATTATGCTCTAGAAAAACTCCAGTATTTTTCTTACCTCAAAACTCCCTCCCCGTCTAATAAAAGGTTGGCTACAGACGAACATCACGAGCAGTATGGCCGCCAAGGCTATGCCGGTGGGGTTGGCACAGCCGCCGATCATCCCGAATAAGCCAGGCTTCTCTGTTAGCAGCCACTCTGACAGTGTGTAGTTGGCCTTGTTGAGGACTGGGTCGTGGACTACCACGAGACCTGGAAGATAAAGGATTTATTTAAAATTCATTTATTTATTTAAACTTTATGTGCAATAGTTGTAGAGCCATAGATTTTAGATTGAGCATCGACGCTGAGTTGCTAGCCTGTCGGTTGCATGTTGGGGAGTATGCGACGGAACTGCATAGTTTAATTCCGCCAAGCCCGTTCCATCATCGGACCACAAGTCGAACGGCGATGCGCCACCGGTACATAGTGGACATCCCACACACACGCATATAATGATTTAGGAATACATTCATTGTGTGTACAGCTAAAGAGTGAAATTCCTTGCGAGAGTCTGATTAAATTATTTTTTTTGTGCTTTAAATAGGTAGTAGCTAGGTCTAGTCTAGGACTTAATTAATATTTTACCACATTTTTGTTAATGCTTGAAAATAACGTTTATATCAAATCAAATCAAAATCAAAATGTATATTTGTAAGAAAATACATACGGATGAAGGAAAGATTTTTTAGGATATGAGATTTTTGTTGCTGTTCTGCCTTCAAATTAACGATGTTGCACAGTATTACATAATTTAAGTACGAATGTTGCATTTACAATAAAAACCCGTTGCCGTTCTGAGAATCAAAGCCAGTACTAGTACACGGTACTTTGTGATAAGCGCCGCTGGTAAGATACCAAACACGTTTGCAGATAACGTGTTATAATTTCGACAGTAAGTACATCGCCGAAATAGCTCAGTTGGGAGAGCGTTAGACTGAAGATCTAAAGGTCCCTGGTTCAATCCCTGGTTTCGGCAATCAACTCTTTTTGCAAATAATAAACACAAAATCTTTTGTTTTCCAGAAAATCTACTATTAACCACAAAGATAATGAAATTGATAATGACCTACTATTTCTTACAAAGGTTGTTGTTACACAAATATGAATGAGAGAAAAAACGCTCATTTTCTAAAACTCAATGCTATTTGCGACCGGTTACAGTTAAGAGTTAGGTACTAAATAACACTGGGTAAGGGCTGCATCCGGTTAGAATCGAGGCTAAATCGAACATGGTTGATAGAAAGCTAGGCTAGATCATGATGATGGCAGTATGGCAGTAATAATAAAGGTAGTTTTCACTAAAATTACACAGATGCATGACACTATGCACGGCACTGTACACCACCATCAGCATGCCAGTGAGCTTGTGCAGGTACATGTGGTGGTCGAGCGGCAGGTAGGTGAGATGGTATAGATATACTCACTAAAATTACACAGATGCATGACAGTATGCACGGCGCTGTACACCACTATCAGCACGCCAGTGAGCTTGTGCAGGTATATGTGGTGGTCGAGCGGTAGGTAGGAGCTAAAGCCGCGCACACGCAACTCTGTGAGGCAGTGCCGCAGCATGAGCACTAGTACCCAGGAGCATGTGAAGTTTAGACATTGACCTGGAAGAGGAAGATGTTGGTGGCATAAGAAATTGAAAAAGAAAATTACGACGATTCTAAGTTAATATCATAAATGTATGACGTAAGATAAAATGTAACAAGATATGGAAGTAAATCAGATATTATCAGTTAGGTTGAACTAATTCTGACAAGTCAGTAAAAAACAGAAGGTGATATATGAAGAATGATGATGAATGCAGATTGTAGAGGTAAATGAGAACGCTGTTGTGAAAGAAATCAGTATTAGAGTACCTAATGCAAAATTTTCAAGAACTTCTATCTAAGCAAGTATCTAAGCTTCGGTATAAAATTAACTTTTGTTACCATTAGATGAAAAATCACGAACCCATTTGCCATGACTGACTACATAATTAAAATCTTCAATAAAAGAAAAGAACAAAAACTAGCATGTGGCTAACTTCATGATAGTATAGTCACAAGGATGATGTTTGCCTTAAGAATTGGAAGGAAGCGGCACAAACTATCTACCGCTGGAAGAAATAGAAGGAGTGGGACAGTACTGACAATAACTCTATAGATATTCAACTCACCACAAGCCCTGGCAAAAATAACAAATCCATTAGCATTCATCTTCCGATACTCCACGACCCTGGCGACGAACAAGCCAGCGTTAACGATGAAGAACAGCGCCAGGTACGTGAGGAAGACGTAGTTGTTCCTGAAGTAGGGCAGGGAGAGCTGGTACGGCTTGAGATTCCAGAGCCGCTGGGTGAAGGTCACGGGCTTGGGGTCTTGCTTCGGAGGGACTAGCCAGCGATCTATGCTGTAAGAGGAAAGGATGACGGTGAGACAAATACATGTATATTGTGACGTCCCTTTTTGTGGATATGTGAACGCCTCCAGATGTATATTTCAATAATTAAGTAAGAAATGCACCACTTTTTTCACTTCTCACTACTGTGTGTCAGTCTTTCGTAACGGAATAGTTTCATATATTAAGTGTAGGTCAGTTTTACAGTCTTACATACAGTTTATCAATTTTACAGTCTTACCTGATAAGCATTTTGCCCAACTGCTTGCCTTACCTTATAGACAGATTCTCCAGCAACCCCTCATGGTTGCCCAGCTGCTTCTTCAGCGCCTCATACGTGATGGCGCCTCTCTGCTCGGAGTCTGCGTCCTCAAACATGGCGCTGGTGAGATGCAGCAGCTGTTCGTCGCTGAACTGCATGCCATTCTCCTCCATACAGGCGCGCATCACGTGAGCTAGCTCACGGTGCTGGATGAGGCCGTCGCCTGTGGGATGGGTTGGGTAAGGCTGATAGTAGTTTTTTTTAATTAAGAATGCGACTTCTGATTTTTGAATGTTAACTGCAGTCACGAAAGCGCAAGAATTTGGTGCCAATTGTCCGATTTCCTGTTCAAGTGCAGATATTTTAATGAAGACTTCTATGCTTCCTAGTTGTACGTGGTATTGTACTAATGAAGTATTTACTCCATCAACGTTATCTTCTCAACATAGGTAGGAGTCAGTCGAAATGATCATACTTCAACATCACGCAGATTATAGAGGGACAGCTCTAATATAAAGCTTCGGTAAGTAATTGATAATTGGAAATACTTGGAGCCCTGCCCTAACAAGGAGCTCTCACTAGGAATGCTCAGACCAAAGACGTACAATGTTCCTGTATCACGATAAGCCCGTAAAAACAACTCACCATCTAAATCATAAACCTTGAACAGGAACCGTATCTTGTCCTCGGGCGTCTGACCTGCGAAGCGGTGTACGGCAGCGATGAACTCCTGGAGAGAGATGGCGCCCGAGTCATCCTCGTCGAAGATCTGGAAGACTCGCTCCGTGAAGAAGGGCTGGAAGGAGAGGAAATTCAGGAATTAGTGGAGGTCCGCGTGAAGTATGATAAGACAACTTTTGATGGTGAAGAACGAACACGTTTCGATGACAAATTAGGTACATCAGATTTGACATTTGAATTGGTAACGCTGCGGCGTCGGCACCGAATAAACTGGGGAAGGCAAGTGAAGAGCAGGTTGGCAACTGACGGTTGACGTTACCTAGGCAACGCCGGCTATAACTGAAAACCAGTGCTTTAATATGGCTCTGCCTACTACCACAAGTCACAGCATTAGGTATGCTGAGCAAAGTCCTATAGGTTATCTCCAGTAAGCTTATTGTGGTTGAGATTACATAAGCTGATGATAGGGGTATCCATTGCCTAGCTGTCTAAATTCGGGAGAAAAGGCCTCCGTCCTTTAGCTCTTAATTTTAACAGTTTCAACAACTTAGATAATTATTTTTTTTATGGTAGCTAGGAGATTTTTATTTTCAGAGCTCATTTCCAGGAGACACCCGGAATTCCGATAGAGGTGGGAAACCTAAGTAGCTGATGATGATGATGCAAGTTGATCATCTGGTGATCTACTGGTTCCAAGTTATTTCTGTAAACCTATAGAAATTAGACTTACATTCTTAGAAACGACGATCTTCTGGAACTGTTCCCTGGTGATCTCCTTCTCATCTCCAACCGTAGCGCGGAACAGCTTCTCTAGTCGGTCCACACTGTGCTTGTCGAAGCCGACCCGCGGTCTGGAACATAAAGATAATCGCACGTAAGTTGAACTGTTATGCCTTCTTTTTGATAAAACTACAGTTCATGACTACAGAACAAATTAAATTAAAAGGTTATGTTTATTGATTTCGTTATATCGGAAAAACGGAAATAAATTAAAGCGTCAAACTTTTTATGCATATTAGTTGCTAATAATATTAACTAAAGTATAAAAACATAATAGCAAAACCCGGTCAAGTTTAAAATGTTCGCAATGCCGCATTTGACGATACTCGCAAACTGGCTCAGAACCACGAAATTTTGCAAAAAGAAAGGCATTCTAATTATTCGGAACCCTTCATTTGCAAATCCAACTCGCACTTTACCGGTTTTATGTAGAGTTTTTTTCTTTTCAGAGTATTTTCTGATTGGGTCCTGACAAAAAAATAGGTAAAATAAAACATTGCAATACCTGCTACTGGTAACTGTGGACAAGAACTCCATGATTTCGTCAGCAGTCGCATAGCCGTCACCATCCGTGTCTACTACCCTGAACAATTTGTTTGTCACCTGGAAACCACACAATATTTGCAGAACTTAATTTTTAAGCGAAATTATTGGAAGATAAGTACATATCTACTAAAATATTTATTTTTATTGGGTAAAAGTGAAAATGATTTTGTAAATGCTACCCGCTTTTTTACTAGCTTGACTTAATTCTATGACCCGTATTATTATTGAATCTAAATTATAATTTATTGACTATAAAATATTAATTAAGAACTAATCACTGTTAAACATCATCACATCATTTTAAATATTTCAAGTCCTTTTATTTAAAACAGCGCCATCTCTTGTATTTGCAAGATACTACAAAATTATATTGGTTACACTATTCGCTTAGAGATGGCGCTGCTAACCACAAATACTCACCACTTTGTTTTGTAGAGTACGTTGAAATGTATCCAATGTTATCACACCATTCCCACATAGAACGTATGCTACACTCTCCACTTGTTCAACGAAGTCTATCTGTTTGTCTTCCCTGAAAATAAACATAATCTTGAAGGTAGGTTTCCTACTCGCCACTAGATGGCGCTGTACTCTCGAACTTAGAATTGTTTTAAATATTAGTGTAATTTGTTAAAATTTTCGCTTAATTTTTTAAATTAATTAATATTCTATTTTCACAATATCGAGATAGGAACCAGGGTTATTAAAAAAAAATTACACAGACTTTAAATAATAGAGATTATTTAAAGGGAACTTATTCGTGGCCAAAACCATGAATAGGTGTAGAAAAATAAGTGGTAACTTACGTGAGCCTCCCTTTCAAGTATTCAAGCCAATCATTTTGAACTAAATGATCCGTCGAATCTGCGTCAAACAAGCGAAATATTCGCTCTAACAGGTCCTGAAACAATTGAAAACACTCATTAAATTTATTGAAACTAAAAAACAACTGAACATCATCCAAAATGAAACAAAAGAATGACTTAGGATTCATAAGAATACAATGGTGTTACATGCCTTGATATACAACACCGGACTATGTAAAATAATCCACGGAACACCATAAAAATAACTTATTTTACCTACTTAGGTAGGTATCACACAATTTGTTAAAGTATTTCTTCAAGTGCGTTTAAACGGGCAACTCAATTGCGCAGTTATTGGCTATTTTGAAGTCTCAGCAACATCGAGCAATTTCTTTTAACGCCAAGATTATACCACAATTGCGAAGAACGTCCCGCTTTCAGTTGCCCGTGTAGCGCATTACCTCGATAATTTTCAAAAGAAAATCACTGTGACAATTCTTTACGAATGGCAGACAGCGTTGTGTTCTGTCCGGTAATAACCGCAAACTACCAACATCTCATCTTAAAGCAATCCGCCAAGACATTCAACTTCAATATTTGAACGATTAAAAACTTATTTGAACAGTTTTTATAATTTAAGGTCAAAGGCCAAACAACACTAAGCTAGCCGATTGATCGCGACTTCATCCGCGTTGGTATCGGGTTTCCCTGTGGGATTTTCTTTAAAAAACTTCAACATAACAGTAATTTTACCTAAAGTATGTTACTTTGGGGCCCTTCTGCGAAGATTTCGACGTGGGGATAGAACCCAAGAATTCACGCTCAGCAGTTGCGCGTACGACCACAACACTAATGGAAAGGTTTGGTATTAAGGCGACGACATACGCCAGCGACCTTGAGGTAACAAAACGCGCACTCGTGTAACACCCGCGCGACCCAAAATTCAGTAGTTTTTTGTACTTACCGTATTATTCTAACACTTTAAAAAATAGCCGTACATCAAAATGTAGATAATTAAATTGTCTTTGAGATAGTGTAAATTCCATTAAAATACACCCAGCGGTTTTGGTCCGATTGTCGTTTTTATGTCCGTGTTAGACATAACTTTACAAATTAATTACACTATGTTGTACGAATAAAACTCAAAATTTTCATATATCAAATTATTATAAAAATTGTCTTATGTAACATATATTTTTTCTAAAAAAATACGACTAGCCGTTTAGACGTGATTTTCATTTTAAAATCAACTACAAACTCAGGTATCTCCGCCATAACTCGTCGAATCGCCGCGATAATATCGCCATGTGGAGACACGTTCATAGAGTTCTTGAAGAATGAAGTGGCAGGAAGATTATATCGCTGCGAGACACGCTTGCACAGGAGGTGCCTCAAAGTTTTGGTGGGACAGAACCCAAACAGCGAGTCCTCATAGTCGACTGTTTTAGGGTTCCGAAAGTCCGTATGAAAAAACAGAACCAGTAGCGTAGTGAGGGGGGGCGGAGGGGGCGGCCCGCACCGGGTGACACCCGTTTAGGGGTGACCCTATATCGTAGGTTGACTGGTTTTTGTCACTATCGGGTGACACCTGTTTAAGAGTGACTGACACACGACCGTTTGTTGACTGTTTTTGTCACTGTCTGGTGTCACCCCTAAACGTTTGACGTAATGAAACCTGTCGGGAGTGGGGTACAAAACTTTTGGCTTGGTACGCTCGCTCCTTCATACTGCACTCCCTTACTTCATGAGTTTTGTTGGAAATGTGATGTAATAATATTCACGAAAATAGAAACCTGCAGCACAAAATGGAACACCTGCCCCCTCCCCCCCTTCCGAAAATGGCTTGCTACTGCCGCCGTCAACAGAACGAAAGGCAAAACTTATAATTATTTGGAGGGAGGGGGGTTTTTTGTGGGGTGACACCACATTATCCGCCCCGGATGTTACCCATACTAGCTACGCCACTGAACAGAACCCTGATATGATCACTGAAAGAAAGAAAGAAAATTGTGTTTATTGGCACTGGTGTGTCTCTCTGCGTGTCCGCCTGTCACACACGGCCAATTTGCTCTGAATCTACTTGACTGAATCTGCTGGTCTATTCTGTAAACATATTGAAGTGAAGGCTTGGGTGAAGTGATCACGAAGTGAGCTGTCAATCCATCTTGATTACTTGTGTTGACAGCTCACCTCGTGTTCACTTCACTCAAACCTTCAATTCACACAGAATCGCACGGCAATTGGGCACGTTTGGTATGATTCGTTCGGAATCCTTTACGCGAGACTCCGACTCGAACATGGCTAATTTTTTTAAGTCTGAATTGTCCTATAAACCTCTTTAGCGGTTCAAGTATTACTTAAGTAAGCCAACACGCTTGGCGCAGTGTTTGAGCGATTGACAGCTGCGCTGCGTGTCGTGGGTACGATTCCCGCACGAAACAAATATTTGTATGGCCTACAGATAGTTGTTCCGGGTCTGGCTGTTTGTGTATGTGAGTTTGTATGTTTGTAAACGCACCCACGATACAGGAGAAATTCCTAGAGAGGGGCAAAGTCTAAAAAAAAATGGGGTATGGGGGAGTCTTAACTATGCTTATTTACTTAAACGAATATTTAGGGATCTACTTTTTGATTTCACATTATTATGGCTAATTTGTTAGTTTTACTGTCACTTGATATGTTTAATAGTTAATTAAGAAATAACAGAAGTGGGGGAAATAGGTCCCGTGCGAGTAAAAACTATAGCAATGCTTACGTAGGCTTATAAGGGAGGGGCAAGAGCTTTGTTTACTATCGCTGACAAGGGGGTTAAAAATCACTAAAATTCTGCTTACGTAATACTTGAACGGACCCTTAGTTTCGGTATAGACTTTAAGTTGCGAAAACGACACATTGACTGACAGGCAGACCTTCTTTAACACTATTCTCAATATTTATTGAGCTATGAATGATTAGAATCAACAGGCTACACAAAAATCCAGTTTTCCTTCACTAAGTCAACAGCTCATTCGATTTGCTTCCAATTACGATGATTGCCATCGATTTGCCGCGACTCGTAGTGACGTGGCGTGACACCGCTGGATAAGTTGAGTCGATCGAATCATATCAATATGAGGCGAGCTGTGTGTTTAGATTATCATTAGTGTCAGTTAGTGTGGGGCTAGACTGGGCCAGGTTAAATAAACTAGAGCAGGGGTTCCCAATCTTTTTTACAGTGTGACTCCCTTCATTTTTTTTTTTGCGACGCCGTTGTATGTATGTAAAGGAAGACACTTGTGGCAGATCCATTTGATAAAACTAGTTGGTACGAACAATCAATGAGACGGTTGAATTTGTTTTTCTGATAAAGACTTTGTGAAAAATATTCATAAAATTGTCTGCTTAAGGTCGATAAGTGTTCGACCAATACATTTTTTTTGCAAACTTGGCTTCAGATTAGATTTTGCGTGCAGAAAGGCTTTCAAAACAGGACGCTCCCATTTTATTTGCCAATTGCAGTATTTGCATTTCATTTCATTTAGCTCTTATTAGGAAACAATGTGCGTCGCTGCTGAGTCGTGTAAGGTCCAGTAGCAACAATTTAATACCCGTGTTCGCGGACAGGTGGGACTCTCCACTGCTGCGCCACTGGATACGTTTGCATACTGAACTGTGAGCAGAGTGGACAGTTCCTCCTCGTCCTAATTGTTTGTGTTCTGTGTCCCTAGCTGCTTTTCTTCTTCTTATTTTTGTGTGTGTTGTTTTGTTTTTATATGGTTGTGAGCTAGATGTTTTAAAGTTTGTGTTGTTATATGGACAGTAGTCCGAAATAAATGCTTATTATTATTTCCGTGGCGATTTGCGACGCCTCTGGGGAAGTACCGCGACGCCCCGCGGAGTCGCGAACTTGCGATGCACAGATTGGGAACCCCTGAACTAGAATATGCGCTGGAAATGGCATACTTTGTACTTTTGCCTGAAAACGAGTGACAAACTCAAGAATATAATGAATTTGTATTTAGGAAAGTTTTTGCATACTTATGTAGAAGACAACTGATATTTCTACGGTTCCATACCTGAAAGGTAACCAACGGAACTCATGACGAGTAACTATTTTTACCACTTAAGAGATTTTATTTTATACCTATATTTGTTATACAAATAAATACATAAAATAAATTACCTACTAAAATTAAAAATATAAAATTAACAATTTTGTTATCATCAGCGTTATTCACAGAAACTAGGAAAAATATTAAAAAAACACTTCAAAGAAAACTTAAAGGTTAAAAAAAATTAATTCAAAGAAATTAAGTGACTCACCATAAAATAAGATATGTAACATTAAGCTAAAGTCAAATAAATGACATTAATAAAACCATTTTTCAAAAATGCTAATCAAAGGCATCCTATTTTTACTAAATAAATTCTGGCTAAATACAATCCAGCTCACTGAATATTAAATCCTTACTGCCTTACTAATCCTTACTTCCTTACTTATTATAAATGCGAAAGTAACTCTGTCTGTCTGTCTGTCGCGCTTTCACGCCAAAACTACTGAACCGATTTAAATGAAATTTGGTACATAGGTAGTCTAGAGTCTAAGAAAGTACATAGGCTACTTTTTATCCCGGGAGTATGTTCCCTAGGGACCACGTGGCGAAGCCGCTGGCAGAAGCTAGTGGTAAATTTTTTGTTCACATATTAATAAGAAAGAAAATTAACTGTATTTCAAACAAACTATCGGCCAATTTGAAACAAAGTAATTAGCATAGCAACCCATTGTTTTTAGCACACAACTTAATCAACAAGTCTAAAGCGTTAATTGGCCCGTAGCTGTCATCTCGACCGGCTGTCAACTGTCAGCTGTCAATCTGACAGCTGATAGCGACGCCCCCTCGCGGCGTGACTCGACAACAGCTTATCTTGATGCGAAGTGACAGGGACGCCTTAATAGCCTTCTTAAATAGTGTAATAGGATTAATTGTGGCAAAACGCCTACGTTTGGCTGGGCACTTTCTTATGAAGAATGTGACTTCATTGTGGCCCAGTGGTATCACCAGGGAATTACAATAAATGGCGGTGCGTTGAGGGTTTACTTGAAGAATTTACCGTTAGCCTCGACAATTGCAGGCTTCTACCACAGCTGTTAACCTCGTGAAATAAAAAAAAAATGATTTTGTTAACAATTTAATGGGTATGTTTCTATTATAAAGCCACAAGTTACTCATTATAACGTCATCTAATCACACACATTTTTAATTCATTTCATTTTATTACACTAAAATAAAATAACCTAGTTGGCAATTATATTTTCGAGCCGTTTGGAGTTGAAACTCTTGGACCGTGGTTTCCGAGGGCTCATGCGTTATTTAAAGGACTTGCTAAACGCTTAGTTGACACTTCGCGTGACCCAAGGACTGGCTTTTACCTTGGATAGGGAATAAGCATTGCCATACAACGTGGCAATCCCGTCAGTCTTTTGGGCTCACTTCCAGACAGTGATGCGGACGAAATTTTGACGCCATATTTGTTAAAGGTCAGACTCTAAAAAAATAAATAAGAAGACGAACGAAGATTTTTTTTTAAAATCCAAACCTTTTTAACACGATTATAGTACATCGTTATCTACACCTGCTTACATAAACCATACCTACACATAACAAGCCTGATCGTGAAGTATCAAGGAGCTATGAACACATACAGCCTTATCAGTAACACATAAATCTTTACCAGTATCTCTGATCCCATATGTGACCGCTCCGTGGTCACGACGTCTTAGGGTAGGTTAGTTAATGGTGTGTTTTCATGGCTAAGTGGCGGCAGTTTTTATTGGAAAACGTGATCAGATTGAGTGTCGTTAACCAGTGTTAAAAGGGGCCTGGTAACTGTTGATGAAACGTGACTAGTTAAACGTTTTTACTGTTGGTTGATGAATTGAACATGGCATAGGTCAGTTTTAACGGCAGCAACAGTTGCACGCATGAAGTGGCAGTGGGCAGGGCACATTGCTCGCAGAACAGATGGCCGAAAAGTTCTGGGGTGGCGACCGCGTACCGGAAGACGCAGCGTTGGAAGGCCTCCGCCGTGTCTTCGTCGAGGCGATCAGCGGTGGCGACCTCTCGCGTTCAGCCCTGGTTCAAGCCATGATCCGGAGTGAGGTGACATGAGAAGCGGTCACCTTCTTCTGCGAAGCAGTAATGCTAGCGAAGGAGGAAGCCCGAACGCGTGAGAGAGAGGGAAACCTCAAGCCCCAGCCCCGCAACAGAAGAAGACGCCCCGGGCGTAAGGAGTCGCAGGGCGATTCTCGGCCACCGTAGGCGCGGGCCTGCGGACGGCGAGCATTGGGTGGCTCGACGTCTGGTCAAAACCAGGCCCGGGTCGACGGCGCGCTGTGTTCCACGCGCGCCTCAAAAAGCTGTCAGCATAAAAGACGGGGGCCGCTAGGGCCAGTGCCTGCCGGGGCTGCGGACTTTGTTCGAAAGAGTCACCGTGGCAATGGAACGCAAAGGGCACTAGGAGGAACACGGATGGGTTTTAGTTAGTAAGAGTCTGACACTTGATCCTGCTCATTTGATGATTTCCCATCCTAAAAAAAAAAAGCGTTGGAAGGCCTCCCACAAGGTGGACCGATGACCTGGTGAGGGTCGCGGGTAGCCGATGGATCCATGCGAGACGCACAGGACCGGTTGTTGTAGGTAGCGACACTTGGGGGAGGCCAGGTCCAGCAGTGGACGTCTTTCGGCTGATATGATAATGATGACCCCGACCTCATGCCAAGGATACGTAATAAAACCTCGATAGTAATAAATCCCTTCATTGTGAAACAGCGCAATGTATATAACTAATGTCTGTTTACACTAGCACGTCCCAATTACGTGTGCTTACATTATATATGTAGTAAACACTTACATTATATACCGCTAGTAAATGCTAATCATTTAGAAACAGACGCTATTAACATGATCGCTTCAAATTGTAACGCTTATGAAAGCTGCCTCGGGCTGTGGGACACACGGATGTGTACAATGACGAGCGAATAGGCTTGTTTCTATCAGCTCAGTGTTCTTTGTGTGTTCACAATCGTCAGGCAAACCATGTATATTATTCTTTTAAAATTAAAACTCCTTATTTTTGTTTTTACCTTGTGTGCCATATGAGCATGCGCGTACAGCTAAGGAGTGGAATTCCCTGCCAGAATGTGTTTCTTGATAGCTACAACCTGGGAGTCTTTAAGTCAAGAGTGAATAGGTTACTTCTAGGCAAGTGTGTTCCATCTTCGACCACATCATCGCTTACCATCAGGTGAGATAGTGGTCAAACGTGTGCCTATTAATAGTAAAATAAAAAATAAAAATTTCTTTATTTCTTTGAGGAAAATAAGATTAATGATGAACCGTTTAAGATAACGTGGGAAAGTATAAGCTATACATGTAAGAACGGAAACTACGATCTAATTAAATTCGTGAGTTTTTAAATTCAAAATGTCATTTAGATGACACATAAAAACAATTATATTAAGCGGATTAGAGGGGAATTCCTGTATTTTAAGAAGGTTCGGATCGCAGTCACAATCTGGCAAAAACACATGTAATTTCCCAATATTTTGACATTGATTGACACTAGTTTTGAAATCTAAAAAAACATTCGAAAACCAGAAGAAATTTCATAAAAATGTTAAACGCTCACCGCTCTCAACATACGTGTGTCCCACTACTATAAGTACACACATTGTAATTGCTCAACATACGTTGAGGGCGTGAGAAACCAGTACATCATCGAACGGTGACGTCACACCATCACGACAGCCTTCGACAAAGGGATAGGTAGACATGCTATAACTCATGTCATATAGGGCGAGGTTGTGAACATAACTATTACGTTTACTAGTACTATAATTTACTATCATAACATTAAATTTTACGCATATAAAACCTGGGCTTTTTCATTAGCCAGAGGTTAGCCTCCGTAACTATGATAATGTAAGGACTAGCTTTTGCCCGCAACTTCGTACGCGCAAATCCCGTTTTTTCCCGTTCCCGTAGGAATTTATTGAAATCCTATCTTAGTGCTGCCCTACACTCCCCAAGGAACCTACATGCCAAATTTCAGCTTTCTACGACCAGTAGTTTTGGCTGTGCGTTGTCTGTCAGTCATTCTCTCAAATTCTTCCGTCAGTCAGTAAATATTCAGTCAGTAATGGAAGAATCTATACTAATATATAAAGCTGAAGAGTTTGTTTGTTTGCTTGAACGCGCTAATCTCAGGAACTCCTGGTCTGATTTGAAAAATTCTTTCAGTGTTAGATAGCCCATTTATCGAGGGCTATAGGCTTCACGCTAAGACCAACAGGAGCGGTAATGAAAACTGTGACGCAAACGAAGTTGCGCGGGTCAGCTAGTTTTATATATTAGGATTACAATAACTGGTACGCCAAAATCGCTTAAACGCAGGGAAATATATGTCATGTGATGAATTTTTATGACTTCGAACCCATGACCAACAAGTATCAAGTTGGTGCATTGCATTGGGTCACCAATGCTCTACATTAAATGATAATTAATTATCCACATACTCCATTAATACCGAGTTATAGCCCACGTCTAGCGGATGTAAATAATAAACGTATGTAATCTGACATTTAGTTTCCGTTCTGTAAGTCGTGACATAGAAAGTGTAATATCCGTAGCTAAACTTGATATTTTGGTTGTAATGATAATGTCTAAATGTCGAATTAATTAAATTATTAGTTAACTTGATTAAGATATTAAATAATTTTGTAATCATCATCTGCCTAGCCTTTTCCCAACTATATTGGGGTCGGCTTCCAGTCAAACCAGGTTCAGCTGAATACCAGTGTTTTACGTGGAGCGGCTGCCTACCAGACCTCCACAACACCATTAACTGGGTAACACGGTACTCCTTAACAAGACTGGTGTCAGATATTTCGTCTTTTTATTTAAAATCTGAGTTCAAAAATAAACTGCAACTTAAGGCCAATGAATCATTATTTATTTAATATTTGTTTCTGTAAAAAGTCACATCAATATTGTTAACCTTCATTTAACTACCTAAACCTTTCTTGTATTGCCGATGGCTTAGACCCATCTATCCCTTAGTCCCTATTCCTATGCTATAGAGATGGTTTTTTTAACTGACTTGCAAGGAAGGTACTCAATTCGGTGGGTATTTTTTTTTAATTTATGTACACCGATTACTCCGAGGTTTCTTGATCAAATTTCTGTGATTCTTTTTTTGTTCCATTTGGTCCGGTAAAAAATTAATTCAGTTTGGCTCAGTTGTTTTTATTTTATGGGCATTTTTGCTTATTTAAATTTCTGGGTAGACGATGATGTCGTCTAAGTATCACCACTTAAAAGTGATGAAAAATAAAAACTTTTTACAAAAAAATAAAACCCACTCACGAACAAAACACTACAAAGTATAAATAACCTTAGTTTCGGACGTCGCGTCGGTGTTAAAAAACAAAGAAACAAAACCAAAAACACCGACTTCCAAAATTAAGGTTATTTTATACTTTGTAGTGTTTTTATGTATTATGGGGGAAGAGGTGGGAAGGGGAAGAGACGGGACTAAGCCAGCTAGAGATAGCTTTCTTTCCCACACCTCTGCTGACACTAGCCCCTGTGAATCACACGCCAACCTCACAACTGGATCAGCTGCGCTTGCGACACACGTCATGTCATGATCCACAATGCGACAATCGTGAGCCGCCGATTATAATGTTGTACACGCACACACAGTGTCGCGACTGACGATATATTGTTTTGATAGATCGTGTAATGTGCTTTTGAACCGAAATGTAAGAGGTATTAAGATTCAAGTGTAGAACATCGTCAGAAAAACTCTCTTAAGAGGCCAATTACAATTTGACTGTGTTTTTAGGGTTCCGAACAAAAAACGAAACCCTTATAGGATCACTCGGGAGTCTATCTGTCTGTCTGTCTGTCCGTCTGTCACAGCCAGTTTTCTCGGGATCCACTAAATCGATTCTGTTGAAATTTGGTACACATATGGATTTTTGTGACCCAAACACGGACGCGTTACCTACGTAAATAATTATTTTTTTAGTGTGAAAAAAAGTTTTCCAACAATATCGAGTGATATATATAGTGATATAGTTTCATTATATTTTTTTCATAATTTTAAAATAAATGGTTTTGAAGTTATTCAAAAAATTAGACGAAAAATGACCATCTCCCCCTTATCTCCGAAACCACTCAGCCAAAAATTTTGAAAAAAATGGAGATAATAGATCTTTACCTATAGATTACAGGAAAACCTATAAGAAGTCTATAGTATTGAAACAACATGTTAAAAAAATTAAATTCGTTCGGAACCCTTTGCACGCGAGTCCGACTCGCACTTGGCCAGTTTTTTTTTTTGTAAAATGACAAATTCTGGCTTTCTTATTCTCATAAACGGAGTTATTTCGACAACTTTGGGGGTAATCGAGAATAGTTATTAGTATTGAACATAGCGGCCTCACGTTTCGCATTTTTCTCTTATTTATTTGGAAAAAGTCAAAATTCCGAAGTAAGTTTCTCATACTAAGCGCAACGGCACTTTTTCGAACTCGTGGATTGAACTTCTGTACCAACCAAATGAAATGAAAAATATTTAATAATATTCCTTATAGTGGTTTCATGTTTAGCGGTCTTAGAAATTTGAAATAAGAATTGAATGTCCGTTAAAAAATTCCCTTCAAATATTCAAATCCATAAAAAACTACTAAAAACGTTCAGAATCAACTGTAAATTTCTCCTTAAAACATTAACATGAATTATTACGTAAAATTTATACCAAAATAAACCATAGTTCATAAGAAATTAAATAAATGTTCATCAATTAAATTAATAATAAACTCTAAAAAAACGTACATAAGGCGATGAGTCAGCAGTTTTGTAAGTGAAAACGCAATTCTGTGATAGGGCTCTTAATGCATTGCTCACGGAACATAAGGCATTGCGTTACGTTTAACTATATTAATTACGGTTCATGAGATACAGCCCGCAGACAGAAAAACGGACGGACAGCGTAGGCTTAGTAATATGGCTTAGTAATCACCATCTTCCTGTCCTTATCCCATGTTATTTGGGGTCGGCGCAACACGTTTTTTTCTTTCACTCTGCCATAACTGCCGTCAAACTGTCACTAACTCCCTTTTCTTTCATATCACTCCTCACACAATCCATCCATCTTTTTTTTGGCCTTTCTCTCCCTCTCCATCCATCCACATTTATATACAGAACTCTTTTAGTTACATGCGTTTCATCCCTCCTCTTCACGTGACCATACCAAGACAAGCGATTCCCTTTTAACTTCTCCGTCACTGACGCCACTTTTAAACTCCCTCTAATGTACTCATTTCTCACTTTATCCATTCTGGTTACTCCACACATCCATCTCAACATTCTCATCTCCGCTACATGCAATATATTATCATCCGTGTTTTTCGTAGCCCAGCATTGTAATCCATACATTATGACAGTGGTGGTTACCCTTTGGTATGGAACTCTAAAAATTTAATCATAATGTTGACTACAATGTACATACGTAAACTTGTGGTTTCAATAAGACTATCTGTTGTTGAATCTCCTGTCAAATGATTTGATTGCTTCTTGTAGCTCTGTTCAAACGTAGGCCAGAGGTTAATCAAAAACAAAACGCTTCTCCTTCATTGAACTTTGTTTTTGAAAGACAATGTGTACTAAAGTGAAACATTCCAAGTTTCAATATAAACCACACGGACTTGCAGATTATTGTGCTATATGATAATAAATTATAATAGTATTGTGTGTGAAACCAGTTTAAGATCTAGGTTGCTAATCAGTCTGAATTGTAGGATAATGTGATCATAAAATACGATTGAAATGATATGGTTGGTTAGTATTATTATAATCTAATCCAGATTAATTATGCTGAAAATTATCGTAGGTTTTTAAAACTCAAAGTCAGTCAGTTGCGCAATCAGATAGGTAGCTTACAAGCAATACAAATAGGGTTTTATAGACCCACTAGCTCCTGCCAGCAGCTTCGCCCGCGTGATTCTCAGGGAAAATAATCCCGGGATAAAAAGTAGCCTATGTCCTTTCCCAGGCTCTAGACTATCTGTATTCCAAATTTCATTTAAATCGGTTCAGTAGTTTTGGCGTGAAAGCGCGACACACAGACAAACAGACAGACAGACAGTCAGATAAACAGACAGACCGAATTACTTTCGCATTTATAATATTAGTAAGGAAGTAAGGATAAGATGGTTACCCACTGTGAGAGGCACCATACTTGTACCATGTGCCCGACACTTGAAGCACTCAAGCATTGTGTATGCTGGAGTACCTCAAGTGCACTAGGACTTGCGAAGATCGAATGCACATGTCCTGTATTAGTATGTTTTTTGATCATCTGGATATTTTGTTGAAGAAATTGTGTACCAAGGTAAATAAAAAAATTGTAGTATGCGGTGACTTCAACATCAACACTTTAAAAAAAAATAACTTAACATTGGACTTTGAGAATTTACTGTTGAATTCCAATCTAAAGTTAATGATCAATCAGTCAACTAGACCAAAAAGCGGCACGTGTTTAGATAACTTTGCCCACAATTCCAAACAAAATTGTATGAGCAAGGTAGTCGACTTCGGTTTATCGGACCACACCGCTCAAATTTTGCAAGTACCGGTTCACAAAACATGTATAATAAATTCCTGGCGAATACAAAAACGTAACTTATCCAGAAAAGAAATGATTTCATTTAAAAATCACCTTCAATGTCTATCTTTCTCTGAAGTACTTGACACAAATGACCCTAATGAGGCATATAATAATTTCATAGATCTTTTTCGTTTATTATATGACTTATGCTTCCCAATACATTTAAAAATTGTAAAAGCTGATAAAAGAATTAAATGGCTATCACGTGGAATTAGGGTTTGTAGCAGAAAAAAACGGAAAATGCTATGGAAATACAGAAGAGCACCTACAAGTGAGAATAAAAATAAATTTCAAAACTATGCACAGAAGCTTAAAAAAATTATAAAACTAACTCAAATAGCCCAAAATAATTATTTTATAACTAGCTCAACAAACAAATCAAAAGCATCATGGCAAATAATAAATAATAATAAAAACTTAATAAAAGAACCAATTTCGCTAATTAAAGAAGGAACCAAATCAGTAACAGACCCTAGGCAGATTGCTGAATCATTTAATAACTTTTTCGTTGGCCAAATTCGTCATGATTCATCCAGTAATAATCATACGGGAAATATAGCTCATATTCCCAAAACCGTAAAGTCTTTATTTATGCAGCCGACAGTCCCTCAAGACATCGAGCGTGTGATAAAAAACTTAAAAAATAAAAAAGTTTCGGATTCGACGGGATTTCAACCATTGTAGTCAAATTTGTCTCAGATGTTATAGCAAAACCATTAAGCCATATAATAAATGTGTGTATAAGCTCAGGTGTCTTCCCTGATAAATTAAAGACTGTGATCATAAAACCGTTACATAAAAAGAATGACAAGGAAGACATGTCAAATTATAGACCAATAGCTCTAATTTCAGTATTTTCCAAAATATTTGAAAAAATTATATATGAATCTATTTACAATTTTATAACTAAAAATGACATTTTA
This sequence comes from Lacanobia wlatinum, assembly GCA_947578705.1. NCBI lineage: Eukaryota > Metazoa > Arthropoda > Insecta > Lepidoptera > Noctuidae > Lacanobia > Lacanobia wlatinum. Next base: position 21,635,685 of record OX388046.1, read on the forward strand.
TGTGAAGAACAAAAGGGATTTCGTAAAAACAAAAATATCAACATGGCAATATTCGATCTCTTAAAAATAATTATGAATAACATGGATAAGAAAAACCCTATATGCGCATTATTTACAGACATGACAAAGGCATTCGATTACGTTAAACATGACACTCTCTTAAATAAACTTAGCGATTATGGCGTAAGAGGAAATGTGCTAAACCTCATTAAATCATATCTCACGGATAGAAAACAATATACAGAAGTATCGAGAATCTGTACTAAAACTAAGCGTGAACTAAAATATCTATCCAGTTGTAGAGTAACAGAATTTGGAGTTCCGCAGGGCAGTGTACTCGGTCCTTTACTGTTTCTACTCTATATAAATGACCTACCCCGTCAACTTCGTCAACCAATGACATTATTTGCTGATGACAGCACTGCTATAGTCGAATGTAGGAATGAGACGAACTACGAAGATGAAATAAACAGCACACTTAAAACAATAATAGATTGGCTAAACAAAAATAATCTAGTCATAAATTTACAAAAAACTAAAGTCATGCACTTTCATCAAAGGTTACAGCCAAAAAAAGTAGTTACTGAATATAGTGGCCAAATCGTAGACACAACTTCAGTGACAAAATTTCTAGGAGTGTATATTGACAACAAATTGTCATGGAAATCTCATGCTGAAAATGTGTGCCAAAAACTAAGCAAATCTTCATATGTGCTCTATAACCTCTCACATAAAGTAAACATGGATACATTAGTCATTGCCTACCATGGATTAGTTGCTTCATTATTAAGATACGGTGTCATATTTTGGGGCAACTGCAGTGAGAGAGAAAAAATATTTAAAGCTCAAAAACGATGCCTCAGATCAATGACAGGTGTTAAGTTTACTGAAAGTTGTCAACCTGTATTTAAATCTCTGAAAATTCTGACATTACCTTGTTTGTATATTTTAGAAGTTGCCCTATTCGTTACATCAAACAAACACTTATTTACCTCGATAGATGAGATAAGACAACGCACAGTACCAATAAGATCCCAGTATAAAAACCAATTGTACACAGGTGGTCATAAAACAGCCTTAGTAAAAAATAACATCCTTTCCATGGGACCACTTATATATAATAACTTACCTTTAAATTTAAAAGACCTGCCGATAAAATTTTTTAAGAGACAATTAACAAAGTTATTGCTGGAGAAATGTTATTACACAATTAAAGAGTTTTTAAATGACAAAACTCTATACTAAAATGTCGTTGTTTGTAAAAAATAAAACAAAACCTTTGCAATTTCAAATCTTAATCTATGATTAATAAAATGTAATGACTCTAATGACATTGTTGCATCTATTATTGTTTTTTTTTTTTTAAGATTGTTTTTGTATTGGAATAACTTATGTACCTACACATTGTGACATTATCTTTATTGTGATTTTTGTTGTTGTGTTCTTAAATATTTTGACATTAAAAATCTTGACATTAAGCTATTTGACATTATGACATTAATATTCTTCATTATATAATAAGTGAGTGATTTATATTTAATTCATTTTTTTTTTGACATCTGTAATTACCTATTAAGTTCGCGAGTAGTTAATAATTGTATTGGTTATATTATTATTATTAAATTCAATTCCAATATTTTGCATGCCGTAAGGCAAAATGTATTGGGACAATTTACAAACTTTCCAACCTATATGTATACCTACATTATAAGCAAATAAATGATTGACATACCAATGACTCTGTTAATGTGGCCATCTGCTGTACCAAACTATCTAAAAGTTAACCACCTCGATTAAAAAACAGAAGAAAGTTTTATTACGGTTCCGAACCCAAAGGATAACCAATAAAACCATATTACTAAGCTTCCGCTGCTCGTTCGTCCGTCCGTCTGTCTCTCAGCATCTAATAATAAAAATAAATTAAATTTAAAACCCGGCCAAGTGCGAGTCGGACTCTTACACAACGGGTTTCGTACCCTAAACCCTAATTTTTATTATTTTTTGTTATAACGGCAATAGAAATACACAATCTGTGAAAATTTGAACTGTCTACCTATTACGGTTCTTGAGATACAGCCCGCTGACAGACAGACGGACGGATGGACAGACGGACGGACAACGGAGGCTTAATAATAGGATTCCGTTGGTTACAGTTTGGGTACGGAATCCTAAAAATTAAAGAGGGCAAACAAGAAAGGTGTTTTTTTTCGGTTTATGGTACAGAACCCTTCGTGTAGGTCCGACTCGTACTTGACCGGTTTTATTTATTTCCTTTCCTAATTAGCTTCAAAAGACATCAACGCACCTGAACCAAACTAACTTGGACTAACATGATTCTCAAATAACCAAATAAATTATCCCACAATTATCAATTATCTTCTTAGTACAATAAATCACATTGAGCCACATATCCCCCACGGCAAATTCAATCATATCATAATCTGTATGCCATAGACAACGCCCCATCGCTCACAACGTGATTATAGACCAGAGACAATAGATCAAACTGTAACCTCTTGGACCAGTGGTTTCCAACCTATATCAGACCTGGGACCACTTTGATATCTTTGTCGTTAACAGGGACCAGAAGTCCATATTTAAGATAATTTTACTTTGTTAATCTAAAAAAAAAAAACATTAGAAAAGTCAAAACTTAAAGTATTTAAAATCAAAAGTTGCGGCGACAAGCATTGTCATAAAGACACATAAAATTTGCCGTAGAAATTTAAAATCAGTATGCATATATTTTAATATTTAGTAGGTTCCACCTTCGACCGCATCATCGCTTACCATCAGGTGAGAAAAAAAAAGGTTGACTGATGGTTTGGCGAAGCGTCATCACATTCTTTGATAGTACCTATAAGACATTTAATACGGTGTGGTGACACGTCGCCATGCGCAAGTGACTGTTTTTATCAATTTATTTCCATATTTTTAATTGCTTTTTAGTTTTTATTTTAAGATATTTTAATAATCATTGAGATGTTTCAAATCTGCCTGGCGTGGCGTCGCGACGGCTCACTTTTTTATTTTTAAATGTTTCGTGGACCATGTTTTAGCTCTTGCGGGCCACAATTTGAGAACCGATGTCTTAGATTTTAGACAATGCAGCAAATTATTCAATCATAGACTATATGTGAGAGATTGTAACTGGTTACTGATGCGTGAAAGGTGATTTGATTTTGTGCTAGATAGCTGCTTGAAATGTAATTGAAAATAGAACGTTTTTGTTGCTGCAATCAGGCAGTCTAATATTTAAAATTTATTTACTGTATACTTTATTTTTCACCTCATAATAAGGCTTTTATTTGATTATGTCGTGTGGCAGTTTGAATTTTTTTTTTTTTTTTTTTTAATCTTCATCCCCTAAAAGTGACCGTCTAATAATATTTACGTTAGGCGACTATTTTTGGGTACCATATAATTATGAAGTGACACGGTCTAGTAAATTCGAAGCAAATTAGCTATGACAGACGGACAGGCATAGAACTGGATGCTTTATGAGTTCAGATTTTTAATTCAGACGTACCGAACCTTAAATAGGTCATCCGTCTTAGGCCATAAGTGTGAGAGACACTGAGAACCCCAGAACTTTGTGAAGAGCAACATATTCATACAGTAAAAAAAAACCTGTGTCAAAAAGGGTTCCATGAACAAAACCTAAATGTATTCCATGACCATTGATAGCTGAAGTGACTTAGCTAGACTATGACAAACTGTATAAATGTACAAAATATAAAACCCGGCTATCAATAACTCAATGCACCCGCACAAGAACCCACCATTCCTTATCCTACCCACCCTCTGAAGGCAAGCAGCGTGATGGTAGGAATGTGAGTTTAGCACTTAAATCAGCGCCAAAACAGAAGGCGGTCGACGCGGGCGCAGCCATACGTGAACGAGAATGTTGTATCATATTAGGAGGGTGACCAGGCGATATGAGGAGCTCGTATCTAAATAATAACACGGTCGAACTTCTAGGTTAAGAGTAAAAGCTGGCGGAGAGAATATTGGGCCGATTTAAGAGATTTCACAAACTGAATAAGAAGGATATATACTGTGTCCTTATGTTTTCCTTTTTGATGATTTATTGACCCGTATAAGCACTAGAACTCTCACAAAATGCTCAAAATTGTCCGATAAATCGCTGTCAACAGAGCCCTAGTGTACAAATTTTGCAGCTGTTAATAAAAAAGGAAAACATAGAAACACAGTATATATTCGTCTTATTCAGTTTGTGAAATATCTCTTAAATCGGTTCAATATTGGAGGAGAAAACAGTCGAGAGCCAAACCTCGAATTATGACTCTACATACAAAGTCTCTCCGCAAGCACGGCTCAGTAGCTGATTTTAAAATGAGCATCACGTCTAAACGGTTAGTCGCAAGTTCTTAAAAAAAAATATATTAAAAAAAAAACTTATATTTCAGACGGAGTCCATTTTTGGTAAGTATTCAAAAACTAAGAAACTAGTGTTAGTACTTACATTATATCTAATTTTATCAAAACTATCATAATTACCTACACCACAGTCACATGTAGGCCTATCCAATGCCCCAGTATGGGGCTGTCCCACCTGTCCGCTATAGCTCTCAGCATGCTGTTGGGGCTGCCGCGTACCCGGTGCATGGTGGCAGCGCATCGCTTGCGCATGATTGCGTGAAAGCCATCAATCTCCGCCTCCGCGAACATGCCGGATGCACTACAGTAGCGCGGCAACCCCATCAACACCCTAAACGCATTATTATATTGGACTCGCAGAGCGCTGTATGCCCTCTGCGTATAGTTGACCCACAGACTGCATGTGTAAAACGACTGACAATACGCTCTAAACAACGTAGCCTTTACGGCAGTCGAGCATTTCGCAAATCTGCGAGCCAACATATTGCAGCGGACAGCCAACGCTCTGCGCTCACGCTCAATGTCAATGTGTTCTTAATAATTTTTTCAACATAGGGTAATTAATTTGTAATGTTATGTCTAACACGGACATAAAAAGAACCATCGGACCAAAACATGTCAAAGACAATTTAATTATCTACATTTTGATATACGGCTATTTTATATAGTAATAGAATAATAAAGTAATAGAATAATAAGTAACGAGTGCGCGTTTTGTTCCTCCAAGGTCGTGGGCGTATGTCGTCGTCTTAAGCTACGCCTGTTGTCCGCGGATACGCTTGTCAGTCCATGGATGGGTAACCGTTCATTAGATAGCGGCGTGCCTCCGTGCCTCGAGAAGCACGTTGGCCGTTGGTCCCGGCTGTCATTTGAACACCTTTGACAGTCTGACTGGAGCCATAAGTTTTGGCTTCTGACTACCCGTAAGTAATCAGAAACGAAAACTTATGGCTCCAGTCTTGCCTCGGGATATCGTAGTACCCGGTTACTGGTTTATGGAGTTCAAAAAGGCAGTCGCTCCATGTCCGTGCACCATATCTCAAGGAAACGTTTTCCCGGAATAAAATATATTCTAATCCTGGTCATAGTCTAAGTTTAAAGGGTTTTAATTTTATTTGAGATGGTTTTGGTCTTGATTCTTACTCAGAAGAAGTCAGCTAGCTCAGCTGAGCTAGCTTCCTGAGGGACTGAGAAGTCTCGATATTTACGAATACTCTTGGTTACCTTAGAACTTGGTTAGTCGAGTAAGCTTGTTTGTTGAGATGGAAAAAGAGAAGTAAGTATTTGTTCCGTTTCTGGGGGGCTACTCTCTAACGAAATCCGTAGTTTCGGGCTTAGTTTCGGGCGGGCATTTTCTACTTCGTATCACCTAACTACTGAGAACTAATGATAACACGATTTGACAGTAACTGTGACATCGTGTTGTCATTCATTCTCAGTTCGGGTTCGGGACTAATCGTAAGTCTGTAGGTGATACGGAGTAGAATACGCCCGCCCGCAACTAAGCCCGAAACTACGGATTTCGTTAGAGAGTAGCCCCCCTGGTTAGGGCGGCCATAGGACTTTACGAGACTTTTATGAGAAAAAGGCTTGACTTTTGCATTCAAAGAAGAAGTTAATATTATATTTCCAAATAATAAATGATATGAGAGTTCACAAAACTCAACCTGCGTCGTCACCCCACACGCTCACACTATAGATCACCTCTCGATAGTAGATCATTAGGGCGGCGTGATCGATACGCGGCGCGCGACGCAAGCGCATGCATTATTCATGGCTGCTCCCACTTATGCGACGCCCGCGCATTGGAGCGAGACAAAAAATAATTCAATTGAGTAGTGTAACGTTGATGGAATGACGGCTGTCTTGAAAAAGAGGTAGAGGATACAATGTGAGTGCGTCATTAAAATTGTTCGTTAATTTTTAATGATGTTGATTTTTTTTTGTGTGTGTATTTATGGCTAGCTTGTGCCGGTGACTTCGCTCACGAAAATTATCTCAATGGAACATACTTTCCAAAATATGTACTACTGCTACTAGCTTCTGCCAGTGGCTTCCCCCGCGTGGTCCCTAGGGAACATACTCCCGGAATAAAAAGTAGCCTATGTCCTTTCTCAGGCTCTAGACTATCTCTGTACCAAATTTCATTTAAATCGGTTCAGTAGTTTTGGTGTTAAAGCGTGACAGACAGACAGACAGACCGACAGACAGACAGAGTTACTTTCGCATTTATAATATTAGTAAAAAGTAAAAATAAGGATAAGTCAGGATAATATTAGTAAGGAGTAAGGATTCTAGACTAGAATCTAGCTCTGTGCCATATTTCATCGAAATCCTTTCAGCCGTTCTGGTGTGATTGAGTAACAACCATATATCCATACAGTCAAACTTTCGCATTCATAAGTAAGAAGTGAGATGACCGTTGTAGTTTGCAGAGGTTATTGTTGGTATTGTAAGCCATAATCCTTGGTAAGTACATAGGTCATCCAATCGGTCAGCTACAGCTGTATTATCCGTCAATCAAATGATAAAAGAAATTCGAATCGACATCGAATAAAAATCATTCGGTATCTGCTCAAATACCTACCTACCTACCTACTAGCATTTTACTATTCGTTACTGGATTATTCTAATATTACTAGCCTATAAGTCTATGTATATTGTTCTACTGCAAGGAACTTACTTGATACTTTGTTGTACTGTCCTTTATACCTGTGGACACTGTACCATGGGAACATTGTAAAATCAATATTACTTAGGGTTTCGAACATCCGTAAGAAACGGAACCCTTACAGGATCACCAAACCTTCTGTTACAGCAAATTTTCACTGAATCTACTGGACCGATTCTGTTGAAATTTGGTACACATACAAATTTCTGTGACCCAAACATGGACGTATCACGCTATTATATGAATTGTGAGCAGAGGGTTCACCCAAACGTGGTTCAAAAAAAGGTTTTTCAAACTTTACCGTGTGATAAATCAAATGAAAAGGTTTATTGTGATGGTTTTAATATATATTTTTATATAATTTTAATACAAATAGTTTCAAATTTATTCAAGAAATGAGACGAAAAATGACCATTCCCAATCATGGAGTTCACGACCAATTATAACCGTGCACTAGCTTCTTCGTCTCACACCTGCCCATGTGTGTAAAATGAAACACTTTTCGCATCAGTCTCCCTTTTCCACACAACTCTGTTTTTTGCTGGTGAGAGCCATCTAGTCTATCGGAAGAAGTCGAACACATCATCTATGCCTTGGACCGCGGCAAGGACGTCAGATGTGGTTGTTTCAGCCCATTTCTCATCCGACGTACGGGCTGATACGTCCGGCCCAGTGGGACTTAAGCGAAGTGGTTTTAGGAACTTCTATAAATTCTATAGGATCTCAAAAATCTCGGGAAAAATTGAGTCTTCAATAAACAAAATTAAATAAAAGTAATCAACTAACTTTATTTAAGTCTAGGTATGCTACAGAATGACTGCAGGTATCTAGGTCATTGAGACCCACGGCTATTGGCCAACGTCGTGATTCTGACGACCAATCGTGACGCGGTGTTGATCTGATGACTGGCACTCGTTAAATCACGACCAGGTTATAAGGCAGGTCTAGGTCTCTAGGTATTAAAATATAAAGTTATCTCGATAATGAGGTGATGGCAAGTTAATGCGAATTTATAAACTCGTCATTATATTCTTGTAAGTTAATCAAAAGCTTCTAATGACGTTATATCAGCAATAGCGATTGTCAAAAGCCGAAATAGTACCCATAAGATAGACATCATCATCATAATTTCAGGCGAAGGACGTCCACTGCCAGACAAGACCTCCCCGTAAGTGTTGCTACATCTCACGATCCTGTACGTCTCCCCATCCAGTGGATTCCCTCGGAGCTCTCCATCTCATTGGTCCACCTTGTGGGCTACCAACGCTGCGACTTCTGTTACGTAGTGGCCATTCCAGAACGCCACCGAGAAGGCAAATTTTCAAACCCTAACGCTCACTAGAGTCTGTGTTTCCTGATAGCTACAACCTGGGTTGAATAGGTTACTTGTAGGCAAGCGATCCATCTTCGACCGCATCATCGCTTACCACCAGGTGAGATAGTAGTCAACCGTGCACCTAAAAATAGTAAAAAAAATTGGTCTATCAACAACATCTTTCTTCCCTCGATTGATACGTTTTCTAGATCTTCCTAAAACTTCTAGTGAGTTTAGCTTAAAATAACGCTGGTATTTACTGAAGGATTATGCAGACAAAAGTACCATTAGTATATCCCCATGTCGCCAGTTATGTCTGCTGCAATAGAGGCCGAGCTTAATCCCATCTATTGGGCAAAAATATAGACTCCGTGCTCCTGTTAAGTAATTCCAGGTGGAAACATCCAATAACATATTTTTTTCGATTCAAAAACTAAACCAGCACCTCAAAGAAAAAGCATACGATCTCAAAAAAAGAAGAGAGAGAAGTTTGCATTGGTTGCAATCATAGAAGGACTTCCTGAAGTAAAAAAACTGAAAGAAAATATAGATATGTGCAGTAGATTGATGGATGAGGAAACAAACCATAATTTATTTCTCCCCAACACACCTTTTCGTAACAAGTTTATTATTTCCCTTTATTAAACTCAAGCTTAAACTTAATCTATTTGCCTGTATAAGGAAACGAGAGCATGTTAGCTGCCAGCCAGCTCACTTCGGCACTCGTGTGTTGGAGCGACAGCACAGTGGTGTGTCGCTGACGTTAATTATGTGAGCGAACAAGCCCCCGCTGTACTTATGTGGACTTGGAACTTAATGCCATCGGGCTGATTGCGACTGTAATTTAGAGTTCGCCAAACATAGGTACTGCTGACAATATTTTATAAGGATAGATTGGCAGTGGAAGCCATTTCTCCTATCGTTGTTTTCAGTTAATCGAAGATTTTGCAAGAAATAATAATGAGTCACACTCTGACAATCGTCACGCAACCTACATGGGTATTATAAAACGTCCAAAGCAAGGTTTTGATTTGTGTGATTCTATTAAGAAGAACCAGCATCAAAGTCCACAGTCACTATTTTTCAAATATTTATAAGTTGAAACATATCATCTAAGATTGAAACAACGGGGTTCGAGCTTTTTTCTATGGAAGTTGGCATAGTCCCCGCCACCATTTTGAGTTTTTTTCAAAGTTGCGGCGATCGTTCTAACATGCATATATAGGTAGAGAACACTTAAACAAGCAAAAAATATTAGCAACGTGGTGTCCTAAAGTGTCACTTTACCGAGATATTTGAAGGTAAAGTCACCATGAAAATAATTAAAAATGAACTTATCATGCGCTTATGTGCAGTAGATTATATTCTAATAATATTTCTAGGCTTGACTTAAAGTGGTTTTCAGTGTTAGTTTTTTACTTCCTTCCAAAAAAAAACTGGCCAAGTGCGAGTTGTGCAAAGGCTTCCGAACGAATTTTTTTTTTACATGTTTTTTTAATAATCACAGACACAGACTTCTTTTAGGTTTTCCTGTAATCTTAAGGTAAAGATCTCCATTTTTTCAAAATTTTAGGTTCAGTAGTTTCGGAGATAAGGGTGGGGGAATGGTCATTTTTCATCTAATTTCTTGAATAACTTCAAAACCATTCATTTTAAAATTATTAATAAAATATCATTAAAACCCTCATAGTAAGCCCTTTCATTTGACATGTCACACGATATTGCTTAAAAACTTTTTTTGTTGATTTTCTAGTTTGACCCCCAAAAGTGACCCCCATACTAAAAATTCAATAATTTACGTAACGCATCCGTGTTTGAGTCTCAGAATTCCATATGTGAACCAAATTTCAACAGAATCGGTCCAGTCGATCCGGAGAAAACTGGCTGTGACAGACGGACAGACAGACAGACACCCGAGTGATCCTATAAGGGTTCCGTTTTACGTTCGGAACCCTGATCATATCAAGCTGGGAACTATTATTTATATTTAGTATAATGCATTTAAGCACATAATTAGGTAATTTTTAAAGATATTCATGATGACACATGGTGACTTTACCTCGAAATATCTCGGCAACATGACACTTTAGGACCCCGTGTTGCTAACATTATTTGTTTGTTGAAGTGTCCTCTATCCATACATGCATGTTAGATTGTGCGCCACAATTTTGAAAAAAAAAACCAAATGGCGGCGGGGGGGGGGGGGGGGGGCAATGCCACAATGGTTCTTATTACCCTTAGGCAATGGGCTTTTGACTACTGTGAGATACGTAGGAATAGGTTAAATAAGCTAAATAAACTGCGAAAAAAAGCGATCAATGTGTATCCTGTTGGTAAATCGACCACCGGTAAATAGATGAAGTGCCAATAGCCACAATTACTGACACTACAAATTATCTCGACGAGAAACTACTTAAAAAATAGCGAACTTAGCTGTAAGAACACGTTCGTCAAAAATGTTGTCAATGATGCTTCGACGCTATGTGATGTGGTCAAGCGTTTGTTGGTTATAGGTCTAGGCCGATATTAAATGGCATTAACATGACTTTGATGTATTTATACAATTGTAGAGGTATTTCTGAGGATGGGTGACCAACCATTATATAACAGCTGGTCAATTCTGCAAACATGTAGAAAATATGTGTGTAGAATCGACCGAAAGGTTCCTCCGTGCCTCGGAAAGAACTTTAAGCCGTTGGTTCCGGATATCATTTCTAGATCTTTGACATCGTAGGTAGTAAAATGTCAAAAAGTGTGACACCTGTCTTGCCAAAGAATTCCAGTATTTTACATTGAGTGACTGCCACAACCCAACCTTGTGACGGTAAGACGATATCCCTAGTCAAAACCGGTTCCAAATGTTTTGGCTTCTACCCATTACGACTGTCAAAGATTTACAAATGACAGCCGGGACCAACGGCTTAACAAAGTTTTCGAGGCACCGAGATGTCTAGGTACGTAAAGAATGGGCACACACAAACAGGGACAACCTTGGCAAGAGCTGCGAAAACGCGGGCGGCGAGACTTTGTATGTTTAAAGTCACAATTCGAGGTCTGGCTCTCGTCTATTTCATTTAAAAGATATTTCATAAACTGGATGAAATGGATATGTATTGTGTCCCTATGTTTTTCTTTTTTCATTAATATTTGTCAAATTAGTACAGTAGGGTAGGGCTCTGCTTGGCTCGCTGTCAGATCAGAACCACGCCCGGGTCGACGGCGCGTTGTGTTCCACGCGCACCTCAAAGAGATGTCAACATAGAAGACGAGGCCCGCAACCCTGGCAGGCATTGGCCCTAGCCAATGCCTGCCAGGGTTGCGGCATTTGTTAAAAAGAGTCACCGCAGCTCTGGAACGCAAAGGGCATTAGGAGGAACACGGATGGGTTTTAGTCAGTAAGAGTCTGACACTCCCTTCTGCTTCGCCCAGAGCGGGAGGAGTCATTTGATGATTTCCCATCCTAAAAAAAGGGTAGGACTCTGCTGACAGCGGTCAATATAGACAGTTTTGAGCATTATCTGGGGGTTCTAGTGCTTATACGAATCATATATTCCCTCTTAACCTTGAAGACCGACCCGTGTGGCTCATTACTTAGCCAAGATTTCCTCCAGTACACAACATTGTACATTGTTGTTGTATTGTGGGACTGATTTTCAAATCCTGTACCACATCGCATCACATCGCATAACATTCCCTACTCACATACGACAGTTAAAACCGTATAAAACCTTTAAATACTTGTTCCTGTGAAAAACGCAATCACATACACGTCTTCGGAATAGTACTACTTAGAGCGCAGTTTTTGCCTACAATTAGTACTTATACGGACATAAGTAGATGATCACATTCACTGTAATGTGATAATGTCCGTCAGTGTACAAGATGTTAGAAAATTAACATATGGAATCTTTCCTTGTTAGTTTGTTCTAAATATTTTATAAGTAGATAGATCATTTATTTGGAACAAGGAAAGGATAATACAAATAATTAAATGAAAAAAAACATAAAAAAAGAAAACGGCAGAATAAATGGCAATTACTGAACCAAAAAAGAATTTGCCAGATTACTTACCTACAAAAAAAAATACATAGACACTTAAATATAAAAACTTAAAGGATGGCATCCTTGTGTGACAAACTAAATAATTGTAAAAGCGAGTGCCACCGAATAATGAAATCATATGTTTTTCAACTGACTTTAAGAAAGTAAAAGGATTTCAGCCAATTTCCATCGGCCATTCACAAATCCAGAGTACGAGCTGCTAAGGAAAAAGTTCAGATAGAAAACCCAATAACATTTTGTTCATTCTAATGCCATTTGCGTTCCAGGGCCGCGGTGACTCAGCAGATGCACACAACCCTGAACTTTAAAATATATTCCTTAGTGTCTGCATTCGTTTATTTTCCAACCGATTGTCATCTGTTTTTCTTCGATGAACGCAGTGTTTTCTTTTTTTTCAACACCATCTTGGTACACAGAGTAATGTGACGACAGAGAATTTAACTTATTATTCATGCAGTTTTTTACTAAAGAATTTTTGCATAAGATTGAGTAACACTTTAATGAATTAATGCAAGTTGACATCTGTCATGTCAATCAATTTCTTGAAACCGCAATGTCAATTAAAATTGAAACTAGCGCAAAATCATAATTAGATTTAATTAAGAGCTTTTTCAACGTAAGGGTTATCTAAGTCGATACAAAAACCTTAATTTTTCAAAATTGAATCAGAAATTTTTGAGAAAACTGTAGACACAGCTGGGCCATTCTGCTTTTCAAGGGTCAATTTCGGATACTGAAAAACGACTACTACACTAAGAAAGAGTAATGTTGTAGGTATCAAATAAACGAATTCAATCTTTATATATACCACACTATTTATATGAAGACAAAATTCGTATTTTTTTTTTTACTTGAATTATTAATTATTACACTAGGTTCATAACATAAATTACTCATTTGATAGAAATATTAATTTTTCAAGAGCACGAGACAGGATTTTGTTAGTCGAAAAGTACAATGTCCCAGTTGTATTATTACTAATATATAAGGCTAAAGAGTTTGTTTGTTTGCTTAAACTCGCTAATCTCAGGAACTACTGGTCCGATTTGGTTATACCATCATTTTTTCCGACAACCACGTGCACGAAGTCGCAGACACAGCCAGTTTCATATATAATTATCTATGTACAGGGCAAGAGGAATAATCGCTTATTTGAAATCAACAAAAATTGTATGTCGAGTTATACATAATCACCCGACATGCAATTAAAATCTCGAAGTCGACACACAGACTCGATTTAACCACGTTCTCATAACTTCGTATCAATATTTCATTCACTCATATTTCCTTCAATAAAAATTGATATCTATATAAAAAGTCACCGTTAGTCTGTCAGTTGGTAATGTTGGTATATCAGTAATTTGGTACATATGTTCCGCAATGAAGATATTCATTAGCCCTTGTAAGTAACTGCTCTGTGCGCGGCTGTACGTGACGAGACTACTGAACGAAGTCGTGTTTAGAGATATTTGACAGGGCTGGCACTGGTGGAAATAAGCGGCATATTTTTCGTGTGCTGTACAATAGGAAAACAGTGGGAAACAAATCTAATAGAACTTAATTAGAATTTAAAATTAACTTCTACTTGGACTGGCTTGCATTGGCAGAAGTATGTGGAAGGTCTTTACGCAGCAGTGAGACAACACGAGCTATTTATAAATGTGTATAAGAAAAAAAGGTGTGGTCACATTTTAGTTCATCCACGCGGTTGGGGGCAGCGAATTGGTGAAAGGTAATTTTTTGAGACTGGCTGGATGCAAGCAAAGAAACTAGACAAGAATTTAATGGTTCTTATTTCTTTAGTCATATTTTTTCTACTCTCCAATCTAGTTACGGGGAGTAATAACATTAGGTACTATTAAGATTTGTTGCGGAATTTGTTCGAAAGAGTCATCGCGGCCCTGCAACGCAAAGGAGAAACACGGATGGGGTTTAGTCAGTAATAGTCTGACACTCCCTTCTGCTCCGCCCAGCGCGGTAGGAGTCATTTGATGATTTCCCATCCTTAAAAAAACATGCTCGTCTTTGCCTTACTACAGTCGCCAGATTAAAAATACTTCAGTTTGGCGAGTGGGACTCGCCCTTCTTTTTTGTTTTGGATGCTAAATCATCAAATGACTCCTCCCGCACTGGGCGGAGCAGAAGGGAGTGTCAGACTCTTACTGACTTAAACCCATCCGTGTTCCTCCAAATGCCCTTTGCGTTCCAGGGCCGTGGTGTCTCTTTCAACCAATTCCACAACGAGTGCCAGCCCTGCCCCAGCTGGACCGCGCGTCTTGTCGCGTCTCGCGCACACCTCAGCGACTTCTTAGCCGCGCGCCAACATTCCCCCTGCCCAACCGGAAACCATAATTAGAGCCTTTTCAGACGAACGACAAAAACTCGCCCGTTTTGTATATGGACGGGTAATTGGCATCCATTTTAGATGAAAAAGTCGTCGGTAGCCGCGGAATGTGTGGGGACACTTAGTGGAGAGTGGGTGGTGCATTGTTGCTTGGTGTAGAATAGATGTTCGAGAAATGATGTGGGGAGATGTTTTGGATCATTTACATTAGGATACAAATGACCTGTCTTGTAACATGTAAGCTGTAGAAGGCTTAACATTGATTGTTCAGTTTGCCCAGCGGAAGGTGCTCTTCAAACTATGCCTATAGAGGGTACTGTCTACTATTAGCATATCATAGCATAGTCGGCCTTGTAATGTTCCCACTGTTGGGACTCAGGCCTCCTCTCTAGGAGAGGGAATGGGCCGTAATCCACCACACGGGTCCAATGCGGGTTGGTGATGTCACATGTCTTCGAATTTTTGGTTCTAGGACATGCCGGTTTCCTCACGATGTTTTCCTTCACCGTTATGAAAGCAGTAGTGATGAAATAAATTACACAAAGTAATGTGCCTGGCTGGGTTTGAACCCGCGACCTACAACTCGTAAGTCGAAGCCAATACCACTCGGCCACCACTGCTCCTACCATTGGCATATCAATATGTTGTTGTTGGTTTCAGAAAGTTGGCCCATAGTCTGCTTTTGATGCAGAAGTTCAATGGGAACTTCCATAAGTTTTATGTTTATTTATTTTTTTACTACGTAAAGCATGTTAAACCGGTGAATTACCTTCGGCATGAGATCGTGCCATGGGGCGTCAACTGAAATTGACGCATAATGGCATCCCACATGCCATAAGAATTGACGCGATTTAAACTTTTTGTTTTAAAAAACGATGAGTTTAATATCCTATGGCCCCCGATCGACTAAAAAACATGGCGGCCGCCGATTTTTTATAATAAAACTACTCAATTGTTGTTGCGTCGCGACGGCCATGCTCCCGGGTGACCGCAGGTTTGTTTGCACCCGTACCTATTTTTGTAAGTGTTTGAACAGTACAAGTGTAGGCATACTTAGTAACAGACATTATGGGATATAACAACTCTAAGTTTAATTTAAGCAGTGTGTTTTATATTGTGCTCACACCATAATTTACATTATGTTTCTATACGTGAGGATTTGTTATTGGATTGCTGGTGACTACGGTTTCCTATTTTGTTTGTCTTTATTAGCTGTAAGTCCTCCATGTACTAAATAAATAAACAATTTCAATCATGACACTGTGACGATACCGGAAGACACGCGCCTATGTCCAGCAGTGGACGTCTTTCGGCTGATATGATGATGATAGCTGTGACGATAACTGGAACCTGTTAGTGCTAATATCCCTAAGCAACAGCGACACTTGCTGAAATTCTTCTTCTACCGGTTGCATTTTGGGGAATGTGCGACGGAATTGCATAATTTAATTCCGCCAAGCCCGTTCCATCGTCGGGCCACAACACGAACGGCGATGCGCCACTGGTACATGGTGGAGATCCCACCCCCACGCACAAAATGTTTTGGGAACACATTCATAGTGCGTACAGCTAAGGAGTGGAATTCCCTGCCGGAGTCTGTGTTTCCTCATAGCTACAACCTGCGAGTCTATAAGTCAAGAGTGAATAGGTTACTTCTAGGTAAGCGTGCTCTATCTTCGACCACATCATCGCTTACCATCAGGTGAGATCGTGGTCAAACGGGTGACTATCAACAATTAAAAAAAAGTCACCCTACACCTACACTCTTAAGGACTGACTAATGAATGCCATTGATACCGATATAAACTTGGTCACCTAGGTAGTGGACCCAGACTAACAAGCTTATGGGTCAACTCGAAAAGAAGGAGAAACGTCACTACTGGGCCTTGCCACTGATAAGCATAACCTAGTAGCGACAACACCTCGGACACAGCAACCCTCCCGTAATCCATCATAGACCACACATGAAAAAAAAACAGTAGCTAAATAAAACTATAACTTGACACACGTAAAACCCTCCGAGTGCGATTCGGACTCACTCGCAAAGGGTTCCGTAATAATCATATACTTTCTTAGCATATGGTTTTAAACTCACAGAATTATAATGGAGTTTCCTATAATCAGTATTGCTGAGTTAGGCACAGGGGGAGGGGATTGGTCAACTTTTTATGTATTTTCTTAAATAACTACTTTATTGGTTATGTTAAAATTATGAAAACTTACATATGTGAGACTCTCTATTTATCTACGTTACGCGCTCGCGTTTCGCGGTCACAGAAGTTCACATGTGTATCAAATTTTAACAGAACAGAGTAGATTTGGAGGAAATTGCCTGTCACAGACGAATAGACATACACACGACTAATCCAGTAAGAGTTCCGTTTTTAAAACGGAAATTCGGAACCCTAAAAACAGTAGCTAAATAAAACTTCATCTTGACACACAAAAAATACCTCAACCAGCGGTCGAACCGTCGAACCCATCACCTCACGCCGCCCGACCAATCGATCATATCTGAGCGCGAGTGATATAATTATCTCGGGCCGGTCACGAGTCCGTGATGGATCGCCGCTCGATACCTTAATGTTTTGAGTTTAATCGATACGATGTTATCTAGTAATTGACTATTATTTATTTATCTGTGTTGCTAAACAGTTGCATTCGAATGTGGGTATGTATTGGGTACTTATATTAATGATAGTCAAAGCATACGCACAAAACGTTTTGTGAAAACTGTGTGTACAGCTAAGGAAAGGAATTTCCTGCCCGAGTCTGTTTCATGATAGCTACAACCTTGGGGGTCTGTAAGTCAAAAGTAAACAGGTTATTTCTAGGCATGTGTACTCCATCATCGACCAAATCATTGCTTTCCATCAGGTCATATTGTTTTCGAACGCGAGCTTTATAATTGAAATAATAAAAAAAAGAGTCAGAGGAAAGAAAAAAAAGAAAAAAAATGAAAATGAAATGAAATGAAATGAAATGAACCTCTTGCTTCTGAACGTGGTCCAGTCGGTGAGAGACGGTGAAAAGGGGGTGGGAGAATACAACTTCTCTCCCTTTCTGTTATAGACGCACCGGGCGTCAGAGGACGCAGAACGATCTCCGGCTTCTATAAAATGTGTGGCCTGCAGGTTTATAGACTTGGAGACCTGAACAGAAAAAAAGACCGAGACAGAGGCGCCATTTAAGAGGAATTACTGCTGTATACGCAATTCTGCTCAAAGGGTGTCGGGATTCGCTTTAATTCGTGCGGAATCCCTGGCCAAAGGGGCTATAGAACACAGTGTGGTTTAAGTCAGTAAAAGTCTGACAGACACTTGTGCCCAACCCGGGTTGGTGGACGTCCATGAGGAATTCCACACGATCAAAAAAGGCTCGTCGAGATAGCAACGAACAATTTCGAGATTTGCTGTCAATGATCCTGCTCGTCGTAAATGTATCTAACAGATTTGATTTAACGACGTTTTAAATCCAAAAACATGAAACCATTTCCTATTTAGTTGATAGGTGCATACTTAGTCCTAAGTTATATTATGCAAACGATCACGTTTACAATTTAATAAACTAGCTAACAAAATGCGGTCCCCGTGATAACCATATCCAATGTGGTGCTATTAAGTCCCAACTAAGAAGGCTACTAATAGCCTCGAGGTAGGACTAATAGCTTTCATAGAATGGGCAGCAGCTTCCCGATTCTGGTCATACTAGTACTTGGGTACTACCATTAAAATAATTACTGGACGTTGAGATTCTGTAGGTTGAAAAAAATATTTAGCCTTTAATAAGAAAAGTAAAAAGTGCTTGTTTTAACATACTATCATAGTTTTTTAGAATACATAAATACTCTTTATTATGTGCACCATGTAATACAGAAAAGGTAAACAACAAAACGAACAAAAACAAATACAACCAACAAACAACAACACAAACTTGAAAACATTATATAGGGTGAAACAAACAACACGCCACTTACCACATAGTGGTGTGGAAATGAGTTTTTTAGCCAAACCGGACTGGCGTGGCGTAAAATTTCACATGTTAAGGTGTCCGGCTTCGGCCGGTACAAATTTCTACCAATTTGGACTACCGATCGAATATCAGAGTTATTTTGATTGGACAATGAGTCGGAAAGGAAATATAGCCAAAAAACTAATTTTGGGCGCCATTTTTCCAATACGCCGCCGTATGAAGAATGAGCGGAAATTCAAAAAGAGCACATAAAATCTATAAAATTACCAACTTTATAAACTCCCAGAAAACTCAAATGACTGGACTGGACCATTTGAGAAATATCAGCAAAAACCAAATCTTATAATTACTAAACTGATATTTTTGAACCCACATCCAACTTATAATGAGGTAGTCAAGTCATTTAACATCGGAGACACATTTTTTTTCCGTCTTCGTCTGGCTAAGCAGAGCGCAATGAATCAAGTGTCGGACACTATCTCTTTAGTCTGAGTCCGCCGGTAGTCTTGACAGCTGGCTGCTTGTCACCGGTTTTACACGTAGGCTCTATATTTTTTTTATATATTTATATGCTAGAGTTATGAACATGAATGTGGATGGATGGAGAGGGAGAGGAAGGCCAAGAGTTATAAACGTGAATGTGGATGGATGGAGAGGGAGAGGAAGGCCAAAAAAAATGGATGGATTGTGTGAGGAGCGATATGAAAGAAAAGGGACTTAGTGATAGAGTGACGACTGATAGAACAGAATGGAAGAAAAAAACGTGTTGCGCCGATCCCAAGTAACATGGGATGAGGGCAGGAAGATGATGATGATTTATATGCTCTTCATCCTCCTCAAGGATAGTTCAAGCTTCCTTTTAGGTAAAAAGAAAATGGTTAGTAGGAAATAAGAAAATTTTACGCATGCAATTTTGACTTGCCAGTTTAGTTTATCGAACGCCATAATTGAAGGCATTCCTAGTTTTTTTTATGAGGACTTATCAGGGTTTTTTTACTTTTAGATAATAAAACTCAAAACATGGGTTATATTTTAATTAATGCGCCATGCGCACATTATCTAATGAGCTGGTGAACAAACATCGGAGACACATTTTTTCTTCGTCTGGCTAAGCAGAGCAATGAAACAAGTGTCGGACACTGTCTCAACTCCGGTAGTCTGTGAGTGACAGCTGACTGCTTGTCACCGGACTTACACATAGGCTTTTTACACTCCACAAGGCTTCTTTAAGTTTTCTATAGGAAGGAAGTCGGTCAAAAAACTTAAAAAATTGTAAATATTCTTTGCGTCAAAAAAAAACTTAAATGGGCACTTTTTAGTTGTCTTTTAAATAACGTGTATTTGTTTCTGCAACGATATTTGAGACCACATTCTCACTAGACTTTATTTTATTTATTTGGGACAAAAAATAGTTATACGTTACAGCATTTACAAAAAAGTAGTTATAATATTACAGTCGAGAAAACGAATAACATAAACTATTGTCCACGAAGTGACATCGGAGTATGATTATAACAAACTCCTGTCAAATGAGAAAAAAAAATATCTATAGAAGAAAAACACTATACAGGTACTTACCGACGAATCAATGTCTTATGGGCAACTCGCAAGTAATTGTGAAACCATTCTTTTAAATTTAGATTGCGACAGCGCAAAAATATCAAAATCTTAGAATTGTGAGTTTCTAAAAGTCGGCGGCCCGCACCCCAGCCTTCGTTCTACAACGCCCAGTGTAGAATAGTCGACGTGCACACACCTCCCGCCGAATGACAGTTCTAAGTACTACGTAACACAATCTATTCGACAGCTCAGTACAGTTAAATTTGTTATTGTAAATACCGTACAGCATCATAACCATGATCAATAAACGTCTGGAATCCAAGCTCAATACTTCGTAATACTTTAGCAAATCTGCATAGTGAATGGTACGGAAGCACTTATAGTGCATGGCACGAAGACATTTTTTCAGAACCATTTCTATTGCTTGCTTGTATTTATCATAATACGGGCATCAGATGGGTGCCGCGTATTCCAACTGTAAACGGACTAGTGTTTTATATAAGAAGAGAAAATTAAAAGTCTTCACAAGACCGCATGACGAAACCATACATCTGAAAGGCTTTGTTAATTATTTTGTCGTATCTAAATGTAATGGGTATCTAAATGTAATTTGCAATCAAGCAGTACGCCAAGATCACGTGTGCACTCAGTTTTTTTCAATTGAATGTCGTTCAAGGTATATGGGAAGTTAATAAGATTTTTGTTTTTAGTGAAAGAGATGAAGTGACATTTTGAGAGACTAAGATGAAGTTTATTGACCAGACAGTATTGTGAAAGCCTGCATGAGTCCTCTTATAGTAGCAAACAATCCTGAGAATTTGCAAGAGCCTTATAGATTTCAATGTCATCGGCTTACATTCAGAGTTGACTATGCAGAATTTTATATCGTTTATAAATAAGATAAAAAGCAATGGACCTAAGACAGATCCTTGAGGCATACCTAATTCGACGACCACATAAGCAGAATCGAATTCATTGATGACAACTTTTTGAGTCCTATGAAATATATATGAAGCAAACCATCTGATACAAGAATGGTTCATCGAAAATACTATCTGTTGATTAACACTTTTTATTATTATTTCATTTACTAATGAGGTATTTAATTAACATCGGAGACATATTATTTCTCCGTGTGGCTAAGCGGAGCGCAATGAATCAAGTGTCGGACACTGTCTCAACTCCGGTAGTCTGTGTGTGACAGCTGACTGCTTGTCACCGGGCTCTTTTTATTCTTTACAAGTAACTCTTTAAGGTAAAAATCTTAGAAAATTGGAAATATTTTTGAAGTGAAAACTTCTTTAGCGGCGTTGAGCACTTTTTCTGTAATGGGTATAAAATCTTAAACTCGCGTCAGGACACGTGACCTGATCGAAAAAGCGTAAGACGGACTCGCGTCAGGGTCACGTGATGCTGATCGAAAAAGCGTAAGACGGACTCGCGTCAGGGTCACGTGATGCTGATCGAAAAAGCGTAAGACGGACTCGCGTCAGGGTCACGTGATGCTGATCGAAAAAGCGTAAGATCGAGGGGAAGGGAGAGGAACTAGTATCTCCCACTCTTTCTACCGTGCCTGAGTGTGCTGCTCCGCTTAGGCGGCACAGGGCGCTTGCGCGAATGTCCGTCTGTGTTTATGTACAGCGTGCCACGCGTATCCAAGGATACGAAATTACGGAATTACGAAATTATGGATGAAAGTTGATTTTTCTAAGAGATAAAAATTAATGTAATATATAAATAAATAACGATATAATATTATGAATAATAACATGTAAATTGTCATATTTGTGTACGATAGCGCAATAAATAAACATTGTATTCTACCTCATAAATGATAGTATTTTTGTACTTATAATTAAACACAACGTTAATACTAAAGTTTTCACTTCTGCCGGCACTCCCGGAGTGCTACCGGTGTTTTTTTAGTTTAACATAACTTCAGTTGGCATTTTTCGTTTGACTTTATTAACTTTTAAATAACGGGTATTTTTTGCAACGATGTTTGAGACCTCATTCTCACTAGATACGAGAATGGTTCATCGAAAATACTATCTGTTGATTAAGAAACTTTATTATTATTTGATTCACTAATAAGGTATCCAATTAACATCGGAGACACATTTTGTCTGCGTGTGGCTAAGCAGAGCGCAATGAATCAAGTGTCGGACACTGTCTCAACTCCGGTAGTCTGTGTGTGACAGCTGACTGCTTGTCACCGGGCTAGCACGGACCGTTCTTATCGATTCCTTTTAGTGTGAGGTTTGATTTCAATACATCAAATCGAATTAAAATCCTTTATTTCAAATAGATCAATACAGGCAGTTTTGAATTGTCAAGGTCTGTCAGTCAAATAGCTAGTTCTGCTACGCTAGCATCAGCATGTCTTTTTGATAAGCAGTACTACCTAATTTTCAGCAATTTTTAAATGATGAATTTAAAGATTGTAGATTAGAGACTGTATTTTTTTCATTATAGAGTTTCAGTCGTGTAAAAAACACATAGTTTGATGATTTTAGAATAGATCATAAAAATGTACCACAGAAAAAAAAATACCCCTGGAACCCTAATAGTATTAAATACATCAAAAATAATATTTTATACATAAACAATACTAATAGAAAAATACTGAGTATATGTTTGTTTGATTTTTACTTATTTGTAAATTAAATCAACGCCACTGAACAGCGATTAGGATCGCCTATCGTCGCGTAAAGTATCTCAATCTCGACCAGTTCTGAGCGCATTGAGCAGCACATACTCGCAGCTTCACTACCCACTCGGTGCGTGTAAACAGCTATCTAATGTCCGCTGCATTAGCATAAGCCGACGAGTTTAATGTCGTAATCTAACGACAGGACCAGTAAAAAGGTGAAGACAGAAGGACTATTTACATTGGTCTGGTCACCCTATTTTTTTTTCGGATTGGAATTCATCAAATGTCTCTTCCTGCTCTGGGCGAAATAGAAGTGAGTGTCAGACTCTTATTGACTAAAACCCATCCGTGTTCCTCCTTTGCGTTCCAGGGTCGCGGTAAAGGTTTCGAACAATTCCGCCACGAACAATCCGCCTTTTCTCCCAACTATGTTGAGGTCGGGGGCAGTGAATTATCAGTTTTTACATGGAGCGTCTGCCTATCTGACCTCCACGACTCAATCGGTAACATGACTAAGACTGGAGTCAGATTTTCTGGCTTCTGACTGGACCCGTAAAGGCTGTCAAAGATATACAAATAAAAGTCGAAAGAAGAATCTCGGTATAGACATGGTTGGTCCCTGCTGACATTTGAAGATCTTTGACAGTCGTAACGGGTAGTCAGAAGCCAGAAAATCTGACTCCAGTCTTAGTCATGTAACCCCATTGAGTTATGGAGGTTAGATAAGCAATCGCTCCATGTAAAATACTCGTATTCATCGACCCAAACTGGCTTCAGAAAAGGCTTGGCAGATTAATATATTTTTGATATAAGTTTAGATTAATCAGTCTTCTTAACAAGTGGTACTTCTGGCTTGATGGTTTAGTGAAGAACTCATTACTTATAAAATTACATATCGATATGTTTTCTAATTAAAACGATCGCTGTATTAATGGTCGGGAGATCACTGAGATTGCTATCATGTTAAGGTGTGGTTCTCGTGTCGTTTCATGGATTTTTAATAAATAAGCCTCCATACCTCACTACCTACATTTTAGATGCTCCAAACTAACAAATATTTTTTTTACCAACGGTAATTTGGTGCATTTCTAGATGAAGATGGACTGGAGTTGATTTGCAACTGATATTGAACCGAGAACGTAACTTGGACCCCTGCCCAAGTTGGTGACTCCTTCCGCTCTGGGCGGGGTGGAAAGGAGTGTCAGACTCTTACTAAAACTCATCCGTGTTCCTTCTAATGCCCTTTGCGTTCCTGGGCCGCGGTGACTGTTTCGAACAAATTCCTGTACCCTGGCAGGCACTGGCCCTAGCGCGCTCCGTCTACTAAGCTAACATCACTTTGAAGCGCGCGTGGAGTACAACGCGCCGTAGAGCGACTCGGGCCAGGGATATCTCTAAGTTGTAGGTGATACGGTGTACAAAACGCACGCAACTGAGGCCGAAACTATGGACTTCGGGCTTAGAGAGTAGCCCCCTTTTTTGAATGATGGGAAATCATCAAATGACTCCTCCCGCTCTGGGTGAAGCAGTGTCAGACTCTTACTGACTAAAACCCATCCGTGTTCCTCCTAGTGCCCTTTGCGGGCCACGGTGACTCTTTCGAACAAAGACCGCAGCCCCAAGAGAGTAGCCCCCCTGGTCCTCATCGGACGGCGAGCCACCCAACGCTCGCCGTCCGTTAAGGACAACCAAGACACAACAGCAATACATTAAAGAGCCATAACTTCCTGTCATTTTACTGGTATCCTTCCCTGTCAAACCGATATCAAAGATTTTTAAACCATACACTCAATGACTCAACTTAGAGATAATTATAACGATCCATATGGGCAAAGACGATCACTATAAGCCATTCTCTTCTTTTAGTTCTCTCCCCTTAGTCACATTTTGAGATGATAATGTACCAGCATTTAGAATACAGTTTTTCGAGGTAAAAAGTATTTAGCAACAGGCACAAGCCATATCCTGCGACTCCAATCACGTGACTTATCTCACAGAACATCGATGACCAGCTACAAAAAAAAATTACGCCTTTAATATTAGTTTCCTATTCAGTCTTTCAGCAAAACAATAAAACTACTTATGCACAAAATTGACACTAATATATAATCACTGATCAGCTGATAACAGACACATAAATATTTAATTAAAGCCACGTCAGGACCACACCCTAGCCCGTCACATTAGTAACACGTAACGAATGCTCTTCGATCAAATCGATACGTTTAATATTATCGATCTACTTTCGATTGCAATTCGATTATTTCGGGGCCACACACTTGTATTCTGTGTAAAAGTCGACGAGATGTAGAAGTTGCTTCAATGTCGAGTTGAATGTGGGTGGTGGTTGGATTGATTTGTTGTTAGGTATATACATAGTAAAAGCTGCTGTTTTCCATGTACATGTCTAGTCTTTACACCTGTAGAAATAAATAAAATTGAATTGTCTGTTTGTAATATCAAAATAACAAGTTTTTACCAAATGTAAATGAAAGAAGGTATAAGGGGTCATTGTACCCATTATTATAAACAACTTTTACCCCGAAATCGCGCGTAAAAAATCTGTTGTTCATCGGGTATAAAAAGGCCACTTTGGCAGAATCAGAAAGCACACCACGCTACCCGTCTCTGTAAAATTTTCCCAATCAACCTTGAACTTAATGCATTAGCGACAAAGATTAAAATGAAATTTTACAGATTGTTGTATGATAAATATTATGATCCTGATATGATTCTCCAAAAGTGGTCTTTTTAGCCTCCCAGTTCATTTTATCATGTTATGCGCACAGAAATGTATGGTGCAGTCGAAAGTTATTTTGCAATTTCAGTGTTGGTCTCATGGTAAAAGTTGTTCATAATGATGATTACAATGACACCTAAAACGTTTTTGCGTTTATTTTGCTACACGTTGTAAAAAAAAAAAACATTTTTAAATGTTTTTTTGTCTGTCTGTTTGCTTCATTTAATTTCGCTAATATGTAGGTATGATGAAATACAAAAACTAAATTCACTAGTGTACCTACTTATCCATAGAGAAAAACAAATTATTTTTTGCTATTATTGGGGAGGAGTTAAAACAAGACAACATAGATTCATGAAAACAAACGTACATTTTTACGACCAATATTGAATGCAATACAATACTTGCTCGACATAATGTAGGGAACAGCTGTTTTTTTGCGATTTCAAGTTAGGTTTCATAGTGAAATTTATTTATGTAAGTACAATATAATACCTCCTGAAATTTTCAAAATCAAAAATATTCCTCTGACGTTCTAGAACTTCGAACCTTTTGTTAAACGAACAACAAGTATGTACAAATGTCACCTCTACCTTGCGTCGAATTCGATGTTTATGTCATATGTATCATTTGGCTTGTTTATTTTAATGTTCATTACTTCACTTTAAATTAAATTTATTAATTAAGTAATAGTGAAGGTTGCCGTTTGTTGAGTAATTTGACGAGATTACGAATAAACTCGTGTTAATTTATTTGTGTGTACGTCGGCGAAGTCACGAGCAAGCGACGGACTAATTGCGATGCTAATTAGTTCTTAAAATAAGTGATTTAATACAGCATTATAACATATATTTTGCACTTGCATTTTAGTAATTTACGGAACATAAAACTGCATTTATTTGGGTTATTACGAACATTATTCTAGGGTACGGTGCTATTGATCCATGTTTAGGATTATTTTAGTGTACAAGTTCGTAGCCAACTGCAGGCAGCAGGCGTCGTCGCGTCACTACTGGTTTCTATGTATTTCTATGAAATACCTTTCGTAGCTAGCGACACGTCGCCTGCTGCTGCCTGCAGTCGGCTACGAACTTGTACCTTTAAGTTTTAATCTTATTCCTACCTTAACATATCGAAAGGGAAAGATCTGACGGCGGGGGGATAGGTGTTCAATGACTCGATGATTTTCCTTGGCAGACGCGGTCCTGTTAACGTCGAGCGATGGGTGGCTCGCCGTCCGGTAAGGATCACGCCCTGGTCGACGGTACGTTGTCAGGCATTGTGTTCTACGCCTGCCTCAAAGAGATGTCAGCATACGAGACGGGGCCCGCTAGGGTCAATGTCTGCCAGGGTTATGGAACGGAACACAAAGGGCCACTCTCTCGCACTCCGCCTGGAGCGAGACGAAGAGGGATGATATCCCATCATTCGTAAAAAGTGGTCCTAATGGTGTGCAAATTAGCCTTTTTATAAGGATGGGAAATCATCAAATGACTCCTCCCGCTCAGGGCGGAGCAGTGTCAGACTTTTACTGACTAAAACCCATCCGTGTTCCTCCTAATGCCCTTTGCGATCAAGGGCCGCGGTGACTCTATTGAACAAATTCCGCAATCCTGGCACGTCTCAGTCAGCCTAAGTGCGCCTTCAAATTCGTCGCAAAGTGCCACGCGACAGCAGCGCGGCTGCAGCGCTACTGCCGCGCGGCACTTTGCGACAAATTTGAAGGCGCCCTAAGACTTAAAGTTTGCACTAAAGTCGGTAAGAAACAACTTAATTGACTGATTATGTATATAGCTCAGTGATCTACAGTTAACGATCGATATCGATCACGCTGATAAGCGCCTGCGCAGCAAGTTTCCATAAGCAGTGGTTCTAATAAGCTCGGCTATAAATCACAGGCAATGTGCTCGGCATCTCGGCTGGTGTAGCTGTGTCAGCTGTTTGTTAGTCACACGTCTTACTGCTGAGCGTGAGGTACTGGGTTCTATTCAGATTTTATGATGGGAAATCATCAAATGACTCCTCCCGCACTGGGCGGAGCACACTGGAGTGTCAGACTTAAACTCACCCCTGTTTCTCCACCAATTGTGGACCAGTTTTCAAATTTCTTTTTGAATTTGTTAGCCTATACCCATTGTCACCAAATCAGAATATGATTATGGGATCCCAGGAAAATTGAGGGCAACCCTCAAATTTTAAAACATACAATTTTTTTCATATTCTTCCTATTGCAATTCAGATATTTGTGCCTGGTAATCATCTCTCATGTTGCTGAGCTGATGATGGAAGGTATAAGTCAGGATCTGATGATGGGATCCCAGGAAAAATGTTTGTTCAGCAATATTTTCGCCAATTGTGATTGATTATTCGTCTTTTGTTTGGAAGAATATTTTCCCGGACTGGCCCATTTTAATTTGATGAAGATCTGATAAAGAACTTTGGAGGTAGGCAAGGGAAATCTTCAAAAATGACAGACAATCTACCGGGATTGCTGAAATCGCATGTCTGTTTATTGTTTAAACCATTTCATAACATAACATCACGCCGCTGGTACGCTGTGAAGGGGTACGCAGATGCATACAAATCAACCTGAATTTCCATTTTTGTGGTGTTATCTATTCAGGCATAACTTTATTGTTTATTAATCGATCTGGATGATTCTTTTTGCATTTGGTTTAGTTATAGCTAAATTGCATTTACAACTTAAAAGCATAGATATTTAACTATGAGCTGGTCTGGACTTGGACTGCGAAGCACACAAGTAACTCCATAACGGCCAGTAGTGCTACCATTAATTGTGGGAATAATATAAACCACTAAAAAGTGAAAAAAATTAAAAAAAATCTACCGTAAAATACTAGTATTCAGCTGAATCCGATTTCACTGTAAAAATTTACATTCAAAAGTAGCTTTGATTGATTATAATAAAAGGTTTGTTTGGTGACTTTAAAGAGCGTAGTTTATTCAGACTTTTGTTTTAACTAGTTCCTGATTCCTTTATTAAAGTTTAAAAGACGAAATTACAATATTATGTGGTTTCTATCAAACCCACATACCTATACATTTACATCTTGAAATTTAAATTGCACCCAATCTACCTGTCATTGCAAAACCAAATATACGACTACGAATTTAAATGAAATAATACATGAGTTATTGCATATGTTTGCAGTTAATGGGTTCGGTTATCCACTCGACACACCGTAAGTGGACACTAAATTGATATTGTGCTACCATGAGGTGTCGGTGGAAAACTGGTCACTCGATTGTGCTCGGTGATGTGTGTTCGAGATGATTTTCATTTAGCCCGCGTTTCCAGCAGAGATGTGCGAGGCTGCAGAGCGAGAGATGTGTTTGTTAAGAACCAATAGAATCGCTTCATTTTTTTTTATTAATACGTTTATTTCAGGCTTACATAGGTCCATACTTAACACAAATTTAAAAATAATATTAAAACTGAACAAAATTCACAAAATAAAATTAAAAATAAATCACAATACAGACTCAATGAAATCAAAATAAAAACACAGTAATCTCAACATAATCATAGTCAACTAAAATCATAATAAAATAAAATCACAGTACAGAATGTTAAAATCACATTTCAAAATAATAAACATTTACCTAGCTTCGCTCAGCGCAAGCGATTCCCTCACACAATACACATCCCTCGCTTCGTACACATCTTCGCATATCTCTAATGGAAAGCAACCTTATTCGTGTGAATTTTGGGCGTCAATGCACTGTAGCGGCATCTGTAAGGCCACATATGACCTGTTGTTTTCGTGCGACTGCCGACCGTGGGTTCCTGGTTCCAGTGTATTTTGAATTTTTAACCGACTACCAAAAAAGGAGGAGGTTTTTTTATATACATATATACACCGATTACTCCGAGGTCTCTCATCCGATTTCTGTGATTCTTTTTTAGTTCGATGATACTTGCCTTTTGGTCCCGTAAAAATTTAATTCAGTTTGGCTCAGTACTTTTTATTTTATGAATATCGAGGAAGGCTATGGGCTATATAATGTCACGCTACGGCCAATAGGAGCGGAGCATTAAAAACAAAACACTACAAAGTATAAAATGGCCTTAATTTCAGAAGTCGGTGTTTTTGGTTTTCTTTGTTTTTTAACACCGACTTCCGAAATTGAAATAAGCAAAAATGCTCATAAAATAAAAACTACTGAACCAAATCTAACTGAATTAAATTTTTACGGAACTAAATGGCAAGTTTACCGCATCGAACTAAAAAATAATCACAGAAATCGGATCAGAAATCTCGGAGTAATCAGTGTACATACATATAAAAAAATACCCCACGAATTGAGAACCTTCTCCTTTCGGGAGTCGGTTAATGATGAAAAATGTGTGGCAGACGAAGTCACGCAGGTCAGTAGTAACCCTATGACCCTAGGCAGAGATCAGTGGAGGGAGAGTAAAGCAGCCTTTGTCCATCCAGAAGGTAAGGTTCCTGATTATCCAGGACGTGAGTTGACTACGAGAACCCCTGGTAGTGACCCCGTCCTCCGTCAGTAATTTAGACTGATCTAGCTCGACAGTGAGATTGCCCAACTCTATCGCAGTGTAAACACCACTGAGTTTTATCATAACTCTGCAGCTGTCGGTTATTAATCAGGGCTGATTTACACTAGTGGTCGCTGATTTTAACTGCTTGTGGTCAGGTGGTTAGTTTCATCTGCGTAGGTGCCAATACAGACCACTAAGTAGGTTTACCGAGATACCTTGAAAACCTGGCAGGGGATTATTTAGGGGGTTATTATTAGGCTCGCATTAGACCACAATCTCACCTAATGGAATGATATGGTCGACGATGAAGCGCAGATACCCTTTAGAATTGGTCTACAAGGCCGCATTATTTGCCATCTTCTTTCCATCTATAAACACCA
Source organism: Lacanobia wlatinum (assembly GCA_947578705.1). Classification (NCBI taxonomy): domain Eukaryota; kingdom Metazoa; phylum Arthropoda; class Insecta; order Lepidoptera; family Noctuidae; genus Lacanobia; species Lacanobia wlatinum. The sequence goes on from OX388046.1 coordinate 21,666,311, forward strand.
ATGCGGTAGTGACAAAGACGTGTCAACAAGAAAACGACTTTTGGAGGTTATATTCGTGACAATCTTAGCAGTCGTATTTGACAGCAGGATACAACATTGCTTAACTGGTAAGAAAGAAAAATAAATCTCTTTTGCACTTAGTGTTAAAGCGATCTTTTATCTCTATCTACTCAGCTGTCAAATCTGACTTCGCCATTATGCAAAATGGCTCCCTTTATTTCGAACGACTTGACAAAATTGATTAAACAATGCAAAAATTGACGGACAATAAACACTTCAAACAACATGGAATTCTTTAATGCTATTATAAGTTTTCTGGTGGAAAAGAGTAAACTTATTTTTCAATTTACATCATCGTTTAACGTCAATTCTGGTACTTTTATATAACGATGTCAGTTGTATCGATAATTATCTTAATTACCTATTTGCATAACTATATCAAAGTTATCCTCCTTTCAAGAGTTGCAATTACGCAAACACTTACCAAATGATACCAGTAACTAATTTATAATCCTCATTTAAAATTACCTAATCAATTCCCCCAATTATTTCTACACAATTCTTAGAAAAAAAAATCCATCAATCTGATTGGCTGTTACAATTTTTAGCGTAGTGCACTACACACTACCTGACCAATAGTAACATGTAGTGAACGCAAGGTTGCCTCACATGTGAAGGGATAGTAATTGTCTCTAGTAATTGTTGGCTGTATCGCATGACGTCATTAGGCACCTTCTAGGCTTCAAGGCAATGTCAACGTCGTATGTAGATCGTGGGTACAGCTGGAAGGTTAGATTGTTCCTAGGTCTTAGCCTATAAGTCATAAGTCAGGTATTATTAGCAACAGGTTCAGTAATAATAGTAATGTGGCTAATGCTAAGGTCTTGCATGTGAGAATGGAATTAGATATTATCGACCATACTACCAATATCCACATCAGACAAAGCACATATATGCTATTGAAAATAGTTTTCCAGATTTTAATATCAACCTCAGAAATTAATTGATGACAGTAAAATTTGATAGTGACAGTGTGATTTGTGTGCTTTAGCTCAATCGTAGTAGACAATTTATCCGAATAAGTGCCGAAAGCAGCTTGAAAATATTCACTACTATGATCTTGAAAGACAAATAACAGGGAAAGTGTTTTGCCAGACAGAATATCCGTGAAGTTTAAGGCGATAGTGTCAAAGCACCGTAAGTCATGCATTTCAAAATCAATAGGATTTCATGTAAAAAAGAACCGTTTTTGATAGGATAGGACGTTAAAGACTATAATCTTGACATTGATATATAAAAACCCAAGATGCACAGTCTCAAACAAATGCAACACTCGAAACTGTCGTCAAAATCTGACATGTATCAAGTGTCATGTGTGAGCTGTGTGTAGTTATACTATAAACAATTTTTTTTGCAAATTCAACCTTACACGGACCGCTTAAAGTTGTTTTTACAAAGCAGTGCAGTATGGCGAGCGATGCGAGACTGTTTGAAACTAGCGCACAATTATGCTTATTTTTGCGGACGTTTTTGTGATGCTGAGTGTGTATCTTGGGTTTTTTATATATCAATGAATCTTGATGAAAATGATGAAGAGAGAGAAAAACTTTGTGTAATCGATAAACAAAAGAACACTGAAATTGAAAATATATCCCCTTGGGGCTTCTTTTGTTTTGTTATAGAATCTCATACAGAAGCAGGTTCTGAAAATCAAAATGATTATTATATGGCAAAGGTATAAGGCATACACAGCCTGACATTTTGAGCATACAAAAGTAAGCTCAAAAATAACAGCACAGTTGTTAAGCAAAGTCTGCAACTACCTTTAGAACATTTATAATAACAGCATGAGGTTAAAGTATATCATGCAGCCAGTTGACCTGCCTGTCAGCTGTCGATCTGTGATTGGTCCATTAATTACACGCGGTCATTCCATTGGCTCACGCAGCGAGGAGGGAGACATGAGCCATCAATCTGAATGAAGGTTGAATGACATTTTATGTGTAGTTGTACAGATTGGATTAAATGTTTCTTTGGATTGGAATCAAGTAAACGTTTGGAGAACCATACCTATTAATTGCTACATAGTTTGTTTTGATCCAATGAGCTCAGCGGCCTTGTCGCAGTTCACTCCTGGATATAGGCATCTCCCAAGTTGCACTGGTATAGGTACCTGCTTTTCAACTATCCTTATGTCTAGCCCAGATCTGTTTGCTACAACAACTAGACTACAAAACCCTCACTGGAATTGTCAAAGACATGTAAAGTAAACATTTATTTCATGTATCAGGATCTACAGTTATCCCATAGTCTATTCATCCCACATCTACATAGATATGTAGCGATAATCATCAATATATATAAAATTCTTCCATTACTGACCGATTGAGTGATTGACAGACAACGCACAGCTAAAACTACTGGTCGTACAAAGCTGAAATTTGTCATGTAGATTCCTTGGGGAGTATAGGGGAGCACTAAGAGAGGATTTCCCAAAGTTCCTGCAGGAACGGGAAATAAACGGGATTTGCGCATACGAAGTCGAGGGCAAAAGCTAGTAATCTTTATAAAGTGACTGGATAGTAATTGATTGAATGAGGTTGACCTAAGAATTAGCTCAGTGGCGTTTTATTGGAACAGTCAGAGAATAAATAGCGGATTATTGCATAAGTTAATGATGACGATCCAAAACAACACACGAAACAGTAAGAATAATGTTTATTTGACTATCGTTGCAAAATTCCATTAGAACTAGACTGTCATAATCATATCATACAGACACTCTTTAGGGCAAAAACGTTGGTTGTAAACCAGGATAAGGCAAGGAAGCATGAGCTCACAAAATATAAAAGGAGGGGAAGCCTTTGGCCAGGTGCGAGAAAAAAGACAAGCAAAAGAAATGATTTTACAGAAAATACTAGCAGACGCTTATACTAATGAAGAACGCCTCAATGACTTACACAACTGAAGCACCTTAAAAAGCGGTTCACTTTTCAAACAAGTTCAGGTGTGAATACCAATCATTCATGCAAGTACCTATTGCCACACTTAGATCGATCGCTCAGTAGCCGTTTAGCCACCAGCGTATGTTAACTGGTGAAATATTACACTTGATACCATCGGGGACTTTCCAAAGCAATTATATTTGTGATATGAGCGGCGCACTGCGCAGGCGCGGCGGCCATTTGTCAAAATAGCCATTCATATGGTAATGGCCAGTGCTGATTGATCGGCTTGCGCAAGTGATCTAGTTTGAGACCTTTGTGTGTTGTAATTCTTTTATTGGGTGTTTTGGATTTTGCGAGGTCCTTATTGATCCTAGTTGGTATGTCTTTTCTAGTTTCAGTGTCAGTAGCTGCTTTGTCAATAGTGACAATTATGTCAATGCTAATCTGACAGTACAGACAATCTTAAAAAGTGGAGCAAACTTAACGGATCAACAACAGGATGTGGATGCGGAGCCTAGACTCTATGCAGGGACAGACTGTTACTAGGAGGACTTCTATCCTACAACAAAACATGGCAGCAAAAATTACCTCCTCGCTGCCACCAATGATGCCGTAGAAGTGGCAAAGTTATGGGCCACACTAATGCTCAAGCAGCTTTGCCATTTGAACTGTTGAATAATCTATGATGCCAGTCTCTGGATAGAAGTGAAGAAAATAATGAAGAGTGTAATCTCAATAGATTTCACAATCCTCTCAACATAAGTAATCATGGTCAACCCGAAGAACACAATCAATATACCTGTAAAATTACGGGTTACACGTTAAAAGATCATTCGATTCCCGTGAAAACCAGCAGCTATATAAATTAAGACATTAATTATGCGTTAACATGTACCTCGGTACAAACTGCGCAGAGTGGAGGCAATTTATTTAATTGTTAACTACGAACATTGTAGGGGAATGCTAACAAGACCGTAACTTACTACGAACATTAGTTTCTAGCAACTAAGTAGTGCTTTTCAATAAGATTGTTGCAAAGAGGTCACATTTCGGTATTTTCAGAATTATTCCGGTCGGATAACCTGTATCTGATACAATGGGGGATCAGTTATATTTTATAAATACATTTTCTATTCCGGTCTCATCCACCATGCAGGGAATCACAAATAAATTAAAATATTTTATTCCGTTTGGATACCCTAGTTATCAATTAACAGATTATAGGAACATTCAACAAAAAAATATACTTACAGGGTGTATTGAAAAACATATGTTCGTAATTCATAATGGAAACAAACGAAAACAAATAATGTTTACATGAACAAACGTTTTTCTCACAACCGTATTTTATTTTACTTGTCAAAAAGAGTAAGGTGATCAGACCTGAATAACAAAGCTTATAGTGGATCAGACAGGAATTAAAACACAAGAATAAACAGCAGCGGATCAGGGGGGCTACTCTCTAAGCACAAAGTCCGTAGTATCGGGCTTAGTTGTATGGTACGGAGAAGAATACCCCCGCAACTAAGCCCGAAAAATACGGACCTCGGGCTTAGAGAGTAGCCCCCCAGATCAGGAGATCCGACCGGAATAACTCGAATTTTTTGAGTCAAGTTTTAAGTATGAGTGAGGTCGGATACAAGGGTAGACGAAGACTACAGAAACGATGGAATAATTGTGAGCAAATCTGAAAGATGATAATTATGGTTAAAAATTAGGTGATTATTGAGATGACGGCAAATAATGAAGATATTATGCTGCAACGATCTCATGTAAATCGGGACTCAACAACTGACAGAACTGTGCAAATAGTTTGAATATGAGTCTAAAACGGGGCCAGTTTTCAAAGAAAGTCAGTTCCTTAATAGTCCCACTGTGAAAGAGTATGCTGGTCGAAACTTTAGCTGATGTTCTTCTTAAAGTTACTAAATGTGAATTATAAATAATTAATATTAAGTTTTTCAAATTGTTTTAGCCTATAGTGACGTCACAAAAAAAGGGGAGTCTTCATAATCATCATCGTCATCGTTGCTGTCTTTGTCAGTGTCATTCATATCATCTTCTTGGGAACTTTCGTTGTCGCCTAAAACTCTAGTTGTTAGTATATGTATGAAGACTTAAACAACTACTTACAACTGAAAATTCAATATAAGGACTAGAGTTTTCGAAGACAACGAAAGATTATCAAGAAATTATGTACAAACGCGTATAAAAAAAAATAATCATTGGGCATCAAAAAAAGAATACACATCGCTGTCAATGGCAAAAGTGCCCACAACACTGGCAGCATTGCCGCGTTGAATGGCAATGCTGATTCTTTGGACGAAAAAAAGTCCAGCCCTCTGGTCACGTGAACAGTCGACAAGTTGTTTGCTAATGTCCTGAAAGACTCGATGCGTACTCGGACCCCATGGACCTAATGTTTCAACGCCAAACGGCTCAAATATGTAATTCCCAATTAAGTTGTTATATTTGCGCCGTTAAAGTTGAATAAAGTTTTATTTTTTACATAACATTATCTATACATATAATAAAATCGTAGACTAACCGTGTCTGTACATTGAATATTTTTGCATGAAAATTACACAGAAAACTCAGGAAAAAGGTATAAAACACAAAAATGCAATTTTTGAAATTTTTGTCTGTTTGTCTGTGCGTTTGTGGGAGCATCACGCTTAAACCACAGATTAGATTGCAAATCTAAGTACTTAAAAATATTAAGTGATAAACCGAGTAACATTTAGCGTTTATTTCATCAAAATCGACCAACAAAATCAAAAGATATTGAATTTTTAAGTTTAGGAAGAAACTTCCTAATGTATTCTGATGAGTCAGAGCGCCATCTATTGAGAAAAATAAAATGCACGAAAGCATTCAAAATTGTTGAGTTATTTGTGAAACTTTTAAAACGTGGCAAAATATGAGTGATCATTTTATACCTTTTCGTTATTGATCGATACAATCGATCCACAAAATCAAAATATATTGAATTTTTAGTTTAGTAACAAACTTCCTTATTTTTATTCTGATTAGTCAGAGCGCCATCTATTGATGGACCAAAAAAATGCATGAAAGCATGAATGTTACACCAAAACACATTGATTGAGTTATTCGTGAAACTTTTAATACGTAGACGTAGCAAAATAAAAGTAAACATTTTAATACCTTATCGTTATTTACCGTTACATACGGGCTTCTTATTTAACGTCTTCCGCTGCCAAATATTTTGTCAGTTTACTTGGTCGATAGATGGCGTTGCACTGATGACGCGTTTTTCTGAATTGCAGTGTTAAGATTTTCCGCTGGAGAATGAGCTCACACAATTTCTAAACACAGTCGTGTTTCGAAGGAATTTCGGTTTGGTCTAATAATAATAAGGTACCGTACCAAAGGTGGTCACGGTGACGGGAGCGATCGATTTTGGTGGGGCTACTCTCTAAGTCCGAAGTCCGAAGTTTCGGGCTTAGTTGCGGACGTATTCTACTACGTATCACCTACAGACTTACGATTAGTCCCGAACCCGAACTAAGAATGAATGACAACACGATTTCACAGTAACTGTCAAATCGTGTTATAGTTAGTTCTCATTGGTTAGGTGATACGGAGTGGAATATTTTTTTTTTACAATAGATAGGCATACGTTTGACCACTATCTCACGTGATGGTAAGCGATGATGCGGTCGAAGATGAAGCACGTTTGCCTAGAAGCAACCTTTTCACTTTTGTCTTAAAGACTCCCAGGTTGCCAGCAAATAAATTTTTAATTCGTGCTAAGTATCAAACGGTCCGATTTGCGAGCCAAGGCAAATTATAGGGTTCCATGCCAAAGTTGCTAATGGGACCCTATTATTTAAGCCTTCGCGTACGATTTTGATTCGTGCGAAACCAGTCGATTTTTAGGGTTCCGTACCAAGTTTGCTAACGGAACCCTTTTTTTTAATAAGCCACCACTGTCCGTCTTCCTTCATTTTATGCGTTTTATTTCTGTCTTGCTAATATAAAAAATGTCTTCTAGAAAAAGGCCGAATCTTTCACAATATAGCGAAATTCTTAATTCTTAATCTATACATATAATAAAATCGTTGACTAACCGTGTCTGTACATTGAATATTTTTGCATGAAAATTACACAGAAAACTCAGGAAAAAGGTATAAAACACAAAAATGCAATTTTTGACATTTTTGTCTGTGCGTTTGTGGGAGCATCACGAATAAACCACAGATTGGATTGCAAATCTAAGTACTTAAAAATATTAAGTGATAAACCGAGTAACATTTAGCGTTTATTTCATCAAAATCGACCAACAAAATCAAAAGATATTGAATTTTTAAGTTTAGGAAGAAACTTCCTAATGTATTCTGATGAGTCAGAGCGCCTTCTATTGAGAAAAATAAAATGCACGAAAGCATTCAAAATTGTTGAGTTATTTGTGAAACTTTTAATACGTGGCAAAATAAAAGTGATCATTTTTATACCTTTTCGTTATTTATCGTTACAATCGATCCACAAAATCAAAATAAATTGAATTTTTAGTTTAGTAAGAAACTTCCTACTGTATTCTGATCAGTCAGAGCGCCATCTATTGAGGAGCCAAAAAATGCATGAAAGCATGAATGTTACACCAAAACACATTGATTGAGTTATTTGTGAAACTTTTAATACGTAGACGTAGCAAAATAGAAGTAAAAATTTTAATACCTTATCGTTATTTACCGTTACATACGGGCTTCTTATTTAACGTCTTCTACTGCCAAATATTTTGTCAGTTTACTTGGTCGAAAGATGGCGTTGCACTGATGACGCGTTTTTCTGAATTGCGGTGTTAAGATTTCCCGCTGGACCTCACACGATTATCAAACACGGTCGTAGTTAGTAGGAATTTCGGTTTGGTCTCTGTAAGGTCTTTAACTGTTAGGGACCAAAATTGCTGAAATCTCTGAGTCGTGCTGGTTTCGTTTAAAGTGCTTTTATCGTAGAGTCTTAAACTGTTTTAGTTTTGCGAAGTACTGGACGGTTCGACTTGCGGATCTGGGGGCTACTCTTTAACGAAATCCGTAGTTTCGGGCTAGGTTGCGGGCGGGCATTTTCTACTCCATATCACCTAACCACTGAGAACTAATGATAACACGATTTGACAGTTACTGTGAAATCGTGTTGTCATTCATTCTCAGTTCGGGTTCGGGACTAATCGTAAGTCTGTAGGTGATACGGAGTAGAATACGCCCGCCCGTAACTAAGCCCGAAACTACGGATTTCGTTAGAGAGTAGCCCCCCAGGCCTGTAGGGTTCCGTACCAAAGGTGCTGACGGGACCCTACTGCTAAGCCTCCACGATTGATTCCGTTTAGAGCGAAGCAACGAACCGTTCGATTTGCGAAACAAGGCTAATAATAATTTAAGGTACCGTACCAAATGTGGTCACGGTGACGGGAGCGATCGATTTTGGGGGGGCTACTCTCTAAGTCCGAAGTCCGTAGTTTCGGGCTTAGTTGCGGACGTATTCTACTCCGTATCACCTACAGACTTACGATTAGTCCCGAACCCGAACTAAGAATGAATGACAACACGATCTCACAGTAACTGTCAAATCATATCATTAGTTCTCAGTGGTTAGGTGATACGGAGTAGATTTTTTTTTTTATTATGGGTAGGCATACGTTTGACCACTATCTCACGTGATGGTAAGCGATGATGCGGTCGAAAATGGAGCACGTTTGCCTAGAAGCAACCTGTTCACCAGTGCCGGTGTTAGCACTACTGGCGCCCTGGGCAAGAATTTTACGGCGCCCCCTAACTGCAATTCAAACCCATACGAAAAAATATATATATATAAAAAAAAAATACTTTTTTAGCCTTTCTATCGGCGAACTCTTTAATAAGGTTATCAAAGTCGATGTTTTCAGCAATTTCGTTTTCGATTGATTAAATACATTTATTTGAAAAAGTATGTCATACCGAACAAACAAACTTTAGCCGATTTTTTTTACTGTTGCTGAATGGCACTGATCTGATAACGAACTGCTTTTACACTGGTTTTTCTTGTTTCCCAACGTGAACCACTGAGGTTTTAGATACACTGTCGCTGTCATATCGTATAATCTCTACTTCTATATATATCGATTTCAATTCGGCTGAAATGAAGTACGCCGCATTGAATAAGCACTTCGCGTGCGTCAAAGCGACGTACGTGAGAGCGAGCGAAGCGAGCTCGCAAATTCATGCACCCTGGAAAGGTATTATTTTCTTTTGATCATTCATACATAAAAATAGTCGTTTTGTTGAGTCATACAGAAACGGTTGAGAACAAAGACAGCGTAGAATATAAGAGCGAGCGAAGGCTCGAAATTTTTTACAGCCCACTTCGGACGGATTTCATTACGTCACCCTCTTAGGGGTGTCACCCCTAAATGCAGATAACCTCGAGAACTAAAGAATTTTCGCACCTCAACTCGAAAGGGTTTTATTGTCTTTTGATCATAAATTGAAATCTTTTGTTGATTTATACAGAAAAGCTCATGAAGTTACAGTAGCGTAGCTAGCATGGGTTACACCCGGGGCGGATAATGTGGTGTCACCATACAAATGAGCCCCCCCCCCCCCAATAATTATAAGTGGTGCCTTTGGACTTTCTTTCTTGTGACGGTAAGCGTAAGCCATTTTTCGGAAGGGGGGAAGGTGTGCATTTGCGCTGCAGGTTTTTATTTTCAGGAATGTTCTAACATCATACTCACATACAAAATCTCGAAAATAAGTGTGATTATTTTGATTTTGTTTTCATCATTATCTAAACTGAATATTGTTGAGTAATGAAAGTAAGATTAAAAACTAAAATAGGCGCAACACAAGAGCGAGTGAACCGAGCTCGTATTTTCTTCATCCCACCTCGAATAGGTTTTATTTTTAACTGAATTCAAAAAAAGGAGGCTGTTCTCAGTTCGATTGTATTTTTTTTCTTTAGATCATTCATGCTTAAAATAAGTTGCTTTATGGACTGATGATACAAGAAAGCTCATTAATTAAGAGAGGGTAGAACACGAGAGCGAGCGAAGCGAGCTCGAAAATTCATGGACCCCGGAAAGGTTTTATTTTCTTTCTATCATTCATAACATACTTAAATGGAAGTAACTTAATGGTCTGATGCAAGAAAGCTCATTAATTGAGAGTTGGCAGAACACTAAAGAAATTTTTGCACCTCATCTCGGAAGGGTTTTATTGTATTTAGATCATTCATAATGAAATTAAAGTTATTTGTTGATTTATACAGAAAAGCTCAGGAAGCTATACAGTTCAAAATGCATGAACGAGCGAAGCGAGCTCAACAATTTTTGCACCCTACTTCCGACAGATTTCATTGCGTCAAACGTTGAGGGGTGCCACCCGAAAGTGACAAAAATCAGTCAACGAGCGGTCGGGTGTCACCCGGTGCGGGCCGCCCCCTCCGCCGCCCCCCTCGCTACGCTACTGTGAAGTTAGATAGTTGCAGAATGCAAGAGCGAGCGTAGCGACCTCAAAAATTCTTTGACCCTTCTCGACTGATTTCATTGCCTCAAAAGTTTAGGGGCGACACCCGACAGTGACAAAAACCAGTCAACGAACGGTCGGGTGTCACCCGTAAGCGGTGCGGTCGCCCCGGTTGACCGCCTGCGGCGCCCCTCTATATCCGGCGCCGTGGGCCGTCGCCCAACCTCGCCCTACCCTAACGCCGCTACTGCTGTTCACTTTTGTCTTAAAGACTCCCAGGTTGCCCGCAACTAAGTTTTTAATTCGTGCTAAGTATCAGACAGTTCGATTTGCGAGCCAAGGCAAATTATAGGATTCCGTGCCAAAGTTGCTAATGGGACCCTATTATTTAAGCCTTCGCGTACGATTTTGATTCGTGCGAAACAAGTCGATTTTTAGGGTTCCGTACCAAGGTTGCTAACGGAACCCTATTTATTAATAAGCCACCGCTGTCCGTCTTCCTTCAGTTTATTCGTTTTATTTCTGTCTCGCTAATATAAAAATGACTTCTAGAAAAAGGTCGAATCTTTCACAATATAGCAAAATTCTCAAAGTCGGGTTTGTTCGAACACTATTCTAACTAACTCGAGAACGGCTCGACCGATTTTCATAGTTTTTGTGTTTTATTCCGGACGAAGACTAATTTCGTCGTCCGGAAAAGCATAATAAGAATTAAAATACAAAAAAAAGAATGAGTATGTAGGTAGGCAGGTAGGTAAGGTAGGGTAGCTATGGTAGGTAGGTAGAGTAGCCATTTGACGGGAGCGAAGCCGCGCGGGTCAGCTAGTTATAAATATAATTTATTGTACGCTCCTGTTTAACGACGTGTTTTTAAAAAGCGAAAGCGGATCTGAAGAAATAAACTAGTCTCAATAAAATAAAGTGTCAGTTGAAATAATAAAGTGCTGATTGCAAGAACATGAATTAATAAATACATAACAGTCCTCGTATTTATTATATAGATATGTACACATACGTATTGCAGGCAATTTCGGAATATTTACGTTAAAATCTCAATCCAATTGCTTAGAAAATGTGAAACAAAATTAAACCTTGCCATTTAAAATCTATATTAACTCTTTATGCGTCGATAAAAGGTCGAAATTCCAATAAAAAACACTTTCAGATCTGCAAATAAATAATTTGAGTAACCAATTTAACTTTACACTTTAAAAAAATGTAAATACAACTTATTCCGTCGAAATAAAGAATACATTCGCATGAATGTTTTGTTTTTGGTAGAAAATGTAAATTGTATCATCAAAAGCACAGAATTACGAAAAAACCAGATAGTGGTATTGAAATAAAATTTTATGACACGTGTATGTAACAAGTGCATTTATGAAACACATGTGTCTGTGTTTTGTGTGGCCATAGCTACAGCGTTGTAGAAAAACTTCTCCAACAAGAATGTAAGTCTCGTAGGTAGTTTTATTCAAGGCTTGTATACATGTCAATGACCTTGTGCATATAAACGGAGCTCTCTAACTACTCATCTACGCGCCACTCCGCTACCCACATTTTAAATTTATTGTTACAAAAATAATACATGTTTTTAAAAAGTAAAAAAAACAAATCATTTTCGTTTGTATTGCAAAGCAGTAAATATATATTTTTTACTCTTTTGATAAAAAATGTAGGAAAAATGGTTTCATCTCAACGATTTGGAGGTTTTTTTTCTTATTATGTGATACCGATTGACAAATTCTGGCTAAACCAAATTACGAATCATATCATGTAGATTACTTATTTTTTCACATGTAATTTCTCTGTTAGTGCTGACGAAAAGCTGCTTCATCTACACGCTATTTTAAGTTTTTTTTTCGAGAGGCTGAGATGTTATTGTGACGAGATTTTGAATTCTTCTGAATAGGAAAATAATTCACCTACAGGTCTTTCGATTCAGCCGCTTTTTAGGGTTCCGTACCCAAAAGGCAACCAACGGAACCCTATTACTAAGCCTCCGCTGTCGGTCCGTCCGTCCGTTTATCAGTCCGTTCGTCCGTTTATCAGTCCGTTCGTCCGTTTATCAGTCCGTTCGTCCGTCCTTCTATCTGTCGGCGGGCAGTATCTCAAGAACCGTAATGGGTAGACAGTGGAAATTTTCACAGAGTGGGTATTCCTATTGCCGCCACAGATTGCCGCTATAACAACAAATGATAAAAATGAAAATAACTTAAAAATTAAAATGGCTCCCATACAAGAAACGTGTTTTTTTCGGTTTATGGTACGGAACCCTTCGTGTGAGAATCCAACTCGGACTGGCCCGGTTTTTTTATACTCACTGACTCCGTAATCATGTTAACAACAGTAGTTAAAAAATAGCAATATTCCATCACGTCTGTTACTAAGGATTTTTTATTGAACTTAAGTTGGTGTACCTACAATTATTATACATATGTATATTAGAAGAAGCGTTATAACAAGACGGAAACACCTCAAATCAAACAAAGTCTAATCAATACTCGTTTGACAGAAGTCAGTTATATAAATATTTACTGTACGTGATAAAAATGTTAAAGATAAGTTTTGTTTATAAAATAAGAATTAGGCTTGCGGTTTGAATGTTTGAGTAAAAACCGAACACTGCTTGACCATGACAAACGTTAGCAAACAAATTGATGGGCCCTCATTGTATGACAATGACATCACTATACGTAATTTATTAGAGTTCCGAACATTCCTAAAACACGGAACCCTTATAGCCAGTTTTCTCCGGATCTACTGGACCGATTCTGTTGAAATTTGGTATACATTTGGACTTCTGTAACCCAAACATGGATGCGTTACGCAAATAAATAAATGTTTAGTATGGGGTCACTTTTGGGGGCCAAACAAGAAAATCAAAAAAAGTTTTTCAGACTGCATCGCGTGACATTTCAAATGAAAGGGTTTACTGTGAGGATTTTAATTAAATAATTAAAATATTTAAATAAATAAATAATTTTGAAGTATTTCACGAAATTAGACAAAAAATTACCATTGGGGAATAGAATATTTTTGTCACATTTTGAAAAAAAAATACATATAATAGTTTATACCTAAATAATACAGACAAACCTATAAGAAGTTGTAGTATTAAAACAACATGTTAAAAAAATTGGTTCGGAACCCTTTGCATGCGAGTCCAACTCGCACTTGGCCAGTTTTTGATATGGTTATAGCTTTTTTTTAAAACTGACTTAGAATAAGTAAGGTTTGGCTAGCGTGTTCCACCATCGACCACAATATCGCTTTTCATTTCATTACATTTATTTATTGCTTCAAATATGGTAGGTACAAGTTTTTATATACAATATTAAGTAACACACATTTGGCCAATATATAGCATGCAATAGTAGGTACAAGTTTTTAATAAAAATATTAATTACTAGTGGACGTCACGCGGTTTCACCCGCGTAGTTCCCGTTCCCGTGGGAGTACGGGGATAAAATATAGCCTATGTTACTCCTTGATAATGTAGCTATCCATTGCTGAAAGAATTTTTCCAATCGGTCCAGTAGTTTCGGAGCCTATTCATTTCAAACAAACAAACAAACAAATCTTTCCTCTTTATAATATTAGTGTAGACTAGGTTACCACATTTCGTCAATTTATATATCAATTAAATATGTCTGTGCTTTATTGTATAAAATTTACAGGGACACTTTTGAAAGAACTCATCTATCGAATAAAAACACTCTTGTAACAACCACTTCCGCAACGTAACACAAAACTTATTGAATGGCAGCTGAGTAATTGACCTTGGCAAAGCATTGTAAATTAGGGGAGCCATATAAACGCAGCTCCGCCGAAAAAGTTCTAGCTTTGGAACGGGCATTTCCAAATCTCATTTTTATCAGGTGAGATTGTGGTTAAACGTAAACCTGTCAATAATCCTCCTAATATATAAAATTCTTCCGTTACTGAGTGAGTGAGTGAGTGAGTGACTGACAGACAACGCACAGTCGAAACTACTGGTCGTAGGACGCTGAAATTTGGCATGTAGGTTCCTTGGGGAGTGTAGGGGAGCACTAAGAGAGGATTTCCCGAAATTCCAACGGGAACGGGAAACAAGTCACAAAAAACCGGTCAAGAGCGAGTTGGACTCAAGCACCGTGGTTCCCGTACTATCATATAAAACGTGAAATGTTTTAAAATTTTCATTGGTAAGGCCTATATTCGTCAGAGAATTTTAATTGTATTGCAGATTTAGATTAGCGTTATCTCGTGATCGATAGTGGAACTAATATAAATTTTGTTGATAATTTCTGAATCGTTTTATTTTTTCTATAATCTTTACATGATTTTTTATCACACAGAATTATTTCATATTTTTCTCTATTCAAATTTAGAATATAAAAAAATTAAAAATTTTCGTCAGAAGTCGAAAAACATGCGGCCTAAAAAAATGAAGAAATTTTTAAAAATGAGCAAATGGCGCTCTTTCATATGATATCCCACATGCCCTAGTAGCCTCACTTCGAATTTTTAAAAACCCCTTTCAGTCGCTGTTGCAAAAAAATACATATATAAAAAAATATTTCTTATTTGCAAAATAGTTAAGCAAACGTCAACTAAAATAATTCCAAATTTCAAGTTGATAGCATTAGTAGTTCTTGAGAAATCCATCTGTGACAGACGGACAAACTTAGTCACACCATAAGGGTTCCTTTTTACCATTTTG
Organism: Lacanobia wlatinum; assembly: GCA_947578705.1. NCBI lineage: Eukaryota > Metazoa > Arthropoda > Insecta > Lepidoptera > Noctuidae > Lacanobia > Lacanobia wlatinum. The sequence goes on from OX388046.1 coordinate 21,681,424, forward strand.
GTACGGAACCCTAAAAACGCGTACGAAGTCGCGGGCAGAAGCTAGTCCTAAATAAAATTCTTCCGTTATTGAGTGACTGAGTGTTGGACTGACAGCCAACGCACAGCCGAAACTACTTGTCGTCCAGAGCTGAAATAAGCATGAAATCCTTTGTTAGTGCTCCCCTACGGAGTGTAGGGACTCCGTAGGGGAACACTAACAAAGGATTTCCCGAAATTCCTTCGTAACAGAAAAAACGGGATATGCGCGTTTGGATGAAACCTAGCTCAGAAGTAGACTATGTCATAGAATAGGAAATGGAAAGCATTTCATCCATATGTTCCCATTTGATAATTTTCTAATTTCAATCAAGAAATACTGCTGACAGAAGCCAAGCCAAAAACCAGAACCAATAATAAAAATAAACCATCCAGTGACCTACATACATCGAGCATTACATTACGTCCAAGTCCATATCAAAGAAACTCAATCAGCGTAAAATTACAATCGCGAATTTCGCAGCCACACAATGGATCTTCGACCGTTACCTGCAAAGCTTTCAACCTTCCAACCTCAGGGTCACGACTGTGCGAGTGCGTGCGAAATACAAGCATTTCGTACTATAACGAGCTTTTAATTCGTGTGTAATGATGTTACCGGTTCGTTGCAAAAATGATACAGAAGATCCACTCGAGTGGAACTAAATAGCTCACGATTTACTAATTTATAAAAGATTCCCTCCGTCGCGTCTGTCTGTCTGTACGCGAAAAACTCAAAAACTACCGAACGGATTTTCACACGGTGTTCACCATCGGGACATCGTCCATTGGGGACGGAGTGATTCATGAAGGCGTATGATTAATTAAAGTTTAGTGTGAATTAGCTAAAATATGACGATGATCGTTGAAGATTTCGCGAAAATTTATGCCGGATGGAAGCTTATCTTCTCTTATACAGGGTAATTGAAAAAATACCCGAATCCTCATAATCCTGACTTCGTATAATGACCCTGAACAATATTTATTCTACGAATTTTCAAAGTTCGTTTTTTTTTCCATACTTAAATATAAACAGTCTAAATTTTGCATAATTATTCTTAATGAGGCGGGCGGCTGGCGGTGCGAGACTGAGTGCGCGCGCGCGGTAGTATACGCGAATTTTACAGACGTCGAATAAATCAAAACAAATTGTTTTTGGTTACATTGTTTAGTTGAGGTCAAAGTCGTAGAACAAATGTAGCCGACCCCAATGTAGTTGGAAAAAGGCTAGGCAGATGATGATGATGGTCTCCTACCGGTGCAAAGCCGTGGCGGTTAGTAATTCGTAAATAATTAATGAATATGCCATTCATAAGGGTCATACAACCAGCTGCTCCAGTAACAAGCCATAAGTGTTTATATAAGCCTGCCTCAACCAACTAAAACTTCTAAGGACAATCCAAAACTCGTAACAGTCTCCGTCATAAAAGGTACGAGTAAGACGGCAAACCCAAACTCTATACCAAATCTTATGCCATCTCATTCAAACGTTTCATGACCACGGCTTCATCCATCGTTGCCGTACGTTTGCTCTTGTAACAAGTTATCCTTCTGAGTTAATTACAAAGTAGTGATATGTTGACCTTGCGCGACATGCGATGAGCTAACGAAGGCTAAGTATAATAGTGTGGCTGTTGGGCAAACTTAATGCTGTTAGGGTCAGTTCACACTTAGATGCGAAACTGCGAGCAATTTTTAAAGATTAAAATATGTAGTAAAGCTTTTCCCGTACGAACGTTTGCTAATATGCGTTTAATTCCCTTACTGAAATGTGTCGCGTCACATCGCATCTCAGTGTGAACAGACCCTAACAGTGTATCTGTTGGGCAAACTTAATAGTGTTAGTTAACTTAAACTTACCCAACACAGGCTAACTTAATTCAATTAAACCAGTGAGGTGTTATTTTTTACGTTTCTTTTTATTATTGGTAGCTGTAGATTTGTTTGCGAGTATTGATTGAAGTTTGCGAAATGTGTTAAGTAAGGAATTAATAGGAGCGTATGATAGAGCGATTAATTTTGACGATGATGTGTCATTTTTATTGATTACCACTTTAAATGTTTTTTGTGATCAACGGTTTGATAGAAGAGGCGATGTTGCTTTATACGAGTAATAAAAAGCTATTATCTTTAAGAATGTGCCAAGACGTACATACATTAATAGTCAAAGTAGTAAAATTTTATTACCAAACTAGACAAAGATTTTTTTTCTTAGTTTGACCAAAACAAACAATTTTTTTATAGTTTGCGAATCACTGTATAACGTAGGTACAACCAGTCAAGGCAACTTTTAACTGAATGTAAATATAAATATGGAAGCTTGTAATTGGCTAATTTCCTAACCTACAAATGTTTTTTAGTAAGTCTAAAAGCTTTCTGTAAAATAAATTAAATAAATTAACTCCTATGCAAGTTTATAATTTAGCAGCTCTTAAAATTATGTTACATTATTACGATATGCTTAAGAATAGTCAGTACACAATGATATCGACAAAAGTTCCATTCGGCACACTCGAGAAACGTTTAAAAATAACAAGTAATTGCCACTTACCTCATCCTGAAAAGTCCGATGCAGGCTCTCCTTTGTGTACTTCTGATCCCCTTGCTTCAAGATGGCGGAGCACTGCTTCAGCAGCGCAAGCCTCGTCCTCTCCTTAGCACATTCCACCTCCATGATCGACGGCCGGTGACCCGTCCGAGGGACACCCAGACAATTGCCCTCATATTGCCCGTTCATCGCCGACAAAGTGACGGCAAATTGCCCGTTGAATTGCCCATTTTTGCCCAAATGAGACGTTCCATTTTCGTCTTTCTTATCTAAATCGATCGTGTCGAAATTGGTCGTAATTTCTGGTGTTTTACCGTTCGATGCCATGTCTGATTGTTATTGAGTCTGTGGCATTTACATTTTTATTTTGATATTTTTGGTTCACTTGGTATTCACTTTATTTATTGACGTTTGGTTTGTGACTGCGGTTCTATAAGGAAACTAAGTTATTGTGTGTTTAGTAATGGTAGAACTAGCTTATTTTATAATTGGTTTAACCTACGGGTTAATTAGGAATATTATCCTTTTTGGGTTTCTAACATAAATTGCCGAAGGGGAAACACTATTTGATAACTTATACACATGGGAGCATTTGTATAAATCAATTAATATTTTACCATTTGACACAATACTTATTGTTGTTTAAGGAAAATCAAACTTTAGGAAGTACTAGTATAAATGACAGCAGCTCGGGTTGGTCTTGTTTTTTGTCTACACTAATATTATAAAGAGGAAAGATTTGTTTGTTTGTTTGAATTGAATAGGCTCCAAAACTACTGGACCGATTTGAAAAATTCTTTAAGCATTGGATAGCTACATTATCAGAGAGTAACATAGGCTTATATTTTATCCCCGTACTCCCACGGGAACGGGAACTACGCGGGCGAAACCGCGTGACGTCCACTAGTTTTAAATAAAATGACTTTGCCCCACACTAGGAATTTCTTCAGTATCGTGGGTTCGTGCCCAGAGTAGGAGTCATTTGATGATTTACCATCCTCAAAAGAAAAAGGGTGCGATTACAAACAAACAAAAACAGCCAGACCCGGAAAACTACAATTTAGGCCATAAAATATTTGTTCCGTGCGGGAATCGAACCCGTGACACGCAGCGCAGCTGACAATCGCTCAACTTCAAGGTGTCTTCATCGTCAAGATTAAGAAATGCTTGCTGCGTTTGGTGACTAACTTAAGGCTTGTATACATGCCAATGACCTTGTGCATACAAACGGAGCTAACTACTCCTCTACGCGCCACTCCGCTACACGCATTTTTAATTTATTATAAAAAAAATAACACATATTTTAAAAAAGTAACAAAACCAAATTATTTTCGTTTGTATTGCTAAGCACTAGATATTTTATTTTTAGACTTTTGTTAAAAAATGAAGAAATAAAATAGTATCTCTTATTTGTGAACCGTGTGATACCGATTCATAAATTCTGGCTAAACCAAATTACGTATCATATCATGTAGATTACTACTTATTTTTTTCAGATGTAATTTCTCAGTAAATGCCGACGAAAAGTTGCTTTATCTGCACGCTGTTTTTAATCATTTGTCGAGAGAGCAGCCTTAAGATACTGATATACCTCCGTGCCTCGGAAAGCACGTTATGCTGTTGCTGTGCTCGTCGTCTGTGTGTCGTTACGGGTAGTCGGAAGCTAAGAAACAAATCTGCGCTTGAGTCGTGCAGTTTTAGCATCTGGTTTCAACTCCGTTCTAGGCAAAAAGGTGTACAATGTCACGTTTTCTATGCAGGCTACCTTTGATACACTTATGACTGAAGAGATACATAATTAGGCTGCGTTTCCACCAAAGATGTGCGAGGACGCGAAGCGAGGGATGGGATTTTAACCGACTTCATAAAAAGGAGGAGGTTTCTGATCCGATTTATCTGATTCCTTTTTAGTTCGAGATACTTGATTGTTTCAATTTCTGGGTAGACGATGACGTTGTCCAAGTATCACCACTTAAAAGAGAAAAATACAAAAAAATATATAACTGACTTCCAAAAAAAAACACTACAAAGCATGAAATAACCTTAATTTAGGAAGTCGGTGTTAAAAAACAAAGAAACAAAACTAAAAACACTGACTTCCGAAATTAAGGTTATTTTTTAATTGTAAAAAAGTTTTTAAGTATCAATAGAATCGCTTGCGCTCAGCGAGGCTATGTAAATTTTGGTTCTTAACAAACACACCCGTCGCTATGCATCCGCGCAATCCTCTGGTGGAAACACACTCTATCAAGGTTCTGTACCCGTAGATGACCAACGGAACCCCGTACCTAAATCACCGCGATCCGTCTGTCAGCGGGGCTGTATCTCATGAACCGTAATAGCAAGATGTTAATTTTCAGACTGTGTATTTCTGTTACTGCTATAGTTTTTTTTTTTAATAAATAACACAAAAAATCACGTTTCAGGGGGGCTACTCTCTAACGAAATCCGTAGTTTCGGGCTTAGTTGCGGGCGTTCGTATTCTACTCTGTATCACCTACAGACTTACGATTAGTCCCGAACTCGAACTGAGAATGAATGACAACACGATTTCACAGTAACTGTTAAATCGTGTTATCATTAGTTCTCAGTGGTTAGGTGATACGAAGTAGAAAATGCCCGCCCGAAACTAAGCCCGAAACTACGAATTTCGTTAGAGAGTAGCCCCCCTGGTCTCATCTTCTTGGCGACGGGTCAAGAAGATTGAGACCACAAATGTGATTTATGCTTCTTTTTAATCTACTTAAAGAAATCTTATCTAATCTATCTAATCTTATACCTTTAAACGAGCAATTCTTGTATATATTTATTTATTTATTTCAGTTTTATGTACAGTAATGGTACATGGGCGGACTTAATGCAACAAGGCATTCTCTACCAGTCAACCAAAAAGTACAACAAAAAATTAAAAATAAATGGAATCTTTTGGAGAACAATATACAAATAAAATATTTAATACTAATAAAATACATATATAAGCTCATATAATCTGAATCTCAGAAACGGCTCCAACGATTTTCATGAAATTTAGTATGCTGGTTTCGGGAGCGGTAAATCGATCTAGATACGTTTCATTTTTTAAAAATGTCGTGAAAAAAAAGAGCAAAAAGCTCGGTCATCCAGGTACAATTCAGTGACAGACAACGCACAACTTCAATTGTGGTTCATAGTTATACGTCTTTGGTCAGAAGAGTTAATTTTGACGGAGTTGAGCACCAAGAGAGAAATTTCCAAAACTCGTCTCCTAAAGAGGTACACGCATTCGAAATGTGGTGCTGGAGGCGGATGCTCCGAATCCCATGGACAGCCAAACGCACAATAGGGAATATGCACGAAAAAAATATTTATTATCTATACAGTTTATCTAAAAATATACACAAATATAATACTAACAGTGAAAATAGAATCAAAATTGCTCGAAAAACAAACGAGATATAATTATTTTAAACAAATGTATCTGTCCCTCTCGCGAAACGCTGTTTTCTATGGCAGCTGTATAGGCGCCAAGAAATTTGACGTCACAATTCATATCAGACTTCTCTTTCTAATTGTAAACTTTGAAGCTTTATAACTTTATCGCTGATGAAGTTATTTAAAAAATAATTTCATAATTGTGTATTAGAGCTAATAAGGATTTCATTTTTCAAATAAAAAAATCGCATGCATATTCCCTATTGTATCTGTCCTTTCTCAACTAAATATCAAGACCCGATTGTCTACAGTTTTCTTACAGCGTATTTTGACTTATTTTGGCCACATAATGCAACGGTGAGATAGCAGTCTTGAAAAACTGGTCATTGTTGGCAATACCGAAGGAAAGAGAGCACGTGGCAGGTCACCAACACGATGGTCTAACTAAGTGAAAGAAGCTACGTCCTTAAGCAAATTCCAGCAGGTGGTGATGGCAACTTTGGACCGTAATCGATTGAGACAGATTGTCCGCTTGAAGGGGTCTACTGACCACGATCCTCAGTAATGAGGGACCGACTGAAGAAGAAAGAGCTACACACGTTCCAATATTGGAGGAGGCGAGAGCCAAACCTCGAATTATGACTTTTTACATACTAAGTCTCGCCGCCAGCATTTCCTCTTAACCACAGACAGATCGCGTCAAGACTCAAGCTATTGCCTTCGGGCACCGCAAACTAGTATAACTCATTCCTCACCATTAATTGACCTACATAACAAGATCACCTGTCTGTGCAGGTATGTAACATTATAATTCGCAAGTAAACCGATTAATCTTTGGCGAAAATAAATGTGTCTGCCCACTTGATTCAGTGATTCATTCGCACAATCGTATCGTACATCTGTGATTGATTCGACGCCGTGTGAGGGGACACTAATTGAATTTATTTTTTGTTGATTTTGTTTTGAGGTTCCGTAGTTAAATAAGTTTAAGTTTTGAATTGCGAACGAATTTGAAACTCTTCTAAATAGTTTAGCTGGCATATAGAGATGTGAAACTAATTAGCGATATGAAAAGAAAAGGTCGATGCATTTCTCGAGACTCATTTTGACAAAAATAAATACTTCAACTGTGCAGCCTTATTTTGGAGTTAACTGAAGTCGTACTTTAAATTAAAATAACAATGGTAACGATTTTTGGCAAAGGTTACCTGTACAGATATTTTATTATTGTTTATGATAAAAACAGTGTTATTTATATTTTATACTAGTGGACGTCACGCGGTTTCCCGTCCCGTGGGAATACGGGGATAATATATAGCCTATGTTACTCGCTGATAATGTAGCTATCCAATGCTAAAAGAATTTTTCAAATCGGTCCAGTAGTTTCGGAGCCTATTCAATTCAAACAAACAAACAAACATACAAACAAAAAAACAAATCTTTCCTCTTTATAATATTAGTGTAGATTATGTTTAGTACGACAAAGCTCGATAGATGGCGTTGTGTTAACACAAGGTCAACATTACTATGTCGGTAGTAAACAATCATCATCTCATTATTAATCCCTGCTCTTGGTCCATCGGTTTTAGAGCCTGCACTACACGTTATGTGCTTCGATTCCGTCCTATCAAGTCAGCCGTCATGCTTTTACTGACTTATTATTCTTTATAACATACAAAAATGTACTACTTACCTAACATATGTAGGTACAAAAGCGATCTAAACCCACAATTGGTCTCTCTAACAGCAAACCTCAATGCAATAGGGATATTCTCCCTTCCTTCTTACCTCTCAGTTTTATTTTTTAGGGCTCTGCACCCTAATAAATAATGGAACCCTATTACTAAGCCTCCTCTGTCCGTCCGTCCGTCCGCCCGTCTGTGTGTCTGTCAGCGGGCTGTATTTCAAAAACCGTAATTGGTAAACAGTTGAAATTTGCACAGATTGTGTATTTCTATTGCTGCTATAACAACAAAAAAAAACTGGCCAAGTGCGAGTCGGACTTGCACACGAAAGGTTCCGTACCATAAACTGAAAAAAAAAACATGTGTCTTGTATGGGCTCCCCCTTTAATTTAGTCTCATTTTTAGTGTTCCGAAAAAAAACGGAACCCTTAGTTTTTAGTATGGGGGTCAAACTAGAAAATTAAAAAAAAATTAGATTTTTATTGCTGTGATATTCTCAAGATACAAACTGTTATGTAAATTGAAAATAAACAAACCATTTAATAAATGTTTATAATAATCATTGCGGAACCCCGATCGTACGAGTCTTCAAAGTGTAATAAATTTAAATTAATCAACTTTGCGAATTTAGTGAAAGTGTAGCCACTCCCTATATTTTACGTTATTTCTGTATCGTGTATTATTATGTATAGTATGTATGTACTAGTTTTTTTTAGTTCCGTCTTTAATTAGAGAATACATAATCGTTTGTTGTTATTTAACTCTATTTAAGTGAGTCAGGCAAACGAACAGGTGGATGGATCGTGATATACCTACTTAACTATTTTTGTTGTTAGCTACGATAATTATTATCATCATCATCATAAATATTTCAGTCGAAAGGCGTCCAATGTTGGACATAGGCGAATGCCGGACGCACGGATTCGAATTATCTGTGGGTTCTCAGCAGAACCATAATATTATAACCACGAAATGTCAATGAAACGCATGTCAATTTAAAAGTGTGTTTTCAGGTTTGGTAAAGAAAATTGTTGCCCATTTTTTATTTTTTTATAGGAACGAAAAATATTTACTTAGGTATACAAGAAAACTTTAAAATAAACAAAAACGAAGAACTCTTAAATTTTTACGGTTTAAAAAACTCCAAATTATTTACACCCACACATAAGAACCAAAATATTTGCATATTTTTAATAACGCTGTTTCCCAAAAAAAATAATGCAATACACAAAAATTATTTAACTTTAACACAGACACAACAGAAAGTGTTACACCCATAGTTTTAGGTTTCATAACGGTCACAATAAATTACTATATGAAATTTATTATTACCAAATTATTCTATCGATACATCTACCCCATCACTATGTCGCGACAATCTTCTTGAGATGACAATGTCGCGGCATAGTGATTGGGCGCTCATTGCGCGCTTGACGTAAGCTTTGGCGCGTAATTTGTCAGCCAGCTGTCATTGTGACATTGACAGCTCAAAAGACGGAATTAATTAATTTAATTTACTTAATCCTTTCGCTTGCTTACACTAACGAGATGGGCAGTGAAAGTGTAAGATGTGGGTTTTGTTTCCTGTGCTCAATTTGAGAGTTTAAAATCTTTGGTATAGTCCGTAGGTAAGTATTATAAAACCGGTCTTTTGTTTGGTCCGCTTGAAATCTTGAAAAGGAATATAAAAGAGTTAAAAATTTGAATTCGACAACATTTTATACCTTGATAAATAATTGCGGCAAATCATTACTTAATAGTTTATTCGAAATACTATGACGCTTGCTGCTCATAATGCAGTGGAATTTAAAATAATCTATGAAAAAATTAAATGCCACTTTAATTTCACAACTTAAAATTGTGTTTCTTGCAAGAGAGGTCAGAATGACACTCTAGAGGTTAAGAGGTAGCTCTCAAACAAGAGTTTGTTTATTCAAGTTTAGGTGATGTACTGATGTCGATAGTATTTGTATTTTGGACTGTTGATGTAACTAGGAATACTGATATTCATCTTTCAGCATAGTTATTATATAATATTAGAGTTTCGTACTCAAAGAATAACCAATGGAACTCTATTAGTAAGCCTCTGCTCTGCGTCCGTCCATCAATCTATCCGTCCGTCTGTCTGTCCGGCTGTCTGTCAGCAGATTTTATCTCAAGAACCGTAATAGGTAGACGGCTGAAAATTTCACAGAGTGTGTACTCTATTGCCGCTTTAACAACAAATATAAAAAATTCAAGGCTCCCATACAAAAAATGTGTTTTTTGTTTATGGTACGGAACTATTCGTGTGAGAGTCCGACTCGCGCTTGGCCGGTTTTTTGCTTAGACAGAAAGCTGATCATCTTTTTTTAGTAAGTGGATGTCCTGTCTATATATGTACAATAAAACCTTATATAATAAAGAAAGGTTTTTATTATTGTATCTGTTAAAACCATAGAAATATAAAAAAACAGAATCAACCAATGAAGGAATGAATGATTCTTATTATAACTATTTCTGATTTTAATCCTACTAATATTATAAATGTGAATGTTTGTATGTTTGTATGTTTGTATGTTTGTATGTTTGTTTGTTTGTGCCTCAATCAGGCAAAAATGGCTGAACGGATTTGGATGAAATTTGGCACACATATAGTCCACATCCTGGAATCAAACATAGGCTACTTTTTATCCCGGTAAAAGGCATGACCTAGTGGAGACAGAGGAGGAAGTGGAAACCCAGCGCTTCTGCTGCCTTAGTACTTTAGATTCACAAGTACCAGGAGAACAGAAACATGTCGTAATATTTTCGGGGCTGAAATTGGGAGCGTTAAAGATTCACAAGTACGAGGAGAACAGAACGATGTTATAGTATTTTTGGGCTCGAATATTTTTTTTTTTTTACGTCGAACAGAAATATGTATTTTGAAGATTTTTCCGGGCTAGAATTGTAAACGCTAGATTCACATGTGACAGGAGACCAGAAACATGTTGAAGAAGTATTTCTTTGGCTGAAATTATGAGCGCTAAAGATTCAGAAGTACCAAGAGACCATAAACATGTCAAATTATTTCCGGCACTGGAATTATAACCGGTTAGAATTCAAAATTACCAGGACACCAGAAACCTGTCGAAGTATTTTCGGAGAAAAGTATGTGAATCCTAAAGATTCATAAGTACCAGGAAGCCAGCAAGATGTCAAAATATTTCCGCGCTAGATATATGAGCGGAAAGGATTCAAAATTACCAAAACAACAGATTAATGTGATATTTTTTCCGGGGCGTTAAAGATTCATTATGTACCAGGAGACCACAAACATGACGAAGTATTTCTAGGGTTGGAATTTTGAGCAGTTAAGATTCTAAAGCACCAGGTGATCAGATATGTGTAGAAGTATTTTCGTGGCTGGAATAATGAGCGCTACAGATTCACAAGTACCAGGAGAACAGAACGATGGTATTTTTAGGCTTGAATTTTTCTGATTTAACTTTTTAACAGTCAAACAGAAATATGTATGTCGATGTTTTTTCCGGCCTGGAAATGTAAATACACACAAACAACAGGAGACTAGAAACATGTGAAAGTATTTTTTTGCCTGAAATTGTGATCGCTAAATATTCACAAGTACCAGGAGACCAGAAACATGTTGAAATATTTCCGGCGCTGGAATTGTGACCGGAAAGATTTCAAAAGTACCAGGAGACCAGAAACAAATTGAAGTATTTTCGGGGCTAGGATTGTGCATGCTAAAGATTCACAAGTACCAGGAGGCCATAAACATGTCGAAATATTTCCGCGCTTGAAAAAGGGGGCTGTTGTTCCCAGGCAGGAATTATGAGCGCTAAAGATTCATTATGTACCAGGAGACCAGAAACTAGCGGAAGTATTTTCGTGGCGAGGATTGTGAGTGTTAAAGATTCACAAGTACCAGGAAACCAGAAACATGTCGAAGTATATCCGAAGCTGGCAGCATTTAAAAATACCAAGAGAATCGAAACATATCGAAGTTTGTCTGGGCTGGAGTTATGAGCGCTATAGACTAACAAGTACCAGAATACCAGAAACATGTCGAAGTAGTTCCGGAGCTGAAAGTACGGACAGTAAAGACTCACAAAATATCAGAATATAGAATCATGACGATGAATTTCCGAGAATGAGAATATGCGACAAGGAAGTTGCGCGCCACCTCTAAAGTCTACGCAGACGAAGTCGCGGGCGAAGTGCTAGTAACTTAATATAATAATATTATTATACTAAACCAGTTTTACCGATGTTTTCTATGTGATTTATGAAATCACGTTATGTTAATTTTGTTCAAATGTTGATAGACCACGGATGGATGGCACCGTGAGGTTAACTTTAGTTTTTTAATCTGTAGTTTACAGACAATCTGAGTCTGTAAACTACAGATTAAAAAACATCGAATTTAAATAATGTCTCTATCCTATCGTCATCGTTTTACGGTAACTGCCTCCGTGGTCGAGTGGTTTAGGCGTTTGCCTTGTGAACCGGTGGTCGTGGGTTCGATTTCCACGTTGTTTTCCAAGCTTCGGAAGGCACGTATAAGCCGGCGGTCCCGGCCGCCAAATGGCGGTCGTCAAATAAACCATGTCAGAGGCCCTTGAGGCGGCTTAGAAACTCTGACACTAGGGTGTGTGGGGTCGTTAGACCTTACTGCCCACACGATAAGAAGAAGAATCGATTTAAGGTATCAAATCAATCTGCCTTGCCCAAAGCCAGCTATGTTGGGATCGTCTTAAAACTGACTGTACTTCTAACTGGACGCAGCTGAACACTAGTATTTCATGGAACGACTGCTTCTCTAACCTCCACGACCTAATTACTGGGTACAACACGACGTGGGTACACAAGACAAACGGCGATGCGCCACCGGTACATGGTGGACATCCCACCCACACGCACTAAACGTTTTGGGAACACATTCATAGTGCGCACAGCTAAGGAGTGGAATTCCCTGCCAGAGTCTGTGTTTCCAGATAGCTACAACCTGGGAGTCTGTAAGTCAAGAGTGAATAGGTTACTTCTAGGCAAGTGTGCTTCATCTGCGACCACATCATCGCTTACCACCAGGTGAGATAGTGGCACAGACTACAATGTAATACGATAGTTGTCAAACGTGTGCATATCGATAGTGGAAAAAAAAACTGGTGAGGTGAGGTGGTCCGATCACGTCCCAGAAGCGTCCTTGACGTTTGTGAACATTAAACCCCTAACAGGACACGGGTACGCAGTCACTACCCTGACACGGCCTTGACACATCCCGGTAGCGTCCCTGACGTATGTGAACATCAAGCCCCTGACAGTACAAGGATGCACGGTCACTGCCTTGATACAGCCCTGACACGTCACGGACACGGTCCTGATACGTCACGAACACGGCCCTGATAAGTCTCGGACACGGCCCCGATATGTGTGATTCAACCTATAAACAGCTGAACGAATTTAGATCAAACTTGGCACACATAGAATACTTTTATCCCGAGAATAAAAAAAAAACAATGGGGTCACGCGGGCGAAGCCACTGGTGGAAGCTAGTAAATCTATAAATCATCATCAATTTACATAAAATTCTTCCGTTACTGACTGAGATTGAGTGACTGACCTAGTGAGTGACTGACAGACAACGCACAGCCGAAACTCCTGGTCGAAGGAAGCTGAAATTTGGCATGTAAGATCTTTGTGGAGTGTAAGGGAGCACTAAGAGAGGATTTCCCGAAAATCTTACGGGACGGGAAAAAACGAGATACGCGCGTACGAAGTCGCGAGCAAAAGTTAGTACATTATAAATTAAACTAAGTATTGCTTAATTTATAAAATCATTTTAATTCTTACCTATAGGGCAGGCTACAAGAACGTGACAGGATGCAATTACCTATTAGATATGGGCACGAGTAGATTAGACGTAAACATCATTTGTCAAAATCTGCCTCGAGATATATTCGTATGCAATAAGTTACACATAGTTAATAACTTAATAGCAAGTTTCGAGTCTTTTTCCCTCTTGTGTAGAATACAACTGAGACTAGTCATTACATTGTCAAAGATTAAAATTATCGATAGTTTAGACAACAAAGAACGGAACATCCCTATCATGTCTTAAATTCAGATAATATACTTTTAATGTATCTCCAAGTCACTAAGAATATTACTCCGAAAATTACTCATAAAAAAAATCGATCAAGAGCGAGTTGAGTTACCCTTCAGGTACAAAACCCTAAAAAGCTAATATAAAAATCTCTAATCCTATTTTATATTTACTACTACTTCAGAGCAGCCGATACAGAGAGCAGGACTATTAATGTGTGCCTAAACATTAATAGTCCTATTGTAATATCTAATGTAAGACTTGTGTGTTGTAACGCGCGTTTGTGTTCAAGCCTCTATGGAAAAACAGTTGCTATACTCTCGCTCTTTAAAAGCCCCAATATATACATTATTGAATACAAATAAATAGATATTCTGCAAAATTAGCAAGGAACCTTTTTAGCAGCGCTTCAAAACGTTTATATTTTACAGAAAGCAGCGATGAAATATTTGTTAGTGCTCGATTATTTTCGCCAAAATCGTTTACAATTAAGTATTTGCCAAAGCCGAAGCTAAACTTTTTGCTCTGTTTGGAGTATTAAAATAAACTTAAAAGTTTCAGAATGCTGAAAATAATTCAGTGTGATAGTCCAAAAATGCAACAATTATCTACTATTAATACCATTCAATTTTAGATTTCAACCAGACACAACCAAACCCAAATATACCATTAACACACCACAATTACTTAGTTTCCTTATAAAACAGACACACTTTCAATTTCACTAAAAGTTCTACAAAAAAAAAACACGTATTTTGAATTACCATATAAAAAAAAACAAATCACTATCGACAAAATCACTGATTGATTTATTCACGAATAGCCCATCACTATGGAACCGATCCCGTTCCAAAATTCGAAATGTTGGTCCAATTTTTTTTTGTGTGTGCGTTCACTATCACTTTTGAACGGTCCCGTGATCTAAGTGTTGATAGACGCGCGCGCGCCACTGGCGTGGTTTGTCACAGTACTGAGGGGTTAGACCGCGCATCTAAACGAGGCACCAACTTGAAAGCTCTTCGCCTTTGGGCCTTAATAAAATATAAGATTTTGGGATCGAAATGTTGGCTTTGGAGTTCATCGGAACCCGTTTCTTGTCCAGCGATTAAGTTTTATTTTGACAAAAAAGAGTCACATGCTAAAAATACAAGAAATCTTCAAAACTATACCTATAACAAACATGTAGCCCACACAAATGTCACCATATTTATTAACAAAAGACTTGCAGAAGTTAAAGACTGTATATAGATAACACAGGCTTCTGTGATAGCTTTAATAATTTAAAAAAAAAATCAAATTGATTACTGTGTTTGTAGTTTGACTTTTCGGGTAGTGAAAGTGTTAATTTCAGAGTATCCTTATAAAATTGAGTACATTTTCCAACGGGGAAACATTTTCGAAGTATGAACGATGTCTTAAATGAAAAACCAGCCAAGTGCGAGTCGGAATTACACGAAGGGTTCCGCACCATAAACCGAAATAAAAACCGTTTTTTTTATGAGAGCCCCCTTTAATTTTTATTATTTTAAGTTCCTAATATAACAATTCCGATTTATCATTCACCTTTTTTATAATTCCGACATATCAATATTCCTTATATTTATAAATACTATTCTTAAAATACCGAGTTACAATAGGTCGAATAACAAAAAGCCCGACTTAATGATAATTCGAAACAAAAATACGAATTCCGATTATTAAAATACCTATTAATTAGAATTCCAAAATAAAACAACCTTAATTTTTATTATTTGTTGTTACAGCGGCAATAGAAATACACAATCTGAGAAAAATTCAACTGTCTACCTATTATGGTTGTTGAGATACAGCCCGCTGACAGACAGACGGACGGACGGACAGCGGACGCTTAGTAATAGGGTACGAAACCCTAAAAAGCTGGGCTGACAGCTTTTGTATGAAAAGTAGACCAAACCTTCATAATATTCGGACGATCGGAAATACAATGTTCTCTTTTTGGTGAAAGAAATGCTACTAGACATAAGATAGGACCTTTCCACATGGAGTCTGCGTTATAGCCTTAAGGCTCACTAGACTAGAAAGCTAGAATATACAGGGTGATTGTGATGGCGCGTTCAATATCCTGCTATTCTGTAAAAATTTTACCGTCGGGAAATCTTACGTGAAGTGAAAACGAAGTGAACAGTCAATACATCCAATCAAGGTAGATTGGCAGTTCACTCCACCTTTTACATATATGACCACATACTTCTGAAGCTCCTTCTATATTTTTTCTGTCCGGTATTCAAACCCCCAATCTGTAGAATAAAACCCAATTTACCAGCCCTCGTACCATTCAAACCTACTGTAACATCGTCTGCCTTGATAGAACAGATAGATTAGGGACTCCAATTTCCGCACTTAGACTCTCATTCGGTCCGTTGTGCGTAGCTGTCCTGGCTACGTTAGCCAGCCTAGCTCCGCCCAGAAGCACAGAAGTTTCCTGGGAGCTTCACAGGCTTCGCGGAGCGACCACACCGTTCCGAGGATTTGTTGACGTCCGGTAGCCACGGCCTCACATTCCAGGATGACGTGGGCGGCTGATTCTTCGGCGTCAAAGCAGTCGATAGAACAGATAGTGAGTGGCGACAAAGATGAATAAATTCTTTTGAATACCCGACTCATTGACTCAGATCGGCTCTCCAAATTCACTTTCACTTTGTATAAAGCCTACAAGCTTCTGCCGTAGTTTTGTATGTGTTCACGTGTTTATTATATATGTATGTATGATGTATATCTGCCTTTACAAATCATACAAAAAATCCGTAGTCGTTGAGGATCGTAATGGAAGTATCGTGCCTCTTCTATTTTTGTATAGGAAGGGCTATTGTCCTGTATTTTGATAGTTGCAAGCCTCAATATGGGCCTCAAATTGAAGCTATTTGCACGTTCCAAAGCGTAGATCTCTATGGACAAGAACGTGCAAGAAACTCCACGGACACTCTTTTAAATCATGTGATATATTACAAAAACCTTGGTAACAATCTGAGAGTAACTCTGTTTGTGTGTCTGTGTGCATGTCTCTGTGTATTTTGGTTACCTCATCTCGCCTTGGCTGAACTAATTTTAATGAAATTTGGCGTGTCCTGGAATAGGGTATTGGAAACCTACTTGATTCCTACAAACACGAATCTTTGCCAACACTCTCTTAGATACCGGCCTGTCATAATCTACAACTATAACCCTGCTTTGCTTAACTAGTTCAGTTTCATATTTCCAAAAACCTCCGCCAAATTGTAATTTCTTTTTTTTATATCTATTAATACTGTAATTCTCGTTATTCAACAAATGCTAATTAATAATTTTTAATTGCATAGGAATCCTTAAAGCTTCCTACGGGACAGGCCTAGCCTAGTGCAGGAAGTCTTTGAAAATTATTTAATGTAATATTTTTAAAGAAACGAACGAAACCTTCTAGTATAACACAATTTGTAACCATTATTTTCATTTTAATAAATTTATTCTTATTCTTACAGCCTAACCTCATTTTCTTCTGAAAACAAAAGTTTTTACAAAACTCGCTTACCAGACGTGCTACTGAGTAAAAAACTAGCCAAGTGCGAGTCGGACTCGCGTGCAAAGGGTTCCGAACGAATTTCATTTTTGTTTACATGTTATTTTAACATGATAGACTTCTTATAAGATTTCCTGTAATCTATAGGTAATGATCTATGATCTACATTTTTTTCAAAATTTTAGGCTCAGTAGTTTTGGAGATAATGTGGGGGGAATGGTCTTTTTTCGTCAATTTCTTGAATAACTTCAAAACCATTAATTTTAAAATTATGAAAAAGATATAACTAAAACTGTCACAGTCCTTTCATTTGATATGTCACTTGATATTGTTCAAAAAACTTATTTTTTTCATTTTTTTGACCCCCTAAAGTGACCCCCGTACTAATAATTTATGTAACGTGTCCGTGTTTGGGCTACAGAAGTCCATATGTGTACCAAATTTCAACAGAATCGGTGTAGTGGATCCGGAGAAAACTGGCTGTGATAGACGTACAGACAGACAGACACCCGAGTCATCCTATAAGGGTTACGTTTTTTGTTCGGAAACCTAAAAATGTCACCGTAAAAACTTAGGTGTTAGAACATGAAGTGCTGTCAATCCATCCTATCAAACCGAACTGACAGTTAACTATACTCACTCCAACAAAACTGATTCACATCCGTAACTCAACGTAACGTTTAGTTGAAAACCAGCTTCTTGCAGCTCCTAGTTGTCTGGCATTTTGCTGAACTGGGTACCTATTATGACATCTTAAAACCATCATGATAACGGTGTAGGAGGGAGACGGAGTTATACAAGACGCATAAAACTTAATCATGACTAGAACGTCATAATGTGACATTATTGATACTGCTATAATCTGAATTAGTTGACTTTTTTTGCTTTTTTTTTTTGTATAATCTCCCTTTTTTTCTCTTTGCATGCCTGTTTAGTTTTAAATTTTCCTTCAACACTTAATGTATTTTTTTTTGTAACTATTGAGAGCGCACGTCGTAAGTTGTTTCATAAAATAATTTTATATTATGCGGAAAATGTTGTTGGTTTTACATTTGTTTTGCTCTTTAACTAATATAAATTGTAATATATATGTGTAACCGTTTATTTTCCCAAACCAATAAAATAAATAAAATAATAGGAACACTGGAATTATTTGGCGCAGCCGCGGGGCACACAATGTAATTGTTTTAGAATAAAGTTCCCTTTTATTTGTACCTACATTGTGTGTATCTGTGTGTGCCAAATAAACTTGTTTTCTTTCTTACATTTTCTTTCTTTCTAAGCTTTCGTGATGAGATGTTTGCAGAATTGACCGACTGTACTTAGCTCACTTCCTCGCTGTCTGCCCAAAGCTCGTTCATGTAGCCCTAGGCTCATTTAACTGGCACAATGTTTAGTCGCTCGCGGCTTGGCTCATAATAGCTCCTTTATGTCGATAATTGGTAGAAATTAATTAAGATTTTACCATGCCATAGACCTGTCTCTCTCGACATGACTAATTATAGGCAGGTTTTGTTAGAGCAAGCATTTTTTGTAGACTTTTAAATAAGTAATGTATTGCTATTAGATGTACAATAGGCCTAAAATAATCGTAGACTGTTTTTAAGGTTAAGCTGTCAACTTTTTCATTATGGCCGCTTTATTTTGTTACAAAGTCAAATTAAATTAAATCCTCTGGCAAAAAAGTCATGAGATACCAGCTTCTTCTGACTTTAGGGTGTACCATCGCGGTGAAAGGATTAGTTAGCTCGAATCTGTGTATGTCTCTAAGTACTAGCAATACTGGGTTTGCTCGGGGAGGTTGCTTTCATGCACCCCAAAATACCCAAACAGCCCGCTGAGAGACAGACGGACGGACGGATGGTCGGACGGACGGACGACAGAGGTTCCGTTGGTTATCCATCGGGTACGGAACCCTAAAACAACTGGCCAAATGCGAGTCGGACTCGCGTGCAAAGGGTTCCGAACGAATTTAGTTTTTTTAACATGTTATTTTAACACTACAGACTTCTTATAGGTTTTCCTGTAATCTTTAGGTAAAGGTCTATTATCTCCATTTTTTTCAAAATTTTATGCTAAGTAGTTTCGGAGATAAGGGGGGGGGGGGAATGTTCATTTTTCGTCTAATTTCTTGAATAACTTCTAAATCATTTATTTTAAAATTATGAAAAAAATATAATTAAAACCCACACAGTAAGCCCTTTCATTTGATATGTCACACGATATTGTTCAAAAAACTTTTTTTTTTAATTTACTATACTAAAAAATTAATAATTTACGTAACGCGTCCGTGTTTGGGTCATAAAAGTCCATATGTGTACCAAATTTCAACAGAATCGGTCCTGTGGATCCGGAGAAAACTGGCTGTGACAGACGGACAGACAGACAGACAGACAGACAGACACCCGAGTGATCCTATAAGGGTTCCTTTTTTTTCGGAATCCTAAAAATGGAAAAGGCTAGGCAGATTTATAGTAAAAGTGAAACCATTCGATGACGTGTTCTACACAAATAAAGGAGTGCTAAATATTGAGAGCATCTGTGTATTTCGTAAGAGAGTAATCAAAGGAGATAGGTAAAGTGAACTAATTAAAAGTTATTTTATGAGGCGCGCGACCCAGTTCACGAAACAAATTGATTTCTGACCATATTTGTTTTATTATTTACCGTCGATTTCGATATAAACGTAAATTATTCTTCCATTGCTGTTCTGTTATGTAAATATTTAATTTTTGTTGATTATCTCTGACTTTAACGTTTTTTTTATTTATTTGTTGTTTTAACAACAACTTGAAATGCTTGAAAGATTGTGAATGTAAACAAACTACTTTTTTTGTGGTTTGGATCGAATTTTAACTATCGCTTTTTTTTCCTTGTAGCCAAATTAAGCAATACTTTCGGAACTGGTTTACAACTTATGCAACAAAACTATCATCTATGCAAAATATTGAAATGCGCCCACACGCCATCACTCCGGCAGAGCATATTGGTGACGCTGTAAAGTATGGTGTGTCGTGTATGGTATGTGCCTGCCCAGGACTCGAACTACCGAGGCCATCTCTAAATCTCTTAACCAGTTTCGGACCCAAGTTGGCAACTGTAGAAAAAACCAGTCAAGAGCGAGTCGGACTCGCGTACCGAGGATTCCGTGCCATCATACAAAACGTGAAAAGTTTATCGGCGAGGCCTATATTCGTCAGAGAATTTTAGTACTGCGGTGTATACATATAACAGTTTTAGAGCAACGCCATCTCTTGATGGCGCTGCTCTATATTATTCCCCCTCACTTATCCGCAGTTTGCATAGAGTAAATCTGAAATTATTCTACGTGATAGCAATTTATGTAAAGATTACAGGAATAATAAAACGATTCAGATTTTTCTCTATGCAAACTTCGGAGATAAGGGGTGGGAATGGTTATTTTTTTACATTTTTCGTCAAAAGTCGAAAACCAAGCGGCCTAAAACAAAAGAAAAATATTTGAGAGTGTGCAAATAGCGCTACATAATATGATACCTCACATGCCCTAGGAGCCACACTTCGAATTTTTAAGAACCCCTTTCAGTCGCTGTTGCAAAGAGAATGTTTACATACATACATATTTCTTTCTTATTTGCAAAATAGTTGAACAAACGTCGTCTAAAACTTTTCCAAATTTCAAGTTGATAACATTAGTAGTTCTTGAGATATCCAGCTATGACAGACGGATAGACTTGGTCACACCATAATGGTTCCTTTTACCATTTTGGTACGGAACCCTAAAATCTTGCCAAATGGGGTATCATAGACCAGAACACACAGTGCGAGTGTGGACATTTTCGCTAGATATGGCACATTACAATCCTGCCCTTTATGCCCAACCACTTGCCCCCAGCACCCGAACGTGGTTATGGTAGGTGCCAGATAAATTTGCAATAAGGACATTGACCATTCCCTTATATACTTTTGATAGGTACCCGAAAAATAAATTATGAATGGTTGTTCATTAGAAGAAAATCTAAAAGATCTCGATAGACGTAGATTCAGAACAGCTTTATTTCTCTCTCTCCGTCTGTCACAGCCAGTTTTCTCCGTATCCACTAAACCAATTCTGTTAAAATTTGGTACACATATATGGGTTTCTTGACCAAAACACGAACGTGTTACGTAAATGATGAAATTTTTAGTATGGGGGTCACTTTTAGAGGTAAACCTAGAAAATTTTAAAAAAAGTTTTTTGAACAATATCGTGCTATCTACACTAATCTACACTAATTTGATTTGTTTGTTTGTTTGAATTGAATAGGCTCCGAAACTACTGAACCGATTTGAAAAATTCTTTTAGCATTGGATAGCTACATTATCAGGGAGTAACATAGGCTATATATTATCCCCGTACTCCCACGCGGGTACGGGAACTGGGCGGGTGAAAGGGTTTAGTGTGAGGGTTTTAATTATAATTTTAAAATAATTTTAAAATAAATGCTTTTTAAGTTATTCAATAAACAAAAAATGACCATTCCCCCTTATCTACGAAACTATTCAACCTAACATTTTGAAAAAAATGGAGGTAATAGATCTTTACTTATAGACTACAGGAAAACCTATAAAAAGTCTATGGTGTTAAAATTACATGTTATAACAAATTAAATTCGTTCGGAACCCTTTGCACGCGAGTCCGACTCGCTCGTGATCGGTTTTTTTTTTTAATAAAAAATGTAGGTAGGCCAAAGACAACTTGCAAGTTTATTTGGCGTTAACCATAATGATACGGTCCAGTGGCCACATACTGGTCGGACAAAATTTGAGAAGGAGTCAATCAGCACAAACAGATGAAGAAAAAGACTGAAATGTTTTTTTTTTTTTGGGAACACATGAAAAATTATAACGCTTTTAGACATTTTTTAATGGTTGAAAGACCGCAATACAAAAGACTTCAACGCGTCTACAAATTACTCAATTATGTGCGAGTCCGCGGCAAGCCTATTTATAAAATCTGGACGAAATGACCTCAACAACCCAGATTCTCGGAATAAATGAACTTCTGGATCATCATCATAGAAAATGATTCCAAAAAAAACTTAATTTATTTGAGGTGGACGCAACATAATATGAATTTAATGAATAAATTTATTATTATAAATATATATTTTTTTCCGTACTTCTCTGTTAGTCCCCCCCCCCTTTATGAGCAATACATAAACACAGACCACCCATCGTCTCTTTAGTCTTAAGTGATTATTTTTTTGTCCGCGACTTCGTACGCATATATTCCATTTTTTCCAGTCCCCGTAGGAATTTCGGGAACTCTTAGTGCTCCTCTACAGAGTGTAGGGAAGCTACATGAGAAATTCCAGTTTTTTACGACCAGTAGTTTCGGCTGCGCGTTGTCTGTCAGTCAGTCACTCACTCACGCAGTAACGGAAGAATAGGGTAATTTACTGAAAAAAACGAATTAGTCCGTAAGATAAATTTCCAAAAAATATTGCACACGGATTTTTTCTTACGAGCGACGTGACGTCTCTCGAATTTTGATGAATTTTATCTTTGTCAATATTCATTGATTTACAAAAACAAAAAGTACGTGTCCATTACTTTTCAATACTCTAAGTGACGGACTAAATAGATTTGCAGTGTATCCATGGTGGAAACTAGCCTATTTTATATATTAGGGTTGTGTTCAGGTTAGTGGTACACACGCGGACTTTATGAAACAAGGCAATCTCTACCAGTCAACCTTTTAGGTTTAGAAGACTATACTGTAGTCATTAATTTCATTTTACCGTTGCATAATCAATAAATTAGAATTCTGCTAACATTTCGAGTACCCACTTATTGAGGAGAGATTAAATTAATTCCCTGACACTAGCGATGTGCCGCGATTGACAAATTACTGGTTGAGCTGACATCGCTGAGCTTTGACAATATCACTAGCTCTGTATAGTGTTGGGACGCGCATCTATCGACAGTAAAGTATTTAGAAGACCAATCTTGTAGTTAAAATAGTCAGGTGTGGTTAATAGAGAGATAGAGAGAAGACATTTGAGTTCTTTTTAGGGTTCCGTACCCGAAGGTAACCAACGGAACCCTATTACTAAGCCTCCAGTGTCTGTTCGTCTGTCTGTCAGCGGGCTGTATCTCAAGAACCGTTATAGGTAGACAGTTGAAATTTTCAGTATGTGTAGGTATTTCTATTGCCGCTATAACAGCAAAATAATAAAAAATAAATTAAATTAAAAATAAAAGTGGGCTTCCATACAAGAAACTGATTTTTTTGGTTTATGGTACGGAATCCTTCGTGTCAGAGCCCGACTCCCACTTAGCCAGTTTTTTTTTTATTATTGATAGGCTCGCCTTGATCAGAATCTAACCAGGTAGAAAGTATTCCTCATTCACTCTTGACTTGTAGTCCTCCAGATTGTAGCTATCAAGATATCTCGTTTTACAGGTTGTCACTGAGATGATTCCTTTAAACTACAGGAATTGCCTTTTTCCTATAAATGGGCAATCATCAAATGACTCAGAAGGGAGTGTCAGACTCTTTCTGACTTAAACACACCCGTGTTCCTTTAAGGGTGCTATTACAAAATAGAGCGTTTGGCTCGGACTAAAGCTAAAAACCGCGTTTTCCGAGATTTGTAGTGATTGTAGCGCTGTATACAACAATTGTTTAAAATATTGTTTTTCATTTAAATATACTTTTTTTTTTCAAGCAAGGTCACATAGTAACCTTAGTTATTAGTTACTTTTTGTTTGAATTTTAGTTTAATAGGGGTCGGCACAGAACATCCATACTAAAATAAAATTATAAATAAAACTCAAACCATATATTTCAAACTAGTGGACGTCACGTGGTTTCACCCGCGTAGTTCCCGTTCCTGTGGGTATACGGGGATAATATATAGCCTATGTTACTCCCTGATAATGTAGCTATCCAATGCTAAAAGATTTTTCAAATCGGTCCAGTAGTTTCGGAGCCTATTCAATTCAAACAAACAAATCTTTCTTCTTTATAATATTTAATATAGAAAAAAAAAAAACATTTCGGACGAAAAATTATCAGTAACTCTCTGTTTTCGGAATTATTTTTGGTGAATTAGTGTACGAAACATAATAAATCGATGAAAGCACTCCCAAGTAGAATATACAGTTGTACCATAAACGTTTCTATTAATGATTAAATTATTATATCTTCGATGTCACAAAGCATCAAAAGATGCCTAAAGTAAAATTTTATGAAACCTCCTTTGCAGACAAGGTTTTTACTAATTAAACAAATGGAAATATTTATTTACAGTACTCCCAAGAAAAAAAAAAACAATCTTTCTTGGCCAAATATTTTTTTAAAATTTGTGGCTATCACACATCAAAACTCGAGTCAAACGCTCAAATCCAAGAAAAATGTAATAGCCCTCTTAAATACCCTTTTCGTTCCAGGGGGGCTACTCTCTAACGAAATCCGTAGTTTCGGGCTTAGTTGCGGGCGGGCATTTTCTACTCCGTATCACCTAACCACTGAGAACTAATGATAACACGATTTGACAGTTACTGTGAAATCGTGTTGTCATTCATTCTCAGTTCGGGTTCGGGACTAATCGTAAGTCTGTAGGTGATACGGAGTAAAATACGCCCGCCCGCAACTAAGCCCGAAACTACGGATTTCGTTAGAGAGTAGCCCCCCATGACTGCGAGGACAATTCCTCAACTCTGACAAATAGGAATTGCCCTAAGAAAACGGATAACATTTGAGTCGAGTGATATCGCGTGCGATAAGGAAGGCTTGTGAAAGCCAACAGTGGACTGTTGTGGGTTGATAATGATGATTCAAAGCAGGGTCACTGATGTGAAAAGATTTTAAATTGCATCTTGCAAAAATGACGACTTGATAAAGGCATTTTGGATGAGGATAATGCACAAAGTATTGGGACCGGTTTATTATTTATTACCTGTTTTGAAACTAACTTTTGCCTTTTTAGTTTCTTTCCAAAACAGTTGCTTAGCGAGCTAAGTTATGGTTTATATCTTTTTACACATTTTGTCCTCCAAGAACATTTAGAGTCGATATATAAATTTTCCTTCATTCTATTTGTATGATGGCCAAACTTATGTATTTGATGTAAACGACACTAATATCACTGTTATTCTCCTATTTACCCAATACAAATAAAACAAGTCAAAATAAAATCATCGATATAAAAAATTCAGTGACCTCCATCACTAATTTCACACGCAGTCTCAACTGCGGCGCCTTTGATCCTAATACGGTAGTGATGTGACACTATCGGCAATCTTAATCCTCGCCGCGAAGATGTAATTTAAATAACTTCACATTAATCTCTGGTTACGATGACAACTTGCAATTGCGTGAGATTTCAATTTAAATACTGATTGCCATTTATGCATGGATGGAGTGTAATGCACTTTGTATAATATTTTGGGGGTATTAAGATAGACCTTTTCTGTAGCCATTCTTCTCGAACAATTTTCTGTAATTCCATCACAATATTAGTAGTTTTGGGGACAAATTGATGTCAACTTTCATCTATTTTCTTAAATAACTTTAGAATCAATTGTTTCAAAATTATAATAAAATATATTTGGAACCCTCGTAATATATATTGACATATTGACAGTCTCATGCAACGACCTTTTTCTTGTGCCAATCGAAGTTTGTTTTTTTTCCTTTATCATTTATGGCAACTGACTGAGCCATATCAGATAAAAATATGCAAAAATAAGAAGAGTGGTTACTGATGTTATAAAAAACCAGCAAAGTGCGATTCGGCCTCGCACTCGAAGGGTTCCGTACCATAAACCATAATTTTTATTATTTGTTGTTATAGCGGCAATAGAAATACACAATCTATGAAAATTGCATCTGTCTACCTATTACGGTTCTTGAGATACAGCCCGCTGATAGACAGATGGACGGACGGACAGCGGAGGCTTAGTAGTAGGGTTCCGTTGGTTACACTTTTGGGTACGGAACCCTAAAAAATGTTTTAATGGTACCAATGACCCGCCAAACGCATTTATTTCAAAGGAAAAGGTCCAAGGACAGCATCAAGGAACGGATGTTAAGGTTACAATGTTATTACAGAACAAGTTGGAGAACCCACTTATTATCCAACTCGTTATCCGCTGGTTGCATTTAATGTAGCGTCAGTCGATAGTTTGCTCTATTTAACGTTCGTATAAGGAACATAATTGCGCTTATCTGATTCCATTGATTTGTGCTCGCTGTCAAATGTTGCCATTGTATGGAAATTGACGAGATAATAAACGTAGCAGTTCTTAATGGTTTTCAATGGGTTTGCGACGTTAGTAAAACTTCGTCCAATACCTGTATAAGATTCAAAACATCTGATAATTTGATTTAGGTTAAAAAAATATCCGCATTTTTTCTAGCAAAAAGCTGCAGGTCAGCTAAGAAAAAAAAACCGGCCAAGTGCGAGTCGGACTCGCCCACGAGGGTACAAATTTGTAGCTACAAATTACTTTAAACAAAGACTATATTTTCTTAAGATTTAATTAAAAATGTCTTGTTTCCACAGTTTTTCCTATAGGTACTTGTAGTTTAAGACGGTATTACTAGCCAAATTTCATAGTTCTAGGTAAAAGATAAATATACGTTTTTTGCGGCATAAACGACCGTGTCTTTTACTTAGAAGTTTGATTTTTTTACAGCTGCAAGGGACCGTAAACGTGTATGATTTTAATTTTGACTCGATAACTCCACGCGTTCCTGAGATAAACGGTCTTGACAGACAGACGGACGGACAACAAAGTGATCCTATAAGGGTTCCGTTTTTTTCCTTTCGAGGTACGGAAAGGTAAATAGTCATATTTTGTTTTAGATTTAACAACAGCTTTCGACAAGGTCAAGCACAGGACTGTGTTAGAGTTTTTCCATTTTTAGTTCTTAGTTAGTATGGATATTTAGCATTAGTAACTTTATGCTAAAAAGTACAAAAACAAACAAGAATACTTCTTAAAGAATATAATAATAGCGCTTTATTGCTTCCTGCTAATAAGGGAGTGCCACAAGGTAACTCACTGTGTCATGTTTAACTTTGGGTAGTTTGGAGCTATGAACACCGTTTAAACATAGGTAATTTAAAAATAGGTTTTTCACAGCTTAATTAAAAATGTTAAGAAACAAATCAATATCCAGATTTTAAAATCAAGCCATTTTTAGGGTTCCGAAAAAAAAGGAACCCTTATAGGATCACTCGGGTGTCTGTCTGTCTGTCCGTCTGTCACAGCCAGTTTTCTCCGGATCCACTGAACCGATTCTGTTGAAATTTGGTACACATATGGATTTCTGTGACCCAAACACGGACGCGTTACGTAAATCATTAAATTTTTAGTATGGGGGTCACTTTTGGGGGTCAAACTAGAAAATTAAAAAAAAAGATTTTTTAACAATATCTTGTGACATATCAAATGAAAAGGCTTACTGTGAGAGTTTTAATTATATTTTTTTCATAATTTTAAAATAAATGGTTTTGAAGTTATTCAAGAAATTAGACGAAAAATGACCATTCCCCCCCTTATCTCCGAAAGTACTGAGCCTAAAATTTTGAAAAAAATGGAGATAATATCTCTTTACCTAAAGATCAGGAAAACCTATTAGAAGTCTGTAGTATATAATAATAATAATACATTTATTTCTTAGTGTTAAAATAACATGTTAAAAAAATTAAATTCGTTCGGAACCCTTTGCACGCGAGTCCAACTCGCACTTGGCCAGTTTTTTATTATCAAAAAATATGTGTCGAAATGAAAGAAAAATTTGGTCTCTCTATAATCTAGACAATTTTGTTTTTAATACTTAATGGCCTAAAACAAATCAATTTATTTACAACAAACTACTAATTGTAAGCCTTCCTGAAGGTGGACATTGGTCCACCTTCAGGAAGGCCTAAAATTAGTAGTTAGGTCATTGGACCTAGTGAGGGTCGCGGGAAGCCTATGGATGCAGGATGCACAGGACTGGTTGCTGTGACGACAATTGGGGGAAGCCTATGTGTGGTCGTCTTTCGGCTGATATGATGATGATAAATAATTTTAGTTTTTCCAGACACAAAAACCTAGACCTGTGTATCTAATCTATCCTAATAGCCAGCTTCGTTCCTTTTAAGCCAATACTGTGTTAGAACACAGCGGGATACCTCAGACTCGTGCAAATGGCGTAACTAAGGTATTTTTATAGGCGACTATTAGCTGTGTGAAAGAAAAAATTCTATGCGAAATAGGCTCTGACTTAATCACTAATCTTGATAGTATATCGACCAGTAAAGGACTCATATCGACCAGTAAAGGTCTAATGCAAGATTTAGATAAGCCTGTAAGTGATTAAAAGGTATGATTGACACTATTATCGTATTTAGTCGATGTATTTGTAGCAGTTTAACATAACATCACGCCTGTTCTACGAAGGAGTAGACAAAGGTGTACATGGACTCATTTCGTCCGTTATGTGTTAGTCCCATATAGCAGGAGGTGATCATAATGCTATTAACGGAGAAAAAGTTGGGATTCGGGGTTTGTACTGAAGATTTAAAAAAACTTACTGATTTGGAGATTGAACTCTGAATTTTCAGTAATTATATTAAAATGAGCCCAAAAAGAAGGTGACCGACATAGCCCGAAGGATCGTTAAACTAAAGTGGCGGTGGGCAGGGCACATTGCTCGCAGAACAGATGGTCGATGGGGCCGAAAAGTTCTGGAGTGGCGGAAAGCCCACAAGGTGGACCGATGACCTGGTGAAGGTCGCGGGTAGCCGATGGATGCGAGACGCGCTGGACCGGTCGTTGTGGCGACGCTTGGGGTAGGCCTATGTCCAGCAGTGGACGTCTTTTGGCTGATATGATGATGATGATGATGAAAAGGAAGAATGCTCTGGAAATGCTTCTGTGACAGTTGCCATCAAATCCGCCAGATAACATTTTTCAAATTATCTCACTTGAAATTTAGATGATGTTATGATGTTGATATTATGAAGGACCTTTAGTGACCCGTGACATTAAATGGTTAAGTTATTAAATAATAATGCATGTTCTGGTTTTCCCAAAACTAGTATTGATCTGCAGACGGAAGATTTGTAAAAGGTATGTTGTTCGTTGCATTGTCCTTGACATTTTGGACCCAACACAATTACATTTTTTTTTTTGTATTTTTTTAGTTTGCTTAATTTGATTTTCCTTTTGTAGGTATGGATTGGTTATCAGAATCTTCTACACTAATATTATAAAGAGGAAAGATTTGTTTGTTTTGTTGAGTGACTGACAGACAACGCACAGCCGAAACTATGGTCGTAGAAAGCTGAAATTTGACATGTAGTTTCCCTACACTCCGTAAGGGAGCACTAAGAGAGGATTTCCCAAAATTCCTACGGGAACGGGAAAAACCGGGATATGTGCGTACAAAGTTGCGAGCAAAAGCTAGTAAAGTTCTCTTGAGGTCGCAGCACAAGCTGAAGCCTTTTTCTGAAGGTCTTCCTTCGTAGGACAGCCGCACAGCGCATACATTTAGGATGATGCAGAAACTGAATAATAGCAACTGCTTTGATCCTACTAATCCTTAAATTTTATAATAAACAAAATTGTGGGATAGAGTACTTTTAGTATGTACTTTGAACATACGCACAGCAGAAACCAAAAAAAAATACTATTTAAAAAATTCATTGAAGTTCACTAAAACTTTTTCTTAATTTTATCTCCGAGTGCTTACTAATTCTTACTTTTTCTTGCTGTCTACTGTTTCTTTTGCTACCCTAATATTGTCAGTGAAATCTTTTAATTGGGCATCTTTCACATACTGTGAACTACTTGTATCCTAGCTGAAAGTTTTCTTAAGAAATAAAATAAAATTAAATACCTGTTAACACCATAGGCAGTTTATCTACTTACCGTAGGATCATCAGTCAGCCAATAAATCATCAGAATCATCCATATCCCAACTTCACCCACCATTGAGCATGGCCCTCCCGTTTCTTGTGCCAATCTCCGCGTTCCTGTGCCAGCCTCGTCCAGGTTCTACCCGCAATGCCAGCACTCGACGCCGTCTGCCCATCTCGCCGCCGGTTGACCGACGATTTTTTCCAGTCTTCAGACTTCCCTGATCGAGGTATCAGGACCGATTCTTTTTGTCATCACATCACAAAAAGCACCTGGCGTTTTAGAATGACTTCGCTAATAAGATCACATGTGTATATGTCCTGTTGTGCCACGCTTAGGCGTTAGGCGCCGGCAAAAATTAATCATCAATTAATCAATCATCTATATCTATACTAATATATAAAGCTGAAGAGTTTGTTTGTTTGTTTGTTTGCTTGAACGCGCTAATCTCAGGAACTACTGGTCCGATTTTAAAAATTCTTTCAGTATTAGATAGCCCATTTATCGAGGAAGGCTATAGGCTATATATCATCACGCTAAGACCAAAAGGAGCGGAGCAGTAATGAAAATTGTGGCGCAGACGAAGTTGCGCGGGTCGACTAGTCAATATATATAAAACTCTTCCGTTACTGACTGATTGAGTGACTGACAGACAACGTACAGCCGAAACTACTGGTCGTAGAAAGCTGAAATTTGGCGTGTAAGTTCTTAGTTTGGCATGTAAGTGTAAGTTAAGAGGGTTTTCCGAAATACCTACGGGAACGGGAAAAAAAACGAGGTATGTGCGAACGAAGCCACGGGCAAAAGCTAGTATTTTGTAAAAAAAAAGTAGTTGTTGATGAAATGAAATATATTTTGCAAATTGATTATAAACTTTCTGACACGTAAATTTTAACTGGATGAGGCCGTTGATTCCTACCAGTCTATCTTGAAAAGAATCACCGAAACAAACAAATGCTGGTGGAGAGACTTTGTATGTAAAAAGTCATAATTCGAGGTTTGGCTCTCGACTGTTTTCTCCTTGAATATTGAACCGATTTAAGAGATATTTCACAAACTGAATGAGAAGGATTTAAAATGTGTCCCTTGTAAAGTAAGTGTTGTCAAAGTAAGTGTTTTGACAGCGTAAAGTAAGCACACTGACCAGACAATCATGCAATCACGTTATTATACCAATCTCCAAACAAAAAATAGCATTTCTATTAAATCTTAGTATAACTAGGTACCAGGAACCCAGCGCCCAGCGGGGGTACTCCGTTACTCTTTAATTATAAATCATTAGGGAGCTGTAATGATGCGCCTGCGCAGCTCTGAATGTGGTCCGATATGTTCATAAATATTGTAAGATAAGATACTGTTACCAAACTGAGGATATTGGTATTAGACTCTAATTGGATTGTCGAGATGGTATATAAGCTATGTGGAAATAATGATGGTAGGTTCCTTAATAGAGAATAATGGTATTTATCTGCATTTCTCAAGACTGGAAACTAACCATCACTTGATGATTTTTTAAATATATACAACGTGTAACAGAATAGACGCAATACCTCTTAAGGGTTCATTGTACTCATCATTGTTAACAACTTCCACAATGGGACCAACCCTGAAATTGCGAAAAAAATCGTCTGCCCCATACATTTACGTGCGCTTAAGAGGTGTTGCGTTTACTGTTACATGTTGTATTTTAAAGAGGTAAAATTGTCTGTTTGTTTGTAGGAGGTAATCTCTGAAACCTGTATTTCGGCTATGAAAACTCTTTAACTCATTGAAAGCTATACAATCTCTTATTGACATAGGTTACTTTTAACTCAGTCAAAAAACCTCGGTTCCTGTGGGGGTAGTGAAACTTTGGGATGAAGCTAATGATGACATTAAATACACTATAGAAAAACCGTCTTTATTTGTTGTTTTGTTTTGTTACATAGTTTAATTATTGCTATTAATTAATTATCTATTGACATGCTAATTATTGAGTTGTGTATTATGTATATGGATTATTCCGAAATAAATGAATTGTTGTTATTTAACGTAGGATAGCTCGCCCTAAAGCTACTTGAAACGACGGTCTTGACATATTGACTTGTTTGAGCAGTTGGCGTGCTCATAATGCTCATATCCGTAACTATATGTTTTAGAAATGGTGAAGGAAAGTTTTTAAGTTTCTTGTAGCTCCGCTTGAATGAACTAACAGACTGAAACCAGCAAGCAAGGCAGTCAGGATGCCAGAGATGGATAACTTGAGAGTTGTGATGGAAATTGAGAGAGCACCTAAGTAGTGAAATTCCCTGTCAAAGTCTGTTTTTCGTGATAGCTACAACCTGGGGGTCTTTAAGTAAGCGTGCCCCATCGTCGACCACATCATTGCTTATCAACAGATGAAATTGTGGTTGGTAAAAATAAGTAAAAGAACACATTATCAAAAGTAGCTCACAATTTAGGACCCATTAGTTTTAGTGTTAATATATAATTCGTGGTGCTTGAGAACTGGGCTTAACTCAGTTGTATATGTCCCTTGGTGCCTATTGGCCTATTCTATTCCGTCTCCTGCTTGATAAGGAGGGAAGTGGAAATTATATATATATTTTTTTATTAAATGTACAGCGGAGGAGTAGGTCATCTGTACTTTTCTGATTAATTTCGTTGCAGGATCCAAGACAGTTGAGTCGTTTCTCCGGAACTCGTCAGCTTCATTGGCTCGGCGTTTTTCTGGTGGTCGCCACTGTTGATTCTGGCTTTCAGGAGTTGCAGTGTGGGGAATGTGTGGCGGTCTTGTCCCAAAAAAATAATAATAATAGAAATACATTGAAAAAACTATTTCCAGCTGTGTACTGAATAAAATGTGTGTTTCTAATCTATCAACATGCTCCTGTCATATTGGATGATGATTTAAATCTTCGTTAATTCCGTGCAATACCAATGGTCCAAAAGCACCCAAGAAAGCATACGGATTTTACAAAAACAATAAAAGTCGGTTTGGTCAGGAGTAACGCGCCTGGATAAAATTCATGATGACTACACACGTGGAAGCTTTAAAGTTGCACCAATTGCAGGCAAAATCACTCTAAACCACCTTCGCTGGTGTGGCCATGTCAGAAGACGAAGCGAAAACCATGTGGGTCACACTGTGTTGAAACTCCCAAAACGAAAGAGAGGGAGACCGCCCGGCATTGACCTGATGGACCTCCATCAAAATCAAATCAAAATCAAAAATATTTATTTGCTAGAAAATACATACAAATCACAAGGAAAGATCTTATATCCTAAAAGTCATTGTATTCTGCCTGCAAGCATGGAAAGAGACCTTAAGAAAGCCCAATTGCACGATACGACAACCCAAGATCGTTTAACTAGGCTCAGGAAGGTGAGGAGACCCGACCCCAAATAATGGGATAAGGAGAAGAAGAAGGAGATTAAAAGTTTCGAAATATATTACCAAATCGGTGACCCAGTATAACATCACACAACATTTCGAAAAATCTGTCATTTTGGGAAGTAAAAAAATCGAAAGTCGAAAGTGAAATCTGCTTTCGTACCTACACCTAATATTAATTTACATCAACTCATACCTAATATTCTTAATAGCTAGACTCTATAATTACGTATAATTACCAGCGTTTGATATATGATTAATTACATGAATGTTAACTCGCTAGTTTTGACAGAGGTGCGTGACCTTTGCCGTGACGTCATACAAACCAGACGGTTTATAATTAGGTAGTTTGGTTAACTGGGTTAGGCTTGAGACGAGACTTTCCTGAGTGAAAAGGTCTGCACGATTTTTGGTCAGGATTCTGAAACGTTGGTGTGGTATCCCTCCATTTATAGGGTTCCGTACCCAAAGGAAACCCTATTACTAAGCCTCCGCTGTCCGTCCGTCTGTCCGTCCGTCCATCCATCCGTCCGTCCGTCCGTCCGTCCGTCTGTCTGTCAGCGGGCTGTATCTCAAGAACCGTAATAGGTAGACAGTTGAAATTTTCACAGAGTGTGTATTTCTGTTGGCGCTATAACAACAAATAATAAAAATACGATGGTACGGAACTCTTCATGCGCCAGTCCGACTCGCACTTGACCAGTTTTTGTATTTCCAGAACTGTTCTAAAAAAAATAGTCATTCATTCAACTATGGCTAGCTCTTTTTAAACGTCAAACTTTACATAGAAACAGTCCCCCAAAACGGCCGCCCGTCACCACTTCCAATTGTTTTACCTCGAAAGAAGAAGTGGTTCACGCAAAGAACCCTTACTTAAGCACTTACATTTATACAACGTGTAACAGAATAAACGCAATACCTCTTAAGGGGTCATTGTACTCATCATTATAAACAACTTTTACTATGGGACCAATCCCGAAATCGCGAAAAGAAACTCAGCTGTTCAGGAGTCGATTTTTTTTTCGCGATTTCAGTGTTGGTTACACACACTTACAAACACTTAAAAAACTCCTAATTGAAAAAATGGCGTCAAAAAATTGATCCTATTATAATAAAAACTAAATTACGTATTCACAACAAATACAACAAAACGAATACCTATACAATAATTATAATGAAACTAAATTATAATAAATAAATAAAAAAGAACAAACATTATAATTAAAATTAAAGACGATTATGCTTGTAATAGCAACAATGATAGAAACTGTGTTTCGATACGTAATAAGGACTCAGTCTCGATATTTTTTTTGCAGATTACCTACATAAATAGTAATATTTATGTATTGTATGTTATATTAAAGTTTATTGTTTTATTTGTAAGTATTACACACGGTGTCTAAATATCTTTTATACAACTCTCCTTTCGCAGGTATGCTGGAAAAGATTTCTTTTGAAATAAGCATTACCTTTTTACCTATTTTTCTGTTTCCTTCTTTTTATCTTTCTATGTAATGTGTGTACATAAATTGTTAAATAAATAAATAAAGTAAAAATATAACAAAAATAAAAAAAAACATCTTCTAAACTCGATCTCTTTTAGCATAGTCTCAATTACTCACATAGGGATAAGTTAGTGACTAACACTATTGTACCTACTTCTAACTTCAAAAATACCGTTCCGATCCTCGTTCTAAGGAACGTTTATGTTATGTAACCAGTGTTTCTCATTATAAGTGAATAATTGTATTTTGTTTTTTGAGAAGTAAATGTCTTAAACCATATTTATCGAGGAAGAGTTGCGCGTGTCAGCTAGTCCATTATAATTATGTCCAGTTTATTGCAATATTATCTTCTCTGATCCGAGAAGACAATACCGATAGACTATAGGTACATCCACAAGTAACTGTCTGTTAAAGCTATAATATAAATGACAACATAATAGGTACATGTCAACTTTTGCCTTTTCCAAATCAACATGTGTCAATGGTCTCCTAATTAGGGTTCCGTACCCGAAAGGTAACCATCGGAACCCTATTAGGTACTAAACCTCCGCTGTCCGTCTGTCCGTCCGTCTGTATGTCTGTCAGCGGGCTGTATCTCAAGAACCGTAACAGGTAGACAGGTATTTTTTTACAGATGGTGTATTTCTATTGCCGCTATAACAAGCAATAATAAAATGAAAAAAAAAATGTGGTTTATGGTATACGTGTGCGAGTCCGACTCGCACTTGGCTTTTTATATAATTCTATGGTTTAAAACGAATTATGCTTAATCAATAATCGGACAGCCTTATTTAGCAAGCTGCGAACGGCAGATCGTAAGTTAAGTAAGAATTAGCAGGATGCCAATAAATTAGCATGTCTCCTCTCTCCTCGCTCCACATCTATAGCCTTCCTTATCACCACTTACACGACACCCACATACGGCAATATCCTTAAAGAGAACACCTTAATCAACTAAATAATTGCTCTCAATTTAATTAGACTTTTTCACTCGCCCGATCGTAATGTATACCAGAGAGACTTCAACGCGAGTGCGCCGCTTGCATAATCAAACAGGACATCATAAAAACCCAATCAGGGTTGCGAGAGTAAAAAGTGAACATTTTTATCTATATAAGCTTAATTAATTGTAATTTGTGAGACAGGTTGCATCTTTATATTTTTACTGTGATTTTTTGAATTTTTGGGATTGTATGAGTTCCGTATTCGTTTAAGGATGGAGATATTTATAACGGTTTCGCATAATTCTTTGGGTGGTTGATTTTTAGGTACGTTGTTATTTATAATATGTGCATTTTGAGATTTATTGCATTCCCTGTAAGGCTTCGGCATTTTATGGCTAAAATAACAGCCGGTAATATTATTATTTATGAGAATGGTACATGATCTCTACATAAAGTGAACTAACCAATAAAATAACTTTAAATCTAAAATTCCAATGGCGGTAAAAAGTTGAAGTTAGTTCAACATTTTGCCGACAGAGGCACTGGTTGTCTTATCAAGTTTTCTCATCAGTCACTTATAACCACATCATGTCGTATTCGTATAAAATACAAATAAAACTTCAATTTATTGCCAAGACTCCGGGAAAGGCAATCATTGATAACATCTATACCAAGGACCAAGTTAACGTTTTTGCAAATTTAGTACTGCTACTCGATAATAGATGGCAGTGATTTAAATGTATCTCTTTTCGTTAGGTATTGTAAAAAGGGTAAGTTGATCTAATCGATTAAAGTGGAACATTTTTGAATCATGAATTCTTAACAGTCACTAGTAAAAAGACGATAAGCTTCATAAATCCATGTAAGGTGCTATAACAATAAATAAAACATATTCTACAATTAATCATACATTTATGCCATACATCATAAGCCCAACAGGATGTTTTTAAATAAATGCTCCATTACGATCTAAAAGGTAATAAACGTAACATTATGTTCGGCATAATGTGATGTGTGTGGTCCGCCATTGACGACCATTGGCGACCATTGACGATCATTGATTATTGATGATCTGTCGTTACGCTTTTTGTGTAAATCTGTTGTAAAGAGTTAAGGCTGAGACTTTACGATGCTAGTTTTACTAAGAGCCATATTATTTAAAGTTTTTCAACAGTGAGAAAACATCTGTTTAATGTCAATTAAACTAAATTTTAACAAATTTTATTAAGGATAGCGGCCGTAGAAATATCTACATCTGCCTATTACAGTTCACGAGATACAACTTGCTAACAAATAGACGGACAGACCGCGGAGACTTAGTAGGTAATTAGGTTTTGTTACTTATATGGTATACATAAATTCTATTCTTTCCCATTGGTAAGCCTTTATGGTAGGTACGTAAGTCTATCGCGCAGAAGGAGGCTGCGAAAAGGGAGAGGGAGAACTAAGCCCGCAGCAGACGCACCGGGCGTTGGAGGAGGCCATACGCTGCCCTCCCCGGCCCCCCTAACTAGGACCAGGGACGGCGGACTTGGAGATGTCCGTCGCCCCGCATTCACCCGGACTCGAGATGGCAGCGCGTGGTGTTCCCGTGCGCTGCTCTTTGACGTCACTGGGGAGTCAAACACCTCACTACCCCTGCTGACCTGAGGTGGCCCGCGGAGGTGGGCCGGTACCAGCCGGGGATTAAGGAAGTTGCGTACGTTCCCGCGATGCTTGGGGTAGGTGGGAGATGGAACACCGGGTTGGTTTTAGTCAGTAAGAGTCTAACAGGCCTCTCCGCCCGCCCCAGGATGGAGGACATCCATGAGGACTTTCCACCGTAAAAAAAGCTACGGAAGTCTAGAACTCAATGTAGTATCAAAACACTATAGTGTTTTTATTATTGATAAGTTCTGATTTGACCACAACCTCTATCTCACCTGACCTTTTCTCTCTTGGTTTCAAAATAGAAATGCGTTTTGGTTATCAAAATTCATTTTAGCAGACATGTTCAGTATATAATTATGCTTTACCAGGAAAAGAAAGGAAATAGGTATAATTCAAATAGACGTAATAATTTTCATACGTTCATGATTTGGATTTGTAGCTGTAGCTGATCCATAGCAGGCGTTCTATATTCAGACTATTCGTTAAGATATACCCAAAGAATCTCATGTGAATTACATAGGGAGATACCTACTTTCAGTTTTGCTAAGAGTTCAAGAAAAAGTCGAAATAAAATTGATGTGTATCTGCGTTTACAAGTAGTCTTTATTAAATACTACCTTTCTTAGCACTTAAAATATTTAATATCTCTAAAAATACAGTAAAGTCTACTAAAACATCTACTGAATATTATTTATTGATATTGTACTTAGGTAATAATTATTGCATTTTTTTTTTCATTATTGTTCATTTTGATTACATATCAAACGTTCAATACCTACTTATGGTCACATTTTGTTCTTATTAACTTACAACAGAGCATTAAAATAACGTATATATTAGAAATAAAATACAAAAGAATACATTTAAATTGTGTAATTTATCATGTAAAGTCCTCAATATTACTGTTGATGTCAAGCTAAAATAGCTCTTTGAATATTAGCTAGAAAACTTTCATCCATCACACTTACATAATGTAAAAAATTCAACGATTTGACGACTTTTTAGAACTTAATCAAAATTATAGTGATTTCTTCTTTCTTTAACATTTTCCATATAAGTTAGCTCCTTGTCAAGTACTCGTTAGCAATCGCCTTCCAGTCGGTAGGATCCAAATCTTCCGTCGGCTTCGATTTACGGATCTTCTTCAGAAGCTCCCAGCCGTTGGCTTTCTCTGTCGATGTAACGTAGTCGTTGTTGGGATCCTGCTCCAAGGTGTAAGCGCCAAGAACTAGACTCTGGACGAGACGGGCTGAGATCAGCGTCTGAAAGTACAGAGAAATTGGCATTTTACAAAATTGACAAATAATATATGATTAGTACCATCTGTGGGAGAGTAGTAGAACTATTAAGAAAACTAGTTTACCACTTACTAGTGCTGCCATCTTTGGACATCTATACAAACTACTAAGAGCAACATTTCACTAAAATATGTGCTGCTTTCTGTTATCGAGTGAACACAACTAGGAACAAAATACTTTCAGGTCTTTTTACCCGACTACGGCAAAGCCAAAAGGAAGGGTAATGATTTTAGCAGTCTATGTATGTATGTATGTATGTATGTATATAACTATATTCCACTCTTGCGCCTAAACCACTGGGCCGATTTTTATGATTGAGGTATCAATAGATTCTTAAAAACGTTCCGGGTGACATAGGCTATATAAATTATTCCTAAACGTATTATGATGGAGTTGACACGTAAATTTCTGTCCATGAAAAAAAATAATTTCAGATAATTGTGACATGTTTGGTATCAAAAGAAAGGTCTTGATGAGCACATTACAAATATGTATGTATATCATATTGTCTGAGTAAATGTACATGTTTAAATTGCTAACAAACAAGTAAAAGCGAGCCTGCACTTCGTGGGACGTAGCTGTACAATTTAGTGAAAAACATGATCAAAGTGATACCAACGTGTAATTAATCAAATCTTTGAAATCTTTACGATTTGTTATGCCACTCGTTAGAAGAAAAATACATAAAGTGAAATATTTATGTTTCGGATATTATCGAAGCTCGATAGATGGTGTTAGCGTCGAAATAAATCACGCCATGCTTTCGTTTCTGATGCCGCTGCGTCCCCGTAATGGGACGTGGTGAGCCGTCAGGACCCTGCCCTTGGCAACCTCTCGACCCGTAAAACGGGCCTCTCACTGTGTTCCATAGCTAAAAATGCTTAAATTCGTCGAGTGAGCGCCTGCCCAAAAAGTGATAGCAACTCATACGCAACGTGTATAAATGCTTGTATACTGCAGGCGCGCTGCGGCGCCGTTATCTCATTGTCGCATTTTCACGTCACCAAGTCGGCAGTCAACAGGTTTCGTTTGTTTTTTACCCGACTACGGCAAATCCAAAACGAAGGATTATGATTTTAGCTGTCTATGTATGTATGTATATATGTATGTTCCACTCTAGCGCCTAACTAAACCACTGAACTGATTGTGATGAATAAGGTATCAATAGATTTGTAAGAACTTTGCGGGTGACATAGGCTAGGTATACATTTTCACTTTATTTAAAATGCGAGAAAATACACGTAAATTTCTGACACTAAAAAAAATAATTAATTGAGATAATCATCACATGTTTGGTATCAAAGGAAAGGTCTTAACGAGCACTTTATAAATATGTACAAATATTGTATTGTCTAAGTAAATAAATATGTATAAATTGTTAAAAAACAAGCGACAGCGAGTATTACTGAATAAGTAATCTATGTAGAATCTGCAGAAGAGTTGTTGTTGTACATTTAAATAAAATAAAGTAGCCAGGAATAGGTACTAACAGAAACCATTTCCAGTATTTAATTTTTTGACCGTTTGTCTGTTTAGTTGTTCAAAACACGTGGAAAGTATAAAACGAATGCAGATAACTTTTATCAATTGTAATTTTATAACTCAAAGTACAAAATTAAGGTTTTGTTTCATCCGAATCGGTTCGCTCTATCAAAATATATGTGAATTTAACATTAATTTTCATTACGTATAGCAAATACATACACGTAACGCTATCTATTGAACAAAAATCGTACTACCAGTTTATGGAAATAACACCAGGCCTTAAAACTGGAAGTCGCAGGGAACAGCCGATAGACATGTTTATATAATATCTATTTAGCCTTTTCCCAGCAATCCGCAGCTGAATACCAGTAATTTACGTGATGCGGCAGATCTCCACAACCCAGAAACAGGGTAACGCGGTACTTCTTGACAGACCTGGTGTCAGATATTCTGGCTTCTGACCATCCGTAACGTCTGCCAAAAATCTACAAATAACAGGCGGGACCAACGGCTTAACTTGCTTTCCGAGGCACGGAGGAGTCTTAGCATGCGTTGTTTAACCGAGAAGATCGACTCGCGTGGCTTTTGTCATTTAGCCCCAAGATTCTCAGAGACCATTATTGATAATTAGCCGTATTAAAAAAAGTCTGACAACTTATGTTACTTATGATTTTGTATCTTTAAAATAATAATAATAAGTATGTATGTTTATAATTCTGATTGGTATCCCCAACTTTAAGCTAAAGCGCGAATTTTGCGAACAGTCTCCTGAGATTACTGACTAATATTAAGTAGCATTGTAAGCAAATCCAGACTTTATGACCAGTAGCAACATTAAACCGTTTTAACTTGTAATAGATAAACAAAATTAAATGAGTCAGAGTTCTTTAACATAATGTATATTACTCATTTAATTTCAGTGAAAATTAAACTTTCGGTTTTTTGCGGAAACCTGGCAACATTAGGTCACCCGCAGACCTTAATGGCTTATCACCCGTGGTGAGGGGCAAAGCCCCGTGATAGGTTCGTCGCGACTTTTAAGACAAGACAAAGTTTTGAGTTTTAAGACAAGACATATAGTGTTGGTTATGTATCTATGTCCTAAATCTTCATCAACTGTCCAACCTTTGCCCAAATATATTGCGTTCGGCTTCCAGACAAACTGGATCCAGCTGAATACCACATCCCAATAACTGGGTGGCCCGGTACTTTTTGGTCAGATTGGTGTCAGATTTTCTGTCTTCTGACAATCCGTAACGACTGTCAAAAGTCTACAAATAATAGGCGGGACTAACAGATTTAAGTACTTTTCGAGGCATGCAAGAGTCTTGGTATAATAAGATAAGACGATCAACCATCCACGGACCGACTTCAGCAACAGTGGCGTAGCTAGCATGGCTGACACCTGGGGCACCCTAAAATATTTATGCCTTGCGCGGTGACGGAAGTCACAAGCCATTTTTCGAATTTTTTTGCACCTCATCTCGGACAGGTTTCATTGCGTCCCCTGTTAAGGGGTGACACCCGACCGTAACAAAAAAGTCAACGAACGGTTGATTGTCATCCGCAAATGCAGAAAACAGCAAGAAAAAACTAAAGACATTTTGCATCTTATCTATGCATCACCATCACATTTTTTCGCCCATATCCACGCCAACAAAGTCGCGAGCATAGCTAGTTGTACATAATTAAAATGATAGCGACGTGCAGTTATAAATAGAAACGATTTTTAAAACGGAAAAGTATAAAATAAAAAAATAGTTTAAAAAACTGTAACCCGACTACAGAAAAATAAAAGTGATCTGAAAAGTATGAAACAAGAAAATATTTCAGAAAAAATTCAAGACAGGTACAAAAATGGTCAAAGTAAAGCCGTGGTCGCATGCCTTTATAGTTTTATAGGTGTGCCAGGCACCCACATGATATACAGGCATGCGACCACGGCGCACTTTTATTTTTCTGTAGTCGGGTTACAGTTTTTTAAACTATTTTTTTATTTGTTTTATACCTTCAGTAGCCTGTATTCATGATCAGGCAGACGCCTGTTGACAGTGTAGCCAGCGAGGACGTATCCACCCACACGAGGGTCTCCGGTGATCAGCATCATGTAAGTCATCGTGATAGCAACCTCAAAGACGTAGTAGGAGTACTGGATGTCTCCAAAGTCGATGATGCCTGTGATACGGTAGTCGGTTTTGCTGTGGAATGGAGAAAATGTATTCTTATTAAAGAGAATCAGATGTAACGTGATTTA
Organism: Lacanobia wlatinum; assembly: GCA_947578705.1. Classification (NCBI taxonomy): domain Eukaryota; kingdom Metazoa; phylum Arthropoda; class Insecta; order Lepidoptera; family Noctuidae; genus Lacanobia; species Lacanobia wlatinum. The sequence goes on from OX388046.1 coordinate 21,724,096, forward strand.
GCTGCGAATACGTCCATTAACAGCAAAAGGCTGTTATAGAAAGAGGCAACATAAATACCTACTCCAAACCTCCCAAGAAACCCGCTTATTTGCGCAATAAGCAACAATTGGTTTATTCATTGTTCATGCATAACATTAAGAGGCTTTAGAGGCGAGGCTTTTGAAGATAGGAATCATTGATTTGTGTTAATTAAGTAGATACAATCAATATTACTTATCACATCTTATTCTATAACACATCCCATACCACAAGAATCGTCATCATAGCAGCTGGAAGACGTCCACTGCTGGACATAGGCCTCCCCCAAAGGAGAAGAACCAACCAACACAACACAAGAAACACCAAAGAAGAAACACACAAGAATCTTACCAGTGCCGCATTCGAAGCAAACCAGATACCTAATTATTATCACTTTTGAAGCCAAATCATCCAGATTCTGACACATACATGCATACTTAGCTCACCTCAGCAATATGCCGTTAAGAATCTGAGAGCATACCCTCATTACTGACGGTTTCCGGGGCCTAAATTAGTAAACATTTTTTAGTAAAGATATAAACAACGCCATCTATTGGCAAGTGGTAAAACAGTTTTAAACAAAAATAATGTTTGCAATTCAGAAAGATGCTTCTTTATTTTAATATAAATTGAAATTTTTAATACAAATAGACGCAATGTTTATACAAACTTATCTCGATGGTGTTTCATCATATCAATCTCGTGATAAGATATTCCGGGATGCCACTATCTGTGCAATAACGTGGAAAATAAACAAACCAACAACTTGATACCATAAAATAGTTTTCATACTAAAATATTAAGTTCTTATGTTACGAATACAGACCGTCAAACGGAGTGAATAGTTACGGCGGGGTGGATAGAAACAAAACTATCATTGGGATTTTCACTGTAATATCATATTATCTATTGGTTTTCTAAGAAAGTAACAATTTTTTAAATTCCATCGTTCCAACCGTAAATGTTGCCAACAATATTTAAATAACGTGAAAATCCCCTTTAAAGTTTTGTTTCAATTCACCCCTGCATTCCTATTCACCTCGTTTGCAGTAGTTGGACATTAACCACAGCACTCATTAGGAGAGGCACTCGGCTACTGGTAGCTATCACACATGCTGCAGTACAAAAGAGTTTGTCAACAGACCACCAAGTCCTGGCACCAATTTCATCAAAAGCAAGTTTTGGAGACTACCCATCTTCAACATCATTTCAGCTGAAAGACCTCACTATTGGACATAAGCCTCCTCAAAGAGCCACCTCGTCTGGTCCTGTGAGTCTCGCACTCAGTGAATTCCTGGGGCCTTGGGCTCCTCTTTGTGAGAGGGAATGGGCCGTCTTTTTCTGTTTTCCGAACCGATGGTGACTCTTAAACATTTCGTGCCGAGTAGGTGGCCACGTTTGTAGCGGCATCATTGGCATTCATTGGGTCCTCAATCACCAGGTCATCGCTGCAGCTTTTGGGAGGCCGTGCTGGCGCTTCGTCTTCTGGTACGCGGTCACCACTCCAGAACCTATCGACCCTATTAACTACTAGCAGTACACAAACCTGGCTCCCGGGTTGAGGCCGACAATGACGTTCATCTCGTTCACGTCTCCGTGGATGACGCCCTTCTCTAGCTCGTCGATTCGCGGCACCACCGCGTACTTGAACTCTTCGATCACCTGGTAGATAGTAGTTTTTATTAGTATAATAACATCATGTTTAAAAACACCACCCTATGCCTCGTAGGTAACTCAAGTGGCGGATATTAAGCAGGTTAAACAGCTAGGCTGAAGTGGGAGTGGGCTGGCCACATTGCACGGACACATCCGGAGAGATGGGCGAAGATCGCCACTCACTGGAAGCCAGAGGGAAACGTAACCGTCGAACTCGATCGCTGCGAAGGTGGCGTGATCACTCCTGATCTTTGACGATTCTGATCACGTTTGCTTACGGGGCAAACTTGGCCGGATAGAGAGGTTTGGAAAGAAAAATGGGAGGCCCCGAATGAGGTTAGTAACAAAACATATATCTTAGGGTTCGAAGTAATGTTTCCCGAAGTTGTGTGTTGTCGAAGTATGTTCTGTCGGACTAATGCTAGTTGATTATATATGTAGTAGGAGTATGGAGTAGTCGAACTATTATAGGGACCGTGTCGAAGAAATTAACTGTCGAAATTCAGCATGATACTCATTGGGTCCTGAACATCAGGGACCAGTGACGCGGTAGACGCAAACGTAGATGGCGAGACGAGCTGGACTCCTGCCTAAAGGATTGGACTCGGATTTCTCAAGATAGATTGAGATGGAAAAAAGGAAGGCAGGCCTTAAGTTGGATACTACGGGCTTATAATTATAATAAAATTGACATTGGTTTTCGCTGAAATGATATTGTAAGTTGAATTTAAACACTTTTTCAAGTAGGTGTCTACGATAATTGGCCTTTTTATGTAAGTTTACGTAACGAAGCCCTACCTCAATACGAGATTATAAATGGAAATAACGCTCGATAAACATCATATATAATAGCTGCCATTATTATCTGTAACGAATGCACGGCTAGACTAACAATACCTACAGCTGCATGCTATTTAAACCACTATGTAGCTACTATAGTACATAAACTGGTAAGTACACATAAATTGCTTTAATAGATTATACATTGCCTATGGCACACATTACGGCGATTAAATCTAAACTTGACACACACACACACATGATCCCTACTGTCAGGTGAAAATCGTTATAATTTTTAACAACAAGATAAATCTTCTATCTATCTGTACTGATATTATAATTAAGAGGAAAGATTTGTATTTCTGTATTGTTGTATATATGTAACGAATTAACTTAAAAACTACTGGACCGATTTAAAAAAATCTTTCAGCAATGGATAGCTACATTATCAGCGAGTAACATAGGCTATATTTTATCCCCGTACTCCCACAGGAACGGGAACTACGCGCGTGAAACCGCATGACGTCCGCTAGTATAATATAAGCAGAAACTGACTGACTGATCGATCTACGCACAGCCGAAACTACTGGTAAAGCTGAAATTTGGCATGTAGCTTCCTGACACTCCGTAGGGTTGCACTAAGAGAGAACTTCCCGAAATTCCTACGGGAACGGGAAAAAACAGGATATGCGCGTACGAAGCGGCGGCCAAAAGCTAGTTATTAAATATTAATAAAACTAACAAAGACTACATTTTGGGCTAGAAGCGTATCAAATAGGCAAGGATCAAAACTAACACTGAACTTCTCAATGTTATAACACTGACTTACGGAAGTTGCAATAAAAGGAAACCCCGTGAAAGAGTCTAGACTACCTGATGGTAAGCCGTGGACACACAGTCAAAATCCAAAGGAAACGTAAGCTCACACGGCTTCTGAACACCTTTGTACCTCCGATAATTTGGTTTACCTCTGGCTGCCAGGAACAGAGGGGGCATGTTGTGTAAAATGTATTTGATATTAATAGAAATGAATTCACGCATTCTAGTCACGCACACACGCCGTTTGCGAATACTACGCACCTGTTTTTGAAGGACAACACAAATTAGGTCACCGGATGTAACCGACTTAAGGACCGTCTTAGGCCTCCCGGCATTTCCACTAAAAAACACACTTTGTCTTTGTCCGTATTTTTTCGAACCATCGCTACTCAAGTGGGAAGGACTCAAAGATTAAGTCTAACTTATCAAAGTAGAGCTATCCGGACGGTACGGGCTACGGTAGCAGCCTCTGTGCCCAAAGACTTGGTTCAACTTAACACACGAACAGAACTAGCATTGATGTGCCAGCCACTAGATGAAAAAGAGCAAAATCAGAATCTTTATTTGTAGTAAATTCATATTCATTCTGACCAATTTCGGCCATGGCGGCCAAACTCAACGGAGACTAACCATCGGCGCGGGACATATTATTACAGTACAGGTGTGTGTGCGCAAACCTAGGGGAACTCGCTCTTACATCACTTTTATATTCCAATGGGACGGCAACCCGATACGATCTGTTGCAGGACCAACGGCTTAACGTGCTTTCCGAGACAGGGGGATAGTTACATAGTATGTGCTTCCTACCTCCTCAGCCAGGTCGAGTTTCTCGGCATCCTTGATGACGTACTTAAACTTCTCCAGTTCGGGTACCTTTGTCAGCATCCACATGTGTTCCCGAGACACCAGCCCCGAGTGGTTGAAGTTCTGCAGACAAAAAAGTTAGTTAGAAACTATGTAAAACAAAATGCACTTACAATTTTATTAGTTTGAATATTTCGGGAACGGTTAAAAATGTATTCTTCCATAGTAGGCGTATTGAACTAGTATCTCTGGGAAGAAGACCAATTTCTCTCAACCAATGACCAATTTCTGCCATGGATCTCAATACAGACTGGCCATCAGCGCGTAAGATACTATAGTGCACAAGTGTGTGTCCAAACATGGGTTAACTTCCTCTTCCATCACTCTCATAGTCCTCAGAAGAATCAGACCGACGATCTGGCGCAGGACCCACTGATAAACATGCTCTCCGAGACATGGAGGGTGGGTTCTTTTTTAAATACCTATCAAATCGTAATCATGGGTGTTCTTTAACATCGGAAATAGACACCATTTGATGAAACAACTGCCACCTCCACCAAAAGCCATGACCTATTCTTTTCGAAGGGATTTATATTAAAGACTCTGATCATTTCAAAGACACATTATCATCGTTTTGTTTCTCCTGAACTCCCATCCCTAATTAGGCGTGGCAAATCCCTTGTTCTGTCACCGACTGCATCCATTACATCATTACTTACATGCACGAACATACAATGAGTGGTAACGAGAGTACAATACAAATTGTACAAACCTTGGGCTGTCACACTAACTACTATCCTTAGGTATGTAGATTGATAACTACTATTGTGTAGTAGTCAAATCAATTGATAATGAACTCTCTGTGGGATCACAGCTTGCTTTGACGGATTGGACATGGTCATGCTTTCATTTAGTTATAATTGTTATAAATATCCTTTGACCTAATAATATAAATAATAGTTTGAAAGTTTACTTTAAAATCTCCCTGTACCAGGACATGATAACCCTAAGGAGTTAATCTGCAGCTTATTTTCCAAGTTAGCAACAAACTCTCCCAGCTGGCAAAACAGTGCTTCTGACTTGAGCACTCCTTGAAGCCGGTCTCTTTTCACGAACTCCAGCAGTCAGACTATCCAAATGACCACCAACATACTACCACGTACCAGGGCACCATAACCCAAAGGAACTAACCTGCTTATTATCCAAGTTAGTAACAAACTCTCCCAGCTCGTAGAACAACGCCTCTAACTTGGGCACTCCTGCAGCAGGTCTCCTAGTATGCAGCCCCGAACTCTAACACCGTCCAAAGAATCACCTTCAAACTACCAAGTACCAGGACACCATAACGCGAAGAAACTAACCTGCAGCTTATTATCCAAGTTTGCAACAAACTCTCCCAGCTGGTAGAACAGCGCTTCAGACTTGGGCACTCCTTGCAGCAGGTCTCCTGGGACATACTCCAGCAGTCTGACTGCATGCTGCTTGCCACCGATCTTCTCAATGGAGTGCAGGTGGCCGTAGACGTTGCGGATCGGCTTCGGGCAGGTTATGGAGCGGGTCGCTGTAAGGAAATTATTTTAGGATTGCAGAATTCTAGTGAAACGGTATGGGATAGGATGTAAAGATCCAGGTGGATTTGATTAGCAAGCAGTTTATTTTAAGAGCCAATAATTGTAGGCTTTGCCGAAAGTGCTAATAAAAACATACTAGTGTGTTGATTCCAAAAAACTGGCCAAGTGCGAGTCGGACTCGCGTGCAAAGGGTTCCGAACGAATTTAATTTTTGTAACATGTTATTTTAACACTACAGACTTCTAATAAGTTTTCCTGTAATCTTTAGGAAAAGATCTATATCTCCATTTTTTTTTTCAAAATTTTAGGCTCAGTTGTTTCGGAGATAAGGGGGGGAATGGTCATTTTTCGTCTAATTTCTTGAATAACTTCTAATACATTTATTTTAAAATTATGAAAAAAATATAATTAAAACCCTCACAGTAAGCATTTCAGTCATTTGATATTTCACACGATATTGTTCAAAAAACTTTTTGTTTTAAATTTCTAGTTTGACCTACAAAAGTGACCCCCATACTAAAAATTTAATCATTTACGTAACGCGTTCGTGTTTGGGTCATAGAAGTCCATATGTGTACCAAATTTCAACAGAATCGGTCCAGTGGATCCGGAGAAAACTGGCTGTGACAGACGGACAAACAGACAGACTGACAGACACCCGAGTTATAAGGGTTCCTTTTTTTTTCGGAACCCTAAAAAGTAGATAAAAATATCAAAATTTGAAAAGTCTCCATTGTAGCAATACTCCCCCGGCGCCATTTTAATTTCTTGTTTCAAAGTTATGGTGCGCGATCTAACATGCATATATGGGTAGATGACACTTGAACAAACAAAAAAATTAAGGAGCATGGTAGCCTAAAGTGTCACGTTGCCGAAATATTTCGAGGTAAAGTCACCATGTGACATCGTAATTACCATTAAAATTTACTTAATTATGTGCTTATTTGCATTTGATTAAATTTAAATAATAGTTCCCAGCTTGATTAAATCACTTTTTGGAAGAAAGTAAAAATAAAAACACGTGAAAACCACTTTATTAAGAACTTCGCAAAAGAATAATGTTTAATTTATATAAATGGTTAAATCAAACCAATTATTAGAATACAATCTACTGCATATAAGCGCGTGATAAGTTCATTTTTAATTATTTTCATTGTTCTCATATGGTGACTTTACTTTCAAATATCTCGGCAACGTGACACTTTAGGGCACCAAGTTACTACATTTTTTTGCTAGTTTAAGTGTCTTCTATCCAAATATGCATGTTAGATCGTGCGCCGCAACTTTGAAAAAAACTTAAAATGGCGGCTATGCCAGCTCCATAAGAAAAAAGTCGAACTTTTTTCTATGGACCCCTTTAAAATAAGTAATATTCATAAGCACTCACCCAAAAAGTTCATAATCTCATTCTGGGCATCAATAGCACCCACATTTTGGGAGTCCATGGAGTTCATGATCTTCAGCACATACCCATGTTCACAATGGGTCGTGATCAGTGGGTTCTTCACGTTGGGATCCTCCACTATCTTGTAGTTCCTGTCATCATAGCCATTGAGTTCCTTCAGCTCCAGGACTGAGATCCCATAGAGTCTTTCCGCCAGGAGTTTTACTCCCTCTTGGTCAATTATTGGGCGAATCATCGCGCCAGGTTCTAGTGTGTTTGAAGCCATGTTTTCTGCGGGTTAAAGAGGGGGTGAATGTTCTGTTTGAATAGTAACTTAGTGAGAACGTGACTAGGGAAATAGTTTGGGGTATCGATCGGTGAAGTTAATGTACGCTTGATGTAGTCTTGGGTGGTTACCAAATGCTCCTTTTATATGGTGTGGTGTGGAATAGTGAGTCTTGTGTGTGTTGTCTTGTGGCAGGTATTTTGTCGAAAATGCGTACTCTAATCAAAATGTTGTATCTTTTATTTCAGGAAATTAATAATATGAACTAGGTTAGTATGTAAGTATCGTAGCAGGTGACTTTCTGTCTAGTTTCTGTCTAGGGTTCTGTACCATAAACCTTAATTTTTATAATTTGTTGTAATAGCGGCAATAGAAATACACAATCTGTGAAAATTTCAACTGTCTACCTATTATGGTTCTTGAGATACAGCTCGCTGACAGACAGACGGACGGACGGACAACGGAGGCTTAGTAATAGGGTTCCGTTGGTTACCCTTTGGGTACGGCACCCTAAAAAGGTGTGACTTTATACTGTGTTATTTGTAAAACACTAAAAACCAAACCTAAAAATATGTTTTATTTTCATCGGCTAAATATTGCCTTTTTTTTCAAACTCAAACTCAAGCATTTATTTCAATTACATCATTTACTGGCACTTTTGAATTGTCAAGGTCGGTCGTTCAAAAAGATGAAGCTATTTGTATGAAACAGCTGATATTTTCTTCTAGTTGTCAGGGTTGGTATCAAAGTAATAGTTGTTTATAATCATGTGTACTTTCACTCCCTAAGAGATTGTTCGTCTATTACTAAATTCCTGGATATGGAAAATAAAAAGGAAGTAAATAGGTAGGTCCTAAAAATGATGCCGGTTTTTCAGAAATTAATTACCTATAATTTTTCCGATGCTCAAGATTATTGTATCTTCTTTCATATACACCATAGTTAATCAAATTACAGTTCATGTGACGAAACAACCACATAACAGAAACAATAATGATTGTTCGTGACAAGTCCTGAATCCTTGATGCTGCTTGACGCATGGCGGCCAATATTGCAGGGGTTAACAACATGTTTCTAGGTTGAACTGAACTGCACATAGTTATTCTGAATTGTGTTGAGATGTAAGACAGTGTAAGCAAATCCATGGCTACGTAGATTGGTTATTATTATTTACATATATATGTATGTATGTGGTTTCATAAGTTAGCTGGCTAAAATAACCGTTATATTTCACCAGTTTGTAGATCATTGGTTGGATGTGTGCCCGTTACTACGGAGTTCAGTGTGTCTGTCTGTTATCTATGTATATCCTAATCAATATAAAGGTCTCTTCCGTTGCTGAGTGTATGAGTGACTGACACACAACGCACAGCCGAAACTACTGGTCGTAGAAAGGTGTAATTTGCCAAGTAGGTTCCTTGGATAAATTTTCCATTAAAAAATAAATGCCACAAACAAAACAAACACTGCGAGCCAATTATATTTTTTTTGCTTATCACACAGTGCAGTTGTTATCCTTAACAAGTCAACAAAGGATCAGTTATTTAATGGAGCCAGCCAATGTACCGATTGACTTACATTGTTGACTTGGCTATAAATACTCCGCGACGGTGGCGCCGCCCGCGGCCGCGTGCCTCAACTAACGTCACATGATTGCCGGTATCTACGCTTGGAATCAACTTTGCAATGAAATTATTTGCTGAATTATTAATTTATTGTTTGTTTTCATTAGTTAAGTTTAATTTGGGATTGATTTTACGAGATAGCATAAGTGGAGATTTTGAAATATTATCACGCACGAATGGTTGATATGGAAGATCTTCGCATGTAGATTTAAATTCTCGTTTAAAATTCTTTAAAATTCTATGTCTCTAATCCAAATAATTAAGTTTTATTGATACCTAGGTAAAATGAATATGTAATTAGGTAGGTACATAATTTAATGTTATACTTAAGAAATTGATAAAAAAAATAGTTTGCACGTTAATTTAGATCCAATTGTCTTTTCAAAACAATCGATTTACTTTTTATTGTGCAAGTATAAAATATTGTTAGTTCAGTTTAATAGACCTATTAAAATCATTAAAAACCTTGTTACATAATGGGACCACCAACAAATAAAAATAAATTAATGGATGTCATTTAGTAAACTTAATGAACTAAAAATACTACATCATTATACATATAAACAGACACCATTAGGATAACACTCAACACTCACATCTGATCTAAATATTTAAAAAATAAATAATTCAAGACATCATTATTTTATAAGGACCAAATATACTTACACTATCAGTAACTTCGAAAAAAAAAAACACAAATAATAATCAAAACACAACGCAAAAAAAAAATACCACACCAGATGTCATTCCAAAAAAAAAAAATTGTGGAAAAAATTGCGAATTAAAGTTGCTCACCTACGTTCACTTGTGGTCACCGCCGTTAACAGTCACCGACTGAAGCGAGATGAGCATATAATGTCCCACGACCACTGATAACGCAAGATGAGACATTATTTCGTGTGATGCTCGCTATCGCTATCAAGATTAAGATTACGAAGTAAACAAAGTTGGATAGTTGTGGCTAGGGTTGCCGACCGGATTGTGATCTCAGTGGCCAATTTCAACGGAGATTACCGTAGTATGCAGGAGATATTGTAGTGTACGAGTGTGTGCCAGCACAGACTGTCAATGACAATTTACTCTGTTAGTCCGTTGGGACTGCATTCCGACACGACCGGGATGCAGTGGTCTCGAACCTACCGGTTTTTCGGTAGGTTCGAGACCACTGGTGGAAATACCGAAATGTGTTTATTCAATAAATAAACGAATTTGATTGAATATTGTATTTTTTTTTTGTCAAATTTCGATTTTAGGTACAAATATCCCGATTTTAGCTCGAATTCTACCGATCTCGCTCTACGACGTTTGAGACCACTGCCGGGATGGAATGAGGCGCAGGAACAACGGCGAAACGTGCTTTCCGTGGATAGATGGCCCCGCCCAAACGCTTTTGCGCGATCACCAAACAAGAAAGTAAAAAACAAGACAATTTAGGGAGCGGTCGTGTGAAACTAACACGACCGCTCCCGAAGATTGCCGACCGTGTGACAGTCTGCCTAGTATGTCCTAGGTAAAACAAACGCGCGTTTCGCGCTGTCCTTACCTATGTAAGTGAATCATCATCATCATATCAGCCGAAAGACGTCCACTGTTCTGTTTTACAGAGAACGCTGCTGCCCATTTTCTGGTGTACGTTTTCCTCGTACGACACCCACAGGAAGTGATGGGATGGTATTATTCTTTTACGACACCATACGGCACCGACCGACACCATTCAGCGGAACCATAATTATGCAAGTCAATGGTTGCCCGCTATTCTATAATTTACGATCGACGACACGGTTGGCGCAGTGGTTGAGCGATTCGCTGCTGCGCTGCGTGGTTGTTGGGGGTTCGATTCCCGCACGGAAAAAATATTTGTATGGCCTCCAAATAGTTGTTCCGGGTCTGGCTGTTTGTTTATGTGAGTTTGTATGTTTGTGTACGCACCCACGATACAGGAGAAATTCCTAGTGTATGTAGCTACGCTAACAAATAAATAAAAAACAGAATAGTAAATGCTGGAGTATTTTAGTTACTTTAATATGAGGCGTACTTTTAATCCACAAAAAACAAAGAGTCTTACTCTTTTTATTTTGACCCTGACTTTGAAATTAATTGAATGAATGCCAGCTACTTATTCATTACTCGAGCGAGACTCTCCAGTCATTAGCGGGAAGAGCATGTGGCCCTGTTTATGGCCACATGACACAAAAAATGTTCCACATCGCTTTAAAAAGCTAAATAAATAAGTGGCTCGGGAACTTGGGAAGACGGCAATCAGCACAAGTATTGTGTAATATCTTGGTCACGCGACCACCGCTCAACTCCTGTGCAGACATAGTCACTACTCGCGGTCGACGACCTATCAATCATGTGTGCAAGCAAGAGAGTGAGTAGGATAGCAGGTCAAAATCCTTTCCTTTTATCAGTTAATCGATTTGTGCCAATAGTCTCCTATCTAGTGGACATAGTAATCATTTTATTGAAAAAAATATTAATCTAGGTGTTGCAGTAATCCAGGGTTACAGAATTTGTTCGATGAGTCACCGCGGCTCTGGAATTCAAAGAGTATTAGGAGGAACACGGATGGGTTTTAGTCATTAAGAGTCTGACACTCTTATTCGCTCCGCCGAGTGTGGAGCAAGGTGTTTGATGGTTTCACATCCTTAAAAAAAGTTGTTATAGTTATGACTACTTATTTCCCGACAGATGACTAGATAGGACCATATAGGATGAAATAATAAGTATTGTGTTTTTATTTGGCAACGGAATCCTAAAAAAAAAATCACATACAAGACCAGATCCCAAGTTTTGGTAGCTGATGTAATCTTCTTATCAAATTACCTATACAGAGCGGGGGAACCTGTTCATATAAATGATGAAATCTCTGTTTGTTATTTATTGTTTTATCATTTCTGGGTTTTTAGACAAACACAGCAATGATAAGAATTATCAGATAAACACAAACTTATTTAGATACAAAACACCTGTAAAGAATCAGACAGAGTTGTATATCTACACTCACATGCACATGTCTATACTTTAAGTCCCACGGGACAGGAGCTAAAATATTCCCAAATAGCGGTGTCACTAAATGTTTTTCAAATATTTTGTTTTACTTAAATACTTTCTAAGTAAATTGCTACTAACACTATGAGTCTTGTTGCACGAAATAATTAAAAATTATTATTAGATTACAAGTGTACTAACTAATTTCTAAGAATTTCTATCCATTCATGGATTGGATGCTATCACTCATCATACAGTCTCTATGAGTACACGTAATAGGCCCCGTCTCGGTCGCTATCTAGCTGTGTTCGTGACTCCGCGTTTGACAGATTACGTCTCTGCGGCTGCTCTAACAATATCATGTTCTTTCAGGTAAGTAACTATGTGTGTGTTGTTTATCTAAATATTACGTGAGTAGGTAGATAGATACAGGTAAAACGGAACTTATTTCGGAAAAGCATAAAGTTACAGTTTTGGAAGTCTACAAACTATACAGGGTTATTTGTAAAATACCAAAAACCTCTTAGGCAGTGAAAGTACACATGATTATAAACAATTTTAACTTTGAGAACAACCTTTACTCTAAGACGAACCCTGAAAACTCAAAAAAAATATCAGCTGATTCATACATTTTCATTGGCTAAATATTGCATTTTGTATGAAACGGCTGATATTTTTTTCGAGTTTTCATGGTTGGTCTTAAAGTAAAAGTTGTTTGTAATCATTCTCTCTGATGAGCAATTGTGGCGTTTTTATTTCGGAATTCTAATTATTCGGTACTTTAATAATCGGAATTCGTATTTTTGATATTTCGAATTATCATTAAGTCGGAATTTTTATTATTCGATCTATTGAAACTTGGTATTTTGAGAATAGTAATTATAAACGTTAGGTATATTGATATTTCGGAATTATAAAACAAAGAAGAATGATAAATCGGAGTTGTTATATTAGGAATTTTGAACCATTCGTAATTATGAAAATTGGTATGTATTTGTGACTGACAGAATAAAGTTTTTCGTATTTATGTAGTGTACACTCTGATTTGATGCCGTCAACTGTATTAGACTGCTTGAAAAATGACTTATGTTTAATTCTCCTTCTGGAGCTGTTGAGTTACATTCTGCTTTACACAAGCCGCTTTGCCCGGCTCGATGATTAAACTTAAGAACTCAGACGTCGCTCAGTACTGTCATGCAGGGCTGCGGAATTGATAGAAAGACTACCATGACCCTGGACTCCTGGAGCGCAAAGAGAATTTGTAGCAACACGGGCGGGTTTTTAGGCAGTTTGAGTCTGATACTCCCTCCCGCTCCACCCAGAGCGAGAGAGGTCATTTGACGATCTCCCTTTTGAAGGAAAAAAGGTATCGGTCTGCTGACCGACACCTTCTTTTATTACGGCTTATTTTGGCATATTATATCCAAATTACCAATTTTATAGCTCACTAGCTTTTGCCCACGACTTCAAAGTCAAAAGTCAAAGTCAAAGTCAGCCTTCTTCGTACGCGCATATCCCGTTTCTTCCCGTTCCCGTAGGAATTTCGGGAAATCCTCTCACAGTGCTCCCTTACAGTCCCCGAGGAACCTACATGCCAAATTTCAGCTTTCTACGACTAGTAGTTTCGGCTGTGCGTTGTCTGTCAGTCACTCAGTCAGCAACGGAAGAATTTTATATACATGAGGAAGGATTAGAACAACTGCCTGTATTATCAACCATTGTAACCCTTGGACCCATCATCTCGAAGTTCTCAAACAGTTTAGTCCTAATGATCAATTGAGGGAATTGGGTTCGTCGCTCGACTTTGAGGGGGCCGGTCTGCCGATTGAACTGCCATGGTATCTACTATCTGAGCTCGTTACTGTCTATTTGGATTATGAGATAAAGTGCAGATATCTGCGTGTCAAGTGGTCTAGTCCCTGACAAAACTATTTTGTTTTTAAGAGAGGATCGCTCATTTTCCGACAAAGGGCTTTTTAAATCATTGATACTAGGCTATCGTTTGACCACTATCTCACCTAATGGAAATCGATGATGTGGTCGACGATGGTCTACGCTTTCCTAGAAGTAAACTATTCACTTTTGAATTGAGAGGAAATGCATAATGCATGTAAAAAGTTATAATTCGAGGTTTGGCTCTCGACTGTTTTCTCCTCCAATATTGAACCGATTTTATTTTATGTGTGGAACTGGGGACTGTTTTTTTTTTCGATGCAGGGATCAGTAAGGCAAAACCGCTCATAAAATTGTACTAATAGTTGTTTTGACCACTGTCAAGTGTCAACATTAGCCCTGGACCAAAATATCAACTCGAACAAGGATTAGATAAGCAGGAACTGTTGGGCAAACACTCCCATTCTTACCAAAGTAAATCGATACCTTAAAGTCAATGCTTAAAGTTTAAAACCACATCCAAGGGCAGAGTGCACCTCATTTCCGACCTATATTATCCGGCTGGGTTGGCAGATACCTATTACTAAAATGATTACTTATTGGAAAAATACGTTTATTATTCCACTACGGTAAGTTTTGAGGCTCAGTCAAAAATAAAGCGATCACGATACGAGGTGTTAGTTGTAAGTCGTGACGATCAGGTTGTTAACACATCGAAGTGGCAGACGATGAGACGATGTCATGAATATAGTAATGTAACTTATAATAAGTGATACAATATCTTCATGCATTTTGATGGAATGTGTGAAGAAAGTTTGGGATATTCCATGCTCATGCATAATCAGAAATAATTCCGCAGCCTCCAACATTTCTTGCCTCGATTCATAAAGATTTAACAAAAGTGGGGCTAAAATAACCATCATCATCATCATACCTCCCCAAAGTGCCGTCACAACGACCGGTCCTGCGCGGCTCGCATCCATCGGCTACCTACGACCTTCATTGGGCCACTCCAGAACTTTTCCGCTCCAGCGACCATCTGATCTGCGAGCATGTTCCACTTTAGTTTGGCGATCCTTCAGGCTACGTCGGTAACCTTGATTCCCTTGCCAATGACATCATTCCTGATTCTATCACGCAAGGAAACTCCAAGCATTGCCCTCTCCATTTCCCTTTGAGTGACTTTAAGCCTTCTGATGAGGCCCATTTGAGCGAACCTATATTATTCCCCGAAAATAACCATAATCAACCTGTAATGTTCCCCGTGCGGCGTACACACGCCTCCTTTCTTTGAGATAGAGTTAGACCTTACCATGTGGACAAGAGTGTGGATGGAACATGTCTTCGATGAAATATTTTTCTCAAAGTTAATTGTATGCCGAGAGTCCGCTGGATGCAAGAACTGGGTAGGTACATGACTCGTCTATACTGTGATGCCTAAGGGAAACCTGCAGCAGTAGACGTCTTGCGGCTGAAATCATAATAATGATGATGAAAGTGTCTGGGTTCAAAACACGAGGTGATTCGTCTTATATAACTAATTTGCAGGTAAGTCGGGGTCGTTTCTACTGGAGCGCAACTGCTTTCAGTATTTTATCCAGAAGAAGAAAACTTCAACTGTGTACCTATTACTGTCAAATCATGAAATAGAGCCTGCTGACAGACAGACGGGCGGACAGCGGAGGCTTAGAAGTAGGGTTGCGTTGGTTACCCTTTGCGTGCGGAACTCTAAACATCACAACGCGCGCACTGCTTGCTGTTAGGGGAATATAAGAAGCCGATAACTAACTTGGCTACATTCAGGTCTTGTGAATGATTAACATCAAATCATATTAAGAGCGCCTCCGCTCTTGTGGCAATCTGCGCCCTTTAAGAGAAGTGCGCCACAAAGGATAGGAATTAGAAACCCAAGGTGTAATGCTGTTGAACATAGATTATAGATATGACATTTCTCTTTGTTCCTTGCAATGGTTTCGGAACCATCTCCTTTGTCATTGACTTGTTATTGTTTACGTTTTCAGCTACATTATCGGAAAGTTTCGTCGATCAGTCATGATTATGCCACGTCAAGATGCGGAGAAGACTTATTATCACTTATCACAGTTACCGATCACTGATCTTGGGTGCACAGGGGTGAACGACATTACGACTTTGATTTATTTGATGGCTATTTATAGAACTAGTTGACCCGCGCAACTTCGTCTGCTCCGCTCCTATTGGTCTTAACGTGATGATATATTAGCCTTCCTCGATAAATGGGCTATCTAACACTCAAAGAATTTTTCAAATCGGACCAGTAGTTTCTGAGATTAACGCGTTCAAGCAAACAAACAAACAAACTCTTCAGCTTTATATATTAGTATAGACACGGGGCCCCCGGACAACAATTAGTCCCGCCGTCTCCTTCGTGGCCTGCCAAGACAGTCCTTAGCTAGAGTTAAAACAATTCCCCAAAAAACGGGCTTTTGATGATCAAATCTGAAACCAATCAATGATGATCATCTGAGAAAAGTAAGTACTTTGCTTTGGTAATGCATTCAATTAATTCACAGCCTTGTTTATAAAAAACCGCCATGTGCGAGTCCAACTCGCGTGCAAAGGGTTCCGAACGTATAATATATATTTTATAATGTTCCTTTAAAATCATAGACATTTGGGTTTTTCTTGTATTTTCTTCTAAATTTTAGGCTCGGTAGTTTCGGAGATAAGGGAAGGCGAGTGGTCCGCGAGCCAGCAACAGATTTCCATAACTAAGTTCCTCCAGGTCGATAACTTGTAAGATGGTTAAGAGAGCTTTATCATGGAGTTCTGTGAACGTCAGCTGCGATACGGTGGGTGGGTTAAGCAGCGGCAGCCTCCCAAACACGAAGATTTTTTTTAAAATAAGGTCAGATTATAGCCAACCGAATATCTTGCAGAAAACAAAACGTCAGCTGGCTGTAGCTCGGTGGGAAGGTCGTCAGCTAGCGCCCTGACGGGGGCATCTATCGCCTACTTAAATTCACCAGCTGACGAGTTTTCCCTCGGCATCTTACCAGCTGGTTTATTACTTACAGGATCATATTAACTATCAGCTGACAATTTTTTTCCGGGAGGATATGACGTGTCTAAAGTTATTCGACTTTATGTTTCATGCTCCGACTGAAAGAATAAATTTTGGAGCCTTTATTTATTATTTTTTTTCCATAAAAGTTCTTACAATTTATACATATTTAGAATTCTAAGACCTTCTTCTATAATATGAAAAAATAACATAATCCATAACTATGAAGATTAAAAAAATCCTAGAACAAAAGCTTACAAAATTCCAACGTGACTAACTTTCACTTTATCTTTTTCCTTATATTTCAAAAACTAGATGTCCTATCGACTTGATTATTTTTTGATATAGTTTTATGTAAAAAAAATTGATTTGACTCTACGTTTGTAACAATACCTCCAAAAACAACAATCACATTTTCAAGTTACGTAATTACTATATAGTACAGTCAGTAGTAAAATCTCTTACTTGAAACTTTAGAAATTACGGAAAGAAATATTTTTTTCGACGTGATTGAACCCACCGTATCGCAGCTGACGTTCACAGAACTCCATGATAAAGCACTCTTAACCATCTTACAAGTTTTCTTACGGGAGGAAAATTCTGAGACTATCCTTTCTTTTGCTACACGCGACGGTTGGAAACCCCTTTTTTATTTTCTAATTTACCCTTCAAAAAGTGACCCCAATTAAAAATATAAACATTATCGTCACACGTCCGTGTTTGGATCACAGAAGATTAGATAAATTTATGGGTACCTTGGTCTAGTAAATTCGGAGAACATTGGCTGTGACAGACGGACAGACAGACAACAGAATGATCCCATAAGGGTTCCGTTTTTCTATTCGTGATTCGGATCCCTAAAAGAACCAAACCGTTAGATTTATTTTAATTCTGATGAAGTAACAAATTTAAAATTATAAATGCAAATGTTTGGATATATGCATGAATGGACTGATGTATGAATGGATGTTTGTTACTTAATCACGCCGGAGCGGCTGTACGGAACTGGATGGAATTGGGCAGAGTGAAAGTTTTTTTTTTCTATTTATAGGCGCGCGTTTGACCACTATCTCACCTGCTGGTAAGCGATGATGTGGTCGAAGATGGAGCACGCTTGCCTAGAAGTAACCTATTCACTTTTTTTATTATTTACTGATTATAGTTTGGAAAAGTACATAGTCACTATCCTGGGAGTATGTTCCCTTGGGATAATCTCCCATATTCGTCACGAGCAGAAGCTAGTTTTACTGTACTTGAAAATCCTGTTTGTATTTTTTCTACATTTGGAAAAAGATGAATATTAATACTAATTTACCTATCCGGCCGCGCTGCAATTTTCTTAAGGATCCCTCATTTTTTTCTAGACAAATTATATACTCAAACCTTCCTCGAGAACCACTCCACCCATTGGTGAAAACAGCATAAATATCGGTAGTATTTTTTGAATTTTTCGCGAATAGACTGACAGACAGACGCGGCGTAGGACTTTGTTTTATAATATGTAGTGATTATTTATGTGAGTCCTACTTTATTTAAGTACCTACGTACATAAAGTGGAAGATTATTATCTTGAAACCCTCTTGGAACAAAATACTGCCGACGTGGACACATGTCATTTAAATATCTCCACTAATTCCTAGTACCTACTTCGCTGAAAATGTAGTTAATTTAAAATGATTACACTTCTGAAATTCAAAGTTATTTTATTGAAGTTACCGCCACCTAGTGAAATTATTAATAACTTATTTCTGAGCCCTCGAAGTAATTTTATTCTTACTTTAGCTACTCGACACTAGATGGCGCTGCAAACATAAGTTCTGTAGTTAGTCTATTCAAAACTAGATGGCAGCACGAGTTAGTGAGATTTCATTTCCAGTATACTATTGTGATCATCATTCTGTTGTTAATTCAATAGTGAGAGCCAGAAAGCTGGCGTCGTAGCCGAGGCTACGACGCCACACACTGGCGCTGACTTGGGGTCGTTTGCGGAAGATTGGCCGGAACTGGAAGGCCATGGAGGAGAAGTGGGATTATGTACCTACGACGACGGATGGACGGACGGACGGACGGACAGTGGAGGGTTAATAATAGGGTTCCGTTGGTTACCCTTTGGGTACGGAACCTTATAAAGAAAAGTTAATTGGTGAAAAATTGTTACCTGTTCAAAGTATTGATTAAAGTTTTAAAATACAGTACCAACTACACTCTAATGTCAATCATTTTTTCATCAAACGACTGTTTTCAAATTAAAAACCTTGTCAAAAATACTTACGTCCAAACTTCAAGTCCTGCTTACCCTTTTGAAACCCGTGTACGATAATAATAATTAACTTCTCACACCAAGATCAACGAGCCCGAAATTAAAAACAAATTAATCGTCACTCAATCGCCTCACTACCCCCGCAGTCCTGGCTACCCTCTCCACTAATTGGCACGGCGACTAATCCTCGCCACGCGACAACTACAAAGAAACTAATTTATATGGTAGGTATGACGGTTTAAAATATGTGGCGTGAGTTTGACAAGTGATTGGATTGTGGATAATGTTGGATATGGAATGCAAATGCGTCTGTATTCCCTTCCACAGACAACCCGTCTGGCTTCAAAGCAAGAGTGAACAGGCATCTTCTGGGCACGCTCGCTCCATCATAGACCTCATCCACCGCTTTCCATCAGGCGTGATTGTGGTCAAGAACAAGCCCATAGCCCAATAAAAAAAAATCGGTGAGGTTCCTGTGGTCTATGGCGGTAGTAATATGTTCCTTATCTGGGTTCGAGCATCACAGCTCAGTAAGCTCATAGAAAAACTCTCTCTGACAAACTTCGTTAGGTAGGTACTTCGTCTCGGTCGTGGTCACGTCGAGACGTCCACGTCGGTGATAGAAGCGGACACAGCTCTCCGCCCATCCCTCCCTGTTGGCAGACTGTCTGGCGCAATCAGGTACGCGGTTTTCTAATTCAGATTTAACTTGATCAGTCCAACGCATAGGTAACCTGCCGAGCGATCTAGTTCCTTCTAACTTTACCTGCACGACCAGCCGCTCTATCGAGTCCGTAGGTGCTTAGCAAACCATCATCAATTTTCAAATATGTCAGCCGAGTGCCAATATTATACATGTAGTTCTACATGTAGGACTGTCTGACTAACCTCCACAGCCCAGTAGACATTATTTTTTCCTACTCCTCCGCTGTACTTTACTGATTAATTTCGTTGCGGGATCCAAGACAGTTGAATCGTTTCTCCGGGACTCGTCGGACTTCATTGGCTCGGCGTTTTTGTGGTGGTCGTCACTGTTGATTCTAGCTTTTAGGAGCTGCAGTGATTGGGAATGTGTGGATGGCTTGTCCCAAATAAAAAAAACTGGCCAAGTGCGAGTCGGTCTCGCGTGGAAAGGGTTCCGAATGATTTATTTAACATGTTATTTTAACACTATAGACTTCTTATACTTCCTGTAATCTATAGGTAAAGATCTATTATCCCCGTTTTTTTTTTCAAAATTTTAGGTTCATTAGTTTCAAAGATAAGGGGGGAGAATGGTCATTTTTCGTCTAATTTCTTGAATAACTTCTGAACCATTTATTTTAAAATTATGAAAAAATATAATTTAAATATAATTATAACCCTCACAGTAAGCCCTTTTATTTGATATGTCACACGATATTATTCCAAAAACTTTTTTATTTTTTAGTTTGACCCCCAAAAGGGACCCCCATAGTGTTTGGGTCACATAAGTCCATATGTGTGCCAAATTTCAACAGAATCAGTCCAGTGGATCCGGAGAAAACTGGCTATGACAGACGGACAGACAGACAGACGGACACCCGAGTGATCCTATAAGGGTTCCGTTTTATGTTCGGAACCCTAAAAGAGCCCAATAGGCTACTGTGCAACACTCTCAGTGAGACTTTCAAAGATCTACAAGACTGCCGGGTCTGTGCGTACAACTAATAAGTGGAATTCCCTGAAAAACCTGAAGGTCTTTAAG
Organism: Lacanobia wlatinum; assembly: GCA_947578705.1. NCBI lineage: Eukaryota > Metazoa > Arthropoda > Insecta > Lepidoptera > Noctuidae > Lacanobia > Lacanobia wlatinum. The sequence goes on from OX388046.1 coordinate 21,744,953, forward strand.
TTGGTCAAGAGCGGACAGATTACTTGTAGGTACAAACGACAAGCGCGCTTACCGTCGACCGCGTCATCACTTTCCATCAGGTGAGTGATGAAAACCTCAGCCTATCATCATCTGCCTAGACTTATTCCCAACTGTATTGGGGCCGGCTTCCAGTCAAACCGGATTCAGCTGAATATAATAAATATATTAATTTGTCGAAAGCCAAAAATTAGACATGTCAGACAGTGAAAATGGCAAACGCCGTAAGATTGTAAAATATCGCGTGAAATTGTAAACTATTTTTTTCTAAATAAGACATATTAGTATTTGGAAACTATTGAATTTGGATGGGATTATTAATACAAAACGATATTTTCATAACATATCGAGAAATTATAATCTAATCAAGATTTATTACAATCTTACGGAGTCTGCCATTTTGCGGTGACATATAGATACAAACTCGTATCATAACTTTACCAAAGCTCCGTAGGCTCTTTTACTTCTTCAACTGAAAGATATTTAATCAAACAGTGGCATTTGACTTCGTCCTCCAATCTCCTTCAGAACAAACAATACTGACTCACAATTACATTACAATTATCGCGCCAAACTTCTATTATCAAACGTATGTGTGGCCAATTTACATAGACCTCACTTAACTAATTTTGTTAACAAAGACAGAGATCAGGCTATGTTGGTACAATATTATACTTTGACAAAATCTTGTTTTACGCTAGACGTGGTTTCACAGTCGCTTAGACTTTACAAAGTTATTTTTTGCCGTTTGTAACTATACTTGCCAAGCGAATATAAACCTTAGTTTAGAGGATTAAGATTAAAACATGTGTTTGAACGAGTGTAAAAGATAAGTTGGCACTTTCGTCCTAAGGCAAAATGTTCTTGAGATAGAAATCTTATAAAGGAAACGTCTTTTTCAGTTTCCCATTGTCTACAATTACTTGGCTTTGTGATCTCTCTCGTCTCTGTCTAACATCCACATTACTACATATCGTGATCTCTTTCTGTCGCTCTTTGAAAATCCAATTTGAGATTTCCGTTCGCATCTGTGTTTTGTGGTTTTCTTTATTTTTTAATTATTTCTTTTTTTGAATCTCGAGTTGTTTTTATCCGATTGTGGAGAAGAAGTGTGTTGTGTTTTGTTTTGTGGCAGTTTTTTTTTTACAATGGGTCTGATATTATATAGATACTAATATCGTATGTAAAATTCAGTTTGCTTGTAACGCTTCAACGCCTAAATAGCTAAACCGATTTTGATAAATTTTGTTACTGCGATAGATAGGGACCCTGAACACAGTAATTTAAAACCGCCATTTTATCCATAGAATTAAGTTCGCGTAAAAGATTTGAGTACTTTTTTTAATTAATTTTATTTACTAGCTTTTGCCCACGACTTCGTACGAGCATATCCCGTTTTTTCCCGTTCTCGTAAGAATTTATGGAAATCCTACAGTTCCTAAGGAACCTTCATGCCTAAGTTCAGCTATCTACGACCAGTAATGTCGGCAGTGCATTGTCTGTCACTCACTCAATAAGTCAGTAACGGAAGAATTTTATATATTAGGATTTTCACACATGGCTAACATAATTAATAAACTCGTCGTTAGATTCTATGGAGATTTAAAAAAAAAACATTTTTACAAAAAAATATAACCGACCTCCAAAAAAAGCACTACAAAGTCGGTGTTTTTGGTTTTGTATTTTCGTTTTTTAACACCGACTTCCGAAATTAGGTTATTTTATACTTTGTAGTGCTTTTTTTTGAAGTCGGTTATATTTCATTTTTCTATCACTCCTCACTCATTTCATGTCTCCTCAGCAAGTCTACAAGCACAGCATATTTTAGGATCCCAATCTATAAATGTAGCTAATTTTGAAGTGAGTAACTATATTTTTAAGAGTGACAGGCTCCTGCTGGGTAAGCTCGCTCCATCGTAGACTTTGTCTCTGTCATCTCTGACCTAGACTAGAGCCAAGAGCAAACCCATCACAGATAAAAAAAGCAAGTAAAGTCCCGGGCAAAAGCCAGTTACCTACTAATAATTTCACGAATCGCAGCATACCATCTACTTGAGTTAATGTCAAGGCACTCCTAACTGGCTACTGTACTAATATATTAAGTGTTGACTCTCATTCAAGAAGTTATTCAATTCGAAAAGGTCAGCCGAATGAGTCACTCTTAAAAATATTGTTACTAACTACAAAATTAGCTACATTTATAGATTGGGATCCTAAAATATGCTGTGCTTGTAGACTTGCTGAGGAGAGATGGAATGAGTGAGGAGTGATAGAAAAACGAAGTAACCGACTTCAAAAAAAAAAACACTACAAAATATAAAATAGCCTTAATTTCGGAAGTCGGTGTTAAAAAACGAAAATACAAAACAAAAAACACCGACTTTGTAGTGCTTTTTTTGGAGGTCGGTTATATTTTTTTGTAGAAAAGTTTTTTTTTAAATCTCCATAGAATCTAAACATTGCTGGACCTGCTGAAGATAGTGAGACCATCTTTGCATTGTATAACCTCAATCATTTTTGTTTTGTATAATTTGAAGCATTAATATTTCAAAACGAATGTAACCATGATTTTGTAAACACTGATTTATTTATTTATTTATTAATACTTCATGCACACAAATGTACAGAGGCGGAATTAATGCCTTAGGCATTTTCTACCAGTCGACCTTTGGGTGATGCAGAGACAATTAGTGGTAGGTGCAATTTTGAGCTAGAAACGCGATTAATAGATATTTAATAAATACAAAGATATACATATATATACAACTACTCAATGAACAATCTAATACACGAATATACATTAACAGTTCATGCAAACAAACAATGACTAAAAATTTAGCGCTGTGACGATACTACTGCCTCCTCTCCTCAACCCAACCTCTTGCGAATGTGCTCGCGAACTCTGACCTTGGAGGTGAACCGGTTGATTGTTATCATGCTTCATCTAGGTATTTGACTGATAGGCCTTGATCATTCAAAAACCTGTAAATAATCTATTTGAAATAAAGGATTTTGATTCAATTTGAAGTCAGTGATAGCATAGCGGCTGACAGGACAGAATGGAGGGAATAAAGGTGTTGCGGCGACCCCAAGTAACATGGGATAGGGGCAGGAAGATTATGATGGAGGCTCTCTGAGGATTGAATCCGGGAAGAGATGATTCGATAGAGATCCAGAGTTGTAATAATAATTTCCCTCTGAATAAGCACGCTAATTTGGCTATGGGTAGTCCATATAAGCCGAAGAACCGACCGTTGGGTTTGACGTGATCTTCTTCGTGAGCAAATGCTGAAACAGCAAATGTAGGTAAAGATAAAATACTAGCACGTGATGAGGAATTCCTAGTTAGATATTGAGAAGCTTAATTTTAGCTACATAATATCAAGCTGCACGGTTCGAACTTCGAGGTTAAAGAACGCTTACCTTTACAGTCCGTGGATGGGTAACCATATTAACATAAGAAAGAATAAAGAGGCCAACTGAGGCAAAAAAACACAAAATTAAAATATACAAAATTATCTTAAACTGAGTTTAAGATAATTTTGTATATTTTCGTTTTTGTATCAATGGGCCTCAGTTTAAAATGATTATTTCGTTGTCATTTAGCCACAGATAATATAATACTAGCGTGTTTAACAGACCGAGACGCCTCCGTGGCGCTGAAAGCACGTTAAGCTAGTGATCACGGGCTGTCATTTGTATATCTTTGGCACATGTTATGGGTAGTCAGAAGCCCAGAAAATCTGACTCAAGGCTTACTAAGGGTTGTCGTTTTACCTACCCAATTATAATATTAATAATAGGTTGTGGAGGTCAAGTATGCCAGTTGCTTCATACAAAATACTGCTCCTCATCTTCATTAGGTTAGGCTAGAAGTCAACCCTGATATCGTTGAGGAAAATAGGCAAGCAGATAATGATGAAGGGCCTCCCACGCGGTGGACTGATGACCTGGTGAGGGTCACGCGTAGCCGATGGTTGCGAGACGCACAGGACCGGTTGTTGTGGCGACACGCGGGGAGGTGTATGTCCAATAGTGGACGTCTGCAGGCTATATGATGATGATAGTGATGAGATAATCATAATTTGGACAGTAATTGTCATTCAACGTTAGATACTGCAACTATGCGAAGAAGTAGATATAACAGGCCATAAAATGACATCTCAAAGAAATAAATTTCATCGTCAAGAAAGAGGTATCTGAAGCACTCTTAAAGTAAGAAATAATTTGAATCCAGAAGATATAACCGAGGGGCAGCGACGTGTTGCAACTGATAGATGACCCTAACACTTTCACCCGGCGAATAGGGGTGCCACTGTGGCAGACACGATGGGTTTTGTTTAGGAAATGGAGATTGTGGTTATAGTAGAACAGTTATAGATGAAAAATAAGAGTAACATGGTAATACCTGGATAAAAAAATCCGAATTCAGAACCTCCTCTTTTTGAAGTCAGATTAAAATAGCTGTAGCAGCTGGTGGTTAAAAATACCAAAAAAGAAACATAAGGACACAGTATATTATATCCTTCTTATTCAGTTTGAGAAATATCTCTTAAATCGGTCCAATATTGGAGGAGAAAACAGTCGAGAGCCAAACCTCGAATTATGACTTTTAACATACAAAGTCTCGCCGCCAGCATTTCCTCTTAATACTGACGCATTGAATAAAAAAATCATACATCTAGAAATTCTACTATGTTCTTTAGAACAATACGTATCAATAAAGTGCGCAAGATTTAAGCCCCTTTTCACCTGAACATGATGCACTCTAAACCTTCATAAGTTTGAAGTGGGTGATAGACGTTCGAGCAAGTACGCGTACTTACGGCTCGACGACCTTTTTTGCTCGTGTCACCCTAACTTGAAGGTTTAGAACTGAATAGGTTCACATCCAAATCATCTCGCCATCTTGTTCGTAATAACTCCTTACCCTCTGAACTTTTCAAGAAAAAAAAAACAAAAGTTAAATTACAACAATAAATAAATAAATACTTCTAACAGAAGATACCTTTCACCAATTCTCCAAACCCTCGTTCAAGGAAAACATCACACAGATCGAATTACACGAAAATCCAACAAAACAAAAATGATAATATTCCGTCTGTACTAACCCTAAGCACAATATCAGTGACTGACCCCCGCTCCCGTTAAAAAGAAATAAAAAAGTAATAAAATGCAAGGGCACAATAAAACCCACAATAATAGAAGGGTTCCGCGGCGTGAGGAACCCTAATTTTTGTGCAGAACCGCTTTACGCCAGTGAGGAGTGTTTCCTTGAGGGATATTGCCAGTATTAGCATTTTTTACAGTTTTTTCTTCTGTTATGAGATGTGGGAATAAGTTTTTCATTAGTCGCAGGAAGAATGTTCCGAATTAACACATTATCTATCTGCGTAAAAGTTTACCAATTTTCCAGAATTAAAATAATACATAATATCCACTTTATTTTTGTCAGTCTTTATGTAGTTTTCAACTCACAGAATCTTTCATTCCATTTGACTGTGAACTTACCTTTTATGTATATATACCGATATTGGCGATATTACCGATAGTAATAAGAAAGAACAGCGAGACAGACTACCTTCATCACTCTTAGAAAACTTCAACATCGTCAAAGGTAGTCTTGACTGGCCGGTTCGAGTATTTTTTTTCACACTGTCTTTTTTTATGTATTTTTACTATTTGTCAACCTTTCGCTAAGTATACAAGATTAATTAAACGGTACGATTGACTAGTAATAGACTTCTTGGTCAATACCAGACATCAGTTCCCAAGCATTTTTATAGACTCGCGTTGGACCACTGTCTCACCTGATGGTAAGCGATGATGTGGTCGACGATGGAGCACGCTTGCCTAGAAGTAACCTATTCACTCTTGACTAACAGGCCCCCAAGTTGCACATATCCGGAAACATAGACTCCGACAGGGACTTCCACTCCTCAGCTATGCTGCACAAAGACAGTTTTCCCGAAACGTGCGTTGCGTTTGGGTGGGCTGTCCACCAAGTACCGGTGACGTATCGCCGTAAGACTTGTAGTCCGATGATAGAACGGCATAGGCGGAATGAAACACGCAAACTCTCGGAAGTATAACGGACAAAATACCGACAGACATTGCTGTGCAAAAAGCGCGCAATTAGATCATTCAAAAACTACCTGAAAGTTGTTCCTACAACTTGAAGCATACATAGTCTAAGGTGTACAGCTATTAAAGCCGTAGTTGCCGGCTCTCCAATTCAAAAAACACTCGCGAGCAGTGCGTGTATGAGGCGCAGGTCGGCAAGTGTCACAAAGTCGATGAGTTCTCTCTGCTACTAGCTGAGTGCGTGCTGTGAGTGCTCGCCAGGGGACGGACTTGGGTGGCTGGGAAATTAATAACAATCAGATTTGTTTATCACGGAGCAATGGTTGTTGAAGTATTAATGACTCACGTTTTTTCGTTGCCTGTTGCAGATTTTAAATGGGATGATAAATTTTAAATTAGAAATTTGCTAAATTAGCGGTAAGAGTCTTTGCATACGGTGTTATTTTAACGCACCAACGACGTGCAGATGACGCGCACTAACTGCTTTTAACGAAATTCAGACGCAAACAGTAAGAACTGCTTTTTGGTCATCTATAGCACACGTGCACGCGCATTCGTAAGACGTGCGTCGTCAGCGCGTTAAAAATCCGCCGTGCGAGCAGTGCGGATGGATATAAGTGCCATCCGCAAAGTTTGTTTCCTTAATATCGAAGATGTGCAACTTTTGTTGACGATTTGTGCTAAGAACGAAAATAAAAGTGATTCTTTGGCTAGGGAGTTTGAATTAAAGCTGGGGATGTTGGACAATGGACATATCCAAACAATTTTGGCATACCCTAAATCAGAGAGCACTGAACGGATAATACATGGTTTGATCCAGAAGCTAAGTCTATGTGTAACTAAAGTTTAAAGTGACGTATTTTACTATCTAAAAATGTTAAAACCAACCAACGTCTGCAATAAACAACAAGCCAAATATTAGGTACACGCAGAACACTTCCACTCTTCAAATCCCTCCCTGCATTGCCACCATGATAGTATTTTGTTAGTCGGCAGCTTTGTCGCGAAGTGCTTCGCTGTCGCATCGGCCCCATCTCCGTCACTCTTCGGCCACCAGAGCGAGACAGAGCATCGTCACGGGACGCTGCCATCGGCTCGGAGTGACAATATTTGGTCACTTATTGGCTACACTGGAAGGGAACGGTCGCAAACACACAAAAAACTAGATTGTTTAACGTTATTCTTGGTCATTTTGTTGGTGACATTGCTTTGGAATTTTTAAAGGGTATTAAAGTGTTTTGCTTGGATAAAGACTGGTATTGCCTCCTGTGTCCTGAGGCTCTAGAGAAACGTGCCCAGTACTTGTGAGTAGTCCATCTGACGAACTACTTACCTAAATAGGTTTTTTCAGAACAATACTCTTCCCTGGCATCCATATGCCATCCTGCCAGAGTCAGTGTTTCCTGATAGCTACAACCTGGGCGTCTTTAAGTCAAGAATGAATAGGTTAATTCTAAGCAAGCGTGCTCCATCTTCGACCGCATCCTCGCTTACCATCAGTTGAGACAGTGGTCAAACGTATGCCTATCAATAGTAAAAAAAATAACTACAATTATAAACGTGTGCTGAAATGTTTTCCTGCTCGCTAGCTACTATAAATACGTCCTCTGCTGTATCACAAGGAGTTAACTTAACAATCACTGTAAATAAAGTAAGTTGTTTTGGTGTACAATAAAGGATTAATAATTAGAAACTTGCCAAACAGCAATGGAGAGAAGCATGCTGAATTAAAGAAAATCAGACAGAGTACAATACAAAACCACAAAAAATCGCACTAAAAATACAAAATATTACAACTAGAATACGGAAACTTAAATGGCAATGGACAGGACATACAATAAGAGACATCGAAAAGTGGAACAGAAGCATAGTGTTTTGGTATCCTAGAAATGGGAAAAGCAAACGAGGCAGACAGATACGAAGGTGGGAAGACGAGATAAAGGCGCTGACAGGGAAATTATGGACGAGGAAAGCTCTAAACCGAGTAGAGTGGAAAGAAATAGAGGATGCCTTTGCCAAAGTTAGGCAAACAGACGAAGTTGTTGATGTCATCGACTCAGCAGAGTCGTTAACTTAAGTTTGTGATTTTGTAAATATTATTTTGTGTCTGAATTATGGCTATCATTATCATTATTAAAGGATTAAGAGGAAATGCTGGCGGCGACACTTTGTATGTATGTATATTTGTTGTACTAAAAGTCATAATTCGAGGTTTAGCTCTCGACCGTTTTCTCCTCCAATATTGGACCGATATCTACACTAATATCATAAAGAGGAAAGATTTGTTTGTTTGAAATGAATAGGCTCCGAAACTACTGGACCGATTTGAAAAATTCTTTCAACAATGGATAGCTACATTATCAGGGAGTAATATAGGCTATATTTTATCCCCGTACTTCCACGGGAACGGGAAATACGCGGGTGAAACCGCGTGACGTCCACTAGTAAGAGATATTTTACAAATTGAATAAGAAGGGTGTATACTGTATCTCTACGTTTTCCTTTTTTGATTAATAGTTGCCAAATTTATACAATAGGGCTATGTTGACAGCAATTTATCGGACAATTTTAAGCATTTTGTGAGAGTTGTAGTGCTTATAATAATAATTAGAAGAATAAACATTTATTTCAGAATCTTCCATAATTTGTTAGTAACGGTCGGTGAACGGTTTATTATATGGTTAAGAAATCATCAAAAGGAAAACATAGGGACACAGTATAAGTATATCCTTCTTATTCAGTTTCAATCGAAATCGGTCCAATATTGGAGAAGAAAACATTCGAGAGCCAAACCTCGAATTATGACTTTTTACATACAAAGTCTCGCCGCCAGCATTGCCTCTTAAGAAGGAGTTTTTACAGGTAAACGAATCTAGCATCACGACTGCGATACATCACACTTGTAAACTCCGTAAGAAGGTCTACTGTGTAGGGTATACAGTCTGCCAGGGTTGCAGAATTTGTTCGAAAGAGTAACCTGGAAGGCAAAGGACATTTGGAGGAACGCGGTTGGATGTCAGTAAAAGACTGGCATTCCCTTCCGCTCCGCCCAGAGTGGAAGGAATCATTTGATGATTTCTGATCCTTAAAAAAACTGGCCAAGTGCTAGTCGGACTCGCGTACAAAGGGTTCCGAACGAATTTCATTTTTTTAACATGTTATTTTAACACTATAGACTCTTACAGGTTTTTTTTTATTTGTGATGGGTTTGCTCTTGACTCTAGTCTAGGTCAGAGATGACGGAGACAAAGTCTACGATGGAGCGAGCTTACCCAAAAGGAGCATGTGCGCTCTATCTTTGAAGAGATTAGGGTTGTTGTTGTTTTCCCCAAAATTGACGCCCCTCCTAAAAAAATAACAATTTACGTAACGCGCCCGTGTTAGGGTCACAGATGTGCATATGAGTACCAAATTTCAACAGAATCGGTCCAGTGGATCCGGAGAAAACTGGCTGTGACAGACGGACAGACAGACAGACAGACAGACAGACAGACAGACAGACAGACAGACAGACAGACAGACAGACAGACACCCGAGTGATCCTATAAGGGTTCCTTTTTTTTCGGAACCCTAAAAAGGGTATATTACCCACAAGTGCCTACGCCCAAGTACGCAGACAATAACTAAACAATTATAGGTAAGATATATTTTCAGTTACACGTGGATCCTTGTACCCGTGTAACCTACGTGTTGTACGGAGTGCCCTGTTCCGAGAACTCTGTCGCTGTCCTATTTCTGTACAATACTTACGTTTGAAATGTCAACTGAAATGTAAATAAGTTTAAGTGGAACTTTCTCTTAGTTCATACCTTGTTTGTTAGGGAATTTTTTATAAAAATGTTATCTGTTTTTTTTCATCAGAGAGAGAGATTTACAGGAACTCACGCCATGGGCGTCTCTCCTTTTACTTCACTAACGTTCATATATCTGGTTGACGACATTCGCACGCCGATGTACTACGCACCTGGCTTTTCTGAAGAACATCACTTCCTTCCTTCTAGGACGTTTCCACTCACGTCTGCCATATAACTTATCATATAAATTAGTAAGTACTTTAAAAGGTGCCAATACAATCTCTGTAGGTACCAATAATAATAATCTATACTAATATATAAAGCTGAAGAGTTTGTTTGTTTGTTTGCTTGAACGCGCTAATCTCAGGAACTACTGGTCCGATTTGAAAAATTCTTTCAGTGTTGGATAGCCCATTTATCGAGGAAGGCTATAGGCTATATATCATCACGCTAAGACCAATAGGAGCGGAGTAGTAATGAAAATTGTGACGCAGACGACGTTGCGTGGGTCAGCTAGTTTATTATACAGAGAAATGATATATTAATCTAAAAATAAATGAAGGAAAAAGTGAATCACATTAATTATTTTACGATATTAAAGTTGTCAACCCACCTTCAATCAATCCGAAGAATGTGCTGACTCATGCAAGTGATTTATCCCTTTTTGTCATTTTGACAATGACCACTGCTAATATTGCTTGTATAGAGACTAAGGACCGTTCAAAATTATTTGTTTCGAAAAAGATTTTTTTTTTTAATTTGAAAAAATGAAACGGCTTCGTCATAATTTTAATTGTTTATTTACGGTTGTAGCGACCTTGCCACTCGGTTCACGGACGAGCGATGTGGCTCATACCTTATCTTACTACATAAGTACATAACATAGGTAGTCGGTTGTCTGTCATATTGGTCTTATCTCATGTTGTTGTGATAAGAGTCAACTCGTGCCGTGTTAATGATGACGCACGAGACAATTGGCAGCGAGACTGCAGGTTTGAGTTTCCGCCTGACGTAATTTAAGCTTTGTCTTCTTCAAATCCAATAATTATGAGGTAATAGCTTCTGCCAGCGGCTTCGCACGCGTGATTCCTAGGGAACATACTCCCAGGATAATAAGTAGCCTACCTATGTGTTATTCCAGACTATAATCTATCTCTGCGCACATCCATCCATTCATCCTCACACACTTTCACATTTATATTACTAGTAGGAAGTAGGATGTGGTGCACTTAAACAGAGTATACGTGTATTACGTGCGCATGTAGTTCATGGTTGTGCTCACGAAGGAAAAAGTCTGTCTGTCACTACCGCTTAAAAGTATTAGGCCACATACATTTTGTGTGATCAAAGCTTTGTGTCGCCGTAAATAAAAACAAAGGTGGACACGGATGAGTCTAACTGTAGGTATTGTAATTAAGTTACTTAAGAAATCTTCTGAAATAATATGTTGTATATGTATTGTACTAATTTTGGAACGAATATTTTAAAGAATTGCTAATAAAATAAATAAACAATTAAAATTATTACGAAGCCGTTTCATTTTTTCGGGCGTATTCTACTCCGTATCACTTACAGACTTACGATTAGTCCCGAACCCGAACTGAGAATGAATGACAACACGATTTCACAGTAACTGTCAAATCGTGTTATCATTAGTTCTCAGTGGTTAGGTGATACGGAGTAGAAAATGCCCGCCCGCAACTAAGCCCGAAACTACGGATTTCGTTAGAGAGTAGCCCCCTAGATTTGAGCATTTTTTCATCAGAGAGAGAGATTTACAGGAACTCACGCCATGGGCGTCTCTCCTTTTACTTCACTAACGTTCATATATCTGGTTGACGACATTCGCACGCCGATGTACTACGCACCTGGCTTTTCTGAAGAACATCACTTCCTTCCTTCTAGGACGTTTCCACTCACGTCTGCCATATAACTTATCATATAAATTAGTAAGTACTTTAAAAGGTGCCAATACAATCTCTGTAGGTACCAATAATAATAATCTATACTAATATATAAAGCTGAAGAGTTTGTTTGTTTGTTTGCTTGAACGCGCTAATCTCAGGAACTACTGGTCCGATTTGAAAAATTCTTTCAGTGTTGGATAGCCCATTTATCGAGGAAGGCTATAGGCTATATATCATCACGCTAAGACCAATAGGAGCGGAGTAGTAATGAAAATTGTGATGCAGACGACGTTGCGTGGGTCAGCTAGTTTATTATACAGAGAAATGATATGTTAATCTAAAAATAAATGAAGGAAAAAGTGAATCACATTAATTATTTTACGATATTAAAGTTGTCAACCCAACTTCAATTAATCCGAAGAATGTGCTGACTCATGCAAGTGATTTATCCCTTTTTGTCATTTTGACAATGACCACTGCTAATATTGCTTGTATAGAGACTAAGGACCGTTCAAAATTATTTGTTTCGAAAAAGATATATTTTTTTTAATTTGAAAATATGAAACGGCTTCGTAATAATTTTAATTGTTTATTTATTTTAATAGCAAAAAAAAAAAAAAAAAAAAAATATCAAAATATATCTATATTCCATCCAAAATTAGTACAATACATATCCAACATATTATTTCAGAAGATTTCTTAAGTAACTTAATAACAATACCTACAGTTAGACTCATCCGTGTCCACCTTTGTTTTTATTTACGGCGACACAAAGCTTTGATCTCACAAAATGTGCGTGGCCTAATACTTTTAAGCGGTAGTGACAGACAGACAACTTATTCCTTCGTGGACACAATCATGAACTACATGCGCACATAATACACGTAGACTCTGTTTAAGTGCACCACATCCTACTTCCTACTAATAATATAAATGTGAACGTGTGTGAGGATGAATGGATGGATGTGCGCAGAGATAGATTATAGTCTAGAATAACACATAGGTAGGCTACTTTTTATCCCGGGAGTATGGTCCCTAGGAATCACGCGTGCGAAGCCGCTGGCAGAAGCTATTACCTCATAATTATTGGATTTGAAAAAGACAAAGCTTAAATTACGTCAGGCGGAAACTCAAGCCTGCAGTCTCGCTGCTAATTGTCTCCTGCCTCATCATTAACACGGCACGAGTTGACTCTTATCACAACAACATGAGATAAGACCAAGATGACAGACAACCGACTACCTATGTTATGTACTTATGTAGTAAGATAAGGTATGTGCCCCATCGCTCGTCCGTGAACCGAGTGGCAAGGTCGCTACAACCGTGTGGCAAACGATGCAGCCAAAGATGTGTAGGTACTGTACTTACTGGTAGAGATAGCAAGGAAAATCAACTCTGGGAAAGTTAAACGTCGTGGGATCGTCAACCGTATGTACCTACGGTATGTTACTTATATTTTATTGCTTTGATAATCTTGGGACTCTATGGTCTCCGACCTTTGGAAGATATTTTAATAGAGGACACTTCAACAAACAAAAAATGTGAGGAACATGGTGCCCTAAAGTGTCTCGAAATATCATTGACGAGATATTTCGAGGTAAAACATCATGTGACAATCATGACTATCACTAAAAATTACTAAATTATATGCTTTAGATTTAATAAAAACAATATTTCCCAGCTTGATTTAATCATTTATTGCAATAAAATAAAAATATGAACACTTGAAAACCAATTTATTTGATATAAATGGTTAAATCAAGCTGAGAACTATTATCAAGATACAATCTACTGCATGATAAGTTAATTTTTTATAATAATTTTCATTGTTCTCACATGGGACTTTACCTTCAAATATCTCGACAACGTGACACTTTAGGGCACCATGTTGTTCGTATTTTTTTGTTTGTTTAAGTGTCCTCTACCCATATTTGCATGTTAGATCATGCGCCGCATATAAATTGAAAAAAAAAAAACAAAATGGCGGCGGGAGGGCTATGCCAGCTCCCGTAGAAAAAAGTTCGAACCCTTTATTTTCTTTGGGAAATGCAAAAATATATTTAAAAATGGCGCCAAATTTATTTGGTTTGAGAAGTTGTAATTAGGTCAATACTTGATTTTGGGAAAATATACTTATTGAGAAACTGTTTGTAATTTTTCAATAAACTCAATTTGAATAAGATTATTCTGCTGACTCTACACCTCCTGACCAGACGGTAAAATATTAATCCAAAAACTGGAAAATACATTTGCTTTGTTAACACAACTCGCACACTTCGATGGAGGCGTCTTTATGGAGTTTCGTTATTTCGTACGAATGTGTGCGCTTGGATAAACTCACAGAAATATTTTCTAAAATATATAATTAGGTTCTAGTCCTCTTCCCCCCGGACCGCCACAAGGTGTAGACGTGCTCAATACTCGTAGTAGTTTTTTTTTAAAGGTTTTAAAATCAAATTAGAAAACTGTTAAATCGCACATAAAAATAGGAGTGCATCAATTCTGAAGAGGTCGGATCAAGCGACCAGTGAAGAAACAACCACCTCTGCGCGACTTATTATACCCTGGTACTCTAACCGCGATAAACGCTTCAAAGGTACTGTGTACTCCTTTACAACGCAGCGAGTGAGTGAGCGCAAGCGCAAGCACAGTGAGAGGTCAGTAACCCGCCTCCTTACTCGTAATTAGTCAACTAGCCCCGCCCATTACGTGACCCATATCAGGACGTATTCAACGTGTGCAAATACGGCGATGTGTGTAACCTACGCGGTGACAAAGCACCCGCTGTCAGTTATTATCTCCTGGTACCGGTGATCATTTGTTCAATCACAACTAAAATATATTAACTTTATACCTACTAAAGAGACTTGATATTTATGCAACAACAATCTGCGGATAACTCTACTTATTTAATTGCTCCCAGATATTTGTACTTAAATTGCTGAGATAAATAGACCTGTGTGCGTGGAAAATACATGTTGGGCTAATACTACCTACAGATTCATCTATTGTCTCCTGGTACTCGAAGCGACAGATTTTGCAAAGCTGCTAAACTATATTGTACCTATCAGCCGCATCACGAATAACAATCTTTTGGCAGCGTCGTAATAGAGAACTTCTAAGTACGCATAATCTCCTGGTACTCACTATGCAGGAATTGGGCAATAAATCGCTTTCCGAATCTAACATTTCCGAACAAATGGACCAACGTACTCCTCCACCCCACAGCTTTGTATTTCAACGTGCTAAGAGGCCGAGAGGGCTTGAATTCGAAAATGATGAATTCAATGCCTTCAAGGAGGAAATAAAGAACATGATATCAAGTATGTTTGCAACTCAACACGAAGAAATCAAAAAAATTAACCCCACTTTAATGGAAATTAAAAACACCAATGTTAATATTGAATCTGCAATGGCCGCTCTTTCCGCGCAAAATGACGATCTAAAAAAGAAGATTGAACTGCTGGAAACTCAGGCTAAAAAAGATAATGAATATGTAGTGCTCCTGGAGAATAAAATCGAGGACCTCCAACGAGGAAGCCGCAAGGCCAATCTGGAGATAAAAAATGTCCCTAAAGTCGCAAAAGAAAAGAAAGATGACTTAATAAAAATGGTTACTTGTTTATCGAACACCATTGATTGTAATATAGTGACAAGGGATATTACAGACATATATCGATTGCAGAATAAACGGTCGAACACTAAAAATAGTACTATTGTACTGGAAATGGCGTCAACACTTCTGAAAACCGAATTCCTTAAGAAAACGAAGGAATTCAACAGGAAAAACGTGGAAAAAATCTGCGCGAAACATTTAGGTTTTAAATCAGAAGAATATACTCCAATTTTTGTATCAGAACAGCTGACCACTATAGGTTCGAGATTGTACTTTCTGGCCAGAGATCTGGCAAAAACTAGAGAGTACAAGTTTTGCTGGACTGCTTACGGCAAAGTTTATGTCAAGAAAGACGAAAACTCGCCAACTATAATTATAAAAAGCGAAACGCAGATTCACCACCTAATGCAGCAAGAATGACTAGATAATGTTTTCTTATCGCGGTGGCTAAAGTTGACAGTTGGTATCAATTTTTTATTGAATACCCTAATTTGTTGTGAAAAAACTCATAAATTGCTTTGTATAATTATGTTTAGTTATGTAAAACGGCGCTCATTCACACATCTTACTCACACATACAATAGTTCAATCATTAAGTGTAAAATAAGTATCCTAAAGATCATTGCCCCTCACTACACTCACGCTATATACACAATAACCTCTCACATCACTTACACACCCAGTCGCAATATAGTTATGTACACACACCTTTACAACAATTTTAATTATGGATAACACCCTCCAAGCCTTGAATAAAATTGATAATACAGAGATAGCCCAAGCTTATGAATGCTCACCTCAAGAAGTTGCCAAATTGTTAAGAGTGAAACCAACAGATATCACAATAGTGTCTCAAAATATAAGAAGTATTTATTCCAACTTCAATGACCTTCAACTTAACTTAGTAAATCTAGAAATTAAAATTGACATAATAATACTAAGCGAGTGCAGACTAAACCCTAACAAATTAATACCAGAAATGCACAACTACTCATCCTACCAAACGACAAACCATTTAAATAGAGCAGACGGAGTGGTCGCGTACATTAAAAATACACACAGCGCTATAGTGAATGAAGTGATACTTTCACAAGCATCCTGTTTACAAATTAGCATCAACCCTGACTTAATTATTTTGGCAATCTACCGATCGCCCTCTATGTCAAATCCCAATGAGTTTATTTTCTCCCTTAATCAACACATTACAAAAATTAAACCCGATAAAAACATAATAATCACTGGCGATATAAATATTAATTTAATATGTAATCAAGATGAGCAAGCTGTTGATCGCTCAAAAAGGTTAAGTTATTTAAACATGCTGGCAATGCACGGGTTGCTGCCAGGTCACACACTGCCTACCAGAGGGAAAAACTGCCTTGACCACTTTATCCTAAAGTTTAAATCGTTACAAAAAACTGGTACTATAGCTATTATCAATACTACTGTAACCGATCACTTTATGACCTTTTTAAAACTATCGGACCAGGAATATAAACATAAGAGCACTGTCACAAAAACTACGGTAAATATAGAAAACGCACTAGAATATTTAAAACAAAGTAACCTCCAAAATCTGTTAGACTTAGATGACCCTAATATACTTACCGATCGCCTCATAAATATATTACAAGCAAGCCTTATCTCCAATACTCTAACTAAAATAATTCCTGTGAAACACAGGTTGATTAAACCATGGATGACCATTGGCTTACTTCGATGCATTCGAAATAGGAATGACATGCAAAAAAGGCTTAAGACAGACCAGTATAACGAAATATTAAAAGTCACATACAGAAGATACCGTAATTATTGTAACTATATCATCAAAAAACAAAAGCAAACTTATGATAGAGATCTCTTAACCAAGGCACAGAAAAATCCTAAAAAACTATGGGACACAATTAATACAATAACTCAACGTAAACCTAAAAAAACACCAAACACGGAGCTTTTAAATTTAAAACCAACTGCACAGGAGTCTGCAAATGCAGTAAATGAATATTTTTCTAGCATAGGAAACGTTCTCGCCAACGAAATAATTTCGAACACCTCCAGAACGCACGCTTTTCATCCTGGCGTAAATGACAACCCCCCTTCATCTTCATTCGTAATTCTTTCAACTGATCATGGAGAGGTGTACAGTACTCTAATGAATCTAAAGTCTGATAGCGCCCCAGGGTGGGATGGTATCCCGGTTAGTTTCCTAAAGGCTGCCCATGGACTTATTGTTCCAATTATTTCTCATTTGGCAAATTTGTGCTTTGACCATGCGACATTTCCAACGGCTCTGAAGCTTGCTTTAATAACACCAGTGTATAAGAGTGGAGACAAGACAGACCCATCGAACTATAGACCCATATCAGTATTACCGTCCATCTCCAAAATTTTAGAAAGACTAATAAATTCACGTCTAATGAATTTTCTTAATAAAAACAAATTATTGTCACCCAACCAGTTTGGCTTCCGGCGAGGAATGTCAACGGAAGATGCAGCCTTGGCTCTTGCCTCCACTGTAACCAGTAAAGTAGACAGTGGAGACAAGTGCCTTGCCGTCTTCCTTGACCTCAAAAAAGCGTTCGACACTGTCTCTGTCTCCACTCTTCTGGACGTGTTGGAAAGCAATGGAATAAGAGGTCAGCCACTTGCTTTATTCAAGGACTATCTATGTGGGCGAAAGCAAAAAGTCAAAATTGGCGACACTGTTAGTTTAGATGAAACTACTACTTGCGGCGTTGGTCAAGGAAGCGTGCTTGGCCCCACTATGTTCTTAGTTTATATAAACAGCCTCTGTAATATGAACATAGAAGGAGGGTACATCTACTCATACGCGGATGATACTGCCATAGTGTTTAGCGATACAACTTGGAACAAAGTTAAGAAATCTGCTGAGTCCGGCCTGTCTAGGATAGCATCATGGCTCGACCACAATCTTTTAACCCTAAATAAAACTAAAACCACCTTCATTTGCTTCTCTAAATACAACCTTTCACAACCTTTAGCTGACTTTCAAATTAAAATTCACAGTTGCCAGACCCCCTCAAACTCTAACTCTGCTTGCCCTTGCATACAAATTGAAAAAGTCGAATATACCAAATATCTAGGTATAATGATCGACCAACGTTTATCTTGGCATTGGCATACTGAACTGATAATGAAAAGAACTCGGAAGCTTATCTGGACATTTAAAACACTGCGTTACGTGACTACAAAAAACCTTCTGTTACAAATTTACACATCACTGGCACAGTCGGTACTAGCGTACTGTTTACCAGTTTGGGGAGGAGCAACAAAAACTAAATTCCTAGAACTAGAAAGAGCTCAGAGATCACTACTAAAAGTAATGCTATTTAAGCCCTTTAGGTTCCCAACTGAAACTCTTTACCTGATTTCTGATGTTCTGACGGTTCGCAAACTTTATGTGCTCCAAATTATTTTAAAAAAACATAAATCTCTTACCTTCGACTCCATGACTCGACAAGGAAGAAGGAAATACATGATCCCCAATGTTCCTGTTAAATCAACTTTTGCTAAGAGACAGTACGCTAGGCAATCTTCTCACTTATATAACTTTATAAACAAAGAATTAAATATTTATCCACTTTCGTATCGAGACTGCAAAAATGCTCTGACTGAATGGCTAAAGACAAAAACTTATGACAAGATTGAGAATATAGTCCAAACTATATGTTCTTAGATGCATACTAATAATAATAACATAACTAATGATATTTAATACCATATACTATCATTAAACACACATATACTCACACTCACTCACACACACAAACACACCATTACACACCCTCACACTACAGCGCGCCTTTAATTAATCATTATTTTGTTTGTTTGTTTTGTTTATATTTTTGATTTATATCACTTTACTTTTGATATATAGATATAATGGAATGTCTATTCAATAGCTTATACAAGTAGTAATTACTGGAAGAGCGGAATTTCCTAACACAAGTATACTTCTTACTTAAATGGAAATTCCCTGAAGACCAATGTAAACGTATTCTTAAGTTATTGAAATAAACATTTATTATTTATTATTATTTATTATTATTATAGATATTTTAAAACTCACAGTTCTTTTACGAATTAAACCAGTCAGCCCCACAAGGCGCTAAATGAAACGTGGTGAATCTCACCACGGCCTATGAAACTTACGTTACTGATACCACTCCATCCATCTAAGAACTCTACTTAGGTAACCACCTAGTAAAGTTTTTATTTTAATATGAGGTACTTTAACTTATTGTTAGTAGCACAAGTAATGGTGGTCCCGGCCGCCAAATAGCGGTCGTCAAACAAACCATCTCAGAGACCATTGAGGCGGCTTAGAAACTCTGAACTAGGGTGTGTGGGGTCGTTAGACCTTACTGCCCACACGATAAGAAGAAGAAGCACAAGCAAGCTGAATTGGAGGAGTGCACTAATCTAAAACTTCATGGGACGACCACTATGCCGCTTTACATCAGGTGAGCTTGTAGCCAATCGCGAGACTGTCATTAAAAAGAAAATATTTTCTGTGCATTAGTCTTTGAATCTTATATTGGCAAACTAAAGTGGCAGTGGGCAGGGCACATTGCTCGCAGAACTAATGGCCGATGAGGCCGAAAAGTTCTGGAGTGGCGACCGCGTACCGTAAGGCGTAACGTGGAAGGCCTCCCACAAGGTGGACCGATGACCTGGTGAAGGTCGCGGGTAGCCGATGGATGCGAGACGCACAGGAGCGGTCGTTGTGGCGACGCTTGGGGGAGGCCTATGTCCAGCAGTGAACGTCTTTCGGCTGATACGATGATGATGATGAGTCTTTGAATCGTTGATCCCACAATCCCTTAAGACCAGGGTCTGTAACCAGTTTGTAAACGTGCACACTTACCATAGGCCTGGTTCACAAATTCAAGGTTGCTGACCGTGATCGGGGTTTCTCTGGTGTATAGAATTCACAACGAAGTCAGAGAATGAAAGTCACTGACATTGCGCATAGAATCAGCATACTGAAGTGGAAGTTGGCCGGCCATGTCTGTAGACGGACAGACGTCCGATGGAGCAGACATGTGTTAGAGTGGAGACTCCGTATGGGCAAACGTAGGGTGGGACGCCCTGCGGCACGATGATTTGAAGAAGGTGGCTGGCAGCGGATGGATGCGAACTACTCAAGACTGGGATGGTTGGCGCTCTTTGGGGGAGGCTTACGTTCAGCAGTGGACGGCAATTGGCTGAAATGATGATGATGATGTTAATATCTTTAGTTTCTGTGTCTCGCGTACATACACTGTCTGGGTACAACCATCCCAATCGAAACTGGGACCTGGGAAAAATTCCACCAGTTACGAACGGGACGATATGCCCCCTAACCCCACGGTCTCGCTTCTTTGCTTCTGACATTTTGATATCACTAAACGTACGCACCTGAGTATAGTTTAGTTAGACTGACACACAGACACGCACGCACACTTCTGACGGTGTAAAGTGACGCAACTTTAATCTGTAGTTTACTTAATTCTATTGTTTGTTCGCAATTAACCCGCTTCAAAGACACCAATTTGGTACAGTCGTGGAGAAAAGTGTTAAGGAAAAAGTTGCAGAAGCTTGAAATAATAGAATGTGCTTTTTAATTGACAGTTTGCTTCATGAATCAACAGCAATCTGACTGTCTTTTCAGCTAGATAGTGATTAAACAAAAAAACGTACACTTAGGTACTTAGCAGCCACTAATGCCAGTCTTGATACGGCTGAAGAAATATTTCTCTCTCCTTCAAGTTTAAGACGATGACGTTGCTACCCAGCATAGCCTAAAGTAAGATGACGTATGAGCAAGTACGCGTACTTATGGCTCGACGACCTTTTTCGCTCGTGTGTCACCCCAAAAACAAGACGCGTAGAGAAAAAGGTCGTCGAGCAATAAGTACGCGTACTTGCTCGTACGTCTATCACCCACTTAAATTAAGTATACGAAACAGTTTAAAGCATGGAATTTTTGCTTAGGTATTAGGTACTTTTCATTACTCGCAGTCTATTCTGTTAAAATATCACTGTGACAACTGATGTAAAATGTGTGGACTGAATTGTGATTATTTTGAACATAGCCACATACATAATTATAAAAATTGTGCACCCCATGTATGTTACAGTGATAAAAATAAAGCTTATTCTATGAACATATCTATTTACCTGTAACAAACAATAAATAAATGAATATGAATTTGAATTGTCATTCACCTGTAGGCTTCCATTAACAGCTTACTTCAACCTGACTTCACCTAGGAGTTCACTGTTAGCTGTTTACAGCATATCACTGCTGTTCGTTAAGAGAAAGGAGCTTCATATGTACATCGCCGAAACATTGTTTCCAGACAAATTATATTTACAATATATACCTGCCCATAACACTTGTGGCCTCGCGCGTACAGTGAGCAGTAACATGATCGCTGCTCGGTTGGTCGCCTCACTCGATATATCGTCTGTTTGCCCTCTCTGTTTGACTGTACACCGCTCACGCTCGCGAGTCACGCCATACCATGCCTTGCCCACTATTTGGACATTTTAGAAACTTGAATTTCCATTTTCTGTGCACATATGTACCCCGAAATGTATTTTTTACTATTTTATATTTACCGCTCCCAAACTCAAAGTTAAACTTTATGTAAAAGCAATAAAGGTGGAAATCGATTTTCGTGAGTGGTAAAATAAGGTGGTTTTTCAATGGTATGTGCAAACAAAATAGGTTAATAATAACACAATGATTTTAAATCTTATTTACATAGCAATAAGGTTGAGACGGAATGCAAATATATTTGTCATTGTAATAGGTTTCTTAATACTATTTGTTAAGTTTTAACACAGATTTACTAATGACATTTTTACGGTTTCGAATTTTTATATTTAATTTTGAATTTATTTTTCCTCAACTAATGAGAATTTTTTTTTTTTAAACTTTACTTTAATAGAAATGTTACTTAGATCTCTCTCAGCTGAATCTTAAAACAAAAACAGACAAACAACCGAATGATCCTTTAAGGGTTCTGGTATTTACGGATGTTTGTAAATCCTAAGAAATTGTTGTATGATAGTAGGTAATATCTATTGGTGTATCATTGAACGAACAGTTCAAAGGTACATTAGTTAGTTATTATTATTAATTTAATTTAATACCAACTTTAGGCTAAGTTATACTACTACCAACTTTATATAGAAAGTATCCGAAATAAAATATTTGAATTGAATTAATTAAATAAAGTCAAGACATTAAATCAAAACAAGTAATCATAATTTTTTTTTCATTATCATTCATTCAACCCTTTTTTTTAAGGATGGGAAATCATCAAATGACTCCTCCCGCTCTGGGTGAAGCGGAAGGGAGTGTCAGACTCTTACTGACTAAAACCCATCCGTGTTCCTCCTGATGCCCTTTGCGTTCCAGGGCCGCGGCGACTCTCTCGAACAAATCCCGCAACCCCGGCAGGCACTGGCCCTAGCGGGCCCCGTCCTTTATGCTGAAAGCTCCTTGAGGCGCGCGTGGAACACAGCGCGCCGTCGACCCGGGCCTGGTTCTGATCAGACGTCGAGCCACCCAATGCTCACCGTCCGCAGGCCCGCGCCTACGGTGGCCGAGAATCGTCCTGCGACTCCCGACGCCCGGGGCGTCTTCTTCTGTTGCGGCGGCTGGGGCGTGAGGTTTCCCTCTCTCTCACGCGTTCGGCCTCCTCCTTTGCTAGCATTACTGCTTCGCAGAAGAAGGTGACCGCTTCCCATGCCTCCTCGCTCCGGACCATGGATTGGATCAGGGCCGGACGCGAGAGGTCGCCGCCGCCAATCGCCTCGACGAGGACGCGGCGGTGTTCCGCCCAAGCAGGGCAGACCTCCACCGTATGCTCCACCGTGTCCTCCGGGCGATCCTCGCAGTGTTGACACCCGGGCGTATCCAACCCTGCCATAACATTATTGACTTGCAAAACTTATCGCCACGGCATTAAGTATTCTTATACGGGGAAAAAATCACTCGCTGAATGGAAAACCTCCTCCTTTTTTAGGGTCCCGTACCCGTACCCGTATCCAACGGAACCCTATTACTAAGTCTCGGTTATCCGTCCATCCGTCCAACCGTCCATCTGTCTGTCAGCAGGCTGTATCTCAAGAACCATAATATTAAGAACGTTTACGCCTTATTCTAGTTAGGAGTTTTATTTTGTATTTTACGTGTAAATAGTTTGTTGTTTAAATACAAATATTAATAAAAATAAATTAAGTTAAAAATTAAAGGGGTTCCCAAAGAAATGTGTAATGTGAAAGCAGAAGAAACAATGACGAAATGCATAACTTGATGCTCTATAATAAAACTCCACAAACATTGTTTTATTCATAGCCAAACCGATCCTAGCATCCTACCAGATGCGTCAAAAAACTTTACTATAGCTTTCTCTCCAAAAAACCTCAAATAAAACCATACCTACCTGCCACCATACATTCACTTATTTATCCATACAAGTATTTTTTTACCCCCATTCATGCTGAAACCACAAAAACTAACCATTAGACGAACAATTGCCCAACACTGGGAAACACGATACTGTGTAAACTAATATTATTATAGAACACTATTATTCAATGAATAATAATATTGTTCTCTTTCTTATTATTTTGTTCAGTGTATTGATGTTTTTAATAATATTTTGCAAGTAAGGTATTCGTGTGGAAACGTATTTGGGCTTAATAGTTTAATGTGATTATTTGCGATGTTATTTGGGAGGTAAATGTAGTGTGAATCCGCTACAGTGTGTGTGTTTTTGCATTACAGGCATTGACTATGCCCGTTCCTAAAATTTGCCAACCGTTTGAAAAGGCATGTAAAGCTGTTGTTCTCGACTGCCTTTTGAGATCTGTCACAGTCATTACTGGCAGTCAGAAACCAGAATCTGACATCAGTCTTGCCAAGTGGTAGGTATTGTGTTACCCAATTGCTGGGTCTTGGAGTTCAGATAGGCTGTCGCTCCATCTATACTCCTATAATGTATGTATATACTTACTAATATATAAAGCTGAAGAGTTTGAATGTTTGTTTGTTGCTAATCTCAGGAACAGCTGGTCCGATTCCAAAAATTTTTTCACTGTATATATCATCACGCTAAGACCAATAGGAGCGAAGTAGTAATGAAAATTGTGACACAGACGAAGTTGCGCTGGTCAGCTAGTAATAATATAAAGAGGTAAGTTTGTAAAGTTGTAGGTGGTAATCTCTGGATCTACGATTTTGAAAATTCTTCTACCAATAGAAAGCCACGTTACTTGTGAGTGTCATAGGCTATATATTAATCCAAAAAATACCGCCCAACGAAGTGGGCATGGGTCAGGTGCGATAGTGGTCAAATTTGTGCCTATCAATAGTATAAAAAAATACTGATACTCATTTGCTTTCGGTTGGACTAGGAGCTGACCCTAACATACAAAGTTAGAAAAAATGATAGGCAGATTAATTGACTAATTATTACGTTACGGTACGAGCAGTAGTTGGTTTATTCATGAATAAAGTTGATTCCTGTAACTTTGCAGCCGACAGTCGTTTAATGCTTTTAGTATATTCCTGTTTGCCAATGCCGCAGTGTTCCTCTTTCGATTTCAGTCCTGTGAGTGAAGATGATGTCAAAAAGTCTATTTGTGCTATCTCCTCTTCCGCTGTTGGCAATGATAATCTATGCTCAAGAATGATCTCTCCTATTCTTCCTGCTATACTTCCAGTTTTGACCCACATTTTTAACTACTCCTTGTTTTCTTGCACATTTCCCGATGCTTGGAAGCAAGCCCATATTATCCCGTTACCTAAAATCCCTAACCCGGTCTCTATGACCGATTTTAGACCAATTTCCATCCTTCCTTATCTCTCTAAAGTTTTTGAGCACATTGTCCAGCGGCAACTTTCTCTGTTTCTTTCTAGCAATGATCTTCTTAGTCCCTTCCAATCTGGCTTTCGGCCGGGTCACAGTACTGTCACAGCTCTTTTAAAGGTTACTGATGACATTCGATGGGCTATGGACCACAAATCTTTGACATTACTTGTACTTCTGGATTTCAGCAGTGCCTTTAACTCTGTTGACTTCGATATCCTTCTTGGGATCCTTAAATCTTTCAATTTCTCTTCTTCCCTTATTAGATGGTTTGACTCCTATCTTCGAGGCCGCTCGCAGAGGGTGCGTCTTGATGAATCTTTTTCGGATTGGTGCTCCCTTACTGCGGGTGTGCCTCAAGGTGGCGTTCTCTCTCCTCTTCTCTTTTCAATTTTCATTAATTCTGTCACTAAAGTTATCTCCTCTAGCTTCCATCTCTATGCCGACGACCTGCAGCTTTACCATCATTTTCTGAGGCAAGACGCGGAAGCCGCTGTGTCCGCCGTGAACCGTGACTTGATGTTGATTGGGGAGTGGTCGCGGTCCTTTGGTCTGCAAATCAACCCTAAGAAGTCTCAGGCCTTGGTTATCGGTGGCAGGTATATGCGGAATAGGCTGGATATTGCTACACTGTCTCCGCTCTGGTTGAACGGAGTCCAGATTGAATACGCAAAGACGGCTAAGAACCTAGGGGTTATCATGGACTCCTATTTATCGTGGACTAACCATATCGCTGAAGTCAGTCGGAAGGTGCACTACACATTTCACTCGCTGAAATGCCTCCAGTGCTATTTGCCCCTGAAAACCAAAATTTCCCTTGCCCAAACTCTCATCCAGCCCATCATAGACTACGCTGATGCCTGTTATTTGGATGCCACCGAGGAGCTTTTAAATAAACTTGAGCGTTTGCAAAATATTTGTATTCGTTTTGTTTTCAACCTTAAAAAATACGATCATGTTTCTGGATTTCGCAAGGTACTCAAGTGGCTCCCTATTCGACTTCGCAGGAACTCTCGGATATTGTGTTTGCTATTTAACATCCTTCACAACCCTAAAACGCCTTCCTACCTGCGAGAACGCTTCTCCTATTCCCGTCCCTCTGATGCGCCTTGCAGGTCGCATCTTAAAAATCTCCTTAAAACCCCTCCCCACGCTACTGAGTTTTACTCCTATTCCTTTACTGTCCATGCGGTTAGGCTGTGGAATTCACTGCCGCCTGACATTAGAGACTGCAAATCTCTTTCAGTTTTTAAAAGAAGAGTGAAAGAACACTACCATTCTTTACCGTCATAGTTGCATATAAGTATGTGTTATCATTTATCTTTCAATATTATTTAGTATGTATTAGTGTATATTTATTTTAGTAATATTTATGTATTGTATGTTATATTAAAGTTTATTGTTTTATTTGTAAGTACTTATACCTTTTACACACGGTGTCTACATATCTTTTATACAACTCTCCTTTCGCAGGTATGCTGGAAGAGATTTCTTTTGGAATAAGCATTACCTTTGTACCTATTTTTCTGTTTCCTTCTTTTTATCTTCCTATGTAATGTGTGTACATAAATTGTTAAATAAATAAATAAATATATTCGCAATGTGGTTGCCTACATGAACTACACCACGATGCTTTAAAAAAGAAGCTAGGCTATTGAAATTGGTAAATTAAATCAAAAGAAAACACTATGACACTTTTGCTAACTTAGTCTAATTAAATTTTCCAACGGTGTATCTTTCTCCAGGTTCCTCAGGATTTTATAACGCAATCAAATCCACGCGAACGAAGTCGCAGGCAATAGCTAGTAGTAAATATACTGCCATTCCTTATTGCATGATTAGGGAAACATAACGCCAGTCTATAGGCAGAGGCTGATAGTGCCTTAACTCATATTTCGCCGTTTAAAAATAAGGGCGCATAAGGAGTAACTTGAAAAGAATTCACTCAAGTCACTTATCCAAAGAAACTTAGACAAACAACACAAGATACCATGTCACTCAATACACGTTAATAGCTCCGAACCCAAGGCTATCACGTCTGCACACAAAGCAAAGGGTTCCAATTGATAGCGAGCACAAGCAAGTTCTACCTGCCATTGTACTAGAAGAAATCTCTCCATACAATTAAAACTGCGGTGAACAGCTGATGATACTCGTATTAAATGACAGTAGCCTTGTCTTGGAGAGTTTACAAAAATCTTGAGTGAATTGATAAAATTATCTCAGGTTCCGTAGCTAGTCTTGTATCTTATAACAGAATAAAGGTTAAACCTGAAAGAGTATGAATTCTTTATGAACAACTTTCACTATGAGATAAACCCCGAAATCACGATCTCTGTGTTCTACACAATGTCTGAAAAAAAGTCAACTGGACTTTTGTTTCGTGATTTCAGGTTTGGTCACATAGTAAAAGTTGGTCATAATGATGATAACTATAACCCCTTTTCAGGTATTGCATTCATTTTGTTTCAAATTGTACAGACCTCGACTAAAATGTCACATATTTTTGCACGAACAGCATTGAGGCCTATGCCCAGCTATGGAGTGGACTTTACTAAAGTATGAAAGCACGAAAAAAACAATTTTCCCTGATTTTTGCTCTCGATCATACCTCTAAAGCATTTGCATTTTATAACAGGGTCAACAAAATAAAATGCAATACAGTTGTGATTCAGAACTCAAATTTTATTGTACCGTTTGGCCCGAACTACACCGCCAACTAAAGTTTAGCATTGATGGTACAAAGTTTTTCAATTATCAAATCAAATCAAATCAAATCAATCATTTATTTGCTTATAATGTAGGTAATTAGACACGTTGTGATTCTATACGGCGCTTTTGACGATGAACTATGGAACCCTAAAAACGTATTATGGTATGTAAGGATAAGGCAAGAAAGATTGGTAAGGAAATGATAACGAATCGAAAGTTCGGTCGGAATCGGTTTTCCTGTCTCGGAGAAAGCGATCGGATCAACACGATGGCATTGCAATGTTTGAAACTATTGTCATATAATGTGGTATTAGCAATTAGTTTGTGCTTTAATTTCGATATGGTTCTTTCCGGTTAAAAGGGTTTCTTTTGATAGTAAAAAAGCCTGTAAGTACTTCTAAAAAAATCCGACTAAAATTAAAAGGCGCATGATATTCATCTGCTCTGAGAGCAATGTGCCCTGCCCATTGCCGCTTAAGTTTGGCGATTCTTCGGGCTATATCAGTAGCTTGGTTTATCTGCGGATATCTTCATTTCGAAAAAAAGGCCGAGGTTCTGGGCGACCGCATACCGGAAGATGCAGCGTTGGCGCGGCGTCCCGCGAAATGAACCGATGACTTGGTGAGGGTCGCGGGAAACCGCAGGATGTGAGGTATACAGGATCAGTCTATCGAGGCGATACTTAGGGGAGGCCCTTTTTCCACCAATGCATGGAAGGCTTTCAGATACTCATGATAATGATGATGATGATGATATCCTTTATATTTCCGACGATGAATACAAAATTTATTGTAGGTATCCATCGTCGTAATTAAATGGTATTTCTTGGACCTTGACCCAAAGTCGCGAAAAAAGAACAGCTATTCAGTACATTTTGTCGAGTTATGCGCACGTAAATGTATTAGGCAGTCGATTTTTTTTCTTAATTTCAGTGTTGGTCCCATAGAAAAAGTTGTTCATAATGATGAGTACGATGACACCTTGTATATAATTCCCGTATTTTCTAGCATTGGTACCGATCCAGTATTTTAATAACCCATTGTAATTACAAAGTTATAACCACCGCATAACTCAAACTTTCTGTTTAAGCGTGGCGGTTATAAAGGTATTATAAGCACGTTTACAAACCAGCAAGGGGTCCAATTAGTAATAAATCTCTTATTTATCAAACTATTACTTATCGGTTTAAAGTAGCCACGCCTTTAACAATAAACGATCAATAGCAGCCGTTTAGCTAAAAGATTATAACTTGAATAACTATTCACAACTTAATAATAACCTTATTTAATAAATAATAGAGGTGACTTTCAATTTAAATCAAGAAACAATGATTGCAAGCGCTTTAATTTTTATTGCCGTCACAAAAAGCTGTTAAAAACTCTATCGAAATCAAAATAAGAACTACTATCGTTTAAAAACAAAAAATAAACATTCTTCTCTCAAATACAATTCAATAACAATTATATGAAGCACCATTATTATTTAGTGAATAATAAAGGAAATAATAAAACAAAGTGTAGTGTTCTCGTGACGGTGCTCGAGTTGAATGCAGTCAATAGGTATCGTGTGGCGACACAATCGGAGGGTAGTTTGAGGTCGAATGCAGTTGCATTGTTTAGAAAGTTATTGATTAATTGTGATACCTTTGTGGGGAGACCGGGCAGAAGTAATCGAGATAATTGCTTGAATATCAGTTACGGAAACGTTTAGTATGGATTGGAGTACAAGAAGGAACATACTGCGTCATTGTGGTCTTGTTTCATTTACCTTTATAACCGCTCAAA
Organism: Lacanobia wlatinum; assembly: GCA_947578705.1. Taxonomy (NCBI): domain Eukaryota; kingdom Metazoa; phylum Arthropoda; class Insecta; order Lepidoptera; family Noctuidae; genus Lacanobia; species Lacanobia wlatinum. Next base: position 21,774,758 of record OX388046.1, read on the forward strand.
TTAGAACTAAAGTTCTGCGTAGTTGAAATATGCATACGCATATTTCAACTGAGTCAAAGCGAGCAAGTGAAACTACGCACCCAGCTTCTGACATTCTATAAGTACCCATTGCAGCATTGTGTTCTGCATTATAAGGTTTGGCAATGAAATCTTTTTTTTCCCAAATTTAACCTCATTCGTTTAGACAGACAATTTTCTTTTTCTGATCATATTTTAAATTGAGATTCCATCAAAATGACAATTGAAAAATTTCAATAAAATATGGTCAGTGTCTGGTGAATTTTGACATAAGTCAATGAATTAATACAAATAAATTGGAAGATAGTAATTGAAATCCATCAAGCACCTACGTGTTAAATGTGAAATATCGCTCAGGAAAATGATGTGATAAAAAGGAATGTATACTTAATGAAAAAGTATACTTAATATATATGCTTAATGTTATAAAATACCGATACCGATCGGAGCTGACGACGGTATCGGTCCACGGGCCACCTACCATATCTGGGAAGGCTAGTTGGTAACTGTGAGCATAATTATTTACTCTTTCGAGTTCTCTTGAAGTACTTAAGCCAATTGATCGCGTGATCGTCGCAGCCGCCGACTCCCAGGATTTGTGCTGTTTGTGGACCTAAATATTTAATCGTAGACGTTTTAAATTGTTTTATGTTGTTAGCATAACGTGCTGCTCCTTCCGAGCAGGTAGTTAGTTTCCTTATTTTCTATTTGAATATTGTCTAGGAGTTGTGAAAACCACTTAGAGCCGCATCTTTCATGCAATTTAGTTGTTGGAGACGCTCCTAGACCGTGTTTTATTGATTGCAATCACTATCTGGTTTAGAAACACGTTTGTTCTGGAAAGGCTTCATTAACAAATTTGGAAAACGTGCCTAAGTTTTTTTTGCGTTTTTAATCATTTATTACCAACTAAATAACCAACTAAAAAATTCACCGACGTAGCATTTTTAAAGTTTTTTTTTAATTTTTCTGTTTTTATATCTTTTTTATATTCATTATTAGGTTTTGTTTTTATTTAAATTAATATACGTGTGACTTGCGAAGACCCCATCTTTTATTTCGCTACACTATGTAGGTTATTTCAAAAGAAATAATTCAAGTTTGACCTGCCTTTGGTAGACGTCAGACACCCGTGCAGTAACGGTCACTGACCCACATACATTTATTGACTATCGTAATATCAAAAACAGAAATTATGACAGCTGTCGAACCGACTTCTATCGTGATCCTTTACGTTCTCTAGTAATGAAAAACAGTTCATAATTTATGGTTCGAGTATCTACGAAGGGATATTGGGGAAAGGTCAATGTACTTTATTGCACGTTTATCTGGCGCCCACCATAGTAAATCTAGTGATCGACAATTTAACTTCAGGGGTGAGTCCGGTCCATGCTGTAAAAATCTCTCGAAGAAAAAGTGAGATTGAAATAAGCTGTCATTCCACCCAGAGGCCAGGGAGTGGCAGCTCATTCAACCTTAGTGTTGACGATGAGAGTTTTAGAGAATAGCACTCCTGGATTAACTTCCCAGCCCCCAGGATGGGCTAAAATATTATTACTGTTGCCCATAAGAATTTCACAGTAGCAGTCTAAAATTGCTCTCACATATTTCCAAAGAACAAGAGGAGGCCTGTGTCCAGGCAGTGGTAGAAGTAAAGTTACGAGCTGACTATTTTCTGCTAGCGGCTTCGCCGGAGCAAAGTCGAAAACTATCCCAAGGTAACGTAATTTCGAGTATAAGTAAGTAGTATCCAATGTAGTATCCACGACATATTCTACCCGTGTACCTAGACCTAATCCATTCAGCCGTTAAGATGTAAAGAAGTAACAAACAGACAGATGGAGTTACTTTGGCATTTTATATATGACTATGGACTATAAAAGTTATTTCAATGGTTGAAATAGAGCAGCTTTAATTACAACACCAAGGAGACCGATTGACAACCCAAAATACTCAATGACATTGGTATCCTGTTGACATATCTAAACCACGGATCGGAAAGACTTGAAGAAAAGTACCAACACACACTTTCTTATCAAGATCACGCAATAATAAGCATTCTCCATTCTCCCGTGGTCGTGGGACGCCCACCTGCGCGACACAATGCAATCCTTTGGGCGCAAGTCGTGGGAGACGTAACCGATATCACGTTTGATATAGCAAATGCGATACAAGTGTGTGTCGCTTCAGGCGATTGATTGAAAGGGATGGTTTTTGTAAGTTTCTGAAGGGTTGATATTGTGTGTTTGTTGGTTTTGGTATGGTGAATCTGTTTGTTTATTTTACAGAGCTTGTTTAATGTTATTTTTGCTGTTTTAATGACCAAAAAGAACCAGCCAGTAGGTTCTATTAAATGCCAGAGGACGTCGTGAGAAGTCTTCGTGAGACGAAGGTGAAGAAGGAAAGCAAAGGGTAGAGTTGTGAGGAAAGGGGAGAGGGGGGTTTTGTCTAGCAGTGAGACAAAATAGATTTGATATAGAATCTTCAACATTGAATCACTCACAGACCACAGTTAAAGAAGTGTGGTCTGTGAGTGATTTCATGGGTATTTTATTTTACCTTAAAAAAAATAATTAACCAATGGTTACCTATTTTAAGGTTGGGAAGTCCTCAAATGACTTCTCCCGCTCTGGCCGGAGCAGACGGGAGTGGCAGACTCTTACTGATTGAAACCCATCCGTGTTCCTCCCTTTGCGATTCGGGGCCGCGGTGACTCTTTCAAACAAATTCTGCAACATGGTTACCTATCCAATTAGAAAGAATTGGTAAGAAGAAACCTACAATTAACATTCAATAACTCCTTTCCGATAATATCCCACGTACTTGCAACAAACAAAAGATAAAATCAACAAAATGGAAAGGAAAGTCTTAAAAAGTTAAAGGCTACTAAACCACCCACAAAAAATAACAATTCCATCCTTTTTGTTACCAATACCTTTGTGTTACTATCTCTTCATCTCCCATATTAGCGCAATTGTCCCGATCCAATGTTGGCGGAGCTTGGCACAAGTGTTGGTTTATCTTTGTCAAACGTTGGTTAACCATTGTAACAAGTGGCTGGTGGTTATGTTACAAAAGCTTTGAGGGCGGATTCTTTCTGTTTTTTGGAAACGTATCCCTTCGGCGATTAGATCGTGATAGTAATCGCCATGGGAATCGGGATGTATCAATTGTTTGGGCGTTTTTTGAGGCAACCTGTTGCAATTTTTTGTTGTGATAGTATCGGTTTGCAAAATATACATTAGATTTTGATTGTTTGTGTGTACATTAGAAATCCTTTCTATAATAGATGCAAAATCTTGGTTTTAATCGTATAATATCTTAAAATATCAATAAGGTTTTCAATAATGAATCCAATAGGACCAAATATCTGACAGAGGAAAGGCATTATTATGATGCGGGGCCTGCTAACATAAGTGCCAGTTAATGTCAGTGGAGGTAGGCAGCCGCTTTACGTAAAATACTGGTATTCAGCTGAACCCGGTTTGACTGGAAGCCGACCCCAATATAGTTGGGAAAAAGGCTAACATTATTAGCTGAAAAATATTAGTTAAGTACTGGTTTCCCAGTTAATCATAGCTTGTTTAAAATGACAGATTGAATGGCAGATTTTGACGTGTTAAAGTGTTGTTTTCAACAGACTTGGAGATAGGGTCGGTGAGTGTGTACACCTGCAAAACAACTTGCTGCTCTTGTCGCTAGCGCAGAACTAGCTTCATCTATTTGACTGACAGAGTGACAGACAATTCAAAAGTGTCTGTAACTGGACTGTTTGAAATTGAGGATTTTGTATGTGTCATTTCAAATAATGAGAATTTCACATTGCATTCGAGCCTATAAAAATGATTGCAGTATCGGACGATATGATGGCCCAGTATGAGCATTAGACCACAGGCTATTCACACATAGCAATAAAAGCAAATCTTACACCATTGTTAATCAAAGAATGAATTAAAAAAAAAACTGTTTCCACTTCCTAAAACTCAATTCAAGTCCAAATACTTGAAAAAAATCGTACAATTTTAACTGAATTAAATCAGTCGACACTTGATCTTCGCAGAAGGCTCCCCCAGACGGGCTGTTTGCACAATTTGCGATTATCCGCACAGTCGCACAAGCGCACGTGTGGTTTCGCTCTAATTTGCTTCCGTACGCCTTGCTGGCTCGCTGATTTGTTACATTTCTAATTTTGATGGCAGATTTTTGTTTGGGTGTTCATAGTAAAGTTTTTAGAAGCCGTTTAAGTAATGTGTCAGTGGGATAAACATCAATTTTGTTGGTTTTAAAAATGACGGATCAGCTGATGGATGACCGTAGATCTTTGACAGTCGTTACGGATTGCCAGAAAATCTGACACTAGTCTTGCCAAGGAGTACCGTGTTACCCAGTTAATGGGTTGTGGAGGTCTGGCAGGCAGCCGCTCCACGTAAAATACTGTTGAGCAGCTGAATCTGGCTTGACTGGAAGCCAGCCCCAATATATTTGGGAAAAGGCTAGGCACGCAGGCAGATGGGTGACCGTGCAGTTCGTATGGTTTATTTTACTACAGTTTCAAACCACCAAATCACTCCGTGTCGAATCGCGAAATGCTCATTGGTTGGCGTTTTGATACCAGAGGCCTGTTTAATAAGACTGACTGGTGATATGATAAGCCAGCGACAATCTGACAATTATTCAATTTTGTACGTTTGTTTCATAAATTATCTGCTTTATTAAACAAAATTTGTGATGAAATTGTGACAATTATTTCGGCATTTGACAAATTGGTCGCATTCTCTATTAAACAGGGCCCATTCAATTTTTTTTTTTTCATAAATAAGATAGAATTGTTGTACTTAATATTTACTGTTTTGTTTTTATCTTATACCGCGTAGTTCCAGTTCCCGTGAGAGTACGGGGATAAAATGTAGCCTATGTTACTCCCTGATAATGTAACTATCCATTGCTGAAAGAATTTTTCAAATCGTTCCAATAGTTTCGGAGCCTATTCATTTCAAACAAACAAATATTTCCTTTTTATAATATCAGTGTAGATATTTCGCACGCAGTTACATTTGTACGCTTTATGAACCAATTTAAGAAACTGTATTTACCACCTATGTGACAGAAACAAAAATGATTATTAATTCCTTTTGTACAGATAATGAATAACTTGTCATAGGTAGTATCAGTCAGCCGTATTTTATTTACGAATTATCTTAGTTACAAAAAGGAAATTATCTTTGCATAAACTTTCTGCTACCCAAACCCTTTACTAATCAACTATTCACTTAATAAACTATTTTTACATTTCAAAAGACCATATTTAAATAAACCCCGTCCATAAATTGACATGTTTAGCTACCAATGTATTAGCAAATCAAAAGAAATACTAATCATAATGCGGTTCTTAGTACACTCTTCTCTTTTTAAATCTCTATTCATATGTCAAAAATAACAATAAAAAAAAACAACTCTATTTAACCCACGCAAACTTTTTACTAATACAGCTATTGAACATCAAATTGAACGTTATGTCTTTCAAAATAAAGGCTTTGTGTCAGGCGGGATGTAAGTTGGTTATAAAACAATATTGTACAAAAAGGTTTTTTTATAAAAAGGTTGTTATTCAGAAATCGATTGCACAATAGTAATTGATAGTAGTCGAACGGTTTCGAATGACGATCGTAGTTTGACGTTTTAACTACTCTTGTGCGCGGGTCTGCCCGGGTTTTTGTGATAAGTAGCACAATGCCAAGAGAAATTGTGTTGAATTTAATGAACGCGATTAAAAAGTTTTGGATTACGTTTTTTTTTTAACTTTTGGAGAAATGTTACACTTTGTGTAATTCCTGGGAAGTAACAGTGTTGGGGTCTGCCCCAACACTGTTACTTCCCAGGAATTACAACAGTTTTTTTTGCTAACTATAAATGACTATTTAGACTTTCAAGAGCTAAGTGTAACGAGGCATCATGGAATTGGAGGAAGTAAACAGCAGTGCGATTTTGTAAACATGTCGAAGTGAAGGCTTGGGTGAAGTGATCACGAAGTGTATCCGATGATATCACGAAGTCATCCAGCCAGTCTATTCTATCAACGTCTCACCGTGTATACTTAGGTGGAGTGAGCGTGAAGTGAACTGTCATTCCATCTTGTTTTTAAGGATTTACAGCCGGTCGATTCTGTAAACAAGTCGAAGTGACGACATGCATCCGTCGACATTCCATCTTGATTACTTGGATTGACAGCTCACTTCGTGATCACTTCACCCAAGCTTTCACTTCAACAGCCTTCTTCTTCGTGTGTGTGTGTGTTCAACATTTTTACAGAATCAACCAGCAGTTTCTAAAAGGCTTCATTGTAAGGGCTAAAGGTTTTATCGCTTTAACGAACCACTAATCTCCGCTACTAAAAGAATTATGTATACAACCATGATTCTTTGCCAGCGGCGATTACAAGTTCAGGTGTTGTTTCTGTTGTTGACAAGAGTGGATAAGTTATTTCTTGGCAAGCGTAGGTCATCATCGACCACATTACCACATACCATCAGGTGAGATTGTGGTCAAACGATATAAATAATAAAACATAATTTTAGATTTCAGACTATTGCAACATTATTATGACTATTATGACAGAACAACTAAAGAATATTGCCATTTACCCAGTTTGGAGAGGGCTTCTAAACATGATAAAACATGGTTTCAAATTCAACATTATTTTGACTCCCATTGACACTACACTTTCCCATTGACTACTGACTGACATAGCCATTTTGACTCCATTGACCTCACCAGCAGGTTATGTTACGCAGTCCCTCGCACTGTTAACAAGCGTAGTGTCCGTGCTGGTACCCTATTTGCCCTAAATAGCTGTCGAACTAACTTTGGTTTGCGCTGCCCTATTCGCCGAATGGTAGAAACATATAATATTTTTTTTTTATAAATAATGACATTTTTGTATGCTCTAAATCAAAATTTAAATGGAATATTATGAAACTGCTATCTAATAATGATGAATAAAATGAAATGAATGTATATTGAATTAATGCATGTATAATAATGATTGTGAAATGAATGTACTTTTAATGAATTAATGAATGTATAATGAATCAAATCTTATTTGGTGCAATTTTAATGTTTTTTGTTTTGTTACTAAGTTATTTATTTATTAGTTAATTATCGAGAGTTATGTAATAATTTCGTTTGGTACTGTTTTTTTTTAATAATGCTTCCTAGTGGCATTCATTACCAAATATTTAAATTATTAATACGAGGACAATGTAGTGGGCTGCAATATTGTTTTTACTGTACCTGATATACATTTTTTTGCTAATAATTTTATGTTGTAGCTGTTTGTTGTCCCATAAATAAATAAAATAAAATTATTGAATGACATCATGACAATAACGATGCACCTAAGTAAAACATTATAACAGTAGGCACAGGAGTTTGTAGAAAATAGATCAATGAAAACGACCGTCATAGGATCAAAATATTAGGTATTGACCACGTGACGTTTTGACTGCGTAATATCAATCCTTAATAGTTATACAATCGGTATCGCTGATACAATGTCTCTTTATCTAGACTCCCTTCCGTCTAGTAAGACCATTGCCAAATATCAATGTCTAAGGCATGCGACCTCGTCCCAAAGGGGTAATAATACCGGGTGATATCGGGGTGATACCGGGTATCGGAGGGTAAGGGGGTGGTCGATTGTATTGGTGTTTCGATTAATTCGCAATACTTGTGGCGCGCGCCTCACATTTTATATTCGCGCCGCTCTTCAAAGGGGTGGGATAGTGTGGAGACGGCTTCTTTTGGTTTTGATGGTATCTAAATGTAACTAAGTTACTTTTTTACGAAATGCAGCATATTTTTGACATGTTGCCAGTGATTAAAAAGGGTGTAAGTTAACAGCATACAGTGGTTTTGAGCGAGTTAAACTTATTACAACGTTACGGACTAGTGATGGGTCGTTGAAGGCTTTTCTGTCAACGAAACGTTAACGTTGAATTGCGTTGGTCAACTAGTTGATCAACTAGTTAATTTCGTCAACGAGTTAACGTGTTACGAACGTCAACTTGCATGAACGATAAACGCCTAAACGCTTTTATTAACGTATGCTGTTGTAATGTTAATTTACGAACAATTTGATGCAGTTTGCGGGAGTTTTATTGTTAAAGAAACACAATTTACGTACGTTGAAAATAACAAAACGTTGGGTTCATTTTCTCGTTTCGTCAAACGAGTTGAATTCATAAACGTCGTTGTCTCGTAACTCGTTGACGAATTCAACGAGTTGATTTGTACACGGTCAACGTTAATCCCGTTGAAGAGACATCAACGTTGATTCAACTAGTTCGTTGATTCAACGCACATCACTATTACGGACACAATTATTATTATGTCCCGCGGCAGAGCTAAGACCTAATTCGAACTTGCATGTTTATCTATCTTGGGCAAACTAAGCCCTAACTTTAGGTAGGAGTCCAACTCGTCTCGTCATCTGTTTCAGATCCACAGCGTCGTCGTTTCTGACGTTTTGGACCGAATCTGTGCCTACTTTTGCCAAACCAAAAAAAAACTGGTGCTGATAAATCCAACAATCGCTTTTTATGCAATGTCTTAGATTCAATCCAGACCCTTAGGCTGGCTCCCTATTACAAGTGTTATTTTTTGTAATAAAATCACCGATTCAATTAACACATTTTTAGGGTTCCGAACAAAAAACGGAACCTTTATAGGATCACTCATCGTTCTGTATGTCCGTCTGTCACAGCCAGTTTTCTCCGGATCCACTGAACCGATTCTATTGAAATTTGGTACACATATGGACTTCTGTGACCCAAACACGGGCGCGTTACGTAAATTATTAAATTTATAGTATGGGGGTCACTTTTGGGGGTGCCTATTGTAAGAGTTTTAAATATATTTGTTTTCATAATTTTAAAACAAATGGTTTTGAAGTTATTCAATAAATTAGACGAAAAATGACTATTCGACGACTAACGACTCGCACTTGGCCAATTTTTTTGTGATTGACACACACAAACTGGTGTTGTACCTAAAACAGGGTAACGATACTGTACATGACAAAGTTGTTTATATACACAGCAGTAGCTGCATTTCATTTTCCCACAAGAAAAAGTTCATCTCGATAAAGCCGTCTCCACACTAACGCACCGGTCCACCGCTGTCACTAGCACTCACTCGGTAATTATTTTTATTATTGAAACACCTCCCCCCCTCCCTCGCCGCCCGCACACAACACCCCCTCCTCCACACCCCGGCGTCGTCTAACCCGCGGACATTTTGTTTTGTTTTTAATTCGTATTTATTACGCCTGCGCCGGACACTGGCCACAAGAGTTGTGTAATTAAAATGTTTGGTTAGCGTTAGATTGGCTGCAAGACTTGTGGGGTGGGGTGTATAAGTTATAGTACTTGCACAGTATAGATATCTACTTGTGTTGGTCATTATCGGTCTCATTGGTTTGGTCTGCAGCGGTGGTCTAAGGTCGCAAGCGTTTTTTTTTGGGACAAACCCGCCACACATTCCCAACCACTGCACCTCCTGAAAGCCAGAATCAACAGTAGCGACCACCAGAAAAACGACGAGCCAATGAAGCCCGACAAGTCCCGGAGAAACGATTCAACTGTCTTGGATCCCGCTAAATTAATCAGAAAAGTACAGCGGAGGAGTAGGAAAAACGGTAGCAAGCGTTATTGCTGATCGTGAGGTCCCTGGTTTAATTCCCATATCAAGCAAAGTGTTATTGTGTTGACAACTTCGAATTTCTCAGTAATAGCCCGGAGTGCTGGTTTTTGGCTATACTCTCCACTATTACTTTAAATTTAAGACATTCCTGATCCCGAACACTGTACAATGTGACTGCTGAGAAGGAAGAATTTAACTACCCAGAAATCGGAATCTAGATTTCATTATTTTCTAGTGCTCTAATAAAAGAGACTCATCCATAGCTAATGAAATGTAGTACAAATGCAAGTTCCCAGTGAAGTTAAACTACCTACACATCTATCTTCCTGTCGAGAAATACTACGAGTTCGGAAAGTAATCTAGTGATCAAGCGTGCTCCATCTTCGACCACATCATCGCGTACCATCAGGTGAGACAGTGGTCAAAAGCGCGCCCTTTAACAGTAAAAAAAAATGATACCTACTTCAGATTTAAAAATCTCTTCTTGTCACCATCCCTGTGAGTTTCACAGTAGACGATGCTTGCGAATCTAAATTATTTTTTGGGACAACCTTGCCTTGCCTTGCTATTCTCAACCACTGCAACTCCTGAAAGCCAGAATCATCCACCAGCTTCTATGACAAATCTTTTACGATTCAGGCGGTGCGGTTATGAAATGCCTTCCCGGTGTCGGTAAGGCGTGCTCAATCTTTGTCTACTTTTAAAACTATGGTAAAAAATCATTATCTCTCTCCTTAATCGCCTTTACTTGGGTTCTCTGCTATATTAAAATATATTGTATATATAAATAGTACACGTAAGACTACCTACAGTACTACCTGCAGTACTGTCACTCCTCGCTTTAAAATCCATCCAAAGGTTATCTTTAATAGATCGCTTTTAGCGATAAGGCCGCCCATTGTGTCACCCTATGTAATGTTTTCAATATCTATTTTCTGTAACTTATATGGTGTACATAATAAAGAGTATTCTGTTCTATTCTATTCTAATCAACAGTGGCGACCACCAGAAAAACGCCGAGCCAATGAAGCCCGACAAGTCCCGGAGAAACGATTCAACTGTCTTGGATCCCGCAGAGAAATTAATAAAAAAAGAATAGCAGAGAAGTAAGAAGATTATAATTTCCACTTCCCTACTAATCAAGCAGGAGACAGCTCAGAGCTATGGCAAAACTGGCATCTAGCTCAAACACACTATCTCTCACTCTTTAACTCAGCATCTTCTATCTTCTTTATTAGGAACCCCTCGCTGCCCCTGCCTACCCCTCACCAGTAAGCATGAAGAGTAAAACTCCTGACCCAAGTATTTCTGATCCAATAACCACAGTTAGCGTTAATCGTTAAAATTTTACAATTTTCCATCTTGACTCCATTGTAGGGGCTGAAACTTTTACAAAAGAATCCTCTGTCTCTTTCACTCGAGGGTAAACGTTGTATGTTTATCTCTGTCGGTTGAAGTTATTGTAATAGTGTGAGCGAAGTTGGAAGAAAGTATTGAATTATGGCACATTTTCATGGACGGGGTTGTGCAAGAGTGAGGATACGACGAAAACGACTTTTTTTTACTAGCTTCTGCCCGCGATTTTGTTTGCGTGGACTTCAGGGCGCCTTCTATTGTGTGTGTGTAAATCTGTTCAGTTACTTTTATTTGAAAAACAAACGACCCTCCATCAAAACTTTCACATTTATTATATTTAGTAGGATAAAACTTAACGCTTCCCAATTCCATTTTAAACATGTACCATTAACTAGGAGGGTGCGAACCTACTAGGAGCCTATCATTTTTCTGAGATAAAAAGTACCTTTGACACTCAGCGATATCTGTAGATTTCTACAATGGAAATATTTTCGTAATCGGGTAAGAACATCTCTCTGTTAATGGGTAACCACCCATTAATGGGTTGTGGAGGTCTGGTAGCCAGCCGGTTCACGTAAAATACTGGTATTCAGCTGAATCCGGTTTTACTGGAAGCCGACCTCATTATAGTTGGGAAAAGGCTAGGCAGATAATGGGTAAGAACATCTCTCTGGATCTTTCTACCTGAATACGAAAATTCTTTCTCACGTACTAACAAACACTTTACCTATTTTTCACATTATTAAGAAGTAATTAGAAGAAGATAGAAAAACAAGATTATATAATAATGCTAGTTATACAACGAAACCTAAAAAATTAAAATCATCACAAAACAAACTCAACCAACCTTTTCAATCAACTATCTCCTAGTGCTACGAAATTGCTACGCAGCTACGCCGTAGCAGTTTGAGACAAACATTAGTTCGTTGGACTTGATACTTTCTGCATATTTCAAAGCTGATGAAACTTAGACCAGAAGGGACCATAATTGACACATGAAATCAAAGGACAGTTTTTAAATTGGTAAGCGATAGTTTTTGTAATTTTTTTCCCCCAAATATTTACTTTTTATTGGGGTTTAAGCTACCATTATTGATTACAAAGAATTTAATTTTATCTACTAATATAACTGATTTTAAAGTCAAAATTGGTTTTTTAACTTTAAAATCAAAAATTTTAATTCGTTTGTTTTAAATCATGTTATATTAAACCAACCAAAAAACAAGTAATACTTAAATGCAAATTAACTTATTTCTTCCCTTCCTATCAAATACTACCAAACATAAGTACAATTAATCTACCATACATAATCCAGTCACTAACCACCAACAAAAAAAATCGCAAACCATTCCCACGAACTTTAAAATTCGAACTAATTATTTAAAACCACCCCACGGTATTTAAAATCCGACAAACAATGAATTAAAAAGCGGTTAAATTGAAATAATAGTCCGCGCTGTATGGTCGCGTGGCGTCCGAACTCTATGACGTAATCTGATCAAATGAGCGGTCGCGTAATGTATTGTGACATATGCGTTTTGATTCTGTTTTTGAATTTTGGAATTTTAGCTGTCAGTTGCAAACTATTTTTTTTTTATAATAGTTTGTAGTTGGCGTGAGGCTGGTTTCATGACATAGCAAAGTATAACAGTTTAAACGTAAAACCTAAAAAAGGATCATTATACCCTTGATTATGAACAACTTTTACCATGGAGCCAATACTGAAATCGAGAAAAAATAAACAGTCGTTCAATAGTTTATGTCGAGTTATGCACATATAGGTAAATTAATGAGGCAGCAAATTTTTTTTCGTGATATCGGTTACATTATCCTTAGACTAAGATGTAATAATAATTACATACTCATCTTCATTATCCCAAAGATACTTGAATGCAAATAATCCAGAAGCTAGTTTTTCTACCCAGAATCACAAGCAAGTACTATTAATATACTGGCTTATTTTATCATGACCACATACGAAATTTAGGATAGTTCTGTATACAGAAGGCCAGAATGGCTGTAAGATTTTGTGAAAACCAGTTATAAAGTATTATCTCACCTGCTTAAACTATACCCATAAATGGCTGTATTCATAATGGAAAAGAAGGTTTTATATATTGGATGATTCTATAAAATGGTATGAATTTAGTTAACTAATTATTTACCTACTAATTATTTGTTTGTACGGCTACATTTCTTAAATATTTCTATGGCATACATATATACAAAATAAAATACAATAAGACGTCGAAGTACTCTTCCACATCGCTGTTATAATGAGGGCTACCGTTTTTGTACTCACCAGTCTGTTGGCGCCACTGTCGAGTAAGGCGCATGTGAACAAAGTTAGAAGGAAAATAATTTATGATGCTATTAACGTGCGATTTAATACAACAAAGAAAGTGTCACAGTATTTCGTGGACTCATCATCATGGAAAAAAAAGAAGGATATATACATATTTCCAACAAAAATAGTTCAACGCAGTGGTTGGGAGAACCGTAACTTAATCTGCCATAGTCAGGCAGTTTTAGAAAAATATTCACAAAAATCAAAACAAATAAGGAAATAAACTCGCGCCAATAGCCAACCAACAATGAATTTTGACATTCCGAAAACCTCACGCTACACTAGCGCCTCTAGCGGTGAATTCTAATGCGATAGCCCTCATTATATACAATCTTAAGATGACCGGATTACTCGGAAAAGAAATATCAGCGACCTTTCTTTGGCTAAATATAACAAGCCAGACAAACAAGAAACGTTTGGCAGCACTCACATAATTAAGCCCAAAATGATTTTCTTAACTCATTCAGTGATATATATAGACAAGACAATTTTAATCCACACCAAACTGCATAACCAAAACACTGCCCGCAAAACAAACGACTATCTTGGAGCCTTCGTATCATCCAATTTGCATCGGACAATACGTCCCGCAGACGTCAGCAGTAGTCCGCACGTCCCATCGACGCACGAGTGAAGCCATTGTGGCGACGTCGAGTTGACGTAAGCTTAGTGACCGTTGACGTCGAGTTGCTCAACGAATAGGGGATTGAGTGACAAGTATCAAGATGGTTTGGTTCAAGTTGTTAGCTGTCACATTGATTTTTGTTTTGATAGAGTTTAGGTGGTCAGTTGGTTGCGGAAAAATGGGAGCAGGGTTTTCTGTGCTTTTTGGGTCATGAATTGCTCTAATTTTTGCGTAGTTGATTACTTAGAGGCGGTCGATGTGTGGGTTTGCGCGTTTCTTTGATTTCATCTATATTTGATGACAATAATGTCATCTCATTACTAAAGATGCAATATGTAATTTCATGTCAGAGTTGATTGCCTATTGCCCCTAGAGATAAATTAGTCGCTATGGCACATAAACTGTCACTTGGCTAAATCCCCCCTTATTATCCTACCTTGTAGTTCATGCTATTGACCAACAAACCGACGTTATATCCACCCGTGAATATTGGTGGATTCTCAATAAGTCCAAAATGTACCTATGACAGAAATGCGCTATCGAAATTTCGCGTAATCAATCCAAACATATTGGACTCACTGATAGAACGTTACTTCGGGTAGACGCCCTTGTGGTTTCCAATACCATATACCTACCTACATAGACACATTGTTTCCATATACACCAACGCCGCTAGCTGCTCGAGTCTCTGTCCAGTGAAGCTGATAATTAGTCTGTCGCTCGATAACAGAGCATTGTGCGACGTAAGACGCATTGTGTGGACATATGAGGGCGCCGTGCTACCGCGCCCACAGGCCTACGCTTGTGTAGGCGCGGTCTAGATCTGTCGGGAGGACTTAGGGCTGCCATCCGTCAGGATTTCCCCGGATTTTTCCTAATTCGGATCTGTTCGGGGATCGGACGCTCCCTGGATTTTCCCTGTTTCTGGGTTTTCAAAAAGGGTCCTTTTTGTGTAAGGGGAATCTCTATTGATTGAAAGATGTGTAACTAAAATTTACTTTGATAGATTTTAAATAAATCTTAGTCACAAATAATTCGTAATGGTAAGTCGCATACAAGCTAACTGCAAAATAGCTGACGCT
The DNA here is from genome assembly GCA_947578705.1 of Lacanobia wlatinum. Classification (NCBI taxonomy): domain Eukaryota; kingdom Metazoa; phylum Arthropoda; class Insecta; order Lepidoptera; family Noctuidae; genus Lacanobia; species Lacanobia wlatinum. Next base: position 21,789,885 of record OX388046.1, read on the forward strand.
GTGATTTATATCGTAAACAAGCTGTAATACATTAGTACAAATCTGATAAACTATGACAAAAACAAAGTGTAGATTGTCTGGGGAAAATATTTAATTCCGCCCAAATGTCCAGTGTTTATTGTTTAATGCGTTCGGAAACACAGACGCAGGTAGAGAGTTCCATTCCTTTGCTGTGCGCATTATAAAAGACGTTTGGAAACGCTTAGTGCGAATTTGTGAAATAGTAACAAGGTAGGGATGGTAACTAGTAGTGCGTCTGTAAGTCCGATGGTAGAACGGGGCCAGTAGGATGAGGTCGTGGAGTTCTTGGGCACACTCATCGAAGTACAATCTGCAGAAGACCGACAAGCAGGCAACTTCGCGGTGATGATCTTTACCTAGTAATATTTAAATCTATGGCTGTCAGTCAAAATAGCTGATTTTTCGACAAGCTTAGAAAATTAAATAAGCACGACTAATGATGATCGAGAGTGCCAAAGGATGCACACCTTCGCCGAGGCTTAGAAAAAGGTGGCGGCATGACCTGGACGCACATCACGTCGGCTAGTTGTAGAAACAAAAGTCCGCTGGAGAGAAAAGTGTCTGGAAAGATATGGGGAGGACTCTGCCCAGCAGTGGGGCACTATAGGCTAATTAAGAGTACCTTCTTTTTTATTTATTTGAGATGAGTTAGCTCTTGACTTTAGTCTACTTCGATTTTGTTTAGAAATAAATTAGTGTTATCTACATCTACACTAATATTATAAAGAGGAAAGATTTGTTTGTTTGTTTGTTTGAAATGAATAGGCTCCGAAACTACTGGACCGATTTGAAAAATTCTTTCAGCAATGGATAGCTATATTATCAGGGAGTAACATAGGCTATATTTTATCCCCGTGCTCCCACGGGAATGGGAACTACGCGGGTGAAACCGCGTGACGTCCACTAGTTTTTGATAAACACAATCTAATCTGTTAGGAAGCTATGATGTACTGCATGTTGTTCAGTTTCCTGTTTGGGAATTGAATAAAATAATACACATTCATGTATTGATTTATTGAGCACGTTTATTATTATTATTTTACATTACATTACAATATAATTATTATCATCTCTAGATATTACGAGTAAACATTTCAATATGACTATTATTTACATTTATTTCTAACTATTATTATTAACTAGCTATTGAACACTAAATAATAATAGAGAGTATTTCATCGAAATATTACTATTATCTATGATTATTAATAAAATATGCGTAAATAATAAGAGTTGCTTAATTACTGTAAATAGTATTATTAAAAAATTAAATCACTGTTTTTTTTATTCAAAAGCTATTTATTATTAATCTCAGTGCCACGTATTTCTATTTAAATTAAGATTTATTTACAATCTTATTATTAAACTTTAAAACAATTGCGAATAAAAAAATGAAGGTATGTGATTTGCCCTGAAATCATTTTATATTCATAGAAAACGAAATGATTCTAAAAATATAAGCAGACATGGAATTCGAATCTAACAATTATAAATTAAGTGACATGATCAGAAAGGGATGGTTTAATAATTATTATTAATGTCATTTACTAAAAATCTAGTGGGGTATTATTAATAGTACTTATAGTATTATTATATCTATTTACATTTTTGTACAGCGTTGCACGCCACAGTAATGTATTCAATCTATGTTTTCCTACGACTCTACAGCGAATTACTACTGCTAGGTATTCCGAATTAATATTAAATAGTGTTTAAGTATAATAATACTACTACAGATAATCTATTTATTTTATAATCAAGCACAATATTTAAATATTTACATTAAACCTTTTTAGAGTCGTTGAACTTTTTACTTTCATGAAATAATAGTGAAATTTCAATAATGTTCAGATTGTTCAATTGTTAATTTACACAATTCAAATACAAACATTGCTCGAATCTCGTATAAAATGTTTCATTCATTCATTATTTGAACTATTTGATTTAATTCAATATATTTTTTTAATTGTGATAATATTCATAACCAGTACGGAATAGGCCTATTATATCTGAGATTCCTTCCAATCCTCAAACACAATTCATCATTAAAATACAAATGGAATATTCTCGAAACATTCATAGGTATAGCTTCTCTATCACTACGAAATGACTGTTAAAAAGATACAATTGAAGTTAACACAATACAATACGGGCTTTATCCACAAAAATCCAGTGCACCAGTACTTTTCCCAATTTTTAATATAGATCATCTTCAGCATCCATAATCTCACAATGATGGCACAGACACCAAGCTTCTTAAAGCACAGTCCAATACTTCAAACACTAATCAGAGAACCCATCATTATTCGTATTATCCGACGTCGGAGAGGTCCCTGGTGAGGGCACCTGCAGCTGCCTCCCATACATCAGTTCTGAAGGCGGCATGAACGAGGATAAGTACTCCGGTGGAGGTCGGATCACCGTCGGGAGATACCCCGTACCACTGTACGGTGGCGTTAGGAACCGTCTCGACGGAGAGAACTTAAAGCTCTGGTTCGACAACGGAGAGAAGGCTGATTTTGACTGGTACTGCATATAAGGAGGTGATTCTTGAGTCACTTGGTACGGGTTTGCGTTTTCACCTGTGATCATCATTTCCATAGCTGCGACCACGTCTCCTTTGCATCTTGCTAAAATCCCTTCGATTTCTTGCCGGCTACGTCTTGGGAAGACTTTTATTAGGACGTCTACTGGTGACTTTTGGTACGGAGAAGGGTCTTCAGTTACTGTCTCCACCGTCTCCTTTCTCTCTCGTCTGAACATTTTGTATTTGAAGTCCTGGTTGTCCCATTTGTCTTCTTCTTCCTTCTTGACTGGAACCTCTTCTCTTTGTTCTTTCATGGACAGGTTTTCAGGTGTAAGTGATGGTTCAGTCTCCTCTAATTCTTCTTCTACGTTCAGTTCGTGGTCGGAGGGCGAGCGAGGGGGTGGGGTAGCTAGTGGCGGTGTGGGGGCGGGTGTTTTGGATTCTTGCTGAGATTCTGTTGGCGGTGAAGGACTGGAGCAGACTTCTGTGATGCGTGCTCGCTTCTGAACTGTTGACAAAGAGAATGATAGGTTAGATTTGTTGGTTAAATGTTGACATAATTGGTACGGGGCAAAAAAAAAACTAAAGACGTTATAAATTAAATCATCACTATATAAATGTAAATATAAGAAGTGTCCTGTCAAGATTATGTCTTTTAATAATAAACTGAGCTTTGAGGTTTTTAAGAGCACACAAGCGCATACACACGGTACCGCGCTTAGTGTTGTGCACAGGAACTATCACGATTTTAGTTCCTATCTATGCGACAACAAAACTTATTAAATGCAATAAATTGTTTAAGGTAACCTCTTACATTTATTTAACTCAATATAACTAACGCACAAAACATGTTATCATCTTCAAACCATCAGAAAAGGATTCAAACAAGATTATATGTTCAAAAAACCATTAAACCAAGTAAGAAGTCACAGTTATTGACATCGCTTTTGCGCACCAACGCCTACATAACACATTTAAAGACAAAACACATTCAAATATTATTCCAGCCAGAGCCACCAAAAAATAACGAATCAATTTTAAAAAATGAATCCCAAAATCAAATAAAGAACGTTTCTCTGAAACATATTCGTTTCGAAATTCAAAGTACACAGAGCTGCGAGAAAATAATACAGTCAAGAACAAAAGTTCAAACAATGGAAGAGAACAAAAAAGGCGAACCAGCGTGCACACTGAGTGGTAGGGTGTACTCACTTATGTTGTTCTTTAATGTGGGTTTACTTGAAATAATGGTTCCGAAATGAAGGTGAAATGTTTTTAAATGGTCTCTACTTGCATAGCGTGGTCACCAAAGTTTTAATTTTTTAAATAACTAGCTTCTATGCGCGGCTTCCCCGCGTGAATATCAGATATCACAAGGGAACATGTTCCGGAAAAGTAGCCTATGGGCCATTTCATGCTAATCTAACTCTGAACCAAATTTCTTCCAGATGTGATCGGCCATTCTAGCGTGATTGAGTAACAAACATTCATCCATGCCTTCACCCAAACGTTTTTATAATAGTGGTAAGATTTTGGAGAGGCTTCAGGATCTTGATCTCCTACTTTTTTTTAATTATTACCACAGTATGATCACCTAATGGGAATGATGTGGTTGATAATGGAGCACGCTTACCTAGAAGTAACCTATTCACTTGTTAAGATACTGTTTTGATACCTTGTCTCATATTGGTTTGATGTTCTATTTCCAAAAATGGAGAAGATTTGTTACTTAACCCAAAAAATAGAAAAGCAACTGTTAAGACATGGAGATGTTGAAGGTAATAAAGGAAAATCTGTCTTGAGGTAAAATAAATTAGCTTACTCCCTTTACCAGGGGATCATAAATCATAAGAGCTGTTTCTTCAGTGGTAAATCATCAGCATACCACCAGACAGCAAATAATTAATGAAGAAGATGAATATAACGAACCAGGTATTAAGACCACAATTTATCATTGTTTCTTGAAGCCATAGGTACACCATAATAATCAACATACAGCCCATATACATCCGGCTACACTTATACACGGCGTGCACAAGTCGTACATTGTGTTGCCGCAATTAAAGCAAGGCAGCGCAGTCGTCTGAACCAATTTAATGGTCCAAGTTATTGTTTTTTTTTACAACGGTGACGGGGGTATCGAGAGTTTGAGCCAGGCTTTTAATAAGGTTTTAATAGATATAGGTTTGGTTTTTTATTGGTGGTAGGGTTTAGTGTTTTAAAAGATATTGAGAGTTATAGTTTTTAATCTGTAGATTTTTTTACAAAAATAACATAGATGACGTAAGTACCTTAATTATAACAAACTTAACTTACTAAACTTATAACGTCTGATACCTATTCTGGCTTAGTAATACCTATGACTGTTAGTATTTTTACTGATAAAATCCTAATTAGTACAAGTATTATAAATATGAAACTTATTTTTAATCGCTGAACCGATTTTAATGTGTTTTTGGTGCAGATATTGTTGGACCTCGGATAACGTTATGGACTTACCCAAAGGGTAACCAACGGAACTCTATTAGGTACTAAGCCTCCGCTGTCCGTCCGTCCGTCCGTCTGTCTGTCAGTGGGCTGTATCTTAAGAACCGTAACAGGGAGACAGTTGAAATTTTCACAGATTGTGTATTTCTATTGCCGCTATAACAACAAATAATAAAAATTAAGGTTTATGGTAACCTTTCGTGTGCGAGTCCGACGCGCACTTGGCCAGTTTTTTAAAGCTACTAACATATTTCGTTAATAATTTACTTGCCGAAACACGAAGGTAGTAAGTCAAATCGATTCTATTTTTCATGATCTCCATCAATAGAAAAAGTAATACGAAAATAACAGGTAGCTGTCATGAACGATGCCTAAAAAAAAAACATTTTATTCAATATTCAAAAAATGGAACGCTATCCGTCAATTTAAAAACCATAAAAGCATCTCTCGAATGAACACTCATTCAAATAAATCGACGGCGACCATTAAAATGTAATCGAAACCCGCGAGCGTCCGCAAAAAACGATTACATTGAAAAGACACTGAATTTAAGTGAACCAATTCACTGAACACAATCGTCAATGTAAACCGTTTTTTAAGAAAGAATCGAATGAAAAGGAAAATAATGTGAATCGTTTTTGTGTTATAATAAAAGGTACGCCCTCGCTCGAAAAAAAAATCATTAAAATAATACGAACAGTTTTTGTTGAACACAAACAACTTTTATTGAATTACAATAAAGCGAATACTGGCCATTTTGAATCTCATTATGTGTGTGAGCGAGATGTGAGATAGTGTTTTGTGTGCGTGTGAAAGAGATGAATAGACCTATTGAAATGAAAGTAGATTTAATATAGACATCTGCTGGTAAATGATGCTGTGATGTTGTTTTGGCTTTATTTTTTATTTATTGTGTATCGACAATGTTTGGCATACGCAGTAATAAATAAAATAGGGGAGATTATTGAATAATTTATTCTGTAAATATGTATTTCTATTTAATTTAAATACAAAATAGAGCATTATCCTTACTGGACGACCATTTGATTAACTGGGTATCAAACAATGTCCAGCTAAAACCAATCACATTCACAACTAATATTATAAATGTGAAAGTGAGTTTGATAGTTATGCTTTCAGAACTGATTAGCTTAAAAAAAAATTGATGAATTGTGGTACAGAAATAGATTTGTGACCCTAGAGGCGGTTATACGCTACTTTTTTTTTGCAAAAATCTACGTTAAAAATACGATCGCGGCAGAGGGCAAAAGCTAGTGCTACATGTATAAACATGTATTATTTATATGCTGTAGAGGTGTACTAAGAAAAGTTCTCCCAGTGGGTCATTTAAGTAGAATCAGCCAGCACATCAAGCTACCCGAAACTGACAAATTTTCCCAATCAACCTTGAACCCAATACTTTAGCGATAAAAATGAAAATACAATTTGACAGATTGATGTATGTACGTAAAATTACGATCCGAATGAGATTTTACTAAAAAGACCTTTTTAGACCCGCTGACATGAATCCAATTGGGGTTTAAACGCATGGTTGAAGTTTGTATGCGAAAATCTAACACAGGGGCATTTCAAAATCTTTAAAAACTTATCACAGTCAAAAGCTAGCTAAAATATTACGTAAATTCTATAGAATCAAGGCTTTAAAGTATAAACGTAATCGATACAACAAATATTTGAACAACACGTAATCGGGGGCTCCCCTGTACTCATTGAGATTCAAACTGAGTCTATATAATTGTCGTTGGAAACTTTTAAGACGTAATTTTTGTGAATGACGAAACTGAATTGGAGGAGTTATTGGGAAATGAGTAGGTTACTAATGAAAATGACCATGACTAAGAAGTAAAGGGAAAATCTACTGGAAGAAATGATTTTTTTCCGAGTATGTACAGTATGTTTCTGAGTAGGTAAACTAGTGTATGATACAGCGCTAGTAGATTTAGTTTAAAAACCTGCAGTCTTTTTCAAGATCTAATTGTACCAAGGGCATTCCAAGGAACACGCGTGGGTTTTATTAACTAACCCGTCAGGGCCCCGCAAAATTAAAAGACAATAGAATGACAATAGACGCGTCCCACATGTGGGACGGCCGGGGCCTGATGGAGTCTGATTTCTCAAGTTATTTGATGATCCACAAAAAATAGACTTATGGTAAGAAATTAAGTCACTGTTATTTCTTCACGCAACCCCAGGAACATCTACCACCTGGACGTAGTTTGTAATGGCCTATATGGAAGACACTGAATCGGTTGCGCATCCAGGTAGGCCGCTGCAAACACAACTTGATGAAATTTCATAGACCCGTCGGATAGGTACTAAATGTGAGATCGGTGCTTCTGTTCAGAACATGAGCCACACGTTGGAGTACCCCAAAGTGCTCATGCACCTGTATTTTTGGGGATTTAATGAATGCCACCGACGCTGCAATTAACGTAGCCATCTACTGGGCCCAAAAATCTAAGGAGTTAACCATCGATTCCAAAAGAAGCAGAAGACTATTTGATATTGTGTCATGCAATAGTTCCACGAACATTAAGAACATTTTTAATGTCTAAGCCATAATTGAAATGTAGGTAAGGTGTGTCAATATAGAGCTAGGCCTTCTGGAATTAAGGGGCTTGGCTCGACTTTGTAATTTTTTTACTGCGAAAGTGTTATGAGCTTTTGAGTCTTGGCAACTAACTTACATAAATGTTTTTCGTGAGATCACTAAAGGATTACTTCGGTGGCAGTGCCCATTTTTCGTTTATGCACAATCAGCAGTATATTTTTAGTTATTTTTGTAGAATTCGGATCACAAACAGTGACTATGATAACTTTACTTTTGTTTGTATTTTTGTTCGAGACATGGTTCAACAAAAATTACATGTCTATTTATTTCTATTGGTCAAATTTTACTTTATCTAATTTTAAAAGTACCCAACACCAATACATTAATCGATAACCAAACAAAACGTAACCAGCAATCTATTCCATATTTAAACAACATCCTCCACCTCCATACAATAACCGCACATGTTTCGACACTCCGCCAATGTTTCGCGTAGATTTATGCGTCTGCTTATAACACTGGCCGGTGGCGCGAACAAAAGCTGCATTGTATTGTGTGCATAATAATGTCACTGCGTTGCGGCAACTATTGTTGGAGCGTGGTGCTGGCCGATATACGGTGCTTTATGGTCGCCGAACTTGCTTTTCGATATGAATACTAGTAAAGCTGCAATATTGGTTTAAACAATACATAAAATAGAAGACAATTTTAAACAGGACAAAAAAGAAATATAATAAACAATTTCCATTACAGTTATTCTAGTTAAAATTGCTTTTCCATACATATTTTGACACAAACATTACGAACGTCAGATTTAATGACTTTCTAAGAAATTATTACAAACTCAAACTCAAAATATTTATTTCTAATAAACCATTTACAGGCACTTTTAAATTGTCAATGTCGGTCGGTCTAAAAAGATGAAGCTATTTGCACGTTCCAAAGCGTAGATCTCTATGAAGAAGAACGTGCAAGAAACTCCACTGACACTCTTTAAAATGATTAATATTTTATTATTTATTTATTAATAAGCTACATTCCAAATTTACTTTTGAAATTAATTAAGAACATGGTACAGAAGAGAATTTTAACGAAGAAAGAGAAAATAAATAATATCAAAGAAAACTGCTAGTATTTAGAAGGTACAAAATTCATATGTAAGTAATGCTACTCATAAATCTAACCAATGCAAAGCTTGTAAAATCAAGAAGCACACTAGAAAACGAAAGAAATGGAAAAGAAAGAAAATTGTAATAAAATACGATATTATATCACACTGATATAAATACATAATGACTGTATGGTGCATAATGTTTACACCACCAGCCGAAACATAGCGTGTACAGTCGTCGCCATAAATTACTCGGCACAATGCCACAGCGCCCGGCCTCGCCTATTGTGCGGGAGATTTAGTGAACGCTGGCCCTGACTGTACGCCACTAGCATTACTATTCATTTGTGTTACTTCGGGAAAGGGATGCTTAGTTTGACTATAGCATTATCGCGTATTATAATTGCATAGTTAAAAAATAACTTTTCCAGGGAAAAATATGTTGTAAAGTGTTTTAGTGATCGAAACTATATCGTCTATGTAGACAATGTAGACACATGGATCATTTTAAGTCACAACACACAAGTATCTGTTTTAACATGTTTAATGTTTGAATAGTTTTCATAATAAGTAGTTTTGTTATTTAAAACTCGGATTAAGTAAACAAATTGTATGCACCAACTAAAGTTGATGAAAATAGGTATTTGGTAAAAGGTCGAGACCAAGTCTAGCTTCAGTACTGTAAATATTGAATATTCTACATTTAGTTAAATCATACATAAAGCTCGTTAAAAATTACAAAATATGGATAAAATTTAACAGATAAATCCTAATAACAGTCTATTTTTTGGTTCGTTACGCTTTAACTTCTAAATAGCTGAACTGATGACTTTTGCATCAGAAAAAGATAGGACCCTCGAAACGGCAAAAATTTAAATAAACACAACTGTAGACACGGACAAAAGCTAGTATTTATATTATATCCTTCATTGACCCTTCCACTGAAAATTCGCTTCCATCAAAGAGAGTTCTCCCAAACAGTTAACAAATAAAAGCTCACTGGTACAGCCCGCGTCCAGTTTGTATGCAATTTAACGAAAATAAACCCCTGAGAGGAGGGCTGCTAATTACGACCCTCTCATTTGAGTTATTATAAAGTAATTAGTGAACAGTTTTGAAAAATTCTTGATTTTCGTCGAGTTTTCGTGCTTTGTGGCCGCCGGGCTTGTTTTTTTATATATTTAAGTATGTGTGTTGGAAGCTTGGATATTCTGTTATAAGGCAGTTTTTATAGGTAAGGTACTTTCAATAAATAGAATATTACTTTGCATTTAGTTCTTTTCAAGTTGTTGTTGTTATTGTGAATGTGTATTTTGACAAGTTGTTAGCTACTTGCCCTAGATTTCTGATTTATTGTTAGTCAGTAATATTATATTCCTTTTTGATTATACGATTGCATTTTTAGAATTAAAATCCTCTTCGTAAAACCGCCCATTAATCATGCCAAACCAAATTCAACATTTGTCGATAATCACATACAAACAGTCGAACCCTCTTTTATCCAATATTAATATCCAAATGACTGCAAAATTAATAAAAACACCCCCGCGACGAGTTACGACGTGACCCTTCATTTGTACCCTCCGAACTAAGTCCATTCTCAAGTGATTAGCAATACAGAATGAACTCTGACTACCCGCCACGTTTGTACCCGACACCTATAATTTACTACCCCACATTAATCAAACCAAATTACACTTTATCCCCATTAAATAAAGTTTAAAATTGTTCGAAATTTATTGCACTCTGAACGGAGTAACTTTGAATCGGCGGGCGGTAACAATAAAACCAATTGTTGGCGATCTCTATTATTAAGTTTAGTGTTTGAAATTGAGTTTTGTGCAGTTGGTACAGGGTTGGTTTTTGAGTCAAAAGTGTGTGATGTGGTTATACATTCGATTGAGGAATTAGTGTTCTATTGGGATGCAATTATTCGGCAGGGTTGGCACTGCGGGGGTTGTATTTTTGAATTTATTTCTTTTGTTTAGGAGTAGCCACGCCTGTCTCGAATTTGTTTGAATGAACAATGAAAGTATGTTATGAAGTTTTTCGATTTTAAAAGTCGTTGTGAAAGCGATTATGAATTGATTATTTCTGAAAACTAATAACGACAGCCTTTACATTAAACAGTTTGAATTAATTACAGTAAAAATCTATGAAATATAAAATAAATAAAATTGTTTATTGCATCAACAGAAATTCTAATTCTATTTACAATATGAAGCATCCTTTTAAGCAAATAGTTTGTATTAGTTTGTGTTTGTGTTTGTTTATGAGAGTCAATAACTCGGTCAACATTTTTTTAATCAAGGAAATTAATGTTTTGATTTTTGTACCATTATTGGTACTTTTATAAGTATGGATTTTGATCACACTTTATGAGCATTAAAACATTATCAAATCAACTCACCCAGCAGAAACGTACAAACATAAAAATTACAGTACCAACCCTACTAATATCCAAATCAAATTACAGTTCAGTATTTAATATGGGCCGAGTGTCATTGTGTCCGCGACTTCGCGCTCAACAAAAGTGATCCCCTGAATGATCTCCCGGCTACACCCTGTGTACGGATATATTTCGAGTTTAATATGAGATGAGTCTGTAATTGTATTAATACTTTTAAAGTGTTTGTATGTAGCGTCACTATTGTCTGCTGAGGGGTGTGTTTATTAAAATTCTGGTAAGAGGAGTCTTTGTTGGTGGAACACGTTTGTCAATATGTTAAAGTAAATTTAAGTAAAGTAGAGTTTATTTGCTAATATTGCAGGTACTTAAAATAAGGTGTTACAGAAAGAAAAAGAAAAAAAAAGAAAAATAAAATAAAATAATTTATAAATAATTATTAATTAATTAATACTTATTTTTTTTATTATTATTAAATTTATTATATTGCTCTCAGATATTGTATATCTTCAAGGCAAATTGCCATTTTATCAACGAATGCGATTGCCGAAATGCAAAACAAGCTACTGAAATTGACTTGACATTTGACAACACTAATTAAACCGGCCAAGTACAAGTTGGACTCTCACAACGAAAGGTTCCATGTACCGAAAAAATGTTCCTTGTAGCCCCCTTTAAATTTTAATATTATTTTATTATTTGTTGTTATAGCAGCAATAGAATTACACACTCTGTGTAAATTTCAACTGTCTACCTATTGAGGTCCACTGGCACTGACGGATAGACAGATGGACAGCGGAGACTTATTAATAGGGTTCCATTGGTTACCTTTCGGATACGGAACCCTAACCCATAATACCTTCCATCCATTATACCTAATTACAATTTTGAGTGTCCCAACATCAAATTCTACGATCATTTTCAAAATGACGAAATAAAACATAACTGTCTTAAAATACTCGCAAGTACTTTAAGACTGGTACGGGGCAGTTATTATTTTACCATACGTCGATTTTTACCAACCTCAACCCTATCAAAACGGAACTCACCCTCACCAATACGAACTCGACCTTCTACTCAACCAAGCTTTCCCTTCCCTCAAATAAACTATCAAAAACAATACTTTCCATGTTCCTGATGTTATCAACATTATTGTTTCCGTTGTCATCACAACCTGTCATTGTTTCTAATGTCATCATGACATCGTCATTGTTCCTAACCCCTGTGACGTCATCAGATAACGATTGACACTGTCACTTCAAACGATTGTTAATTAGTATTTGACTATCTGTGGACACTCGTCTACTCCACTATATATTCGTATGCACTGTAATAGTAGACGCAGGTTGTGGTCACCGGTTGTTAGATAAAGGTTCATTCATAGCGTTACTCTTGAAAGTCGAATGTAGTGACCAAAATAAAGAAAATGGCGACTTTTTTAGCTCATCTGTTTGATGCTGGGAAAGGAAAACATGACGAGAATGTTTAACTAAATGCCAAAATACAGCCCAAAGGGCTTTAATTGAGAACAGGTATTCGCCTTCTTGAAAAGGACCTAAGTAGTACAAAAAATCAATCTCCCCAGCATTTGCTCCGTACCAAACGATGGCCAGAATTCTACACCACGTGTACAGGGAAATTGAAAAAAATCCCAAAACCTCTTGATCTTGACTTCGTATCAGGACCCTGAACAACATTTGTTCTACGACTTTAACCTCAACTAAACAATGTAACCAAAAACAATTTGTTTTCTTTATTTGAAGTATGCGAAATTCGTGTATACTACGCGCGCGCGCACCCAGTCCCGCGCCGGCCGGGCGGCGGCCTTTCGTTGGCCGCCTTATAAAGAATAATAATTAAGACTGTTTATATTTTTTGTATGGAAAACATTTTTTTCGAATTTTGAAAAGTCATAGAAAAAATGTTGTTTCAGGGTTATGATACAAAGTCAGGATTAAGAGGTTTCGGGTATTTTTTCAATTTCCCTGTATAACGATGTTCAAAGATTTACAAAAGTCAGCTGAAAGAATTTCGGTATGTTAAATGTTCTATCCACGAAACGACCTTAGCAAATGTTCCTTAACCTTGTGGCTTGTTTTTATATCGCCATTAGCTCCTCAGTATTCATAGCTGTAACTACAATAAAAATCAATGCGGTTTCTACTTTTATCAGAAGCTAGTAAATGAAGAAAGCCGAAGGTATCACATTACCACGCACCTCTACACACACACACACTCTCGCACTTATATGGTGTACATAATAAAGAGATATTCTATTCTATTCTCTACCAATAATAAAAATCTTCGATCATAGTACTACAGCTACAACACTCTTACACCAACGTCGATCGGCAAGGTAACAAGATCCCTTTAATCAATTGTAAAAAACGCCCGTCACAGTGTTCAGTCGGAAAATTTAATAAAAATGTTCGGAAGCCGCTTCAGTGTGGTGTTGGTTTACATGAGGTGGAGCGAGGAGACAGGTCTGGTGTAGCTGAGACTCGCTCATCTTTGATAAGATATTTTTGTTTAGTTTTAGTTCCTATTATTTCTCTGCCTCTAGCGGTCCGTAGCAATATGTTGTCCCGTAGATTTTCACGGTGTACAGACCAAGTAAAAGTAACACTTTTCAAAGCTTATTGCCAAAGTTTTTACACGGGCAGTCTATGGGTCAATTATGCTAAGAGATCGCTGGATGTCCTGAGCGTCCAATATAACAATGCTTTCAGGATGTTGTTGAGGCTACCTCGTTACTGTAGCGCGTCAGAAATATTTGCGCAAGCCCGTACCGACGGCTTATTTGCAATAGGGAATATGCATGCGATTTTTTTATTTGAAAAATGAAATACTTATTAACTCTAATAAACAATTATGAAATTGTTTCTAAATACCTTCATCAGCGATGAAGTTATAAAGCTTCAAAGTTTACAATTAGAAAGAGAAGTCCGATATGAATTGTGACGTCAAAGTTCTTGGCGCCTATACAGCTGCCATAGAAAAGAGTTTTCGCGAGAGGGACAGATACATTTGTTTAAAATAATTATATCTCGTTTGTTTTTCGAGCAATTTTGATTCTATTTTCACTGTTAGTATTATATTTGTGTATATTTTTAGATAAACTGTATAGATAAAAAATATTTTTTTCGTGCATATTCCCTATTATACTGCAAAAAAACTGCATCGCTACTGAGGAGAGTGAGGGATAGTCAAAACAGCATCCTAAAAACTGTAGCCGAGAGCTTCGGCTCTTCGATTGTACAGCAGTTTGTGCGAAGGTTGATACTTACTAACACTAGGCAATAAGTTATTTTTGTATATTTTATTAACACTGTATGAATTTTGTCCGAATGAAAGATAAATAATATTATTATTTCGCTGGATGCAAGACGACCGGTCAATGTGGTGACGCTTTGGGGAGGTCTAATGTCTAGCAGTGGCGTCTTTTGGTGGAAATGATGATGAATGATGACCTATTTTATGATAAGTAGAGCATGTTTTATCTCCAATACGTATTGGAGATTACCGGCCTGTTTCATCAAGATTGCATGAATAATCTTCTCTTATCTAGCAGACAAGTACCATTCGTTGGGTTCTTTGGTCCTAGAACATAATTGATAGATAGCCCCTTTTCGACAGAGACCTTACATCTCCTCCAAAGAAAAATAATCTATTTGTGAAACGCAAAAAAAATCTGGATAATTGTGTTTCTACTAGCAGGATATTTTGCATTCACACGCATTTTTTTAAGTTTATTTATTTTTCTTTCTTCTACTTTGTAGTTGTTGCTGTTGTGTGTTGTGACTCACTATCAAATTACATATTTACCTAAAACCTCATAGATATTTGTTTTCACGAATCCAAAAACGGTGAATAAACTCGAACCAAATAGACCTTTCCCATACCCAGCTAAGCTCAAACAGAAGACAATACCAAGAAACAAATGAACAACAATACTACTCTAAACTGCTCACAAAAGTTTTTGGTTTTGTCAAAAGCGTTCGATACAGTACATCACAACCCTACACAACCTCTTTTAGCCTGCTAAGCTCGCTCCTTTCCGCTCATCTTTACACCGAGTACCTTACCTACTAAACAAATATTTAATAAATCAATCGTGTAGCATGTATCAGTTACATGCGCTAATAAAAAAACGGGGAAAAAATCTCGAAAACAAGTGTATAGAATCTGATTGAGTGTAGTTGAGGGGATTGAGTGAGCGTACCAACTTGGTTGGAAATTTGCAAGAAGGAATTGCAAAATTGAGTTTTTTAAACTGTAGAAATACTGATTACCATCTCTAATTCTCTCTCTTAAATCCATCCAAAGGTTGTTTTTAAAAGATTGTTAGGGATATGGCCACTCATCTTCATCATTTCTGTAACTTATACGGTATACCTATGGTGTATATTTACAGAGTATTCTATTCTAGACTGTGCGTACAGGCTTGCTTATTTTATATTTAACTTTATATTTATATTTAATTACTGTTTTTTTTACTTTATTGATTACTTTAAAATTCCCAGTAATATCGCTTGCTTAGATACTAGCAATGCAAAATATAGCTAAACTAGAATTACTGATATTCAATACAAAGTTTGTCATAAAATTGAATATTGAAGATGCGATTGTTCTAATTTAAATTTTGACAAAAATCTTACCGATTCCACGTTAACTGTATATCTTTAAACATATCAAACACACTCGCGAATCAACCCCCGGGCTCCGTCGATTACTGAACCATTAACCTTCTAGCACCACTCGACACAAACAGACAAACAACACACACAACCCAAATCATACCTTATCTAGTTCTCATAGAATTTACTATTCTTTGTTGCGAAATAGTTGGAGATCATCGTACAAGTCAGTTGATTTTGAATTGTATTGTTGTTAGATAAGACTGAATTTTGAATGTTGACTGTCGCGAAGATGTTTAGCTTTTTGGGATACTTTAAAATTGGATTTCCAAAGTTATTTCAAATCTTATCTGCTAAAGATAAGGTTGGAATTCCTTTGCTAAATGGTCTGAAGACGTAAGGATTTCAAGTGGCGATTCGAATTGAGTTTTTTTTTCTCGAAATAAAAAGGTTTCAATTACTTGCGATAACCGGCCGGCGTTTGAAGAGGTTTGTTGAAAAAGATCTCATTATTGAGTTATTCTATACTTTTCTAGGGCCCTCCTAGACAAATAATACGAAGTTTTGACCATTCTGAGAATGTGAAGTTAGTATTGAGTATTTTGAAGTAGATAATTAAATGTATGAAAACACAAATTCTTTACAAATGGGTCATTGATCGTACTTTTGACTTTGTAGGTTAAAATTATTGATGCTATGCTGATTTTTAGTTTGAATAAGTTAAATGCCATTGAAGGTCAAGTCAGCGGTCAGTCTTAGAACATTTTGTTTAAAAAAATCACACAGTTCCTAACATGACAAGACTCTATCTTCCTATATCCTACTTCAGTAGCAGAAATCATCAAAATTCAACACACTGAAAACAGTTTTCGAACCGATACTCAACAAATCGAAAACGGATTTTAATTCAACCCCATCTCGACCGAACCTCACCTCTTTACAAAATCCTTTTACAAAATCCAACTAAACATTTTTCTTCATTTAAACGAATAAAACACAAAATGTTAGCATCAAAAGCAACCCTTTACCCCCCCCCCCCTGCCCCCCTACCATACAGACTGCGCTCTCATTATCCGATCTTATACAATAAAGACTCAGGTTTCATCCCACGCTGACCGAAGTGGACGAGAGACGGATATATACGAGCTACATAAGAGTGAATAGAACTGGTATATGTTTCAAGTGCCACTTCAAATATAAATGGTATCGGATTGGCGAGGAAAGAGATGCGAATATAGTTTTAGTGTATGCGAGAGGGAGGGGAGTCATGCGCTTGAGTGGATAGGTGCTTGTGTTGGTATCCAAAGATGTTTTCGAGTGGTTCATATTAGTTGGAGTTAGGGCAAGGCCACACGGTGCGGTGCGGTCTCGTAGCGGTGCCGCTGCGTCCTACATACAACTCACTATACAATGTCAAAAGAAAGACGCGTTGGACCACCGTGCGGCATTGCACCGCAAACGCACCAGACCGGCGATTTGAGAAACAAAGCGGGAAAGGACGCTCTGCGTCGCCGGTGTGGCAACGTGCGACACCGCGATTATTATCGTATCGAACGTGTGATACAATTATTTTACATCTTTCTTACGACGAGTCCGGGTAATATTGATATTAACTTCCGTATATATTCTTTAGTGCAAGGAAGACCATCATTATGGGATAAAATAAGAGTCATTAACTCGCTCCGCCCGCACCACTTGCACTGTAAGCAACGTTTCGCTGCGGTACCGCATCGCCCGCGTGGCACACTCTAGCTCGAATTCATAAGTGTACGGCGCCGCACCGTCAACGCATAGTGTGTCTTCGCCCTTACCGATAGATGTTTGCTTGGTTTAAACGGTAAATAAATGTATTGGATTAAATAAATATCAGTTAGAGTCTGTAGCTTTGGTATTATCTTGAAGAGTTAATAGGCGCGACGGAACGGCTCGTATGAAGGATGTCTCGGAAACCAGCCGTGTTATTGAAGAGGGTAGAAAAACCAAGAAAAACAGATATAAATAGTACAAATTGTATTTTTTGAACTTTCGCAAGATATCATACATAGAAAACCATTAGAAAATTTAACAAATAAGGATAATGAAAGTATCCAACTAAAAAAACTACATAATTTGTATGTAATTCACAACCAACAAGTATTAGGGAAATACGACAACCCTTACGGCATATTCGGCAAGACTCAAGGCTGGTATTTTGTTTTCAGGCTTCTGACTACTCATTTTGAAGATGTTAATACAACGTCCTTTCCGAGGCACGGAGGAAACTTGCTATGTAGGTACCCATGGTGGTGGATGGTCGCCCATCTAAGGGCCGATCTCGGCAACCGTTGCTTAACCTCAAAGATCAATCCGTGCGGCTGTTACTATTTAGCCACGAGCTCCTCTTGTTTTTAAACTGTGTTTCGTAAAATAAGTGTCCGTAACACTGTTATTGTTACTAAATATCCTTCACTAACAAATAATATTTGTTTAACTTATTGTGTATAAGTTGTATTTTTCTTTTTATTATTCTATTTTTTTTTATTGTTTCCACAGCGGTTTATGCGGAAAGTATAGTGCATGTAGTGCTCTTCTTTAAGTGATGATCCGGCAATTACACTTAAGTTTGAAATACTATCTTGTAAATACAATAATGTACTTATTGTAAATAACATCAATTAAAACTGTAGTAATTCATCTAAAAAACATTGAAAGTTGATCCGTAAAACTACTACAAGCACCCTAATTACTTGTCCCTATCATAACGTAATACACCTAAAAACGTTACCCTAAAATAAGTTTGTGGTCCATTTGTCCTCCGCCCTATCGAGTTACGTCACCATAATGACGACATAGCCAACATTTGTCACGTAACCCAATATCTGAACAAACATTTGTACAATTTGTGGATTCTGTTACTAAATGACCGTATTAAAGAATTATGAGAAATAGTGGTGACAATTTTGGTTTCGAGATGGGTCGAACATGCACACAAAGAGTATAGGGTTCTGTTAGAATCGGAACCCGGAAAAGTATCGACGCGACGTTACACACACTATCACAAGACTAAATCTTAGAAAGGCAAAAGGTAGTCATCAGTCATTAAAAAGGCACCAAAAGACCAATTCTCGTACTTAAAAACGTTTTAATTCAAGCCACAATATCAATTTAGCGACAATAGATGTTAAAAACCTGGTAGTGTTAGTATGCTACCTACTCAATTTGTGTTTTAAAAGGACAAAAACTGTAATTAAGTAAATAGAAACTCTCTCATGTGACAAAAGGACTTTTTCGTTCAATAGTTTTGACACAGTTGCGATTGTTGCGAGTCGAGAATTTGACGAAACGAGAAGCAGCCATAGTTCTGTGACCATTCAACCCTTTATAACGTTTTTTGGCATGATAATTGCTCTTTGAAATCGATAACAAACACGGACGGACAGAATCTTTTATAACTCTTTCATCCATACATCCTCAAATGCACACAATTGGAACCTTTAAAATATTATAGTGCGAATTTGTATTATTTTAATAAGATAACCTACTAATATTATAAATGCGAAAGTTTGTGAGAATAGATGGATGAATGTTTGTTACTCTCTCACGTAAGAACGCCTGAAAGAATTTTCATGAAATTTGGCATAGATGTAGATTATAGTCTGGAATAACACAAAGGCTATATATATATCCCGGGAGTATGGTCTCTAGGGATCACGAGGGCGAAGCCGCTGGCAGAAGCTAGTTTATTTTATAAATTCGAGACAAAACATACTCTGTTAAACATTAAATACGAAAGAGACTCGTCACAAAATCCAAGTAAAAATAAAAAAATACGGTCTTTGAATTTCATCAAGCTGCACGCCTTTTCCCATTTATGTACCAGAGATAGACTAGCTGACCCGTGCAACTTCGTCTGCGACACAATTTTCATTACTGCTCCGCTCCTATTGGTTTTAGCGTGATGATATATAGCCTATAGCCTTTCTCGATAAATGGGCTATCTAACATTGAAAGAATTTTTCAAATCGGACTAGAAGTTCCTGAGATTAGCGCGTTCAAGCAAACAAACAAACTCTTCAGCTTTTTATATTAAGTAAAGAGTATAAATTGTAGCCCTGCTAGGGTCCGACGGCAAGCGTTGCTTAACCTGGAAGATCAATCCGGTTAGCTGCTATATTTAGCCACGGTCCACGAGTTTGAATTTCATCGCTACCCGCTTCACTAGGGTGTGTGGGGTCGTTAGACTTTACTGCCCACACGATAAAAAGAAGATGCTACTCTTTGTAATTTTTTCGTAGCACCGTAGCATAACTCGTAGCGGCGTAGACCCAGCGTAGCCGCTTTGTTATTTATTGAAGTGTTTTAATAATTATGTAACTATTTTATGGTTGACAGACAACGCCATTAAACTCTAAACTAATAATTTTAGAGTTTACCGAAAAATATTGATATTTTGTGTAATTGTAACTTTTTACACCTACACAAAAAAATCAATATTATACGGACCATTTTTATTTTTTAAGGATCATTAAAATTTCTATAAGTTTTTTTAACTTAAAAAAAATACATTTAACACCCAGTGCTCTTCATTCTCTCTCCTACTTGATCTATGCTATGCCCGATAGGCTCCTTAATTGTGACATACATAATTATTTGTCTACCAACAGTACCTATCTATACATTATGGTACACAATAAAGAATTGAGGATAACTAAAACAACCCCATAACAATGAAATAGTACGAGTAAGTATCTGACAAATGAAATCTGCTGTCTCCGTAATACAGATTCGTTTGATACGATTACTGCAATCGAGGTTATCGAGTGGAAAAGCACCATTGTGTGTGTTATAACGTGAGATTTTTTTATTTGCGTTCAACACGATTACATTTATGTTCAGCTTGACGCAGGTGAAAGCTTTTTATTAATTCGATTTTGTTTACCTAATACCTAATAAAAGTTAGGTAATATTATACTACTACTTATATACTACTAGCTTTTGGCAGTCCAGCGGCTTCGACCGCGTGGGCCCTAGGGAACATACTCCCGGGATAAAAAGCCCATGTCCTTTCTCAGGTTCTAGACTATATGTGTACCAAATTTCATTTAAATCGGTTCAGTAGTTTTAGCGTAAATGCAAAAGTGTGTGTGGATGGATGGATGTTTATTACTCTTTCACGTCAGAACGCCAGAAAGGATCTTCGTGAAATTTGGCAGGAGGTAGATTACAGTCTGAAGTAACTCATAGGCTATATATATCCCGCGAGTATGTTCCCTAGGGATCACGCGGACGAAGCCGCTGGCAGAAGCTAGTTTGTAATAATTTCCGTTTTGATTTATTTTCTGTTGCGAGGCTGATGTTTGGCCACTATCTCGTCTTAATGGAAAACGATGACGTGTTTGAAGATGGAGCACGCTTGCCCAGAAGTAACCTATTCACTCTTGACTTAAAAACTCCCGGGTTGTAGCTATCAGGAAGCACTGACTCCGAGAGAGAATTCCCGTAATTAGCTGTACGCACTATGAAAGTATTCCCAAAACGTTTTGTGCGTTTCATTAGCAGGGCATTTTGAGTCGGTTGACCACACAGTCCCACATTGTTCCTGTCTGCTAGTTTCGTCGTGTATGTTATCCCAAGAGTTCATGTAGTTGTGCATAACTTAGTTTATCTATGACCGTTTTTCACACTACATTAAAAAAACCGGCCAGGTGTGAGCTCGACTCACACACGAAAGGTTCCGTACGATAAACCGAAAAAAAACACGCATCTTGTATGAGAGCCCCCTTTAATTTTTAGGGTTCCGTAGCCAAAGGGTAACCAACGGAACCCTATTACTAAGCCTCTGCTGTCCGTCTGTTTGTTTGTCAAAGGGCTGTATCTCAAGAACCGTAATAGGAAGACAGTTGAAATTATCACAGATTGTGTATGTCTATTGCCGCTATAACAACAAATAATAAAAATTAAGGTTTATGGTACGGAACTCTTCGTGTGAGAGTCCGACTCGCACTTGGCCGGTTTTAATTTTAATTTAATTAAATTTTTTATAGAAATACACAATCTGTGAAAATTTCAGCTGTCTAGGTACCTATTACGGTTCTAGAGATACAGCCCGCTGACAGACAGACGGACGGACGGACAGCGGACGCTTAGCAATAGGGTTCCGTTGGTTACCCTTTGGATACGGAACTCTAAAAACCCAGAGTCTAGAAAGATTCATTATCTCATATGCAAAGATAGACTTTGTCACTCAGTCAAAATTCCTCAATATTTACGTAGGATGCAGGTTTCAAATCAGTTAAATAACTCATTTTCCTTATAGACACACAAACATTAATCAATCTTTATTAACTTAATATTATTCCAACTTGAACAAACACAGTGAATACTCGAGAATGCTTCTAAGTGTTATGAAAATTAAAAATACAAATCTGGACCAATATTTGTCAAGATTGCATGATGGAGTAATACTGGCCGAACGGTTGGATTAAGAGTTAAATCAAACATTGGGACAATAGAACCATTAGCGAGAAGGTCAATTGATTCACAAACTTTATATTTTACTAATTAGACGATGAAGTTATTCAGTCAATCACTTTGGAATCACGACATTTGCTGCCTCCGCAGTACTATCAATATCTATCCTTACTAACATTATAAATGCGAAAGTAACTCTGTCTGTCTGTCTGTCGCGCTTTCACGCTAAAACTACTGAACCGATTTAAATGAAATTTGGTACACAGGTAGTCTAGAGCCTGAGAAAGGACATAGGCTACTTTTTATCCCGAGAGTATACTCCCTAAGGACCACGCGAGCGAAACCGCTGGCAGAAGCTGTTACTTAATATATAAAGCTGAAGAGTTTGTTTGTTTGTTTGCTTGAACGCGCTAATCTTAGGAACTACTGGTCCGATTTGAAAAATTCTTTCAGTGTTAGATAGCCCATTTATCGACGAAGGCTATAGGCTATATATCATCACGCTAAGATCAATAGGAGCAGAGCAGACAAAGTTTCTCAGGTCAACTAGTATGCATATAAAACTAGCTACAAAAAATTACTAAGTTGCAGGCAATAACATTGTTAGCAATTGTAACAGGAGGCTCTAAAAAATCGGCATTCTACCAGCGAATGCGATTTTCGAAATCTAATCTTCTTCTTTTTCTCGTGTGGGCAGTAAGGTCTAACGACCCCACACACCCTAGTGTCAGAGTTTCTAAACCGCCTCAAGGGCCTCTGAAATCTAAACAAGATTTAATTTTTGTTTGTTTGTTTGTATGTTACGATTTAACTCAAAAACTACTGGACCGATTTCAAAAATTCTTTCATTATTAGAATGCTACATTGTCCCTGAGTAACATTGGCTATATTTATTACAAGAAAAATTAGGAATCCTTAAGAAAATTGTAGCGCGGACGAACTCGCGGGCGAAGTGCTAGTGTAAAAGTATAAGAGATTGTTCAAGAGTTATTTTGACAGCTTTTGTCAATCACACACATTTTGACGCTATGACAATCGTCTTCGCCACGCTACCGCTTGCTCAATGTCGCTTGTCTAGAACTTAAGACGACATTTTTTTTACTATTGATAGGCACGCGTTTGACCACTATCTCACCTGATGGTAAGCAATGATGTGGTCGAAGATGGAGCACGCTTTCCTAGAAGCAACCTGTTCACTCTTGACTTAAAGACTCCCAGGTTGTACCTAGCTATCAGGAAACACAGACTCCGGCAGGGAATTCCACTCCTTAGCTGTACGCACTATGAATGTGTTCCCAAAACGTTCTGACATGTAATTGTATCGCTTTCTACGTGAATATACACTACTAAACGACGACGATGAAACAAAGCTTATGAAAATGTGAACATGAACAGAGGAATTCAACTTGGTGACCAATCAGTGGCGGTTCCTTCATATAAGCCCAAAAGCCCGGCATGCCTTACTAAAATGCTCGATAGAGAATCAATATCAAACCCGAACTATTTAAAAGTTCGCGCGCTTAATTCTTATCAAAATAACACAAAGTATCTACCTATGCCACATTACTACCTAACTACACATCGCGATTGTTCGCGCGCAGAGTTTCGCATTTGCACATCTACATATAGCTATCTCGCTTACACGTACCGGCTTTTACCGGGCTTTCAAATACTATCTCCGTCACTTTCGCACTTATAGCGATGTGCCGTATAACGTGTGCCGTTCTAAACCTTATGCGTACAAATCGATCAGTATGTACGATTAAGCCCTGCATGCGTATGAAGTTGCACGCGTATGCGTGACCTTGTCACCTTGCCAACTCTGCAGTGTTGCCGTTTTAGCGACGTTGTGAGATCTTGGAGATTTTTAACGAGTTTGGGGACTTTTTTTAAGATTTAGCAACAATAAAAACAAGCGACTTTTTAAAATAACGAAATTAAATATTCAAGCAATATCTTAAAAATAAAAAATTTGCGACATCTAGCTAGATTTTTCATATACCTGGTGACTTTTTTTGCCTAAATGACAACACTGCAACTCTGCGTAAGTAGTTCTTGACACCGGAGTGCAACTCACTTCAGTTTTATTTGCTTGAGAGTTGAAAAGTTATGTTGTTAAAGTTTTTTGTGTGTTTTCTTAGATTTTCTCAGTGATACAATTGTTTTGGTGACTTACCTACAACAATGGAGGTAATTGTACCTTGTGAGGATTTAAAATGCGTTCAAGTTTTGATTGGCGAAGATAAGGTAAAATCTTTAAACTTTGCTCAGAAAAAACAGTTAATTTCTTCATTAAAACCGACGCCTAATCTGTGTTTTTCTCAGACTAGTAAATCGCATAAACGAAAATTTAATAGATCAGTGTATAAAACTAGTTGGATTGTTGGCTGTTCGCACACTAATAAGTTGTATTGAAAGAAGCTGGCTGATATTTTTTTCGAATGAACATTCCGTTTGGAATACATCTGGATATAATGATTTAAATAACATATCTGGCGCCATTAAAAGGCACGCAAATTCCCATAACCACCTGTGTGCAATGGTTTCTTTCCGTAATTTTGGTAAACAACGAATTGAGACATCTATATCAGTTTATGAGAAAATTGCGATGATACATACGAAGGTACCTACATACTCAGTCGAAAACTGAACTTTCTTTTTTTTGAAATCGGTTAAAATTTTATTGGGCTTGCCTTATTTTGAAACCCTAGGCACGCCACTGTGACCAATATTTCTTCTTTTTATAAGAGGCCTTTGGCCTATAGTGAATCAAATACATAACCGACTGTATGACCAATATTTTCTTTGAACACATCTACATAATTCGCCCCCACATATTCCACAATAAAAGTACATAATACACAAATAATTTAGTCGAATACACAAAGAGTACACAATACACAGTGTATCGGCAATAAAACGCGCGCATTCCTGAGACGCAATATCGCTCCAATGTTGTGTGGGTGCGGGATAACGCATAAGAGACAGCGGGGAGGGCACAAAATAAATTTTGACCTTTAAATTACACCCTTCACTGACCAAAGGTTACCGTTACAATTGATTTGACCAACACTTGCCACAACTCTAGTTTAATTTGTATTGGTACTGACCAATACTGGCAGATAAAAAACCATGGAATATCCTCCTGAGATGTTCAGATACTAACGTCAATATTTCTATACTGACCCTACCAATAGTTTTTTTTTTTCAATAAATTAAACACACCAAAAATATGTTTTTCTTAAATTTTTACCGTTTTAATAAACATGATGTACTCGGGTAACCAAAGTTATTACCTAACTAACAATTATGTATTTTAAGTTTGAACAGAAGACCAATTGTATCGAATGCAAAAAACCATTGTTGCACTATTTATCTATTCAACAAAAGGAAAAGCATCAATTGCTCTATTATCTTTTAAGACCAAAATATCCCCTAAGCTTGGGCGGTGCCCACTAAACCACGTCACATAGACAGCAGCGCGATAAATATAAAATATAAAGCAATAATACACTGTGTCGCAGCTATATGGTGAGCATTCCGACGCGGACCGCAATATCGTAGCAATGTATTACTTTTTGCACTGGACAAGGCATGAGCTGAAGCGGGCTAGCGACCAAAATCTACGTTTAGGGTACACTGGGGACTTAGAAACTACCTTACACTGCAATGTTTTAATTAAGTCTCGGTGAATACTATATTGCTTAAGTTTCCGATGAACGAATCTAAAACTATAGTAAACGGTAGCTGATGAAGTCAAATCATGCAAATTAATTCAGATACTTTGAACTTTTGAATAGGTAGTGTTTTTATATGGTAGGCACACCACAATTTTAACAATAAAACTTAAAATAACAGCTATAGCCAATCAATCCCCTTGAACAACGTCAAAAGTCAAAGTAAAATAAAGACAGAAAACAAAAATACGAAAATTTTCCTTAGCAAACGAGTTCAAATTCCGCTACCGTCTGTCCATCGCACCGTAGTTTTATCGCAAACATGTCGGCATGCGGGGCGCGAAGTGTTATGCAGACCCCGGGCCCGCGGCCCCCGGCCCCTGGGCCCCTGCACAATACTTATATCACAGTAATAAACATTACTCTCATATTGCCGTGAACTCTGGCCACTAACACTTATTAAATATCTCTTTTGTTTTCTGTGCAGAGGCGATTAAATTTTCTTTCATTGAGGTAGCGTTACGACTATGTTTTTTTTATTTTAATATCTCCCTATTTTTGTGTAAGCTGAGTATAGATTGTTTCTTTGTCAATTTCGCCTACAGAAACTGTACCGCGAACTGAGGCTAGAGCCTCGATCTATCATTGTTAGAGAGAAATTGACATTTGATCGACGACAGCGATGATCGAAATGCCAAAATGAGATTGACCACAATATATTTCGGTAGCGCGTGTCAATCCAATATATTTTTGATTTTTTAAAATCATAACAATAAAAAAAAAAAAACAAAAATATAACAATAATTTGGAAAAAAGGAGTTTTTATATGCGCAAAGCACTTTGTCTAGATGCTCTGGTAGTGGTTACGTTACTAAAGCTAACTGGAATTTGTTTTTGTTGTCCTTTACCTACTCTCAAATGACAAATATGTAAATGTAACTACTCTAAAAAATACATAAAAACGAATAGCCAACAACACTCATTACGAAAAACCCTTCTCCATTACTGTAAACAAAACTGAACACATTCACACATTTGCAAAACGTGTAATAAAACTGTAAGTCTAACATGAAAGCCTGCAAGGAAACCTTTCCGCCCTGCTAACAAGGGCGGTGCAGCTAGTTTCATATTAAGTCGTAATTCAGAGCCATTAATTTGGAAAGTGTAAGAAAACAAACACACCCTCAGAGTGCCTGGCGACGGATTTAATAACCAACTGACGGTGGGTACTGACTGCTGAAGATTTTGGTTTGCAGGCAAAAATATTCGTCTTTTTACTTCTCTACCAAAATCCTTTTGTGTGTAATCTAAACTAATAATATGAAAAATTCAATTGAGAGGTTATGTCTGAAACATCTAATCGGTTAAAAAAAAAATTCATTAATAGACAGTAACACTTACACTGAGCCAAATAATTGGCTACACTGAACGTGGAAAAAGGATCGACTATGGGAGCAATGACGCAGGAAGAAGTTAGCAGACATAAATTGCCTTTCAATAGTAGATTGATAAGTAAAGAAACAAATAAAAGGGTGAAAGAAGACTTGCTAGCTCAGCACAGTTATAAAATTTTTCAAAAGTGGTGAAATATAAGCTGCCTGCACACTTATCTGTTTGTTTGACGGTACCTGGCTACCGACTGCCGGTACTAGGGGTAATCCGACTCGCTTTGAAATCACGATACATTTTATTGGCTTTGGATACTGTTCCCAGTTTATTTGCAATACTCGCTGCATATTACTGCCATCGGACTGGTAAAAAACAATCCAGCTAGGAGCCGTTTTTCTCTTTCTTATAAACTAGTGGACGTCACGCGGTTTCACCCGCGTAGTTCCCGTTCCCGTGGGAGTACTTTTTCACTCACTAATTTTTCAAATCGGTCCAGTAGTTTCGGAGCCTATTCAATTCAAACAAACAAACAAATCTTTCCTCTTTATAATATTATTATATACTAGTGGACGTCACGCGGTTTCACCCGCGTAGCTCCCGTTCCCGTGGGAGTACGGGGATAATATATAGCCTATGTTACTCCCTGATAATGTAGCTATCCAATGCTAAAAGAATTTTTCAAATCGGTCCAGTAGTTTCGGAGCCTATTCAATTCAAACAAACAAACAAACAATCAAATCTTTCCTCTTTATAATATTAGTGTAGATAACTAGTGGACGTCACGCGGTTTCACCCGCGTAGTTCCCGTTCCCGTGGGAATACGGGGATAATATATAGCCTATGTTACTCCCTGATAATGTAGCTATCCAATGCTAAAAGTATTTTTCAAATCGGTCCAGTAGTTTCGGAGCCTATTCAATTCAAACAAACAAACAAACATACAAACAAACAAACAAATCTTTCCTCTTTATAATATTAGTGTAGATATATTATTATAGTGTAGAAGTGTAGATAACTGCCAAAATTTCTTTAATCACCAGGATGGTAAAATAACATAAGTCTTCAAAGTTAGTTCAAGGATTGGTCGTTTTTCTCATTAGCCACATAATAATCTTTCATTCATATTTAAATTGCTTTGTAAAAATATAAATGAATATTTTTTTTTCTTTTTGCACATTGTTAACGGCTCTGTTTTTTAAAATTGGATTATAAAGTGACCAAATGAAAATGTATCCAAATGAATTTTTGAGAAAAAAATTGTTTGCCGGAGAAATGGCACGTAACAAAGATTCGTTCACTATACAAAATAAATTAAATCCTCCAGCCTAACATTTATCTAGTACACCTAAAAAACATCAAGCTCTAAACTCTAGTAGTAGGGGCGCACTTTGATGTAGCAGCCACAACACAACATCACAAGCAATGCGAATTATAAACATTTGTATAAAGAAAACTGTGTGAAACTGTGTGAACTGTGTGAATGCAGAGCAATTAACACGTTTGTGTGTAGTACTTTTCAACTGAAACTCGTACATTCAGGCAGACTGAAACTCTTGGCACTTTGTGAGGTGAGTGATGAAAGAACCGAATTTAATTATGCTATGATGAATCAGAGGGTTTTTGGGAGAAGGGAGTTTGAGTATGAAATAGCTGGATACAGCTATAGTCTTTAAGTAATGAGTGAATACTGAGGTTACTTTTAAGCAGCCCTTTCATCGATCACATCATCGCTTACCATCAGGGTATATAGTAGTCAAACACGAGCCTATCAATAATGAAAATAAAACATAGTCCGGAGAAGAAATACCGTAATATAATTTAGCCCAAGCACTCTAAAATACATACATACATTGGGGGAGGTCTATGTCCAGCAGTGGACGTCTTTCGGCTGATATGATGATGATGAAGATGACTCTAAAATACATAGGATACATCCGAGTAATCGCTACAATGAAGGTATTATCATTTATTTCAGTGTATTAAATTATCTCAACCAAAAGTGTGTGCCCAAGGCAAACTCATCATGGTGGCGTAACGATTAGAAATAAAAAAAACAGTTTGTGAAAAAAAGGGGAACCCTTTTCTGTGACAATTGTGGCGTAAAAAAAAACCGCTACCTCTTCTAACTTGCACCACACATCTTCCCGCCTCATATTGAGTGACAAAAGTGCAAGCGAACGCGTCTGCGAGTAATTACGTGTTGTGCGCGACTGTATCGAGTGACGGCGCGACGTGACACTTGTGTGCGCGAGTGTACGACACGAATAGCGATGTTAGAATTAGAACTGGCTGAAAAGAACGAGTCGAATAAAGGCTGGAAAGTGCTTTTTTTGTCATGAAAATACTGAAATCGGATTTGTTAAAACTTGATGTAATGTGACATTTGGGTGAAAATAATAAATGTGACAAATTAAATAATTTAGAATATTAGCTCAGTATTATAAAATGCGAAAGTGACACGCTTACACGCCTAAAGCGCTGAAACTATTTTAAAAATTTTGGTCTAGACTTAATTGGGTTCGTCGCTAACGAAAAACTGTATTAACTATCGCGAAGCTGTGGACAAAAGCTATATATAATTTCCCTGAAAACGTTTTCCAGTAGCCACAACGACAAGCTCCCAACTTTACTATTCCACCTAAAAAACCACCCTGTCTAGTTTTTTCTTATTTCTGAGACCTACTTTTGGTACACCACCTCCACAGAAATAAACAGAAAGGCCAGACATATCCACAAACTTTAATTTAGTGAAAACATTCCCAGATTTTCCATTTTAGTCCCAAACATTTTCTTTCCAAAACTGGCATAAAAGAAAAACAGTAAAAAAAAAGCTAAAACTGCTGTGTTGCCAACCAGTGTTCCAACCCGTCGCTGCTACAATGCGTCGCGACTTTTTTAACGTTCTTTTTTTAAACCCCAGCGTTGCCGAGAGTGGCAACACTCACCGTTGTACCTTAATTGGTACCACTGCGCTTTTTATTTTCTTAAACTGTATTTTTTATCGTTTAAGGGGAGTTTTAGTTGCAGGTTGTTGTGATATTATTTTTACGCGGAGCGAGAATTGAATCGATTTTCTGGATTGAAAAGTTAGCTATGGGTATGTAAGTTGTGGTAAGTTTTGCTTCGGAATATATTAAGAGGGGACTCGAGTCGGTAACTCTTGAGCCTTTCTCCATACAAACGCATTCCGCTGTTTTCTCGTGGATAATACTGCTAGAGCAACAATATATTTTTTTTTTTAATAAAACATAATTACTTAAAGAATTATGACAATCCAAAATTCCGAAAAAACAGCCCGTTTTTACTGCCATGTTCAGACGACTATCAGACCAATTTGATAAGTTTTTAACAAAATAAAAAACAATAGAAGCATAGATACAGTCTTCTTCTAAATTTTGATATATATTTTTTATAGATCAGTCCAGTTTAAAAGAAGAAAACAGCGGAAAACAAAACGTCTTTTGGTCAAGGTTTTTATAGGTAAAATCAGCCTCTGCTGCAGTTGTCGTTTTCGCACTTTACTAGATAGGGCGCAGCGCGACGGCATCGGCAATAGTTTCTTCAAATACCTATTTTTCAAATTCCCCGGGATTAGACTCCCCTCTTAACTAATTTCCCCTATTTAATGGCAACGGCTGATATCATTCTAATTATTAAATTAACAAGGAATGTGCTGATTTAGTTGCTTCAAAGAAGGAATGATTATGTTCATTGTTCTTTGTTGACAGGCAACAGCAATTCTGTGACATAAAATAATTTTTCTTTCTTCCTTTTCTTTGTCAAGCGTCAGTTGACGAGCAACTAACAACCAGTTTGTATATATTGCTATAGGGAAGATCATGAACTTACATTTCTGTTGTTGTGATTTGGTCTAATCTTTGATATTTGAGTTCATCATAATCAGCATTATATCAGCCGAAAGACGTTCACTGCTGGACATAGGTCTCCCTCAAGCGTCGCCGCAACGACCGGTCCGGGATATTTGAGTTGGTCGATGTAATATCTCGATCATACATAATCTTACTCTGCGAATATTCCACGGAAAATGATGAGATCCGCCTTTAAACTCCTTTAGTTTTGCTCCTGTAATACGGTTTAAAACTAGCGCAGGAGCCAGGGAATTTGATATAAATTGTGCTTGAAATTGATACAAAAAAGAATGTATTATTATTATTGTTATATTATCCTTACTTCCTTACTAATATCCTTTCTAATATTTTAAATGCGAAAGTAACTCAGTTTGTCTGTCTTTCTGTCTGTCTGCCGCGCTTTCATGCCAAAACTACTGAACCGATTTAAATTAAATTTGGTACAGAGATTGTCTAGAGCCTGAGAATGGACATGGTCTACTTTTTGAACCATGCGGGTGAAGCCGCTGGCAGAAGCTAGTATTATTCAAGAATCAACTAAGCAAGAGTTCTCTTAAAATGATAAATCAATCGTAAGTCGACAAAACAAACTGACAAACTGTCTAAAACTGATCATCCACATGCTTCCTTCACACCCTCATCGCTTGCCACTACAGTTACTCGACCAGCAGCCAGCAAGTGTCAGTGACACTCTAAGACGCGGGGCGGAAGCTCGCCCCCGGACAAGTAAGATTAGGTTCTTGGCGACACTCGCTGCCAGTGATATAGGATAGCCGGAGGCGAACTGCTACTGACTCGTGCGAGGAAATTGTGTCTGAGAGTCTTACAGTTAAGAAACTGACACTCACAGATGGTTACTGGAGTTATTTTGTGTTGCTGAAGATTGGTTTGTTTTGTCTAGTTCGCACCATCTTCTGCGGGATTTTTCTCGATGCTTATAATACAAACAAAATGTGTGTGTTTGCGGAACGAGCCGGAGAGACAAGATTTGATGACAGTATTTAATCATATGAACGAGACAGAAACGTGTAACAGCATCCTTGCTGCTCCTACTTCGAAAGCAGCCAGGATGATGTACAGACTCGTTGTTATTGGAATTAAACGCAGGGGTAATTAAGCATAGTTATTTTTAGTTCATAAAGTTGATTTGTAACGATAAGGGTGGCATGATCTGTTTATATTAAGCCCTCTTTAATTAATAAAGAAAAAAAAACTAAAAGTGGTCCACAGTGGCTTTGAATCAAAAAGGCTGCAAATCATGTGCCTTTGCCCAACAATTGAATGAAGACGGCTGAGAGTAATCAGCAAAGACAGGTTAAAAGGCCAAAGGGCAAATATGATATTAACCAATTTTATTAAAAAAAAAGGAAGAAACATCTTTATCTCTTGACAAACTATTTCATATCACAAGGCAAGAACTTAAATAACCTTTCTGCGATACAGTTAAAAGAAAGTCAATTTAGGTATGGTATTTGTATTAAATTAAATGCTGAGGAGCTCGTGGCTAGATAATAACAGCCGCACGGGTCGATATTCAAGGTTAAGCAACGCTTGCCAAGGTTGGTATGTGGATGGGTGACCATCTTAACACACCGAGTTTCCTCCGTGTCTCGGAAAGCACGTTAAGCTGTTGGTCCCGGCTGTCATTTGTAGATCTTTGGCAGTCGTTACGGATAGTCAGAAGCCAGTAAATCTGACTCCAGTCTTGCCATGAAGTACCGTGTTACCCAGTTAATGAGTTGTGGAGGTCTGGTAGGCAGCCGCTCCATGTAAAATACTGGTATTCAGCTAAATCCGGCTTGACTGGAAGCCGACCCCAATGTAGTTGGGAAAAGGCTAGGCAGATGATGATTTTTATTAAATGCTAGTTTTACTACTTATTCCCAGCACAAAGAAAAATAAAAGTACAGTATCAAACACTAACAAAAAGTACCTACTGACACTCATGTTTTCAGAATTTTCTATTCAATAGTAGGTACCTATATGGCACTGAGGTTTACGGGTGTTTGTGGGTAAAGCTCGCCTTGTACTAGTACATAAGCTGTTTTATTATATTGTGGCTGTAATTTTTGTGACATAACTTTTCCAGAAGCCCCGCGCAACTTTTCTAGGCTAAATCGTATCCTTACCTGGCGACTCATCCGGCATGTCACCGTAGTGGTGCGGCGCGGTGGACGTCTGACTGGCGTAGAGCAGGTTCAGCTCCCGCGCCTCGTTCTCCTCCTGCGCCTGCTGTCGCCGCAGCGCCACCTGCACAGACGGACTGGGCTGTAGGAACTATGTGTTGCACATAGCACTATATCATTCAGGTTTCATTGGGGTTGACTATAGATAAATATGAATACAGGTGTATGTGCCATCTGCACAGACGGACTGGGCTGTAGGAACTATGTGTTGCACATAGCACTATATCATTCAGGTTTCATTGGTGTTGACTATAGATAAATATTAATACAGGTGTATGTGCCATCTGCACAGACGGACTGGGCTGTAGGAACTATGTGTTGCACATAGCACTATATCATTCAGGTTTCATTGGGGTTGACTATAGGTAGATATGAATACAGGTGTTTGTGCCATCTGCACAGACGGACTGGGCTGTAGGAACTATGTGTTGCACATAGCACTATATCATTCAGGTTTCATTGGGGTTGACTATAGATAAATATGAATACAGGTGTATGTGCCATCTGCACAGACGGACTGGGCAGTAGAAACTATGTGTTGCACATAGCACTATATCATTCAGGTTTCACTGGGGTTAACCATAGATAAATATGAATATAGATAAAGACTGACTGAGTACCTCTGTGCCATCTGCACAGACGAACCGAGCTGTAGGAACTATGTGTTGCACAAGCACATAGCACTATATCATTCAGGTTTCATTGGGGTTGACTATAGATAAATATGAATACAGGTGTATGTGCCATCTGCACAGACGGACTGGGCTGTAGGAACTATGTGTTGCACATAGCACTATATCATTCAGGTTTCATTGGGGTTGACTATAGGTAGATATGAATACAGGTGTTTGTGCCATCTGCACAGACGGACTGGGCTGTAGGAACTATGTGTTGCACATAGCACTATATCATTCAGGTTTCATTGGGGTTGACTATAGATAAATATGAATACAGGTGTATGTGCCATCTGCACAGACGGACTGGGCAGTAGAAACTATGTGTTGCACATAGCACTATATCATTCAGGTTTCACTGGGGTTAACCATAGATAAATATGAATATAGATAAAGACTGACTGAGTACCTCTGTGCCATCTGCACAGACGAACCGAGCTGTAGGAACTATGTGTTGCACAAGCACATAGCACTATATCATTCAGGTTTCATTGGGGTTGACTATAGATAAATATGAATACAGGTGTATGTGCCATCTGCACAGACGGACTGGGCTGTAGGAACTATGTGTTGCACAAGCACATAGCACTATATCATTCAGGTTTCATTGGGGTTGACTATAGATAAATATGAATACAGGTGTATGTGACATCTGCACAGACGGACTGGGCTGTAGGAACTATGTGTTGCACATAGCACTATATCATTCAGGTTTCATTGGGGTTGACTATAGATAAATATGAATACAGGTGCATGTGCCATCTGCACAGACGGACTGGGCTGTAGGAACTATGTGTTGCACATAGCACTATATCATTCAGGTTTCATTGGTGTTGACTATAGATAAATATGAATACAGGTGTATGTGCCATCTGCACAGACGGACTGGGCTGTAGGAACTATGTGTTGCACATAGCACTATATCATTCAGGTTTCATTGGTGTTGACTATAGATAAATATTAATACAGGTGTATGTGCCATCTGCACAGACGGACTGGGCTGTAGGAACTATGTGTTGCACATAGCACTATATCATTCAGGTTTCATTGGTGTTGACTATAGATAAATATGAATACAGGTGTATGTGCCATCTGCACAGACGGACTGGGCTGTAGGAACTATGTGTTGCACATAGCACTATATCATTCAGGTTTCATTGGGGTTGACTATAGATAAATATGAATACAGGTGCATGTGCCATCTGCACAGACGGACTGGGCTGTAGGAACTATGTGTTGCACATAGCACTATATCATTCAGGTTTCATTGGGGTTGACTATAGATAAATATGAATACAGGTGCATGTGCCATCTGCACAGACGGACTGGGCTGTAGGAACTATGTGTTTCACATAGCACTATATCATTCAGGTTTCACTGGGGTTAACCATAGATAAATATGAATACAGGTGTATGTGCCATCTGCTCAGACGGGTTGGGCTTTGGGAACTATGTGTTGTACATAGCACTATATGATGAATAGATATAGATAAATAGATAAAGACTGACTGAGTACCGCTGTGCCGTCTGCACAGACGAACCGAGCTGTAGCAACTATGTGTTGCACAAGCACATAGCACTATATCATTCAGGTTTCATTGGGGTTGACTATAGATAAATATGAATACAGGTGTATGTGCCATCTGCACAGACGGACTGGGCTGTAGGAACTATGAGTTGCACATAGCACTTACGTCGTTCAGGTTTCTTTGGAGTTGAATATAATTCTAAATAGTGGATTCGCACTGGGGTTGTGCGCTCTAGATACAAAAAACTTGCCTATTAGTCTTCTTTCAAAACTAAAATGAAGTCTTGGAATTGCAATTGATGTGGGTACGCATTTGTCTAGTTTGTGCAGATTTTGAGTGCTTCTAGCACCGAAACATAAATTAAATGTGCAATTGTAACTGTGTTTTCCAAATTGGCTTCCTCTGCAATTGTCGCACAATAACGGTTTTTACAAACACTGTTTTATTGCGTGTTGCAAAGGAAAGTCATATAATTGTTCGACAGATAACTTTAACACATGCAGTTGTATACTCATCATTACAACCCATAACAATTCCGAAAACTATGGAGGTCAGTTACCCCTCCATCCATCTGTATCCCTATCTGTGCACCAAGCACCATCAAACTGTGCACTAAAAACTCACCTGTGCAGCCATAACCCTCTGCCGCTCGGCGATGAGTGTGCACTTAGCACAAACACAGTCCCTCCAGCGGCAGTACCGCTTGTGGCCCTTCAGAGCGGACACGACGCCGTGGTTGCGACAGCGCGCGCACTTCGGCGTCCGCTGGTGGGGCAAAGCAGACTGGTTATTATGTAGCAACTTCTTTTTAGGGTTGGTTTCTGGGTTATTGTAGTAGTGTGTGAGGAGGTCTTCCATTATCTGGGTGGGGAAGATAAAACGGTTAATTATTTGATTGCCATTTGCAGGGTTGAGAAGTCATGAAGGGGTTAAAAATGTTAAAAATACACATTTTAGTTTTTTTAACCAATAACATTGTTACATAGTTTACATATGAGTGAAAGTTAATCTTATCATGTACTGAACCTTTTACAAAAACTCTTTCATTATAATCAGTATCATCGGGTATCATAGGCTTGCTTTGAATTTCGGAAAAATACGCTTCACGGTACGGTTGCCAAGCCGCTAGTCACTGTGAATAGAGTTCGTGTTCATTTCTTAGTAAAAACAACACTAAAGTAATTGCTCCAGGGTGACATGTTTTTTTATTTGAGAATGGTTTACTCTTGACTCTATTCTAGGTCAGAGGTGACAAAGAAAAAATCGACGATGGAGTGAGCTTACCCAGAAGAAGCCTATTCATTCTACCTTTGAAGAGATTAGGGCTGAATGTGTTCGGAAACATAGACGCAGACCAAGAGTAGAGAGTTCCACTCCACAGATGTGCTCATTATAAAAGACGTTTGGAAACGCTTAGTGCGAATTGGTGGAATAGCAACAAGGTAAGGATAATATCTTGTAGTGCGTCTAGATGTCCCATGGTAGAAGAGGGCCGGTGGGATGTGGACGTGGAGTTGTTGTCGTTGCAAAAATTAAATTATAACAGAGATATATAGGTAGATTTATTACTGCGGTTCAAGGTAAATGATGATAGAGCGACCGACAAAGGGTTAAGATATTTTATGTTACTAACTTAAAACGGACAATTAATATGAATAGGTTTTGAATTATCCAAATCCGTATCAGAATCCTACCGACGCGACGGCCTTATCTCGCGTGGCAGACTGCGATGCCCACATGAATAAAATCTAACGACCAAAGATACAAGAGACTATACGTACACTGAAAACTTTCAACATTATAAAGTTGACTTTTGTATCAACGTTAGAATATCAGTAAGGAACCGATAAGAAGATTGTAACAAACAAATATTTATCGTCCCGTCATGGAAATACTGATAAATCTACCGCATCTAGTAAAAGTCAAGAGTGAATAGGTTACTTCTAGCCAAGCGTGCTGCATCGTCGACCTCATCATCACTCTCCTAGTTTAACAAAAAGGTCCGTAAAAGAACGCTTTTAGTAAAAATAGCACTCATCGTTACAGCCTATCAACATTTTGTTATAAATTGTGTATTTTTTTTTAAATATAGTGTACTTTATCTATTCAGATGGACACTATGGACAGGAAGTCTACTAAAACTAAGTTGAGAAAAGAAAACTGGCCAAGTGCGAGACTGACTCGCATGCAAAGGATTCCGAATGAATCTCATTTTTGTAACATGTTACTTCCAAACCATAGACTTCTTATAGGTTTTTCTGTAATCTATAGGCAAAGATCTATTTTCTGTAGGTTTTAAAAATTTTAGATTTAATACACAGTACAGTTGAAAAAATATTTTTTTAAGTTTTCTAGTCTTCCCCCAAAAAGTAACCCCATTTTCGAAATTTATTATTTTCATTACACGTCTTTGTTTGAGCCGCAAGAGATTATAAATGTGTACCAAATTTCAACTGAATCGGACAGACAGACAACCAAGTATTCCTATATATGTTCTGTTTTCCATATAGAGCTTCGGAACCCTAAAAACCAGATGGTGAAAAGTACTTACTGCTATAGTATCAAGAATACGCAAGGGCAGCTGAAGCCCGATTCATTCAAAAACAAATTAGGCAGCTAACCTACAATTACCAACATTTCAAAACCCCATATTTTGGCCACACACATACACACACAAGGATGTATCATTTACAATAATAATTCCTTTATGCCATTCTTAATTCAATAAACATTACAAAAATATCACATTACACTTTATAATTTTACTAACAATTACATTAACGTTACAAAAAGAGTGTTATATTACAATGTAACAAAGTGTTACTAAAAGCGTGGTGAGAGTTGTGACACAATATCATAATTTGAGTAATAACTAGCAATTTGTTATTTAAAAATGTTATTAATGTACGAGTATTTATTACAGGAAGTGTTATGTTACGGATATTTTGGTGTTTTGTAATATTTTTGCAAGGGCCAAGGTATTATCATAATTAGGGTTCTATCACAGGATATAGGAATAAAACCCCAATTGTTATGAATCTGTTAGAGTATGTGTGTGTGTGTCTAGAACATTTTTAGAAAATGTTTATGATAAATTGACTAACTTACCTAATTTTTTGAAACTTTAAAAGTAGTTTTTAATAGTTCTGAACATACTCATGGTACAATGGAAACCTTTTAGAATCACTCGTGTGTTTGTCTGTCTGTAACAGATAATTTCTCCGAATCTACTAGACCGATTGAGTTTAAAGCACCAATTTATCCCAAAAACAACAACGTTCGATAACTACGCTTAGAAGAAAAAACATACAATGAAGCCCATTTATCTATCTGGGCTATCTAACACTGAAAGAATTTTTCAAATCGGACCAGTAGTTCCTGAGATTAGCGCGTTCAAGCAAACAAACAAACTCTTCAGCTTCATGTATTAGTAATAATATAAGTATAGATTTGAATGACATCTCTAGTTAAACCAAAGCGTTATTTGTTTTAATCTATACAGGTTAATCTAAAAATAGATTAGGATCAGAACCCCGTTAATTTACCCCTTGTTACAGGGTAGGTTAAAAAGGTAAAAATATTTTTTCTAAGTTTGTTTGTAGCAGATAATCTCGAGAAGTACTGACCCGATTACGAAATCTATAACACTAATACTAGAGAGTTACATTAATACTATCCTTATGTGCTTTTTATCCCAAAAAGATGCACAGATGCTGTGGAACAGGCTACGGCAACCTAGCTGCGGGTTTT
Source organism: Lacanobia wlatinum (assembly GCA_947578705.1). Taxonomy (NCBI): domain Eukaryota; kingdom Metazoa; phylum Arthropoda; class Insecta; order Lepidoptera; family Noctuidae; genus Lacanobia; species Lacanobia wlatinum. The sequence continues at coordinate 21,829,171 of OX388046.1, forward strand.
CTTTATCTTCACATTACATAGTATAAAACAAAGTTGCTTTTTACGTTGGTACGCTTATATCTTTCAAACTACGCAACGGATTGTAATCCGGTGTTCATCTATAGAGTCAAGAGGAAGATTCACACGTATAATTCGTCCCGAAATTCCTACAGGAACGGGAAAAATTGGATATGTGCCTACGAACTCGCGGGGGAAAGCTAGTTAAAAATATATGGTAAGAACAGCCTCTTATTACTTAAGGTCCTATGACCCCTAGCTGGGGCAGAGGGCGTCCACAGTGGTTCTCCATCGCGAGCCTGCTTGAGCTTCACGCTTCACTTCACTCCACATCAGTCCAATGCTCGTCGCTTCTGAAAACACGGTGCGTCGCCAGGTTTGTCAGGGACGGCCACGCTTCCTTTTCCCTTGAGGATTCCAATCCATAGCCTGTTTGGGAATATGATCGGGATCCCTCCGGAGCGTGTGACCAATCCACCTCCACTTACGACGCTTGATCTGGCGGTCAATCGGGTTCTCGTGGCATTTCTCCAACAGCTCTACGTTAGAGATCGTCTCGGGCTAGTAAATCCCGAGGATACGGCGAAGGCATCGGTTGACGAAGACCTGGATTTGGCGTGAGATGTCCTTGGTTACCTTCCACGTTTCGCACCCGTAGAGCAGCACGGATTTGACATCAGCACCAGATCAAAATAAGCACAAGCTAGTATTACTAGCAACAAAGGTTCATCAACTGTATTTACCGCATCGTAAAAGGTTCAAACTCGCGACGTCGACCATTAGTTTGCTATTGTCACTCGACTTGCCACTAGCTATACTGTTTGTTTTTATCTTCAAGTTCACACTCGACTGCCGTGCTGCCTTTGAACGTCGCCGCTTATTTGAACAGAGCATCGCTCGCCCGCGGGGACGAATGTTTAGATAGGGGTTGAAGCTAACTAGAATCGTATTTTGAAAACGATCACAATTTTGCTCTTAAGAAATAAATGGTATCTTTACTCATTGGTAAGCCGTTGTTGTTTTTAAAGCTGTATCTAGGTTGCCTTTTTTAGGGTTCCGTACCCAAAAGGTAACCAACGGAAACCTATTACTAAGCCTCCGCTGTCCGTCCGTCCATACTTCCGTCCGTCCATCCGTCCGTCCGTCCATCCATCCGCCCGTCCGTCCGTCCGTCTGTCTGTCAGCGGGCTGTATCTCAAGAACCGTAATAGGTAGACAGTTGAAATTTTCACAGTGTGTATTTGTATTGCCGTTAAAACAACAAATACCTAGGTAATATAAAAGAAATTAAGAATTATTAAAGGGGCTCCCACAGAAGAAACGTGTTTTTTTTTCGGTTTATGGTACGGAATCCTTCGTGTGAGATTCCGACTCGCACTAGGCTGGTATTTTTTTTATTTTATTCTCATAGGATAACGTTCGTTCTCAATCTACCTTGATGGTAAGCGATGACGTGGTCGAAGATGGAGCACGCTGCCTAGAAGTAACCTATTCACTGTTGACTTAAAGACTCCAGCAGGGAATTCCACTGCTTAGCTGAACGCACATTATTTTTAGGGTTTCAAACGTGCTTAAAAAACGGAACCCTTATAGGATCATTCGGGTGTCTGTCTGTCTGTCCGTCTGTCACAGCCAGTTTTCTCCGGATTTAATGGACCGATTTAGTTGAAATTTGGTACACATATAGACTTCTAAGACCCAAATACGGACGATTTACGTAAATAAATATTTTTCAAGTATGGGGATCAGTTTTGGGGTTCAAACTAAAAAACAAAAATAAAAAAGTTTTTCAAACTATGTCGTGTAACATATCGAATGAAAGGGCTTATTGTGAGGGTTTAAATTCTATTTTTTTAATAATTCAAAATAAATAGTTTTGAAGTTATTCAAGAAATTCGACCTAAAATGTCCATTCCCCCCCTTATCTCCGAAGTAACCGTACCTATATTTTTTTTAAATGCATATAACTGTTCTATACCTACCTAAAGATTACAGGAAAACCTATAAGAAGTCTGTAGTGTTAAAATAACATGTTAAAAATATGAAATTGGTTCGGAACCCTTTGCACGCGAGTCCGACTCGCACTTGGCAAGTTTTTTTTTTTTTTTCGAATTTAGAGGATACCTAGTTTAGAAAATTGTGACATACCTATTTTTTAAAGCAAGGGTAGACCATAATACTAGCTTAAAATAATAGGTTCTATAGTTCTAAAATTTAAGCTCAATTTCGAAGTTTTTTTCTAGAAAAAACGTCAACAAAAGGTAGATTTCAGTGATCTAAGGTAACATAACTAACGGTAGGTATTAAATCTGTTCAAATCACTCACTCGATAGCCTGGCTGGAACTGTCGATGAAAAAGAACGTTTTAAATGTGATCAAAGAAGACACAATATGAGAATTAAGAGGTGACTCGGGTCGGTAACTCTGGGGCCTTTCTCCATACAGACGCATTCCGCTGTTTTCTTCGTGGATAATGCTACTGGAGCAATGATTTTCTTCTTAAAAAATCTAGATCGAATTAATACGTGCCTCTATCATTTTTTTTTTCCGGAACATAATTACCTACAGAATTATGACAGTCCCAAAACCCAAGAAAAGGCCGGTTTTTACCGCCATGTTCAGACGACTGTCAGACCAATTTGATAAGTTTTTAACAAAATAGAAAATAATAGAAGCATAGATATATTCTTCCTCTAAATTTAAATATTCTTTTTTTTTTAGATCAGTTCAGTTTTGAAGAAGAAAACAGCGGAATACAAAACGTCTTTTAGTCAAGGTTAAAGGTAAAAATCAGCCTGAGCTGCAGTTGTCGCTTTCGCACTTTACTTGATAGCTCAGTGCGAAGCATCGGCAATAGTTTCTTCAAATACCTATTTTTGAAATTCCTCGGGACTATCAGTCTTTAGTCCTTTAAACACAAGGAAGTGGTGACGGGCGTTTAAGGGGACTGACTTTACATGAAATTTTGATAGTTAAAAGCGTTGGCTCTCAGCCTTATTTCAATAAAGGATTTTAATTTTGATTTCTTAAAAAAAATAAACAATACAATAGAGTTAATCTACCTCTATACTAATGTTTTAATGGGGAAAGATTTTTTGTTTAAGTATTTGTTGGTTTGTACCGAATAGGCTACGATACTACTGAACCGATTATAATCATTTTTTCACCAATAGAAAGCTTAATTATCAGGAAGTTACATAAGCCATATTTTTTTTCCAAAAAAAATAGAGATCCCTACGAAAATTGCAATACTAAACCCGCGCGAACGACGTCACGCATGAAGTTCTAGTTTTAGAATAAAGATTCCTACAGAAGATAACTATTCTTCTTAGTTACGTAGAATAGAATAGAATAGAATAGAATACTCTTTATTATACTACGTACGTACGTACGTTGTCGTACGTATTTTTTCGTACTACTTTATTTTTCAGTGGAATATTGTTATCAAAACTTTCCGTCGCTAGTTTACACCAGCCTGCACCCGCGCCGACGCGACGGTTATTCACATAAAAATAAATCCAGGTTATTTTCGCAAACCTTTAGAAAACATTAATTTTATTTTATAAAGATACACAAGCCAAGCCAAGCCAATTCAAGTGAAGGATATTAAAGTTGAGATGAGTTTACCATTTTTCTTAAAATAATGTCATAAAGATATTGTTATCAAATACCTACTAGCTCTTCATTCCCATACCTACGAATAATATAAATAGGAAAGTAACTTTGTTTGTCCGTCTGTCTCTTTGCTACCTTATCATGTCTTTACGGGGTTGGATGAAACTTTTCACACGGGTAGGCTATACCCTGGACAAGGACTAGGTGTATCCTAAAAGTATTTACCCTTGGGATAATCTGTAAATTTCAGGCAGATGAAGCTGCTGGCAGAAGCTGTTCAGAAATAAATTTTGAATTGCCAATAATCTTAATTTAACTTTAAAAGTCCTTAAAACCTGAGCCACTTATAGAACAAGATCTACGCTTTATTAGCTGAGCTTAGATTGCATAGCTGACGTAGTATTTCTTTGCTTGCTAAGCTTAATTTAAATCAGATCGTTCAATTTGTTTAAATTAGTACGCAGAACATAACTGGCTGAAATAATTTCAAAGTATCGCTTTAAAAGCCTCAAAAATTTATTTGTCTAATAAAACAATTTTAATTTATTAACTTGACTGTACGTATATACCTATAGCGTATCTCTATTTTGAATCATCCGGATACAAATTAACAAATCTCTGAGAATAAAGAACTTTTCTTATCAAATAAAACAAACGCTAATATTTACAGCAAAGAAAATGTACCAGTAGGTTAATCTTTTTACAGACAGTTATAGAACTTTAACACTTCGTCTTTTCCGAGAAACCTCTGACACTTTCCATAAATATTACTAAAATATCTACCTGATATCTTTCCGAGGCTCTGAGGAAGAACGGCGGCAACGCAGCCAACACCGGGTGCTGTACCAGCTGCGACACATCGACACCGTTCGGGAGAGACATCTCCATCAAACTAACAATCCAGCAACAATAACAACAAAAACAACCGACTAACAAACTAACAACACATTAACAACATTGTCTTACTAACACTTTTTTAATAATCCAATTTTAAATTCAAAAAAAGAATTGCAATTCGAATTTGGAGCGCGAACGTTACAGTTAAGGCGACGCACTCCACCGAGTTGTTTCGAACACTGTTGATTCATTTTGAACCGAACAGTTGCTGCCGCGACGCGCGACAGAGATGGAACGAGAGCGAAACGACACACTGTATTCAAACGTATATCTCCGTCCCGCTCGCACTGTAGTGTTAACTGTATATGTTGTATCATCCGGTTATATAAAATGTTGTAAGATGAGAGGCTCGGCTCAGCCAATGAGTGACCTCCAAGACCCCGCCTCTGGGTTCTGATTGGTTACCGAATGCTGAAACTTAATTTATAAAGGTGACTTTTTTGAGAAGCAGTTTTTTTTATTGCGGACAAAGAGTGTATTGAATGAATCACAAAAAACACAATTATGTTTGTTATTCGCGTCGTGGATTCCGTTTCGTTTTTATTCGTTTATTGTTCTGAAGTTTTTTTGTTTAATTGTTTAGTTATTGTGGCCTTAATGCGAGGAATATGCTCCGGTTCGAGATGGCGGCGATAAGTTTTGTTGGTCATATTGTGCAAGTCTGCCGTATGATGCGTTGTGGCATATTTGTATGGTTTCTCTTGTTTTCTGTTATATCTTGTCATCTAAATTATGTTGGACTGGGAGAGATGCATATTCGTTGGTTGTTTCGGTTTTAATAATGATAGGATTACAGTTGGTTGTAGGTATGGGATTTTTGTCAGATGTCCCGATTAGTATTGCATCATTCATGCTTATTCAAAGCTCTTTTTTGTCTCCATTGCATTTTTGCATTGATATTGTTAGGTGCGGTTTACTTTAGCTTTTATTTATTTGACTGAATAATTTATAAGGATATTTAGCAGTTATGTAGTTTGTAAAGCTTTGGCTAAGAATAGATTAAGAATATAAAATCTACTTACTTTTGCTTTTAACTTATTGCGTCTTCTTTTAGAACCCCTCTACTATTTAATTAGAGAATGGTATTAAACTAGTAATTTCGTAAGTTCGTTCTACACAATTTTTTGTTTAAATTAACTTTTATTGCAGCAGTCTACCTTAGCTGAGTCATATTGATTTGAGCTTCCTACTATTCCTTCGCTTGCTTTGATTTCTTCACAAACGTGACAATACAAAACTTTGATAAAAAATCAAACTTAACGGTAACCATCGCCATCTTAATTCTAAATTCAAATATCGAACGTCAGAGCGGAAGGTGCGTTCAAATTGAAATATTTCAATTTACTTGTCGGCGGGAATTCGATTTAAATTACAATGAGAGGGCGGGAGGGTGACGGTGGGAGCGTGAGGCGGGATGGTGACGAGTCATTATCAATGTATAACTGAATATCTGCGCGTTTTGTGTTTAAAGCCGATCGGGAATGTTTGTAGGGGGTGTTCTGTGAGTTGAAATGGGACTTGGTAGCTGTGTAGGTCATGGTGTTCAATAGATTTTTTTTTATAATTATGTGATCTAGAGTATAACAATTAATTGAATCCTATTTTAAATATTATCAGGAGCTTAGATACTCGGAGTCAATAAATTATTATTATTCCATCTCTGCCATAGCCGCCGTAGATATCAGCCTGTATCCGGCCTGAACATTGATTTCTTTACTTCAACCAATGAAAGTAACCAGTCAATCTGCATACCCTTTTGAGGTTGTTTCAGTCGAAACCAACGACTTGTCGTGCTCTCCGAGGCTTTAAAGAATCTCGGTAAGTAATGGTGGTTCACCCATCCTCGGCCCGACATCCGCAAGCGGCTGATATGAACCACGAGGTCTTCTAACTTTGGACTTATACTTTGAACAAGGCATATTCTTTATTAATCAAAATAAACTTTGAATTTACTAGCTATTTGTGCTTGAGAATAAATGAAACCCACAGATATTGACACAAACACATCTATAACTACATTACTCAAAATTCTCTCACACGAAAATATTCCCTGAAACTCGGATCATCCCTTATACGTAACAGATACAGGTGTGGCTGAGCACAGGGCGCGGACGGGGGTGAGGCGCGGTGGAGCGGCTGGCAGGGGAGCCGAGGGAGGGGGGGTACAGGAACGAGGCGCAAATGAGAATTCCGCAGAGCAACGATCAATTCGCGAAATGTGAACATTTCGCAAACGTCTCAACTTAGGATAGGGATGGTAAGGTGTCGATGTTTTAAGGATAGGTACACGTTAACATCTATATTTATAAAAATTTCGATGTGGTCGAAAGGTTCTAGAGTGATGACCTTGTACCGAAAGAAAAAGCGTTGAAATGCTTTCCACAAAGGGGACCGATGACCTGGTGAACTCTTGGAGGTGCCTTACCTTCAGCAATAAACGTCTTTTGGATGATGATAATGTTACGAATAACCCTGTAATGTAAAAGTTAGATCAGTTATTCCTTAAGTGGGATTACTATAACAAAGACAAGGGACGAAGCATACCTCGACAATTTGCAGCTCTACACAGAGAGAGAGCTGGGAAAATACAAAGGACACCTATCTATCACATTAACATTGCAGAGTAGTTCACAACGACTCTTGTTTCTTTAGAATTGGGTATTCTTGTGTAACTAATACTTTGCTCCCAAGTTTACTAATTTATTAAGGCTTAAGGCTTAAACTAGCTATTATTTTGTGTTATTTGTTGAGCTTTCCTTTTCGTGTATCGTATTGGTTATGTTTTTTCTTACTAAGAATAAAAGAAGTCAAACCCTCGAAACAAAATCTATCGACAGCCAAAATCCTCTTTGCTCATCCCTAGTTAGCGTGGGAGCGCGCGAATATCTTCGCAAGCGTTAAAATGAAATGTTCGCAATTTGAATATCGTTCTGTTACCACCCCGCCCACCCTCCTAACTTCTTTGCCTCACCCCCTGCGACGCCCAGGAGATATTATATAGAAGGTACTTAGTAGTTTTATTTTAAATTGCTTTTTCACTTTGTATGTGTTTTATTTTCGGGATGTTTTCTTTTTAGGAGAGATAGTTGGAAGATTTAGGTTAAATCGTGAACACATAAACGATCTGGAGAAAGAAACTGGTATAGAAAAGGTAGATTAGGTGCATTGCGAACTGACTCTTGTAGATACAACTATTGTTGCAAATCTTATGGAAAATAACAACGACCATCTGAAGAATCAAATAATTATAGCTGTACCACTTTTAAACAAGCACTGGAAGAAGATCATATTTTGCTGAGAAGAACAGATAGTTCACGACAAAGACATAAGATATAAGGAACAGTATAAGAACAACTTCTCACAGTGGAAGGAGTCGGAATATTGTGTGCGAGTACGAAGCGAGGAAACATAGGAGAGGTGTCATGGAAGTATGATAATTTATCTCTGGATATGCATTATTTTTAATGACATGAGCTTGAAGATCATTTATATAATTACCACTTTGCTGAAATATAACGCTTTAAAAGAAAAATCCAGAACTTTGTGTCGTCAATTTCTGGTTACCCTACGTAATACGTTTTACTCGAGACCATGATGAGAAAAATAAACTAACGTTTAACAATCTTTAACATTTCAAAAACGTAAGAAGCCTAGGTTTTGATTTTACAAAAGAGCAGCTTTATAAAAGAGCTAAGTTTTTAGTTTACTTGTTAATATAATCTTTATTGTTCAGAAAAAATATATCTACACAATTAAAACAAATAAATCACTGGTCTCCACACTAGCATTCCCTGTGTCGTGGAAGACGTTTCTCGATTATTAAGTACTCCTTTGCAAAAATGTCAACTAATTTCCAGGTTACCTACCACTGGACTAAACGAGAGACGCACAGGAACGGTCGATGTGTTAACATTACTTCATCTACTAAAGCCACAGCTGCTGTAAAAATGCGGATTTTCCGTACCTCCAAATTCGCTCCGTATTTATCGGAATTATAAAGAAAGACTTACAGCAAAGAAAATCAACTCCAAATAAGCTCAACTCTACATAACTCAAAGCTTACCACATCTTAGTTATTTCTTAGCTCCACAGTCTTCCCCGGATATTGTGTTGAGCAAGTAATTTAGCGACACGAGAGCTCTCCGATGTACTGTGTAGTGTGTTGTGTTCCTTTATCTTGGCCTGGTTTAAGGACGCGCACTGTTCCTGTTTGAGGACGCCTCGCTCGAGGACGCGCACTGTTCCTGTTTGAGCTCGGTTGTGTTTGCCTTTTGTGTTGGTTAGAATTACATTTCTTTGGAATTATGTCGTGTTAATGTAAGTTATAACTTAAGAGATGGTTTTTGTTAATCGATTATATTACAGTGAAAAAGTCAATTTCATCTCTCTACCTTCGTTTTTGTCTGCCGCAATATCGTCTAGCATTGAATAGGACCGACAGAAAGTTGTTCTTTTAGCCCACAGCTCATTTAACAAACGGCAGAAATATCCGGCTCAATCCCACGTAAGAGTAGCAACTTTTCGGGTAACAACTGTGATTGTAACGCTACTAATAGTAGATATGTTCTTTTTTATCTGCCAGTAGGTAGGTGAGTTGTAGTGCAATCATGTATTGGTCTACATTACATAACTGTGAGATTCCTTGCTCGATTCCTGCAGGTAAGTAGGTACTAACCTAATTACTGCAAAAAAAAATGCGGGGCAGTCTGGGGACTGCCGATAGAAGTGAAAACTAAGTAATTGTGAATTGCATGGAAAGCGTTCGGTGACGATGATGCGAGTTCCATGATTTTTGTTCACCCAAAAAGTGCTCAACGCGCCTAAAGAAGTGTTCACTACAAAAACTTTCTTATTGCTTTTTCCTTATAACGCTTAGGTACAGTTAACATAGATAACTGTTTACATATTTATCTACTTACACACAAAATACACACTTAACGTACTCTCGAACTGTCGCACAGTTCCTCCCCCAACATACACAACTATCCCTAAAACAAACGACACAAAAAAAGCGTATTTTAGCGACATTCCCCTTAATGAAGTGTCCCCGCCCCCGCTCCGCTACACGGCGCCGACCAATCACAGCGGTTGAAACTGTTGCGATCGCGCTCATTGGTGGAAACTGTTTCAATATGTTGCAACCGGCAGCGGGTGCTCTATGGAGTTAGAACGAGTTCCTGCCCAATGGAGGTTTTGCCTACTGGGAGAACGTTAGATGTAATGTAATATGGTAGCTATGTTTCGTGTTTCTGGGTGTCGACTTTCCCTCGTATCGGAATAACTTCAGCAGCGCTATTCTGTAAACGTGTCGAAGGTTTGGCTGAAGTAATCATGAAGACAATCCATGAAATCCAATGTCAATCTATGTAATCTAGATGGAATGACAGCTCACTTCAGGATCACTTCAACAAAGCCTTCACTTCGATATGTTAACAAAATCGATCAGCAGTTTTTTTTTTACTATTGATAGGCACGCGTTTGACCACTATCTCACCTAATGGTAAGCGATGATGTGGTCGAAGATGGAGCACGCTTGCCTAGAAGCAACCTGTTCACTCTTGACTTAAATACTCCCAGGTTATAGCTATCAGTAAACACAGACTCCGGCAGGGAATTCCACTCCTTAGCTGCACGCACTATGAATGTGTTCCCAAAACATTTTGTGCGCGTGGGTGGGATGTCCACCATGTACCGGTGGCGCATCGCCGTTCGTCTTGTGGTCCGACGAAGGAACGGGCTTGGCGGAATTATGTTTTTGGACTACAGCTCGTAAGTTTGTTGATAGCAAAACTGACAGCACAAAGTAGAACCTATACTACTGCTCAAAATTATTTGGACACCAAGAAAATAGGTATTTTGTAAAAGTTTGAATAAATGGAACGACTTCATAGTAGGTACTTTAAATTATTTACTAGGAATTCCTTAAACATTAACACTAGGTACTGTTTTTAAATTGTAGACTAATCTATGGGTCCACCTTTGCTTTATAATGGCGGCTTCACAAAGCTTTGGCGTCACAAAATGCAGGTGGCCAAACAATTTTCAGAGGCAGTGTAAATACCTCTACATATTTATAATAATAATTATTTATTTGTTTATTCACACTACAAATGCGGTCCACTGTGTTAATAACAAAATAACTTAGCCTATGTTAGTACTTAATAACTAAAACAGACTTCGTTCGATCGGCTAATGCCCACACAAGCGGGCTATCTGCCCGGGCAGCTATCGAGTGCACAATGATGTTAGGACTATCACGCAACCTGCGAAGTAACGAGGCAGATTTCTTGCGCCATACTGCGTCAAAGCTGTCAGTGCGCGCATTGGCAAACATCGCCGACGCACTGCAGAAGCGTGGCAGTCCCAACAGCACCCTGAACGCATTGTTGTATTGCCTCAAACATCATTCAGAGCTTCGATCCTACCTATAATATTACATCAAAAATGTCGGCGCCCCAAGAAAAATTGGGTACCTATATTTTCCTAGTAGCGCCCGGCACTATGATCAATGACTTCATAACATGAAATTATGTTACACATAAAAGCGTGCATCGAATTAGTCCGTCAGGTACATTTCCATGCATTCATTTTCTTTGGCCTTCCACTCCCTTTCCATATCCGGTAAAAAGTGTTTAGGAAAGTGACTGCCTCCGTGGTCGAGTGGTTTAGGCATCTGCCTTGTGACCCGGTGGTTATAGGTTCGATTCCCACGGGAAACATACTTTGAAAAGTTATTTCCAGTTTGGCTAGGACATTGCAGGCTTGAATCACCTGGTTGTCTGTTAAAAAAATGATTCCGTGCTTCGGAAGGCACGTATAAGCCGGTGTTCCCGGCTGCTAAATGACGGTCGTCAAATAAACCGTGTCAGAGGCCCTTGAGGTGGTTTAGAAACTCTGACAATAGGGTGTGTGGGGTCGTTAGACGTTATTACTGCCCACACGATAAGAAGAAGAAGGAAAGTGACGTCACACGAATTTTCAACGCACTGTTGCTCCATATTTTGTTTAGCTAGATTGTTAGCCAACTCCCCTACTTGTATTAATAGCCGTCGACCATAGATTATTGATCGCAGTTTGTCAAAGTATCTAGCAGAGAAATAATGTTCATGAGTCAAAGTCAAAACATGTAGGTATTTTTTGGGTATAAAAATCAATATTCACAGTTAAAAAAATACTTTAAACATCATAAATACATATAGATAACACAATCTCAGCCGAGTTTTCAGTAATCTGATATGTTTAACTCTGATAATAAATAAAAATGGAGGTTTAACAAAAAATATGTCATTAATAGACTATTGAAATTAAATTGGCCCCGAAACATTTCCACGTCTTATTTCTTTATCTAGTTAACCATATAGCATCTGAGGAAGATTAAAATTGATACAATATTGTATCAGTTTTTTTTATTTGGGATTTGTTTTGCTGTTGACTCTAGTCTAGGTCAGAGATGACAGAGACAAAGTCTACGATGGAGCGAGCTTACCCAGAAGGAGCCTGTTCACTCTCACTTTAAAGATATGAGGGTTGTAAGCGTTCGGAAACACAGACGCAGGCAGAGAGGTTTTAATGAAACACAACAACAACATGCAAGTAATCAGTGGATAAGACATTGTAACAGAAAGAACGAGTTTCGTAGCGGTTTGCTACGAAGACGTAGCGACGCCTACGAGGTGCTACGACAAGCTATTGAGTCAAGTTACTCGTATTATTTTTCTTACCTGCTGAAGCGTGTTAGGTATCTTTGTATAAGAATTCTGGATGTAGGTAGGGAATGAAGGTTATTCGTTAAAATGTATATCATTAGGGTACCGAACAAAAACGGAACTAGTGATGGGTCGTTGAAGGTTTTTCCGTCAACGAAACGTTAACGTTGAATTGCGTTTGTCAACTAGTTGATCAACTAGTTAATTTCGTCAACGAGTTAACGTGTTACGAACGTCAACTTGCATGAACGATAAACGGCTTAACGCTTTTATTAACATATGCTGTTGTAATGTTAATTTACGAACAAATTGATGCAGTTTGCGGGAGTTTTATTCTTAAAGAAATACAATTTACGTACGATGAAAATAACAAAACGTTGGGTTCATTTTCTCGTTTCGTCAAACGAGTTGAATTTATAAACGTCGTTGTCTCGTAACTCGTTGACGAATTCAACGATTTGATTTGTACACGGTCAACGTTAATCCCGTTGAAGAGACATCAACGTTGATTCAACTAGTTCGTTGATTCAACGCCCATCACTAAACGGAACCCTTATAGGATCACTCGGGTGTCTGTATATCCGTCTGTCACAGCCAGTTTTCTCCGGATCCACTGGAGCGATTCTGTTGAAATTTGGTACACATATGGACTTCTATGACCCAAACACGGACGCGTTACGTAAATTATTATTTTTTTAGTATGGGGGTCACTTTTGGGGGTCAAACTAGAAAATTTCAAAAAAAAGTTTTTTGAACAATATTATGTGATATATCAAATGCTTACTGTGCGGGTTTTAATTATACTTTTTTCATAATTTTAAAAGAAATGGTTTTGAAGTTATTCAAGAAATTAGACGTACTTATCTCCGAAACTACTGTCTAAAATTTGGAAAAAATTGAGATTTTGACACTAGATTTTTTATAGGTTTTTCTGTAATCTATAGGGATTACAGAAAAACCTATAAAAAATCTATAGTGTCAAAATAACGTGTTAAAAAAAAATTCGTTCTGAATTCTATGTAATGTTTTAATATTATTTATTTTAATTTGAATAATAATTTAATGTATCCAAAAATTTTACGCCTATTAGGCTAAACATAGCGACCCTAACATTAGAATAAGATCTGTCCTACTCGTTCTTGACCAGTTTTTTTTTCACAACTCCCTCAATATGGGTATCAAATGAAAGGGCTTGACTAGTCTAAAAACAAATTTAATTAAAATGCTCACAGTAAGTCCTTAGATTTGATATGTCACACGATATTGTTAAAATTCTTTTTTTTTTTAATTTTCCAGTTTGCCCCCCAAAAGTGACACCCATACTAAAAATTTAATAATTTACGTAACACGTCCGTGTTTGGGTCACAGAAGTCCATATATTTACCTTTCAACAGAATCGGTCCAATGGATCCGTAGAAAACTGGCTGTGACAGACGGACAGACAGACACCCGAGTGATCCCATAAAGGTTCCGTGTTTTGTTTGGAACCCTAAAAATATATCATTTTTTTTGTGATGGGTTTGCTCTTGACTCTAGTCTAGGTCAAAGAAGACAGAGACAAAGTCTACGATGGAGCGAGCTTACCCTGAAGAAGCCTGTTCATTGTACCTTTGAAGATATTAGGGTTGAATGTGTTCGGAAACACAGACGCAGGCAGAGAGTTCCACTCCTTTGCTGTGCGCATCATAAAATACGATTGGAAACGCTTGGTGCGAATTGGTGGAATAGCAACAAGGTAAGGATACAGGTAGGTAACATGTAGTGCGTTAAAATATCCGATGGTAGAAGGGGGCCGGTGGGATGAGGTCGTGGAGTTCTTGGGCACACTCACCGAAGTACAATCTGTAGAAGACCGACAAGCAGGCAACCTTGCGGTGATGAGCCAAGGTGTGAAATAACTTTTATCCTTTGGAATAGGTAGAACTCTGGAGCTATTAATTAACCGACTTCAAAAAAGAGGTTATCAATTCGGTGGTATTTTTAGGGTTCCGTACCTCAAAAGGAAAAAACGGAATCCTTATAGGATCACTTTGTTGTCCTCCCGTCTGTCTGTCAAGACCGTTTATCTCGGGAACGCGTGGAGGTATCGAGTTGAAATTAAAACCAAATACTCAGGTCTATGACCCCTTGCAGCTGTGAAAAATCAAACTTTTAAGTTTACGTAAAAAAAGATACGGTCGTTTATGCCGCAAAAAAAAAAATATTTTGACACTCTAAAGGAAATCAAAATATATAGGGTAGTTCCCGTTGACCTAGAACAATGAAATTTGGCAAGTAATACCATCTTATACTACAAGTATAGGGAAAGATCTGAAAACTAAACATTTGTAATTAAATCATAAAAAATATAGTCTTTATTTAAAGTAATTTGTAGCTATAAATTTGTACGGAACCCTCGGTGGGCGACGCCGACTCGCACTTAGCCGGTTTTTTTATACTACTAATGTTGTAAATGTGTCTGCATTTTATATCTAGTATCGCCAGTTTACCCAAGCTTTGTAAATCGGTAATAATATTATAATCGTGAAAATAACTCTGTCTGCCTGTTTGTAAGCTATTCACGTCTTGACATCTGGATGGATTGGGGTAACATTTTTCATCCCAAGACTTGTTTCCTTGGCATAATTTATCAGCTTGCACGCATAGTCGCTCGCAGAAGCTAGTCCTAATATATAAAATTCTTCCATAACTGAGTGACAGACAGACAACGCACAACCGAAACTACTTGTCGTAGAAAGCTGAAACTTGGCATGTAGGTTCCTTGGGGAATGTAGAGGAGCACTAAGAGAGGATTTCTCGAAATTCCAACGGAAACGGGAAAAAACGGGATTTGCGCTTACGAGGTCGCTAGTGCATAATAAACCTAATAAATATTCATAAATTAAAAAAACTTTTTTACAAAAAAAAATACAACCGACTTCCAAAAACAAAACACTACAAAGTATATAATAACTTTAATTTTGAAAGTGGTTTTTTGGTTATTTTTTCGTTTCTTGCAATGGCTTAACAACAATAAACAGACATGTGATTTCAGCAATCCCGATCCATTTGCTATCATTTATTGAAGAGTTCCGTTGCCTACCTCCAAAGTTTTGCATCAGATCTTCACCAAACTGAAATGGACTTACTTATTCCCGGACTGGTCAGTCCGGGAAAATACTCATCGAATCGGTTGACAATTGGCGAAAATATCGCTGAACAAGCATTTTAATGGGATCCCATCATCAGATCCTAACTTATACCTTCCATCATTAGCTCAGCAACATGAGATGAAGATTACCAGGAACAAATATCAGAATTGCGTTAGAAAGTTCATGGTTCAAGTTCAAACATTGTATGCGCCTATAAAATTTGAGGGTTGCTCTCGATTTTCATGGGATTCCATCATCAGATTCTGATTTGCTGACAATGGGACCACGTCAGGAATGTAGGCTTTCGAATAAAAAAAGAATTTTTAATATCAGTCCACAATTGGCGGAAAAATCGATGAACATACAAAAAAACATACAGCCGAACCGAACCGAACCGAACCTCCTCGTTTTTGAAGAAGTCGGTTAAAAAGAAAGAATTCTATCTTGTTGTAGCCTACTCACAATTTCTTATCAGAGTTAATTGATTGTTACTAGATCAGAGACATAGACAGTTGACATTCTGTCAGTGGCAGTTTGGTAAAGACAATTATTGTCAAAACTCGAAAATGCCCAAACACTTTTGCCGTTTGACAATCGCATTTGGTAATAGAAGGGCATTTTGTCCACTAGAGCCTCTGAGCAGGAAAGATAGTAGCTATTGCGAATCCAACATCATCATCATCATTATCAACCAAAGAGCGCCAACCATGCCGGTCTAGTGTGCTAATAAGGGGTAAAGAGTTGACTCCTGAAGATACTACTGTGTTCTTAGGCATAACTTTAGATGCTAAGCTTCAGTGGGGACCACATATAGATAAATTATCGAAAAAACTTAGCTCTGCTGCATACGCTGTCAGAAAAATTAGAAATTTAACTGATTTAGAAACAGCCCGTTTAGTTTACTTTAGTTATTTCCACAGTGTCATGTCGTATGGTATTCTATTATGGGGGAATGCTGCCGATATCCAGACAATTTTTGTTTTGCAGAAAAGAGCTATTCGTTCAATTTATAAATTAAGTCCTAGATACTCCCTCAGAGATAAATTTAAAGATATAAATATAATGACTGTCCCTTCTCAGTTTATTTATGAAAATATTTTGTATGCCCATAAAAATATTAAAATGTTTAAAAAATACAGTGATATACATAATGTTAATACTAGGAATAAACATAAATTTGTTGTTCCTGTAACCAGGCTTAAAAAGATAGGGGGCTCATTTAGATGCCAATGTATACGCTTTTATAATAAACTTCCAAGTCACATTCAAGATCTAAGCATAAATAAATTCAAAGCATTTGTAAAGCGTAAACTTTGCCAGAAGGCTTTTTACACCATAAAAGATTATCTTGAAGACAAAAAGGCTTGGGATTGAGCTGTTCCAATGAAATACACTTGCACAGTCTCTGTTTTTATTATTATTGTCAATGTATATTTATTTGCTTGGTTTATACATTGACATTTTTTTTTATCAATTTTTTAGTTTTACTTTTGACATTTTCTTTTATTATACACAATTTGACTTTTGTACAATTTTTTTATATACAATTTGACATTTTTCTTTTTATTATATACAATTTGACATTTTAATTTAATTTTTCATATACAATTTGACATTAAATTTATCATTATTTTTATTATGAATGGGGACTATGTGGATTATTTTTTATTTCATTGAGTAACTTTAATGTTTGTCTGGCAGTTTGAGTGCTTTGTACGGCCTACACAAATGTCCTTTCTTTGGTATTGTTCGTCGAGTTGTTGAGCTCCTATGTGGATCTGAGTTGAGCTACACGACTACTGACAAAGGCTTGCACTGACTGGACAGGTTCACTCAAATCTGTGTGGTTCTTTCTTCTAAAGACCATCTCAGACACTAATCTGCATGGTTCTTAAAAAATGATGTATTGTAAGTGTGAGGACTATGTAGGTCGTTATTTTAAGGATTGATTTCATGACTGTCTGGCAGTTTGAGTATATTATGCGGCTTACCCAAATGTCCTTACTTTGGTATTGTTCGTCGGTTCGTTGAGCTCCTCAAAGTTTTGAGTTGAGCTGCACGATTACTGACAAAGGCTTGCACTGTCTGGACAAGCCCACTCAAACCTGCGTGGTGCTTTCCTCAAAAGGCCACCTCAGACCTTAACCTACATGTTTTTCATATGTTATTGGCAATTGTATGGACTTCAAAAGAGACTGTGACCTCTGAGTTTGTTTCGGTGTTTCTTCTCTGGGTAGTCAGCTAGGAAACATCCGGCCTCATCAATATAGACAATGAAATATATTATATTTATTTAACTAGCTGACCCGCGTGGCTTCGCTCCCGTCAACTGGCTACTCTACCTACCGACCCTAACCTACCTACCCTACCTACCTACTTACCTACCATACCTACCTAACATAGCTACCCTACCTCACCTACCTTACCTACCTGCCTACCTACCCTACCTACATACTCATTTTTTTTTTGTATTTTAACTCTTATAAGCTATTCCGGACGAAGGAATTAGTCTTCGTCCCGAATAAAACACAAAAACTATGCTAATCGGTCGAGCCGTTTTCGAGTTAGTTAGAATAGTGTTCGAACAAACCCGACTTTGAGAATTTTGCTATATTGTGAAAGATTCGACCTTTTTCTAGAAGACATTTTTATATCAGCGAGACAGAAACAAAACGAAAAAAACTTTTTTACAAAAAATGTAACCGACTTCCAAAACAAAACACTACAAAGTATAAAATACCTTTAATTTCGGAAGTCGGTGTTTTTAGTTTTTTCGCTTTTTGACACCGACTTCCGAAATTAAAGTTATTTTTCACTTTACCTTTTACTACTTTTAGTGGTACCTGCGTACCCATTCACAGCGCACCGGCGTGATGTTATGTTATGAAAATAAAACTTACTAAGTGCTTTCGGTGTAAAGGTCTCGTCAATACGAATGAAATAAGCCCAAACACTTGGTAGTTCCTACATACCGATGTGGAGTTCTCTTGACTCTCTGTCGTCTCTATCATCAGGTCTGATCCAAACTTTCATTCTTTTGTAGTATCACCCGATATACACACGAATATCAAGTTTTTACCAAATACGTGCCTACAATTTTCGAGAGTTGCCCTCGATTTCTCAGGGTTCCCATCATCAGATCCTGACGTGGTGGCAATGGGACCACACGGGAAGCACCAGCTTTCAAATAATAAAAAAATCATGAAAATCGGTTCATCCAGTCGGTTAATATGAGGTAACAAACGTAAAAAAAATACAGTCGAATTGATAACCTCCTCCTTTTTTTGAAGTCGGTTAATAAACTGAAGGAAGACGGACAGCGGTGGCTTATTAATAAATAGGGTTCCGTTAGCAACCTTGGTACAGAACCCTACAAATCGACTTGGTTCGCACGAATCAAGATCGTACGCGAAGGCTTAAATAATAGGGTCCCATTAGCAACTTTGGCACGGAACCCTATAATTTGCCTTGGCTCGCAAATCGAACCGTCTGATACTTAGCACGAATTAAAAACTTAGTTGCGGGCAACCTGGGAGTCTTTAAGACAAAAGTGAATAGGTTGCTTCTAGGCAAACGTGCTCCATCTTCAAACTCATCATCGCTTACCATCAGGTGAGATAGTGGTCAAACGTATGCCTATCTATAGTAAAAAAAAAATCTACTCCGTATCACCTAACCACAGAGAACTAATGATAACTCGATTTGACAGTTACTGTGAAATCGTGTTGTCATTCATTCTTAGTTCGGGTTCGGGATTAATCGTAAGTCTGTAGGTGGTACGGAATAGAATACGTCCGCAACTAAGCCCGAAACTACGGACTTCGGACTTAGAGAGTAGCCCCACCAAAATCGATCGCTCCCGTCACCGTGACCACCTTTGGTACGGTACCTTATTATTATTAGCCTTGTTTCGCAAATCCAACCGTTCGTTGCTTCGCTCTAAACGGAATCAATCGCTGAGGCCTTAGAAGTACGGTCCTGTCAGCACCTTTGGTACGGAACCCTACAGGCCTGATCCGCAAGTCGAACCGTCCAGTACTTCACAAAACTACTGAGTTCTAAATCAGTTTAAGACTCTACGATAAAAGCACTTTAAACGAATCCAGCACAACTCAGAGATTTAAGCAATTTTGGCCCCTATTCGTTTAAGACCGTCCAGAGACCAAACCGAAATTTCTGCGAACTACGACAGTGTTTAATAATCGTGTGAGGTCATTCTCCAGCGGAAAATCTTAACACCGCAATTCAGAAAAACGCGTCATCAGTGCAACGCCATCTATCGACCATGTCAACTGACAAAATATTTGGCAGCAGAAGACGTTAAATAAGAAGCCCGTATGTAACGATAAATAACGATAAGGTATTAAAATGTTTACTTTTATTTTGCTACGTCTACGTATTAAAAGTTTCACAAATAACTCAATGAATGTGTTTTGGTGTAACATTCATGCTTTCATGCATTTTTTGGTTCCTCAATAGATGGCGCTCTCACTGATCAGAACACAGTAGGAAATTTCTTACTAAACTAAAAATTCAATGTATTTTGATTTTGTAGATCGATTGTAACGATAAATAACGAAAAGGTATAAAAATGGTCACTTTTATTTTGCCACGTATTAAAAGTTTCACGAATATATCACGAATATAATTTTGAATGCTTTCGTGCATTTTATTTTTTCTCAATAGATGGCGCTCTGACTCATCAGAATACATTAGGAAGTTTCTTCCTAAACTTAAAAATTCAATATCTTTTGATTTTGTGGGTCGATTTTGATGAAATAAACGCTAAATGTTACTCGGGTTATCACTTAATATTTTTAAGTACTTAGATTTGCAATTCAATCTGTGGTTTATGCGTGATGCTCCCACAAACGCGCAGACAAACAGACAAAAATTTCAAAAATTGCATTTTTGTGTTTTATACCTTTTTCCTGAGTTTTCTGTGTAATTTTCATGGAAAAATATTCAATGTACAGACACGGTTAGTCTACGATTTTATTATATGTATAGATTTTGTAGATCGATTTTAACGATAAATAACGAAAAGGTATAAAAATGGTCACTTTTATTTTGCCACGTATTATAAGTTTCACGAATAACACAACAATTTTGAATGCTTTCGTGCATTTTATTTTTTCTCAATAGATGGCGCTCTGACTCATCAGAATACATTAGGAAGTTTCTTCCTAAACTTAAAAATTCAATATCTTTTGATTTTGTGGGTCGATTTTGATGAAATAAACGCTAAATGTTACTCGGGTTATCACTTAATATTTTTAAGTACTTAGATTTGCAATTCAATCTGTGGTTTATGCGTGATGCTCCCACAAACGCACAGACAAACAGACAAACAGACAAACAGACAAAAATTTCAAAAATTGCATTTTTGTGTTTTTTACCTTTTTCCTGAGTTTTCTGTGTAATTTTCATGGAAAAATATTCAATGTACAGACACGGTTAGTCTACGATTTTATTATATGTATAGATTAACTAGGTACAGCATTAAAGTACTAAATATATACACTTAAAATAAAATATCCTAACTAAGATAAGGTGTCAAAAAATTCGTCCGCATCGCTGTTTACCGGAAGTGAGCCCAAAAGACTGGCGGCATTGCCACGTTGTATGGCAATGCTTATCCTCTGTCCGAGGTAAAAGCCAGCCCTTGGATCACGCGAAGTGTCAACTAAGCGTTTAGACAGATCTTTAAATAAGGCATGAGCACTCGGACCCCACGGTCCAAGAGTTTCAACCCCAAACGGCTCAAAAATATAATTGCCAACAAGGTTATTATATTTCCGCCGCTTGAGGTTCTCAGCAGCCGCAGCGGCAGTACCAGCACAGCACGACGAGCTAGGAAGATGGGATGGCGCAAGAGTATCGACACAAGTAGCGTCCCATACTAAAGGCCTACCCATCTTCCATGGTAACAAAGACATACCGTCCGGTCGCTTGCCGTCGTCGCGTGCCAGGCCATTGGGTTCTAGTACGGCTGGAACGCCGACGGCGACAAGAGCGCGTCGGATAATGTCGTTGATGTTTGCGTGCCGTGCAAAGCGACCCGCACTTCGACTGCATGAGAGACCGTGGTGCCCGAGGCTGTTGACAGCTTCGCCACAGTGACAACGATGAGGAGAACAACACGATGCGCCTAAGCGAAGGGAAGCAGCGAGGCGGAAAGTTGTATCGTCGAACAAGGTGCCTAAGTTCGACGACGGTAGTGCGTGAAGCCAGAGGCCCGACTCCCACTCACCCACAGCCAGCAGGCGCGCACGCTCCGCAGTAGAAGTAGAAGTGGCTATAAGGTTCCTCTGAACTTCTCTGCAGACCGGCTCATCCCACTGTCTCTGGTATGATGGGTTGTCGGGTAGATTTACATTTGGGCAAGCGAGTTTCCAGGCATTCACAGCCTCGGTGAAGCACGGCACATCAAAATCAATCAGTGTGGAAGCTAGGATATTCCTGATTAATTTATCAGTGCCATGAACCGAAGATATAAAAGCCGGTAAACTAATACTGGTAATTTTGCGGACGCCGAGGCCTCCCATACGAATGGGAAGAGTAGCTTGAGCCCAAGCTCGGTCGTCCATGGCCACATTTAAAATTGAAGATAGTGTATGCTTGATAATTTGGTCCATTTTATCTAAAAGGTGAGGGTGCTTCCACATATGGGAAGCACGAAGGAAATATGTCAATTTAGGACCGAAACAGCAGTAACGAATTATGGTGATAGCCGAATGCATGTTAATTTTTAACAGTCTTTCCGAAACGTCTTTGAAATTTTGAATTTTTTCTTCGACAAAATTGGGAAAGGAATTCTCAAAGATTGGTGACCCAAGGAGGTGAAGAGAGCTTTTGTCCATAATTTTGATTCCAGGGGCTATTGCGTTGAATTTTGAAAGTGTGAATTGTCGGTCAGTACTGTCAGACAAAAATAATTCGCATTTGGAAAAGTTCAGATCAAGTCCAATGGAATGAAGTCGATTTTTTAAAAATTGTAGATCATTTAATACCAAATTTACATCGCCTCCAAGGGTACCATCATCGAGATACCAAACATTAAATTTAGAATTTAGCTGTCGAATAATAGGGTGAATAGCTAAACTAAAGATCACTGGCCCGAGGGGATCACCTTGTTGACAGCCAACAGCGGATTCCAAAAGGTTGTCCCGATAAAGTAATTTAGATGGTTGTCTATAACATTGCCAGAGAAAACTGAAAATTTGAGGTATTTCTTTCTTAGATTCTGCCAACAAGGTGTCCCTATTTACCGAATTAAATGCATTTTTGATGTCAACCTTCAGGATGACCTCTCCTTTGCCAGAATTTGCGTAGGAATTTCCTCATCTAGATAAATATGTCAAAAAAAAATTGACGTGTAAAAGAGTTACTTGTAACCTATTTGCAAAATAAATATCATTTATCATTGTCTTGAGCAGTCCGCATCCATCCGCTGCCAGCCACCTTCTTTAAATCATCGATCCATCGTGCCGCAGGGCGTCCCACACTACGTTTGCAATATATCTGTCACCGGAAAATCGCAGACTCCGTAAGATTGTAATAAATCTTTATAAGATCATAATTTCTCGATAAGTACCTATATTGTGAATATTTTTCATTTAGTATACAATAAACCCAATAAAAATAAAATAGTTCCAATACATCCGTGAAGATTAGAAAAATTGTTAACAATTTCGCGCAATATTTTACATTCTTACGGCGTTTCCAATTTACCGCTGACATATCCATGATAAAATTTCAAAAAAAAAACAAAATAATTCCTATCTTGGATAGGATAGCCAACCTATACCTTATCAGAGCTAATAATCAGAGTCATTTATTCATTTGCGAACATGGGTAATTGGTACAGACTACAGGTGTTTCATTTGTCCTTCATATTCTACCGTCACATGGGCATGCAAACTAAAATAAATTTAAAAAATAAAAAAAAACAATGAAAATAATAGTCAAATAATTGATTGATAGTTCAGTTCCGAAATCTACATAGGCACCCACATAAAGAAAAGTTCCGAAAAAAACAGCCATATTCAAATCTGAAACCCATTCATTTAATCGGAAGACATTTCCCTCCGACCGCCGACGCGACTGGTCCAGCTTTATAAATCGCACATACACACAGACACAAGCTGTCGATCACACACACACACAGTGGTCAGCGCCACAAATGACGGCGCTGTGTCACCGATGCTGACGCGGCGGCAGTCGGAGAGAGGTTAGGAATAGGGAGGATATGGTTACGTTGGCGTAGTCTAGAAAGATTCTAGATTCAACGCCCTCGTTGAAATGTCGAATGTTTCTCTTGTCAATTAAGAATAGGTAATGTCTGCGACACAGTTTTTAATCGATTGTAGGTACCTGATAAAGGAACACAATTTATTCCAATAAAAAATTTGATTTGAAATTTGTTTTATCAAAAAAATACAAAAATAAAAATATATAAATACTTAATAGTGAATAGCCAATTACCTATATGACTTGCAATTAATTTGTTAGGGGTCGATATTTTTTTTTTCAGAATTCAGCGGCTAGGCATTTTTGTAGACGACGGTGACCACTCGTTACTAGTTTATATACAACTAGTGGACGTCACGCGGTTTCACCCGCGTAGTTAACGTTCCCGTGGGAATACGGGGATAATATATAGCCTATGTTACTCTCTGATAATATAGCTATGCAATGCTAAAAGAATTTTTCAAATCGGTCCAGTAGTTTCGGAGCCTATTCAATTCAAACAAACAAACAAACATACAAACAAACAAATCTTTCCTCTTTATAATATTAGTGTAGATTTCTTTTTTTTTATAAGAACCAGTACCCTACTGCGTAGCAGCAAATCACAAAATAATGAAATCATAAATAATCCATTGCTTCATACTTTTAAAAATTCGTCGACTCCGCAACGTAAAACATGCGATAGAAATGGGCGATCGTTTGTGCTAATTTACCAATGTGTTACCCCGCAGGTTCACAAGTATTCCTACCACAGTGTGTTTCTTAACCCAAGGTTGACTGGTAGAGAATGCCTTGTTGCATTTAGTTCAGTCCACTTAAGTACCACTATTGTTCATGTAGTTTAATTAAATAAACAAAGTAAGTAAAAAAAAATAAAAGTAATCGCACGGTCCATTAAAAAACACCTCAAAATCTCCCTAACATCCTCATCCACACTATTCCCACTGTAGCTGACCAACAAAAACTCCGCTCACTCAGCAACCCATACGTACTCTTTTTCTCGTATACTCGTACGTCCACTATACTCGCCCGTTTTACTAGCCTGTAAGTGAGTTTGATGGAGGGCCGCCACTCCGAAAAATGTTTGTTTTTTTTTCAACCCTTTCCGCTTGTGTCGAGGAGCTCGTTTTATGGCGGTAGAGTGCGGTCGCGTGCGCTGTGCTCGCCGGACAGAGTTCGAATCCAGTTAGAAGTTATTTGTGTGATGCTTTTTTGGGATAACTTTACAAAGGTGTACTTACCTAATGATTTATTTGTGAGTTTTATGCTGTTTAATGGTCAAACTCAAACTCAAATCGTATATTTCAAATAAACCATTTACAGGCACTTTTGAATTGTCAAAGTCGGTCAGTCAAAAACATGAAGCTATTTGCACGTTCTCTATGGAGAAGAACGTGCAAGAAACTCCACGGACGTTTAAACCATGTGATGTATTACAAAAATCTTGTTAGCGTTATCTTTGATTGCTTCTATATGTGAAGACAATGGTCTGTCTGGTTACCTCTTACGGCTATTTAGTTTAGGGTTCTGTGCTAATTATTTTATGAAGGTTGTCTACCACAAACGTCAACTGTAATTATAACACACGAAACGCAAGCTAAATGTAACTTTTATTTCGTGTATAGTTTTGTAAATTAAGCTATGTCTTATTTGAGCTCACCCCTAGAGGTAACAGAACAAGATGATGATGATGGTACCTATAAAGAGTATTCTATTCTATGAGGTGCTGTCATTGTGTGTATGATGTATAGAGTATAAAACTACAATTGGACACTGACACAACACAACAACAACAAAATATGTTTGACATTGATATTTGCAATCATTGTATCGGGATGGGTTTTTTATGTATCAATGATTGGGATGCATTTATTCATTTACATGATTGTTGATTTTACATGAGAAGTAATAGACTACTTTTAGTTTTGATTAATTTTACATTTGTCTGTTTTGTTCAAGTCCCAAATAAACATTTTTCTTTCTTTCTTTTCTTTATCTGCTACAATATTTTAAGTAATGTAGCGACATCTGCAAACGAATAGCAGAACTATTTCGTCGTATGGTTTGCTCTTGCGGACAATGTTAATGCTATCCGCCACTAGATGGCTTTGTTCATCATTCATAAATTTAGATGACGCTAATTTTCACCCTTTTTTAATTTAATCAATCGATCATCGAATCAATTACATTTTATTAAATATCATGGGCAGTAAACAAATGTTTTAATATTATCTTTACTGAGCAACTGGCCATCATACGTCTCCCTCAGCAGAATCTTCCGCTGTAGGTATCCCTCTTTGTACCTAATGTTTTGCTTTGCCTTTTCTGATTATGAACACTATCTTTAGAAAGTCTCCTTCCGGAGCGCGTGGTTGCATGGTGGAAAACCTAGTCATAAAGATGTAACCTAAGTGCCGTTAAACATGCAATGTGTAAGTAGTTAGGTACAACTTTTGTAGTTAAAACAATGCGATTTTATAATTTTTAGGGTTCCGAACGTCCGTAAAAAACGGAACCCACAAAGGATCTGTCTGTCCGTTTGTCTGTATGTATGTCCGTCTCTAACAGCCAGTTTTTTCCGGATCTACTGGACCAATTTTTTGAAATTGGTAAACATATAGATAGTTATGAAACATGGGTTCGTTACGTACCTAAGTAAATATTTTTTTTTAGTATGGAGCTCACTTTTAGGGGTCAAACATGAAATATAAAAAAAAACAGTTTTTCAAACTATATCGGGTGACCCATCAAATGAAAGGGCTTAATGTAAGGGTTTTAATTATATTTTTTTCATAATTTAAAAATAAACAGTTTTGAAGTTATTCAAGTAATTAGACCAAACATAACCATTCCCCCTCTTATTTCCGAAACTACTGAGCCTAAAATTTTGAAAATGCAGTTAGGTACCTAATAGTTCTAGGTATACCTAAAGATTACAGGAAAACCTATAAAAGTCTGTAGTGTTATAATAATAACATGTTAAAAAAAAAATTGGTTCGGAACCCTTTGCACGCTAGTCCGACTCACACTTGACCAGTTTTTATTTAACCCAGTAAATTGGGATAAGGCCCAATTTATTTGGGGTCGGCGCAACATGAATTATTTTTCCATACTTCTATGAAGTAGTTATATATACCTAAGTACCTACCACTACCAGCAATTCATCTAACCGCATTTCTAGCCATATCATCTTCAACATAGTTCATCCTCCGTTTCTTCACTCCAACCCCTCGTCTTTATTTATTTATTTATTTTATTTATTTAAATAAATAAATAAATAAAGACGAGGGGCCCTCGTCTGCCCTCGTCTTACAGCCATTCACTTTCATAAGTACCTACCTAGGTAGCTATCTACAGTCAACAAGGCTATTTGGTATGCAGGCAGCTAACTTGCAACTACTTCTAAACAATGTTGTGAGTGTGCTGAGTAGACGATTACACTAGGAAAAAATACTTTTATTCCCCGAGATTTGATTTTGTGATTTGTAATTATCATAGTAAAGAAAACTTACGCCAGTAAATCAAACTTTACAGTCACGTATAGATTTTAAGAGAGATTCATCTTTAATGTTCACAGTTTATCGTCGCTTTTATCAAGTAACTAGCTGACCCGCGCAACTTCGCCTGCGTCACAATTTTCATGGTCTTAGCGTGATGATATATAGCCTATAGCCTTCCTCGATAAATGGGCTATCTAACACTGAAAGAATTTTTCAAATCGGACCAGTAGTTCCTGAGATTAGCGCGTTCAAGCAAACAAACAAACAAACTCTTCAGCTTTATATATTAGTACTAGCTGACCCGCGCAACTTCACCTGCGTCACAATTTTCATTACTGCTCCGCTCCTATTGGTCTTAGCGTGATGATATATAGCCTATAGCCTTCCTCGATAAATGGGCTATCTAACACTGAAAGAATTTTTCAAATCGGACCAGTAGTTCCTGAGATTAGCGCGTTCAAGCAAACAAACAAACAAACAAACAAACAAACTCTTCAGCTTTATATATTAGTATAGATTATTGTTTTCTAGAGTGAATAATATACTTTTTTGTTTATTTTTGCCTGTCATTGCTAAGCAGGGGTTGGGGCCTACCTAAAAAAAAACCAGCAGTAGGTACTCTGCAAGCATTGCATGAGTCCACTTTCCTTGATATCACTTTTCCAATGAAACAATTTCTTGGTGGATGCGCTCGTGTTCATCTCTCACTGTACCTGGGTTTTCTAATAATTTTTTTCAGGTTTGTGTTCAGAAACAGTATTTTTAATGATATGTGATACCGATATTCTTTATATTAATTAACAATTAATTAACAAGGCATCTCAAAGCAGTAAGATTTTGCTTTAAAAACTAAGCTAAATCACATAAAACGAAACCAAACCGGAGTTTTATGGCAAAATCGAGACACTGCGAATGCACGATAAAAATATTAACAAAACACGATAATATTGGGGTGGTTACTGCAAAAAAAAACCATCCTCTACATTTACTAAGAAAAAAACTAGCCAAGTGCGAGTCGGACTCGCGTGCAACGGGTTCCAGAAATCAGAAATAATTTATTTTGCGACGAATGTGGTTATACAAAATAAGATGTCGATATTGTAAAAAAAATAGTAATTCCAACACACTCTACCTTACGGCATGCAAAAGTAAAAAAAAATACTTATATCTATTCAAACAAAATAAAAAAAAACATTTTTACCGATATTTGGATCATTAATCACATAAATTACTAACACAAAAAAAAAACAACAATCTCAAATCATATTTCTACAAGTTATCCATTACACATACAACACACACATAATTAAATTTGAAATACGAACTTAATTTTATGTAACATGTTATTTCAATACTATAGACTTCTTATAGGTTTTCCTTTAATCTATAGGTAAAGATCTATTATCTCCATTTATTCCAAAATACTAGGTTCAGTAGTTTTGAATATAAGGGGGATGGTAATTTTTCGTCTAATTTCTTGAATAATTTCAAAACCATTTATTTTAAAACTATGAAAACAAGTCACAAGATATTATTCAAAAAACTTTTTTTTTTCATTTTCTAGTTTGACCCCCAAATTTGACACCCATACTAAAAATTCAATAATTTACATAACACGCCCGTGTTTGGGTCACAGAAATTCATATTTGTACCAAATTTCAAAAGAATCCGTCCATGTATCCGGAGAAAACTGGCTGTGAGAGACGAACAGACAGACACCCGAACGATTCTTTAAGGATTCCGTTTTTTGTTCAGAACCCTAAAAATTATTTTAAAAAATGTCAATTTCATGTTTTCTATACGTGATGGAAGAAAACGATTATTTTTCTGGTAATAGAGGGACATAATTGTCTACGAAAAAACATGGTTTTTTCTTGCGAAATTTTGAATATTGCCTAGTGTTATTTTACAGCACACTTATAAGTACTTATGCCATAAGCTTAAAAAAAATTAATGCCTACATTTCAAATAAATATTTTCAGTGCAGTGGAAAAAATATTTTTTCACAGCACCTGCACGAAAACGTCAGATTATTGTCATGCCAACTTAAGCTAAAGTAAATCATTATGTCTGGGTTATAATGAATTTCAGTTCAATGTTATTGCCCGGAGGTCAACAATGTGATTTAAGTTTGGAACTCAACTTGGAGTCCGGCGGAAACCGCTCACGGCCAGCCACCTCTCTTCATGACTTGTGAACAATTTTCTCGCACTAGGTGTAAAAAGTAGTGTATTCTATTAAGGTGTATTTGCCTTGGGCTAGCTTGAATCCCGCGCTGCATTAAGGATTCTTGTATTAACTCACTTCACACAGTTAAACTCTAAACTCCCGCGCTATGCTCGAGTTAATTCTCGGATCCTTCATTGCGTTCAGGATTCAATATGACGCCCGTGATATAAGACACTGCTTTATCCCCTCGGTGCATAATCTACTATTTTTGCTCGTATACCAAATAGCTATATTGACTGTATCTTACTCAAAATACTAATGCAAAAACAACGAAAGGTTCAACTCCGATCATTTACCTATTGAAACATACCTACAATACCAAATTGCCAACTCACAGTACCACGCAATTTTACGTAAAAATCAGCTACTTACAGCGGTAAAACCTACCTTCAGTGCACAAACATCTAAGTCACGCGCAGAAACCAAAACATTGTTAGAAACAACAGACGATTGCATCTAGCAAACACGCCGCGGTTTACAAACACTCTGGAGCACATCCTGCAGCTCTCAGCGACGGCTGCTCTCACTATCAAGTGCGCCATGGATCAGAGACGTTCGTGACTCCGGTGTACCTACTGCGTGATGATTTAGTTAGACTAAATCTTAGTTTTAAGGAACATTGATATACAGGCTTTTTATATCGTAGAAGCTGTCAGAAGTAAGTTTTTTTTTTCTTTATGTACCCATAAAAAAGGTGATGAGACGCCTCCTGAAAGGGCTGGTTGAGGCGACCTGATAAAAGAATACATGGACTTGCAAGAGGCCTTTGTATGGCACAGTCAATATACAAAACAGTCCCCATATTATGTCACTGGGCTGTCGTAACCTCAGACGGTTTTCCTCCTCTATTTAATTTTAGCCTGATAGGTTAGCTGTCAGAATCTCAAATTCAAATTATTTATTTGCAAAACATAGACAAACAAGTGTAATCATGCCTGCTTCTTGATAAAGTAGCTTAAATACAGCTTCTTAATCAGGCTCTATTATTACCTCCACGTCATACACTAAAAATTTCCAACACATTAACCGTTAATATTTGCATTAATTTCCCGTTTTTGCATGCACAATGCACCCATTGTTCAGTGAAGTTGTCAAGGTTAAGAACGTGTGAACCTCAGCGATAATTTTTAAGGCTGTCAATGGATAAGGTAATACTTCAAAGTTGCGAGATAGGTTGGTTCACGTAATAATATGCCAAACTACCTACCTCTCGACACTGATGATGCTAAAAAATATCTCCGAGTCATCAAACCCACCACCCTCCATGCTAAACATTTATTTTGTTCCAGAAATCACAACCAAAGATGACGCGTTTATTCTTCAAACTGCTCTTCTTAACATTTTACTTCATCCAGTCTCACGCGATGATGATCAGGAACGACGCACTCATCTCCAAGATGGTGTCCGACTTCCAGAAGGACAATTCGATGGCTGCGCAACAGCAGCAGCCTCTGTTGCAGCCACAAGAGCCACAGCCGCCTCAGAGCCAGACTAAGAATGTTCTAGCACTGATGCAGAACGTCCTGTGTAAGAACTTTCCTACAGTACCGTGCACTATGATCGTGCAAGACGAAACACTCAAGAACCTCATACAACGCTCCATACAGCAGCTGAAGTACAAGAAGATGTCCATGGAGAAAACGACTCAAATACCAGCTGGGTACCACCTCACTTTATTCCCGTCATTCAACAGCGAAGACTTGTCAAATTTCCTACAAGTTAGCGATACAGCGTACTACAAAAGCAAATCTAGTAAAAAAAGTAAAACGAGATCAGCTCCGAACAATGCAGAAGTAAAAGAAGAGAGGGAGCCGAAGAAACGGTCGAAAGTAAAGAAAGAGAAGCGGACGCTGTACAACGGACGGAAGAAGATACGGAAGTTCTACCCTCACAAGATAAAGTACAAAGACAAGATGAAGGGAAGGCAAGACTTCGGGGACTACTCGGAAGAGAAGCTGTCGATGTCTGTGGAGGTTCCGGACATGAACATGGGTGGGACGCTTGAGATAAGTAGGAAAGGGGGGAGGATTAACTACAAAGCAGACACAGACGATGCGGCGGACCCTCCCGTTTGGAGGATAGACTACCTGAAGCACGGCGAACCGGGGCTTAACGTGTTCGGGAACGAGCCGGACCGGCTGGGGGAGAAGCTGGTGAAGACGGGCCCCAACGTGCTCGTCTCGGACAACATGTTGGAAACAGCTGCACAGCACGTACTACACCCAGATGTGTACATTAAGAAGAACTACATCAGGAAGAATAATCTTCTTGAATTGAATTCCGACGGCGATTAGTATTGTAGTTTAATTTATAGGATTTTTTTGAATAAAGTATAAAGTTGCAATTTGTATTTAATTTGCTACATCTAACAAAAGGAGAATAACTGGGAATAATTAGGTACACATTTGAAAGATGAAAGTTAATTATTCTCGATCTTATTTTTATAATAATAATTTATTTATTGGCACACACACAAGTTATTACACATAAACAATTACACAGTGAAGAATAGAACTAAAGTAGATAGCGAATGCAACAGAAGTGGCAATGGTCCCCAAACCAGGCACAACCTGTATCTTGGTGGCAAAATTTATTATAAACTAGTGGACGTCCCGCGGTTTCACCCGCGTAGTTCCCGTTCCTTTGGGAGTACGGGGATAAAATATAGCCTATATTACTCCCTGATAATGCAGCTATCCATTGCTGAAAGAATTTTTCAAATCGGTCCAGTAGTTTCGGAGCCTATTCATTTCAAACAAATCTTTCCTCTTTATAATATTAGTGTAGATGTAGACTAGTGGACTTCACGCGGTTTCACCCGCGTAGTTCCGGTTCCCGTGGGAGTGCGGGCATAAAATATAGCCTATGTTACTCCCTGATAATGTAGCTATCCACTGCTGAAAGAATTTTTTAAATCGGTCCTGTAGTTTCGGAGCCTATTCGTTTCAAACAAACAAATCTTTCCTCTTTATAATATTAGTGTAGACTAGCTTCTGCCAGCGGCTTCGCCCGCGTGGTCCCTAGGGAACATACTCCCGGGATAAAAAGTAGCCTATGTCCTTTCTCAGGCTCTACACTATCTTTGTACCAAATTTCATTTAAATCGGTTCAGTGGTTTTGGCGTGAAAGCGAGACAGACAGACAGACAGAATTACTTTCGCATTTATAATATTAGTAAGGATTATGTCGCCAACGATACACCACTAGTTATGTCACAGACACACCTACACCTATGTGTACACAAAATAAATAGTTACACTGATATTATGTTGCGTTGCTGTAATTGATATTTTAATAATAGGTATCCCTATTCGTTATCACAGACCTTAGAAGATAATTTGCAGAAGATTACTGATAGATTCGCAAGAATGTGTCCTACCAACAAGATAATCGCAAATACAAAATTTAAGTCGTAGATTACTTGTCATTTTTGATAATTTGTTAAGACTAGGTTCACAAGCGAACATTAACTTAATTATAATATTATGATACCATTATCAAGGGCATAGGATAGATAGAATAATCTAATGTAATAAATCTAGCAATGATAGTAAATAGTTAGTTTTGTCACATAGAGACTGACTATATCTTGGAGATATATTATATAGGTACCTAATACTTATTATGTAGGTATTTAAGTATGCAGTGTAATGTAACATTGTCGCCGATAACAATGGAGTCGTTATGTATTTAGTATTTAGCAGAGCATACTAGAAATACGTGTGAGTCAAGTATTACATTCAAAAATCTGCATTTTCAAGCTGCAAGCGCCTGTCAATATAATTTAGCACTCAAATTTTTGTGTCGGTTTGCTTTAAATTTAATTAAAGGAGTCGAAATAATAATTTTTCGTTTTTTCAATGACGATTACAACAGACCAGTTTTCCGCGATAATTTACTACCGGGAGAAGAGATACAAATACAATTATCTGCTAAAAATAATCACTAAGCGATTCCCTACTATCTTTATTACACACACGCAAATTGTAATCTAAAACAGTGCTTATCTCCAGCGATTAGAGTCCAACGGTCCTGTTATGAATTAATAAGCATTCGTCGAGAGAGAACATCTTTATCGTGTAGTTTGTGTCTCAACAGCCGCGGAGAGCAGACGTAACGATGTCACGACCCGTGTTATCGACCCATGTGTTGGACACATCTACTGGGACGCCAGCGGTAGGGATTTTTGTTGAACTGTACAAGAAAAAGGACGACACCTGGACGCTATGGCACAGCACTATGACGACCAATGACGGCAGGATACAATTCCCATTCTCGAATGAGTCGATGGCGGGCGGGACTTATAAATTATTGTTTAAAGTTGGTGATTACTACAAAATGATTGATAAGGAAACTATTTATCCGGTTGTCGAGGTATGTACATACTGTTTAAATATTTCTGCATACTTTAGAACGTTCTTTTTAATTGTGTCCTGGAAGATTGACCTAAATAAACGTGAAGTGTAGGTATACTTTACCTACCGTCTATTTCTTTGAGAAAAATCTCTGTAATGCTAGTCACCTCTAGAATACCAACTTAATTATTAAAATTAATCTAGATAGGTATTTACCTAACTTAATACACTTAGACAAAAATTTGCTTAAAAGAATACATTGTTTACAAATTAAGTACCTATGTACCTACCTAACAAAAAAATTTCATAAATTAATATACTTAGCGCTAATTCAACATTTTAATTCAGTGAGTATCGGGAACATACCTACCTACCGCAAATCAAAACCGCAAAACATTGAATTGCTGATTGTGCTACATTCTAGCTTCATCAAGCATGATAACAACATAAATTATTCATTAGATTAATAGGTATTTGAAATGCTTACGAAACTATTTTGTTTACGAAAACATAGGCACAAAGTCAAGTTAGCTGTTTTGGAGGCAGTTGACCTTCAAATAATACCTACTTCTTAAAAGCCCAACACTGAGAAACATGATAGGATATCTTATCTGCGAATAAAAACCGGCCAAGTGCGAGTCGGACTCTCACACGAAGGGTTCCGTACAATAAACCAAAAAAAAGCTATCAAAAACATAACTTGTAAAAAAAAACAAGTCTCGTAACTCAGTTCTTCTACCGTAAAAAGTTGTGGGATCCATGTAATGGTACCAAGTCCGTTAATTTATTCAGTCCCCACTTAAGGGTCCTTCTGTCTTAAGTTATTAGGTGCGTTGTGATTAGCTAAATAACCTAACAACATCTTATAGTGACCATAACCATATTAAAAATCTTTTATGTTTTAAATAAATAGATTGACTTGGCCATCGCATGAAAACACAATGTATCTCACAAGTAATACATATTACCTAGGTATATTAAATTAGATTGTTTAGTGCGATTGCCAAGTCAATCTATTTGTTTAAAACATAAAAGATTTAATGTTTTAAATAAATAAGTAATAAACAAGTGCCTTAGAGTTTTGATGATGGGTCAGTCAGTCAGTGAGTGACAAAATTAAGAAACTTTGACTAGTTATAATTCTTATTCAAATTGAATTGAAATATAGCGTGTTTATACAATGCCTGCTTGGTTAATGAAAATTCAGGCTTCTAGTTATATCTACAACGAAGTTACAGGGGGGTCGAAAATAGCCTGAACTGCTTCGAGAAAAGGATGGTATGGTATGGCCTTGCCGCTTTTTGCTCGACTTGGCGAGGGCACTGCCGTGCCCCCAGATACGTTTCTCGTAGGTATGGGAGCAACCTTTTATTTTAATTTTCGGACGGACAGCGGAGGCTTAGTAATAGACGCTAGTATTATATTATCTGTTGTAATAGGGTTCCGTTGGTTACCCGTTGGGACTGGGTACGGAACCCTAAAAAATGAATTCGCGTTGTATTTACTTTACAGTGCTACTGTTGTTTCCCGCCGCTACAAAGGGGGTCATAGGGTATTGACCTAACCTATTCGCGATAGCGTTGTTAATATTTTCATGATGAGCCAAATCAAGTCGTAATTAAATTATTGTGTTCAAATTGAATAAAAGCTGGTTTATCTGAACAGAATGACCTACCTATAATAATACAAAGGTTTCAATTAATTTATGGCAGCGCCATCTACCATACCAACCGTGTGCTAATACTAGTTCTGCTACTAGACGGTAGATGGCGTTAGTTGGTCTGAATTAATAAGGACCAGTGATTTAAAATGTTCTTTTCTTACTTTCCAGATTACTTTCAACACCAAAGACGGCCAGCATTATCACATACCCCTGCTGCTTAGTCCCTACGGATACTCCACCTACAGAGGAAGTTAATCTTTAGTCATGCTAGTTCCTACAATAAACCTAAGTTCTCATAATAGTGTGTCTTTGATACTCTTTTAGAACTCTCTTCTAACTCGATTCATCACGCCTGATATGAACAGGAGTACCTACAGTACACACATGATTTCCCCATGTAAAAGGGGGCCGAGCATAGGCTACCTACCTACCTACCCCAGTAGCCGACTAGCTCCAAAGGCAAGTCGTCGAAATGATGGAAAATATTAGCCTGATCTGGGAATTGAACCCATTATCACATGATCAGTAGCAGCCCTTCTGACCCCAACTAGACGACTAGACTAACGAGGCATTCATTCAGTTTCACCAGAACATCGCTAAGCGATCACCACCTTCATCCATCAGCTCAGTGCCTCCCTCCATGTAGGTCTAGGCACTCCGAAGGTATCTGTAAACCGCCAAGTGCGAGTCGGACAATTTCTAATATAAATACACACTGTGAAACAATGACGTATTATATATATCATTGCTGTGAAACAACTGTCTACCTATTGCGGTTCTTGAAATATAGACCGCTGACAGACAGTGAGAGACGGCAGCGGAGGCTCCTTAGTAACAGGGTTCCGTTGGTTACTCTTCGGGTACGGAACCCTCATGTGTAAGTATCTAGGTAATAGGTGTGTTGAGTGATTCCCTATTATCTCCTTTTCGGCGACTATGATGCAGGAAGTAGGTACTATTCAGGCACACCCATTAGTAATACAGTATCGAATCGATCGTTATGTTTAGGCTGACCCCACATCAGGCGTGCGCGATCCTCGGGCGTGTGAGTAGCGTGGGCGCCGCGCGCGCGTCGCGTTTCGCTGCCCTGTGGCGTGTGTGAAAAGTGCAAACGGCGCGTGCGCGGCGCTCGAGTCGCGTTCTTACCCTACCCCTTCGGCGGCCAGAGGCGTTTAGTCTTTTTATTACGTGTCTTATTTATTTTTAGTAGCAAAGCACAGTAATGTTTCCTCATTTGAGTCCATTTTGTTAATAATTGTAAAACAGTAACGCAACGACGTGTGCTAACACGGCACTGTCCAAATTGTGACAGACTTGACTGAAGGGGGTTATGCCAAGGCGAGGGCCGCGTGCGCGGTGCGCGCTCGCTGCACACGTCACACGGCGGCAACACGCGACGCTTACACAGCGCGCTCGCGTCGTGCACGCGGCGGCCGCGTCGCTCATACGCCCAAGGAACGCGCGCGCCTAATGTGGGGGAGGCCTTACTAGCAGACGTACCAAATACTAATTAATCTCGTGTCATCGGTGTTTTTTCTCGAACCCCTCCGAAATGGCTTGACCAATTTTTAGTGTATCTATACTAATATTAGAGCTGAAGAGTTTGTTTGTTTGTTTGCTTGAACGCGCTAATCTCAGGAACTTCTGGTCCGATTTGAAAAATTCTTTCACTGTTGGATAGCCCATTTATCGAGGAAGGCTATAGGCTATACGGGAATGGGAAATTCCTACGGGAAAGGGAAAAAAACGGGATATGCGCGTACGAAGTCGCGGGCAAAAGCTAGTAATTTATATATTAGATGCACTAAGGTACCTGTATAACCGTTATACATAGGTAAGTACATAGAACAATCGTACTATAACCCAATAACTTATGGTTGCGAAGCTGGTACTCAGCTGGTCAGTATGGTACATTGGTACCAACTAAATCTCCAGCAATACTGACAGACACCTTGACAATTCTAAAGTGCCTATAAACTTAAATTGAAATAATCATTTCTAGTTTCTGTTGAAATCGTGAAACAATCACATAAAATATATTGAGTAGGTACTATTAGTAATAAGGAAATCTTAAATGCTCACCCCATCAAATAACAATAGTAGTAAAGAATTAACGACTTTATGGTAACGACCGCATAGTCAAAGGTACCATAAAGTAGTTCAGTACTTTAGCAAAATAACGGTATTTCCTTAAAAGCTCCATGAATGAAGGAAGTTTAAATAAAAAACCAATATTACTCTTTTACACTTTATAATGATGCTCAATAAAAACTTAAGCAATCTAGAAACCTGCAAAATTGTATCTGTTCGTAATGAACTAGTTAACAATTAATTATTACTGCATTAACTCATTATCTACAGCAAGATTGTGTCAGAAAAACAAATGACGTTACGTTATATGCCAAGTACCTCAACGTAATAGTGTTTTACTTGAATTTATAATTCCAGATCATTTCAGTCCAGGGTCACCGACTCTACTATCGACTGTAACCAGTGAGATTTTAGGTAGATTTTTAATTTGATATTAAAAAGGCACCCCAAAAAATATGGGATTTTTTTATGTATGACATAGAATTTGTAGTTCCAAAAGGGCATAGAACCATTGTGGCAACATGGTGCCCTAAAGTGTCACGTTGTCAATGTATTTGAAGGTGAAATCACTGCTTCCATAGAAAAAAGTTCGAACCCCTGTGACAACAATCTCGAATAATAAATTCAAATACATATACAGATACTCAGCTCAGTGGTTAAAAACACTTTGCTGGGAAAAAACCAGGTCACTAGGTAATTTAGATTCATTAACAGACTACTAAAATAATCAAGCGCATAAATAGAAATACATAGTACATTGAAAGAGTACACCAACCTATTGAATTACTCATTAAAACATTTTTCTAAAGCATGAGCCGAAACCACTGAGCCAGAAAATTGGAACATAATTAAATTGTTACCAGAAAAAAAATGGTTAGCAAGACGTGGAAAATTGTTCTACTTGGTAGTGTAAACAATAGATTTACTTATTCAGAAGGTATGTGACCTAGCTTTACATAATTTACTGTGTGTAAGATCCCTACAATATATGAGTTTGACTTTATACAATAACAATCCTATAATATTGTAAATAACTGGAGTCTGTTGAGGGTATTATACGATCCATTATTATTATTATTATTATCTAACAGTAAACATAATAAGTCTCTATATAATTACATACAAAATATTCATTTAATAATATGGAAAATTCCTATAATTAGCCTATTCTACAAAAAGATGTTAAATTCCCGAGTGGACCAGGCATACAGTCTAGTGTAAATAATTTAGAGACTATACATATTATACAAAAAATATTACGTTCTTGAAATCGTTGGCCATGAAAAGATCTACAGTAGGGAATAATAGAAAAATAAAAAGCTCACTCACAATATATATTGTACCTGATTACAGTAATTACCTAAATTAAATTGCCTACAATTTGTAGCTAAAATCACTTTATTCAATTTGCCACAATTTACTGGTTAGACTGCCAATTTTATTAATCTAACATTTTACAAACTAAAAATAAATGCAATGGTTATTTCATTGTCTTTGAATATAAATATACTTTGTAAAACTCAACTAGGTGTCTATGTACATTAGGAATAACAACTGAACATTTTGGATACTAATAAATTCTTTAAAACTCTAATAAGTAAAAAAAATATATATTAACTTTTACAATCTAGTGTTTAAGCTAAGTTGGAGCGCAGATCACTACAAAAAAAATTGCTTTCAAGTTTTAATCTCACAATTTGTGTTCTATTCTATCTTATCTATGAGTATACAGGTTTGTTATAATGTTTGGCAACTCGCAGCGGGATCTCGCATGTAGTCTCTGTAAGGTAAATGGTCATATTCATCAGTAATCTGCCGTAGGTCGGTTTAGACACCGTTTCTTCATACACAACACTACAGTCAGTATTTCACATTTGTGTCCAATACGTCCGGGGTCTTCGTTGCTTCAACTTGACAGCCCTATGCCGCAGACCTAACCTCTTTTACTATATTTATTACTGAACCTTACCCGTTATTATTGCAGTAATTCAAAGGAAATATAATGTTTGGAATAAATTATTTTTATGGATTGCAGTCTTCGTTGTAATAATCCTTGAATACTACTTCGTTGAAAAGGTCACAGTTCAATACAAGCAATTTTATAGCCGATTAAGATCATCAATTTTCCTGACTTACTGTACACTAGAATGTTAATTTTTTTGCAAAGACACAAAAAGAAAAATCTTAAACATACTGATGAAACCTGTTTAAAAAAGTTCATCTGACATCTAATTATACACCTTGAATTTGAAGAGCAAAAAATGCCAATTTCTGTAGAACTTGAAATAAATCAAACCTCTGCAGATTCAGGCTTGAAAAATATTTGAAAATTGTGTTCCAGGCTCCTTCATGATTTTATCATACATTTACCTGATTGAGGCTGTGGAAAAACAAGATTAGGGTACAGGAGAAGTGTAATTCAGCCATAATCAATACTTACCATGTGAGACGTCGTGATTTCTGAGTGACGGCCCTCAGAAGAAGCATTGAGCGCCGACATCTAGTGTAGTGAAATCAGAATCAAACCATTAGAATCGGAATATTTTTGCATACCAATGTACCACAACCTTGGACCTTATCGACATGAGCATAAAGTCTGATTACGCATGAGATCTTGAGGAATTATCTTTATGAAAGGAGTCACTTGGAGCAAATAATTGCACCTTTAAGTCCATTGACAACGCCTACATCTCACAAGCACAAAACAGTTCCTAATGACAAAAGAGTCAGAGTCCAGAATAAGTCTTTTATTTTATTATCGTCTTGTTTCATACGTACTGAAGAACCTTGATCACCAGATAAGTACATAAAAAAATGACTAGAATTTTTGGAAAATTGACTAGATAAGTTCGACTGACCTGTATTCCGAGCCTGCAAACAAAAATGATTGTTATGCAGAAAGTAATAAAGATCGAAACCCACCTATTTCCCTTCCTCTTGTCCGACGACCTCTTTATATCTGGCGATCATGAGTTTTTTTACTGTGTCTCTGTAGGTCTCCCCGGGGGTGGGCGTGTAGATGCCTCTCTTCTGCCCCAGTCCGGCCAAACTTGGCCGCTGTTCGGCTTCTATGGGTGCGATTCTTCCCTGTTCCTCTTTACCCAGTCCTCTGCCCTCAGACCAGCCCATCTTCTGCAGCATCTTCCCACCAATCGTATCGACGACTGAGGGGGGCGGGTGCGGCGCCATTGGCGGAGGCATCGAGTCTGGCGGATCGTATCGCTTTCTGATAATTGGCGGCTCATCTTCTCCGAACTTCAACCTCCTCTCCGCCGCTCTGTCTCTGTATCCATTCATTTGCGGAATGAGTTCGTTCTTTTTGCGATACTCCGCTAAGTTCTGCTTGTGTAAGTCCGACAGTGACTTGTGCTTGTTCAGTACCTCAGCGGACGGGAAGCGTCGCTTGCAAATGAGGCAGGTCAGCTTGGCCCAGTCTATGATGCCCTCATCGCTGTCAAACACTTGTTCAGCGTCAGCCACCCTTTTCATTAAGAATTCGTCACCAGTTGGCGGAGGAGATAGCTCCCTGACGTGAGTCAAGGAAGGACCAGAACCTAAAACTGAAAAGCCAATATCAGCTGAACCCTTACTGGCCCCCGTGTCTAAAGGCTGTTCCATCACAATATTGCTTCTAGCATTCTCCTTCTTTTGATTCAAAGTTCGCGCCCACCTCTCCATATCTTTGGCTATCTTTTTGGCGACTTTCACTTTGTCTTCTTTATCTTTCTTTTTCTTTTCCTCTGGCTCTTTGGCTATGGTGTTCTCAGTGGTGGCTGTCGGCGGGTTAGGTAGTTTAGGCTGCTCAGTGTTCTGATGTGCCTGTGTAGCTGCGATGTATGTGTTGTTAGTGGCGTCCCAGTACATGTACTGGTTTGTTTG
This sequence comes from Lacanobia wlatinum, assembly GCA_947578705.1. Taxonomy (NCBI): domain Eukaryota; kingdom Metazoa; phylum Arthropoda; class Insecta; order Lepidoptera; family Noctuidae; genus Lacanobia; species Lacanobia wlatinum. Next base: position 21,870,487 of record OX388046.1, read on the forward strand.
ACTGTTGTAGAAGTACTGGCTAGTACCATCATAGTATAAACCTGTGGCTGGGTCATAGTAGTAACCAGAAGTCTCATCGTACATAAAAGTCCTAACATCAGGGGCACTGTACACTGTTTTACCGTCACCAGTGGGAGCTTTGACTGAAGGGGCAGTCTGTACAGTAGAAGTAACAAATACTGGGACACTCACAGGCGTCCAGGCCATGTGGCGTGCTTGAGCAGCTGAGATTGCAGATTGAGCCACGGCAGCGGCCGCATTTACCCGGTCTGCCTCAGACATAGCCTGGGCCGATGTAGTGTAGTTAGTCATTTGAGCATAATAGGCAGAATAGTCTGCGCTTGGGGGTTTTGAAATTTTCTTTGGTTCATTATAGAAACTAACTAGAACCTCCCTACCATCTATTTCTAACGGTGGCTGCAAAGATGCTAACTCAGAATGAGCGGCTGTAGAGTCAGCAATGGAATTAAAGTTAATATAAGCTAAGCACTTTGATGCCCCAGTCAGTGTTTCTCTGCCAATAGTGATGCCTGCTATGGAATCTAAAATAGTCTTTGAGCATCTTGCCTTAATCACTTCTAATATTTTCTCTTCAGTTGTTAAAGCATCTAATCTCCTAAACAACAACCGTTTGGTGATACCTGCACATTCCGTCAAGAGGTTCCTCTCGCTGTCTCCACCATAGACTATGCCATCTGACCTCTTTCCCTGACAGTTCCGTCTGTAACACACTTGACGCCTCTTGAAGTTGTACAGCCCACACTTGCAGAACCAGTCCCCCGGGGAGGCGTTGATAGTCTGGTTGTCATCATGTTTGTCTCTGGTGTCGTATTTGCTCTCGTAATCTAAGTCCATTCGTTCGCGACTGCCCGAGCGGCTGCTAGACCTAGAACTGGCTTTGCGATCCTCGCTAATGTTGGGCGGCGATGGCGGAGGCGGCACGTCGCGCTCGCGGTCGTCGTAGCGCTTGGGCGAGCGGCGGCGATCGCGGTCGCGCGGGCGCTCGTATCGCTCGCGGCGGTAGCGGTCGCGGCGCTCGCGGTCGTCGTGGCGGTCGCGCTCGCGCTCGGGCCGCTCGTGGTGGTGACGCTCGGCGCGGCGCTCGGGGCTGGCGCTGCGGCGCGCGTCCCAGGCGGGCGAGCGCGCGCGGCCCTCGCTCCACCTGTCGTCCTCGCCCCAGCGCGAGTTCCTCTCGTCACGGCCTCGCCACGACATCGCTCACGCCTGTGAACATCACCCGTACGAATAAAGCGACTGTACTCACAAACCGTTCGACGCCGTAGTCCCGTTGCCTCCATGTTGGTTGGCCTATAATCACCGTTCAATAACCTTTCTCCTCGTACTAGTGTTTACCTGCGTAGCAGTCACTTGGACGATTATAAAAGACCTTAATAACACACAGTTAACACTTAACACAATATTTTTAAAGAATTAAGCAATTCAGCTAGGTATAGTAATTTCAATTTGAACTCAATTATCACAGAATTTCAAAGGAGAAAATGCGTCGAAGACGCCATATTTTAAGACCACAGAACACATATTACTATTAGCTTACCTAGCGGTTTTAGTCTATGGTTTCAGACGATTTTGATCCATAGACATAGAAATAGTACGGATTGGAAATACCTACAAAAAAAAGGTGCGTGTCTCATAAAATAGCATTGGCAGCCATTTTATGAGACACGCACCTTTTTTTAGCTCGCTAGGGTTGTACCAATCAGGACTTTGTCTAAGCAATCAGGGAATATAGTGTTACTATAACCATACTATTAAAGTATCGATACTAATACTACATAATAGAATTACGAGTCTTATTAGATATCACGTTTGAATCATAAGTATAATTTATATTCTTACAATCTGTTGTAACAGAAAAATGAGTAAAGGCTTACTCCTGTCTGTTAATGACAGTTAATGTAGAGTTTTTTCTGCACAGAATTTAAAAACACTTTTACTTGCATCACTTTTGCGCTTTCGCTTATTTTATATCTGGTCTGTAGCTTCGGGTAGGTATGTGGACTAGGTTTGCCAGATACAGTCATTTCGTTTCCGGGACAATTCGAGGGTTACTAATTTGGTGGGTACGAAAATAGATAGTGGTCTTTGTTTTTTTTTATTATTGATCGGCACGCGTTTGACCACTATCTCACCTGATGGTAAGCGATGATATGGTCGAAGATGGAGCACGCTTGCCTAGAATAACCTATTCACTCTTGACTTAAAGACTCCCAGGATGTAGCTATCAGGAAACACAGACTCCGGCAGGGAATTCCACTTCTTAGTTGTACGCACTATGAATGTGTTCCCAAATCGTTTTGTGCGCGTGGGTGGGATGTCCACCATGTACCGGTGGCGCATCGCCGTACGTCTTGTGGTCCGATGATGGAACGGGCTTGGCGGAATTAAATTATGCAATTCCGTCGCACATTCCCCAAAATGCAACCGGTACAAAACCGACAGGCTAGCAACTCGTCGTCGATGCTCAAAGCTTTGGAGCTTCGTAGTGACGAGCCTATCATTGCCGATGATCCTCTTGGCTCGTTTTTCAATTGACTCAAGGGCATCAAGCTGGTATCTGGCAGATCCATCCCAAAGATCGAACTTGCTCTTGGTAGAGTTTGAGCAGCTGTTCCGGCGTGAAGTACCGTCTCACCTTTGCATCCCCAACTTCTTTGCAGCCACTTGAGCTTTTGCCTCTATGAAAGGGCCAAAATTCAGGGTAGATGTTAATGTAACCCCAAGAAGCTCAAGTTGGTCGGTTATCGGCACGGTTGCACCTCGTACAGATGGAGCTGGGTGGAATTGGCTCCTTTTAGCGGAAAACAGACACGCTTGGGTCTTAGCAGCATTGAACTTGACCAGATTGGCATCGCCCCATTCTGAGACATCACAGTTTCAAATGCTTCTTTCGTGAGTTCCGGTTCCCGATTTACATGCTGGTATCATTTCTTCAAAGTTCTTGTGTGAGTAAGCATGTATTGTAAGTTCGCCTTATACCTATAATTATAGGCCTTGGGGGATAAAAAATGCAACGTTAATGCGAACTTTCGGATTTCTTCAGAGTATCCTTTCGTTGAGGTGCTTAATTTTTTTCTGTTGAGAACAAAATTAAGCACCTCAACAGAACTGAGAGAGTTCTGTGAACATCGAGCTGGACCTAGCAAGATCACTAGAACCGATTAGAACACGTATTATACTGATACTGTATCAGCGCAGCGAAGGAACTAGTATCGGGAAATATTACGGCAACGGTACTACACTATTCCATCGTGACATATTATTGTAAACTTAGAATAATTCTAAGATTGTAAACAAACGAATGAAATTATGAAATAAAAAAAAGGTCTGTTGGACGAGCATAAATAAGCCCAAATATGAAAACTACAGCTATAAATACGTGGTAGCTTAGCATTTTTTTCATCGAAAATGTATTACTATGTGTAATATTGCATGAAAACCGGCTACTAACTGTGCAAAGACAGTTGAGGTTGATTTTCCTTCTTTCTTGCACCAGTCTCCATAATACAACGCACAGGCATTGAATGGCTGTTTTCCACCATATACGTGCAATTTGTAAGATAAAATGCGCGTAATTTTCTCACAAATCACAATAATACAAAAGTAAACACACATATTGACAGCAGAACTACCACGAAACACTGACGTATAAATCATATGGACTTGAAATGTTTGACTATAGAAAAAACAGTTATACAAATATGTGGCATATCGACACCGAAATCATAAAAATACTGTCATCTCTTTTTAACTTTCATAATTTTGCTTAAGTGAAAAAGGATAACAGTGTTTTTGACAGTTACTATAATGGCAACCCTTCATTCCTAGCGTCATTAAAATACCTATTTGCGGCCGGGTCGCCATTTTATCCTCTCGCTGTTTGACAACAAGTTGAGGTACGTCAACTGTCAAATACTCTTGAGCTGTGGATATAATTTGTGAATTTTGAAGTCATTTTGCTGTGTTATTACGTTTGAACTTGGTTTTATAGTGGAAATCGTCAATTGCAAGATGCCTAATTGTAATATAATCGGATGTGGCATTAAAAGAAGCGGAAATCACCCGAACATAACTTTGCGCCAGTATGTACTTAATTTCAGCTGAAATATCTTTAGATTTAGATAATAAACAAAAGATTCTGCATTCGTTGAAGAGTTTCAACAGTAAAGTATTCATAATTTCCCTTTTGCCCTTATTATCAACAGTAATAATTGTATTTCTACTTCGAATCATTTTCTTGTTATTGTTATTGTAGGGATAGACTAGTGCAGTGCATGCATGACATTTTTATATTTATCGATAATGCTATATTATGGCTTTTTATTGGTTTGTTGTTTTATTTGCAGGGCTTCCTGCAAATAAAGGAAAAAAAAATTATAAATAAAAACAATATATAATTGTTCTCTTCACTTTGAAGAATCTTGTTTCAATTGGAAACTGAATAAAGTAACATTGCTTGACGATACTACCTTCTACTTCTACCTTCACGAACCTTATTGGTAAGTAACATTGCTTGTTATAAATTTGTCTGACATGATTGTGTAGCGGCTGATAAATGATGGTGATGTCGTCAATTGCAACACTTGCTTAATGGGCACAAAGAGTGATGTTAAGAATGTATTTGAGTGTGGTCCTTAGATTAATTGCCAAAATAAGACTGAATATGTGTTTATTTGGTTGTACTACTAAGTACACTTATGGTATTCCTTTTATAAGGAATTTATTAATGTTTAGTTACAAATGTCACCAGTAGTCTGCTTTTTGAATAGTACTTTACAGTTTACTTTTAAATAGTATAATAACAGTGCTATTCTGTAAAAATCTCCCTATGAATATTTGGATGAGGTTAATGTGAAGTGAGCTTATGTATGATTATGTAGCTCATTACCTCTCGAGAGCTACTAAACTAGAGAACTAGTGAGAATGAAAAGAGACTCTTCTCAACCCACCAATTGCAAATTAAATGGGGTGCTTTATAATAATAAATAAACCGATTAATAAAATCAAGAAACATCAAAAATAGTAACAATTTTATTGCTTTTTTACAGCCTGTGATTCAATCAAATATGACTGGCATTTTAATTGATAGTGACCAAAATCAGACAAACTCACAATCAATATCTGGGTGTGGTGCTCTTAATATGGTAATATTTTTTTGTAATTTTAAGCAGTGGGATCACCTACTGTTTTTGAAGTGTCATAAAACTTTTGAGTATTTACTTTTCTGTTTTCTACACTAATATTATAAAGAGGAAAGATTTGTTTGTATGTTTGTTTGTTTGAATTGAATAGGCTCCGAAACTACTGGACCGATTTGAAAAATTATTTTAGCATTGGATAGCTACGTTATCAGGGAGTAACATAGGCTATATATTATCCCCGTATTCCCACGGGAACGGGAACTACGCGGGTGAAACCGCGTGACGTCTACTAGTTGTTAATATTTATGTTAATAATAGAGTGGTTTTTAGATCAAAGCTGTTTGTGTGCCTACCATTCAATATCAACCTGGAGAGATTTCAAAGAGGAGTGGCATAGATTTAGCCTCTAGCACATCCGCTACGCCAGATTTAGTCACCAGCACCTCCACTGCGCCAGATTTGGCCGCTAGCACCTCCGCTGCACCAGGTTTAGCCGCTATCATCTCTGCTGCGCCAGGTTTAGTCACAAGCACCTCCGCTGCGCCAGATTTACCGGTATGACTAGCTTCAGTTTTTCCTGTCATCATTATTTGCGAATTTGATCTCAATGATAACATCTCATCAACTGAATTAAGATTGGGTGGGAGATATCTCTCCCTTGTGTTCAATATCTATTAAAGCTTACTTTTATTTTATTTGATTTCAGGTACACACAATTAAAATGATTAAAAAATTAAAGGACAAATGTCAAAAACAGAACATGAAGATAGAGACTTAATGAGAAAGTTAGAAGACAGAGAAAAAAAATTGCTCATTATAGTAATATTATCAAAGATTTTTTTTACAAATATTATGGGAAGAAATCTACTGAAAGAGTATCAGAAATTACCTGAACAAAATTGTATTGTTCAGAAGTGAATGAGATTAATTTGTTTAATATTACTTTATTATAAATTATACATAATTATTGTTGACTTTTAATTTAAACCCAAAATCATCGGCATGTGAGAAAAGATAGGCGTTGGTTGGGAGACGTCCGTACCGGGAGCCCATTGCGGATACGACGTCATTTATTTTCTTAGAATTTGTTCCCTCCGCTCCGTCTCGAACGTCTACCTAACATCTAACAACTAAAGGCTCTAGAATAACACTGCCGCTCGTACGCCGCAGCCACGCTTCTCGCGCGTCGCTGCCTTCGTGAAGAGTTCCATATAAATCTATGCCAGGGATGGCCAACCGGTCGATCGCGGCGAGACAAAAAATGTAAATACGTTCGTATAACAGACTGCGCACGATGTAAGTAAATACTAAATAGGTTATGTTAATAAAATAAAAAATACTACATAAATGTCTTTACCCCACCGTTTCATCTGTAGTTTTAAGAAGTACCTATGTATCTTGGGTCTAATCAAGTTGGCCACCCCTAATCTATGCATTTGAACGCGTCGCTGGTCGCGCCGCCGCCGCGCCGCTGAGTTCGTGTCCACGGCCTTAGAATGACATCAGTTAGCAGTTAGCTCACCATGCATTGGTGTCGATTCTGTTGTGCACAAACTAAATTTAGGCTATTGCTATCTTTTTCTCTCTTATAAAACGAAAAAGAGACAGACGTAATTTAGAGCTGTCAAATTTAATTAAATTCAACTAATATTTCAATACAAATTAATTAAGGTTGGTGCACGTAAAAACCTGTAGACTAAAAACATGGTGAAGGGCAAGGCATAAACTCATAAATTAGTTTGACATTTCTAACTTGGTTCATAGCTATAGCCGTATTTTCGCACTGCCTTTTAGTAAAAGATAGAGATACTCTAATTTTAGATTAGTTATTGAACAAGAGAATCGGCAGCAATATCATCCAAACTAAACATGTACCTACGCAAAATTTTAGCTTTATCAAAAACCGGGAAGTGTGGGTCAAAAAAATAACTTTTAAGTAGTCATATAAAAGTTAAGCTAAGAAAAGTGTGTAAAAAATACCCGTTGATATTGTCCCGTGACAATATAAAAACATTCTCACAATTTTTATCGATGTTATTGTAGAGAAATATCGCTAAGGGCTGCCCTATTAGCCGCCATTTTATCCTCTCCATAAAGTGTAGGTATGCACGTTTTTCTTGTAGGTATGCCAAGTCCATATGATTTATACGTCAGTGCCACGAAACTTGTCGCATAACATGGCGGATACGGCACTTACCTATAACTGTCACAACGTAACAAGAAAATGTTGCCATTATGAGCAACAACTGAAATACTTTTGTCTCTTTTGATTACCACATTAGATAGAATGAAACAAAACGATATTTTACAATCTGTTTCGTATTTCACCCATATTTGTATAAGCAAAGGTAGATATAGAATATCGCGGCGCCTCCATATTTTTACTATCTCAATCTCTGTTTTGATCTGACGTTTTGACATAGAGATTGCAACACAGTCGGTTAGTACGCTTACTAAAACTCGATTACTAATATTGAATCAGCTGATGTTTGAACCAAGAACTAGTTCTATCTTACTGAAGCAACAAAAAACAAAATATATTTAATACGTAATATATCATGAATTTTAATAAATGGAAAAACACTACTAGTGATAAACTTACAAAAAAACTGCAAAAGTTTTTTTCAAAATCGACTACTTCATCGAGTTGACATTAACTGTTGTTGACTATACCTACGTCATCAACTATTTGCGCAGAGCTAAGCACCTTCCACACACATCCGGGTTTCCGTCCCTGAGACGGGACACGTCCGGGACGGAGAAAAATCGGTTACATACGATTTGTACGAACTTTCTCACACATATCCGTGTCCGTCAGTAGATTCCGGATCGTCAGTGTCCCGGAGCACGCACGGACGCCCTGACAGTGTTATTCGTTTTTTTATCTGCCGTCTGGGATTCAAGAGCAATTGTGCAACTTGAGCACAGAAAAATTAATAAAACTTGTCCGACAAAATAAAACTATAAATTACGATCTATCTAATCCACATTATTTAAATACAAAAAAGAAAAATAATAAAAAAAAAACTTGTAATTCGGATAGCCCAGACCCGGATGTGTGTAGACACGGGTGACGGACGGCCCGTCTCCTGTGCCGTCTCTGACGGGAACTCGGATAGTCCTGACCCGGAACTCGAATAGCCCTGACACGGATGTGTGTGGACGACCCTCTATGATTCATGAATTAAAATAGCGCTATCTTTGGTGTTCATGAGAACTAACTTTCGAGTCATGGAATGGGCGGGCGGTGCTGCTGCTGCTCGTGGAAGATGATTTCGAACTTCATCTCGGATTAGTTCGAGTGCTGCATCATTTTATAACAAAGTAGGTACATAAGAGGCCTGCAAAGCGCCACAGAAACACTGCAAAAAAAAATTGAGTTGCTCCAGATTTGGCAACTTATTTTGCAGAGGATTTGTAGGAACATTAACTTGTATGCTTGTAGTCCGTCTGGCGCTAGTCTATGGTGTAGCGAAGAATTCAGCGTCAGTTTTTCTTGTAAAGCTGTAATTGGGATCTAAGGTAAGGTGGGGTCGTTACACCTTACTGCCCACACGATAAGAAGAAGTAATTGGGGCAGCCCAAAATAAAGGGATAAGGCTAGTCAAAGTGGCTCGTTTATTTTGTGTCTCTACTGTACAGGTTTTTGTTTTCTACTTTATAATATATACGTACCTACTGATGACAATCTTCCTTTTCTGCTCACTGTCTGCCCCTGCAGTAAGCAGGTCTAGTATCTACCAATTAAGTAGGTAATAGGGAACGATAACCTTCCAAGTACCTAAATAAATCAGGTTTGAATCAATCAAAAAAATACACAAATACAATATTTTTACTTTATTTTATTGACCATGTCATAAAATGCTGGTAAATTGATAAAATTAATAATAAGCTGAAATTCTATAGAATACCTAGCTAACTATCTACTGACTACATCGAAATAAGCACAGAATTTGAAACTATACCTAACCTAACCTATCAATATCATAGGTAGTCATTGTACGTACGTACTTACCTATACTTACACAGACTAAATAATCGAACAGAAGTGACAAGCAAGTTTTATGCCTATGTTTTTTTGTATAACATTATTTCGAAAATTGCAAATACATTTTTCAATGTTCCAAATTTAAAATAAAAAGACGTTCAGTCATGTTTTTTTATATCTAATGGTACCTATTATCAATTACTGCTGATCAAAAAGTGATTCAATGTGTAAATCTAAATGCATTATTTTTACAATTACTGGTATAAAATAGTGCTAAACATTATGAAAGCGTAATATGTTTATTTACTTTTTATTATGGAATGTCGGTATACAATATGAGGATAAGTGAATGGTATGGCGTTCATAAATGCCTCTACTACGCCTGAATACGATTTACATTAACACCTATTACATTTTGAATTGTAGAACAACGAATCTAAACTAGCCGTGCCTTTTTGCGGCTAAATTTTGTAAAACAGTGATATCTAGGTAATAAACAGACACCGATCTAAATAATAGCACTACACTGGAAGTGTCTTTTGAATCACAATCACTTTGATTGCCTTGCAAGCCATACAGACCCGAGAAGCTTACTTGTGTTAGTGGCATGAACGATGAATGTAACACAAGTCAAATTCAGGCGCCTTCTAGACTTGCCAGGAATATGACGTATATTGACGAAGAGAGGAAGTACTGTTGTGGTGAGTAGGTAGTGAAAACCACGAAACATGCAATAATGCATGTTTACTCAAATGTTTCTTAAAATTACCTTGAGCAATGAGCAGTAAATTATTTTTAGGTACTTGTTGCCTTAGCGCGCTAAATGGTATGAAATATGATGTTAGCAACTAGTAAGTACCTGTCTTATCACCCGATTTTTATTCGCTGTTGGTTTTTAAATGCTGCCGATTTAACACGTTGTGTATTTTTCTTACGAAGTTATCTTTGTGTACTTATCTTACGTGCTGTTAAGGATACATTTTTATGTTTTTTATTGAGCGTAGCACGTGGCGTTATGCCTATACGAAGAACCGGCTTAAGATTATGAAAGGGTGAGCCCCCAAGGTGGACTTATGACCTGGTGACGGTCAAGGGAATCATGGAAAGTAAGTGGTCAAGAAACCAGTGGATGTGGAGATGCTTGGGGGTAACTGTGGACGTCTTTCGGATGAAGATGATGACTTATTTATTTAACCCAAACTCCTAAACCCCAATACACACGATACCAGAACACCTGGGAAGACATTTTCGGTGATTTTTCGACCGTTTTTCCTTTTAGCCCAGCGCTCAGGTAATTTTCCTCACTTTTCGAGTAAAGATTTAGTTGGTCTCAGTACTGAGGTGTTCCTCGTCGTCGTCTACGTCACACTCCTGGTAGACGTAGCACTAGTCCTTTCTCCCGGTGAGGAGATGTTCCCGCAGCGTAAGGATCTCCCTCTCGATGTTTTCCCGCGCGGCTGACTCGAAGCACTCGAACTCGGGAGTGTGGAACAGCTTTGGTATTTGATTGAATTGGTTTAGCACCTGGAATTAAGGGTAATTGTCTTTAGTTAGTGATTTCAATGATACAGGTAATTGTGTGATGTGACCAAAGAACCAATGACATTTATGAACATTGAACAATCTTCAGCGGTAGTAAAATATATGACTTTGAAAGAAGTACACATATATAAAATGTACTTTCAAAATTGTATTTGTATTTTGTCAAATACTACAAACACAATCATCACCAATCACCTTGGATAAGTATTACAAGTGGATGTCAAGGAGTGCTTGAATAGTTACTATATCAATTTATAACCAGACACAAATACAAACGAAGCAAGACAAAAAGATGCTCACCTTGATCCTCAGCTCCACATAGTTATCATGCGTGAGCTTGGAATACTCCGCCCTCACCAGCTTGGCGTGCGCGTCATACTCCTCCCTGGAGGCGGCCAGCACGGCCAGCTCGCAGTCCCCGAACAGCTGCAGGTCGCGCAGGGGCGCCGGGCCCGCGGGCGTGGGCGGCCCGGGCGGCGAGCCCGGCGACGCGGGGGAGCCCTGCGAGCCCTGGGAGCCCTGCGACGCGGGGGACGCCGCCGAGTCTGCTGACATGGCGCCGCTGTCTTCCACGTCTACTGTGAGGGGGACAGTCGGAATTAATGGCTCGTTGGTTTATACTCCCGTAGGGGTGTTAACTGAGATGATGACTCGCTAGCAGAGAAATATGGAAGAAAACGACATTAGTATGTGCCGACCACAAATAAATTGAAATAAAAGCAAAGGAACGATACTGGAATTTAGTCTCAGTTTTTGACGTTTTTTAAAATCACCATTCCAATCAGTATCAATCTGCCAAAAAAATATAAAGTAAGCCTACTTTTTATAACAAACTAGATTTTGTGGTGGCTTCGTTTTCGTGGAGCACTCTACTACGGTTTTTTGGGATAATTTTAACATCCAATATATAGTAATTTCAATGAAATTTTGTATCGAGTCAGTACATCCAGAGATCACCTCCTACCAGAAAAACTACATGACTTCAAAATAAACCAGTTCAGACTTTTACCTTCAATAGGATCATCAGCTGTCGTGGAATCCGGAACATTGGATTCTCCAGGGGTCGTGGAGTCCGGCGCTATAGGAGGCACTGGGATGGCGAAGGGCGGAGGAGCCACCGGCAGGGGCAGGTCGGCGGCGGCGGCGGCGGCGGCGGCGGCGGCGGCGGCGGCGGCGGTGGAGGACGAGGCGGAGTCGGCGGGGCCGGGCGCGGCCTCGTTGGTGTCCACGTCCGTGGCCTCGCCCGCCACCTCCACGTCCGTCTCCGCCTGGAATACAAACCTTTACTTCTAATAGACCATTTACAGGCACTTTTGAATGAAGGTTCCCTGAAGTGACATAGTCTAGGTGGTAGCACTGAGGCGTCAGGTCCAGGCACCTGTCAAAACGCTTATTAAGTTTTCCGACATTAGTCAAATTGACGTCAACGTCATGTTACGTCAAAGTTACGTTTAAAAAAAGTGGACCTCTCGCCAAGGTGCCTACAACTGTATTTCTAGTAACTGGACCCCACAACACAGGGAATCTTACTGTGGGGTTCAGGGCTTCATCTACGTTTGTAAATTTATTGAGACAGTAAATTATTTTTATTTATTTTATTATGCTCTTTTTCCTAACCTGGTCCGAGGTGGAGGACTCTTCGTCTGCCGAGCTAGCCGGTGAGGAGGGGGTGGAAGTAGGTGGCGAGTCAGAGCTGTTGCAGTTCCCGCACCACGTCGCCTCGTCGTCTGTGAGGAGCGCGAGGATGTACGACGTCAGGTCTTGCTGTGGAGTGACGGTTCTGTGTTAGTTGTTGGTCTATAGCGAAATTTTTTGTTTGAGAATTGTTGCTGTAATCGAGAATTTAGTTTCAAGTTGCAGAGATTAGAACAAAAGGCCAATCCCCAAAGCGTGCAAATTCAAGTTATAATTTCATCTCAGCCACATTATAATGTAAAAAAAAAACCCAAATGTAGGGAAACTAGAGGTGTGAAACAGTAACGACTGCGATCTAATGTGATGAGAATTGCCCGGCAGATGATTGTTCGGAGTAGTAGTTTGTAAAGGTAATATACATGGGCAGATTGTTGAATATTAGGTAGTATAGCAGCTATCATGTGACGAGTAAATTGCCTTTTGCACCAATTGACTACAAATCTTGGTCATTCAGCCAATTGATTGTTATCTTTGTCTTCGAAGCAGCTATTTATTACGCTCCAGTCTCCTTCACAGATGGGTAAACATGAGCTTATAGATGTTACCATGCATACTATAAGAATTATCAGGTTTTAATTATGTATGACTTCCCAGGGTCGGACTAGGCCGGAAGGACCCGGCACGAGTATCTGTATAGGGTGTAGAATATAAGAGCGACCGAACCGAGCTCGAAAATATTGGTACCCTGGATGAACTATGAACTGTCTACTTTATAATTATACACATAGGTCGTAAGTAAGTCTTCGATAAGGGCCGAGCCCCAGGCTGCGTAGGCCCCCTATCCTTCTTAGTCCGTAGCTTGCGGCAAGCTTCGCAAACCGTGGGACTCTGGCTGGTAAACGCCACCTCGAATGTTTGGCCAGCCCAACCCTGTGACCTACGATATAGAATGTCAGTAAAATTTATAGGCAGTGAAAAAACAACAAGGAGGTTGGGAGCAAATAGGACCACTTGACCTGAATGTCATGAGTAACAAGCAGATGAAATTATCATAATTTATGCGACATACATTGTGGAAATAGAGTTGCTGTTCTTATTGAAATTGGGGGCGAAAAGTCTCGGTTTGTTGTCAACAAAGTAGAGCATTTCCGTTAGTGTCGCGAATCGAGAGTAGATTACATAAAAGGGGCCGTGAAGTTCACAATTTTATAGCATGTTTTTTCTTTGTTTTGAATATACAAACTGGCAATAGGCATGTGTATATTTTCGATAGATATAATTATTGGACTGACTTTTTTCTTTTTGAATAGAGAACTGTACAGGTAGTTTATTTCACAGAAAATAGCTTGTTGATGTTTTAGATCAATTGCAACGAAATTAAATCACTGAAGCTACACTTTGCCTTTCTCAAGCAAAAATTCGACAAAAACTTCTTCTGATGCCTACCTATAGCAAAAATTTCTCGAGCCAATTCGCAGAAATAAACTCTACTAAACTACGAGGTTATCAAGTATTTACCAGTCAATAAAGACAGACAGACTACGTGCAGCAAAGTATGATCTACAGATAATTGAATAACTATCTACTGTCGGTCAAATTGCAGTTTCAATATCAAAGTCCCAATTGCATGCGATATATTCAGATCGACCATCTTGTTATCGAATAAAGAACGATGTTTTTGTACTCACAGACTGCGGATGTAAGCGCAGTAAATCGGACAGGAGCTTGACGGTGAGCTCTGACGGCGTGTGCCTCAACACGATGGCGAGCTTGAAAGCCGCGGGTTGGATCACGTCGTCCATCCCTTTGTTGAGCATGTTCTGCCACACGCCTGCCTGAAAACCAGCAATGGACAGCGAAGTTAGTTTGTCTCAATTGAATGTCGCTTTGTGGTAGAAGGATGCCAGTTTAAAGTCGTGTTGTATGTGTGTGTAGTCGATAAAATGAAGGGATACAGAATCGGATGTGTGTGAAAGTTGAATGTGGTGTAGTATAATATGGAGCGATGTTTATGAAACAACGACGAGTATTACTTATATTAAAAGAATGGCTGTTATTTTTACAGGTGATTTAATAATAATTACAGTGCTTCATTGAGCACTGTAGTGAATAAGTAATTTAATATCATTCGGACTTGGTAACATGAAATAGTAGTCAAGAAAAATATATCATTTCTAATATATAAAATTCTTCCATTACTGACTGAGTGACTGACAGACAACGCACAGCCGAAACTATTGGTTTCGCTGAAAGCTGGTGGAAAGGTGAAATTTGGCATAAAGTTTCCCTACACTCCATAGGGGAGCACTAAGAGAGGATTTGCCGAAATCCCGACGGGAACGGGGAAAGGAGAGCTAGAATATTATATTACTCTTAAATGAGAACTTCTGGTTCAATGAGTAAAATAGATGTCAAGAATAATATGCAGGTAGGCCACAAAAGCCGAAAACAATAACAACACCGAATTAAATTGTTTCTCTTTTACTTATTAAAACTTCATGCAACACAAGGGTGCAAAGGTTGAATTCGCAACATTCACTAGGTCATCGGTTTACCTTGTGAGACCCACATTGTGTCTTCCAATATCTGTCTTAAATTCTCTACAATTCTCCAACATCATTTAAAGTTACCTGCCAACCAGATCAGGCACAGTTTACCTGATAGGCCACGCAGTTCCGCAGTGTGTGCCACAAGGACTCGGGCGGCGAGGCTTCCACCACCTGCTTCCAGGCGTCGTCGGCGTCGGGCGCCACCAGGGTGTTGCAGGCGTTGCGCCACATCCTCATGGCGGAGCAGCCTTGAAGCTCCCCGGATGGTACAGGAGCTGACATGACTGGAACGAGGGAGGGTTATACGATTAAAATGATAAAAGAAAGAAAATAACGAAAATAGTTTAAATAATTGTATCTACGCTACCGCATTAGGTTACCATGTAAGGGTAGTTGTAAGATTGAAAGATAAATAAGTTAATTCGACACTATCAAAACGCACATTAAAAAATAAATTGACGAACACTGGTCAAAAACCTTGTATTTGAAAAAAAAAATCTTTTAAGAAAGAAAAATAGAAAAGAAAAAGAAGTCCTAAATAAAAGGTGTCTAAAAGGCAACAATATGTTGCCCTGTGATTGGCTAGCTGAAAAAACAATAGCAATAGACGTAGTTCCGGTCGGTTCTGTAAACATGTCGAAGTGAAGGTTTGGGTGAAGTGATCACGAAGTGAGCTGTCATTCCAACATGCAGAATCTTTACAGAATCGACCGCCTTGTATAATAACCGGCACAAGTCGTGAGCACACTCCATTGGTCGGTTTGACGACGACAGCTCTGACGCTTCACGTTATTGGTTCGTCAGTCATTGCTCATTGACTATTGGGCTTGCAAGCTTGAAGCTTCGTTCGCCCAGCGTACATTAGCGACATCACCTTGCTGCATTCATCTGTGCTCATGACACGTGCCGGCTACTATACAAACCATCAAGTAGTACCTTCAAACTGCAGAGATCATCAATAGACCTAAGGCAGGAAAAAAGAAACCTAAATAGCAGGCATTGCCCTCGTCCTAGCGTCGTCGTCAGCATTACAACAGGTTGCTGACCGCAAAGGCCTTTCGCGTGTCTGACACAAATACTTCAAATCGACAGCCGGCCTAGATCTAGAACTATTATTATAAAGACTAACCTGAAAATATCCAAAGCCACTTCTATTCACTCATTTCTACGCCAATAAACAAAATAAACACACTATTCTAGATCTTTAAGCTGCATTGAGTCAATTATTCTAGCTAAAAACTGTTAAAAACACTAGTTTTTACTCGGTTAACGGTAATTAGTAACAAATATATTCGGACCGGTTGTTTTCTCAGTCACACGAATCACACGCGCCGCTCAACAGTGATCAAAATGAATCATTTTATCAGAGAAGCTATTTTTGTATTGCACATGAATGTGTCAAAGTCGCTGTAATTAATTAAAATAGCGATGCTTTGAAAAAAGGGCTCGATTAATGAAAGAAATAATGCTTTGTGTGCATGTTTTTACAAATACCAAGAGTAAGTATTGTAGGTATTCAGTGTGCCTACATAACAGTACACCGCTCGGATTTATTAACTTACCACATTTTTTTTATTCCCTATTTTATCGATTTGATTAAATAAACGAAAAGAAAAACATTCGTTCACAACGAATGTTTTTGCTCGTATTAATGAAAAAAACAACAGTTTCTTACCCCCCATGTCGGGTTCCCTCCACCAGTTGTTCGCCATGCCGGTAACTGCCCCCTCACGACTACTGAAATAATAATAATTTCTCGTTTACAATAAAAAAAAAACATTTATTTGATCTAATTTCTTGAATAACTTCTAAACTATTTATTTTTAAATTATGAAAAAAATATAATCAGAGCTCTCACAGAAAGCCCTTTCATTTGATATGCCACACGATACAGATAAAAAACTATTTTTTTAAATTTTATAGTTTGTCCCCCAAAAGTTACCCCCATTCTCCAAATTTATTTATTTACGTAACGCGTCCGTATTTGGGTCACAGAAATCCATATGTGCACCAAATTTCAACAGCATCGGTACAGTAGATCCGGAGAAAACTGGCTGTGACAGACGGACAGATAAACACCCGAGTGATCCTATATGGGTTCCTTTTCTTACGGATGTTCGGACGGAACCCTAAAAAACATTATTTTGCAAGAGCGCACTTGTGACCCGTCGCCTCTGTGAGACTCGTTTATCTATGACGAAGGAAAGTGCAGCTGTAGGAAGGCAGGCTATTGAAATATTGTGTATTCGCGAAAGCATAATTATTATTTCAAAACATTATGTTGTAGCAAAATTTCCAAAAAAAAGTTGACCAATATCATATAATGATGAAATATGATTGTAATTGCAATAAAAAAAATCGGTAGCAATCGCCCAGTCAATAGGTACCGATACTAACAAATCTGATTTTACTACCGGTTAGCAAGAAGAACTGTCACCGGAGACTAGAAAATATGGACAAGCATGGGAGTACAGGTCTTAAAACCATTACTACATAGATTTAACATAGGATCAATATTTAAAAAAATATAATCAAAGACCTTGATCGTTTTCTATAGGCCCACAGATAAGAGTACTACTATAATACTATAGGCCTGTGGGTAGGAAATCAATTTAACTTGACATAAAAAACAACATTGCAATGCATGCATACCAACAGATACCAACAAACAAAAAGACATCAATAGTGACGTTACTACTAAGGAATAAAGTTAAAAAATCGACTTACTTGTAATATCCAGAGTATTCCTGGCCGAAATATTGTTATTCAAAAATCGAATGTTCTATTTTAGAACGTGCCAGGCGCGTAGGGCGCGCTCGCGGACTGTCATGGCGGCGCGAGGGACGTGCCGCGCTCCGCCGCTCACATCGACAATCGATGGTGTTTGCCCGACTGAGCGTGTTGTTATGCGAGCGAATGTTTTCACAGCGAGCGTTATTGTTTCGTTCAGCGCATTGTGGCGGTCAATGACCGTGCAATGTGAAATTGTAGGTAATGTATTCATTTTCGACGCTGATGATTAATGTTCTCAGTTGATTTCATTTAACAAGATTCTGACTAAGAATTCTTCGTTTTTCGAAGAATCTTGATTATAATCTAGGATAGTTATGCGATGGATAGTTTGCTTCTTTTTTTTTTGTAAATATTTTGTTTAATTGTTGCAAAACTACCTAGGTACTTAATGAAGGTATGGTGATCTCAAGGTCAAATATTATTAAACTGCTTATCAGACCACATGTTTAACCATGCGGATTGTGACCTGATAAGTAGTGTATGTAGCGACATAAATGACGTGGTTTCATATTTTAATAAAATGATGCAAAACAAGCAATTTTGTACAAATTGTACACAGTGCCCAGTAAAATACTTGAATGTTTCATGTAGATAGGTAATAAAAGAAAAAATTAATCGTTGCTAAGTACAAATGTTTGTCTACATTTTTATCTTGTTTAGGCAACTATGTTGGCACCTACTTATTTTATAGATAGTACCTACTTATTATCTAACTATGTTATGTATGCAGATAAAATAATTCACGTAGGTATTAGTAGGAACATTGACGTTTATCTAACTATTTTACCATATCATCATCAATGTTATTTATTAGTAAAAATGTCTTAAATGAACCAATTTATTAGTCTTATATAAGGCCAGTCGACTCCTGCCTTAAATCCTTTATTATTCTGTCGATAATTAATAATTTTCTTTACATTCACAACACTATTATCCAAGGGTAGGGATTGGGAATAAGTGGACACGGTACGCATGCGCCAGAGCGCTCGAAGGCCTTATAATTCAAACCCTTCACATGGAAAACTCACCCTTAGTTTAACGCAATAAAGTATTATTTCGAATGTTGAAATCCTGTGCTGTTTGCTTCGCCGTTCAAATATTAGCTTTATTCCATTGCAACAAGGTTTATATTAGTATGGAGGGATTAGATGACTCAGTCTTGGACAAGAACTTGAAATCCCGCGAGTGACACATTGCGATGACAGTTGAAGCAGGCGCTTCATTTAAAATAAAGGGGTTCAAAAGTAAGTATGTGATGACGTCATCAGTCAGATATGTCGACTAGTGGATTATGTCAAGGCCATGAGCAGAAACCTTCAGTATCTTATATGAATTCAGGGATTACATCAGTTATCAGTTTATTACACATGCTCGTAATATTTTAGCCGTCATTAGCAAGGCCTATGAATGAAGTAGGAATCTAAAGTAGCCATTAAAGGGGTTCGAAGTTTTTTCTATGGGAGCTGGCATAACCTCCCCGCCGCCATTTTAAGTTTTTTCAAAGTTGCGGCGCACGATCTAACATGCATATAAAGGTAGAAAAATGTTAGCAATATGTTGCCCTAAAGTGTCACGTTGCCGAGATATTTGAAGGTAAAGTCACCATATTATGAGAACAATGAAAATCATTAAAAATGAACTTATCACGCGCTTATACATTGTAGATTGTATTGTAATAATATTTCTAGGCTTGATTTAACCATTTATATAAGTTAAACACTATTCTTTTGCGAAGTTCTTAATAAAGTGGTTTTCACGTGTTTTTGTTTTTATTTCTCGGCTGTGCGTTGTCTATACGTCTATGGTTGTCTGTCAGTCACTCAGTTACAGTCAGTCAACAGTAACGGAAGTATCTCAGGAACTTCTGGTTTGAATTGAAAAGTTCTTTGTGTTGGATAGCCCATTTATCGAGAACGGCTAAATGCTAAACAACATCTATATACTACCGAATATATAAAGCCGAAGAGTTTGTTTGTTTGCTTCAACGCGCTAATCTCAGGACCTACTGGGCCGATTTGAAAAATTATTTCAGTGTTAGATAACCCATTTATCGAGGAAGGCTATATCATCATCAGCTAAGACCAATAGGAACAGTCACGTTATATGACCAAAATGACCAATAGAAGCGAAGCATTAAAATCTTTTTCATCCTGGTTTGTTTACTACTAACACTCATTTTTAATTATTTTACTATCAAAATGGGCTATATTGTTGTCCACCATCACCTTCCTGCCCTTATCCCATGTTACTTGGGGTCGGCGCAACACGTATTTTCTTCCATTCTGTTTCATTGTTGTCCGAAATTGATAAATAAATTAAATTAAATTAAATTAATGAAAAATGTGTGGAGGAGCTCCAGGCTAGAATCTAACAGCCGCACGGGTCGATCTTCAAGGTTAAGCAACGCTTGCCAAGGTTGGTCTGTGGATGGGTGACCATCTTAACATACCTAGTTTCTTCCGTGGCTCGGAAAGCACGAAGCTGTTGGTCCCGGCTGTCATTTGTAGATCTTTGGCAGTCGTTACGGATAGTCAGAAGGCAGTAAATCTGACTCCAGTCTTGCCATGAAGTACCGTGTTACCCAGTTATTGGGTTGTGGAGGTCTGGTAGGCAGCCGCTCCACGTAAAATACTGGTATTCAGCTAAATCCGGTTTGACTGGAAGCCAACCCCAATATAGTTGGGAAATGGCTAGGCAGATGATGATGAAAAATGTGTGACGCAGACGAAGTTTCGCGGGTCTGTTTGTTTAAAATAAAATAACACGTAGGCACAAAATCATTTACTGATTAATACACACAAATACATCTTATTCTAAACCCCTCAGTAACGTATCGGGTACAGCTCGTCCCACACATGGAACCGGTCTTCATTGAGGTTCTGCAGCACATGGAACTCCTTGTCGATGCGCAGGTAGTTCCTCATGGCAGGCTTCATGGCGGGCCAGGTCACGGACGACAGCTCGTTCTTGCCAAGCTCACCTATGGGGACTGGGTACCTGGGGAAAGAAACAAATAGTATGTAATGGTAGCCGGCACGAGTCGTGAGCTCAGATGAATGCAGTGCGGTGATCTCGCCAATGTACGGTAGTGGGTGTGGCTCATCAATACTCAGTTGACTATGAGCACCGCTGCAAGCGGTACCACTTCCTTCCTTTGGAGATGAGACGTTATATTGGGGACGTGAATCTACTTCTGGGTATAGCAAATGGCCACTTTGACTGTCCTGAACTCGTTGCTAATCTGTCATTACGCACAAATCTGATGGGATTGCGTCAGCGGCCTATATTAAATGTACCATTAGCAATGACTAATTATAGGCGGAATGTTTTTTCAATACGAAGTGCACTTAGTTTCAATAGGCTTCCTAGGGACCTTAATACAGCTATTGGCACAGACATTTTTCAAGGGTAGTTATCTTATCTATGTACTACTCTAATTATATTAACTTCTATGTACTTTCTTTTTATAGACCAAACTATATGTGGAGGCTTGTTATTAGCATTTTTTTAATATTACATTCTGTACGTCATTGGTTTGTTTATACAAATAATAATAATAGTTGATGAGCATTGGCTGACGAACCAATAGCGTGAAGCGTCAGAGCGCTCACGAATCTTGCCAGTTATTATACGTATGGTTCAACAATCTTTTTAGTTAGTTTAAAGATATCCATTGTCCAATGCTGGATATTGACCTCCTTTAAGTTTGGTATCTCAAAAATAACGTTAACTTCCCTTTTCATGGGTGGTGTAGGGAACTTGAAAAATAAATTAAAGTTTGGGAAAGTTTCCATCGCAATTCGCAATGGAAAAGTAAGTAGAGAACCCAATTCTTTAAACAGTTCAAACCAACCTTCAGGAACACTACAGGCAGCCAATGCTACTTTAACTAGTTGTTGCTCAACATTTTATGCAGGCGCTCAAACCTTAAAAATCTTATTTAAATATTTCTAAAGATATAAACTAGTTATGTAAGTTTAACAATGAACCTTTAAACCAATAAAGTTATAAAGGGTTGTATCTCACCCCGTTTTTGCGAAGTTGTACCATATAGCAGTCATTTTGTCTACCATCTTGGAGTCGAGCGAGTCATCCACGGCTATCCTGGGGAAGCGGTAGCTCAGCGAAAACAAGTAGATGAGGTCGTCGTGGTGGGCTGCCACTGAACAAAATAAAAATCAGAAAATGAAGAACTTCCTCCTCCTCTGTCCTCTTTGATCAACCAGAAAGCGTGACTGCTTTTAGTGCTTAAGTCGCCCAAAGCGCTTCGCCCCTACAATTATTATGCGGTATCTTTGTTTTCGTCCACCTATTTTTCACAACGGATCCATTATGGTGTTAATGCGTCAGGCGTCTTCATACAAAGCGATCATTGCGTGAGTTCGCGATCGTTGCGTTAACTTATTCGGCAAAATCGAACAGGCCCGACGACGCGATCGGGTTTGCCGTACAAATGACCGCGAGGATTGCTTTTTTTTTTACTATTTATTGGCACGCGTTTGACCACTATCTCACCTGATGGTAAGCGATGATGTGGTCGAAGATGGAGCACGCTTGCCTAGAAGTAACCTATTCACTCTTGACTTAAAGACTCCCAGGTTGTAGCTATCAGGAAACACAGACTCCGGCAGGGAATTCCACTCCTTAGCTGTACGCACTATGAATGTGTTCCCAAAACGTTTTGTGCGCGTGGGTGGGATGTCCACCATGTACCGGTGGCGCATCGTCGTTCGTCTTGTGGTTCTATGACGGAACGGGCTTGGTGGAATTAAATTATGCAATTCCCCAAAATGCAACCGGTAGAAAACCGACAGGCTAGCAACTCGTCGTCGATGCTCAAGACTTTGGAGCTTCGTAGCGACGAGCCTATCATTGCCGATGATCCTCTTGGCTCGTTTCTCAATTGACTCAAGGGCATCAAGCTGGTATCTGGCAGATCCATCCCAAAGATGAGAGCAGTACTCCATACATGATCGAACTTGCGCTTGGTAGAGTTTGAGCAGCTGTTCCGGCGTGAAGTACCGTCTCACGTTTGCCAGGATCCCCAACTTCGTTGCAGCCACTTGTGCTTTTGCCTCTATGAAAGGGCCAAAATTCAGGGTAGATGTCAACGTAACCCCAAGAAGCTCAAGTTGGTCGGTTATCGGCACGGTTGCACCTCGGAAAGATGGAGCTGGGTGGAATAGGCTCCTTTTAGCGGAAAACAGACACGCTTGGGTCTTAGCAGCATTGAACTTGATCAGATTGGCATCGCCCCATTCTGAGACAGCTTGTAAGGACACGTTCAAGCGCTCAACCATATCTTCCCGAAGAGACCGGATCTGCGACCCACCAGCTCGTGCGTTAGACACGTATCGCTCAGCAACAGTGCTATCATCTGCATACCCAAAGGTACCGGGTTTAAGCAGATCATTAATATGCAGCAAAAACAGTGTTGCCGAAAGCACCGACCCCTGAGGAACCCCGGCATTAATATACAGCAGTCCAGACGAGCAGCCATCAATGACCACTCGGATAGACCGATCCCTCAGGAAATCCGCGATCCAATCACACAATCCGGCGGGCAGACCGAAGGAAGGAAGCTTACTTGCTTGCTTGCTTTCGTGCCAGACCCTGTCGAAGGCCTTCGAGATGTCAAGGGAGACCGCTAGTGCCTCCCCGTGCTTCTCTATGGCCTCACTCCAGATGTGAATGGCATACGCAAGAAGATCCCCAGTTGACCGATTTCGGTGGAACCCGTACTGTCGGTCACAAAGGAGATCACTCGCTTCTAGGTATGCCAGGAGTTTATGATTCAGCACGCGTTCCATACTCTTACAGAGTATGGACGTTACTGAGATAGGTCTATAATTCGACGGGTCAGCTCGACTACCTTTCTTGGGCACGGGCTGCACGTTAGCTTGCTTCCAAGCCTTCGGCACTTTTCCAGTCTCAAACGAAAGGCGAAATAGGCGTGTCAAGTCCTTAAAACAATTGCCGGTATCCCGTCGGGGCCACTAGCCTTGTTCACGTCTAGGTTACGCAGTACCCGAAGAACGTCCCTCTGATGAATTCGAATGTTCGACATACTCGACTCGCATCCACCAGGAGAAGCAGGGGGCCTCGCGCCACCAGGATCCAGACGTGAAGATTCCGCAAACAAGTTCGCTTTCTCCTCAGCGGAGTGGGCCAGCGTCCCGTCGGGTCTCAGCAGTGGTGGTAGTTAGTGAGGGGCGGCAGAAGTTCGATTCGACCGACTTAGCCAGGGACCAAAAAGCCTTACTACCTGCTGGGTATGAAGCAAGTTTGTTCCCTATTCGGCTAATGTGGTCAAACCGAGACCTCCGCAACACCTTCTTGCAGGACTTGGCAGCTCTGTCGAAGGCTCTCTTCTTCTGACTCACGTCATTTGCTTTGCGCGCACGAGCGTCGACCCATGCTAGGTATGCCGCGTGTTTAAGCGCATCAGCGCGATTGCACTCGGCACCAAACCATGGACGAGATTCGCCAGACATTGTTACGTCAGAGAACGGAATGTAGTACTCCATTCTCCTCCGCAACATATCCGTCACGGCGTCCGCGCACGACGAAGCATCAGTCGAAGAAAAGCAAGTAGGCTGCCAAGGATAACATGCGAAGAAAGATCGCATGCCATCCCAATCTGCTGACCTGTATCGCCATACCCGCCGGGTGCCTCTTGGGCTAGGATCGGGCGGGGAGTAGACGGACACAGACTTCACCAGACAGTGGTCGGAGCTACCCAGTGGAGAAGAAATCTACACCGAGTATCGGTCTGGATCTGTTGTCAGCAGAAGGTCCAAGCAATTGGCAATCTGCGAATCAACATCCGGAACCCTCATTGCCCCCTGGACCAGCTGGGTAAGATTTGACGCTAGCGCTAGCTTTCGCATCTCTCGCCCAGCATGGTCTGTGCACTGGTATGGGAAGAGCCACTCCTGATGGTGGGCGTTGAAGTCCCCCAGTAGCACCAATTGGGCAGAAGGGTACCGCTGCTGAGCCGCATCCGCCGCCTCACTGAGGTGCTGTGTAAGCCCAGTCGCCTCCAAATCACCGCTGTGCGAACGGTAGACACAGGCGTATACAATTTTGTCCAGGCCTGTGTCCACTAAAACCCACAGCGTTGAGAACCTGGAGTCCTCAAGATTGCGGAGACGCCGATAGCAGATGTCGTCACGGGCGTACATACATACGCCCGCGCGTGGTTTGAAATGGTGCTCCAGGGTAAACCCTGGGTATAAAAGGTAAGACACGTCTAACGGACATCCGATCTGCGTCTCCGACAGAAACAAGAGCGCTGGTTTCTCAGTCTCTAGGTGGTGATGGACTGCGGCGAGATTTGAGTGCAGACCTCGTATGTTTGAGAGGTGCACTTTGTGCGAGAGGGCGTGCTGCCGCTGTACAGCTTTTCTCTTTTTGTTCCTGGTCATATTGAGTGAGTAAGGTAGAGGAGAAGGAAGTGAAATGAGGTTCCATGCTGCTAACCCTCAGGCATGCTCTGACAGGACGACATCAATGGGGGACTAGTCTGGAGACTGCGCGGACGCCCGGAATGTCCATCGGGCCCTCTCGTCTGGTCGCCAACCAGCACGATGGTGCATTCCGGGATTTTTCGACAGTTGACGACAGTACACTACTTGGGCCCCCAACTACCTGCGGTCGGCCAGCGGCGCACCGTGCCTCGGATCCCGCTACCCTCCCCGACTACTCTCCCGATACGCCCATATCAACGCGAGCCTAGTCGGCCTGCCTGCATTGGAACAACTATTTCGACCTAACTCCTCTGGATTGGCTACACTGAGCATCGTACCGGAACGCGGCTAGGCCACTTGGCGGTACGTCTTTGCCCAGTGGGTGGTCGCAAGCCATCGGCCGAAACCTACCACCAGTTAGTGTCACCTGATTAGCACCACCCGGGGACCACGTGTAGGGACTGCAATGGGTATTCTCCTACGGACGCGGGTGACTTGGCCCCCAAAAGTCTTGGCTTATTTGCGCGATTGTGTATTAGGACTATACGTCTCTATGGTAAGGCCTCAAGCGTGATCGTACTTCGTAGTTAGGAACGGGAACATCAAGAATAATGCTAAAGGTCCCTAACACATGGCGCCACCTACTGTTAGCTGGTTTATTAGTGACGGGGTTCTTGTAGTGGCTGTGGTTGCCAACGTAGGCGAATTCTGCGTAGTACACCTGGTGCGACGAGTGGCGACACATCAGGTTGGCCATCCTGGAACAGAAGGGAATGTTGCCAGTTGAAGGATTATCATATGCGTGTACGATTTAGTTTCCATCCAAACATGATTTTGGAAAGAAACCTACGTTTTTTAATCCCTTAAATATACGTAAAGATCACGCACTTCTACTTCTTCTACTGAGCAGAACTTCATTCTGAAAACAAATTAATTAAATGGATAGGTACCTAGCTACCAATTCCTTCGAGTGCACATATCACCAACAGAAAACAAGGAGTTGACGAGTGATTGTATAAACTGGTTGAATCTTATAAGTAGGCTGTTGTCCTATTGTACGCTCTATTGCTTTTAACGAGTACATAGACTTATTATTATTTGATAGCCTACATTTTTTTACCAGTTTAATTGCTTTGCTCACAGAATGACATCAGGGAGGCTACTCTCTAAGCCCGAAGCCCGTGGTTTCGGGCCTAGTTGCGGACGTATCACCTACGGACTTACGATTAGCCCCGAACTAGAACTAAGAATGAATCACAACACGATTTGACAGTTAGTGTCAAATCGTGTTGTGATTCAAAATGAGCCCGCAACTAAGCCCGAAACTACGGATTTCGGGCTTAGAGAGAAGCCCTCCAGATACAGACGTACCTTTGCTTCCGCTTACCCTTTACGACTTTCAAAGATCTACCCACCTATGTACAGAGAACCCAGTAATCGCGTCCCCATACAATTTCCCCAGGCCCGCAGCGCTAGACGTTTTGTTTTTGAGCGGCTTGTCTCCCAGGTACGGTATCCGTAGCCGCGCCAGCTTCTCAGCCGACTCGTTGCGCGGCAGAATGAACGAGATCGGCGCCACCTGATTCCAGTTGGAGTTCATCGTGTCCATCAGGGTTTTGTTCTTGAGGATTACTGTGAAGAGAAACGAAGACAGGTACCGTACACATACAGAATATACTGAGCTACTCCCTCATGAAAATAACTACTCTGAGAGGCAATGCGACTGTGCGTACAGTAGCTGTCTCTTTTCTGTAGAACGTAGTGACTAATGTGAGTGTGACACCAAGCTGGTAACGAGGCCTAACTTCAATCAGAATTCTAGTAATATACATACTGGCAGCATAATAGGTATCGCTCTGGGCGGAGCGGAAGTGAGTGTCAGATTCTTACTGACTAAAACCCATCCGTGTTCCTCACAATGTCCTTTACGTTCCAGGGCCACGCTGACTCTTTCGCACAAATTCCGCAACCCTGGACTGGAGACATCGTGGTAAAACTGCCATCGTACCAATACAATTAAGTTTGTGTAAGAGTTGTGTTAGTTTACACAATTTTGTTTAAGCTGTACAATACAGTTTACTTTCTGAGGCGTGGTCCGTCTTAAAAATTCAACCCTGAATTTTGATTCAGGGGACTCAAAAAAAAACGACTTGAAAAAAATCCTGTAAAACTACTTACTAAACGCCTTCCAAAAGAACTCCCCATTCGTCTGCGTGATGAGGAAAGGTACGGAGTGTGTCCTGCCCTCCCGGATGGCGACCATGGGCTCCTCCGTCAGGAACCGCTCCTGGCCGAAGTCGGGCTCCACCACCGGCCGCCACATGATGAGCGGGTCGAAGCCGAACTCCTGGGAGTCAGAAGTGTGGAGGTAAAGGCTCCTAGTTCCGTGGGATAATTATTTTAAGGGTAGGTACGTATTTGAATGCCGAAAATTAAAATACCTACGGATAAAACGTTAATGTTCAAACCATCAAAAATCGACCCTGGAATGCAGTGCTATTCTGTAACATTTTCGAGTCTCGACAGCGCGCGGAATCCACGGTGAGTATAAACATATGACCTTTATGTTGTCTACACTAATATTATAAAGAAGAAAGATTTGTTTGTTTGAATTGAACAGGCTCCGAAACTACTGGAACGATTTGAAAAATTATTTTAGCATTGGATAGCTACATTATCAGGGAGTAACATAGGCTATATATTATCCCCGTACTCCCACGGGAATGGGAACGACGCGGCTGAAACCGCGTGACGTCCACTAGTGTGTTATAAAGTTCACTTTGTGAGCTTTGTCATTCAGATGAAGCTCGATATCGAAATGGTTACTTACAAAATAGACTAGCTGGTTCTGATCGGACGGCGAGCCACCCAATGCTCGCCGTCCGTAGGCCCGCGTATTCTAATAACTTGGCATTTCAATCTTAGACATTTTATGCTAAGGTGTAACAGTTTTCGATATTTTGATACAATCGATATTTAAATTGTCGTTGTTTTGAACATTAACATTTTACCCGTAGGTATTTTTTTAATTTTCGACATTGAAATTCGTACCCATGTTTGCACCTTATTCCGGGATATATAGAAAAGCTACGTTTACAAGCAATCTACACGCTCTTTTTATTTAAAGATCTCTTATTCAATTAATTGTCTACCTTCTGTCAGCGGCTGTGTCGCATGAATATTGGAAATTGTCCCAGGAGACCGTACTCCCGTGATGAAAATTGTGGCCTATGAGCTATTCCAGACTATAGTCTATTTATGTGGCAAATTTCTAGATTCCAGAGGATCAATGCTATTATTTTTTTAGCTACGTTCGCATTCGCATCTGATTGCCAATCTGTCACAAACGCTTCAAACTCCAAACATTTTTGACAGATTGCAACGTTGCATAAAAAAAAGTAGAATTGGCACTAAGATCAGCGAGTCTAAAAGGCCACTTTAGCAGAATCATGTAAGGATCATAATATTAAGCACACAACAATCTGTCAAATTTCATTTTCATCTTTATCGCTAACGCAATATGTTCAAGGTTGATTGGGAAAGTTTGACGGTGACGGGTAGCGTGACGTGCTTTCTGGTTCTGCTAAAGTGGCCTGTACCTTTACCCCCTGTTCAACCGTTCTGGCGTGGTGGAGTAACAAATATCTATCCATCCCTCCAATCTTTCATTTAGTACTCGTAGTAAGATAGATTTTTTTGAGAGAAAGTAAGTTGAGAAGTCCAACTTTTACTCTATTTTAAACAGTAAAAACAATAAAGCTCCTTTTAAAAATAACCAAAGTTGTCAGAAAGTAAAAGATAATGTTTTATCTATTATCCTCCAATGTGCAATTAACCGAAGAGAGAAGTCTCTATGTACCCCGGTATTAGGTGCCTTTACCTTAAACGTAGAAAAAAATCTAACATAGAACTTGAACAGGTAGCCGGCGATCTCCTTCCAAGGCTTTGTCTTGAGGCAGTTGTACAGCAGCGTGGTGTTGCTTTCAGGGCAGCCGGTCATCCTGGCCTGCTTGACGGCCATGTCCAGGTGGTCTGAGGGCAGCGGCACTTTCGAGGTCAAGGAACCACTCATTGATATGCCGCGGTGGAAGAGGCCTAAAAGTAATTAAAAAATATTAGTCATTATTTCATGCCTATGTAATTAGTGTAACCTACCTATTTATATTTGTACGCCGTTAAGGCAAAACATGAGTGATATATATTATGTTAATTAATTGTAACATCTTGCATGCCATGTGTGTGTATATTCATGTTTTGGATAAATAAATGATCTTATCTAATGGCTTGCATGAAGAAACTTATAGCTGAGTAAAAATCCGATTTAAACAAGGCAAGCTATATTGACTTAAGCCAGACACAATATCAGGACCCCATTAATCGTTTGCTTGACCTGAGGAGCCAGGACCCATCCTCATCAGTTGTGCGCTTTGAAAGCACCCTGTAGCGGGGCGTATAGAAACTATATTAGACTAGATGTTACACAAATCCTACACCGCGGAAGCAGAGTTATCCGCGCGACTAGGTACTGTTTACAGTAGTCCGATAACATCCACCCGGAAGTGACCTATATACGGGACATAGTGTTTGAAAGAAGTATCCCTTTCAATGGAGGTTGCGGACCTTGCCACCGGAACAGGGTGGCAAGGTCCGCAACCTCCGTTCCTCTACAGGCTGTTCCCGAAGTGGTCATATTTAAGGGTGATATTGGGTAGCTGATATACAATACATTAATTAAATATGACCACGCGTTTCTGCAGTGCGATTCTGTAAACAAGTCGAAGTGAAGGCATTGCAAGCTTTGAACCGTTTACGCACCCAGGTAGGCCGCTGCAAACACAACTTGGCGAAATGGGGTTTCATAGACCCGTTTAATACTCAATGTGATTGCGGCGCCCCTGTTCAGAATATGAGCCACATGTTGGAGTGCCCCAAGTGCCCATACAACTGCACTATGGGGGATTTGATGAATGCTACCGATGCTGCTGTTAACGTAGCCACCTAAAGGGCCCAAATGATTTAGGAAGTTGTCCATCGATTCGAAAAGAAGAAGAAGAAGTTTACTTCGCGCTCACTCCACCTGAGCTTCACGTTGAGAGGTTTACAGAATCGACCGGCTGGAACACCCTATATATCGAGTCGTGTGTGCGTTGCGCTCTGAGGCGGACGTTGCGACAAGCGCAAGCCGCTTGAAGAGTTGGATCCCGCACCACAAAAGACTTGGAGTTAGTGTTGTGGCGTGACTCCGACTTTTCGACCCTCAAAGTCCAGTTGGTTTTCACTCTCATGTACTCCACGATCTCCTCAACCTTCGTGGAGTGATGTAGTGGCTGGGTTGCGTTAACTCACCTTTGGACATGGGCGAGACCATATGTGCCATGACACTGACTCCTCCGGCGCTACAGCCAGCGATGGTGATGAGGTCGGTGTTTCCCCCGAAGGCTGCGATATTCTTCTTCACCCACTTTAGTGCCACCACCTGGTCCTTGAAGCCGTTGTTGCCTGGTGCCAGCTGGTTGCCCAGGGCTAGGAAACCTGGAATAATAGCTGTTATTGAGGTAAATGCGGAACAGAAAGTAAAGTCCGTCCTGCAAATCTTCGACCGGACGGTTATTGTGTCCGGTGGCCAACGACCCAATAATGATATTCGTAGCTATTTCCACTCACCGAGAGAGTCGAGCCTGTAGTTGACGGTGACCAATATAACGTCCCTGTCCAGCAGGTAGTGTGGGCCCGCCAGGTCGCTGCGGCCCGACATCGAGTAGAACCCGCCCGGGTGGATGAATAAAAAGTTGAAGCTATCTCCACTCACCGAGAGAGCCGAGCCTGTTGTTGATGGTGACCAGCACGACGTCTCTGTCCAGCAGGTAGTGCGGGCCCGCCAGGTCGCTGTGGCCCGACATCGAGTAGAACCCGCCCGGGTGGATGAATAAAAAGTTGAAGCTTTCTCCACTCACCGAGAGAGCCGAGCCTGTAGTTGATGGTGACCAGCACGATGTCCCTGTCCAGCAGGTAGTGCGGGCCCGCCAGGTCGCTGCGGCCCGACATCGAGTAGAACCCGCCCGGGTGGATGAACACGATCACCGGATTCAGTCTAGACCTGTAACTTATCATACGTAAGTCATTATCTGCCAGCCTTTTCCCAACTATGTTAAGATTGGCAACCAGTCCAGCCGAAGTCTGCCGAAGTACCAGTATTATACATGAAGTAATTGTTTTCCGACTTCCACCACCGAGATCACATGATACCCTTTGGCACGACTGGTGTAAGATTTTCTTGCTTCTGACTATCCGTAATTAATGACTCCATCGAAGATCAAACAAAAGCCGGGAGCAACGGCTTCAGTCGCTCTCCAAGGCACAGAGGAACCTTGATATGTTATGAATCACAAGGTATGTAAGAAAATGAGCGAGTGCCCATCAGTCTGACTTCCACAAAGGTCAAAATACTCGACAATGCAGCGCACTGTATACTATCTATTTAAAGCCTCAATATTAACCTGGCTAACGACTGTCTGTCTCATTGCTCTAGTTACCTCTCTCGTACTACTGCTGAGCGTGACCGGTTCTGACCCGACCTGAATCCGATTCCAGGGTCGGGCAAAGACTTATTGGGGTTTCTATCTGGAAATTATGAGTAACCTTGGAGTCTGCGTTTTACGCCGTTATTGATTTTATGCTCGCTCTTACATGAAATTTAAAAATAGTCCACCTGATCGATTTCAGCCATAGCGGCCAATGTCAACGGAGACTAGCATGGACGGGACATATGCAGGTGCATTGCGCACAAGTGTGTCCGCAATGCACACAGGTGTACTCAATATTCTATCACTCTCATAGTACGATTGGTTGGCAATCTGACACGATGCGACACGGTTTAATGTGCTTGAACATAACTGCTTTCAAAATGTGGGTATATCTACCTTCTGTCAGTACACCTCTGTCCTTTGGAGAACACTATCGACCACAATCAGGTGAGATAGTGGTGAAACGCATGCCTATTAATAGTAAAAAAAAAACTATGCTCACTTGGCGTGTCCATGAGTGTAGACGTTGACGACGAGACAGTCTTCATCGACAAAGTACCCGGGTCTGGTGGGCGAGGGACAAGCCGGCCCCTCCTTAGTGGCGTCCACCATATCCGGGTACTTCAGGATCGGCTTCGGTGGCTGAGGGAAAATATATCAAGCTAGTTAATCCCTTAGGCCACGTTTCTATCTGAAAGCAGCTCGTATGCAAGCAACATTACATTGCGGGCTCCCGAGGTATAATGATTTAAAACACTGATTTCAAAGAGGATCCATGAAGTTTCTGGCTCGTTCTTCTCTTTGGAATGTGCAACTGCCGCACTGGACTACATCCTGGAAGTGCGGCAGGTTGGTGAGTGTTTTGCTGCAGAACAACTTGCGGCTGTTGTAGCTTTATCTATTTGACTGACAGGCCTTGACAATTCAAAAGAGCCTGTGACTGGTTTATTACTGGTTGGTTTTGTATTTTTTAACCAACTTCCAAAAGGAGGAGGTTCTCAATTCGTCGGATTCTTTTTTTTTATGTATGTTCCCCGATTACTCGAAGACGCCTGGCCCGATTTGGAAAAATCTTTTTTGTTTGAAAGGGTAGACTTTCCAGGTGGTCCCATGATCACCAGGTCAGGATCCAATGATGGGATCCTGGAGAAGTAGAGGACACTCTTTACTCTTTTTTCTTTCTCCGAGAGGTTCGATTTCAATTTCGTGAAGATCTGATGAAGAACTTCGCAGATAGGCAACGGAACTCCTCAATAAATGATAGCAATTGGACCAGGATTGCTGAAATCGTATGTCTGTCTATTTTTTACACCAGTTCATAACAATATATCACGCCGGTATGCTGTGAAGGGGTACCCACATGTGAATGTCAATTTAGTTGTGGAGAATCACCACTAAAAAGCGAAAAATAATAAAACTTTTTTACAAAAAAATACAACCGACTTCCAAAAAAAACACAACAAAGTAAAAATAACTTTAATTTCGGAAACAAAACCAAAAACACCGACTTCCGGTTGTATTT
This sequence comes from Lacanobia wlatinum, assembly GCA_947578705.1. Taxonomy (NCBI): domain Eukaryota; kingdom Metazoa; phylum Arthropoda; class Insecta; order Lepidoptera; family Noctuidae; genus Lacanobia; species Lacanobia wlatinum. The sequence goes on from OX388046.1 coordinate 21,903,668, forward strand.
TTTTGTAAAAAAGTTTTATTGCACAATGTGATTAATGGCTCGATCGTGCTCCGCAATGTAATTTAACTTGCTTTCGACTTTTTTCTACTCGTACGTGGAAAACTGGAAACTCGGCGTTATGATAATGTATAAAGTTATTTTGGTGTACTTAGCGTAAAGCGCCAATTACCTACACTATACAATTTGTAGGAAATCTAATTAGGAACACAATTTAGGAACTAGTGCGGTCGGGGCCTTCCCATCGCACTAAATCAGTATCTAATTGTTCTAACTTCAATTACATCTTTAGATTTCCTAATTAGATTTCCTACAAATTTGAATAGTGTAATAAGCCGTTTAGGGTCTCGACTGGTAGCTGAAACGGTAAGGCTGCTCTTCTACTAGAGATGAAAGCGATTCTAGTGGATCTTAACAAACACATCACACCCTCGCTGCGCATCCTCGCACAACTCTGGTAAAAACACAGTCTTCTTCCACATATTTAATCCCTAGGATTCGACATTCAGCTACAAGGCACAAGCACCAATGCAGTCCAAGTGGCCACACACTGCCCATATCAGCCGAAATACGTCTACTGCTGGACATAGACCTCCCCCAAGCGTCGCCACGACGACCGGTCCTGCGCTTGTCGCATCCATCGGCTACCCGCGACCGTTACCAGGTCATTGGTCCACGTTGTGAGAGGACTTCCAACGTTGCATTTTCAGCCACCGTCACTCCAGAACTTTTCGGCCCCATCGACCATCTGTTCTGCGAGCAATGTGCCCTGCCCACTGCCACTTTAGTTTGGCGATCCTTCGGGCTATGTCGGTAACCTTGGTTTTCTTGGGGATATCATCATTCCTGATTCGATCACGCAAAGAAATTCCAAGCATTGCCCTTGTCCTCTCTCTAAGCCTTTTGATGAGGCCCATTGTCGTCGTTCACTGTCCAGTGTCCGGACCAAATTTGAGAAGTTGAATCAATCTAACCGAAACAAGAACTTTAAAACTAAATAATTGAACTACACAGCACTACATTCTGATAAAAATAGAATCGTTTAAATTGAGCAACTCAATTATTTAGCATTTAGCACTCAATTATTTTTTATACCATTGATTGGCAATCAAGCAGGATACCCACTTAACAGTAAGTGGTCGCTAGTATCTATCATGTCATCTGCAACAGGGTGGTGCCGTTAGTGCGTTGTAGGCAACGCTTTTCACTACGTAGGACCTATAATATATCAACAAAAATTCTTACCCGGAATCTCAGTTCACCCACAGGAGGCTCAGCATACCGGATCCCACGGTAGGCCTGGAAGCGTCTCCCGCGCCGCGACTCCATCCAGGACCCTCGGAACTGACCGTACATCGACTGCGTGATGGGTCCGGCCTCTTTCGTACTGGGTTCGGCCTCCGTAGGATCTGGAGGGGTCATCAACATCATTATGTCAGCCGAACCTTGTCGGGTTGACAAAGGCCTCCCCCAAATTTTTATTTATTTAACATTTTAGCACACAAATGTACATAGGCGGATTTAAAGCCATAGGCATTCTCTACCAGTCAACCTTTGGGTGATGCAGAGAATAGTGGTAGGTGCAATATAAAGAATTAAAAGCGATTGGAATTATTCAAATACAATTAAAATGAACAATAATATACATATTCAAACTATTCATACACTATTAATGTATAATACATATATGTATACTCAAATTAACAAGACAAATATGAAAACGAAATACTTAAACAATTAATACGATAAGTAATTGGAAAATATTAGCGCTGTGATGATACAACAGCCAACTTCTTACGAATGTGTTCACGAACTTCAACTTTAAAGGGTAATCGGTTGGTGGCCTTCCTGATCTCCTGAGGGAGCGCATTCCATAGAGAAATAGACTGTACGAAGAAAGAAGAGTGAATAAAGTCAGTACGGTGAGTGGGACATTGAAGGAACCGGTTGATTGATGAGCGTAGATTTAGATTGTGGCTGGCGCTAATGTATTCAAAGTGAGGGGCTAGATAAATGGGAGAGTTGGGAGAGATAAGAAATGAAAACTAGGTAGTAAGAGCCCTTAGCTCTCTGCGCTTGCGTATGGGCAACCACTTTAAAAGCGACCGATGCGCAGAGACATGATCATATTTACGCAGATTGAAAACAAATCGAATGCAGTAATTCAGAAGACGGTCGAGTTTGTTGAGGAGATCTGCATTCAGGTCATAGTAGCACACATCGCCATAATCGATGATAGGAAAAATTAAGGCCTGTACAAGCATTGTCTTCGTATTTGATGGTAAAAAGTTTTTCAAATGATACAGGGCCCGCAACGTTCCCGTAACCTTCTGACTGACACTAGCGACTTGAGTACACCAGTTTAAGGTACTATCAACGCAAAAACCTAGATCCTTCACATCAGTGCTAAATGGGACAATCGTACCATCGAACAGGACATTTGGCAAAGCTGTTTCATCCACTTTAGCGATGCTTCGAGAACTCCCTATGATGATCGCCTGACACTTATCAGGGTTTACAGCAACACCAAATCTATCCGACCATGTTTTTATGGCTCTCAAGTCTTTGTTTAAATTGTTGATGGCGTCAGGTAATCCGTCGACCCTCCCTTGATAGTACAACTGCAGGTCATCTGCATACAGATGATACGCAAATTGAAGTTCAGAAGTTATAACATTAATAAAAATAGAAAACAAAAGAGGAGAAAGAATGCCACCTTGAGGAACGCCAGTTTCCAAATCACGCCAGCAAGATGAGGAATCCCCAACGCGAACCGACTGCTGATGTCCCTGAAGATAAGAGGTAAACCACTCTAGTGCCTCGGGAGAGACCATAACATAAGAGAGAATGGCTAACAGGATGTCGTGACTGACGGTATTGAAGGCATTTGAGAAATCGACCAACACTAGTACAGTTACCTTGGTGTCTTCCAGTACTACCCTTATATCGCAAATCACTTTAAGGAGAGCAGAAACAGTACTGTGCCCGGGCCTGAAACCAGATTGTAGAGGGCTTATGAGGGAGTTACAATACCATTACCAAATGTCTGGAGGGGTGAAAACTTAAAGTTATTCAAATTAAGTAGAGACTCCTAAATTCTCACCCGTCACCACTTCCTAATCTTTAAGTTGAAGAAGAAGTGGAGTAACAATTTCCCCAGGAGCAAATATAGCAAGATTTTTTTGACTCATATGGAAAAGTCCGTTTATGCTTATATGCAGCCTTTTCTCGATTTTCGTCGGGTTGTCAATAGTGGCTATTCCTTAATTTAATTTCTTCTAAATTAATTCTCTAAATCCTATTGCCGAAATACTCTGTATCCGTTAAGGGCGCCCTAAGACTGCAAACAGACCCCAACATCTTTGTCTCTGATTCATTTCATTCCTCTAAAAACAACCGTTTGGCCGGCAGAGGAGGGGGGAACACTTGACTTCCAACTTTCTAGTGCTAAGCGACAGACGGACATGGCGAAACTATTTAATGGTTCCTTGTAGACTACCGAACCCTAAAAAACATCTTTAAGGTTTCCAGCCACTGACCTGCGTCCATATAATCCAGTATACCAGCGTCCACCGCTACACACACGAGACATGACAGTATCCACACGCTTGCGAACATTTTCCTCCAGATGCTGAGAAGCACTGAGCGGTGACAGAACCAGTCGATCAATATATACTATATATATAATACAATATGACTAGTTGTGTAGTTGTTAGCTATACCTAGGTAGGGCTATTCTGCAATTGTTGTGTATCATTGTAAGCGGAAATATTATGCGCCTATATACAAAGGTTTTCCTACAGATTCGCTTCCGTGGTTTTTTCCAGTTTAATTTTTTTAGCAGCGTTCTCTGTAAAACGCAACACCATACCTACACTGCGATCGCCAACCTGCCTGCCAAGCGTGGCGATTATGGCAAACCCCTCCCTTTGGGGGAGGCCTATGTCCAGCAGTGAACGTCTTTCGGCTGATATGATAATGATGATGTGTATTTGGAATCGTATCTTCACTTCGGGGAGACAACTTCTTACTAACGAACCAACTATGTTACCTCTTTATGGTATTAGTTTAACCCAGCGCAGCGTTTCCCTTGGCTTGACTCTCGTGGCGTATTACTCGGGGACCGTCCATTTTCCTGGATTTCCATCATCATCATCATATCAGCCGAAAGACGTCCACTGCTGGACATAGGCCTCCCCCAAGCGTCGCCACAATGACCGGTTCTGTGCGTCTCGCATCCATCGGCTACCCGCGACCTTCATCAGGTCATCGGTCCAACTTGTGGGAGGCCTTCCAACGTTACGTCTTCCGGTACGCGGTCGCCACTCCAAAACTTTTCGGCCCCATGGACCATTTGTTCTGCGAGCATTGTGCCCTGCCCACTGCCACTTTAGTTTGGCGATCCTTCGGGCTATGTCGGTAATCTTGGTTCTCTTGCGGATATTATCATTCCTGATTCGATCACGCAAGGAAACTCCAAGCATTGCCCTCTGTATTGCCCTTTGAGTGACTTTGAGCCTTCTGATGAGGCCCACTGTAAGCGACCACGTTTCAATTCCTTATGTCATCATTGGTTTTGTCCATGTTCATTTTGAGACCCACTCTTTCGGAAGCTCTACTGAGGTCATCGAGCATTATACTGAGGGCCTCCGTAGTCTCAGCCATGACGACTATATCGTCGGCAAATCGAAGGTGACTGATGTACTCGCCATTGACATTAATGCCTAGCCTTCTCCAGTCCAAAACCTTGAAGACATCCTCCATTGCGGCTGTAAACAGTTTCGGAGAAATGATGTCTCCCTGCCTCACACCCCGCTGCAGGAGAATAGGTTTCGAGGTCTGATCCTCAAGTCGGACTGATATGGTGGCGTTTTTGTACAAACATTTCAGCACCTCGATGTACCGATAGTCGATCTGGCACCGTTGGAGAGACTGCAGCACAGCCCAAGTCTCGATCGAATCAAAGGCTTTCTTGTAGTCCACATACGCTAAGCAGGGGGGCAGATTATACTCTTCGGTCTTCTGTATAATCTGACTGAGCGTATGTGTGTGGTCTACGGTGCTGAAGCCTTTTCGGAATCCGGCTTGTTCGGGGGGCTGGAAGTCGTCAAACCTGCGTGCGAGACGGTTCGTGATACACCTCTGCTCCATGCCTGTGGCGTTTACCCTTCAAGTATGACGGAATTGAACAGTTCCTAAAGGGCCTTAAGGACCGGTCTTCCACCCGCCTTCAGGAGTTCGGCCGTAATTCTGTCCTCACCCGACGCCCTATTGTTTTCTAGCTGCTTCAGAGCCATCCTAATCTCATACAGGCTGACGTCCGGGATGTCCTCGGTATAGTGCCAGGTCAATCTAGCTCTTGGGTCGTTAGCTAGATTCGTATCGGGTTTAGTCATTGACGTGTATAACTGTCCGTAGAACGTCTCTCGATCTCTCTCAGAAGCTCCGATTTGGCGGATATGGTTCTGCCATCAGCGGTCTTCAGTTTTGTGAGCTGGCTTTGCCCAATAGACAGATCTCTAGCAAAGACCCTGGAGCCCTTATTCCGCTCTATCGAGTCTTTAATCTTTGCAGTATTAAAGCGGCGGAGGTCTCTTTTCAAGGACTTGGAGATCCGTCTATTGAGCTGCCGGTATCTGCGCGCATCATCTGAAGACTGCAGAATCATATCCCGCCTCTCCTTCACGAGCTTCAAAGTAGGATCAGAGACCCTTTTGTTCCTATCTGTACGGCGAGTCTTGAAAAACTTAGACCCGACCGTATGAACAATTTCCACGAACCCATCGTTGCATTCGTCCACGGAGCACCCTAGGCACTCGAAACGGTTCTGAAGTTTGAGCTGAAAGCTCTCGGAGTTTTGGATCTGGATCTGTGCTGGACGGAGCGTAGACCTCATCAGTCGAGACCTTTCAAGCTTGATATTTAGATTCAATGTGCCTCTTACCATGCGGTGATCACTTCCGGTTTTCACCGCGTTAATCACAGAGACATCATTGAATATTTGCTTCTTCGTCGACATGATGTGACGTACCAAACACAGGTACGTATAAAAATCAAACGTAAAAAAGAAATATGAATACACAAACAATAACATAATTAATCTTAATGAATGAATATACTTCAAACAATTCCAAAATACCTATTATTCTTATTCAATTTATAATAATAGTACACCAACAAACACAGACCTAATATATATACATAATGATACATACAATTTGACATTTTTTACCTATTAAATTTTGACATTTATTTACCTATTACTTTTTGACATTTATTTACCTATTACTTTTTGACATTTATTAACCTATTTAATTTTGACATTTTTTGACCTATTATTCTTTTTCTTTTTTTTTACAATCAATTCACAGTCTTCGAACTCATATATACATAATGATACATACAATTTGACATTTATTTACCGATTACGTTTAGACATTTTTTTTTTTTTTTCCTATAATACAAACTCGGACCTAATAAATATATCCATATTTATACATACAATTCTACATTTAAAATAATTTTTGAAAATATTGAATACCTTGAAATGATACTTAGCCGTCTTCCTCTCTCCTAATTTTTGCTGTGCCCGACAGGGTCCATATTGTTCTCTAAACTTGTATATACCATCTATGTTATACATATGGAACGCAATAAAGAATTGAGTATTGAGTATTGAGTATTGATGAAGTCAATTTCATTTTTAGTTACACCGTCTGGGCTCTGCCAGGTCCACTTCCTGTGCTCACGCTTTCTGAAGAAGGAGTTCATCATATAGAGGCCCTCCTTCTCCATAAAACTAGCCAGTAAGTGTCCCCGGTGGTTCCGACGTCCAAATCCAAATTGCCCTACTCGTAGCTCGTCACCGTCTCGTTTGCCTAGTTTCGCGTTGAAGTCCCCCATGACCATGTTGAAGTGAGTTTTATGTCCATGTATGGCTCTGGATATATCCTCATACATGGTCTCTATTTCGTTGTCGGGGTGTGTCGAGGTTGGGGCGTAAACCTGTACGACCTTCAACGAATATCTTGACGATATTCCAAGTATCAGGTACGCCACCCTGATCGACACACTCTCGATGCTCACCACATTGGACACAAGGGACCTGTGACCGATGAACCCGACACCACCCTGGGACTTCTGGTCACCCTCCCGGAAATAGAGCACATTGCCGGATTTGAGAGTTAACGTGTCCTCCCCCTCTCTTCGGACTTCAGACAATCCTACAATGCTCCATCGCAACCTACTCAATTCTGCCTCAAGTTCGGTGATCTTCTCGTCGGTTCGGAGTGTTCTCGTGTTCAGTGTGGCCAGGTCCAGTCGTCGGTGTTTGTTATGGTAGCCGGGTCCACTCCGGGGATTCTTCGCACCCCTTGCCTCGCCGTGACCTTGACCGCTACCGGAGTCCAGGGTAGACGGGCTGCCTGGCACTAGGGGCCATTTTTTGGTTGTGCTTGTCATTGGGGGGGTTTGCCATAATCGCCACGCTTGGCAGGCGGGTTGGCGATCGCAGTGTATGGTGTTGAGTTTTACAGAGAACGCTGCTGCCCATTGTCTGGCAAGTCCCTTAGTCGCCTCTTACGACACCCACGGGATGTGATGGGATGGTATTATTTTTTTACGGCACCATACGGCACCGACCGATACCATAGGGGGATTTCCATCAGTGACACAATTTATATTTGAAGTCGGATAAATTCTTCCTAAGATTAGGAAACTTTTAAAAACATAAATGAAGAGATAGCTTTTCTTCTTCATAAATTACTAGTTTCTGACAACGGCTACGCCCGCGCTCCCGGAGAACGTCGGTATTTCCTCCGAAGGGAATACACTAGCAATATCCTATGTCCTCTACTAGGACTACAATAATTCCAGAGGCCCTTGCAGCGGTTTAGAAACTGACACTAGGGTGTGTGGGGTCGTTAGACCTTACTGCCCACACGAGAAGAAGAAGAATCTAGGACTACGTGTCAAGTTTCATTCTAATCCGTTCTGCCACTAAAAAGTAAAAAGGTTACAAACAAACAGACAGAGTTATTTTCCTACCTATTATTATGGATTAGTTTAACATAAAGTAGATTAGAATAACTTAAGAATTTATTTTAATAAATAATAATGCCTTTATTATTACAGTTTACCGTATTCTCGCATACCGTAGCATTGTCTTCCTGCGCAATCGGTAAAACAAAGATGATCTGAGTGAAAATATTTCAATTACAAGGAAAAGGAAAGATAAATATTGCTCAGAGGAAAAACCTGTTGCTTTGTTTATAATTTTTGTACCTCAGTGGCAGCTTTGAGGAGTCAGTCGTGTCACGTCGCGTTGTGGTACCGATCGCTCACATGGAAAAAACACAGTAGGTTTAGGTACATACTATCATTTAGACGTATTGTAAACTACTTTGCATACTGTACTGTATATACTAGGGCTGGACGGCATTTACAACCAGTGCCTTGCATAACAGTCTTCCAAATTCCTAATTCTAAGAGGGATCAAGCAATGCTAGATATTGACTGTTTGAATATCTTATCTTAGCAATCTTATATGGCGACATAATTTTAATTTACGACATACCCGCGAACGAAGTCGCGGGCAACAGCTAGTGCTGTGTAAATTCAAGTTCTTCAAACTTAACAGACAGATGTGTTGCTTAGGAGTTTGTTGGCCGCTTCTTCTCCACAGCTAAAACACTAGGAAGTGGTGACGGGTGGGCGTTTTGGGGGACTGTCTTTATTAAATAAAATTTACTTATTTAAATAAAATGACAATTTGTAAAGTGATCGTACTGGAATATTTGCGAGCTAAAGTTTTGCGATTGATGTCAAGTCATAATCCTCTTAATAATGTACAGGATGACTGACAGTTGATTGTGGTCCTTGAAATGTTTTAAACTTGAACTGATTCGCAATGCTTTTGATCCCGAAAACTGTCCACATTGAAAGGAGCCACATTGGATGGTTTTCGATATTTTTTATTGTTTTAGAATTTTAGAAATTTTCTGCCTAACTTCGAAATCTGCTCCACTCCAGATTGTCAACTGCCGATCGATTCTGTATACATAACGAAGTGAAGGCTTAGGTGAAGTGCAGATCACGAAATGAGATGTCATTCCATCTTGATTACTTGGATTGACAGCTCACTTCATGATCACTTCACCTTAGCCTTCGCTTCGAGATGTTTACAGAACAAAAATTTGTAAAACAAATATCTAGCCAGTTCTTGGAAATGAAGCGTTGTAAAGTTCAAACATTGCGAATTTCTAGAAACATCTCTTGGTTATTCAGTTTACCCACAATAAAGACACTCTGCGTAGAAATTACAGGAGACACCAGGCGGTGTCTCCTGTAATTTTTACGCAGTGTCTGTTTAATAAGCTTTCTAAAATGTTTTAAAGTGCCTTTTTTGGCACGAACGAAAAAAAAAACCAGGCAAGTTCGAGTCGGACTCCCACACGAAGGGTTCCGTACCATAAACCTTAATTTTTATCATTTGTTGTTATAGCGGCAATAGAAATACACAATCTGTGATAATTTCAACTGTCTACAACTGTTATTACGGTTTTTGAAATATAGCCCGCTGACAGACAGACGGACGGACGGACGGAAGGACGGACGGACGTACGGACACCAGAGGTTTGTAATAGGGTTCTGTTACGGAACCCTATAAAACCTTATAGCAGATTTCCTTAATATCGGTATAAGATAGCAGCTGTTTTTGTTAATGCGACGGGTTTTGGTTGATCAGATCAGACAAGATTTGTCACCTGATGGTACCTAAGCGAAGATGCGGTCGAAGATGGAGCACGCATGCTTAAAAGTGACCTACTCACTCTTGACTTAAAGTCTCCCAGGTTGTATCAAGAAACACAGACTCCGGCAGGGAATTCCACTCCTTAGCTGTACGCACTATGAATGTGTTCCCAATACGTAACCGACAGAAACCCGACAGGCCAGCAACTAGGGGTCCCATCACTGCCGATGACTCTTGGCTCGTTTCTCGAACTAGCTATCAAATGGTGAAAACAGTAATTTTCTTTTTGCATTACACTAGTTTATTTGGCTAACTGATACTAACAGTACTTTTTGTTGTTGTTGTTGCTCAACAATTGTCAGTTGTTTTTGCTTCATTTTTGAAGCAGTCTGTCAGCTGAAGGGAGGGAAAAGTTACTCAGTCACCTTGTCACTTCTTCATCGTTAGATAGCATAATAAAAACAAGTGATGGTGACGTTGGGTAAAAAAGAATGCATTCGGGTCATATTTTTTCTTTTTACTTTATTTAAACTTTAACTTATCTACTAAACACGTACTCTTTATATAAGTAACATCAAATGTTTGTTGTCTTATGACAGACCGCTCTCAAGACAGCATCCAAAATCGTGTCCAATCAATACGTTATGGGATACAGCTCGTCCCACACCTTGAAGCGGTCCTCGAACATGTTCTGGCGGATGCTGAGCTGGTCTCCGCGGTGCAGGTAGCTCCTCTTGTCCGGCTTCATGGCTGGCCAGCTCAAGCTGCCGAGCTCGGGCGTGTCCTTGCGCGGGTTCGGGTCTCTGGGAGATGGAAGATATAGGTTACAAGAAGACAGTAGCTTGTGGCAAAATTATAGCCGAACGGGCTTCAAGATTCAGCAACGTTCCATTACATAATCTTGGTGCCGGCCGTCTTTTGTTGATTTCTGACAGTCGTTACGGGTAGTCGGAAAGGGCGTTCGAGTTCAGCCGGTCGATTCTGTAACCATGTCGAAGTGATGGCTTGGGTGAAGTGATCACGAATTGAGCTGTTTATCCGTGTAATCAAGATAGAATGACAGCTCACTTCGTGATTTCTTCACCCAAGACTTCACTTCGACATGTTTACAGAATCGGCCGGCGGATACGCGATCGCTTCATGTAAAACTATCGCACTCAGATGGTCACACGCATCCGTACATTACGGAAAGCCAACCTCAACTTGTCTCTGGCCCTCTTACACAATTTCACTGTAACTATCGTTTTTTTTTAAATTTTAATGTGTTAAAATTTTTGTTTTGTATTTCTGTTTCTCTTTTTTACAATGAGTTTTTTGCTGATGTGTTGTTTCTGTGGCAAATAAATGTTTTCTATTCTATACGATACTATACTACACGATACTATACGGTACTATACAATACTATACGATACTATATGAGATTGGCATGAGAAAGGAGAGGCCTGTGCTCAGCAGCGGCCGAAGTCCGGCTGTGGAAGATGGTGATGATGATACCAAGCTGAGGACAAAGAAGTCAGTGTGCCTCTGTGCCTCACCCGTATCTCGCGAAGTTGTACCAGATGGCAGTCATCTCATCCACCACGTGCGAGTGGGTACTGCTAACTGGTATGGTGGGGTAGCGGTAGCTCAGCGTGAACAGGTATAAGAGGTCGTCGTGGTGGGCTGCACCTGTGAACAGTTTAGTGGCTGAGTATTGTTGTAGGTTTAGCGAAGGTAGATATAGGAGCAGGAGGTTCTAGTGTCTTGTTTTCATTTGGAGAATCTTTATTATCATTCCCTGATCATCCTCCTTGTATTCTCCCATGTGCTTTTTGATATAAAAAAAAAGTTACTGACAAAGGTTACTGATAAAAAAAAACTTCTTCAAAAAACGTTTTGGGAACACATTCAAAGTGCGTACAGCTAAGGAGTGGAATTCCCTGCCGGAGTCTGTGTTTCCTGATAGCTACAACCTGGGAGTCTTTAAGTCAAGAGTGAATAGGTTACTTCTAGGCAAGCGTGCTCATCTTCGACCACATCATCGCTTACCAACAGGTGAGATAGTGATCAAACGCGTGCCTATCAATAGCAAAAAAAAGATTAAATGTACAGAATACTTTAATTTCGTTTAGCGACACCGACTTGCAAAATTAGAGTTGTAGACGGAATTATCAAAATTGTTTGACAATTAGCGGAGATATCGTTGAACAAAAGTACAAAAAAAGGTCAGCCGAATTGAGAACCACCTCCTTTTTTAAGTCGGTTAAAAGTAATAAATAAATTACCTTGTGGTTTTCCATTAGGGTCTTCGTAATGGGAGTTGTTACCGATGTAAGCAAACTCGTAGTACCACACTGGGTGCTTCGAGTGACGACACATCAGGTTCGCCATCCTGTTAACACAAAGTACAAAAATATAAGTAAAAAAAGACAGATTTAGCAGAATGTGTCTGAAGTATATTACCAACTTCAATTATCTGCCTCTTTGTTTATTTTTTTTCAACTTTATTTCTCTTTCCCCTTTTGCGTCGTCGATTAATAGGAAAGCCGTACTGCGGCGTTTTCCATTGCATTAGTCCCTCAACCGTAACCAATGTTTGGGAACTTGTTTCCCATTTGTTTGTCTGGCTTCACTAACGTAACAGCAGTGACATAATGGTCGTCTCATAAAATATCGATGGTGGAAATTTCAAAAGTCATAATCAATCCATAGCACTGTTGAATTTTCAACTGTCGGCAATAAACCAAGTGCTGTAAATCCAAAATTGTGTCATGCTCCTTAAGACATTACTGAAATTTCCACTGTCGACTAAGAAACCAAATGATCAGAGGATTCATACCTGTGCACTCCAATCCCAATAATCGAGTCTCCGTACAGCCTGCCCAGAGCCTTCTCGCTCTCCTTATCATTGACCAGCTTCTTGTCCTTCAGGTAGACTTCCTTCAATCTCCTCACCGCCTTGGAGCGGTTCTCCTTCGGCAGCATGAAGGAGATCGGGGCTATCCTCTCCCATTCCTCGTTCATTGTCTTCAGGAGGGTCTCGTTTTGGAGGACCGCTAGGAGATAATTGTTTATTAGAATTACTAAAATATTTTCCGATGATTGATAGTAGTAAGTTGAGTTGGACATCTAGCTAGACGTGAAAATGGCTGACGGAGCAAAGCTTTTATCGAATAGTAGCCATGGTTCGGCTAAAGAAACCAGGCTCAGACATAACCAGAAAGAATGGTGAAGGAAAGGGGAAGCCTGTACCTAGCAGTGCGTTAGAAAATAATTATGTTGTATTGGACCGATTCGCTGATCGAGTTTTTTAAACTATTTTTACAGGAATAGACTGTAATGTTTGTTGTTATTCCAAAAAGAGAGTTGACCAAGGCCACAGATTATATAATAAAGTCATTCAAGGCTGAGCAAGCAGAATTGTTGCATAGAATGTCGATCATAAAAAAATGTTTTTAAATAAAAGTCACTAAAAGGTTCTTGACAACAACACAATGCTATTATTACTAGCCTGGATTTCCCCACCATGCGGAGAAGGCTTCCTTACTCGTCACCCAATTCTCAATCTAGGGCTATTTGGGACAAGTCTTTATCGAGTCCAGCTCATCGTACCATATCTCCACCTGGGTATAATGCGATGGCAGTGAACGTTATTCACTATCATCACAGTAGACCCAGGCGGAAATGGTGGGATGATATACGTGTCTACTCACGGAAAGCCTTCCAGAAGAACTCGTCAGTGGTTTGGCTGACGATGAGCGGCACGGTGTGCATCTTGCCCTGCTTGATGGCGTCCAGCGGGTTCACGGTGAGGTAGCGCTCCTGCCCAAAGTCCGGCTCCAGCACCGGGCCCCACAGACCCACCGGGTCTCCGTCGCCAAACTCCTGGATATTATGAGCAACGTGAACATTTGGTAAACTTAAGTAGCTATGGGTAGCTGCAGAAAAGATATACAACTGACATGGTCGACGGAGTGGCGATTGTGTATCGGAAGGAGTAGTGGCTGTACATGCACTCCCACAAAGTCACGCGAATCCTTGGGAACCACAGAACCAAACGCTGTGGTCTGTGGCGATTCTTGAGGAAATTTTATGACCAGCAGCTGGGTGAGCATCTTCATCATTATTTTAGCTTAAAGAAGTCTACTGCTGGACATAGGCCTTCCTTATGTATCGCTATATCGACCGCTAACGCTAGGGCTAGCAGTTTTGGCTAAATGATGATAAAGAATATTTTCAATTCTACTACTTTTAAAAGTCTTTTCTTTCTTCCTCTAGATATCTATAGCAAATATAGCAATAAGCTTATTACAAAAACATACCCAGAACTTAGGCAAGGAGTCTCCGAGCTCTTTCCAGGGCTTGGTCATGAGGCAGTCGAAGATGATGGAAGTGTTGTTGGTGGGACAGTTGAGGATCTCCGCCTGGCGCACCGCCAGGTGGCGTTGGTGTGTCAGAGGCTGCAACTCCTTGCCCACGGGAGACGCACTGATCGCTATGCCGCGGTGGAACAGACCTGAGAAAATGACGTGGTTAAACGGTGGTAAAGCAAGATGATTTTCGTCTCCTTATCAAGGAGATTTTTCGACACCTGTTCGGAACTTTCGGTGACCACAAGGCTGGTTCGTTCTTTGGACAAAGAATTAACAATTCAACAGGATTCCATTTAGTTGTCTGCCTTTAGCAGATTATAAATAGTTGTATAACTGGGGTTAGGGGGCGCATTGACTAGGTATAATATGTGTTTGTTTTATACAAACACATACATGGTCTATGCGCGCGCTGGTTGTGAATACTACGACCTTTCTGAAGAACAACATCAACAAATCCATAATATTCCTATCCACACCTTTAGTCATGGGCGAGATCATATGCAGCATGACGCTGGTGGAGCCGGCGCTGCAGCCGGTGATGGTGACGAGGTTGGGGTCTCCCCCGAAGGCGCCGATGTTCCTCTGCACCCACTTGAGGGCCGCCACCTGGTCCTTCATGCCGTTGTTGCCAGGCGCGTAGGTATCGCCTGTGCTCATGAACCCTGGGAAAGTGGGAAGTTTAGTGAAAACTGGTCAAGTGCGAGTCAGACTCGCCTGCAAAGGGTTCCGAACGAATTTAATTTTTTTAACGTGTTACTTTAACACTATAGACTTATTATAGGTTTTTCTGTAAACTATAGGTCTATCTATCTCCATTTTTTTCAAAATTTTAGGCTCAGTAGTTTCCGAGATAACGGGGGGAATGGTCATTTTTCGTCTAATTTCTTGAATAACTTCAAAATCATTTATTTTAAAATTATGAAAAAAAAATATCATTGAAACACATACACCATCTCACAGTAAGCCCTTTTATTTGATATGAACACGATATTATAGAAAAAACTTTTTTTGAAATTTTCTAGTTTGACCCCCAAATGTGACTCCCATACTAAAAATTTAAAAATTTAAGTAACGCGCCCGTGTTTGGGTCACAGAAATCCAAATGTGCACCCAATTTCAATAGAATCGGTCCAGTGGACCCGGAGAACTAGCTGTGACAGACGGACAGACAGACAGCTAGACACCCGAGTGATCCTATAAGTGTTCCATTTTTTGTTCGGAACCCTAAAAATACAAGAAAAACAAGAAGTAACAAGAACGTTTTGTTGAAGATAAAAAAAAGCTCCTAAAAATTAATATTACGATTTAAAAACAGTTTATACTAAAATAAGTTCTATAGAAGGAAGAATTTTAATGAAAAATTGTAGAGAACTGGGCAAAACAGATACACAAAATAATCGTTTTCAAAGTCATGGGTCAGACAAGGGTCCAAGAACTAGGGGAAACTACTTATCTAGGAAACAGTGTCTTTTTTATTGGAGGACATAAGTTGAACCAGTACTATACTGATACAAATAAATGATCTCACCTAAGGATCCAATCCTGTAGTTGATAGTGACGAGGACCACGTCCCTGTCCAGCAGGTAGTGTGGCCCCGCCAGGTCGCTGCGACCGGTCATGGAGTAGAACCCGCCCGCGTGGATGAAGAAGATCACTGGGAGAGGGCCGGTGCTGAAACAGACATGTTCATCATTAGTTTTATTCAGTCAGTAGATCCAGCTATAATTGGGAGAACTGTAAAAGTTTTCTTTGGAGCACTAGCTCAATATAATGATCTCTTAAATCACCAAAAGTATTTTATTTAATCACGATCCCCAGACGTTGCAGAAGCCCTGACCTGCAGCTTTAATACAACCTTTACTACAATATTATGATTAAAACTGGGAATCAGAACCATTGGCCCGCGTGGGCACTCTCTCTCCCAATAGGAGGCCAGTGTCCCAGCAGTGGACACATTATTAGCTGATTATGCTGTGTTCCTACCTGTTCTGTGTGGGCGTGTACACGTTGACAGTGAGACAGTCCTCATCGACGTAGTACTTCGGTGGCACGGGCTGGGGACACGCGGGGCCTTCCTCGCTCGCGTCCACCTCGCCCTCGTACTCCAGCTTCAGCTTCGGCGGCTGGGGAGAAACGGGTTGGTTAGCTTATGTTTTTATAGCCAAAATGGGTGGAGTATACATTTATTTATTTATTTAAACTTTATGTACACGGGCGGACTTAATGAAACAAGGTATTCTCTACTTGTCAACCTTTGGGTTAAAAGACTGCACAGTGGTAGGTGCACAACAAAAAAAAAGAATAAAAATAAAATTTTAATGGAATCTTTTTTCTTTTTTCTTTTCTTTATAAATCAGAAAAGCATTCGCAAGGAATCTGACGTGCTCAAGAATCTAAAGATATGTGACGTCATGCGTTGATACTGAGTCCGTGTGGTGGTTAACCGAACGGGTTATTGGGGTGTGTATCTGGCAATCCACATTTCTGTAACTATGTGAAGATAAAAAAAAAAACTTCTTGTTATTCAGTAAGCTGTACATCGTTTTGAGTAATTCATTCACGTGCATTTTGAGTCATACCTTGAAGGTTAAGTTCGCACGATTTTCCTGTTCATGTAATAAACAAGTTGTGGCCACTTGTGGGTTTTAGCGTGGGTGCCGCAGTCGAGCCGACGTTCGCTGAGGCACCTATCTTTATTCACCTCTAGTTCTTTACAGTGTAAGTAATGGATCTGTTAAAATATTCCAACCATAATCACCCCGACCGTTTTTTACTGCAATTACCTACATATAGTAGTTTTGAGTTCAAAATTACCATAGTTAATTCAATAAAAATAGCTGCATATACCTAGAGGTACAGCCTTATTAATGTAGCTGCAGACAAGATAGCTTCATTCTATTTTTTACCATATCAGCGTTGCAAAAGCGGTCACTGACCCCCTACATTTCAAACACATTCATTCGGCCGTCAAAGAAAAACTGGCCAAGTGCGAGTCGGACTCGCGTGAAAAGGATTCCGAACAAATTTTTTTTTTTTAACATGTTTTTTTAACACTACATACTTCTAACAGGTAATCGGTTTTCCTGTAATCTTTAGGTAAAGATCTATTATAGCTCCATTTTTTTCAAAATTTTAGGCTCAGTAGTTTCGGAGATAAGGGGGGGGGATGGTCATTTTTCGTCTAATTTCTTGAATAACTTCAAAACCATTTATTTTAACATTATGGAAAAAATATAATTAAAAACCTCTCAGTAAGCCTTTTTATTTGGTTCTAGTGGACGTCACGTGGTTTCACCCGCGTAGTTCCCGTTCCCGTGGGAATATGGGAATAATATACTATGTTACTCCCTGATAATGTAGCTTTCCAATACTAAAAAAATTTTTCAAATCGGTCCAGTAGTTTCGGAGCCTATTCAATTCAAACAAACAAACAAACATACAAACAAACAATCAAATCTTTCCTCTTTATAATATTATATTATAAGTATAGATGTACACGATATTGTTCAAATTACTTTTTTTTAATTTTCTAGTTTGACCCCCAAAAGTGACCCCCATACTAAAAATTAACGTAACGTGTTTGGGTCATAGAAGTCCATACGTGTACCAAATTCCAACAGAATCGGTCTAGTGGATCCGGAGAAAACTGGCTGTGACCGACGGACATACAGACAGACAGACACCCGAGTGATCCTATAAGGGTGCCGTTTTTTTTTTCGGAACCCTAAAAACGCGCTTAACGTGTGACGTGCTTCCCGAGACACTCGAGGTGTCTCGAATAGTCTCGATTATTCTCGATAAGAGTCATTCCACACTTCATCCGACCTGAATCCCGAGAATTTCCGCTCGCTATAGCTTGCCATGCAGAGTTTCTACTGCTTATAGAACCATCTGAGCGAATTCAAGACATTTCCAATTCGGATAGAATTCGGACCTCAAATACGGATTCAGATCGGATGTACTGCGTGAACGCTCTAAATTCTACCTGAAACCTCAGTGCGCCTACAGGTGGCTCAGCGTTGCGGTATCTCCGGTATGCCTGGAAGCTTTTGGCGCGCCGCGTCTCCATCTAGAAGCCGCGCAACTGCCCCGATACGCTACGGCTCTCGACAAATCCTCCTTACCTGGAACCTCAGCGCGCCTACAGGTGGCTCAGCGTAGCGGATCCCCCGGTACGCCTGGAAGCGCCTGCCACGCCGCGTCTCCATCCATGACCCTCGGAACTGGCCCGACACGCTGCGCGTCAACGGACCCTCGGGGTTCACGACGTAGCCCGGTACGTCGGCTATCACTGGAACTGGAACCAAGAAGAACAACGATATTTAAGGATGGGTTATGAAACTCTCACAAAAAAATATGGATGCTGGTCATTAATTAGAAAAATGCCGACCAAAGCGTAATGGAAGGATGAGATGGCCCCTAGTGTGTTTATCCTCTGACATCTCGCACTTATGCAACCAAGCTGCCCTCCTTCTGCCAACTGTATTGGAGTCGGCTTCCAGTCTTGCTGAATGCATTATATTACATGTCTCGACAACCCAATAGCATAACTGAGTATCGCGATAGGTACCCCTAAGTGGAAGAGGGTACTTTAGATCATATTTTCTTTGAATGTTCAAACAACGTCCCCCTCTTGATTTATACATGGTTATTTGTAAAACACCAACAACCTCTTAGGCAGTGAAAGTACACATGATTATGAACAACTTTTACTTTGAGACCGACTCTGAAAACTCGAAAAAAATGTCAGCTGTTTCATACATTTTCAATGGCTAAATATTGCGTTTTGTATGAAACAGATGATATTTTTTTCGAGTAATCAACAGTATTGATTGAAGAATTCAATTAGTTTTTACAGGAATCGTTTCTCCCTCCATTGTCAATAAAATAATGCAGACTTGCTCTTCAATTCACTTTGGACATTGGCAGAATAGTCAACATCGGCTTTGCTTGCCATATATAAAAATAGAATAGAATAGAGACTGGTGACTGATCCCGTGCGGATGAGATTCCACATGCCACGAGCCACAAGTTTCCTTAATGGCACTTCTCAAACTCAATTATACCCAGACCACAATCACATTGTTTACAAACAAACTAACCTGAGTCATGTTTCTGTCTGCCGTCATGATGCGCGTGCTTATGATCGTGTGCGTATGCGCACGCCACTGACAACAGACACACACTTAGATACGCGAGCAACATGATGCGCGCTGTCTGGCACAGAGGGCGCGACTGACCCGAGGACAGGAAAACTGGGGCTTTTATAGTCGGTGGGGGGTTTTGGTTGTGACTGGACTATTCTGCAAGATTTTGGATTTAGAAAAAGAAAGAAAAGACCAATCAATTTATTTGGTACCTGTAGAGGTCGCAAGTGTGACTGCTGAACCTGTGGTCCTGGTTCAAATCCATCTGGGCAAAAAGTTTTCGGGGTTTTTCCAACTACCTACTCAGTGGCAACTAGGAGTCTGTAATTTTTACCTGTTTGGCCTCGCCGCTATTTCTTTTATAGGACTTTAAGAAAACTGGTGAAATCTGAGAGTGTTACTGTGATTTTATATGTTTAATTTTATTACAATTGCACAAAATTGATTAAAAATACCAGGTAAACAAATTGTTATCGATTAATCTTTGAACTTTATAATCTGTAACCAGGGCCGTCTTTAAGCTATTGGAGGCCCTGGGCACAGCGGGCACATTAGGATAATGGGACCCCAATGACTGGACTATTTTGCTAAAACGTCGACTATAGATGTTTATTGAAGAATTACTTTCTAGTTTTGAGATATGCAAAATCGCACATTACATTCTGGCAGATACCAGGGGGCCCCAATCGATGGCGGGGTCCTGGGCTCGTGCCCAGAGTGCCCAGTGGAGAAGAGGGGCCTGTCCGTAACCTTTCGATCCACAATAAATTGATAACAGAAAATAACATTGACTATTTGTGATTATTGTTAAGCCTATTTCAAGTAGTTTTCCTTTTCAGGAGCAGATATTGATAAAGGCTTTGAAAGACTTCGCTTTTGGCCTTTTATTCTATGCATTTAAGCTAATGTCCATTTTCGCTAACACTAGGAAACACTCATACAACCAACAAGGAAAACAGTTAAAATCATTCTATCTTCATGATCGAAATCGGATAAAATAAGTACGAAATAGTAGTTTATTGCCAATTTAATAAGTACTTATGTCAAAAAGTCATAACAAATGTTCATAAACTCTAAAACAGTGAATACCTAAGCATCTTGAAACAAGGAAAACTCTCAGCTGCCGTAATATAAGTCATTCGGGAAACCCGTTTCTAGAACCACAGAATAGATGAGCGTACTAAGTGCATTAGGTGGCGGCGAGTCGTGTGCAATGTCGGCGTCACACGATGGAATCAGTGGGAAGGTGAGTCGTGGAATTATCCCTGTGTTCTCGGAAGGGGTTATGGCTAATTTACATTAGGTCGTTTAGACTCGGTGCAGCTCGTATTCGGTCACCACCTTAATGTAAACGCGCCATTACAAGCACGAGGCAGTACAGGATGCTTTATTTATTAGTTTGTTCAAGTGCCTTCCTCGTGCAAAAATAAATTATGACAACATGTTTATTTAGTTAGCATACAATCTACGAATAAAAATTAAAAAAACTTTAAGAAGTAAAAAATAATTTCTTTATCCTTTAAGTTTCATATAGGTATGATTCTTTGGGCCAAGCGTCATCGCGTCGGGAGACCGCTAATAAGACTTTTATGTACTTAGTAAATACAAAAGATTTGAGGTCACCCGCTACTAGTCAAGCCCTTTCATTTGATACCCATATTGAGGAAGTTGTGAAAAAATATCATCTTGGATCGATTGTCATCAAACATAGCTGAACACTCCCGACTAAATCACCTTTTAAACAAAAAAGAAACAAAATCAACATCGGTTCATCCGTTCGGGAGCTACGATGCCACTGACAGACACACACACACATACAGACACGTCAAACTTATAACAGCTTGTCGTTTTTGCTTCGGGGGTTAAAAATAAAATTAAAAGCTATTTGGCGCAACCGGAGACCTGGTTTTAAACAATCATATTGTGCCTCACCACAATATGATTGTTTTAAAACCCAGGTCTCCGGTTTTTAAACAATCATATTATGTGCCTCACGGCTGCGCCAAATAGCTCCAGATCAACAAGATGCCAGACCTTTGGGAGTTGCCCGAAGCTGGTTTTCAACTGAACATTTCGTTAAGTATACCTATGCAAATCAGTTTTGTGATGTTTAATTAAATCTACAGGGAAACAAAATACGATTAATAGGTTTACGAAAATACCATAGGAAAAGACTTTTTTTAAATTTTAATTTGCAATTTTTATAAATTATTAAAGCAATAGTGAAGATATTAACCACGTTTATTTAATTTCTTGTAATGCAAAAATTTGATCGGACCTTAATCCACTAGATGTAAGGTAAATAATGTCCCATATTTCGGCATGTTAAGGCTCTTACGAATTCGTTATTTTTTTTAATATTCCTAAACATGATAATACTATGAAAGCTTTTCAGTGATGGATATTTATAAGTAATTAGTAATTAAATGCATTAAAAATTATGTAATTTTAGGTCATACTTTTTTATATGAATTTATTTGTGGACCTCTTATTTGGCTCCTCTGTCGTGATAAAATTTGTCTCTGCTCCTAAGTTCGTGAATTCGTGGTCCTGTTTCGGGATTAAGTTTTCTTTATATTTTTTCAATAAAAATCATTAATATTTAACGGTTTTAAAAAAAATGGGTTTAAATAAAAAATATACATGTCAGAGTGTGATCCAGTTATGTAAAGCTTTTATTGTTACTTTGTTATTTATCTATCTACTTAATAATTGAAACAAAACAAAATGTCTCATGTTTAACATGTTTGCCTTGCAGAATTTCCAGATAGTCAGCATTTTGTACCTTGCAGCATTTTGTATTTTTAAGGGGCATCCCTGAAAAATAAAAAGAACCAATCTCTGAATAAATTCTTAACATTTTGAGGTTCCTAATAATCTTATTTTTTTAATTACCTACTAATTTACCTTAAACTTGTAAACTCGGGTCACAATCAAACTCGGTTTATGAGAAATCTAGTGAACAAAACATGTATCGAATTTGGCTCATACGAAACTTCATAGAATACATGATTTGTTTGATATTTCACATCTAAATTACCTTAGTTTGTTATATTAATAAACTAGCTGACCCGCGCAACTTCGTCTGCGTCACAATTTTCATTACTGCTCCGCTCGTATTGGTCTTAGCGTAATGATATATAGCCTATAGCCTGCCTCGATAAATAGGCTATCTAACACTGAAAGAATTTTTCATTGATCAGTACTTCCTGAGATTAGCGCGTTCAAGCAAACAAACCAACAAACTCTTCAGCTTTATACATATACTAGCTGACCCGCGCAACCTCGTCTGCGTCACATTTTTCATTACTGCTCCGCTCCTATTGGTCTTAGCGTGATAATATATAGCCTATAGCCTGCCTCGATAAATAGGCTATCTAACACTGAAAGAATTTTTCAAATCTGACCAGTAGTTCCTGAGATAAGCGCGTTCAAGCAAACAAACAAACTCTTCAGCTTTATATCTATACTAATATATAAAGCTGAAGAGTTTGTTTGTTTGTTTGTTTGCTTGAACGCGTTAATCTCAGGAACTACTGGTCCGATTTGAAAAATTCTTTCAGTGTTGGATAGCCCATTTATCGAGGAAGGCTATAGGCTATATATATTATCACGCTAAGACCAATAGGAGCGGAGCAGTAATGAAAATTGTGACACAGACGACGTTGCGCGGGTCAGCTAGTGTTAGTATATATAAGCAACCAAAATGTATGGTAATGACACGAAACAGGGGAAATATAAAATGACCGCAATTCCGTGAGTCAATTTATTGCAGTTTTAAGGGACTTCTACGCTCTTCTATATCTTCTAGGGAATTCATTCCATGAGCTTATGAAGTCGGCGCAAGCACCTTACGGTGACAAGGAATGCGCGGACACCGCACAGCAGTTTGTGTCCGACCGACAGTTTCGAGCCTCGTATTACTTTCAGTTTAGTCGCTAAAATATTGGTATTTGGTTTCTTAAATACATTCAATGATAGAGTATTTTTACATATGTATAATTTATACTTGTTATTACTTAAGTATTATTTCAATTGCATATTTTTTGCGCCAGAAACAAAACTAACGAAATAACGTACTAGCACGAACATACGGATCTTTACCTTATGAATAAGGCGATGGTGTTCGTCAATATTACTATAATAGTCCAGTTAGAACTAACCACATTAGGGTCAAAATACGCTTGTTTTATTTTACATAACTATAGCTGATCCGCGCTACTTCGTCTTTGTCACATTTGTCATGAATGCTCGGCTCCTATTGGCAGTAGTGTGATGTCATTACGTATATGTTGGGTTTTTTTTTCGTAAGGAGACTCACTGCTCATGATCTATTGTCTCAAACTTTAGGTAAAGTGTTACACATTTTTACCTGTATCGTATGTATGTTACTAGTGTAGTTTTCCTTCGCTTGTTTCCGTGAGTCGTGAATGCAAATGATGACAAACACTATGATGCTGTCTGCTAGACCTCGAGTTGGTAACCGAACGTCATTGTTGTAAAACTGTTTTGTATATTGCTCAAGGTGTACACAAACCCGCTAAACCACTGCTAGACCTACTAAAGGAGATGAATAAAATGACAGCTTCGTTTATCTTTAGTAGCTGGAAGAAAAGATATATTGGTTATTGAAACTGGCCGTTAGTGTATTGCTACGTTTATGTTTTGCAGTCGGTTTTTTTATTTTTCTAATTATATTAAAATTGTTGTTATTTTACCCTTAAAAACTCACACCCATCCACTTCCCGACCTCAGATCGCCCGTAAATTATTTTTCCTTTCATTTTTATAATATTCTCTTCCTTTTCCAATGGGTTTCATTCTACTATTATTTTTTCCACTTTTTATCATTTTCAAAGGCTTCAGCCGCTTCAGCCCTGGTCTATGCAGCGCCGAGTCAATGAAGCTCGACGAGTCCCGGAGATACGATTCAATTGTTTTGGATCCCACAACGAAATTAATCAGAAAATAACAGCGGAGAAGTAAGAGAACCAAAATTGCTAATCCCATCTCTAACTGACTAAACCCATCCATGTTTCTCCTAATGCCCTTTGCGTTCCAGGACTGCGGCGTCTCTTTCGAACTAATTCCGGAAACCTGGCAGAACCTAATATAATTATACCTAGCAAGAATCTACAAATTCAATTATCGAAGCCAGCAAGTAAGAAACCAATTCACAAGTAATTCGATTGTGTCTACTAATGAATGGTGACTTCGAATGAAAGTTACAAATGGCTTAGTATCATATTAAGCTCGTAGTCACAAATCATCACGGTATTGCCTGCATTCCTCAATTAATAACCCAATAACACCTTGCTCGCGCTGGGAATTGACCCCATCAGTAATGCTTGGATCACTGCCCCTAGTTGTTACGAGGCAACCCGTTGTATGGGCCAGTGGTATCAAATCTACTATACGGTGGGGCGCTCAAAACCAAGTCATTTATTCAAATTAGGCTAAATATCTGCTAGTCTATTCTGTAAACAACTATTTCGATATCAAGCTTCACCTGAGTGACAAAACTCACAAAATGAGCTTTATTGCACACAACATAAAGGTCTTAATTTGAAACTTACCTCCGATTCCACTGTCGAGATACGAATTGTTGTTACAGAATAGCACTACAGCACTTTTTAACCGACTTATTCAAAAAAGAGGAGGTTCTATGTTCGGCGTAATGTATTTTTTTTTTCTTTTCATATAAGTTCACCGATTTATCCGCGAATTGAGCACCGATTTTCGAAATTCGTTTTTTATTCGAAAGCCTATACTCCCGAGGTGGTCCCATTGTCACCAAGTTAGAATCTGATGTTGGGATCCCAGGAAAATCTAATGTTTTTCTTTTCCATATAATTTCTAACGTAATTCAGATATTTGTGCCTGGTGATCATTATCTCATGTTGCTGAGCTGATTATGGAAGGTATAAGTCAGGATCTGATGATGGGGTCTGAGGAAAAATGTTTTTTCAGCGATATTTTTTTATTACCGATTTGGATGATTCTGTTTTTGTTTGGAAGAGCATTTCCTCGGACAGGCCCGATTTTAATTTGGTGAAATCTGATGAAGAACTTCGGTGGTAGGCAACGGAACTCTTCAATAAATAAAGGCAAATGGATCGGGATTGCTGAAATCGCATGTCTGTATATTACTTACACCAGTTTATAACATAACATCACGCCGGTATGCAGTGAAAGGGCGCGCAGGTGCCTAACACTATAAAGTGAAAACTAAAAAACTTTTATAAAAAAAAAATACAACCGACTCTCAAATAACAACACTAAAAAGTATAAAGTAACTTTTACAACGGACTTGCTCAATGCATTTACGAAGCCTGTATACATTGTTCGAAAGTTAAAAATTACGCACCATACAATGGAAGGTGCGGTAAAATAGATACTCTCACCTAAGTGCCTACTTTACCGCACGCTCCATACAACTGAGCGTTCGGTAAAGTAGGTACCTACGTGATGTGCGTATCCTTAACGGTTCTTTATTTTATTTCCTAAAAAAATAAACAAGGAATTCCACCAAGGAGTTTCACAATATGAGAATAAGAAAAGTTGAGAAGCTAGGAGGGGAAATAAAGCGCAGTATACTTTCCAATCCTTCCTCATATTTTTCAATAATACTCAATTAAATATTAACAAAATTATATTCTACTTTCCATGGCGGGAGAATAGCGAATACGAATTCTCTTGCAGGACCAAGCCACTGCCAGTTCTCGTATTCATGCACGCGGGCGGGTTCTACTCGGTGTCTGGGCGCAGCGACTTGGCGGGGCCCAGCCACCTCATGGACAGGGATATCGTGCGGGTCACCATCAACTACAGGCTTGGATCTCTTGGTAGGTTAATCTTATGTACTCTTAAACCTATCATAGGACGAGTCCAATCTATTTGTCTGTCATTACTTTTTCTGTTGTTTTTTTCAGCGCGTTATAAGGAAAAAAAATGTGGGAATGGACGGATGGATGGAAGATTCAAATGGACTGCAGATATAAACCAGTGTTGTAATACTCTCTCTCTTACAAATCTCTTTTCACAACA
Source organism: Lacanobia wlatinum (assembly GCA_947578705.1). Lineage (NCBI taxonomy): Eukaryota > Metazoa > Arthropoda > Insecta > Lepidoptera > Noctuidae > Lacanobia > Lacanobia wlatinum. The sequence continues at coordinate 21,929,961 of OX388046.1, forward strand.
GAATCATGATTGCACGTCGCTGAAGCCCCATTTGACACAATCTCAATTGTGTAAAGTATTGTTAATTTGAACCACTTCAAAAAAAGGAGAAGGTTCTCAATTCGGTTGTATTTTTGTATGTTTGTTACTTGATAACTCCGTCATTTATGAACCGATTTGATCTGAATCTCGTTTTATCTGAAAGGAGATACTTCCCGATTGTTCCCATAGAAATTTTATCAAAATCGGTTAGAAAATTTCACTTTTAAATCAAATTAAAATAGCTGGAATTTGGAAAAAACTTCAATGACGGTTTTTTGTCATCCAAGTAAACGAAATTGCGTATTTCACTTTCCTGCGATTTTCCAGTGGTGTTGTTAGGTGTGGGGTACTACTAAAAAGTGAAAAATAAAAAAAAATTTACAAAAAGATACAACCGACTTCCAAATAAATAACTTCAGTTTCGGAAGTCAAAAACACCGACTTTTACAAAATTAAAGCTATGTCTTACTTCGTAGTGTATTTTTTATTTGGAAGTCGGTTGTATTTTTTTGTAAAAAGTTTTTTAGTACTAATATTAACGCATATTTTTCCTCTTTTTAATTTTACTGTGTAAATAATTAGCTTATACTTCCTTTGTATCCGATTAAGTAAACGTTCCATCTTTTCCCCCAGGCTTCAAGCACAGGAGACAAGTTCGCCCCCGGCAACAACGGCTTCAAGGACCAAGTAATGGCGCTGCGCTGGGTGAAGAGAAACATCGCCGCCTTCGGAGGAGACCCCAACCTCGTCACCATCGCGGGCTACAGTGCTGGGTCGTTCAGCGTCATGCTGCACATGATCTCGCCCATGTCAAAAGGTGGGTGGTAGAATATGCACACTCCAACCTTCCCCCAGGCTTGGGACCAGGTGATAGCACTGCGCTAAGTGAAGCGGAACGTGGCCACCTTCGGGGGAGGCCCCAAGCTCATCACCGTCGTGGGCTACGGTGCTGGGTCCTTCAGCGTCATGCTGCACATGATCTCGCCCATGTCAAAAGGTGGGTGGTAAAATATGCACACTCCCACCTTCCCCCAGGCTTGGGACCAGGTGATGGCACTGCGCTAAGTGAAGCGGAACGTGGCCGCCTTCGGGGGAGACCCCAAGCTCGTCACCGTCGCGGGCTACGGTGCTGGTCCCTTCAGCGTGATGCTGCACATGATGTCGCCCATGGCGAGAGGTGGGTGGACGAAAGGGTCTATAAGAGACAATTCATCAGCGATTCTTACGACTCTCAACTAATGTTTTGTAGTCCGAAAAATCGCGAGACATTTCTATTTATATTAATTTGTCAATCTCATACGTTTTTCACTTGTTAAGAATCGTTATCGGTGATTACAGTATGAAGATCTAACCTCTGTCTTAGTTGAAAAGTACCTAGATCATTTTATTAAAAAAACCTAAAGTCAAACAAAACGAGGTGAAAATCAATCAGTGTTTATACGCATAGCTTGACTAAGAATATTTTATTTTTCAATGGAATTACCAAAAACCTTGCCATTGAGTAAATATCCTCGAGTACAGCAAAAAAAAACTTAAATTTAATAAAATTTTAAAGAGAAAAATGAAAAAAGCTTCTCTCCGGCGGGGAATCGAACCCCGGTCTCCCGCGTGACAGGCGGGGATACTTACCACTATACTACCGAAGACTTGATATAAGGTGTTAAATTATGAACTAGTTTACACTTAAAGGATTTTCTACTACAAGAGACGTGTTTTATCTTCAAGGCCTATCAATAGCCATTTCTTTGTTGCGATAAATGAGACGCTCGCTGAAACAAATATCTACCTACTCAGGTAGATAATCTTGTACACAGCCACGATCATTCGTGACACGAAGCAATGGTTTATGGTCTGTTTTTTTTTTAACAAACGAGTACTGAGTATGTCTCTCGCACATGTCACATATTGACAGAGTGAGATGGCTCATTGGTCGGGGGTGGGGCCAACGCCTTTGTTCTTGATTTAAACAAAGCGAATTGAATGGAACGGACTTTTATGTTGATGCCGTGGACCAACAGAAATGCAGTCAAAATTTTTGGAATTCGTTTAAAAAAAAAAAAAACTTGTGAGGTGTCAAGGGACACCCGGATGGAACGAAGTTCCTTTCGATTATTTAGTGAAGGAATTGTAAAAAAAAAGAAGCAGTGAAATGGTTTAATATAACGTTTGTAATTTATATATAACTAGCCGACCCGCGCGGCTTCGATCCCGTCAACTGGCTACCCTACCTACCTACCCTACCTCTACTTTACCTACCTACCCTACCCTGCCTACCCTGCTTATCCTGCCTACCCTGCCTACCTTACAAATATAATGTAAACAGAAATAGAAAGACGAAACGAAAATAACTGGCTTGCTTTCTATGAGAGAGAGAGAGAGACAGAGAAACACGCGCACGTCGCACGGCTTACAACTATAGCAAAAAGTGTCGTTACAACTTTTCGTATGAATTTTTCCATCTAGCCCCCTTTCACAACGCGCGATAAGGAACTTCGTTCCAACAGACTATTCGTTTATAAAACGTAATGCAAACTTTTCCCGTTTAGGTACTTAATTTAGGTACTTTATTCAGGTACTTAACATTGTGTGTGACTACTTATAGCTCCCATAGAAATAAGGCTCTTATACAAGAAACGTGTTTTTTTCTGTTAATGGTACGAAACCTTTTGTGTGAGAGTCCGACTCGCACTTGGCCAGATTTAAAAGACCGGGACTGAACGAGGGGTCGCATACAAAATTGCTTCTGTTATTATTTGTCTTCGGGATCCATCATAGATATAATAAACAAGTGGTTTTTAGATGTATTCCTATGGAATCCATCATCAAATTCTCGAAGGCGGTTACCCAGCATGGTAGAAATTTCAATGGTAAACAGTCAAGCGTCCCTAATCTTTTTTGAACTGTTGTTTTTTTTTTATATTTCTAGGTAACTGGAAAAGACGCTTTATCACCCTCAGTCCTCAACCACCCTGTTAGATATAAGAAGCCAGATGTAAAGCTCGCTCTCTCTCCACCAGCCCTCTTCCACCGGGCAGTCTCCATGAGCAGCTCGCCTGTCTCCCAGATCGTGATCCCGCGCCACCAGCGCCACCTGGCGGTGAGGCAGGCGGAACTGCTGCAGTGCCCCACCAACTCTTCGCAGCTAATCATTGACTGCCTAAAGAGCAAGACTTCGAAGGAGCTGGGAGACTCGCTCGACAAGATGTTTGTGAGTATGAACTGATCACCATTCAGGATTTGGTTACCGCACTTTAAGTCTTTATGGAGGACCAAAGCGTGTACTTAGTAGATGTTCTTGATAGAAATGAACTGACTAATAGGGAACGCCAACAATTCGACCGCATTTATAATCTATATTTTAGTCGGCGCATCTACAGGCTTACTTGTACAATAATAAAAACGTTTCAGGGAGTGAAGCTACACATAATTTTACTATGAGATCAACTCTGAAAAATCTAAAAATAGATCAGCAGTTTCATATTTAACGCAAAATTTAGCTGGTGAACATGTATAAACAGCTAATATTTTCAGATATTTAGAATTTTCAAGTTTGGTCTCAAAATTAATGTCGGTCTAGTAAATAGAACAAGTTCCGTTTGCCTGTATTGCCTGACTTTGTCAGTGATGTGTTGACAAATACCGAGCATTCGGCCGACAGAGCACTGCCTCGCCTGACCACTCGCTACGTGTGATCAAGGGATTACTCCCCTTGGCATCACGAACAAGACCCTCTTTGTCTCTGTCCACTGTCCAGGACTTCGGCTACGACCCCGTCCTGCTGTGGGTGCCAATCCAGGAGCAGCAGTTCGGCCAGGGTGAGATGTTCTTGCCCAAGCAGCCGCTCGAAGCGATCTGCGGCGGAGAGCTGCAGCAGGTGCCGTACATTATCACCCAGACGCAAGACGAGTTCTTCTGGAAGGCTCTTGGTAATTATTTGTTCATTAATGTCTGTCACCACTATCTGACATGATGGCAAGCGATGATGATGAGCACGCTGGTCTAAAAGTAACCAATTCGCTCTTTACTTAAAGACCCTCTTCATGTTAAAGAAGCTTCTCTGGCAGTTCTGTCTGCTGAATTCCTAACTTTGGTAAAAATCTAATCTCTCAAGTTTTTTATTTTACTTTACAACGCAAAAAGTGCAATGACCCGCAATATTTGAATACACCAACGGACGTAATTTCTTGCAGTTTACCGAGATCTTGACCAGTTTCAATACAACATTAGACTATATTTACTAGAGACTTTCTTATCATCTTCCTCTTTTTCTCTCTTTTCTTTACCTACTTCTCTCTGCTACATTCTTCTCTCACTTATCTACCTTCTATTTCTCCTCTATATCCTTCTCTCTTTTCCTGTCTACCTTTTTGTGTTCTTCCCTCTCTTATACCATTTTTCAAATCTTCGATTAGATCCGTCAGCCCCAATTCTTAACCCCCGTTCGATTGCAGACGTCCTCCGCAACCCGTCCGCCTTCGAGTCGTGGCGCTCGGACTGGGCGCGCCTGGCCACCATCGCGCTGTACCTCTCCGGCAACAACAGCGCCGAGCTCACGGCCGCCAGCAAGCTCAAGGAGGCCTGGGCGGCAAGGAGCTGTCCAATGACACCGCCACCGCTGTGATCTTCCGGAAGTTGTACTCTGACGCTATCATTGGCTTTGGAGTGCACAGGTGAGGGAATCTGATTGTTTATGATGAAGTAACTAGAGAAATATAAGTTTTGGTCACAATACAAATTACACTACATTTTGAGATATTACTTACTATCTTTTGCCAGCGGCTTCGGTCGCGTCTCCAGGGAACATACTACCGGGATAAAAAGTAACCTATGTCCTTTCTCAGGCTCTAGACTACCTGTGTACCAAATTTCATTTAAATTGGTTCAGCAGTTTTGGCGTGAAAGTGCGACAGACAGGCAGACAGAGTTACTTTCGCATTTATAATATTAGTAAGGATATCTACTGGTGATCCTCAGGGACCTGCAATTTCACAAGAAATAAACAGGGGATTCAATTTACTAAATCCCCTAAAAACACGGCTTTTTCACGGCTCTATTTCTGAATGAAATTATTGTGAATCTGATTTTTTTTGTTAGTCACCATTATGACTAAACAACAGCCGCAACGCTGGTTTCGCAACGTTTGCTGAGATCCGTGTCATGCCGAACCTCGGGCGCGTACTTTCTTCTACTAAAATACTCTGCTAGAGGTGCGTTTGACAGTCGTTACGCGAAGTTAGACGCAAGTTAGACTGACAGCCAACCCCAATATAGGAAAAGGTTCATCATCATCAGCCTGTCACAGTCCACTGCTGGACATAGGCCTCTCCAAGTGCACGCCATTTGGCTCGATCTCCGGCAACTCTCATCCAGCTGCTACCAGCCACCCTGCGCAGATCGTCGCTCCACCTAGCCTGAGGGTGTCCTACCACTTCTGCCTGTGGATTCTGTAAGATCCTCTCGTGTACACTTGAGTGAAGTAATCTGCCAATATAACTGTTGCGAAGGAGTGAAAGCTCACTTGAAGATCTCTTCACCCCTTAGTTTTCACGGTGACATTATTACAGAACCGCACTGCCGCCATGCCGTAGTACCGCGAAAGGTGAAAAGTGAAATGAATATGGCAGCTGAGAACAAAAAACCATGCTTGGAATACAAAATTATGTTTAAATAATTAGCTATTGGAAAAATAAACTGTGAGCAACCTCTTTCTCTTCCGAATCTAAATTAAATGTGTCTTGGCATCTTTTAGCGTCTTGTTAATTAGTAGAATGACAAAACTTTGTGTCAGTCTGGTCATATTTTTGTCCTGCAGAATGAACAAAGCTTCAAATTGTTTAACATCATCATGACTTCATTACATACTACACTCACCTAGGCCGGGTGCACAAGGCTACCACCACTTCCGAAAGGTACTAAAGGTACCTAAAGGATTTAACTTTTTTTAAGGTTATTTAAAAGTTCATTGAGTTTTTTTAAGTTAACTTCAAAGTTTCTACCACAGCGGCAGCCCACCACGACGACCTGCTGTACCTGTTCAACGTGAGCTACAGCTTTCCCTCAGACAGTGAAGACTCGCAGATGGTCGACAAGATGACCGCCATCTTTTACAACTTCATGAGATACGCGTGAGACTTACAAATTAATCATTGTCACTTAGCTGTAAATATGGTTAGTTGGATAACCCAAATAATATTTGGCTTTTGGAGTGTGGAGCCTATGGGTATCATACCATTCGGAGCCCCGGGAACAGATTGTAAACACTTCCTGGGTACATGTGCCGATGGTCCATCGAGTCATCGGTACGTCGACCATGAGTTTTATCAATCTATACTCGCTAGCGACTGTAGTTAAAAAAATGGATGAAAAGTTAAAAAAAAAGTTTCTCATTAATTTTTTCTCATTAGTTTCTCATTAGCGCGATTGCACTCGGCACCAAACCATGGGCGAGCTTCGCCAGACATTGCTACGTCTGAGAACGGAATGTAGTACTCCATTCCCTTCCGCAACACATCCGTCACGGCGTCAGCACACGACGAAGCATCAGTTGAAGGAAAGCAAGTACGCTGCCAAGGGTAACATACGAAAAATGATCGCATGCCATCCCAATCTGCTGACCTGTGTCGCCATTCCCGCCGGGTGCCTCTTGGGCAAGGATCGGGCGGGGAGTAGACGGACACAGACTTCACCAGGCAGTGGTCGGAACTACCCAGTGGAGAAGAAATCGACACCGAGTACCGGTCTGGATCTGTTGTCAGCAGAAGGTCCAAGCAATTGGCTGTGTGCGAATCAACATCCGGCACCCTCGTTGCCCCCTGGACCAGCTGGGTGAGATTTAACGCAAGCGCTAGCTTTCGCGCCTCTCGTCCAGCATGGTCTGTGTGCTGGTATGGGAAAAGCCACTCCTGATGGTGGGCGTTGAAGTCCCCCAGCAATACCAATTGGGCAGAAGGGTACCGCTGCTGAGCTGCATCCGCCGCCTCACTGAGGTGCTGTATTAGCCCAGTTGTCTCCAGATCACCGCCGTGGGAACGGTAGACACAGGCGCAGATAATTTTATCTAGGCCGGTGTCCACTAAAGCCCACAGCGTTGAGAACCTGGAATTCTCAAGATTACGGAGACGCCGATAGCAGATGTCGTCCCAGGCGTACACACATACGCCCGCGCGTGGTTTGAAGTGGAGCTCCAGGGTAAACCCTGGGTATGTAAGATACGACACGTCAGACGGACATCCGATCAGCGTCTCCGTCAGAAACAAGAGCGCTGGTTTCTCGGTCGCTTGGTGGTGATGGACTGCGGCGAGATTTGAGTGCAGACCTCGTATGTTGCGAGGTGCACTTTATGGGAGAGGGAGTACTGCCGCTGTACAGCTTTTCTCTTATTGTTCCTGGCCATATTGTTTTGAGTTAGTAGGTTAGAGGAGAAGGAAGTGAAATGAGGTTCCATGCTGCTAACCTTCAGGCACGCTCTGACAGGACGACATCATTGGGGGACTAGTCTGGAGACTGCGGGGACGCCCGAGCCCCCCCGGAAATGTCCATCGGGCCCTCTCGTCTGGTCGCTAACCAGCACGATGGTGCATTCCGGGATTTTTCGACAGTTGGCGAGGCAGCCTTTCATGTATGTATAACTGATACCATACCGTACCATAACTGATACTAACAGTACTTTTTGTTGTTGTTGTTGCTCAACAATTGTCAGTTGTTTTTGCTTCATTTTTGAAGCAGTTTGTGGTCATTCACTATCAGCTGAAGGGAGGGAAAAGCTACTCAGTCACCTTGTGGGTTTTCGTGCTCAAACTAAGGCGAAGACAGACAATTACTTCTTCATTGTTGGATAGCATAAATAAAAACAAGTGATGGTGACGTTGGGTAAAAAAGAATGCACTCGGGTCATATTTTCTTTTTACTTTATTTAAACTTTAACTTATCTACTAAACACGTACTCTTTATATAAGTAACATCAAATGTTTGTTGTCTTATGACAGACCGCTCTCAAGACAGCACCCACAATCGTCTCCAATCAATACGTTATGGGATACAGCTCGTCCCACACCTTGAAGCGGTCCTCGAACATGTTCTGGCGGATGCTGAGCTGGTCTCCGCGGTGCAGGTAGCTCCTCTTGTCCGGCTTCATGGCTGGCCAGCTCAGGCTGCCGAGCTCGGGCGTGTCGTTGCGCGGGTTCGGGTCTCTGGGAGATGGAAGATATAGGTTACAAGAAGACAGTAGCTTGTGGCAAAATTATAGCCGAACGGGCTTCAAGGTTCAGCAACGTTCCATTACATAATCTTGGTGCCGGCCGTCTTTTGTTGATTTCTGACAGTCGTTACGGGTAGTCGGAAAGGGTGTTTGAGTTCAGCCGGTCGATTCTGTAACCATGTCGAAGTGATGGCTTGGGTGAAGTGATCACGAATTGAGCTGTTTATCCATGTAACCAAGGGGTGTGTAATGTTTGGTATTATAACAAATGCTCTAATTTCACTTGAAATAACGATCACATAATATAATTTTCATATGATATAGTATCAAATAACCCAAATTCATATGACCTAATGTTTTATATCTTATAATTTTCCTTTAGTATAACGTTCATTTTATATAATTTTCAATATGTGTAATATTCTTTTTATATAACGTTCATTTGACCTAATGTTCTTTTGACCTAATTTTCATGTTTAGTCACAGTTCTAACCTAACTCAAATGGCACCTAACCAAACCTTAAAATATTCTATGCATGGTCGAGGGTGGGCTTGGTCGCGGGGCTCCTACTTCTGGGTGGTCTATAAAAGAACCTGTCCGAGTCGGGGTGCCCTAAAGTCCAAATTGCATCCAGTTCAGTACATAAATTATATTAAAAGTTACTTAGAGATTATGAATATTATAGTAAATGAATAATATACTAAATGAATGTTATGTCAAATATGCATTCTAAGAAATGTTCATTATATCATAAGAAAGTACGTAAAATGAAATTATATCAACAATTCATTATCTCAACTGATTATATTAAGCAAAAATATAGTTACTGAAATTAGGTCAAGTGAACGTTAGATTTATTGTTATTATGTCAACCGTTACTCACCCGTAATCAAGATAGAATGACAGCTCACTTCGTGATTTCTTCACCCAAGCCTTCACTTCGACATGTTTACAGAATCGGCCGGCAGTGACGCGATCGTTTCATGTAAAGCTATCGCACTCAGATGGTCACACGCATCCGTACATTACGGAAAACCAACCTCAACTTGTCTCTGGCCCTCTTACACAATTTCACTGTAACTATCGTTTTATTTTAATTTTTATGTGTTAAAATTTTTATTTTGTGTTTTTGTTTCTCTTTTTTACAATGAGTTTTTTGCTGATGTGTTGTTTCTGTGGCGAATAAATGTTTTCTATGCTATGCTATGCTATGCTATGCTATGCTATGCTATGCTATGCTATGCTATGCTATGTTATGTTATGCTATGCCATGCCATGCTATGCTATGCCATGCCATGCTATGCTATGCCATGCCATGCTATGCTTTGCTATGCTATGCTATAGTATGCTATCCTATGCTATGCTATGCTATGCTATGCTATGCTATGCTATGCTATGCTATGCTATGCTATGCTATGCTATGCTATGCTATGCTATGCTATGCTATGCTATGCTATGCTATGCTATGCTATACTATACTATACTTATTGGGAGACTTATTAACTGGTTCCCAGGCAGTCGGTGTCGCTCGTCTGTCGTCGGTCTTTGGTAGGATAGCACAGGAACGTGGAGATTAGCATGAGAAAGGAGAGGCCTGTGCTCAGCAGCGGCCGAAGTCCGGCTGTGGATAATGGTGATGATGATGCCAAGCTGAGGACAAAGAAGTAAGTGTGCCTCTGTGCCTCACCCGTATCTCGCTAAGTTGTACCAGATGGCAGTCATCTCATCCACCACGTGCGAGTGGGGACTGCTAACTGGTATGGTGGGGTAGCGGTAGCTCAGCGTGAACAGGTATATGAGGTCGTCGTGGTGGGCTGCACCTGTGAACAGTTTAGTGGGTGAGTATTGTTGGCGAAGGTAGATATAGGAGCAGGAGGTTCTATAGTTGTCAAAAAATAAATAGCCCGTTTTGTCAGCAGGATACAACATTGATTTACCAGTAAGTATGAAAGAGACAAAAATAAATCTCTTTCGCACTTAGTGGTAAAGCAATCTTCTATCCCTCTCTACTCAGCTGTCAAATCGGACTTTTTAGATTTTGGTGACCTTAGTGTCTGGTTTTCATTTGGAGAATCTTTATTATCATTCCCTGATCATCCTCCTGGTTTTCTCCCATGTGCTTTTTGGTGTAAAAAAAGTTTGTTACTAATAAAAAACTTCTTTACAAAAATATACCACCGTTTTCCAATGAAAAAGATTAAAAAGTACAGAATACTGTTACGAGCTTAGGGTTCGTTACAATAAAAACAGCCGATTAAACAACCAAAACTGACACTTTAATCCACAACACTAATTATCACTTTAAAACACACTAATTATAAAACACAATCGCACTACTGAACACTTCACTTCACTATAATTCGCAGTCGAAGATCGCTCTCGAAGTTATCGTTTGTATCGCCAATTCAATACTGACTGCCGTCGCCGGATGTCCGCCCTTTATATACCGACAGTCATTTCCAGAACCCTCCTGTATGGAAACCTCTGGAAAGTTCGGGAACACACGGGTCCCATCGAGAATGTTCTAGCACGTAAATGCCTGCTACTGGATACTAGATGGCGCCAGCAGCACGCAAGTGTCTGCTACTCGATACTAGATGGCAGCAAGTAAATGTTTGGTTGGCTTCCGTTACTTGAAACTGGATGGCGTTAGCAGTACGCAAATGCCGCCATGTACCCAACATTAATTCTGGCGCGTAACACTGCCCCCTCCTAAGACATGCTCGTCCCGAGCATTATCGGCCCCATAATAACGCGCCAGTCGATCCACGTGGACGATTTTAGGAGCACTTCTTGTACCTTTTTGTATACGGTAGGTCACGTCATTGATTTTTGTCACAATCCGGTACGGCCCGTCCCATTTAGCTTGAAGCTTAGGAGATTTCCCTTTACGGCAAACTGGATTGTGCAACCACACTAGTGAACCTTCATCGAACCCTTTATTGTTCATTTTGCGGTCATAACGGGTTTTCATCTTGTTAGACATTTGCTGACCCGATTCTCTGACGTGCTCATAAATGTCATTCATTTTGTTCCGCAAGTCATTCGCATAATCGGTTATACTACGTGGGGCATCAGGTGGCATTCCAGTGATCAGGTCTGCCGGCAGCCGTAATTCTCTACCAAAGTTTGCGAAAGCTGGTGTCACTGATGTGCTTTCGTGAACAGCACTTCGGTATGACAACAAAAACGGTTGTATATGCTTGTCCCAATCGCGTTGCCGATTTTCCACAACTTTTGCCAAGTATCTCTCCAATGTCTGATTGAATCGTTCAACCATTCCATCCGATTGTGGGTGGTAATAAGTTGTTCTTGTTTTATGAGTACCCATAACTCGGCAAGTTTCCTGGAATATCTGTGACTCAAAATTCCTTCCTTGATCGCTGTGAATCTCCAAGGGTACTCCAAAACGACAGAAGACTTCATGAACCAGTTTATCTGCAACTGTTGAAGCTTCTTGATTTGGAATGGCGAAGACTTCCGGCCACTTAGTGAAGTAATCCATTACAACCATGAAATACTTGTTACCACTATCACTTTCCGGAAATGGTCCCGCAACATCCAGGGCTATCCTCTCCCATGGTGCACCAACATTGTACAATTTCAATGCACCTCTGCTACGAGTCTGAGGTCCTTTTACAGCCGCACAACTTGTACATTTCCGACACTAGTCCTCGACATCGTCACGGCAATGGACCCAGTAAAACCGTTCCCGTATTTTCAGTAGAGTGCGTTTAACTCCCATATGGCCTCCTGAACAACCATCATGGTATAGCTGTAAAACATCCGGTACCTTAACTTTAGGGACAACCATTTGCAAATGACAGTTGTCTCCCCGGGCATTTTCCCATCTACGGCACAGTACTCCATCCTGAATCACTAAGCTGTCCCATTGGGCCCAATAGCTTTTTGTGATCGAACTCATCGCTGAGACATCACTCCACGTGGGCTTAGGAGCACTGGCCTTCATCCACTCCAGAATCGGCTTGATGTCTGAATCTTCGTGCTGAGCATGTTGTAGGCTTTCCTTCCACTCGTTGCTGAGGTCTGTCTTGAGCATCCTCACAGGTATGACTTCTTTACCCTCTTGCCTAGTACAATGCTTACAGTCTTCAGGGCAAGGTCTTCTTGACAGTGCATCAGCGTTGCCATGAGATTTTCCGCTGCGATGTTCTACCACAAAGTCGTATTCCTGCAGTAGTTCAATCCATCTCGCAACTTGTCCTTTTTTGAATTTTTGAACTGCAATAGCCATTTCAGTGCAGCATGGTCAGTTCGTAGGTGAAATTTCCGTCCCAGCAGATATTTGCTAAAATGTTGCAATGACTTGACCAAAGCAAGCAATTCCCGTCTCGTGACACAATAATTCCTCTCTGGTTTCGGCAACGACTTGCTTGCGATCACAACCTCTTGATCGCCATGTCGCTGAGATAACACACCGCCAAGTCCGATATCACTTGCGTCTGTGTCAACTATAAATTTCTTGCTGATATCAGGATACCCCAAAATAGGTGTTTTGCACAGACGGTCCTTTAGCTCCTGGAATGCGATGTCGCAACTTTCATCCCAACAGAAATGTCGCTTCTCCTCGGTTAGCTTGTGCAGGGGTTTGCGTTCAGGCTCAGAATGTCCCTTTCCCAAAATGTCCCTTGGTTTCAAAAAGTCCCTTTCCCGAAATGTCCCGTCCCCATAATGTCCATTTCCCAGAATGTCCCTTTCCCGAAACGTCCATTTCCCATAATGCCCCCTTCCCGAAATGTCCCTTTCTCAAAATGTCCCTTTCCCGAAATGACAAGTTCTCAAAATGCCTCTTTCCTACGACAGCTAAGCGTTTTAAACTAGGAATATTTAAATAACATAAGCCAAGTAGTCAATCAACTTTTAATCACATAATTATAATATAAAAACGACAAAAACCAATAATTATCCACGTGATACCTAACTGTTAACATAATTATAGTATATAATTTCAAATAACATTACAGAAATCAAGAAATGTCTTAGTAATTAATTTAAATGATATACTGTATTTTCATGAAGTAATCACAATCAATCAGTGGTCGAGGTCGACCGCGGCGAAGGTGGTGTGATGATCTCATCATGTTTGCAGGACAAAATTGGCCAGAGATCGCCCAAGACCGAGAGATTTGAAAGGAGAAAGGGGAGGCCTTTGCCCAGCAGTGGGGCACAAGAGCAGGCTAACAAAAAAAAAGCACAATCTCAAAAATATTATTTGAGTTAAAAACTGTGCCACTGTGATATGTTTTGTTTGTAATTTTCGCAAGTATTTGTTATATGTCGAACTCGATGTCTCTCGGCCTTCTTTGATTTGCCATATTTTTAAATAAAGAATTGTTAATACTATTTATGCAAATAATGGGCTTTTATATTTTCAATTTAAAAAATAACAGACTTTTTTTTCATATTTAGTACTCATATTCCCGATTGTGATTATTGCATGAAAATACAGAATATCATTTAAATTAATTACTAAGACTTTCTTGATTTCTGTAATTTTATTTGAAACTAGTGGACGTCACGCGGTTTCACCCGCGTAGTTCCCGTCCCCGTGGGAGTACGGGGATAATATATAGCCTATGTTACTCCCTGATAATGTAGCTATCCAATGCTAAAAGATTTTTCAAATCAGTTCAGTAGTTTCGGAGCCTATTCAATTCAAACAAACAAATCTTTCCTCTTTATAATATTATATACTAGCTGACCCGCGCAACTTCGTCTGCGTCACAATTTTCATTACTGCTCCGCTCCTATTGGTCTTAGCGTGATGATATATAGCCTATAGCCTTCCTCGATAAATGGGCTATCTAACACTGAAAGAATTTTTCAAATCGGACCAGTAGTTCCTGAGATTAGCGCGTTCAAGCAAACAAACAAACAAACAAACTCTTCAGCTTTATATATTAGTATAGATTATATACTATAATTATGTTAACAGTTAGGTATCACGTGGATTATTATTGGTTTTTGTCGTTTTGATATTATAATTATGTGATTAAAAGTTGATTGACTACTTGGCTTATGTTATTTAAATATTCCTAGTTTAAACGCTTAGCTGTCGTAGGAAAGGGGCATTTTGAGAACGTGTCATTTCGGGTAAGGGACATTTTGAGAAAGGGACATTTCGGGAAGGGGGCATTTTGGGAAATGGACGTTTCGGGAAAGGGACATTCTGGGAAATGGACATTATGGGGACGGGACATTTCGGGAAAGGGACTTTTTGAACCCAAGGGACATTTTGGGAAAGGGACATTCTGAGCCTGAACGGGGGTTTGGCTATATCTGCAAAGTTCTTGACAAAACGCCGATAATAGGAGCACAAACCTAAAAATGCTCTGACCTGCGTCTTGTCTTTTGGAATTGGCCAATCCTTGACAGCGGCGATTTTCTCTGGATCCGTGCGGATACCTTCTTCCGACACAACATAACCCAAAAAGCTAACTTGCCGTTTGAAAAATGAACACTTTTTCGGACTCAACTTGAGGTTGGCACTCTGGATCTTCATGAGCAAGCGTTCCAGGTTTTGAAGATGTTCTTCAAACGTACGGCCTACGATGATGATGTCATCCAAGTAGACAAGGCAGGCATCACCAATCAACCCGGTTAGTACCAGTTCCATCAATCTTTCAAACGTTGCCGGAGCGTTACACAATCCAAATGGCATAACTTTAAATTGCCATAGACCCTTTCCTGTCGAAAATGCAGTTTTCTCCTTGTCTTTCGGGTCAATTTCTACTTGCCAGTAGCCACTTTTTAGATCTAGTGTGCTAAACCACTTTACTCCAGTAAGCATGTCCAGCGTGTCATCAATTCTTGGCAAGGGATAGCTGTCTTTCTTCGTAACGTCGTTCAGACGACGATAATCAACACAAAACCGCATGCTGCCGTCCTTCTTCCTTACCAGCACTACCGGTGAACACCATGGACTGGATGAAGGTTCTATAACACCATCCTTCACCATTCCCTCGATCATGGTTTCCACTTCCTTTTCACGTGCTACCGGTAATCTCCTTGGCCGTTGACGGATAGGCAATTCTTCTCCTGTGTTTATTTTGTGTTGAACTAAGCCAGTCTTCCCGATATCAGCGTCGTTCGAAGAGAAAACTTCAGCGTACTTGAGTAACATCCTCTTCGCCTTGACCATTTCATTTTGAGACAGAGCTCTGCGACAGTCTTCTAAAAGTGTGGTCACTCTCGTTTGTGCATCCTTGCTGAGGGTCCCAGTTGATAGGTATTGGCATCGACGCAACCAATCCAATTCCTCGCAGGTACCCATCAGTGTGCCCTTTTCTATCACCTGCTCCTTATCACAAAGGTTCAGCACACGTACTCCTGAGATGTCGGTGGCTCTGACCAATGTTCGTGCCACTTTCCATGGAAGGTCATTGTCTACCCTTTCCACGAGTACGCAACGATGAGTTTGCCCAGGATTCCGAGGAAGACTAACCGGTACAATCGTTTCCGATCTCGGAGGAAGAACAATCTTCTTTACGCTGTACGCATTTTCAGGTAAAGCCCCTTCCATAAAAAGTTCCTCTTGTCCACATTTCATAACTCCTTGATTAACGTCGATCTCACAACGATTCTTCCTCATAAAGTTAATCCCAAGATGCAATCGTCCATAATATCGGCCACAACAACATTATGCAGGTAGATTTTGTTGCCTAGCTTTAACTCCATCTCTCTTTCTCCTCAGACGGGTATGCGCTGACCGGTGGCTGTCACCAAATTTATGCGCTCTCGATTGTATGCGGAGTCCCCAATGAACCGACTTATAAGTTGGGAACTGACAACCGTGCGAGAAGCTCCAGTGTCTATCGTCAGCTTACATGGTGTCCCGTTGACCTCGCCCTTGATGATAAGGCTATTCCCGTCACGGGTTTGTGAGATCGAAATCCTTGGGGCTCCTTGAACATCAGCCAGCACCCGCCCCGCAGTCCTGGCTTTTACTCGTTTCCCTGCTGTTGCTGGGCGGTGCTGTTAGCCGCCCTGCCCTCTGGAGATCGGCTACCTTCCCCTTCTGCAGTTCGCTTAGGGCAACTGGATCGAAGGTGGTCCCTTTCACCACAGCCGTAGCACCTAGGGCTGTATCCTTTTAGGCGATCGCGAACTGTAACCGCTGCAACCTCCCTGACGCGGTGGGAACGATGATCTTGCCGCACAGCTTCCACCTCCAGTGCATGGGCCAAGGCGTCCTTAAGCGTCTCGTGGTGCCCGAGCCTCACTGCAGCCCTAACCTCCAGGTCGCGGATGCCGTCGATGAATGCCTGTACCAGGTTCCCTTCAATGAGCGCTGGTGCAGACTGGTACGCTTTTCGCACCAGCTTCTCCACTTCCAGGGCCCACTGCTGCAGGTTCTCACCGCTGCGTTGCACGCGTTCCCTTAACTGCGCACGAAACACGTGCTCCAAATGAGCGTCGCCATACCTGGCTTCCAACGCCTCAAGCAGCTGCTCGTAAGTCACCTCCTTACCGAGAGCTTCCAGGACAGTTAAGGCCTGGTCGCGCAGGCCTAGGGTGAGGGCAGTCATGGCCTGATTTTTACTCCACCCGTTCGCCTTCATGACAGCCTCAAACTGAATCTTGTAGGCCGACCAAGAAGACGTCCCATCGAACGGCGGCACTTTGAACCCACGTGGCGAAGGTGTAGTGGCTGCTGAAGTAGCAATTCCATCTCCAAGTTTAAGGTTGCCCAACTCCTTCTTCACATCCGCAATGACGTCATCAAACTTGCTGATCCTGGTTTCAGCGTCTGACAAGCGGTTGTCATGCTGAGCAACCTTATCCTTCACCTCCTTCATGTCTTTCCTGAAGGACGCGTGAAGTTCCTTCATGAGGAGCATCTGTTCTTCCTGGCGGCGCGCCTGCTCCTCCTTGTCAAGCTTGAGCTGCTCTTCCAAGCGACGGGCCTGTTCCTCCTGTCGTCGGGCCTGCTCCTCCTGTCTTCGGGCCTGCTCCGCCTTGTCGTGCTGCAACTGTTCTTCCAACCGACGGGCCTGTTCCTCCTGTCGGCGAGCCTGCTCCTGCAACATCATCATCAGAGCAGCAAAGTCTGGTGCTGATGATGCCGTAGCTGCTATGGACGGGCCGGCCTCCATGGTCGGTAGCTGACCTTCCGACGTCTGCGGCGTTGCACCACCAAAACGCCTCTGGTCCGTCTCCTGCTGGCGTTGACTACGGGTACGGATACCCTCCGTGTCGTCCTTTGGCAGAATCGGCATTATTATCCACTCTTCTGACACCAATTGTTACGAGCTTAGGGTTCGTTACAATAAAAACAGCCGATTAAACAACCAAAACTGACACTTTAATCCACAACACTAATTATCACTTTAAAACACACTAATTATAAAACACAATCGCACTACTGAACACTTCACTTCACTATAATTCGCAGTCGAAGATCGCTCTCGAAGTTATCGTTTGTATCGCCAATTCAATACTGACTGCCGTCGCCGGATGTCCGCCCTTTATATACCGACAGTCATTTCCAGAACCCTCCTGTATGGAAACCTCTGGAAAGTTCGGGAACACACGGGTCCCATCGAGAATGTTCTAGCACGTAAATGCCTGCTACTGGATACTAGATGGCGCCAGCAGCACGCAAGTGTCTGCTACTCGATACTAGATGGCAGCAAGTAAATGTTTGGTTGGCTTCCGTTACTTGAAACTAGATGGCGTTAGCAGTACGCAAATGCCGCCATGTACCCAACATTAATTCTGGCGCGTAACAATACTTTAATTTCGTTTTGCGACACCGACTTGCAAAATTAGAGTTGTAGACGGAATTATCAAAATCGTTTGACAATTGGCGGAGATATCGCTAAATCAACGTACGAAATAAAATCTGTCAAATTGAGAACCACCTCCAAATATTACCTTGTGGTTTTCCATTAGGGTCTTCGTAATGGGAGTTGTTACCGATGTAAGCAAACTCGTAGTACCACACTGGGTGCTTTGAGTGACGACACATCAGGTTCGCCATCCTGTTAACACAAAGTACAAAAATATAAGTAAAGATGACAGGTTTAATTCCAACTTCAATTAGCTGCCCGTTTGTTTTTTTTCAACTTTATTTCTCTTTCCCCTTTTGCGTCGTCGATGAATAGGAAAGCCGTAGGTACTGCGGCGTATTCCATTGCATTAGTCCCTCAACCGTGACCAATGTTTGGGAACTTGTTTCCCATTTGTTTGTCTGGCTTCACTAACGTAACAGCAGTGACGCAATGGTCGTCTCATAAATATCGATGGTGGAAATTTCAAAAGTCATAATCAATCCATAGCACTGTTGGATTTTCAACTGTCGACAATAAACCAAGTGCTGTAAATCCAACATTGTATCATGCTCCTTAAGACATTACTGAAATTTCCACTGTCGACTAAGAAACCAAATGATCAGAGGATTCATACCTGTGCACTCCAATCCCAATAATCGAGTCTCCGTACAGCCTGCCCAGAGCCTTCTCGCTCTCCTTATCATTGACCAGCTTCTTGTCCTTCAGGTAGACTTCCTTCAGTCTCCTCACCGCCACGGAGCGGTTCTCCTTCGGCAGCATGAAGGAGATCGGGGCTATCCTCTCCCATTCCTCGTTCATTGCCTTCAGGAGGGTCTCGTTTTGGAGGACCGCTAGGAGATAATTGTTTATTTGAATTACAACTAAGATAAGGCGTCAAAAAATTCGTCCGCATCGCTGTCCACCGGAAGTGAGCCCAAAAGACTGGCGGCATTGCCACGTTGTATGGCAATGCTTATCCTCTGTCCGAGGTAAAAGCCAGCCCTTGGGTCACGCGAAGTGTCAACTTAGCGTTTAGAAAGATCTTTAAATAAGGCATGAGCACTCGGACCCCACGGTCCAAGAGTTAGTTAGGATATTTTATTTTAAGTGTATATATTTAGTACTTTAATGCTGTACCTAGTGAATTTCTAAAATTAGAATTACTAAAATATTTTCCGATGATTGATAGTAGTAAGTTGAGTTGGACATCCAGCTAGACGTGAAAATGGCTGACGGAGCAAAGCTTTTATCGAATGGTAACCATGGTTCGGCTAAAGAAACCAGGCTCAGACATAACCAGAAAGAATGATAAAGGAAAGGGGAAGCCTGTACCTAGCAGTGCGTTAGAAAATAATTATGTTATACTGGACTGATTCGCTGATCGAGTTTTTTAAACTATTTTTTATGTTGTTATTCCAAAAAGAGAGTTGACCAAGGCCACAGATTATATGATAAAGTCATTCAAGGCTGAGCAAGCAGAATTGTTGCATAGAATGTCGATCATAAAAAAATGTTTATATATAAAAGTCACTAGAAGGTTCTTGACAACAACACAATGCTATTATTACTAGCCTGGATTTCCCCACCATGCTGAGAAGGCTTCCTTACTCGTCCTCCAATTCTCAATCTAGGGCTATTTGGGACGAGTCTTTATCGAGTCCAGCTCATCCTTCCATATCTCCGCCTGGGTATAATGCGATGGCAGTGAACGTTATTCACTGTCATCGCAGTAGATCCAGGCGGAAATAGTGGGATGATATACGTGTCTACTCACGGAAAGCCTTCCAGAAGAACTCGTCAGTGGTTTGGCTGACGATGAGCGGCACGGTGTGCATCTTGCCCTGCTTGATGGCGTCCAGTGGGTTCACGGTGAGGTAGCGCTCCTGCCCGAAGTCCGGCTCCAGCACCGGACCCCACAGACCTACCGGGTCTCCGTCGCCAAACTCCTGAAAGTTATGAGGAACATTAATACGAGGATGTAGATGAGTAAATAAGCTCGTTGCTAAATAATTATAGCTGTACGGGTTGATCTTCATGGTTAAGCTACGCTTATCGCGATCGGTTCGTGGATGGGTAGCCATCTTAATATACCAAAATTTCTCAGTGCTATCCAAGGAAGCACGTTTACCTGTTCCTCCCGGCTGTCTTACATAGA
The DNA here is from genome assembly GCA_947578705.1 of Lacanobia wlatinum. Classification (NCBI taxonomy): domain Eukaryota; kingdom Metazoa; phylum Arthropoda; class Insecta; order Lepidoptera; family Noctuidae; genus Lacanobia; species Lacanobia wlatinum. The sequence goes on from OX388046.1 coordinate 21,950,129, forward strand.
TCTTTTAAAGTCTTTATGGGTAGTCAAAAGCCAAGAAATCTGATACCAGTCTTGGCAAGAGATATTGTGTGACTCAGTAACGGGGTAGTGGTGGTCAGATAAGCAGACGTTCCATATGAAGTACTGTTACTCAGCTACATTCAGTTAAAGTGGAAGCCGATCTCAACATAGATGGGAAATTGCTAGGGAGATTGATTCATTTGGTTGGAGTAAATTACCCGCTAAAGGATAGCTGATGTACATACTAAAGATCTACTGGTTTGTCAAAAACAAAATGTAGAAAAACTGGTATTGCTAAAACGTACCCAGAACTTAGTCAAAGAGTCCCCGAGTTCCCTCCAGGGCTTGGTCATGAGGCAGTCGAAGATGATGGAAGTGTTGTCGGTGGGACAGTTGAGGATTTCTGCCTGGCGCACTGCTAGGTGGCGCTGGTGTGTGAGCTGCTGCAGCTCCTTGCCGACAGGGGACGCGCTCATCGCTATGCCGCGGTGGAAGAGGCCTGGAACAGATACGAGGATGAAAATGTAAAACGGAACAGCCTTTCAACAGGGTTCTATCTAGTTTTGCCTTTTGTATTCATAGATGTGTAACTGGTTCATAAAACAAACATTAAAAACACACGCTTTATTCTTACGGTGGTAGACAAAAACTGCACTTGCTCTGGTCTGGTCATAAATACATCTGCAGAATTACGCACCTACCTAATCTGAAGAACATCAGCAATAAAGCAATATTTAGGTTTATACCAGTACCTTTAGTCATGGGCGAGATCATATGCAGCATGACGCTGATGGAACCGGCGCTACAGCCGGTGATGGTGACGAGGTTGGGGTCTCCCCCGAAGGCGCCGATGTTCCTCTGCACCCACTTGAGGGCCGCCACCTGGTCCTTCATGCCGTTGTTGCCGGGCGCGTAGGCATCGCCTGTGCTCATGAACCCTAGGCAAGCGGGATTAAGGTTAGTGAAAGTATAAGAAATACAAGAACGTTTTCAAATAGTGAGAAAAATAAACCAATCAGCTGAAGGTAAAGTTTAGAGAAGCTCCTAAGCATGATTAGGAATGAATACTCGTAAAAGTCAATATCGAAGACGAAACAGGCGACAAAAACGCCCTTTAATATTTTAAATTAGAATCTAGTTACAATAAAGAAGTGTAGAAGGACGTATTAAATGATAAATTAGAGAATGGAGATAGACATTAATGCAGAGAGCAACGCAAGTCAAAAACAAATTATGTGTTTTAAATATCTTGACAAAGGTCCAAGAACAAAGCGAAACTACTTATTTAGGGAAGAGTGAGTTTATTATTGAAGGACATCAGCTATCAAGTGCAGCAGTATTAACTGATACATATAGATTGTCTCACCTAAGGATCCGATCCTGTAGTTGATAGTGACGAGGACCACGTCCCTGTCCAGCAGATAGTGTGGCCCCGCCAGGTCACTTCGACCGGTCATGGAGTAGAACCCGCCCGCGTGGATGAAGAAGATCACTGGTAGGGGACCGGTACTGAAAAAGAGTAATCGCAGGGATGTTTTTTCAAATCTCAAATCAATGTATAATGTACACATACAGGTGGTAAAATGAATAAATAGAAACAATTATGGACCTTGTCGGGCACAGCAAAACTTTAAATAATTAGGAGAGCAGCATTACCGTTATAAAACTGCCTAAGTAGTCGAGTGGTTTAGACATTTGCGTTGTGAACCGGTGGTCGTGGGTTCGATTCCCACGGGAAGCATACTTTGTAAAGTTATTTCCAGTTTGGCTAGAACATTGCAGGCTGCAATCACCTGATTGTTTGATAAAAAGATGATTCCGTGCTTCGGAACGCACGTATAGGCCGGTGGTCCCGGCCGCAAAATGGCGGTCGTCAAATAAAACATGTCAGAGGCCCTTGAGACGGTTTAGAAACTCTGTTACTAGGGTGTGTGGAGTCGTTAGGCCTTACTGCCCACACGATAAGAAGAAGATTATAGACATATTATCCACGCAACTAGCATTTCGACAACAACCATTAGGCAGCTGCTCCACCATAGCCAACACCCGTTTGGTCTGATCGAGGGGTCGTCCGCCCTGTTTCACATACTTCTCTATATTCAGGGTATTTCAGAATTGCGTGTATATTAAGGGTGCTTTACTGAAACACATCCAAGAAACAATTGTAAAACACAAGCATTTCTGAAACACCTACGCAGTAGATGGATGAATATTCACTCAAGAATGTCGAAGGCCAGTGTAGAGAGTATTGGTGGACCTGGTTAAATCTATGTCTTATCAAAACTCCTGGTGTGGTACAATTTTCGTGCACAATGAATTACCTATGTGTCTAGTTAAATAAAAGTTATATGAGTACTTAGTCCTGTGTTTCACAACCACTGTCTGACCTGCCTTTAGTAGAATTTTTCGGATAATAATTTTATTATCAATGTCTTGGGGACCAGGTCGTACCTGTTCTGTATGGGCGTGTACACGTTGACAGTGAGGCAGTCCTCATCGACGTAGTACGTCGGCGGCACGGGCAGAGGACACGCGGGGCCTTCCTCGCTCGCGTCGACTTCGCCCTCGTACTCCAGCTTCAGCTTCGGCGGCTGGGGAGAAACGAGTCGGTTAGCTTATGTTGTAATAGCTAACATGGGTGAAGTAATCAACAAATCAGAAAAAAAAACAAAAAAATTAAAAAACACGCCTGCCATGTCTAAAAATGAACTAAAAAATTTAAAACAAGCACTAGCCCAAAAATTTATTAATATTAATTTATTTAATGGTCCCCCGACTGCAATAAAAAAGTGGTTTTTAGTTTTAAATTTTGGGCTAGTGCTTGTTTTAAATTTTTTAGCTCATTTTTAGACATGGCAGGCGTGTTTTTTAATTTTTTGTTTTTTATTTCATACCTTTTAGTGATAAAAATATATTTTGTTTGAATAAGTAAACGCGAAACTGTACGGTCAGCAACCGCACATTGTACTTTGGCCTAGTTAAAATACTGCAAATTTCGATAATTTAGAAAATGTAGTATCGTCACGTACAGAAGTACGTCAGTCTTCGGTTTAATATCGAGCTCGCGCAACATTCAACATTTTGTAACCTTTTTATAACATTTTTACAACATTTTATATTATTTAGTTAATTTAGTGTAATTTCGTATTAAATACCTTTTTGAACATTAACATTTATTATATTAACATTCAACATTAAGTGTAAAGGCTCCTGCCCTTACATTTTGGTCCTTCGAGCCGTTAAGAGTAAAATCAGTGCCGTGGTACGTTTTCACTCGCGGGAACATTTGAACATTAATCTCGACATTAAATAGAACATTCAACAGAACATTTAAAACAGTGTAAACAGTGATATTAAGTGAGAAGTACACAGATCGGGGTAGTACAAGCAGGAAGCGTAAGCAGCGAATCCGGTGAGCACGTTCCATATTACCTACTTTTCAGAAATTTTGGATTTATTGTGTACCTACACTAACCACCGGTAAACAACAATGTCTTACAACGCTTTACTTAACTCTCAATCTGCAAATCTTGATGCTATTAAGCGAATAAATGAAAACTTTAAGAAAGATAGTTCAACACGTAAAACTACACTTGAGTATCATGATGACAGACTTGAAAAGCTGGAGGGGTATTGGAGTGAGTTTAAAAAGAACGACACCCAATTAACCTTGTTTGAAGGCGAGAAGTCTGGACCTTACTACGAGAACCGCGTTTACGAGCGTTTGGAACAAATATATGAAGAAACGAAGTGCATGATAAATAAGTCGAAACAAAGATTATTGGCGAAAATCGAAGACGAACAATTTACTTCGTTTAGTCAGTTGCAAAAACAAGAAGGGGAAGAAAGGTCAAGTGATCAAGTGTATATACCAGAACAACAGGAGAGCGATGAGATCGCGGATGATGTGAAGAGCACGTCAAATACAGAGTCAGTCGTGGACCAACGGGCTAAAGATATGATGAATGAGCAGCGGTCCAACATCAAAGCTTTTGAGAGAACAATACGGAACATGAACATTGAAAATTTAAAAGAAAAGTGGCAGCTTGAAGATAAATTGAGAACAGTTACGCAACGTTGGGAAAAAGTCGATAGCACTTATTGGAAGCTCGATAACATGTTAGGCAACACGCAAGCATTTGAAAGTGACTATAACAGATTAGAAAGGCTTTATGAATTCACCAAGGAGCAAATTAACAAGAGGATTTGGGATAACAAACACCAGGAAAAATCCACGCCCAAAATTGAACTTCCGATTTTCAGTGGTAGCTATGCCCAGTGGACAACATTCAAGGACTTGTTCGTGGAAATCGTGCATCGTAACACTTTTATCTCAAATGCTCAAAAAATGCAACATTTGAAAGCGAAATTGAAGGGAGAGCCCGAGCGGTTAATACAGCACATGAACATCAGTGCTGATAACTACGAAGCCAGTTGGCAAATCCTTCAACAGAGGTACGATAATAAGAGACTATTATTTACCTACCAAGCAAACATTTTACTGGGTCTACCGAACATACAAACCCCAACGGCATCTCTACTGAAAAGAATGCATGATACGACCATTGAGTGTCTTCAGGCTATTAAGAATCTGCAATATGATACTTCTAGTTGGGACCCCTTAGTGGTTCACATTTTGATGCAAAAGCTGGACGCAGAGACACGGCAGTCATTTAAAGAATCCATGGAAAATCCAAGGGAAATGCCACCATTATCCGAGTTCCTGAAATTTATCGAAACCAAGTTCATGTCAATGGAATCGGGCACAAACCCAAACCGCTCACGAAATTTTAACAGTCAACAGCAAAACGTTCAGCCGAAAACAGTTCATAATGCAACATACAGCAAGCCTAAAGTGCAGCAACAGATTCAAGGTGGAACTAAGAACATGCCGAGAACAGCCCATAACAAGCAAACATTCCATCATTCTATTATAACTTGCCCGAAGTGTAATAAGCAACACGGGCTCTATAATTGCAGAGAATTTTTAAGTATGTCACCAGAAGAAAGGTTAAAGACCGCTAGCAACCTACAAGTATGTCTAAATTGCCTGTTTAGTCATAATGGCGAAAAATGTACGTCGGAAAAAAAGTGCAAGCACTGCGATGAGCCGCATAGCAGCATTTTGCATGACGCGATTGGAGTTGCAAAATCGAGAACCGGCAGGGCGAATGTAGGTCAACAATTGAACACGCATTTAGCACATGACAATTCAAATGAGGTACTGCTAGCTACGGCCCAGGTCAAAACAATAGCCAATGATGGAACTACGATCATTTTACGCGCCTTATTAGACCAGGGCTCTCAGGTCAGCCTAATTACAGAAAATGCTGCACAAAAATTGCAGTTAAAACGAAACAAGATGAGCGCGGTGGTGTCAGGGGTTGGTGCTTCAGCCATCACCAAGTGTAAAGGAGTGCTCCATCTTAAGTGCCAAGCGATATACAATGACTTCAACATTAACATTAGTGCACTTATTATGAAGGCAATAACAAATAAACTGCCAAGTAAAACAGTAAACAAAAGTAGTTTTGAACACATACAACATTTACAGCTCGCTGATCCTGATTTCAACATATCCCAGGATATAGATTTACTATTGGGAGCCGATGTATACTCCGAAATATTGTTAGAAGGGTTAATAAGAACAAACACGTCAACCATCATAGCACAACAAACGCAATTAGGCTGGGTAGTGTGTGGTAATTACAAAACATTCAATTGCCATGTAATTGTCAACAACATTCAGGATCTTGCCCAATTCTGGGAACAGGAGTCTTTGCAAGAAAACAAAGAAGACGTAGACCCTGACAACAAGTGCGAACAGCTGTACAAAGAGACAACAACACGACTTCCTGATGGGCGATATCAAGTTCGTCTCCCCCTCAAGGACAATTTTAGTGAACACTTAGGAACATCGAAACCACAGGCCATCGCTCAATTTCAGCAACTAGAGCGAAAGATGGCTAAAAATCAAACATTTGCAAAAGATTATAAAGCTTTCATGGAAGAATATGAAGAAATGGGTCACATGGAGAAAATCGAAAGCAACATTAGGAACAAAAACCTTGAATACTTTCTCCCGCACCACGGAGTAGTGCGCCCAGGTGCTATCACAACGAAACTTAGAGTTGTGTTCAACGCGTCGGCCAAAACCAGTTCAAAACACAGTCTTAATGACTTAATGGAGGCGGGGCCGAATCTACAAAAAGATATCCTTAGCATCTTGCTGAAATGGAGACAATACAAATATGTCTTAACATCAGACATTGAGAAAATGTACCGATTCATAATGGTCCACCCAGAACATCAACCCCTACAGAAAATAGTGTGGAGAAATTGTCCACAACAAATGCTAAGAGAATATCAACTATGTACAGTCACTTATGGTACTAAGGCAGCTCCGTTCTTAGCACTCCGAACACTTCAACAGCTAGCGATAGACGAAGGGGACAAGTACCCGGAAGCTAAAAACATCTTACTCAATCAATTTTTTGTAGATGATGCGTTATTCGGAAAGGATACCATGGACGAGGCCCGGAATACAAGAGACCAACTTATAAAGCTATTGAAAGAAGGAGGGTTTAATCTTAGGAAGTGGTCGAGTAACGAACATCAACTCCTAGAAGATCTGCCAGAACATATGGTTAGCCCAGTCAGTTTAAGCTTTACAGAGGCATCAGCTTCCAAAGCATTAGGCTTAGCATGGGATCCGAAACAAGATGAATTCATATTTTCACCTACATTAAAAAACAAACACAACATTGGCATTAACAAAAATTCATCAAAACGGCAAATCTTAAGCGACATCTCAACAATATTTGATCCTTTGGGGTTGCTATCTCCGATAACAATCAAGGCAAAAATTTTATTCCAACAGATCTGGAAGTACAAAATCGAATGGGATGATACTGTTCCAGATAGTATTGAAAAGGAATGGAGAACACTAAAAACTGAGTTAACAAATATGCAACCTTTCAAAATTAACCGATGGCTTGGGTTAGAAACAAATAAGAATTGGGAATTACACGCATTCTGTGACGCATCGGAAAAGGCTTTCTCTTGTGCAGTGTACAGTAAGGTTACAGAAGGGAAACAGCGACAAATAGCACTGGTTGCGGCAAAAACAAAGGTCGCTCCAATCCAAAAACAACAAACACTTCCCAGACTTGAGTTATGCGGTGCTCAGCTGTTAGCTCAACTGGTAAAGAAAATAAAACATTGCCTCAAAAAACCAAACATTAAAGTAATAGCATGGACGGATTCAATGATCGTACTTGGCTGGCTAAAGGGCGATGTCTCGCGATGGAAGGCCTATGTCGGACACAGAGTTCAGGAGATAACATCAGTAGTGCCCGCCGGGAGTTGGAATCACGTCAGATCGGAGCAAAATCCGGCCGACTGCGCATCACGTGGACTACTACCGTCTCAATTGCACAACTTTCCCCTATGGTTTAATGGACCCGAATGGCTTAATAGCGAAGTGATCGCTGAAACATATGAGACGTTTAAGACACCAGAAATAGAAGTTAAGAAGGTGCATGCGGTTATGTCAGGAACTCCCGAAAACAAAAACATCAGCATTATAACAGAACTCCTTATTAAGAACAGCTGTATTATGACTATAACACGCATCGTAGCTTGGGTGTCACGTTTCATAACAAACACGTCACAAAACAGTCGTCACAGGGAAGACACGGCTATGAATCATACAACCATGAATGATCCGCCCGCGTCAAAACAGTGTAATTTAAGACTCGCTGAAATTCGACGCGCTACTAACATAATTATAAAACATGTACAAAACGAATATTACGAACAAGAAATACAAGATTTAAAAACAAAAGGAAGAATACGCAACAATAGAGGACTTCAGAAACTTAACCCTTACCTAGACGAAAATAACATATTACGCGTAGGAGGGAGACTACAGAATTCAAACTTACCTGAAGAAACAAAACACCCTGTAATCATCCCAAAAAACAGCAAGCTAGCATACCGGGCACATGTTATAACACTACACGGTGGAGCGAGACTAACTATGGCTACATTGCGACAAAAATATTGGATAACAGGAGGAAATAACACTGTTAAAAAACACCTGCAAGACTGTGTAAAATGTTGCCGCTTCAAACAGTCGAAACAATACCAATTAATGGCCGACCTCCCCAGTGAGAGAATAACACAATCACCACCATTCTATCACACAGGGGTGGACTTCACAGGATTTGTTAGTGTTAAACTAAACAAGGGTCGAGGCGTCAGGACGAGTAAAGGTTATGTCGTCGTATTTGTATGCATGGCAACAAAGGCAGTGCATTTAGAACTTGCATCGGATTTGTCGTCACAAACATTCTTACTAGCTCTCAACCGTATGATTGGGCGACGAGGCTGTCCGAAACATATTTACTCCGACAACGGAACAAACTTTGTTGGAGCAGAAAGGGAGTTAGCCAAACAACTGCATATCTCAAAAACATTTAACAACGAAACATTATCAAGAAGAACCACCGAGATGGGGATAGAGTGGCATTTCAACGCCCCAAGCTGGCCAACTGCGGGAGGACTTTGGGAGGCTGCAGTTAAGTCTATGAAATATCACCTTAAACGTGTCCTAGGAGAGCAAAAGTTGACATATGAAGAGTTTTTAACACTGCTCACTCAAATCGAAGCCTGTATGAACTCTAGACCACTTTGCCCTTTAACGGAGGACGTGGATGATATTGATTATCTCACTCCTGCACATTTTTTAATTGGCCGACCAGTAACATTCTTACCAACGGAAAATATCGAAAAGCAAAACATCAACATTCGACACAGGTGGCAGTTACTAAATCAAATGAAACAAGGGTTTTGGACCAGATGGTCATCAGAATACCTGCAACAACTTCAAGTTCGTAGTAAATGGCTGAACAAAACAAATAATTTATCCATAGGGGATGTTGTCTTAATTAAAGAAGACAACCTAGCGCCTGCGAAATGGGCACTTGGCAGAATACAGGAAGTTCACCCGGGGAGGGACAATCTAGTCAGAGTTGTGACGATGAAAACAAAAACAGGGCTACTAACAAGACCAATAACAAAATTAGTTAAACTCCCAATACCAGAATCACATATAAAAATACCTGACACCACCACCTCCAATTACAAAATCTGCACTGAAAACCAAAAACCAACAACAAATCACAGTAACAGGAAACAACGATTTAAATCAAGAAATATAAGTTCCAGCCTGTTATGTGTATTCTTAACATTACTAACATTATTTAAAGTTACAACGCAAAGCAGCGACACCATAAATATTACACCATTTGAACCAAATAGAGCAGTGTACTTTGACAAAATCGGCAATTTGCAAAGCGTACATGATGACTGGAAAATTGTTACCTATATGACATCTTACTGGCAAGGCATGGATAACATACATAGAGTCGTAAAACACCTGGGAAACAGATGTGAGCAATTTGCATACCAAACGATGTGCAAAACCATTATGACTGAATTCGAACAGGAACTCAACGAACTTGATCATAATAATTACATGTTGGAAACGCATCATGGGCAGACAAAAGGGCGCGTTACCCGAGGTCTTGTCAATGGAATAGGCTACCTTGCAAACAGCCTATTCGGCGTGCTAGATGAAAGGTTCGCAATACAATATAAAAAGGACATAGAAACATTGCAAAATAACAGAGACCATTTATTGAACCTGATCAAAGGTCAAACATCAATAATTGAGGCACATAATAATATTTTAAAGAGAAATGAAGAGGCGATGAACACTCAGTTCAATCTCTTAGAACAACATCTTAACGCTACCGAGAACTATTTACAAAAATTGGGTAAGGCTGTTGAGCAAGAGGACGCTTTGAACTACTTTAACATTATGGCTTTGACTAGTTCAACAATACTGTCTAAACTGCGCCACATTCAACAAATGCTTTTAGACACAGCTATCAACATTCACCATGGTCATGTGGACACCAGACTTTTACCGCAGAACCAGCTCTTTCAAGAGCTCAACATTATCTCTGGACAATTGCCACAGCAACTATCGCTACCCGTGGACAATATTCAAAACCAGTTAGCTGACATATACAAACTACTAGAGGTAAAATCCAGGTTATTTGATAAATACTTTATCATCGAAATTACATTACCACTAACAAGCGACACTCCATTCACGATATATAAAACAGTTCCTATCCCGATGATAAAAAGTAACAAAGATTCACTTACAATGAAAACAAGCTCAGAATATGTTGCAGTCAATATAAGAAAGGAAACATATATGCAGCTCACAGACAGTGACCTGGAACATTGTATTAAAATTGAACCAAGTACATATGTATGTTCACTAAACAAACCAACACGTAACATGAGAAATCATCAAACTCCATGTGAAATCGGAGCAATAACAAACATTACACTATCAAAATGTATCTACACATCCGAATCCTGCAATAATAAATGGACACCATTACAAAAAACAAACACCTGGCTCTATGTCTGCTGCACGGATTGCCAACTGCAAATCATATGTGCAGGTCGTATAACAACTAAAGCAATACATTTAACGGGAATTTTACAAGCCAAAGAAGGATGTATAATTAGAAACAACGAAGAAACATATCATACACAAGTTTACTACACAAACAAAATTTATGTCAACCCGGAAATACCACTGATAGACCTGGAAGACATCAACAATTTAACATCTGTCCAGCCGCTTGATTTATCAACTGGAAAACAGAACACGCAATTCATACGAAACAATTATGAAAAACTTCATAATTCGTTAAAAGAACTGGAAGATCAAACGAAACAGGCTGAAATGACGCAACACGATATACACCAATACATCGTTTCATACTCTACGATGGGACTTCTAGTCTTGGCAATAGTCGCCGCGGGAGGAGCGTACGTGTACTGCAAACGCTGCGGCAAGGTCGCCATCAGCACCACCGGCGCGTCCACCAGATTACCGCCACGGAAGCCACCAAGAGCTGCAGCATCCACTGAAAACATAGGACCAACCTACGCGACACCTTCTTTTAACATTTGACTTATAACTTTTTTTTCACATTTCATTATTTCTGTTTACATTTGGAAAACATTGTTTAAAAATTTTAACTATTATCTTTTGCCCCGCCAAGATGTACGGTCAGCAACCGCACATTGTACTTTGGCCTAGTTAAAATACTGCAAATTTCGATAATTTAGAAAATGTAGTATCGTCACGTACAGAAGTACGTCAGTCTTCGGTTTAATATCGAGCTCGCGCAACATTCAACATTTTGTAACCTTTTTATAACATTTTTACAACATTTTATATTATTTAGTTAATTTAGTGTAATTTCGTATTAAATACCTTTTTGAACATTAACATTTATTATATTAACATTCAACATTAAGTGTAAAGGCTCCTGCCCTTACAAAACTAATTCGATTTTTGATTGGTTCCACATTGATACTAAAATTTTTGAGGTGATTTAATACATGGAGAGACTTTTTATAACGTAGCTCGTGGATAAGCTTACGTGGATCTAAAAACCCAATTGCCAAATCACACGCGACTAAGTGCGAATCAGCCCTTGGCAAACATGGTAGAGCCTAGATCTACGACGACTCTGGACAAAGCCGTTCCTTACAGCTTGTGAACTGTCATAGCCTGACATAACCTGGGTGGTAGCACGGTACGCCGCTCGACTTTACCATGACCAAGTTACATCAGCTTCGTCGTGCACTCGCACATGATCATAGGGTTTCCAGCGATGGTCATCTGACATTGGGAATTAACTCGAATTATCGTTCATGACGAATGGCACCTATGTGATCTGAAAACGAGTCGAATCGCCACCGCCGTTGTTTTAGCAGATGAGACTGTTTGACCTGGGATAGTATCCATCTGAGGTGACATGGTGCATTTCACCTAACTGAGGCGACGCGTGGACCTTGCCTCTGGCATTGTTCGTATAGCAGTTCCATGCGGGATGTTTGGAATTGAGATCATCTACTCATACAACGGAGTCATGAAATGAAATTGTACCGGCATTATTGCCGCCACAAGAAAAACCAACGTAGCAAAATCTACATCGCAACAAAACGCAACGCCGTCTATCCTAGTAGCTGAACTACTAACGAAATCCTGCATCACGGTATCAGAGTTGTTCGTGCTTTTTGAACATAATATACAACAGTACGGATATTAACTATTGGGCAGTTGCCCACCGCGGACAGAACAAAGGTCCCGTCGGAGGATCCTCCCTTTTCAATGGTGTTTTGCCCACCTCTCGATTAGTGTAAGCCATGAACGGCGGGGATGGACATTTTGGAACGAACATCCTAGGGGGATCTACTCCGGGATACGTCCGATCACCACTCCAAAGGAAAGGAAATATTCTTTTCATTTAGTTTCCGTATAATAATGTTGTGTTTCTGATAGATTTAAGTATAACAGATGTAAGACTATCGCATTAGGTTTAAAAGAATCTGTAATGATAGTTCTAAGTTTATGATAAATAAATAAGTTTAGAGACGCAAACTACTAAATTATTTACGATTGAGTGGATATTGAATACTACTGTCATATACTTTTGTAATCTACTCAGCGAGGTCTAGACGATGATAGTATAAGTAGTACAAGTAAAAGTAGTGTATAAGTGGTACATGAAAAAAATGATCCGTTTTTATTCATGAACATGACTGTCCTAATATTATTTTAAAATTTTCATTATGAGCGAACGAATGCATATTGAATACTACTGTTATATATTTTTGTCATGTACTAAGCAAGTTCTAGACGATGATAGTAAAGGTCGGACAAATTTCTTGAAAAAAAAAAAATATTTCCGTTTTTTTTCATGATCCATGGCTACCCCATTATATATTTTTTATTAGCCTATGTTACCCGGGATAATGCAAAGCTTCTAACGATACCACATACATCGAAATCGGTTAAGACGTTTAGAAGTTATGATGGAATAAAGAAACTCACAAACAAACATACATACATACATGAACCCTGAAAACATAACACTTTTTTTTAGGCAGTCGTGTAATTAGGAAGTCGTGAAAATAGACATGTGACATTCTGCGCTGACACTGAGGCCGTGTGGGGGGAACGGGTTATTGGCGAGTGCCTGCATGTGTCCCAGCAATGTGACCATCAAAGATCAATCAATCAATCAATTTATTCGCAGTAAGTGTTGGTACAGTTTCGGTCTTAAGACTGTATGATGATACGTTTTTAAATTGAGGCAAACGACGTTTCTGTAACTATGTGAAGATAAAAAAAAACTTCTTGTTATTCAGTAAGCTGTACATCGTTTTGAGTAATTCATTCACGTGCAATAACATTTTGAGTCATACCTTGAAGGTTAAGTTCGCACGATTTTCCTGTTCATGTAATAAACAAGTTGTGGCCACTTGTGGGTTTTAGCGTGGGTGCCGCAGTCGAGCCGACGTTCGCTGAGGCACCTATCTTTATTCACCTCTAGTTCTTTACAGTGTAAGTAATGGATCTGGTAAAATATTCCAACCATAATCACCCCGACCGTTTTTTACTGCAATTACCTACATTTAAGTTTTGAGTTCAAAATTACCATAGTTAATTCAATGATAATAGCTGCATATACCTAGAGGTACAGCCTTAGTAATGTTGCTGCAGACAAGATAGCTTCATTCTATTTTTTACCATATCAGCGTTGCAAAAGCGGTCACTGACCCCCTACATTTCAAACACATTCATTCGGCCGTCAAAGAAAAACAGGCGCTGAACGTGTGACGTGCTTCCCGAGACACTCGAGGGGTCTCGAATAGTCTCGATTATTCTCGATAAGAGCTGTTCCACACTTCATCCGACCTGAATCCCGAGAATTTCCGCTCGCTATAAGCTTGCCATGCAGAGTATCTACTGCTTATAGAACCATCTGAGCGAACTCAAGACATTTCCAATTCGGATACTACAACTCGGAACTCAAATACGGCTTCAGATCGGATGTACTGCGTGAACGCTCTAAATTCTCCCTACCTGGAACCTCAGTGCGCCTACAGGTGGCTCAGCGTTCCGGAACCTCCGGTATGCCTGGAAGCGTTTGGCACGCCGCGTCTCCAACTAGAAGCCGCGAAAGTGCCCCGATACGCTACGGCTCTCGACAGATCCTTACCTGGAACCTCAGCGCGCCTACAGGTGGCTCAGCGTAGCGGATCCCCCGGTACGCCTGGAAGCGCCTGCCACGCCGCGTCTCCATCCATGACCCTCGGAACTGGCCCGACACGCTGCGCGTCAACGGACCCTCGGCGTTCACGACGTAGCCCGGTACGTCGGCTATCACTGGAACTGGAACCAAGAAGAACAACGATATTTAAGGATGGGTTATGAACCTCTCATACAAAAAATTATGGATGCTGGTCATTAATTAGAAAAATGCCGACAAAAGCGCAATGGAAGGATGAGATGGCCCCTAGTGTGTTAATCCTCTGACATCTCGCACTTATGCAGCCAAGCTGCCCTCCTTCTCCCAACTGTATTGGATTCGGCTCCCAGTCTTGCTGAATGAATTATATTACATGGAGCGATTTTATATCTCGACGACCCAATAACTGAGTATCGCGAAAGGAACCCCTATGTGGAAGAGGGTACTTCAGATCACGTCCCGCTCTTGATTTATACATGGTTATTTGTAAAACACCTACAACCTCTTAGGCAGTGAAATTACACATGATTATAAACAACTTTTACTTTGAGACCAACCCTGAAAACTCGAAAAAAATGTCAGCTGTTCCGTTCAGCTGCTATTTTTTTCGAGTAATCAACAGTATTGATTGAAGAATTCAATTAGTTTCTACAGGAATCGTTTCTCCCTTCATCCTTACTAATATTATAAATGCGAAAGTAACTCTGTCTGTCTGTCTCGCTTTCACGCCAAAACTACTGAACCGATTTTATTGAAATTTGGTACAGAGATAGTCTAGAGTCTGAGAAAGGACAAAGGCTACTTTTTATCCCGCGAGTATATTCCCTAGGGACCACGCGTGCGAAGACGCTGGCAGAAGCTAGTAGTCAATAAAATAATGCAGACTTGCTCTCCAATTCACTTTGGACATTGGCAGACTAGTCAACATCGGCTTTGCTTGCCATATATAAAAATAAAAGAGAATAGAGACTGGTGTCTGATCCCGTACGGATGAGATTCCACATGCCACGAGCCACAAGTTTCCTTAATGGCACTCCTTAAACTCAATTAAACCCAGACCACAATCACATTGTTTACAAACAAACTAACCGGAGTCATGTTTCTGTCTGCCGTCATGATGCGCGTGCTTATGATCGTGTGCGTATGCGCACGCCACTGACAACAGACACACACTTAGATACGCGAGCAACATGATGCGCGCTGTCTGGCACAGAGGGCGCGACTGACGCAAGGACAGGAAAACTGGGGCTTTTATAGTCGGTGGGGGGTTTTGGTTGTGACTGGACTATTCTGCAAGATTTTGGATTTAGACAAAGAAAGAAAAGACCAATCAATTTATTTGGTACCTATAGAGGTCGCAAGTGTGACTGCTGAACCTGTGGTCCTGGTTCAAATCCATCTGGGCAAAAAGGTTTCGGGGTTTTTCCAACTATTACTCAGTGGCAACTAGAAGTCTGTAATTTTTACCTGTTTGGCCTCGCCGCTATTTCTTTTATAGGACTTTAACAAAACTGGTGGAATCTGAGAGTGTTACTGTGATTTTATATGTTTAGTTTTATTATAATTGCACACAATTGATTAAAAATATCAGGTAAACAAAGTGTTATCGGTTAAACCTTGAACCTTATAATCTGTAACCTTTCGATCCGCAATAAATTGATAACAGAAAATAACATTGACAATTTGTGATTATTGTTAAACCTATTTCTAGTATTTTTCCTTTTCAGTAGAAATTAATTGATAAACACTTTGAAAGACTTCGGTTTTGGCACTTTTGTTTCTATTCATTTAATCTAATGTTCGTTTTCCGTAACACTAGGAAACACTCATACAACCAACAAGGAAAATAGTTAAAATCATCCTATTTTTATGATCGAAATCGGATAAAATAAGTACGAAATAGTTGTGTGCCAATTTAATAAGTACTTATGACAAATGTTCATAAACGCTAAAACAGTGAATACCTAAGCATCTTGAAACAAGGAAAACTCTCAGCTGCCGTAATATAAGTCATTCGGGAATCCCGTTTCTAGAACCACAGAATAGATGAGCGTACTAAGTACAATAGGTGGCGGTGAGTCGTACTCGTGTGCATTGTCGGCGTCGCACGATGGAATCAGTGGGAAGATGAGTCGTGGAATTATCCCTGTGTTCTCGGAAGGGGTTATGGCTAATTTACATTAGGTCGTTTAGACTCGGTGCAGCTCGTATTTGGTCACCACCTTAATGTAAACGCGCCATTACAAGCACGAGGCAGTACAGGGTGCTATATTTATTAGTTTGTTCAAGTGCCTTCCTCGAGCAAAAATAAATCATGACAACATGTTTATTTAGTTAGCATACAATCTACGAATAAAAATTAAAAAACCCTCGACAAAAAAAAAACTTTAAAAAGTAAAAAAAAAATTCTATTGATCCTTTTAGTTAAATAAATAAGTACGATTCTTTGGGCCAAGCGTCTTCGCCTCCGGAGACCGCAAATCTTTTGTATTTACTAAGTACATAAAAGTATTATTAGCGGTCTCCCGACGCGATGACGCTTGGCCCAAAGAATCGTAAAGGATCAATAGAAATTATATTTTACTTTTTTTTGTCGGGGGTTTTTATAATTTTTAATTTAATTTTTATTTCATGCTTTTTAAACTCCCCTTCAAAATAGTTTACATTATTCTTCTAGTCAAGCCCTTTAATTTGATACCCATATTGAGGGAGTTGTGAAAAAATATCATCTTGGACCGATTTTTATCAAACATAGCTAAGAACACTCCCGACTTAATCACCTTTTAAACAAAAAAAAAAACATAATCAAAATTGGTTCATCCGTTCGGGAGCTACGATGCCACAGACAGTCGTGTTTGGGTCGGGGGTTAAAAATAAGGAGACCTGTAGTGCTATTCTGTAAGAATATTTTCGTATCTCGACAGCGAAATCCGAAGTGAGTTTTAAATTAAGACCTTGATGTTGTTTGCAATACAGCCCACTTTGTGAGTTTTATCACTCAGGTGAAGCTCGATATCGAAATATTTATTCACAGAATAGAGTAGCAAGTTTTTTAAACAATCATATGATGTGCCTCACGGCTGCGCCAGGGGGGCTACTCTCTAACGAAATCCGTAGTTTCGGGCTTAGTTGCGGGCGGGCATTTTCTACTCCGTATCACCTAACCACTGAGAACAAATGATAACACGATTTGACAGTTACTGTGAAATCGTGTTGTCATTCATTCTCAGTTCGGGTTCGGGACTAATCGTAAGTCTGTAGGTGATACGAAGTAGAATAAGCCCGTACGCAACTAAGCCCGAAACTACGGATTTCGTTAGAGAGTAGCCCCCCAGATCATTTTAGTTGAGTTGCCCAAAGCTGGTTTTCAACTGAACATTTCGTTAAGTGTAGCTATGCAAATCAGTTTTGTGACGTTTAATTAAATGTACAGGTAAACAAAATACGATTAATAGGTTTACGAAAATACCATAGGTAAGACTTTTTTCTTTGCAATTTTTATCTACACTAATCTACACTTCTACATCTACACTAATATTATAAAGAGGAAAGATTTGTTTCAATCAATCAATCATTTATTAATTTGCAAACATGGGTATTGGTACATAGATGTTCTTTTTAGGGTTCCGTAGCCAAATGGCAAAAAACGGAATCCTTAATCCTGTCCGTCCGTCAGCCACTTTTTTACCAAACACAAGAACCATAAGAACCATACAGCCATAAGAACTATACTGTTGAAACTTGGTAAGTAGATTTATTCTGTGAACCGCATTAAGATTTTCACACAAGAATGGAAAAAATAAATTTGGGGGTTCCCCATACTTACTGAGGTTTCTAATATATTTTTTTCTTTACTAAATAGTTTGCGCGAGAGACACTCCCAAAGTGGTAAAATGTGTGTCCCACCCTGTAACTTCTAAAATAAGGAATGTTAAAAAATATATATATACAGGGTGTCCCAGAACTCAACGTCAAGCCGAAACGGGGTGACAGGATTGATCATAACCAACACGAGAAAAATCTGAAAAAAAAAATCTATCCCATGCAGTTTGAAAATGATGGGCATTTTAAGAAAAACCTAGAAATTTGACCAAACTGTACCATTTTTCGGTTATTGTGGTTATTCTTTTTTATTTTTGTTCATTTGAACTTTGGAAACGTACTTGCTGCTACGGAACCCTTCATGTGAGAGTCGGACTCGCATTTGGCCGGTTTTTACATGGTATAGTCCTCCATATTGAATAGAATTGAATAGGCTCCGAAACTACTGGACCGATTTGACCGATTCTTTCGCCATGAGAATCCTACATTATCCCTGATGAACATAGGCCATAGAATATTTTCAAAAAAGTTAGGGATCCGTATGAAAACTTCGATAATGTAACCCAAGGTGTGAAAAAGATAACAAAAAAGATCCTTGTATCGCGTACGCTACTACAGTTTTATAGAGACATAAATATCTACAAACAATTCCGCCAGAGTATGTATCAAACTATTATGGTTAAGACACAATGACCGCTTTTTGTTCAAATTATTCAATCAAAACCCGGGTGTAATGGAATAGTGGTGATTTTAGTGTCATGATATTAATCCTTATCTATTTAAATTAATCATTAAGGTTGGTTATGTGCATGTAAATTACTTATTCAAATCGGACTTATCGTTTAAAAGTTACGACGGTTTTAAAAATACTCT
This sequence comes from Lacanobia wlatinum, assembly GCA_947578705.1. Taxonomy (NCBI): domain Eukaryota; kingdom Metazoa; phylum Arthropoda; class Insecta; order Lepidoptera; family Noctuidae; genus Lacanobia; species Lacanobia wlatinum. The sequence continues at coordinate 21,969,022 of OX388046.1, forward strand.
AAGTAAGAAAAATGTTGCGAGTGAACCGCCCTACGTTTAGTCTATTAATAAGTAATTTACACATACCCTTTAAGAGGTTAGATATGAGATAAAGTTCGTGGAGTACCAACTAAACCCGCGCGAACGAAGTCGCGGGCGAAGTGCTAGTAAATTAAAATTTATAAAATTGCAAAAAAAAAGTAATAATAATAATTAAATAAACAATACTTTAAAAATTATTAAAGTAATGTGAAGATATTAACTACGTTTTTAAGTATCCTAAATTTAATATCTTGTAATGCAAAAATTTGTTTTTATTATCAAACCCGGGAATCGAACCTTAATCCGCAAGATGTACGAATAAGGCGATGGTTTTGCCAATATAACTATAATAGTCCAGTTAGAACTAACCATATTAGGGCCAAAATACGCTTGTTTTATTTTATACATAACTATAGCTGATCCGCGCTACTTCGTCTTCGTCACATTTGTCATGAATGCTCGGCTCCTATTGGCAGTAGTGTGATGTCATAACGTATATGTTGGGTTTTTTTCTTCGTAAGGAGACTCACTGCTCATGATCTATTGTCTCAAACTTTAGGTAAAGTGTTACACATTTTTACCTGTATCGTATGTATGTTATTCGCTCGTTTCCGTGAGTCGTGAATGCAAATGATGACAAACACTATGATGCTGTCTGCTAGACCTCGAGTTGGTAACCGAACGTCATTGTTGTAAAACTGTTTTGTATATTGCTCAAGGTGTACACAAACCCGCTAAACCACTGCTAGACCAGAGTCGATACTTTTTAAAACAAAATTAAAATAATGGTAGGATGAAACCCATTGGAAAAGGAATACTATACTACTATTATTTTTTATTAGTCCCGGAGATACGATTCAATTGTTTTAGATCCCACAACGAAATTAATCAGAAAATAACAGCGGAGAAGTAAGAGAAACAAAATTGCTAATCCCATCTCTTATTGACTAAACCCATCCATGTTCCTCCTAATGCCCAATGCGTTCCAGGACTGCGGCGTCTCTTTCGAACTAATTCCGGAAACCTGGCAGAACCTAATTTATACCTAGCAAGAATCTACAAATTCAATTATCGAAGCCAGCAAGTAAGAAACCAATTCACAAGTAATTCAATTGTGACTACTAATGAATGGTGACTTCGAATGAATGTTACAAATGGCTTGGTATCTTACTAAGTTCGTTGTAACAAATCATCAGCATCACGGTAACGCCTGTATTCCCCAATTAATAAATAACCCAATAACACATTGCTCGCGCTGGAAATTGATCCCATCAGTAACGGTGGAGATCACTGCCCCTAGTTGTTACGAGTGGTATCAAATCTAGATCGACTATACGGTGGGGCGCTCAAAATAAGTCATTTATTCAAATTAGGCTAAATATCAGCACTTTTTAACCGACTTCTAAAAAAGAAGGTGGTTCTCAATTCGACCGCGTATATATATGTATATATAGCTTTTGCCCGCGACTTCTTGCGCGCATATCCCGTTTTTTCCCGTTCCAAAAAACTATCCTATCTTTTAAGTTGGATCAAATAACAGATAGTTACGAAGTTTGATCAACATCGGTTAAGTAGTTTAGGAGTCCATCGCGGACAAACAACGTGACACGTGATTTATATATATTAAGATTTTTATTGTGTTCGCGCATAGCTTCGTCGTTTATGAACCGATTTCGATGAATCTTTTATATGAAAGGGTATGCTGCCGATGTGGTCCCATTGCCACCACGTCAGCATCTGATGATGGAAACCCTGAGAAATCGAGGGCAACTCTCGAAAATTGTAGGCACGCATCTAGTAAAAACTTGATATTCGTGTGTATATCGGGTGATACTACTAAAGAATGAAGGTTTGGATCAGGCCTGATGATGGAGATGACAGAGAGTCAAAGGAACTCCACATCGGTATGTAAGAATTAGCAAGTGTTTGGGCTTATTTCATTCGTAATGACGAGACCTTTATACCGAAAGCACTTAGTAAGTTTTATTTTCATAACATAACATCACACCGGTAGGTACGCTGTGAATGGGTAAGCAGGTACCACCAAAAAGTGAAAAATAAAAAACTTTTTTACAAAAAATTTAACCGTCTTCCAAAAACAAAACACTACAAAGTATAAAATAACTTTAATTTCGGAAGTCGGTGTCAAAAAACGAAATAACCAAAAATTAAAGTTATTTTATACTTTGTAGTGTTTTATTTTTGGAAGTCGGTTATATTTTTTGTTAGCTTAAAAGTTTTTTACTAACTTTTTCAAAAAGGAGAAGGTTCTATGTTCGGCTGAAATTATTTTTTTTAAATATGATCACCGATTTATCCGCCAATTGTGGACCTAAAGAAAAAAAAGAAAAAAACCCTCAAATTTTATAGGCACATACTATGTTTTTTTTTTTCAAATGTTTGTAATGCATTTCAGACATTTGTGCCTGGTGATCATTATCTCATTTTGCTGAGCTGATTATGGAAGGTATAAGTCAGGATCTGATGCTGGGGTCTGAGGAAAAATGTTTATTTAGCGATATTTTCGCCAATTCTCCGTCGTTGACGTTGCTGGGAATTCAGAGCCGCTCGCCAGGACCACCGTGCTCGTAATCCAGCCTGGTGCAAGCAATTCCGAATGATCTGAGTGCTAACTTCAAGCCCAGAGGCGGCCCGAACTTTTGCTTTTATTTAAGTAGCGTTGATTGTTGGGTCACGGGCTGCCAGCAATCTAATATAGAGCTTGTGGGCAACAATCCAAACAGTTGGGCGTAAAGTATTTTAAATCCGTTAAAATTGACTAAATTAGAATTCTGAATGAACGTAACTAGGACTGAAAGCCTTTTTATATGGAAAAACAATTGAACTGTTTTATATTCTAATTCTATATTTTTAAATAAAGAATCTAAAAAGAAGAAGAAATCATAATATAATCTACCGTAACAAAAAAGCTTTCGATTTTTCAAAGTGATTGCAAACTTTTTTTGATGTGTGTACGTGTGTGTATGTTCGTCCATCAATGCCTCTTTTGCTGGCCGCTGCAGTAATGTATTATTTTCACGCGTTAAAGTGTTCATTTGTTTTTTTTTTTAAATAAACAGCTTTCTATTTGCAAGCCAGTTAGAAATTTAAATAAAACCTTTAACAAGTTACCTCCTTGGTTGCCATGTTTCAGAGTAAAGTATCGTTCCATTTTTAAATTACACGACAGATATGGATTTTCATACAACTTTTGCCGGCCGCTGCTCGCATGTATCTAGCCAGTACAGCAATTTCGATTTATCTCGAAGAAGGTTGTCAAAATATTCCAAGCATGTTTGAGAAAAAACAAATGTTAAACGCGTTAACGTTCAGGGCGGGAAGTCTCGACAAGGTTACTTTACCGACCGCAAATTTTGAACGCGATCCACGGATCAGATAATTGATTTTGATTGTAGATCGCGTTCGAAATTGACTGTGTACGGGTCGAGACTTCCCGCCCAGGAGTGGGCGGGAATACTCGGCAGGTAGTGGGCGGGAATACTTGGCAGGTAGTGTCTACCTGCCAAAGCACAGAGCTTCCATCTTTGTATACTTCAGTAATCTAACTGACGGACTAATTACATGTAGACACTAAATTAAATACAGGTAGATTTTCAAGGAATCCAGGAACACTTGTTCCTGGAAGAACAATTTCCCCAGAAATTGGGTTGTAAATCCAAGCTCAGTTTTACCCTTACCCGAGATGGGGTTTGCGTTCGCAAACTGTCACTGCCGAGGTGATAGAGGAGAATGCGAACGTGTCTCCGCACCCCAGCCAAAAGTGATGACGAAGAACACCGTGTGGTTTTAGTCAGTAGGAGTCTGACCGACCTCGGACTTCCATGACGTTTTCCATACGTTAAAAAAAAGGCAGCTCTTCTACTTTCTCGTGACTCGGCAGGCAGAGATGATGAGGTTTTGTAAAAAAGAGATTCCATCAAAATATTGTAAAATCTTTTATTTTTAAACAAAATAAACACTGGACAGTGGACACTGGAGTGTCTTTACAATACAATTAGGAATCAATTAAAAATAACGAAAATATTACAGGTCTTATGGTTATGAATACAGTGAATTCCTATTTGTACTCTCAGATCTAATTACTTTGCATAGAAGTACAAAGGGTACGGTTAACAACTAAAATCATATAAATTATAGTATATTAATTAGTACTTAAAATATCATCTTTAAATTGTTACAAAAATATTTGATTCACTTTTACTGCATTTTATGAAACTTCTCAAAGTAAACGTTACTAACTTTCGTTCCTTTCTGGCTTCAGTGTTATACGACTTATTAAAACTAAACCATCTCTTCAAGATAGCTTTACAAAAATTTCCAGTCTATTTCCTCTGTTTACACGTCTGATAGTCGAGCGGGAACAGTTCCTCCCACACCCTGAACCGCTCCTCGAACAGGTTCTCCCTGACGCTGAAGGGGCTGTCGACGCGCAGGTACTTCCTCTGGTCCGGCTTGAACTGCGGCCAGGGGACGGACAGCTCCGGGGTGTCGGGCTTGGGGTTCGGGTCGCTGGGGTTTGAGAATGGTTGCTTATTTACATTACAACATACCGTTAAGCCTGTCTTTTGAGTGTTAGTAGTACATGGGCGCCAGATAAATGTGCAATATCGGTAATTCACCCATATACATTTATTGACTATCTTAATGTCAAAAACAATGGGTTGTGGAGGTCTGGTAGACAGCCGCTCCACGTAAAATACTGGTATTCAGCTGAATCCGATTTGACTGGCAGCCGACGACCCCAATATAGTTGGGAAAAGGCTAGGCAGATGATGAATGTCAGAAACAAAAATAAAGACATAAAGGTGCCCTGAATGGACTTCTATCGTGATCCTTTACGTTCCGTAGTTATGAAAAAGGAATATTAGGGAAAGTTCAATGTACTTTATTGCAAGTTTATCTGGCGCCTACCATTAGGTAGTAGTGTTATTCAAGAAGCATCCTTCTCAAATATAAATAACAAATACTGTAGAACTTTTATTTGAAAAAGTATGGTGTTCCTCGACTGTTCTTTTACTGAATCTTCCTTTGCGTATGCACAGCGAGATTCACTTTATCATTTTTATAACTGTAAATGTTGAAGTTTAGAATTGCCGGAATAAATGTTTTGCCAACTTTAAAGTTAGTAGAGAGAGAGTATACTCGCATTTCGCCAATCACGTCTAGAGGCTCGAAAAAAGGGAAGATCATGGGGAAAACTATCACGAACAATAGAAAAACATGCTACTGTTTAGCAGTCGGTTCGTTTTCCATTTAAATTCCTGAAACTATTATGTTTCTAGATTTCTCCCGTGGTAATGGAAAAGCACAATACCACTTGTGTCTGATGCTCTGGTGACAAGAGATTAACGTAGGTAACGTGTATTACTTATGTTTGACAAAACGCGGCTATATTAAAGTAAAATAACCTGAGTAATCTCACCCGTATCTCATGAAGTTGTAGAAGATGGCGGTCATCTTGTCGACCATCTGCGAGTCTTCACTGTCCGAGGGGGGGATGGGGGGGAAGTTGTAGCTCACGTTGAACAGGTACAGCAGGTCGTCGTGGTGGGCGGCCGCTGTGGACGGAAAATATGATGTAATAAAGGGGGATAATGAGTGACGGTGAATAAGGGTTAAAGTGGTGCCAGTGACAGAAAGAGAACCGCTTGTCTTGGTATATTCATGTGAAGAGGAGTGATGAGACACATGTAACAAAAAGAGTTATGAATATAAACGTGGATGGATGGACAGGGAGAGAGAAGCCAAAGAAAAGATGGATGGATTGTGTGAGGAGTGAGACGAAAGAAAAGGGAGCCAGTGATAGTGTAACGGTTGACAGAACAAAAAGAAGGAAAATATTGTTGGGCCGATCGTAAGTATCTTGGAATGAGCGGTGGAAGATGATTGTAAGCATAGAAGAATTTGTTCTGATGACTAGAGCAGCTACATGAAGATGTATGCATAACATATACATAACATGTGGGTAAATCGAGGCAGCTTAGCAATTTGACACCTTAACAAATGTTCTTTTTCTAAGGAACGTTGTGCTATGTGCATGATGTAAGAACTTGGTAAACAAACGTGGTTAAGCCGTTATAATGAACTTAGCTCTCTTTGACATTTATTTCTTGGTGTAATGTAAGTTACTACCATCTCTAAACTAGAGATTGTCGTTTTCAGTTTTCATCATCCTCATTATTAGTCATTGTAGCATTGCTGTTAGGTATCAAGAGTGGTTCTCACCGATGGGTTTCCTGGTGGCGGGGTCGACGTAGTGGCTGCTGTTGCCCACGTAGCCGAACTCGTAGTAGTACACCGGCTGGCGCGAGTGGCGCGCCATCAGGTTCACCAGTCTACGCAGCAGAAATAGAGGTCAGTATTGTATTCAACCACCATGGATGCCAGCACTTTTTGAACGTCAAAGTTCTACATAAAGACAGTCCCCGAAAATGCCCGCCCTTCACCACTTACTAGTGTTTTAGCTGGGAAGCTCTTTCATTTCTAAGGAAGCTATGAGTTTGTGCTCTACAAGGTTTTTGCTGCACGAAGATGATTGTTTGCAAGACGGCGCATTGGGTCATTTTATCTCCATAACATAAACACGTTGTGAGAGTGTAGGTTAAAATCAGCTTATTTCTAATCGTTCGCCGTTTAGAAATGAACTGAGTTCAAAATACAATTCGATTCAAGCAAGACAAAATCCGCTGACAGACAGACAGTTAACTCAAGAAACAAGAAATCTTGAACATTTTGAGTTCGCAATTTTGGACCAGCCTTATTGGTCAGTTATTGATTTCTGGACACTTGTCTTTGGCGCAATTTGAGGTTACGAGATAAAGGAGTTCCTGGAGGGCTTGGGGCAAGCTAAACAAAAAGAATTCAAAAATATTACCTGTGCACGCCAAAGCCAATGATAGCGTCAGAGTACAGCTTCCCAAAGCCCTCAGCCGTAGCGGTGTCGTTGGCCAGCTCCTTGCCGCCCAGGTAGGCCTCCTTGAGCTTGCTGGCGGCCGTCAGCACGGCGCTGTTGTTGCCGGAGAGGTACAGCGCGATGGTGGCCAGGCGCGCCCAGTCCGAGCGCCACGACTCGAAGGCGGACGGGTTGCGGAGGACATCTGCAATCGAGTGAGGTTTAAGAATTGGGGCTACCGGATCGATGAAAAAGATTGAAAGATGATCGAAAAGATTTGAAAGATAGTATAAGAGAGGGAAGAACACAAAAAGGTAGACAGGAAAAGAGAGAAGAATATAGAGGATAAACAGAAGGTAGATAAGTGAGAGAAGAATGTAGCAGAGAGAAGTAGGTAAAGAAAAGAGAGAAAAAGAGGAAGATGATAAGAAAGCAAGGTTAGAAATTGTCTAAATATAGTCTCTAGTAAATATAGTCTAATGTTGTATTGAAACTGGTCAAGATCTCGGTAAACTGCAAGAAATTACGTCCGTTGGTGTATTCAAGTATTGCGGGTCATTGCACTTTTTGCGTTGTAAAGTAAAATAAAAAACTTGAGAGATTCGATTTTTACCAAAGTTAGGAATTCAGCAGACAGAACTGCCTGAGAAGCTTCTTTAACATGAAGAGGGTCTTTAAGTAAAGAGCGAATTGGTTACTTTTAGACTAGCGTGCTCATCATCATCGCTTGCCATCATGTCAGATAGTGGTGACAGACATTAATGAACAAATAATTACCAAGAGCCTTCCAGAAGAACTCGTCTTGCGTCTGGGTGATAATGTACGGCACCTGCTGCAGCTCTCCGCCGCAGATCGCTTCGAGTGGCTGCTTGGGCAAGAACATCTCACCCTGGCCGAACTGCTGCTCCTGGATTGGCACCCACAGCAGGACGGGGTCGTAGCCGAAGTCCTAGATTGTGGACAGAAACATGGAGGGTCTTGTTCGTGATGCCAAGGGGAGTAATCCCTTGATCACACATAGCGAGTGGTCGGGCGAGGCAGTGCTCTGTCGGCCGAATGCTTGGTATTTGTAAACACTCTAAAACTCTTTCACTGAGAAAGTCAGGCAAGGCAGGCAGACTCTAAATATCTGAAAAAATTAGCTGTTTATACATGTTCACCAGCTTTGCGTTGAATATGAAACAGCTGATCTTTTTTTAGATTGTTCGGAGTTGATCTCATAGTAAAATTATGTGTAGCTTCACTCCCTGAAACGTTTTTAGTATTGTACAAGTAAACCTGTAGATGCGCCGACTAAAACTAGTCGCCGATTTATAAAGGCGGTCGAATTGTTGGCTTTCCCTATTAGTCAGTTCATTTCTATCAAGAACATCTACTAAGTACACGCAATGGTCCTCCATAAGGAGTTAAAGTGCGGTAACCAACTCCTGAATGGTGATCAGTTCATACTCACAAACATCTTGTCGAGCGAGTCTCCCAGCTCCTTCGAAGTCTTGCTCTTTAGGCAGTCAATGATTAGCTGCGAGGAGTTGGTGGGGCACTGCAGCAGTTCCGCCTGCCTCACCACCAGGTGGCGCTGGTGGCGCGGGATTACGATCTGGGAGACAGGCGAGCCGCTCATGGAGACTGCGCGGTGGAAGAGACCTTGTGGAGAGAGAGCGAGCTTTATATCTGGCTTCTTATATCTAACGGGGTGGTTGAGGACTGAGGGTGATAAAGCATCTTTTTCAGTTACTTAGAAATATAAAAAAGTTGAAAAAAGATTAGGGACGCTTGACTGTTTACCAATGAAATTTCTACCATGCTGGGTAACCGCCTTCGAGAATTTGATGATGGATCCCATAGAAATACATCTAAAAAACACTTGTTTATTATATCCATGATGGATCCTGAAGACAAATAATAACAGAAGCAATTTTGTATGCGACCCCTCGTTCAGTCCCCGGCCTTTGAAATCTGGCCAAGTGCGAGTCGGACTCTCACACAAAATTTTTCGTACCATAAACAGAAAAAAACTCGTTTCTTGTATGAGAGCCCTATTTCCATAGGAGCCCCCTTTAATTTTTATTTTAATTTAATTTTATTACTTTTTTGATAGCGGCAATGGACACAAACACTGAATATTTCAACTGTCTACCTATTTCGGTTCTTGAGATACAGCCCGCTGACAGACTAGGGTTCTGTTGGTGAAAGGTAACGAACGGAACCCTAATAACAGTGATTAATATCTAAGGCCTAGGCTATGACAAGCTGAATGACAATTTCAAAACACCTAAAATCTATTAGTAGTTACGGTAGTTACATACATATTAAGTAAACAATAAAAGGGAAAAGGTTGCATTACGTTTTATAAACGACTATAGTCTGTATTTTTTTAACAAACGGGTACCATTATTTTGATTGCGTTTCTATTGTTCTACGTAATCAACATAAAGTCAGTTCCATTCAATTCGCCTTAGTTCAAAAAACTGGCCAAGTGCGAGTCGGACTCGCGTGCAAAGGGTTCCGAACGAACTTCATTTTTTAACTAGTTATTTTAACACTATACGACTTCTTATAGGTTTTCCTGTAATCTATAGGTAAAGATCTATTATCTCCATTTTTTTTTCAAAATTTTAGGCTCAGCAGTTTCGGAGATAAGTGCGGGGGAATGGTCATTTTTCGTCTAATTTCTTGAAAAACTTCAAAATAATTTATTGTAAAATTATACATCAAATATATTTAAAACCCTTACAGTAAGCCCTTTCATTTGATATGTCGCACGATATTGTTGAAATAACTTTTTTTTTTAATTTCTAGTTTGACGCCCAAAAGTGACCCCCATACTAAAAATTTAATGATTTACGTAACGCGTCCGGGTTCGGGTCACAGATGTCCATATGTGTACCAAATTTCAACAGAATCGATCTAGTGGATCCGGAGAAAACTGGCTGTGACAGACGGACAGACAGACCCGAGTGATCCTATGAGGGGATTCCGTTTTTTATTCGGAACCCTAACAAGAACAAAGGCGTTGCCCCCCCCCCCCCCCCTCCCCGACCAATGACCCATCTCACTCTGTCAATATCGTAAATGCGCGAGAGACATATTCAGTACTCGTTTGTAAAAAAACAACGGACTATAGACCATTGCTTCGTGTCACGAATGATCGTAGGTGTGTACGTAAGATTATCTACCTGAGTAGGTATAACAATAAGATTGTTGGTGTGATTATCAGATATTTGTTTCAGCGAGCGTCTCATTTATCGCAACAAAGAAATGGCTATTGATAGGCCTTGAAGATAAAACACGTCACTTGTAGTAGAAAATCCTATAAGTGCAAACTACTTCATAATTTAAAGGCAATGTCTAAGTCTTCGGTAGTATAGTGGTAAGTATCCCCGCCTGTCACGCGGGAGACCGGGGTTCGATTCCCCGCCGGAGAGAAACGTTTTGCATTTTTCTCTTTAAAATTTTATTGTTTTTGTTGCCGTACTCGAGGATTTTTACTCAAGGTTGTTTGGTAATTCCATTGAAAAATAAAATATTTTTAGTCAAGCTATGCGTAGAAACACTGATTGATTTTCACCTCGTTTTGTTTGACTTTAGGTTTTTTTTAATAAAATGATCTAGGTACTTTTCAAGCCAAGGCAGAGGTCAGACCGTCATTCTATAACCACCGATAACGATTCTTAACAAGTAAAAACGTATGAGATTGACAAATTGATATAATAATAGAAATAGAAGTGTCACGCGATTTTCGGACTACAAATCATTAGTTGAGAGTCGTAAGAATCGCTGATGAATGGACCCTTTCGTCCACCCACCTCTCACCATAGGCGAGATCATGTGACGGTGACGAGCTTGGGGTCTCCCCCGAAGGCGGCCACGTTCCGCTTCACTTAGCGCAGTGCCATCACCTGGTCCCAAGCCTGGGGGAAGGTGGGAGTGTGCATATTTTACCACCCACCTTTTGACATGGGCGAGATCATGTGCAGCATGACGCTGAAGGACCCAGCACCGTAGCCCACGACGGTGACGAGCTTGGGGCCTCCCCCGAAGGTGGCCACGTTCCGCTTCACTTAGCGCAGTGCTATCACCTGGTCCCAAGCCTGGGGGAAGGTTGGAGTGTGCATATTCTACCACCCACCTTTTGACATGGGCGAGATCATGTGCAGCATGACGCTGAACGACCCAGCACTGTAGCCCGCGATGGTGACGAGGTTGGGGTCTCCTCCGAAGGCGGCGATGTTTCTCTTCACCCAGCGCAGCGCCATTACTTGGTCCTTGAAGCCGTTGTTGCCGGGGGCGAACTTGTCTCCTGTGCTTAGGAAGCCTGGAAGGAAGGTTGAAAATGTACACAAGTAAAATAGTAGGTGTCTCTTTTCGTTCAGTCCATCCAAAAGTTGTCTGTAATATACTTTTTTATAATGAAGTATAGAAGAAGGTATGGTAACGAAAAAGTATTTATAAGTGTGACAAAAATCAGTACTGTAGGCTTTACTGTGACGTGGTTTTGAGTCAGGTCATGTACGTTTTTCAGATAGTTAAAAAACAAATTAAAATTCGTTTAAGTGAGGAAGATATATGTATCATCAGCAATACATATATGCAAAGCATCTGCTCCATCCAAATGAAACTTACCCAGTGATCCAAGCCTGTAGTTGATGGTGACCAGCACGATATCCCTGTCCATGAGATGGCTGGGCCCCGCCAAGTCGCTGCGCCCAGACACCGAGTAGAACCCGCCCGCGTGCATGAACACGAGAACTGGCAGTGGCTTGGTCCTGCAAGAGAAGTTCTGGTGAGGATACGTGATTAAAGACAGAGGTTTGAAAGGTATGCATTTTGGACAGGATAAAACAAAAGATGTATAGACTGTATTATTGAAGATATTATCATAGGTGGGAAAGGGATAACTACTTAAATGACAGCAGATACAGATTGGTAGAAGAAAGAAAAATATTTACATGATGCGCTGAGAATATTATAATTTTAAGACTCGAGGTCTTAAAATTATAATATTCTAAGCCTCATACAACAAAATTGTAATAAGCGCAAAAGGCTGACAATGCAGCAGGGGTATTACACAGTGTAGTTGTCGAACACGGGCTGCGGGCAGGCGGGGCCCTCCTGTGTGGCGTCCCCTGGCTACTGTAGTGTGATGCTGTGACACGCATGGTATCTACTTACGGCTTCCCGTCAGGGGTGTACACGTTGAGTCGCAGACAGTCCTCATGCACGGGGTAGTTGTCGAACACGGGCTGCGGGCAGGCGGGGCCCTCCTGTGTAGCATCCACCTCTGTCGTGTAGTTTGTGATCAACTGCGGTGGCTGGTTGAGAGAATGGCTTATGTTATTGCACTATCTGGACAGGTCCACTCAAATATTTGGTAATTTCTTCAAACACTACATCAGATATTAACTTACATGCTGCCGTGGTATACTCGTATCTAAAATGCCGTCATCCGACATCTGTTGTGTGATTTTTTTTTGTCATTGATATATCATTAAAAGTTCAAAATCGACCAGATGTCGGATAACGGCATTTTAGATATACCACGGCAGCGTGGCTCTCATAACAAGATCTGAACAATACATTAATTTAAGTGATCACCGGCCTCATTAAATTGACCAAAAAAGGCTGGCGTGTATATAAGTTCACGGAAAAATATAGCAGTTCTAAACACACACAAGGACTCGGTGTAAAGTTTATAAAAGACAAAGCAAAAGCAGGACCTATTATTAATTGACTTCCAAAAAAGGAGGAGGTTCTCTATTCAGTTGGTTTTTTTTTTAAACTTATGTGTACCGATTACTCCGAGGTTTCTGACCAGATTTCTTTTTTAGTTCGATGCGACATACTTGCCATTTGGTCCCGTAAAAATTTAATTCAGTTTGGCTTAGTAGTTTTTATTTTATGAGCAGTCGTCCAAGTATCACCAATTAAAAGTGAAAAATAAAAACTATTTTCCAAAAAATTATAACCGTCTTCTAAACATAACACTACAAAGTATTAAATAACCTTAATTTCGGAAGTCGGTGTTAAAAACAAAGAAACAAAATCGAAAACACCGACTTCCGAAATTAAGGTGATTTTATACTTTGTAGTGTTTTATTTTTTTATTTACGTTTAAAAGATGGCGAATTGGTAAATGTCTTCTTTTCCATCGTTTCACTCTTGACAGAGTGGTCGTGGTCGTCTTTAAGATTTTGCGGCATGCTTGACAATCCGTCGCCACTCTTCACGCAGCTTTGCCTTTCTGGTGCATTGGTATATATCACATGTCGGTTATGTTGTTCTAGGCCACACCCAGTTTCCTCACGAAGTTGTCTTCGCCATTTTGAGAGCAGTAGTAATGAAATAAACCACACAATCAAAACCTGCATTCTAGTGCTAATCACCTGGAATCGTAGCTCCCCGACTGGTGGTTGAGCATAGCGGATGCCCCTGAAGGCCTGGAACCGCTTCCCGCGCCGCGTCAGCATCCACGAGCCTCGGAAGTGACCCGACACGCTGTGCGCCATCGGGTCGGCGCTCGATGGAGTTTTGGGTTGTTCTGCAGAGAAACAAATTGCTTTGATGTGAGGAAGAACGTGACTTTTCGGCTTTGAAGGGATATTTAATGCCACTTTGTAAGCTTTCTAAGTATATGTATATATATTTGGTATTTTCAGTGTTCAAATCCAAATTCACAATCTTTATCAGTTTTCTTTTAAATACCTACCTATAGGTAATTATAATAATTACTTATTTTGGAGATATTATTACAATATTTACAAAGACTTTTCCTTAGCCAAGTAAATTAGCTACACAAGGTCAACTTAAATAGGTAGATCGATGTTTATCACGACGAGATAAAAGTTGATACCGACTGTCATTTGTTATTAACAGACTTCCAAACAAAACACTACAAGATATAAAATAACCTTAATTTCGGAAGTCGGTGTTTAATACAAAGACATGAAACCAAAAACACCGACTTAGTAGTGTTTTGTTTGGAAGTCAGTTATATTTTTTTGTAAAAAAGTTTTATTTTTTATTTTATTATTTGCTGAAGATTTGTTGTTGTAGCGGCAATAGAAAAACACATTCTTTAAAAATATCGTCTACCTATTTCGTTGCATGAGATAGGTACATTACAAACAGTCCACTGACAAATAGACGGAAGACCATGCGGACAACGGAGGCTTAGTAATAGGGTTCCGTCCCCGGATATGTAAAAGTTTACAAAATGGAAAATGTACAAGTATACATTAGAATATTTTCCAACCTTTCAGATATTAATTAATCCTTATATATAAAATTTTTGTGACTGACAGACAACGCACAGCCGAAACTACTGGTCGTAGAAAGATGAAATTTGGCATGAAGCTTCCATATACTACGTAGGGGAGCACTAAGAGCGGAATATGCGCGTAGGAAGTCGCGGGCATCAGCTATTAAGAAATTATAAAACACAATCACCTGTCCCATTCCCCTTTCCATGGTCATGATGATGATGGGCGGCGTCTGCCCACGCGAGCACGGCACACAACAACGCACACAACTTCATGCTAGGCGAGGTGAACCTACACTGAACACAACACGCACTGGACACGGCTTATATGTGCTTACATGTATGCGGTGGGTGAACTCGGGAAGGAAGGATTATTCTGCTGTCATTTTCATTTTGTTTGAATTTTTAACCGACTTCTAAAAAAGAAGGTGGTTCTCAATTCGACCGCGTATATATATTTTATGTGTTTTCGCGCATAACTTCGTCGTTTATGAACCGATTTCGATGAATCTTTTATATGAAAGGGTATGCTGCCGAGGTGGTCCCATTGCCACCACGTCAGCATCTGATGATGAAAACCCTGAGAAATCGAGGGCAACTCTCGAAAATTGTAAGCACGCATCTGCTAAAAACTTGATATTCGTGTGTATATTGGGTGATACTACAAAAGAATGAAGGTTTGGATCAGACCTGATGATGGAGACGATAGAGAGTCAAGGGAACTCCATATCGGTATGTAGGAACTACCAAGTGTTTGGGCTTATTTCATTCGTATTGACGAGACCTTTCCACCGAAGGCTTTATTTTCATAACATAACATCACGCCGGTACGCTGTGAATGGGTACGCAAGTACCACTAAAAAGTGAAAAATAAAAAACGTTGCGAGTCGGACTCTCATACGAAGGGTTCCGTACCAAAAACCGAAAAAAACACGTTTCTTGTATGTTGCAGCACCCTTTAATTTTTATTATTTGTTGTTAGAATGAAAACTTCAACTGTCTGCCTATTATATTATAGTTCTTAGATACAGCCCGCTGACAGACAGACGGACTGACGAACGGACGGACGGACGGACAGCAGAGGATTAGTAATAAGGTTCTATTGGTTACCCTTTGGATACGGAACCCTAAAAATCAGTGAACAAATTTTGAAAATTATTTTAATTTCTGAAAATAAATATACACAGTATAATTTTGTATCTGAATTTCTGAAAAGACAATAGGTAAAATGATTTTTCTTCACAGCCTGAATTCGTTTCTTCTGTTTACAAGCTTCCACAGAGCAACCAAGAAAGCTTCTTGACTGAACTGAACCAATTGAATTACGTAGGTACCTATAAGTAGGTACTACGTATTTGCGATGTGTAAATAACTAACACAAAATCTGTCAATTCATATGCCATCAGATTGGTACTTAGGTGCCAGACCCAAAGTAAAAAAAAATACCTATTGTTTATTTTGTACACGCTCAGGGCACGTTTAGAACCAAAGAAAGTTGACCTACGTGTCACCCAACTCAGCTTATCTTAGAAGAGACTAGCTGACCCGCGCAACTTTGCCTGCGTCACATTTTTCATTAATGCTCCGCTGCTATTGGTCGTAGCATGATGTTATATAGCTTTTAGCCTTTCTCCATAAATAGGCTATCCATAGTGGCGTAGCTAGTCTCAAAGGATTTATGTATCAAACAATTTATGGGGCCCCGTTTTAATGGTAGTTTTTAATAAACAGGCTCCTCTAGCATGCCACTAGCCCAGAACTGTCTTGCCAGACCACAAATAAGAGTGGTACTAAATGTATAGATTTGCGTCCACACTTCGGAGCCTTGTAGTTCGGGGGCCCCGTATCTTTGATACGGTTGATACGGCGGTAGCTACACCCCTGGGGGGCTACTCTCTAAGCACGAAGTCCGTAGTTTCGGGCTTAGTTGCGGGCGTATTCTACTCCGTATTACCTAACCACTAAGAATTAATGACAACACGATATGACAGTTACTGTCAAATCGTGTTATCATTCATTCTTAGTTCGGGTTCGGGACTAATCGTAAGTCCGTAGGTGACGTGGAGTAGAATACGCCCGCAACTAAGCCCGAAACTGTGGACTTCGGGCTTAGAGAGTAGCCCCCCTGGCTATCCAACACTAAAATATTTTTTCAATTCGAACCAGTAGTTCCTGAGATTAGCGTTCAACCAAACAAACAAACTCTTCATCTTTATAAAATTGTAAGTATTATAAGTATAAATAATGTGTTGAATAGATATTTCACTTCCCAACATGCTCGGGAAAGTAGGAACGTAGGTACATACACAAGGAAAATGAAATCCAGAAATATTCCATAGAACTTAAACAATGATAGTTGTTCTTCAATCAACAGTAAGTAGTTGTTGGACGTCTTATCTTTTTCATTAGGTACCTGTCAGTTGAAATTTTAAAAGGTGTTTTTCTATTGCTGTTATAACAACAAAAAATAAAAATAAATTAAATGAAAATGAAAGGGCGCTCCAATACAAGAAACGTGTTTGTATGTTACTTACGGAACCCCTCGTGTGAGAGTCCGACTCGCATTTGGCCGGTTTTTTAATATTTGCGAACACAATATTTCGCCTGTATTCTGCAAAGGGTTAGGCAGAACCCTTTGCGGGGCTAGCTTTGGGGTACCTTTAGTACGCCTACATCTGACAGTCATTTTTAAGTTCCAAGTAATAAATAGCTTATCGTCGTCAGTCGGGCACAAGTCCAAGCTCCGAACTCTTACTGAGAAATTCCAATAACTTTTTTTCCGACCCGGAAGTCGAACCCGGGAGCTCATGCTCAGCAGTAGCTTGAGACTAACACAGTCATGTAAAAAATGTGTATTAGTTGATTTCAAATTAGATATGTGACAAACGGACAGATACACACACGAGTGATTCTGTAAGGAATTTTCCCCTTTTCCATACAGAGGTTCGGATCCCTAAAAACACTGTCAAGAGAATTCTATGTTTTGCATACCTACACATAGGTAGGTACATACATATGTCGAGTAGGCGAGTATATAATATTATCTAATAAAAAAAAACTACTGAGAAGTTTACAAATAAACTGTAGGTACCTACGTAATTTACTCACGCTTGAGGAAAACGCTCGCCGGGGTATTCCCAGACGTGCTGAATAAACTACTCTATATTACCTATAGTTTCCTTATGAATGACAAGTAATTGACGTAGGTAGCTAGGCCAGGTGCGGGTCTCATTACAATCTGGAATTATTAATTGTATCTCCTACACAAATAAACATTTAAAAATATAAAACATAGTTAAGTCCGCCGGTATCGGGGGCAGGGTCCAAGCTATCCGGGGTTGCGGAATTTGTTTGAAAGAGTCACCGCGGCCCTGAAACGCAAAGGGACACGGATGGGTTTTAGTCAGTAAGAGTCTGATACTCCCTTCTGCTTCGCCCAGAGCGGGAGGAGTCATTGGATGATTTCCCATCCTTAAAAAAAAGGGTCCAAGCTATCGGGGGTTTGGGCTTCAGAGAAAGGAACCTCCTCCCAATACGAGTATCAGGGAATACCTACTGCTTATTGTAGCAGACCCTTTATCCAACTTCGACAGATGGTCGTCGAAGCTTTTGGCCATCAGGCCGTTGGCCTTGTGGGTCAAATAAATATTAAGGTCCAAAGTGAGCTGAAATGGTTCGTGTAACATAAGCATAACCCACGGCCGGAGTATGGCTCTTTTGCTCCGAGAACTTGGCTGTTCAGATACAAATTCTTGCTCATTCTATCCGCCGCACGTGAGCGAGTAGGTACCTACTCACACTTCATAGACATTTCCAATCAAACAATTAAATAAGACAGTTTTATTGCAATCAATAATTTTCAAGTTTTTGCCGCGATAGTTTTACCCATTGTTTATGTTTTTATTGTTTGTTTTCAAATTAGTCACTAATTATGGATTAAGTCTTTGTATGTTCGTTTAAGGCCGGCAGCATACGTACGGTTAACTGTTTCTTCTTCTTATCGTGTGAGCCAGTAAGGTCTAACACTAGAGTGTGTGTCGCCACACACTCTAGTGTTAGAGTTTCTAGACCGCCTCAAGGGCCTCTGACATGGTTTATTTGACGACCGCCATTTGGCGGCCGGGACCACCGGCTTATACGTGCCTTCCGAAGCACAGAATCATCTTTTTATGAGACAATCAGGTAATTCAAGCCTGCAATGTCCTAGTCAAACTGGAAACAACTTTACAAAGTATGCTTCCCGTGGGAATCGAACCCACGACCACCGGGTCACATGAAATTCCCTGAGACGTTCGATTTTCCGTTCTTCTGACCCAAACGCACGGCTTGTTTTCGTCAAGTTTCTTTCCCAATCGGGGAAAGACTACCTTATAACATTTTGTATGTAGGGCAAAAATTATTCAGGTCTCTGAATCCTTACTTCCTTACTAATATTATAAATCCGAAAGTAACTCTGTCTGTCTGTCTGTCTCTCGCGCTTTCACGCCAAAACTACTGAACCGATTTAAATGAAATTTGGTACACAGATAGTCTAGAGGCTGAGAAAGGACATAGGCTACATTTTATCCCGAGAATATGTTCCCTAGGGACCACGCGGGCGAAGCCGCTGGCAGAAGCTAGTTCCTTATAAGGAAAACTACTAAATTTATAATTAGGAAACCGCACGTTTGCAGCCAGCTTTGATAATCTAGTTATCTTTCATGTCTGCCACTTGCGGTGTGACGAATGATGGGTGGCTTTTGTTTAGTTCCTAGACCAATAGGTCTAAAAAAGTAGTTGATAATCTAGTTATCTTTCATGTCTGCCACTTGCGGTGTGACGCATGATGGGTGGCTTTTGTTTAGTTCCTAGACCAATAGGTCTAAAAAAGTAGTTGATAATCTAGTTATCTTTTGTTTAGTTCCTAGACCAATAGGTCTAAAAAAGTAGTTGATAATCTAGTTATCTTTTGTTTAGTTCCTAGACCAATAGGTCTAAAAAAGTAGTTGACAATCTAGTTATCTTTCATGTCTGCCACTTGCGGTGTGACGCATGATGGGTAGCTTTTGTTTAGTTCCTAGACCAATAGGTCTAAAAAAGTAGTTGATAATCTAGTTATCTTTTGTTTAGTTCCTAGACCAATAGGTCTAAAAAAGCAGTTGATAATCTAGTTATCTTTTGTTTAGTTCCTAGACCAATAGGTCTAAAAAAGCAGTTGATAATCTAGTTATCTTTTGTTTAGTTCCTAGACCAATAGGTCTAAAAAAGTAGTTGACAATCTAGTTATCTTTCATGTCTGCCACTTGCGGTGTGACGCATGATGGGTGGCTTTTGTTTAGTTCCTAGACCAATAGGTCTAAAAAAGTAGTTGATAATCTAGTTATCTTTTGTTTAATTCCTAGACCAATAGGTCTAAAAAAGTAGTTGATAATCTAGTTATCTTTTGTTTAATTCCTAGACCAATAGGTCTAAAAAAGTAGTTGATAATCTAGTTATCTTTTGTTTAATTCCTAGACCAATAGGTCTAAAAAAGCAATTACTAAGTAGTACTATTTAATGAGAGTTTCCTGAAATGACGAGCACCAGGTGGCAGCACTGAGGCGTTAGGTCTAGGCATTTGTCAAACGCTAATGTTTTCTGACATTTGATTAGACATCAACGTTATGTTTGGGCATAGTCGACATCGGCTTTGCTTGCCATATATAAAAATATAACGTCATGTTTAGGTACGTCAAAGTCTCTTTTTCAATAAAGAGGACTTTACGCATTTGTGGCGCTAACTGGTGGCGTAAATTTTCCTGGAAACCCTCATTTTACGTCTCGATATTGGTGGTACAGAAGTGAACGTAGAAATCAATTGATATTTTTTTCAGCTGGGTAAGAGTGTTACCGAACAGCCAATACTCAAATTGTGCATTGCGGTATCAAAGTTCTCCCTGCGAATTGAACACATACAACAACCCGAAAATAACCATCAGGTAGTTGCCCACCGGACACAACACTCGTCTGGTCGGAGGATCCTCCCTTTTCAATGGAGGATGCAGAGCTTGACACCCCGCCATCTATTTAGTAGAATGAATCACTTGACGTCATCGGACCGTTCCTACACTACGAAAAAAAACACCGGTAGCACTCCGGGAGTGCCGGCAGAAGTGAAAACTTTAGTATTAACGTTGTGTTTAATTATAAGTACAAAAATACTATCATTTATGAGGTAGAATACAATGTTTATTTATTGCGCTATCGTACACAAATATGACAATTTACATGTTATTATTCATAATATTATATCGTTATTTATTTATATATTACATTAATTTTTATCTCTTAGAAAAATCAACTTTCATCCATAATTTCGTAATTTCGTTTCCTTGGATACGCGTGGCACGCTGTACATAAACACAGACGGACATTCGCGCAAGCGCCCTGTGCCGCCTAAGCGGAGCAGCACACTCAGGCACGGTAGAAAGAGTGGGAGATACTAGTTCCTCTCCCTTCCCCTCGATCTTACGCTTTTTCGATCAGCATCACGTGACCCTGACGCGAGTCCGTCTTACGCTTTTTCGATCAGGTCACGTGTCCTGACGCGAGTTTAAGATTTTATACCCATTACAGAAAAAGTGCTCAACGCCGCTAAAGAAGTTTTCACTTCAAAAAATAATCAAAGTCAGCACACCAATCGATTGACTTCGATCAACGTGGATTAGAATTACAGATCGACGCTCGATTAATTGGTGTGAAAATAGTGCGAGACCTTAAACCTCTTCTGACATTCGTGTAACGTGTACTCTAGCTAGTCCATAATATACATTTATTGGGAGAGCGAGCTCTAGTTTTACTCTCTGTCTTTATTTTGGCTAAAATTTTATTGAATACCTCCCTCTATTTTAATATAATATCTATTAAAATAGGATTTTTAGGATTCCGTAGTGAAACAACAAGAAACCCTTATGGTTTCGTTAAGTCGGTCCATCCGACCGTTATTTTCATGGTTTTCGGGTTCGTAATAACGAAAACGGGCTTAATATTAAATTCCAAGTTTGCGCTAGAGGTGCCCATTTCTTGCCATGGGATGAATGTAATTTTCAGGGGTACCCCTACATCCTCGCCCCCTACGGAACCCTATGCCATGCGTGGTATGGCCGGTCATCTTCTTGAAGCTACGTGTAACGTGAATGTGATTCATTGCTTTCAAAAAGTAGATAGGCGCAGAAATTGACTACAGCAGTTTAAAAGAACCTACATATTAAACCAGCTAGGTAATGAAGTAATAGCCAACATGGTGACTGAACGCTAAGTTAAATAACTAAAAAAAAAAACAAAATATACTTGCATGCTATGATACCCGAATTATTTTCCGATTCATTACAAGAATTAAGTGGGCCGATCCCGGCGGCACTGCAATGCCGGGCCGACCCGCGACGGGAGTGGAGCGAGCCCCGAACATCCCGTCAGCTTACAAAAATCAGTTTAATATACTGGTCCCTCAGTGAGGGAACTTTCAGATATTAAGCTGAAAAGAACAGATACTACACTTTGATCTTAGCCAAAAGGCCGAGAAGCGATAACGGAAATTCGTAAGCCGGGGAGGGTCATTCGCTCGCGGAGAATCTTAACACCGCGATTCAGAAACGTGACGTCATTGCACAGCGCCATCTATCGAGCTCCTGTGGTACTACTATTGTTATAGTTCCACTCTGATACAAATCCCGTGCGCATTATAATAAGTACACTACACGAAGGGTGACCTAGACCTAACACCATTGTGATAACAATGAATTTGCTAACAATCACAATAAAATCTGAGAACATATTCGCCGGCGCAATAATCTATGTCTATACCGGTTTCTTCGCATCTAGTAGATCACCATCGACATTGCCAGTATTGCCACCTGTCGCAGCAGCTAGCCGAAAGTGTTTAACAAGAAAAAAACCGGTCAAGAGCGAGTCGGATTCGCGCACCGTTCCGAACGATTTTTTTAATATGTTATTTTAACATTTTAGACGTTCTATAGGTTTTTGGGTAATCTTTAGGTAAAGATCTATTATCTCCATTATTTTTCAAAATTTTAGGATCGGTGGTTTCGGAAATAAAGGGGGGGAATGGTCATTTTTCGTTTAATTTCTTGAATATCTTCAAAACCATTTACTTTTAAATTATGAAAAAAATATATTTAATATCCTCACAGTAAACCCTTTGACATGTCACACGATATTGTTCAAAAAACTTTTTTTTTTAATTTTCTAGTTTGACCCCCAAAAGTGACCCCCATACTAAAAATTTAATAATTTACATAACACGTCCGTGTTTGGGGTGACCCAAACACGGTCGTGTTGAGCAGCGAGAAGTCCATATCTGTACCAAATTTCAACAGCTGTGTGTGAAAACTGGCTGTGACAGACGGACAGACAGACACCCGAGTGATCCTATAAGGGTTCCGTTTTTTGTTCCGAACCCTAAAAACAACCGACTTCCAAATAAAATATCTTTAATTTCGGAAGTCGGTGTTAAAATACCTAGAAACAACCAAAAACACCGACTTCTGAAATGAAAGTTATTTTAAATTTTGTAGGGTTTTTTATTTGGAAGTTGGTTATATTTTTTTGCCAATCTATTTAAATTTTCGGTATTTTCCTCAACAATACACTTTCAAAGGTATTTTTCTAATCCGGAGCTAAAAAATAAGACCAGATTTAGTTTCTAAGTCATCGCGACCATAATGATTTAATGATCTTGTTTTTAATCCCGACCAAAAAAGAGGGGTGTTATAGTTTGACAGCTATGTGTGTCTGTCTGTGTATCTTTCTGTGGCACCGTGGCTTTAATAGCTACGTTGCCACAGGTCGGGTGATCCGATATATATTTTATCCTTACTTATTATATATTATTATATTATCTATTATTTTATATTATAAATGCGAAAGTAGCTCTGTCAGTCGGTCTGTCTGTCGCGCTTTCATGCTAAAGCTACTGAACCGATATAAATGAAATTTGATACACAGATAGTCTAGAGCCTGAAAAAGGGCATAGGCTACTTTTTATCCCAGGAGTATGTTTCCTAGGGACCACGCGGGCGAAGCCGCTGGCAGAAGCTAGTTTGAAATAAAAAAACCGGCCAAGTGCGAGTCGGACTCGCCCACCGAGGGTTCCGTACAATTTTGTAGGTACATTATTATTACCAATTTTAAATTAAGACTATATTTTTTATGATTTAATTATAAATGTACAGTTTTTTAGAATTTTTCCTATACTTTTAGTGTAAGACGGTATTATTTGCCAAATTTCATAGCTCTAGGTCAACGGGAAATAACCTATACATTTTGATTCCCTTGAAAGTGTCGAAATATACGTTTTTTTTGCGGCATAAACGGACGTATCTTTTATTTACAATCACTTAGAATTTTGATTTTGTCACCACTTCAAGGGATCGTAGACTTGAGTGTATGGTGTAATTTCAACTCGATACCTCCACGTGTTCCCGAGATAAAGGGTCTTGACAGACAGACGGACGGATAACATAAGTAATCTTATAAGGGTTCCGTTTTTTCCTTTTGAGGTACGGAACCCTAAAAACCTGCATAAAAAACCCGTACAACATAATTTAATAGAGATTGTTGTTAGCTACGATTTAAGAAAATCGGTTCAGCCATTTGAAGATCATCAGCTCTTTTGTAGTTGATGAAGGGATGTGAGCAACTTCTATTGGTTTGATCGATTCGAAATTCGGTATTCTGTCACTTCGATAATAATGCAAGAACATGCTAACATGACCTGATACCGCAGTATGACCTGAGGTCTGCAGAATACCCAACTCCTCACTCAGTTACAGCAGAGGTATCGTGTTTGGACTCACTGGAATAGGTTTAATGTACAAGTTTATAGGCAGAATAGTTGACCCGCGCAACATCATCTGCTCCGCTCCTATTGGTCTTAGCGTGATGATATATAGCCTATAGCCTTCTTCGATAAATTTTAATGGGCTATCTAACACTGAAAGAATTTTTCAAATCAGACCAGTAGTTCCTGAGATTAGCGCGTTCAAGCAAACAAACAAACTCTTCAGCTTTATAGATTAAGTATAGATATAGATTACCCAACTCCTAACTTACAGCAGACCGAGAGAAATTAGTGAGTACATTTTTGAGTGATGCTAAGCTACTTCCACTCGTTGTACCGATATGATATTTTGGTATATGGTGTAGTGCCGTTTAGGTGAGTGTATATCATAGGGTTTCTAGTAGTACCTATTATGTAAATTAAGTTTAAAAAGCATGAAATAAAAATTAAATTTAAAAAAAACCCTACGAAAACACTTAAAAATAATATGTATTGATACTTTTAGCTTAATATAGGTACGATTCTTTGTACCAAGCGTCATCGTGTCGGGGGCTGATAATATATTTCGTAAATACAAAATTCTGTCTCCCGAGGTAACATAATATAAAATTACATTCCCAAGGTTACATAATGCTGCGACAGGTGGCAATACTGGCAATGTCGATGGTGATCTACTTGATGCGAAGAAACCGGTATTGTATCGGACGGCAGGGACACGTCCAGTGTCCGCACTGTCGGCCTGGGACAATCTCCCACGTAGTTCGACGTACGCTCCTTGTAATTCCTTGCGCTGGTCACGTACGCCGCCACGCACCCCTGAATGCGTACTTTCTTCTTGGGACCTCGGGAGACGGAGACGGATAGCCGGGAGGAGGTGAATAAAACGCTTCTTCCTGGGGTTTCTTGATCCGCAGGTTTCGGCTCTCTTCTTCTTCAGATGTTGCCTCTTCAACGGCTATTCGACGACTGCTGTCGGGCCGAAAATCGGCTCCGCTTTTATACTGCCCGCCGTTACCTTGACGGGGACCGTGATTTTTAGACTCATTTCGCTTGCAATTTTCACTTTGAGCCGAAACCTTTGGAGCCTTTATTTATTGTTTTTATGTAAAAAACCCTTACAACATATATATTTTCGGATTCCTCAGACCTTACTCTACAATATGGAATTTTATCAATTACCTTACATAGTAAAAAGTTTCTAGAACAAAAACTTCTAAATTTACACCATAACAAACTTTCACTATACATCCTCCTCAATATCTCTAAAACTATAAGTCCTATCGACTTGATTCTTTTTGTAAAATAGGTTTTGGGTCGAGACCTTTATTTTGACACCAATTTCAAAACGATATCTCTACAAACAAAAAACCTCATTTTCAGATTACGTAATTATTTACAATGCAAAAATTCTACTTCAAAATTTCCTTATAAATTATCAAAATTCGTTCGTATTAGAACCTTATTAGATATGGCATACACAAATAAACCTTATAAAACTAATTAGAAAGTGACAAAAACCTAATCTACTTAGTATCCTAATAAAATATTAGTTTAAAAAACTGTAACCCGACTACAGAAAAATAAAAGTGATCTCAAAAGTATGAAACAAGAAAATATTTCAGAAACAAATCAAGAGAGGTACAAAAATGGTGAAAGTAAAGCCGTGGTCGCATGCCTGTATATCATGTGGGTGCCTGGAACACCTATAAAACTATAAAGGCATGCGACCACGGCTTTACTTTCACCATTTTTGTACCTCTCTTGATTTGTTTCTGAAATATTTTCTTGTTTCATACTTTTGAGATCACTTTTATTTTTCTGTAGTCGGGTTACAGTTTTTTAAACTAATATTTTATTTTAAACTTTTCCGTTTTAAAAATCGCTTCTATTTATAACCGCACGTCGCTATCATTTTAATTATGTACAACTAGCTATGCTCGCGACTTTATTGGCGTGGATATGGGCGAAAAAATGTGATGGTGATGCATACATAAGATGTAAAAATTTCTTTAGTTTTTTCTTGCTGTTTTCTGCATTTGCGGGTGACACTCAACCGTTCGTTGACGTTTTTGTTACGGTCGGGTCTCACCCCTTAACAGGGGACGCAATGAAACCTGTCCGAGATGAGGTTTAAAAAATTTCTAAAAATGGATTGTGACTTCCGTCACCGCGCAACGCACAAATATTTCGGGGTGCCGCAGGTGTCACCCATGCTAGCTACGCTGTGGCTGAAGTCGGTCTGTGGATGGTTGATCGTCTTATCTTCTCATACCAAGACTCTTGCGTGCCTCGGAAAGTACTTAAATCCGTGGGTCCCGCCTGTTATTTGTAGACTTTTGACAGTCGTTACGGATTGTCCAAAGCCAGAAAATCTGACACCAGTCTGGTCAAAAAGTACCGGGTCACCCAGTTATTGGGGTGTGGTATTCAGCTGGATCCAGTTTGTCTGGAAGCCGAACCTAATATATTTGGTAAAAGGTTGAACACATGATGAAGATTTAGAACATAGATAGATAACCAACACTTTATGTCTTGTCTTAAAAGTCGCGACGAAGCTATCACGGGGCTTTGCCCCTCACCTACGCGTGATAAACGGTTAAGGCCTGTGACCTAATGTTGCCAAGTTTCCGCATAAAACCGGAAATTTGATTTTCACTGAAATTAAATGAGTCAAAGTTCTTTAATATACAGTATGTTAAAGAACTCTGACTCATTTAATTTTGTTTATCTATTATAAGTTAAAAAGGTTTAATGTTGCTACTGGTCATAAATTCTGGATTTACTTACAATGCTACTTAATATTAGTCAGTAACATCAGGAGACTGTTCGCAAAATTTGCGCTTTAACGTAGAGTTGAGGATACCAATCAGACTTATTATTATTATTTTAAAGATACAAAATCATCAGTATCATAAGTTGTCAGACTTTTCATCCAATTTAATATGGCTAATTATCAATATTGGTCTCTGAGAATCTCGGGGCTAAATGATAAAAGCCACGCGAGTCTATCTTCTCGGTTAAACAACGCATGCTAAGACTCCACCGTGCCTCGGAAAGTAAGTTAAGCCGCTGGTCCCGCCTGTTATTTGTAGATTTTTGGCAGACGTTACGGATGGTCAGAAGCCAGAATATCTGACACCAGGTCTGCCAACAAGTACCGCGTTACCCTGTTTCTAGGTAGTGGAGATCTGCCCCACCACGTAAATTACTGGTATTCAGCTGCGGAACGCTGGAAAAAGGCTGGATAGATATTATGTATACATGTCTATCGGCTGTTCCATGCGACTTTCTAGTTTTAAGACCTGGCAAACTTATACGGGTCTATCTTTTAACAGCTTAAGCTTATTATAAGTTAGGTTATATGTGTTAGCTGACATGGGCGGGGGTCCTTCTTCCGCGAAGAACACCGCTAAATTGAGATCAAATTAAGGATGCTATCCATCGACCTTGAAGTTGATCTGGCAAAATATCAATTCGGTTACATATATCGATAAATCCCTTACGATAAGATAAGAAAATGCTTACTTTTCTTTTGCTACGTATCTAAAGTTTCACAAATA
Organism: Lacanobia wlatinum; assembly: GCA_947578705.1. NCBI lineage: Eukaryota > Metazoa > Arthropoda > Insecta > Lepidoptera > Noctuidae > Lacanobia > Lacanobia wlatinum. The sequence continues at coordinate 21,996,591 of OX388046.1, forward strand.
ACTCCACAGTATGTAACGTTCTGGTGTTATTTTCATGAATTGGTAGTACTATTTTTGTTCTCTAGATGGCGTTATGTGTGTGTATTTGCTTTACGTAATGAAAATTAATGTTAAATTCACATATCTTTTGATAGAGCGAACCGATTCGGATGAAATAAAACATTAATTTTGTACTTTGAGTTACAAAATTACAATTGATAAAAGTTATCTGCATTCGTTTTATACTTTCCACGTGTTTTGAGCAACTAAACAGATGATCTGTCAAAAAATTAAATGCTGGAAATAGTTTCTATTATTACCTATTTCTGGCTATTTTATTTTATTGACGCTTCTTCTACATATTCTACACAGATACTTATTCAGTAAAACTCACTGTCGCTTGTTTGTTAACAATTTAAACATATTTATTTACTTAGACAATACAAGAAATGTACATATTTGTAAAGTGCTCGTTAAGACCTTTCCTGTGATACCAAACATGTTATGATTAATTTTTTTTTTTCAGAGTCCGAAATTTACGTGTATTTTCTCGCATTTTAATTAAAGTGAAAATGTATACCTAGCCTATGTCACCCGCAAAGTTCTTACTAATCTATTGATACCTTATTCATCACAATAAGTTCAGTGGTTTAGTTAGGCGCTAGAGTGGAACATACACATATACATACATACATAGACAGCTAAAATCATAACCCTTTCTTTTGGATTAGCCGTAGTCGGGTAAAAAAACAAACGAAACCTGTTGACTGCCGACTAGGTGTCGTGAAATGCGGCACTGAGATAACGGCGCCGCAGCGCGCTTGCAATATACAACATGCATTTATACACGTTGCGTATGAGTTGCTATCACTTTTTGGGCAGGCGCACACTCGACGAATTTAAGCATTTGTAGCTATGGAACACAGTGAGAGGCTCGTTTTACGGGTCGTGGGGTTGCCAAGGGCAGATTCGTGATCGCTCACCACGTCTCATCACGGGGACGAAGCGACATCAGAGACGAAAACATGGCGTGATTTATTTCGACGCTAACACCATCTATCGAGCTTCGAAAAAATTCGAAACATAAATATTTCGCTTTATGTATTTTTCTTCTAACTAGTAGCATCACAAATCGTAAAGATTTCAAAGATTTGATTAACTTCGCGTTGGTATCACTTTGATCATGTTTTTCACTAAATTGTACAGCCACCTCGTATAAAGTGCAGGCTTGATTTTACTTGTTTGTTAGCAATTTAAACATATTCGTTGACTTAGATAATATGATATACATACATAATTGTAATGTGCTCATCGAGACCTTTCTTTTGATATCAAACATGTCACAATTATCTGAAAATTAATTTTTTTCGTGGTTAGAAATTTACGTGTCAAGTACACCATAATAGATTTAGGAATAATTTATATAACCTATGTCACCCGGAACGTTTTTATGAATCTATTGATACCTCAATCATAAAAATCGGTTCAGTGGTTTAGGCGCTGGAGTGGAACATAGTTATATACATACATACATACATACATACATAGACAGCTAAAATCATTACCCTTCCTTTTGGCTTTGCCGTAGTCGGGTAATTAGTCCCCTTTCAGCATTAAAATACTAACATATTTGAACCTTATCTAATCTATAATACAAAATAAACCTTATATAGCTAATTAGACATAGATTAAACCTAATTAGACATAAATTAAACCTAAAGTAATTAAAATCTAACAGAGTCTAATTGGTTTCCTTACAAAACATTAAGACAACATTTCTACGTTACATGGTCGCCCCTACCACTACTTGCGCCCTGGGGCGCTGAAGGGGTCTCGTCGCCGACAGGTATAGACATAGATTATTGCACCGGCGAATATTTTCTCAGATTTTATTGTGATTGTTAGCAAATTCATTGTTATCACAATGGTGTTAGGTGTAGGTCACCCTTCGTGTAGTGTACTTATTATAATGCGCACGGGATTTGTATCAGAGTGGAACTATAACAATAGTAGTACCACAGGAGCTCGATAGATGGCGCTGTGCAATGACGTCACGTTTCTGAATCGCGGTGTTAAGATTCTCCGCGAGCGAATGACCCTCCCCGGCTTACGAATTTCCGTTATCGCTTCTCGGCCTTTTGGCTAAGATCAAAGTGTAGTATCTGTTCTTTTCAGCTTAATATCTGAAAGTTCCCTCACTGAGGGACCAGTATATTAAACTGATTTTTGTAAGCTGACGGGATGTTCGGGGCTCGCTCCACTCCCGTCGCGGGTCGGCCCGGCATTGCAGTGCCGCCGGGATCGGCCCACTTAAGTTCTGGTAATGAAACGAAGTAGAGATGGGTTGTAACAGGTTAAACACGATATCTGTTATCACTGTTACTGTTACACAAAAATAACAGATCCAATTATCTGTTATTAAATAACAGCCTGTTATTTTTGTACGGACGATAAATACCTATTTTTTTTTGTTTTAACTCGAAATTTTTTTTCTAAGTATTGACTAGAAGAAGAAACTTTTAGTATATTTTGAACTTAACACTTTCCTTCATACTTAATTACAGGCTTAGGACTGTCAGTTTAATACAAATTTATGAGTATTACGACGTAATTGGAAATTAATTACGCGTCTGAAACTGTGTTTTTTTTTTAATTAGTCATTGCAGCTCTAAAAGACAATTTTGCTTTATATATATTGCAAGTCGCGTAGTGACCACCTATATCCACAAAATGGTCCCACACAAGACTCACTTTTCTATTCATATTAGACATTGTTACAACTTAATTTCCTAATTTAAAAAAAATACACTTATATGCTACAACCTACACTAAGTACCTACTTAAATTATAAAACGAATTACCTTAATTCCTAACTAAAAAACTTTACTTTAACTTGTGTTATTTACGACTTCATTACCTATTTTTTTTAAATATACTTATCGCTGCTGCAAACCTACACTAAGACTTACCTAAACTATAAAACGAATAATCTGAACTAAAAAACAGTACTTATACATAAACTAAATATGAACACTAAACACTAGTACACCGTAAACACTGATAAATGTTTCCAAAAATTGAATATACCAATATAATAACAATTCACCACTTTCGTTCTAAAGAAAGCTCAAGCAAAAAAGTTCAAAATGTCAACACACAAATCAGCCATATAACTTTTTATTGATTATCATTCTTACTTCTGCTCACATAAAGTCAAACATGCATCAAAAATTTTGTAACCGATCCCGTCAAACGTTAAACCAAAGACAACAAAGAGGTCCTGACCACAGAACACATATTGCCTAGCGGAGTCCTGACACAATCAAATTGTTTTTGGTTGCATATAACCTTCTTTTTATTTTATTAATTAGTCCTTTTTATATCAACAATAACCATCAAACCAGGCAAATTACATTAATGAAATTGATTCACATAATGGTTGGTAAAAAAAAACCGTGAATCCTTCGAAATTAATTCCGTCAAACCAAAGGTACTACACGCATTCAAATACGATCACTATTTAACTTAGAGGTATTTCAATTCAATTCTTAATTATATGGACCCTACTTTTTTATTGAATTATAAATTGCCATAAAGAAAAATAAATAAACTATAAGTCTTTTTTACAATGGTCACTGGTCAGTAACAGGCCGTGTAAACAGGTAACACGAGGTAATTTAGGAGTCACTTATTCGAAACTGTTTGTTCTTGTGAGAGCACCAACTATATTTTAAGGTTATTAAATACTAAGTGCTTCTCTTTTTAGCGTAGTTTAACCTCTTTAGTAAGAGTGAGATGTAAACATATTTCGAAATAAATAATAGGTGTTTCTCTTTTTAGCAAGGGTCATTCTTTAATGAGGAAAAGAGAGGAATTGATAACCTTGCGATATTTCTTCTTTTGTGTGAGTGTGTATGTGTAATGTGTAACAGCCGATGGTCAGGACTGATACAATGAAATAACAGTAACAGCTGTGGTAACAGTGTATGCGTGAGGACTGATACCATGAAATAACAGTAACAGCCGTGGTAACAGTGTCTGAGGGTCTGTTATTAAAGTAACAGATAAAATAAGATGCTAGGAACAATTGTTATTTGTTATTTTTAAATATCTGTTGTTTCTATCTGTTACGATAAATACGCCTCACCCCTAAAACGAAGTATTTGATAAAATATTCGAGTTACACAACACACACAAAAACTCGGATTATAGGCCCAATGTCGGATACGCATATTGTCAGATCGGCAAATTTCGTTCGTCGCAAAATGTCAAATTCGTAAATCGTCAGAAACTTTTAATGACAAACACGCAAAATGCCATCAACGCTGAAAGTCAGATATTCAAAATGTCAAATAAGCATAACGTCAAGATAAGGATGCCTAGAAAATATTCTGAGGATTGATAAATTGCACTTCACTCAATTGGACAACGTGCAAGTGGTATACAAATGTAGGTACTTCAAAAAACGAAGAGTGATATAAATTCGGATCTCGACTTTTTGCGCATCTGACATTCTACGTTTCTGACTTGTTGCGTATCTGGCATTCTGCGATTTGTAACAGTACGCGTGTCTGACATTTTGGATATCTGACATAGGGCGTATAAACCAAAACTCAAAAACAAATAAAATACTATAAAGTGGGTGATAAACGTGCGAGCAAGTACGTGTACTTGTGGCTCGACGACCTTTTTCGCTCGTGTGTCACCGTAAGTACGCGTACATAAAAACCGCCGAGTAAGTTCGTTGGCGATCGAACAGGTTTGAAATTTTGCTCGTAGCTCGCCTCGGCTCGCACGTCTGTCAACGCTGCGAGCCATTACTTTGTTTAATGTCAAGTGCTTTTCTAAGCTATTCACACTAATTTTTAACAGAATTCTTTTCTTTGCTTCTCTCATACAAGTATCCTGTCTATAATAAAATATTGTTATAGACAGGATACTTGTATTAATAATAATATACTATTCCATTAATAATAATAACTAAATATACTATTCTATAAATAATAATAAATAAATGACATTTTATTCTATTAATAATAACTAAATAATATACTATTCTAATAAAAAAAAAATTAATTAATTACAAATAGACTAAGTATTCATATAAAATAAATGTAAAATCAAAACATACTAATAGGTATGCATTTATGCAGAAAATGCAAGCGAATAAACAATAAAACAACTAATATGTAATTTAATCCAAAAATAAATATGTGGACAATAATAGTAATAATACGTTTAAAATGTTTAATAAAAGGATATGTTGAACAGGAAATAATAAACATTTATTTTGCAAGAAAAGTTATTGAAAGCGCTCTTCCTCTCTCCCAATTATTTAAAGTTTTGCTGTGCCCGACAGGGTCCATAATTTGTTTCTATTTATTCCTTTTACCACCTGTACGTGTACATTATGGATTGCAATAAACAATTTGAGATTATTCCTCAATAACAAAAGTTTCCTCCACTGACGACATCGCGGTCCCCTTGGTACCAGAGTAATGAGCAAGCTTTCACGTGTTTCGCGGTCTTAAAAACCGCGTACTACAAGTTTGTACGTCTATCAACCACTTAACAGTCTTCCAAAAAAAAACACTACAAATTATAAAATAACTTTTATTTCGGATGTCGATGGTTTTCTTTTTGGTTGTTTCTTCGTTTTTTGACACCGATAATTTGCAATGATTTTGACTCCGATAACTTGGAGTCCATATTGCGTGGTTTTCATGTTATTGAAAGAGAAAGAAAATACGTTTAAGTATCAGATTTTACGTTTCTAAGATTTTTTAGAAATTGTCTACTTCTCATGCCTCTCGATCAAAAACTACAATTGGTGTAGGTACACCAATCCCCTGGAACACCGTAACATATAGGTATAAATAAAGTGATTCTAGTGTCCACTCGCAAAACGTTGATTCTTATGGAGAAGGGACAAAAAACTCCATAGTTACTCTTTTCATATAAAAGTTTAACAATATTTGGGAAACTTTACGTAATTATTTTTTATATGAATGTGAGGATGATGCACCTAGAGTATACTAGTTGGAATAAAGTAATATCAGCAGAGGTAGACCAATTAAACCATGAAGCATGTCTGTCACAAATTTATTAAAAAGTGCTCGATTTTTCTTTACAGATTTTCATAAATGAATCGGCAAGGGACAGTCCTCTAATAATAAATCTTTTTAAGAAGTTCCCTAAAAGAATCGCGGCGACGCAGATTATAAAAGACTCTGACAGCTCTCTGTTGTAAAATAAATATGGATTCAATGTCAGCAGCCTGTCCCCACAGCAAAAAACTGTACGACATAATGCTGTGAAAATATCTAAAATAGACCAAACGTGCGGTTTCTAGGTCTGTTAACTGACTTTTTCTTCTAACAGCTAAACTCAGATATTTATGTATGATTTGGCCGCCCCGCAAATGATGTTATGTATATGAGCTCCCCATTTAGATATAGATATTCTGACCAAGCCCCCTAAAGATAGACATTCAGATCAACAACATCGGTCGATAAATAAACGTATCATTGATCGGAAAAGCCAGTTTTTCTTCGATTGCACCTTGTTAGTACATAGACGACGACTATTCGGCCTACAACCACCTCCCATTCAGTGATCTACTACACAGTACCCGCGACCGTCGCCGTCGGCGCGAGGAAATCTATAGAGTTGCTGTGCCAGTAGGCCTGGGAATTTAAAGTGTGACAATGAAAAAGTTTTATGTGAATGTTTGAGTGTTTTTATGTAGGAAATTTATTTTCGTAAGTGTCAAGTCATTTGAGAGTAGTGGTAGAAATTTTAGGAAAGGGTGTCTTGATTTTTATGTCAGTTGTCTATTGTACTCTTTTATGATGGTTATTAAATTGTATGTCTATTCTATTCTCATGAAAAGTAAGTTGTGGCTTATGTGACTTATGTGGCTAGCGAGTAGTGTCTAACTTTTGAGGGAAGAAAGCTGTGAGTGTCCTGATACTTCAGCGTACGGAGTTCAATGTTTGATTTTGATAACTGAAGGCAGGGACAATGCGATGACATTCTTGACAGTGTCTGACGCGTGGTCTGACGCTTGATGGAAAATCGTGACCGTGATTAATAATAATAATAAGGTAAGGTAAGGTAAGCAAGACTTTTAAGAAAGGCTACGCTTACTTAAAAAACACGTTTGTCTACATAACTCTATTATCCTACGAAAATAATTTTATATTATTTGATATACCAGCCCAAACACTCTGCGTTATCAAGTTGACAGCTCTATGTGATTTCCTCTCTCCAAGCAGTTTCAATTTCCCGTTCTCTCGCATGTCCCGCTAGCAGCCAGTCAGCTCCACAGCGAAGTAGTGAACACTTCCGAACGTCGCAGCAGGCCGCACGCGACAGCGCCGCAGCCACAAAAAAAACATTTAAAAAGTTACGCCGACCGCTCACGCAAGCGCGCCAATTCGAAAGTTGTTGGAAAATATTTTATTTTAAACATTTTGTTTTTTTTTTCTTTTGACTTTATTATTTAGTTTTTGAATGTTCGGGTGAACTGTGCTACATTCATTTAGTGTGGTGAATTATTATTTCTACGGTTTCTGCGTTTAATATGGCGCGGCATACGTTAATATTATTGGTAAGTGAAAACTTATTAACTTTTTTTATTGAAATACCTACTAAATTTATAAGAAAATCTATGTCGGAGAACAAAACCTAGTAAGCTTCATTTTTAAAGCTTACGTAACGCTGAAACAATATTAAAAACTAGTTAATTTGAACTCGACACTTCATCCTCAAACGGGATATTCCAAGTTCAAATCCCCATTCTGCAACCTCAAGAAACGATTTCAGTGACAGTTATTCATAACCAATTTCAATACCAAATGAATTCTGCGCAGGAAACTTAATTGAAATGAAAAATATCCACATAAATATGTGCAGACGCAGTTGTGTGTGCTGCAGAGGTAGAAAGCGACCGCACAAGTCTTGCGATCGGAGAGAAATTGTGCGATTACAAAAGGAGTAAGGCAAAATTGTTCTACATCGGAGAGAAGCGATTGCTGAAAATTGTTTGTACGCTCTGGTGATAACGTTTCTCTGTGGGCGATGTTTAAATTTCGAATACCTTTTGTGTTCTGTTTTCAATGGCAAGTGAATAAGGTGTCCATACTTATATCGTAAATTCTTCGAAAGTAAACTCTGCCTGTATATTTGTTACCTTTTCACATCTTAACAGTGGAATAGATTTGGATGATAGGATACTTTGTATTCTGGTACTGTCTACCTATTATAGTTCTTGAGATACAGCCCCCTGACAGACAGACAGACGGATGGACGGACAGTGGAGGCCTAGTAATAGGGTTCCGTTGGTTACCCTTGTGGTAAGGAACCCTAAAAAGCTAGCCATTTAAGAATAGTAAACAGAGATTACTTGAATCTTGTCTAAGATTTGACAAATTGACGATGAAGTCGTAAGGAAAGTTTTTCGTATGAATGTGGATTACGATCACAGAAACCATCGATGGATTCTGTAAAAGATGATATATGGCGAGACTGAGGTGACCATTGAGGTAGCAGAAGACAGATGTGTAGGAAGGGAAAAAATAAACATGCTGAACTGATCAAGAAAGAATCGGAACAAGGGCAAGAGAGAGGATGTAGGTTCGACAAAATCTCTGCAATGGTGGTTAATCATAGTTTAAGCATAATTTCTAAGTACATCACTTGCTGTACGCATTGCAAGACACGATGAACTTTGGTTACCGCTCGACCAAACTTCATAATTAAATAAAACCTGAAGCAGTTGATTACATAAACGGTAGTTTCGTAACTGTAAAAGACGAACCATGTCACCCTACTGTCCTCCTTACATACATTGACCAGCAAGTTATGGTAATTGCCATCAATTGCGCTGTTAAAAAGCGTTGCAGTTGATTGCAAGGCAATGACTCTCTAGATTTAGTTAGAGTAAATTAATGGGCATTTGGAAGTCAGTAGCAATAGGATTTAATGTCTCGAGAGAATAGCCCTCTTACAAATATTAAAAATGTAAAGTTAATATCTTAAAGTGGTGCCTGAAGATAGGCGGTGCTGCCGAGGTCTAGCTAGGAACAGTTGACTACCAAGGCGCCTGCCGCAAAGGCTGGTTCGAGATGGCTCAGAAGAAGAATACCTGAGTTTAGGAGAGGTTTTGCCCATCTGAAGGACAATGTGGGCTAAATAAAACGTCCGCAACTTTATACCACGTCAAAATTCATTCAATTCTTGACATCTACACTAATATTATAAAGAGGAAAGATTTGTTTGTTTGTTTGTATGTTTGTTTGTTTGTTTGAATTGAATAGGCTCCGAAACTACTGGACCGATTTGAAAAATTCTTTCAGCAATGGATAGCTACATTATCAGGGAGTAACATAGGCTATATATTATCCCCGTATTCCCACGGGAACGGGAACTACGCGGGTGAAACCGCGTGACGTCCACTAGTTGAAAATAAATTAAAAATTAATATTATAAAGAGGAAAGATTTGTTTGTTTGTTTGTATGTTTGTTTGTTTGTTTGAATTGAATAGGCTCCGAAACTACTGGACCGATTTGAAAAATTCTTTCAGCAATGGATAGCTACATTATCAGGGAGTAACATAGGCTATATATTATCCCCGTATTCCCACGGGAACGGGAACTACGCGGGTGAAACCGCGTGACGTCCACTAGTTGAAAATAAATTAAAAATTAATATTATAAAGAGGAAAGATTTGTTTGTTTGTTTGTATGTTTGTTTGTTTGTTTGAATTGAATAGGCTCCGAAACTACTGGACCGATTTGAAAAATTCTTTCAGCAATGGATAGCTACATTATCAGGGAGTAACATAGGCTATATATTATTCCCGTATTCCCACGGGAACGGGAACTACGCGGGTGAAACCGCGTGACGTCCACTAGTTGAAAATAAATTAAAACTAGATTTGGTCAGCAAAATTCTTTTTCCTACGAGATTTTTTTACTGGCCTAGACATCTTCTATCGATCTTTGAATGGCTGATATTTTACGGACGCTAGCATTACGATTGTAATTGTAATTATCTTACAACTAAGTACCAAACTGGTAATCAAAGAAACTAATCGATTTACTGAAATTGAGAGCTGTGATAAATGCGATGCTGTAATGATGATGGTGTCAATGGTTTTGTCATACTTTCTATTGAAAATTTCCTGATTGATTTTGCGTTACTGTTTGAATTGATTCAATGCTGCCTTGTTCCGAATCTACACATAATCGTATAGAATCATTAAAATCTATATTACTATCATAGTCTGCTGAAGAGACTTTACTAAAAATGTATGTTCTAAGTACTTTAATTAAAAGAAAAGATAAAGATTAATGTCTACAAATTATCATCCCTTTATCATTTTGTTTCGTTTGCTATCATACTAAGTGCAAATCTGTGACCAATTTATCAACTTTACTAAGTCTTGGTGTTGTCACATGATATCTCTATGCGTAGCTTTTCTTGTTAAATTCTTCTAACAATTATTCATTTCAACTATAAGTAAAGCCATCTTCATCATACGAATCTAGATGTTCACTAGACCTATGCACTGCAAATATTAATATTTCTACTGTTTTTGCTTTGGTTGCTGACACCACAGCAATAGTAAGTTGCAGATTCGTTTATTAGTGTTTCATATCGCCAATTATTATAATTCTTCTCAACTTTTCAACGATCAACATGCTCTTCTTCGTCATGTATTTGGCTTGTCCCGTTACCTACGGTAATTCCTTATTTTGGGCCTACTAAAAATGCCTAATTTTGACTTCCAGAACAATATAATAATCATCAACATCTTCATCATACCAAACCAGTTTCTTAGCCTAAATACTACAAATACTTCCACAGCTTTTGTTTCGGTCGCTGGCGCCACTCGGCCAGCAACGGTAACTAACATAAACGTATGTAAATCAGCTGGTTTGTTTCGAGGACGGAGCCAGCACATAAACAAAAACTTTCTCTTAAACAACTGGTGCAATTTGCTGTCAACGCATTTTGGAGTTCACTTCTACTTTTTGAAATCTGAGGCACATGAAAAGAGGTTAAGGTTTTTTCCGCGTCGGTGATGCACGTAGCAGTCGTTTTTGTAGAATGCATGAAACCTCTAAATAGCTTTTTATGACTTAGTAATGTTGGTAACATTACTAAGTCATAAAAAGCTATTTAGAGGTTTCATGACGAAAGGAAACTATAACAACTTTGGATTATTGCTCCTGTTATGAATATGAATACTGGTATTCAGCTAAATCCGGCTTGACTGGAAGCCGACCCCAATGTAGTTGGGAAAAGGCTAGGCAGATGATGATGATGTGCTAATGCAAGGCAAAGGCAATCCTTTCTTCCTTGCAGACCTCTCTTTTTTGCGCTATTGTGGACAAATCCTGTCTGAAAGCGTTAAGCTCATCTCTCAACCTTCGTCTGGATGTGTTGTTATTTCATCAAGCATTTTCTAGGATCTACATTTTTCCAATAGTCAAAACACAAATCTTTGATTTGCCAGGTCTAAAAAGACCAAAAGCTATACAACCCACTCAAGAATTCTGTTTAAACTACAGGCAACAAAATCGTTTCCCAAATCATGATAACAGTATCTACGATTTCAATTTCCAAAATCGACAAATAAATAAATAGCAATAGATACGAAGGTGAAAAAGATCAATAAATAACACGGTTTTGGAAACGAATGTCCTACTATATAAAGAATCTAAGAATGCGAGCGATCGATAATAATCGCTAGCATATTGACAGTCGATAAGCGTCCGATATGGTTCCGTTACACTTGAATATTTTATAGATCTCCCCGTAGAACTATAGACCAATACATTCTATAGACCAGTGGTTACATTCGCCTTCCATTGTGCATTGACTCTGGGCTGCCATTGCTCTATAAACCCACTAAAATTGAGATGATTATTTTCATTCAAATTTTCAATTCGACATGCTTTGTAATTTTTATTGTGTGCTACGATTATTTACGCACGCATTCTCTTCAAAATGAAATCAACTACTCTGTTCCTCTTTATTATATCTTCTGAGAAATCGAATATACCGTTCAAAAGGCCATAATTTTGACTTTAACAAATGACAATTTGCAAAACAAAAAACTTAGCATATTGTGGAATCTGTGTCGTGAATTGGGAAAAAGCGATCAATAAACTACCCACACGTACGTTTCCAATTTCCGAGGATACGACTAGTCCCGTTAAGCTTTCTCTGGTCACATACATGGATGACTCCTAAACAGTCGTCAAAGAATTAAGGTCATTCTTAAACGGAGATTAATGAGTAAAAGCTGAGCCTTGACCGAAGAAAAAAAGACAAAAGACAGGCAATTTTTTACTATAATTAGTAGAATAGCAAATTAAGGGCACTTTTGCCATCAAGAGGTATTATGAATTCGCAAAACCATTTATCATAATGACCGAGAGTAAACTAGAGAAATAGCAACGTTAGAAGATAAATTAGCTATGCCTATATACAAAAGTGATAAATGGCGTGTCACGACTTTTAGAACTGTTAAAGTTTCGCTTGAAGTAAGGTCATTGCCCGTAAAAACTGAAGTGATTGACCATAATAGTGATAAAGTCAAAAATGTAACAGTTTTAGATCATAGTTACAATTTCAAAAATAAATAAACAAGAATCGTGAAATTACTGTAGACAGAGATGAATAAATCGGAGAAAAAGACTTTAGAATAGTGAAGCCTGGAACAATCAGTTTGAAGATATATATAGAAAATGTTTGCAATAGTGCTTCAATCTTCAATCTATTTGGCGCCTCACTAAACTCTACCTAGTCCACATACAATACATGACCCAGATTCCAATGATTCCTCCAAAACAAAATAGCTTTCTCTTCCAACCACAAACTTTCGCAACAAATGAGTTTTCAACCGAAACCTCTTAATTTCCCTCTTCTTAAAGCTCATTCCAACCTTGTATTATATCAATAACTTGTCATACTCCCTCACTGACATTGACAAAGACATCAGTCTCCTCACAGTATGGGTTTCCATCGGTTAAACTATCAGTCACGTCTTTTATATCAGTCATTTGTCATACGTCCCCGCGACTGTACCATCAGTAACATGTCATTCGTCCCCGCTAGCTCTCAATCAGTCACCTGTCTTATCCATTGGCTCATCAGTCACGTGTCGTATGTCTTTAACTCCACTTTCTAATACAATGTGTTGTTAATCAGCTCTGACGTCACGAGTACCGTTAGTCAGCCGTGACCTTCACCCAGTGGCCGGCGGGTCAGCGATCGTCACGAGCTGGCCGCGCGTGGGCATTCCTTTATCAAACTGTAGGTGGTCGCATTCCTTTTGAGTTGATTGGTTTTAAAGATGGATTTTAACTAAGGTTCTTGAAATCGTTGACATAGTTACATGAAGCTAGATTATAGCTTTTATTATGAAACATTCAGTTCAGTTTGCTATTAAGTCATGAATGGCGGACCATGTCCTTCGGTTTTGGGTTGGGATTGTGTCCTCTAATGTCTGCATGGTCGCTTATGTACAAGGCTTTTTTTTATTTCGACCCTTATAAATGCTATTTTGAAATGATAATTTAATTACGTATAATATATTCTTCCCCTCATTACTCTCTCTTGTAGTAGTGCATATATACTATTTTTAAAAGGGTGTTTTTATTCTAGCACGCAACTTGTCTGACCGAGTGAGAAGTTTTGTTCTTAGTATACACCTTATTGTGTATAGGTGTATACTCGGCAGCCCTTCTACGTGTACGCATTCCGAAGGACTTGATGCTTTGAATTGAGAATGTATGGTATTGATTCTTGGCCTATAGGCTTACTTTACTTTCGAATGCCTGCATTGTTTAATGTTGTTGGCATGATCATTACGATCACATTGGGCAGGTCATGTGATATAAGCTTTGCATTAGATTAATACTCTAATACAACCAAAACTTTGAAGGCTTCATCAGTTCTGACGAGTTTATTTTTGATGCACATAATAACAGTCGAAAACAAATTGGTGTTGTTATTTTTATTCACAATTTCGCTTTTACTGATTCACTTTTTTTTCTAGAGAAAGTAGAATCAAGAGTGGTGCTGCCGTCATCTGGTTCAATGATACAAAGAAAAAATATATATTGGACTCTGCTTCTGATAAGGAAAGGCGTCCGTTTAAACATAGACAGATGTATGCGGATGATGATTTCCGGTATTCTACGTCTTGTACAACGAGAGTAGTGGAAATTATTTGGAGTTCCTAATGGCAACCCCTTCCTGGATAAGACTCTATAGTGTCAAAAGCTTTTTGCACGTCAACACTTATACCTACATTCTTAAGTGGTCTGTAATTCAATATTTCAATCCTTTTAATGTGACCATTGTGTTTTATTGGTGTTAATATTAATGAGTCTAATTTAAAGCTTGTCATAATCATAACGATCATCATCACACCAAACAATCTAGTCTCAATATTGTGGTGAGGATGTTAGGAAAAAAAATTAGCCCCTGCAGCTAGGTTATGGCTTCAAAGGAGGCTGTGGGGCGCGTTGACCACCTAAGTTAATAGAGAATTCCTAAAGATGCTATCGAATGCACTGTGAAATGAGGGCAGATACAGAATAACAACGTGTAGTCAACAAGCTCAACCTGAATATTTGTACCTATGACGTCACATGAGGTAGGTGGTGGTACCGTTAGCGGAGATGCGTGTGACCTTCACCCAGATCCCAGTGCGACCGGCCGCGGTCACCGACCTAAGCGCTGTCCAGTATCCAAGGGTCCACTGTGTACTGGAGAAGCAGTAGGGACATTCGTAACAAGATATTGCTAACAATGGACTAGAGATCTGTTCAGCTTTAGAAGCCTTCCTTTCCATGCTATCTTCTACTGATTATTTATATCACAAGGCTTTTTTATACTTTCTCTTACTCTTCTTGTTTCACGTTCTTGTGCTAAATATCTTGTGACGTTTTTGTCAGCAATGTAAGTCTATCCATTGCTCCTTCGTCATCATTCCTCCTTTCAGTGCCTGTAATATCTTGTACATTTGGTATTATATATCGCAGAAACTTTGCTCAATATTGTGTGGACCTTCGAATCTTTCTGTTTTCACCTGTCCACTTACCGAGAGCATGGTTGTATTGAGGAGAGAGACTTGCATCCTGCAATTCTAGCACAGCTGTGCTGAAATTACGCTACCCACACGTATAAATACACTAACCACACTCTTTATGAGTTTAGCTGCTATTTCGTCGTTTAACAACATAGTGTTGATTACTCTTAGCATAATGTCCACTGCTGCTAATTAAAGATTTTAGCTTAGTTATGACACCTTCCATTCCTTAGCTATACGCACAATGTGTTACCTCAGTATTGATTAGGTACAGCTTCATTCTTTCAGATCTACGATATAAAGGTGAGAAGAATCTAGCTCTGCAGTGCCTTGTCCATATGTTTTTTTTCATCAGACTGTAACGTTCCCACTCCTGGGACACAAGTCCCCTCTCTGTTAGAGGGAGGTGTTTACTTACTTGTAAATTACAAGCCAGCTGCTGATTATAGCATTGTTTCCTACCCACTCACATCTTGATAACACCACATAACACTACTTACATACATTACTACATGTCGTGTAACAACGTGTGAATATTTGCAGTTTAATGTTAGACATTCAACAACGATAATTTAATTATCTTAGTATGCGTTGGTATACTATTTGCTCTACTCTAGAAGACCTCTGGTTTTCGAAAACATTTTTTTGGGATCAGTTTCACATTGGCCCTTATAACTTGATCATTTAAAGATTTAAATAGTTTTAAGAACTTTATTTCATAAACCTGCACTCGTGAAAATCCAAATATTGGTCAACGAAATTACTACCTAATTGTAATGAAAACGATTCTATTCTTTCTTGAAATACATGCATGCACTCTAAACGAAATTGTAAATTTACCATAATAACTTTGTACGTGATGTGACAAACAAACACAACACCAAAGTAAAATCTCTTCTGTGACCTTCCTCACAATATGTCTGTTTATTGCTTTTACTAACATCATGAGTTATCAAAGTCTTCAAGCTGGCTGGATCTAATCTTTGGAACGTGTAACTGCCGCGCTAGAAATAGGGACGGTGAGTGTGTTTTGCTGAGGAACAGTTTTGCTAATCTTACCGCTAGCGCGGCAGAACTAACTTCATCTATTTGACTGACAGACGTTGACAATTCAATAGTGCCTGTGAATGGTCAATTTGTGACAAAGTATTTTGATTTTGGCTATCCGTAGTACCACAAGAACTTAGCACTTTACCTTAGTTTCCACGTAATCACGTCAAACACTTGAGCATAGGGTGTAAGATGTAAGATCCGGCTGTCCCCGCGGTCGCGCTCTGGTTGCGACGTAACGGCACCGGCATCTACATCGCGGCCCGTGGCGCGTGCGCAGAGCCAGCTAATGTTACGCATAACGTTAGTACCATTAACACATTCTGCACCATTCTGACATTGATACCGCCTTTCTGTAATACGAATAAGGACAATTTTCGTACGACTATTGATATGAGAGATTGTAGGTAGAGATAGTATAGTGGCAGGTGTGAAGTATGACTAGATGGTGATAATGTGAAAGTAAATAAAAAGATTCGTACTGTTATGGTGGAGTTGAATGACAGAACTGTTCTGTTACAGGACTTGTCCCTAATAGATAAACTTAAAAAAGAATATCACATCACAATCAAAGTCAATAATCATAGTAAAGATAATTAGGAAGAAATAGAACTTCCCAATAAAATAGATCTTCTCAGAAATGAGAAGCATTTCCAACAATGACAAATTAATACTTCCCAAAACAGTTAGTACTAGAAAGAAATAACGACTTCTGAAAAGTTAAGCTTTAAGACTAGGCTGGCAATGATAATACTCGTGATAGAGATCATTTCAATGACCGCAAAAAACGTTTTAACTAAGTAATGAACATAGTTTAAGCATAATAAGCATTAAACACTTTAAATAGTTAAGGCGTCATAAATTCCAAAAGCTGCTTAAAACGTATACTATAAAATAAGAAGTATGACAAAAACAGGCAACCGCATGAAAGTGCAATTTAGTAGCGGCGAGTAAAAAATTTGTGTCACTACAATATAATATCGCGCTGTGATGAAATGAAAGGGAACCACGAGCTCGTGCCAGAGGCGTCAATTGCTGTCCGTGATGAAAGTGATTATATTATAAGCAGCAAGGTTAGGCCGAGATGCACTTCTCTGATCTTAGATTTCATGTCATCCTAGGGGTTACGCAAATCATAGAGACTCAGTGACATTCTATCAGCAGAACAAAATGTTTGGGAAGAATTAGATATAATCTATATCAAAAAAGGGACGTCAATCACATATTGAACTTTTTGACAATTATTATCGCTAATATAGTGTTACTTGGCTAAGTCTTCTTCTACCTCAACTTATTCGTGACTGACACAGCATGTTTCCAGATTGTCTTCCATCAATCTCTAAATACCTACATAAACGCTTTTTGTTTTCTCCGGCATTGGTTGCCCATAAAATGCTGTAGTATCATCACCAATGTCTTGTTCAAATGCCACTCGTGTATAGGAAGTTTGAACAAAGGAAACAAAAAGTATACCACTAATGAGAATATTAGACCATTAATCTCAGAGTAACGAAACACTATCCACGCTTGGCAACCCTCGCTAATAGCCACCTGAAGATGACATGAATACGACATCTAACTCACAGGAACATCATCCTTATACCAAAGATATAAGAGCGACGATAGCCCAAACTGATGCTACAATTACATGGGAGTCTTCACCCAAAGATGAAACAAATCTTGAGCATGCTAAAAAAAACTTTAACTCTATGGGAGATGATAGGAGTTGGAAAGTATAATAATGTGGTTGCTGACAACCGCGGGTAAATGCGTGTGACAGTTATGAGCCAACAGCTGGGCGCTGTCGCAAGCACCATCTTTACAGTTACTTGATTATGTAGGTTTGATGACAGAATCGTTCATAAGCCTGAAGTCGGTACATTTTTATTAGACTTCTGAGGTAAACAGTGCGTGGAACATTGATGAGGTTTTTCTTGGTATTTGTGAAGAAATTTCTAATTCCAGCAATTGGTTCATTGTCATCAGCATTCTTTTTCAATAAAAGTAGAATACTTATCTTGTTTTTCAAGATTAGACTAGTGGTAGATATGTTGCTTTTATTTACTCATCTGCATCTTCTGCTTGTGCATGTTTATCCCTGGTAACTTAGTGCTTTGAACATAATCAAGTCATCACTTTATGTCTTTATCCCAATTTATTTAAGACCAGCACAGCATGTTTATTTCTGTTTTTTTTTTCGACTTCCTCTTATCTCCATTAAACATAATCGCAGTAGTCATCTCCTACCTAGCCATGTTATCTTTTACAATATACACCCAAATATTTGATTGACTTACAAGTCTTCAATAGGTCCTTGACGATGCTAAAATTTGTTGACTCATGCTTTTTCGAAAGCTTGTTCAACTTCGTAATCTTTCCCAAGTTCCCAACTTTCATGAAATCATTCCAGACTTGTCTTGTAATGAAAAACATTTCACTTATTGATAATAACTTCTACACTTTCCAGTTTCTCTTAGAAATTATCAAGTTGTGCCTCGCGACTCGGCTCGTGTTTTATTGCTCGTGAAACACCTACTTATTTAGTAAAATCTTAATTAGTAGAGGTCTGGTAGCATTTCAATGTCCATTTATGTAAATTATGCTTATTTACGGTTACAGCTACTTTAACTTTTATTATTTACTTTTAAGCGTTGTGTACAGTAAGTGGCAAGCAGACTTAATGCAACATGACATTATCTACTAGTCAACCTTAGAGTTAATTAAAAAGAATACGCTGTGGTAGGTTTACAATAAATAAATAAACTAACTAGTATATATTCATTTTATTAATGCAAATGTGTGGATATAACAGGACATCCATGTAGTATGTGTTCCCAAAAGACTTTGTTCGTTGATATAGGTATCTTTATACCTACATCAACAAACGAGATCTGGGTCTTTACCCAGGGTCCCAGGTCTCGTGCTAAATCTTTATAAATGTAAGTATGTAACACCTATACGTAATAGTCCTGTCACTCTTCATTGCTTCCACAGTCTATATAATTTTGTAAAATACTTGTATTACTTTTACTCATATTTTAAGACATAACCTGCGGATCTTATCACCTTCTCTGATTTTTTTTTATTTGGGATAGGTTTGCTCTTGACTCTAGTCTAGGTCAGAGATGACAGAGACAAAGTCTACGATGGAGCGAGCTTACCCTTTTCTAAAGGTTGTCTGTAAAAGATGGCTTTTAGCAATAACAACGCCCGCCCACACACCCTATTATTTTAAAGGCCTTGTAATGTATTATAGTGTACAACAAAGAGTATTCATCTATCTATTCTTGAAATTGCTAACTGATTTCTTCTTACTAACTTTAACAATCTTCAAATTAATGTTTTCACATTCAACCTTGTCTTCAGCAAATTACAGAAAATTATCTTTCTCAGAAGTGTCGATAGAAACTACCAAATAGAAACTCGAAATAATAGCCACTATTATTAAAATTAACTTGACACCTTTACGGAGTACATAATGGCAGAGTAATAACTGTAGGAAGCCCATCATACGTTGGATGTAGTTACTGACGATCGCATAGCAATCGTACAATATACGAATAAGTGGTAGGTAAGTAATAAAAATACTACTGGATGGATAAACAATAAAATTACTACTAGATGGAGATAATTAAATAATTTTAGTAGTTTTATGTTTTAAGACGTATGGTGTCGGCCGGTGCCATATAGTGCCGTAAAAGAATAATACCATCCCATCACATCCCGTGGGTGTCGTAAAGGCGACTAAGGGACTCACCAGAGAATTGGCAGCTGCGTTCTCTGTAAAACTCAGCACCATACACTGCGATCGCCAACCCGCCTGCCAAGCGTGGCGATTATGGCAAACACCGTCCTTTGGC
This sequence comes from Lacanobia wlatinum, assembly GCA_947578705.1. Lineage (NCBI taxonomy): Eukaryota > Metazoa > Arthropoda > Insecta > Lepidoptera > Noctuidae > Lacanobia > Lacanobia wlatinum. Next base: position 22,016,593 of record OX388046.1, read on the forward strand.
GGGAGGCCTATGTCCAGCAGTGGACGTCTTTCGGCTGATATGATGACAATGATGTGAAGTTTTTCTATAGATAGAATATACAGTGTTGATATTTTCGGTGGTGGTTAGTAGGATTCCAATTCAACTAACGGAAAATAGTCCTCCTGACTCATTTCGGCTATGGCGCCCTATCTCTACGGAGACCAGCAATCGGCGCAGGACATATCACATTGCAGGCGTGTGTGCGCAAACACAGGTGCACTCCCTCTTCCCTCACTCTCATATTCCGATGGGACGGCGACCCCACACGACCGGAGAGATCTGGCGCAGGGCCCAACGGCTTATGAGGAAATGCTGGCGGCGAGACTTTGTATGTAAAAAGTCATAATTTGAGGTTTGGCTCTCGACTGTTTTCTCCTCCAATATTGGACCGATTTAAGAGATATTTCACAAACTGAATAAGAAGGATATATACTGAGTTTCCTTTTTGATGATTTATTAACCGTATAAGCACTAGAACTCTCACAAAATTCTCAAAATTGTCCGATAAATCGTTGTCAACAGAGTCTAGTGTACAAATTTGGTAACTATTAATCAAAAAAGGAAAACATAGAGACACAGTAAACATCCTTCATATTCAGTTTGTGAAATATCTTTTATATCGGTCCAATATCGGAGGTGAAAACAGTCGAGAGCCAAATCTCGAATTAAGACTTTTTACATACAAAGTCTCGTCGCCAGCATTTCCTCTTAACGTGCTTTCCGAGGCACGGGGCTGTCACACCACTAGCTTCCAAAATCCGCGAGAAATCCGGAACGGACTGGAATATGGAGACACCTAATCATAAATCAATTCTTCTGACAATCCATTCGACAGATTCTGTTTTCAGTCGTTCATGAAATCGCACTCTGTAGTTCACGTTTCTTCAAGTAGTTGAATCTGGTTTGGTTGATGGGCTCGCGTTTGACCAGTATTATCTCGCATGGTGGTAAGCGATGATAATAATATGGTCGACGAGCATCACTGTAGTATCACCGATTTAGTCTTGTAGTACTCCAGAGGACCTAGACAAAGTGCCATTCAATCAACGAATCCGACTGTCGAAATCCTAATATTAAAATTCTTCCGTTACTGAATCAGTGACTGACGGACAACGCACAGCCGAAACTACTGGTCGTAGGAAGCTGGAATTTGGCATGTAGGTTTTTGGACAGAGCAGGGAAGCACTAAAATTCCTACGGGAACAGGCAAAAGGAGATATGTGCGAATGAAGTTGCAGGCATAAGCTAGTGTTAAAATATAAGGGACTAGCTTTTGCCCGCGATTTTACACGTCCATATCTCGATTTTCCCGTTCCTGTAGCACTTTCTGGAAATCCTTAGTGCTCCTCTACGGAGTATAGGTAAGCTACATGCCAAATTTCAGCTTTCTACGATTAGTAGTTTCTGCTGTGCATTGTCTGTCAGTCAGCCACCAGTAACGGAAGAGTTTTATACATATTGATCGACAGCGTTTGTCAATCTCAGAGAATTTTTCACATTTTGACAACCGCCTTCACCACGCTACCGACAGAATGTCACTAGTAGCCTCAGGGTATCAACAAGCACATACTTATGAATAACTGCTTGGTTACTGTGTACTAAACTTACATCAACCACTTGGTGTGGATGAGGTTTGTTTCCGTCATCATTCTACAAAGGGTTACCTATAATATGTCCTAAGTTCGGCCAAGGTTCTCACAGACCGGCTGTGCTTCCCAACAAGTGGTGCACTATGCTTGCTGTAGCTCTGAGGCAAGTGTATCTGAGGCGGCAAGGTATGCGGGTCAGCGTGTTAACGGTTCGTCTGCGGAGTGCGGCCACGACTCCCTACGGCACGCGGCCGCTGCCGGCCGCCGGCCGCGCGAGCTGCTTGGAAGTGGAGCGGCCACGCTAATTATTGAGATGTTCTAGTCGTTATAGCTGTGGAAATGATAATTAAGAGATCAAGCGTAAAAAAGGGTGGAGTGTTATGTTTCCTGCAATCTAATTTCAACTAATAATATTGTATAGATTTGTAATTGTTTATTTATTTTTGGATTCTTTGCAACAGGCACAGCTCTCGGTTGACTGGTAGAGAATACCTAAGGTATCCAGTCCACCATTGTACTCGTTTGTGCATCTCGTTGTAAATAAATAAGAGGAAGTGATGGTAAAGCTATACTATCGCAGACTTACATATTTGGGCTAGTAGATAATATTTTACTCTATCGGAAGAGCATGGGCCGCATTCTGTTAGTTCGGAAAGCACGCCCTACAAAAGACATACTTAAATGGCCGCAATAAGGTAAGCAATATTTTCTCAAAAGATTGAGTATACTGTATATCAAGTCCCACTTAAACCTAAAAAAAATAATGACTTAAAAATATTTTGATAAGAAATTATACACCTAACAGCAATGTACAAATCAGATTAGTAAACTGAAACACCTACCTAAATAACACAAACGATGTTGCTTCACAAAACTAATCAGAATCACAAAGAAATAAAAAGTAGCTATCCACCACTACACGCTCAGAATTACATATTAGGCCCCCGTCACACTTACGCGTCAATCGCACGTCAACAATGCGACATTGTCCGCGAACTCGGGACAAGTGTGCGCAAAGTGTGCCGCGGATGTGGGCCAGTGGCGCGATGACGACGCGGCTGGCTCTAGATTATCGCGGGATCGCGCCAGTGCGCCGAATGCCTAAGCGAGACTACGAGGTCAGTGTTGCGATACAAATATGCGAAGATAAGCAAAGAGGGCTAAGATTGGAATTGATAGAGGTAAAAGGAGAAATGGCTGGAAGATAAATTAAATCTAAGATTCAGGATAGTTGTAAAAGGGCGGCACAGTTTTGAACTTGTTGCGGTAATTGCAGCTTCTGATTAAACATCGCAGACAGTCATTAAAGGGGAAATAAATCTGGTATTTAAACCAATGGTGCCTATAGTATGGACGCGTCGTTGAACAAACCATGATAATTCTTCTTCAATTTATTTTGGGTGCAGTGCAAATAAGCCGTTTTTTTTCGTTACTCCGGGTCTCGTCAAGCTTTATTGCATCAGCGCTGATTGATTCTGGCTTTTAGGAGTTGCAGTGGCGTGGAAAGCCTTATCCGGAAACAAAGTATTTTTCTTACATACTTTGCATATATAATAATAATTATTATTAGTTTTACCTGTTAAAAGAGGATATGACTTGGAATAAGAGCCTCGATATCTCTAATAGTCATCCTTTCTATGTTCATTTCTTTGTGGGACAAATAATTATAATCATAAAAGATTTTGCCCGCGACTTCGTACGCGCATATCCCGTTTTTTCCCGTTCCCGTAGGAATTTCGGGAAATCCTCTCTCAGTGCTCCCCTAAACTTCCCAAGGAATCTACATGCCAAATTTCAGCTTCCTAAGATCAATAGTTTCAGCTGTGCGTTGTCTGACAGTCGAACTCAGTTAGTAATGGAAAAATATTATAAATTAGAATTTTCTTACATAGTCCATTAATCTTTCTTTTGGAGAGCCGGAATAGCTGTGAGTTTCATCCTTCTTCTAACTACATATAAAGTAGATGATAATTTTCTCTGTTTATAGCCCATAAGATCTTGAATGTGCCTGTTCTACTTTCATTTTCATAGTAACTTGGTAAGTGCTGTAGGGTGAACGTCCCTGCAGCTCTCCGACCATATCTACCGTAACAAATCTACTGCCCGTAAACCTTAATACGTATGTAAATAACGCAATAAATATACCTTAACAAGGTAATTTGGTCAACCTACAGTCATAGATTTACATAGTAAAGATAGGGCCGTCCGAATAATTGCTTTTACCCGTATAAGTATATTACTTAGAACTAACGGATTTATACATATAAATATGTAGGATACAGGCAACTCAAAGGACTATATCACACAGCAATTAAACACACTTAATACTGAATACAAAAGGAGAGTGATTAGCGGGAAAGAATTTAATAAAGGCATTAAACACTTACGCGATACCAATACTAACGTATTCGTTTGGAGTGATCAAATGGTCAAAAACTGACATCCAACAAATCGAAAGAACCACACGCACTACACTTACTAAACATAATAACTTGCACCCTAAGTCTGTAATAGAACGATTGATTATAACGCCAACACGGAGGGAGAGGCTTAATAGACATTCATCCATCACCTTTGGCAGAAACAAATCACTAGATTAAAAGCATTCTTTCACACAAAATCTCACACAAGCAACATTCATAAAGCCATAACCACAAACGATATTAACTACACTCCCCTTAACCTAAACGAATAGAATACAACGACAAACAACGACTCTCAGCAACAAATGTTAGAAGAATGGAAAAAGAAAGTGCTGCATGGACGGCATCCCCACGATCTAGAACAGTCCCACGTAGATGCAGTAGCTTCAAATAAATGGCTCAGGATAGGAAATTTATTCCCGGAAACCGAAGGTTTTATTATTGCAATTCAAGATCAAATCATTAACACTAAAAACTACAGGAAATTCATAATCAAAGACCCTACAATAACGAATGATAAATGCCGCAAGTGTCACAGCCAACCAGAGACCATACAACACATTACAGGAGCATGCACAACGCTCACACAAACTGACTATACTCACAGACACAATCAGGTGGCAAACATCATTCACCAAAAACTAGCAATCAAACATAAACTCATACAAGACACAAACACTCCTTACTACAAATACGTTCCACAAACTGTTCTAGAAAACACCACACATAAACTTTACTATGACCGCGCCATTCTCACTGACAGGACCTTTCACTACAATAGACCAGTAGTCCTATTCTGTAACAACATTTTCGTATCTCGACAGTCGAATCCGACGTGAGTTTCAAATTAAGACCTTTATGTTGTGTGCAATAAAGCTCATTTTGTGAGCTTTGTCAGTCAGGTGAAGCTCGATATCGAATTAGTTGTTTACAGAATAGACTAGCTAAAATCACTCTCCAAGACAAAATTAATAAAGTCCAGCAACAGAGGTTTATATAATTAAATCAGTACTACACAATAATAGGTGACATGTACTCTTTAGACAAGCAATTTAGAAATAGGTAACAGGATAAATCTAATCTAATTTTTAAATGGAATGAGTGTGTGTTTGAGTTTGTGCGTGTGTGTGTGATGTATGAGTTGAGTGTATGTGTGAGAATAAATGAGCAGTGAGTGTATGGGTGTACTACGTGTGCGTGAGTGTTTGCGTGTGTAGGTGAGCTATTGTTGAGAGTTTATCTTTGTTTTCTGTGCTCTTAGCCATATTCTAAGAGTGTTTAGAATAAAAGCTGTTCCGTCTCCTCGTAGCTTACTCTCAAAACTTCGCACAATTGGAACAATGTTATCGTAGGAAAACGCATTGGTTTGTGATGGGATGGTATTATTCTTTAACGGCACCATACGACACCGGCCGACAGACACCATACGGCGAAAAAATATTGGACGGATATAATTAGTAGCACTTCGAATGAGATTGCCTTCAGTGCTAGATTAAGCAAGCGCGGGGCCTGTAGCAAATTTTACTACCTCAGTGACCTAAAACCTTCGTTAAATAAAAACGAAAATACCTGTGAAAAAAGCTAAAACTTCTATGACATAAGGGGGAGCATGCACGGTTTTTGAACAACCATGTAAAGGTCGAAAGATATCAACATCTCGACCAGAAATCCATAAAAAATAAACATTAGTGACTCACGCAGATTGAAAAAATATGCGTCACATACGCGGTAAAACGGCTACGACTATCGCAGATTATGGTAGAACTTAGGAGTAGGACTCGCGTGTGAGTCAGCGCCATGGTGCTGGTTTTTAGCGAAATGTTTGTAAGCGCGGGGCTCCCCGATGCGCGGGGCCCGTAGCATTTGCTATTCTTGCTATATGGGTAATCCGGCACTGATTGACTTTCAAAATAACGTGTGAACCCCGGACAAAAAGCTTTTATTTTTGTACATTTTTGGATCCTAACGCTATAGCTGCGCCGGTAATGATAGTACCTGTAAGTTGAGGCTATCACTTGGCAACGCTCGTCTCCCGTTAGTGACGAGCTGGCGTGACGAACGAACATCAATAACGTTAATTTTAATGTATCTGTCTCACATGTGATGGTTTCCCATGAGACTCTGTGGAATAGTGGTACAGTTGCGTGTGAGGTAGCATCACCTGATGCGATGTTTTATGTTCTTTAACTGTTAGCCTGACAAAGTATTTAGTCTTTTATGGGAAATAAGCTTCTGCCTGACTTCGTCCGCGTGACGAGTAGGAATTTCATGGTTTTTATTTTTCTGAAAAGTACCGTAATCCTTTTCCTAAAAGAGAGCGTAGGCTTACTTTACTCCTTATAATATCAGCTAACTGCCATGATCAGTGTCCTATCAAAATCAGTCCAGCCGTTTCGGATATTACCCGGAATAAACAGACAGCAAATTTTTTTTTTTTTTTACTATGTATAGGCATACGTTTGACCACAATCTCACCTGATGGTAAGTGATGATGCGGTCGAAGATGGAGCACGTTTGCCTAGAAGCATCCTATTCACTCTTGTCTTAAATACTCCCAGGTTGTAGCTATCTGGAAACACAGACTCCGGCAGGGAATCCCACTCCTTAGCTGTACGCACTATGAATGTGTTGCATGCATTTTATACTTACTTTATATGCATAAATAGTAAAAAGTTGTTTTGAATGATACAAACAGACACTTCAATTTTATTTATTTGTAAAAACTATGTGTATGTATAAACTCCGGTACTAAAAATTTATTCAAAACACTGTTGGTGTGAAAAATGGATATCAGCTTCTCGTGGCACCCTGTCACAGGCCCGAATATTTTTTAAGCTGCTACTGTATTTATTTATGGTGTACAATAGAGTATTTGTATTATTTTCGTGGAGTTTCTTGCGCGTTCTTCTCCATAGAGATCTACGCTTTGTAACGTGCAAATAGCTTCATCTTTTTGGACCGACCGACCTTGACGATTCAAAAGTGCCTGTAAATGGTTTATCTATACATATAATAAAATCGTAGACTAACCGTGTCTGTACATTGAATATTTTTGCATGAAAGTTACACAAAAAACTCAGGAAAAAGGTATAAAACACAAAAATGCAATTTTTGAAATTTTTGTCTGTTTATCTGTTTGTCTGTGCGTTTGTGGGAGCATCACGCATAAACCACAGATTGGATTGCAAATCTAAGTACTTAAAAATATTAAGTGATACCCCGAGGAAAACTTAGCGTTTATTTCATCAAAATCGACCCACAAAATCAAAAGATATTGAATTTTTAAGTTTAGGAAGAAACTTCCTAATGTATTCTGATGAGTCAGAGCGCCATCTATTGAGAAAAATAAAATGCACGAAAAAATTGTTGAGTTATTTGTGAAACTTTTAATACGTGGCAAAATAAAAGTGATCATTTTTATACCTTTTCGTTATTTATCGTTACAATCGATCCCGGAAATCAAAATATATTGAATTTTTAGTTTAGTAAGAAACTTCCTAATGTATTCTGATCAGTCAGAGCGCCATCTATTGAGGAACCAAAAAATGCATGAAAGCATGAATGTTACTCCAAAACACATTGATTGAGTTATTTGGGAAACTTTTAATACGTAGACGTAGCAAAATAAAAGTAAACATTTTAATACCTTATCGTTATTTAACGTCTTCCGTTGCCAAATATTTTGTCAGTTTACATGGTCGATAGATGGCGTTGCACTGATGACGCGTTTTTCTGAACTGCGGTGTTGAGATTTTCCGCTGGAAAATGACCTCACACGATTTCTAAACACAGTCGTGTTCGTAGGAATTTCGGTTTGGTCTCTAAAAGGTCTTAAACTGTTAGGGACCAAAATTGCTTAAATCTCCGAGTTGTGCTGGTTTCGTTTAAAGTGCATTTATCGTAGTTTTGCGAAGTACTGGACGGTTCGACTGGCGGATCAGGCCTGTAGGGTTCCGTACCAAAGGTGCTGTGCTAACGGGACCCTACTGCTAAGCCTCCGCGATTGATTCCGTTTAGAGCGAAGCAACGAACGGTTCGATTTGCGAAACAAGGCTAATAATAATAAGGTACCGTACCAAAGGTGGTCACGGTGACGGGAACGATCGATTTTGGGGGGCTACTCTCTAAGTCCGAAGTCCGTAGTTTCGGGCTTAGTTGCGGGCGGGCGTATTCTACTCCGAATCACACTACAGACTTACGATTAGTCCCGAACCCGAACTAAGAATGAATGACAACACTATTTCACAGTAACTGTCAATTCGTGTTATCATTAGTTCTCAGTGGTTAGGTGATACGGAGTAGAATTTTTTTTTTCTTCTTAATATATAAGTAAAACAAAGTCGGGTTTGTTCGAACACTTTTCTAACTAACTCGAGCGATTTTCATAGTTTTTGTGTTTTTGTTGGATAAGTCTTTGTCCAGAATAGCATAATAAGAATTAAAATACAAAAAAAATAGTATGTAGGTAGGAAGGGTAGGTAGGTAGGCAGGTAGGTAGCGTAGATAAGGTAGGGTAGCTATGGTAGGTAGGTAGGGTAGGTAAGTAAGTAGGTAGGTTAGGGTCGGTAGGTGGAGTAGCCAGTTGGCGGGAGCGAAGCCACGCGGGTCAGCTAGTATAACAATAATTATTATATATTAATATTGGAATAAAACTGAACAGAATACTATGATTGAATAAGATAGAATACTAAATATATACACTTAAAATAAAATATCCTAACTAAGATAAGGCGTCAAAAAATTCGTCCGCATCGCTGTCCACCGGAAGTGAGCCCAAAAGACTGGCGGCATTGCCACGTTGTATGGCAATGCTTATCCTCTGTCCGAGGTAAAAGCCAGCCCTTGGGTCACGCGAAGTGTCAAATAAGCGTTTAGATAGATCTTTAAATAAGGCATGAGCACTCGGACCCCACGGTCCAAGAGTTTCAACCCCAAACGGCTCAAAAATATAATTGCCAACAAGGTTATTATATTTCCGCCGCTTGAGGTTCTCAGCAGCCGCAGCGGCAGTACCAGCACAGCACGACGAGCTAGGAAGATGGGATGGCGCAAGAGTATCGACACAAGTAGCGTCCCACACTAAAGGCCTACCCATCTTCCATGGAAACAAAGACATACCGTCCGGTTGCTTGCCGTCGTCGCGTGCCAGGCCATTGGGTTCTAGTACGGCTGGAACGCCGACGGCGACAAGAGCGCGTCGGATAATGTCGTTGATGTTTGCGTGCCGTGCAAAGCGACCCGCACTTCGACTGCATGAGAGACCGTGGTGCCCGAGGCTGTTGACAGCTTCACCACAGTGACAACGATGAGGAGAACAACACGATGCGCCTAAGCGAAGGGAAGCAGCGAGGCGGAAAGTTGTATCGTCGAACAAGGTGCCTAAGTTCGACGACGGTAGTGCGTGAAGCCAGAGGCCCGACTCCCACTCACCCACAGCCAGCAGGCGCGCACGCTCCGCAGTAGAAGTAGAAGTGGCTATAAGGTTCCTCTGAACTTCTCTGCAGACCGGCTCATCCCACTGTCTCTGGTATGATGGGTTGTCGGGTAGATTTACATTCGGGCAAGCGAGTTTCCAAGCATTCACAGCCTCGGTGAAGCACGGCACATCAAAATCAATCAGTGTGGAAGCTAGGATATTCCTGATTAATTTATCAGTGCCATGAACCGAAGATATAAAAGCCGGTAAACTAATACTGGTAATTTTGCGGACGCCGAGGCCTCCCATACGAATGGGAAGAGTAGCTTGAGCCCAGGCTCGGTCGTCCATGGCCACATTTAAAATTGAAGATAGTGTATGCTTGATAATTTGGTCCATTTTTTCTAAAAGGTGAGGGTGCTTCCACATATGGGAAGCACGAAGAAAATATGTCAATTTAGGACCGAAACAGCAGTAACGAATTATGGTGATAGCCGAATGCATGTTAATTTTTAACAGTCTTTCCGAAACGTCTTTGAAATTTTGAATTTTTTCTTCGACAAAATTGGGAAAGGAATTCTCAAAGATTGGTGACCCAAGGAGGTGAAGAGAGCTTTTGTCCATAATTTTGATTCCAGGGGCTATTGCGTTGAATTTTGAAAGTGTGAATTGTCGGTCAGTACTGTCAGACAAAAATAATTCGCATTTGGAAAAGTTCAGATCAAGTCCAATGGAATGAAGTCGATTTTTTAAAAATTGTAGATCATTTAATACCAAATTTACATCGCCTCCAAGGGTACCATCATCGAGATACCAAACATTAAATTTAGAATTTAGCTGTCGAATAATAGGGTGAATAGCTAAACTAAAGATCACTGGCCCGAGGGGATCACCTTGTTGACAGCCAACAGCGGATTCCAAAAGGTTGTCCCGATAAAGTAATTTAGATGGTTGTCTATAACATTGCCAGAGAAAACTGAAAATTTGAGGTATTTCTTTCTTAGATTCTACCAACAAGGTGTCCCTATTTACCGAATTAAATGCATTTTTGATGTCAACCTTCAGGATGACCTCTCCTTTGCCAGAATTTGCGTAGGTCGACAGTGCGTGTACGGCAGCCTCACAACCCCCTTTGGAGCCGTAACCCAACTGCAGGGGCTGAAATTTTTCCGAAACTATCTCACCATAAAATTTACAACAAATCTTGGCTGCCATACGACGGTAAGTAGTTCCGACGGCAATGGGACGAATACCGCCATCTCTCTTGCGTAGGGCACATAAGTTGGCCCCGTACAAGACGTCGATGACGGCCTCGTTTACCTTGCCGGAGAGCATGAGGTTAATCAGAGCCGTGAGCTCCTTCAAAAGCAACTCACCAGCTTCCCCGGCGCCTGAACATATAAGATCCTTTAGATGTTGCGGACTAAGGGCGTCGAGGCCGCCAGCAGAGCCACTCCGGAAGGAGCAAATGGCTGTGATCACCTCTCGACCTGTAATGGTGAGGGTGTGAATATCCGAATCAGGGGGGTCGGAAAAAGAAAGACCATCCGCTGGGGGAGGATGTTTGCTCTCCAGAGCTGCGAGAGTATCTGGAGAACACGGAGCCACCACATCACTACTGAAAAGAATCCTGGCTGCTCCGCTAATGTCACCTTCCCCTAATTTAGATTCGACCAGATGGGAAATACCTCTTAAGGAGGTAAACCTCTGTGTCGACAATTTAGATTCCAAATTTAGAGCCGAAACGTTACAGTTTTCTTTAATTTGTGTTGTTAAAGTCTTTTTGGTTGCCAAATTCTTATTCACATGTAAAATTCTGTAGGGAAAAGTGAGAAGATGTTCCCAGGCACTTTGCGAGTTCTCCCGGGCGGCACGGCGAACGAGTCCTGCCAAGTGTTGCGCTACTAGAGGTCTAGCGCCGCGGGGAACTCGCTTTAAAACAGGTACAGAGTTTTTGAATTTTGCAAGAGTTTTCCAAAATGGGTCAAAGGATGTAGCTGGTGTAGAAGGCACAGAAGATGAAATAACAGGGTCTGAAGTAAGTGCATTCTGAGATTTATGCACCTTTCCAATATGAACATTCAGACCCCGCTTACCTTTAAAAAATCGTGCCTGGGTGCAGAGAGGACACCTCTCCAGGATGTCTAGTGATGTCGAAGGTTGACCGGCACTATCTTGCAACACAACATCACTGCTACCACTTTGCATTTAATATAAATAATTAAATAACTAGCAAAAAAAATCAAAGAAAAAACACAAGTAAAAAAGTCAAATGATGACAGCAAAAGTCAAATGAAAAAAAACGCGCAGTCGCGCTGAGGGCCTGGGGCGCCGCGACTTGTCCGTGGCAGCGCCCTAGGCAACCGTTGCCTGGCGACACGCGGGCCGACGCGGCGTCTCGTCCCAATCGTCGTCGCGTTTTAAGGAGCAGCTAGGCGGCGCGGTCTCTGGCTGCGCAAGATACTCGAGTGAAGATCGTGCATCAGCATACAACCGGACAAGAAGAGTTGTGCGTAGGCTTCTCTTTATTTACCATAAATCCGACATGGAACACATCGTATTGTATCCAATTAAATACTGTAAATTACTGATTTGTCCACAGCTGACTCTGTCGTTCTAACAGCGTTTATTCAGCGATAAATACTACACAACACTGAAATATAATATTCACAGCGACACAGGAATATATACTGTCATATTAAAATCAACTTTGAAACATCAATAAGTAAATAAACTCGCTTTTAAAAAATTCTGTAATTTTTTGACATATGTCGAAATGAACTAGTTAAAATAGTTAAATGTAACATATTTTCCACTTGTTATTTATAAGTTCTGTTTTCACTATTATAGAGTAAACTTGTAGTGGAACGACACAGTATATATCACTAAAAGGTTTATTACGGTTTAAAACGTATCTCGAATTTAAAACACGGAGGTCGTTTCCAAATTGACTTAAAAGTTGCTAATAATTATTATTAGTTTTACCTGTTAAAAGAGGATATGACTTGGAATAAGAGCCTCGATATCTCTAATAGTCATCCTTTCTATGTTCATTTCTTTGTGGGACAAGATAATTATAATCATAAAAGATTTTGCCCGCGACTTCGTACGCGCATATCCCGTTTTTTCCCGTTCCCGTAGGAATTTCGGGAAATCCTCTCTCAGTGCTCCCCTAAACTTCCCAAGGAATCTACATGCCCAATTTCAGCTTCCTAAGATCAATAGTTTCAGCTGTGCGTTGTCTGACAGTCGAACTCAGTTAGTAATGGAAAAATATTATGAATTAGAATTTTCTTACATAGTCCATTAATCTTTCTTTTGGAGAGCCGGAATAGCTGTGAATTTCATCCTTCTTCTAACTACATATAAAGTAGATGATAATTTTCTCTGTTTATAGCCCATAAGATCTAGAATGTGCCTGTTCTTCTTTAATTTTCATAGTAACTTGGTAAGTGCTGTAGGGTGAACGTCCCTGCAGCTCTCCGACCATATCTACCGTTACAAATCTACTGCCCGTAAACCTTAATACGTATGTAAATAACGCAATAAATATACCTTAACAAGGTAATTTGGTCAACCTACAGTCATAGATTTACATAGTAAAGATAGGGCCGTCCGAATAATTGCTTTTACTCGTATAAGTATATTACTTAGAAGAACTAACGGATTTATACATATAAATATTTAGGATACAGGCAACTCAAAGGACTAGATCACACAGCGATAAAAACACACTCTAAATACTGAATACAAAAGGAGAGTGATCGCAGTATGTAAAACTCAATTAGCGGGAAAGAATTTAATAAAGGCATTAAACACTTACGCGATACCAATACTAACGTATTCGTTTGGAGTGATCAAATGGTCAAAAACTGACATCCAACAAATCGAAAGAACCACACGCACTACACTTACTAAACATAATAACTTGCACCCTAAGTCTGCAATAGAACGATTGACTATAACGCCAACACGGAGGGAGAGGCTTAATAGACATTCATCACCTTTGGCAGAAACAAATCACTAGATTAAAAGCATTCTTTCACACAAAATCTCACACAAGCAACATTCATAAGACCATAGCCACAAACGATATTAACTACACTCCCTTTAACCTAAACGAAGAGAATACAACTTACGATGTAAACAATGACTCTCAGCTACAAATTTTAGAAGAATGGAAAAAGAAAGTGCTGCATGGACGGCACCCCCACGATCTAGAACAGTCCCACGTAGATGCAGTAGCTTCAAATAAATGGCTCAAGATAGGAAATTTATTCCCGGAAACCGAAGCTTTTATTATTGCAATTCAAGATCAAATCATTAACACTAAAAACTACAGGAAATTCATAATCAAAGACCCTACAATAACGAATGATAAATGCCGCAAGTGTCACAGCCAACCAGAGACCATACAACACATTACAGGAGCATGCACAACGCTCACACAAACTGACTATACTCACAGACACAATCAGGTGGCAAACATCATTCACCAAAAACTAGCAATCAAACATAAACTCATACAAGACACAAACACTCCTTACTACAAATACGTTCCACAAACTGGTCTAGAAAACACCACACATAAACTTTTCTATGACCGCGCCATTCTCACTGACAGGACCGTTCACTACAATAGACCAGATATCACTCTCCAAGACAAAATTAATAAAGTTACTTGCTTGATAGATATTGCAGTCCCCAACACGCACAATTTAATATGCAGAGCTAAAAGAGGAAGTGACAAGAATTTGGAGGCAATATAAAGTATATGTCGTGCCCATTGTTGTCTCCACTACAGAGGTAATACCCAACCATCTGCACCATAGTCTCAAATTAATAGACCTTAAAGACTCCGTTTACATAACACTTCAAAAAGCTGCAGTTTTGAATACCTGCAGAATAGTGCGGAAGTTCATGCAGATAGAGGAAAATGAAATTGCTCCTCAAGACACCTAAGCACTCACCACACGCTACATTGACTTGGCTTGGCCCGTTAATGTAGCTTAAAACTAGCCAAAGACCTAAGAAACAGTCCATGTTTTTCCTAAATAATAATAATAATTTATTTCCAAAACTTAGTACTACTTTACAATGGCAATGTGGCAACAATTTCGATTTAGGCAGCGAGATTAGCGTCTGTAGCCGAACTAGGCAAAGCCTGTATTTCGGCTATCAGCACCATTCCCCTCGAGTATTTATAACAAAAAAAGGGGCCCAGCAACAGAGGTTTATATAATTAAATCAGTACTACATAATAATAGGTGACATGTACTCTTTAGACAAGCTTTTTGGAAATAGGGGACAGGATAAATCTAGTCTAATTTTTAAATGGAATAAGTGTGTGTGTGAGTTTGTGCGTGTGTGTGTGATGTATGAGTTGAGTGTATGTGTGAGAATGAATGTGCAGTGAGTGTATGGGTGTACTACGTGTGCGTGAGTGTTTGTGTGTGTAGGTGAGCTATTGTCGAGAGTTTATCTTTGTTTTCTGTGCTCTTAGCCATATTCTAAGAGTGTTTAGAATAAAAGTTGTTCCGTCTCCTCGTAGCTTACTGTCAAAACTTCGCACAATTGGAACAATGTTATCGTAGGAAAACGCATTGGTTTGTGATGGGATGGTATTATTGTTTTACGGCACCATACGACACCGGTCGACACCATACGGTGAAAAAATATTGGACGGATATAATTACTAGCACTTCGAATGAGATTGCCTTCAGTGCTGGATTAAGCAAGCGCGGGGCCTGTAGCAAATTTTACTAACCTCAGTGACCTAAAACCTTCGTTAAATAAAAACGAAAATACCTGTGAAAGCTAAAACTTCTATGACATAAGGGGGAGCATGCACGGTTTTTGAACAACCATGTTAAGGTCGAAAGATATCAACATCTCGACCAGAAATCCATAAAAAATAAACATTAGTGACTCATGCAGATTGAAAAAATATGCGTCACATACGCGGTAAAACGGCTACGACTATCGCAGATTATGGTAGAACTTAGGAGTAGGACTCGCGTGAGAGTCAGAGCTATGGTGCTGGTTTTTAGCGAAATGTTTGTAAGCGCGGGGCTCCCCGATGTGCGGGGCCCGTAGCATTTGCTATTCTTGCTATATGGGTAATCCGGCACTGATTGACTTTCAAAATGACGTGTGAACCCCGGACAAAAAGCTTTTATTTTTGGATCCTAACGCTACAGCTGCGCCCGTAATGATAGTACCTGTAAGTTGAGGCTATCACTTGGCAACGCTCGTCTCCCGTTAGTGACGAGCTGGCGTGACGAACGAACATCAATAACGTTAATTTTAATGTATCTGTCTCACATGTGATGGTTTCCCATGAGACTCTGTGGAATAGTGGTACAGTTGCGTGTGAGGTAGCATCACCTGATGCGATGTTTTATGTTCTTTAACTGTTAGCCTGCCAAAGTATTTAGTATTTTATGGGAAATAAGCTTCTGCCTGACTTCGTCCGCGTGACGAGTAGGAATTTCATGGTTTTTATTTTTCTGAAAAGTACCGTAATCCTTTTCCTAAAAGAGAGCGTAGGCTTACTTTACTCCTTATAATATCAGCTAACTGCCATGATCAGTGTCCTATCAAAATCAGTCCAGCCGTTTCGGATATTACCCGGAATAAACAGACAGCAAATATTTTTTTTTTTTACTATGTATAGGCATACGTTTGACCACAATCTCACCTGATGGTAAGTGATGATGCGGTCGAAGATGGAGCACGTTTGCCTAGAAGCAACCTATTTACTCTTGTCTTAAAGACTCCCAGGTTGTAGCTATCTGGAAACACAGACTCTGGCAGGGAATTCCACTCCTTAGCTGTACGCACTATGAATGTGTTGCATGCATTTTATACTTACCTCATATGCATAAATAGTAAAAAGTTGTTTTGAATGATACAAACAGACACTTCAATTTTACTGGAACGAAGTTCCTTATCGCGCGTTGTGAAAGGGGGCTAGACGGAAAAAATTCTCACGAAAAGTTGTAACGACACTTTTTGCTATAGTTGTAAGCCGTGCGACGTGCACGTGTTTCTCTGTCTGTCTCTCTCTCTCTCTCTCTCATAGAAAGCAAGCTAGTTATTTTCGTTTCGTCTTTCTATTTCTGTTTACATTATATTTGTAAGGTAGGCAGGGTAGGCAGGGTAGGCAGGGTAGCCAGGGTAGACAGGGTAGGCAGGGTAGGCAGGGTAGGTGGGTAGGCAGGGTAGGCAGGGTAGGCAGGTTAGGCAGGGTAGGCAGGGTAGGCAGGCTAGGCAGGGTAGGCAGACTAGGCAGGGTAGGTGGGTAGGCAGGGTAGGCAGGGTAGGCAGGGTAGGCAGGGTAGGCAGGGTAGGCAGGCTAGGCAGACTAGGCAGACTAGGCAGGGTAGGTGGGTAGGCAGCCTACTGATTAAGTTCATATTACATTACTAGCTGACCCGCGTGGCTTCGCTCCCGCCAACTGGCTACTCCACATACCGACCCTAACCTACGTACTTACTTACCTACCCTACCTACCTACCATAGCTACCCTACCTTATCTACGCTACCTACCTGCCTACCTACCTACCCTTCCTACCTACATACTATTTTTTTTTGTATTTTAATTCTTATTATGCTATTCTGGACAAAGACTTATCCAACAAAAACACAAACACTATGAAAATCACTCGAGTTAGTTAGAAAAGTGTTCGAACAAACCCGACTTTGTTTTACTTATATATTAAGAAGAAAAAAAAAATTCTACTCCGTATCACCTAACCACTGAGAACTAATGATAACACGAATTGACAGTTACTGTGAAATAGTGTTGTCATTCATTCTTAGTTTGGGTTCGGGACTAATCGTAAGTCTGTAGTGTGATACGGAGTAGAATACGCCCGCCCGCAACTAAGCCCGAAACTACGGACTTTGGACTTAGAGAGTAGCCCCCCAAAATCGATCGTTCCCGTCACCGTGACCACCTTTGGTACGGTACCTTATTATTATTAGCCTTGTTTCGCAAATCGAACCGTTCGTTGCTTCGCTCTAAACGGAATCAATCGCGGAGGCTTAGCAGTAGGGTCCCGTTAGCACAGCACCTTGGGTACGGAACCCTACAGGCCTGATCCGCCAGTCGAACCGTCCAGTACTTCGCAAAACTACGATAAATGCACTTTAAACGAAACCAGCACAACTCGGAGATTTAAGCAATTTTGGTCCCTAACAGTTTAAGACCTTTTAGAGACCAAACCGAAATTCCTACGAACACGACTGTGTTTAGAAATCGTGTGAGGTCATTCTCCAGCGGAAAATCTTAACACCGCAGTTCAGAAAAACGCGTCATCAGTGCAACGCCATCTATCGACCATGTAAACTGACAAAATATTTGGCAACGGAAGACGTTAAATAACGATAAGGTATTAAAATGTTTACTTTTATTTTGCCACGTATTAAAAGTTTCACAAATAACTCAACAATTTTTTCGTGCATTTTATTTTTCTCAATAGATGGCGCTCTGACTCATCAGAATACATTAGGAAGTTTCTTCCTAAACTTAAAAATTCAATATCTTTTGATTTTGTGGGTCGATTTTGATGAAATAAACGCTAAGTTTTCCTCGGGGTATCACTTAATATTTTTAAGTACTTAGATTTGCAATCCAATCTGTGGTTTATGCGTGATGCTCCCACAAACGCACAGACAAACAGATAAACAGACAAACAGACAAAAATTTCAAAAATTGCATTTTTGTGTTTTATACCTTTTTCCTGAGTTTTTTGTGTAATTTTCATGCAAAAATATTCAATGTACAGACACGGTTAGTCTACGATTTTATTATATGTATAGATATTTGTTAATAATAAAAAAATATTATTATAACTTAAAAAAAAGTTACAATTCCTTTACTAATTACTTCTCCGAACTTCGTTCCATCCGGGTGTCCCTTGACACCTCTCAAGTTTTTTATTTGTAAAAACTATGTGTATGTATAAACTCCGGTACTAAAAATTTATTCAAAACACTGTTGGTGTGAAAAATGGATATCAGCTTCTCGTGACAGCCTGCCACAGGCCCTAATATTTTTTGAGCTGCTAGTGTAATTATTTATGGTGTACAATAAGTGTATTTGTATTATTTTCGTGGAGTTTCTTGCGCGTTCTTCTCCATAGAGATCTACGCTTTGGAACGTGCAAATAGCTTCATCTTTTTGGACCGACCGACATTTACAATTCAAAAGTGCCTGTAAATGGTTTATTTGAAATAAATATTTTTGAGTTTGAGTTTGAGTTTTTCTATCCGTGAAAATTCAAGACAAACTCAAGACATGCCAAAAATCTGAGCAATGGAACTACTCGACATCACCATTCTAACAGATCTCCTTTTCCCTTCTCTCCAGATCCTATGCATCAGCACGCGACTGGTGCTACCAGAGCCGACGGCGCCCGCCACGGAGGCGACGGCGGAGCCCCGCGACGAAGCCCTGGGAGACACGGAGGAGCCCCCAGAGGGGTACTACGCCTTCGTGGAGTCTCCTAACGCGACGCCTCCCAGGTGAGAAGAATTTTAAGTCGAGTTTTAATGATAAATGAATAAAGTCCACTGGTCAGTGCACACTAGCCACAGGATGTCTTGGTAGGTCGCCGGAATGCTATTACAGTTAGCATTTCGGCAGCCTACCAAGACATCCTGTAATGTGCCGCAGCATCCCGCCGCGGGATCCCTTAGCGCGCTCTCCAATGCCGTGTCAAGAAATCCCTTTCGATGCTACGGAGTCAATTTATAACAAAAGCATTTATGTCGTATTCCTACTAGATAACTTTGAATGTCCTTTGGTAAAAACTTAAATCCTCTGGCATTCCGTCCCAATGTGCGCAGGCCGTTACGCTGTCAACTCAAGGGTGGACAGGCACCTTCTGGACCCGAATGCTCCATCGTAGAATCTATCAGTTGGTGGGTTTCACCAATAAAAAATTCTCAGCATGAATCTAATCTGCTCTTCTGATCATAACTTAGTCTGTTTGTTACCTTTTAACGGCTGAATGTATTTGGATGAAATTGACGCACGGGCAGACCGAGTCTAAAGGACACATGGAGGTATGTTGCCTGGGGATAATGTTCGACTTTCCCGGATGAAGCCGCTAGTAGAGGCTAGTATAACATAGTATGAAATTGAAACAACGTATTTGAGCCGTTTGGGGTTATGCAACACTAGGGCCATGGGGTCCGAGTGCACATCGAGTTTTTCACGTGACCAGGGCTGGCCTTTTTTTTGGCCAACGAATCAGTTTGCCATTCAATGGCAATGCGGCCAGTGTTCTGTGCACTTTCCCCGTTGACACCGATGTGGATGAATTTTTCGTTGCCCTGAGAGTTCTTCCCCTTCACCTTTTTACTCCGCTTGTACATTTATACATATTTTCTACTAGCTTGTATACAGGGAAATGAACCCTGAACAACATTTGTTCTACGATTTTGACCTCAACTGAACAATGTAGCCAAAAACAATTTGTTTTTATTTGAAGTCTGTGACATTCGTGTTTACTACGCGCGCGCACCCAGTGCCACGCCGCCGCGCCGGCCGGGCGGCGGCCTTCGTCGACCGCCTCTTGTAGAATATGCAAAATTGAGACTATTTTTATATTTTTTGTATGGAAAAAAATGTTTCGAATTTTAAAAAGTCGTAGAACAAATGTTGTTCAGGGTCATGATACGAAATCAGGATTAAGAGGTTTCGGGTATTTTTTCAATTTCCCTGTATGCTTACGAAATAATATTACCTATCCTTTTGTGGAGCCCAGACATACTAAAATGAGTGGTTGCGAGAGACTTCGTACCAAAAGCAAAGACTTGACATTAGTGACAAGGTTAATGAGACTATTACTATGTGCTAAGTGCTCACACACGTGTCATGGACCATGAATCCAAGTCCAATGTCCCCATGGCGCAGTTTCCTATTCAACTGAGACCCAAAATGCCCTTTTACTTTTTTTAATTATTGATAGGGACACGTTTGATCACTATTTCACCTTATGGTAAGCGATTATGTGGTCGAAGTGGGAGCACGCTTGCCTAGAAGTAATCTATTCACTCTTCACCTACTGACTTAAAGACTGGCAAGGAATTCCATTAGTTAGCTGTAGTGTTCCCAAAACGTTTTGTGCGTGTGGGTGGGATGTACACCACGTACCGGTGGCGCAACGTCGTTCGTCTTGTGGTCCGATAATGGATCGGGCTTGGCAAATTAAATTATGCAATTCCGTCGCACACTCCCCAAAATGCAACCGATAGAAAACAGACAGGCCAGCACCTCGGCGTTGATGCTCAAGACTTTGGAGCTTCGACTCGTTACTAATAGCACAGATAATATAATACTAGCGTACTAATAGTTATTAACGGTAAAAATACTAGTTTGATTTAATTTTTCCTTAGAAACAGATATATGTATAAAGCTAGGTATTTATGGCATGTCGACGTGTTGTGAATGCATATTCTTGCCATGAATCATATTTTCTCCTAAGATGTAGGTGTTGCATTTAGGGCGACGAAAGCTGCCGTTAGCTAGTTGACTAATGTCGACACTAAAAAGGTAATATAGTCTAAATTGTGGACACTAATAACATTAAGGCCTTATTATGAGTTTTAATGGCAAGTTTAACTGCCTCATTGGTCATTGAGGAAGATAAACTTGGGGTCCTGGGTTCAATATCCAAGTAGAGCAAAAATATATTTGGTGATTCTCTCAGGAATTCTTAGTAGAAGTTTCGAGAGGTGATTTGTGTGCCCGGTACATGTCGACAGCACTGGCGAAATGTTGGTGTTTTATTGCCTCTGCTTAACTCTTCCGAGAATAGGTAAAAAAAAGAGAAAGCAAAGAGTTTTTAATATTTGGATTGATAGAGTCGCGATTGACGACAATCTTACCCGATGCAAACCGATGATACGGTCGACGATAGAGCAACCTTGCCCAGAAGTAACCTATTCACTCTTGAAGAACGCCAGGTTCTAGCTATCAGGAAACACAGACTCCGGCAAGGAATTCCACTACTCAGACAGCTGAGGAGTCTGTGTTTCCCAAAACGTTTTATGCGTGAGGGTGGGATGTCCATCATCGGTTCCGAATCGCCATCATTTTCGCACCAAGCTTAATGTTATATTATGTAACTTTCCACGATAGTCACTTGTTGCTAAAACAAACGTAACACGGCGAGTCTAGAAGGAAATAACAAAATATTTACGTTTCAACTTTCAACTGTCATCCGGAAGACTAGCAGACTGTTCTCTCTCATATATTTACAACTTCCGACAAACTTTCTCCGTCTAATTACTATAAACCATTCATAATAGATACCTACTTAAGTAACATTGGCGACGAAAAACTGGTGGATGCCAAACTTCACAGCTTGGATCATCGCCATAAGTTTGCCTGCTTGTCGGTCTTCTACAGCTTCGTACTTCGGTGAGTGTGCCCAAGAACTCCACGACCTCATTCCACCGGCCCCCTTTTACCTGGACATCTAGGCGCACGCAAGTTACCATCGCTACCTTGTTGCTATTTCACCAATACGCACTAAGCGTTTCCAAATGTATTTTATAATGCGCGGAACAAAGGAGTGGAACTCTCTACCTGCGTCTGTTTCCGAACACATTCAACTCTAATTTCTTCAAAGTGTCTGCAGTCAATAAAACTACCTTCTTCTTCATCGTTTCACTCTTGACAAAGTGATTGTGGTCGTCTTTAAGATTGTGCGGCATGCTTGACAATCCGTCGCCACTCTTCACGCACCTTTGCCTTTCTGGTGCACTCATACAAGGGACCATTGTCTAACGCTACCTTAATTTGGTCGGTCCAGCGCATAGGCGATCTACCACGTGCTCGTGTGCCCTCGAAGTTTCCTTGTAACACAAAGCGCGCTATGGAAAACTACCGCCTTTTCCCAACTCTGTTGGGGTCGGCTCACAGTCTAAACCGATGCAGTTGAATAGGTACCAGCATTTTACAGGGAGCGCCAGTCCATCTGACCTCTACCTGGTGACTGGGTAACACGGCTATACCGCTTGGCAAGAGTTGTGACAATACATGTGGCAAGACCGTGGTCGAGTGGTTTAGGCGTTTGCCTTGTGACCCGGTGGTCGTGGGTTCGATTCCCACGGGAAAGCATACTTTGTAAAGTTTTTTTCCAGTTTGGCTAGGACATTGCAGGCTTGAATCACCTGATTGTCTGATAAAAAAGATGATTCCGTGCTTCGGAAGGCACGTATAAGCCGGTGGTCCCGGCCGCCAAATGGCGGTCGTCAAATAAACCACGTCAGAGGCCCTTGAGGCGGTTTAGAAACTCGGACACTAGGGTGTGTGGGGTACGCCGGGGCGAGACTCCTCTGCCGCGGAAAATCGTAGCACGGCGGACGGAGCTCCGGCAGGATCTCATGGCAGTATGGAGACAACGACTGTCGCAACCCAGCGCTGGGCACGCCACAATTGCGGCGATAAGTCCCCTCTTAGAGGAGTGGCTAGAGCGGCGCCACGGCGTCCTCACCTTCCGCCTGACACAGGTACTCAACGGACACGGTTGTTTTGGGAGGTACCTGTTTCGAATTCGGCGGGAGGATACGCCCGGGTGTCAACACTGCGAGGTTCGCCCGGAGGACACGGTGGAGCATACGGTGGAGGTCTGCCCTGCTTGGGCGGAACACCGCCGCGTCCTCGTCGAGGCGATTGGCGGCGGCGACCTCTCGCGTCCGGCCCTGGTCCAATCCATGGTCCGGAGCGAGGAGGCATGGGAAGCGGTCACCTCCTTCTGCGAAGCAGTAATGCTAGCAAAGGAGGCGTCGGGAGTCACAGGGCGATTTCCGGCCACCGTAGGCACGGGCCTGCGGATGGCGAGCATTGGGTGGCTCGCCGTCCGGTCAGAACCAAGCCCGGGTCGACGGCGCGCTGTGTTCCACGCGCGTCTTAAAGAGCTGTCAGCGTAGAAGACGGGGCCCGCTAGGGCCAGCGCCTGCCGGTGTTGCGGAATCTGTTCGAAAGAGTCGCCGCGGCCAAGGTACACAAAGGGCATTAGGAGGAACACGGATGGGTTTTAGTCAGTAAGAGGCTGACACTCCTTTCTGCTTCACCCAGAGCGGGAGGAGTCATTTGATGATTTCCCAGCCTTAAAAAAAAGGTGTGTGGGGTCGTAACACCTTACTGCTCACACGATAAGAAGAAGACTTGTGTCGGTTTTCCTGGCTTCTGACTACCCGTAACGACTGTCAAAGTTGTACAAATGACTGCCGGGATCAAGGCGAGGCAGAACGACCCTGAAGCTGTTATTATTTAGCCACGAACTCCTCATAATCATCAGTCTCAACACATTATGTTTACACGATACACAAAGCTTCGCACTTTCCTCGCGAGATCCGCCAAGCATCAGAATCGTGGAGATAATCGAGATGAATATAACTACACATTATCGTTGAGCAAACGATAAGTACTTACCAACGTTACGCTTTCGTTTAAAATTACCGTCAGCTGCTTAGAGCTGACCAGAAAGCAAGAAGAAAATAAAACTATATAAATAGATACTTATTCAAAACTTGTTACATAACTACCTATTCTTTGAAATAAAACGTAAAGAGCAACAGGTATCATAGAAAACAGTATTTATGATAGAAAACTAAAATCGGTTTGCATTTATGAAATGAGATGATAAGATTGAAATTTTTAAACCTTTCGCGGACCATATTTAGGCCCTGGTTTACCACTAGTGGTCCGCGGACCACAAGTTAGGAACCACTGGAGAGAGATAGATTCATAACCATCACGCCTGTATTCCCCAAAGTGTTAGACAGAAGTGTATTTTTAATTTTTATTTGTGATGGGTTTGCTCTTGACTCTTGTCTAGGTCAGAGATGACAGAGACAAAGTCTACGATGGAGCGAGCTTACCCATTAATAGTTTAATTTATGGCTTAGGCTCAAATTCGATAAGAGGGGAGACTATTGCCACTAACCAGTTGCAAAGTTAGTGTCCGGGATGCTGCACAAAAAACTTTACATAACCTGAGCATCGAACCCAGGACCTTTCTGGACATCACTACCGTAACTAGTAGTGTTTGTGTCAGCAGTGTAGCTTCAGAAATATTATCAACGCCATATTCCGCTTTTCTTTAAGAATTTTCTCTAACCTCAGGGCCCCAAGTCTGCTATTACAATAGTGTCATAATGGTCTATCATTGATTTCATAATGGTTGATTTTGACAAGATTCTATGCCATTTCTTTCAATGGAGTGTCAGTGGTTGACCACTGGAAAGTCATAATGACGCTTTTATATCCAGTGGTCAACCACTGACACTTTAACAATATTGTAATAGCAGACTTGGGGCCCTGATCACATGCATTCAAAAATCGGTCTTAAATAAGCAATAGGTATTATCTATGAACATAACTAGCGTGTACAACTGGCAGGCAACTCTCGAAGTCTCGAACCAACTACAACAAGGCACGTCTCACTCACTTTCACTAACATCTGCCGGACTAATGTGCGGCTGTATCATCGACATCTGTCATTGATAGCACATTGTATGGTAACGATACAAATTGTTAGGCGTTCGTGTCGAGAAATGATTGACTGACTGCGAATTTGACCTTAAGAATGGGCGTGAACTGTGAATCTTTCTAAACGAGTCATGACAGTTTTGGTACAAGTTTCATATTGATAAAAGGCTACATACTTATAATTATTGTGACAGCAACTATGTATGAATCATTCACCAAATATTGAGGCTATCATACAAGTAATTATCTTTTGCCCGCGATTTTGTACGCGCATACCTATTCCGGGTTTTTCTCGTTCCCGTAGGAATTTCGGGAAATCCTTTCTCAGTGGTCCCCTGCACTCCCTAAGGAACCTTGTTGACAAATTTCAGCTTTCTACGACCAGTAGTTTGTCAGTTACTCATTAGTAACGGGGTTTTTGTAGGTATATTAGGATTGAAAGAGGAGCTCGTGGCTAGCTAATAACAGCCGCACGATCGATCTTCAAGGTTAAGCATCGCTTGTCAGGGTTGGTCGGTTGATGGGTGACCATCTTAACATACCGAGTTTCCTCCGTGCCTCGGATAGCACGTTAAGCCGTTGGTCCCGGCTGTCATTTTGTAGATCTTTTGCAGTCGTTACGGATTGTCAGAAGCCAGTAAATCTGACTCCAGTCTTGCCATGAAGTACCGTGTTAATGTGTTGTGCAGTGAATGGGTTGTGGAGGTCTGGTAGGCAGCCGCTCCACGTAAAATACTGTTATTCAGCTAAATCCGGTTTGACTGGAAGCCGACCCCAATATAATTGGGAAAAGACTAGGCAGATGATGATTAGGACTGAAAGAAGAATAAATCTTCGTGATCATATTTAACTGTTTAATGTTCTGTTCCAGAGTGCGCCCCCCTCCGTACCGGCAAGTGACGTCATCGTGTGCCGAGGTGGAGTCCAACAAGCCGCACGTGTCCGCCAACAACCTGTGCGGAGACCTCAACCGAGGGGTCATACCCAGGAACCCCATGGGGCAGAATCCCAATGGAGAACCCTATCCCTTGTAAGTATTTATTTATAAGAGTCCTCCAGACCACAACGTGTAGGACCTCAACCAAAGGGTCTTACTCAGGAACCCTATAAGACAGAACCCTAATAGAGAGCCTTATCCCTTGTGGGTGTCATTTCCAGGGAGACTCCATGGGACCGCTAATTGACCGCGTCTTAATAGAGAAACGAATCCCTTGTGAGTATTGTGTCATAATGGAGTTCTTCAGCCCCTAACTTGGCCTCAACATGCTTGGAGCAAGAAAACTCTTTTCTTTCAATTTATCTTTCCATTCGATTTTCTCCTGGGCATCTCAATTAGTACCGTATTTTACTGATTCCTATATGTTTTGTTCGCAGCGAGTTGATCCGCAACCAGACGCTGCGCTTCCTGTCCCGGACCCTGCCTGTACTGCGAGCGGACGACACTCTGCCCCGCGTGGCGCACCTTCCCGCACCCACTGGGGACACGCCCGCGGTGCCCGATGTGCAACACAACCGGTACGTATGCAGCGAGTTGATCCGCAACCAGACGCTGCACTTCTGGGCAAGCTCGCTCCTCCATCGTAGATTTTGTCTCTATCCCCTGACTTAGACTAGAGTCTAGAGCAAATTCATTTCAAAAAGTTCCACACGTCATGGGCTTGCGGACGGCGAGCGATGGGTGACGGCTCATCTTCCGATCAGGAGCAGGCCCAGGTCGACGGCGCGCTGTGGTCTACGCGGGCCTCAAACAGATGTCAGCGTAATTGACGGGGACCGCAACTGTCAGTGCCTGCTAGGGTACAGGAATTGATCCAGAGATTTACCGCGGCCCTGGAACGCAAGGGCGTTTGAAGGAGTGGAACACGGGTAGGTTTTAGTCAGTAAGAGTCAGATACTCACTCCGCTCAAAGCGGGAGAAGTTTTTTGATGATTTCTCATTCGATAAAAAGGGTCCCAGATGTCCAAATGAAAAACGGTTGCCTGAGAGGATCATTCGTCTGTCTTGGACGATTCTAAAAAAAAATACAGGATAAATTAAGTGGAAATAGTATGTATACATAAGAATGAGCTTCTGTGACTACAATACTGCGGAGTGGTCGGTCGGTTAGATAGGTAGATAGATAGATGGGTGACTTATCGGAGACCTTTTTGTGCTCAGAAAGCACGCTAAGCCGTGACATATTATCAATTTTTTATAAAAATATTTTTTCCTTCATGTTTGGCGCAAATAAACTCTTTCTTTTTTTTACATGAAAGTAAATATTTGGAGATCTTTTGGCTATCGAGTATACAAATATTGCATGGTCGAGGTCTACCACTAATTGTCTTTGCATTATCCAAAGGTTGACTGGTAGTAAATACCTAAGGCATTAATACTGCCTCTGTTCATTTGTGTGTATGAAGTATTAAATTAAAAAATTAAATATACATATATTATCATCACGCGTTACAATAATGACGAAAATAAATAGCCATAGCTGTTTCCATTTGGTAGTTTATTTATTTTCAATTTCTTTCTAATTGAATCAAGATTTTTGTTTTCTTTTTAGTCATTGTCGTACGAAGTGTTTTTGGAAAATCCATCCATACTGGCATATCTGTAGTGTGTAAGTAACATGGTCCTCTCTCCCCCCAGACTAGAGGAGCGCAGCAAGCGCTCGCTCGCCGAAGCGGAGCACCCGTTGCTGGCCGACAGCGACGCGCTGCCGGCGGCGGCCCTGCGCGCGGAGCACCGCGCCGCCGCCGCCGCCGCGCCGCGCGAGAGCCGCAAGTTCTGCGACAACGGCGGGGTGTGAGTGTAGCTGCTTTATTGTATTTGTGTAGCGAGGCGTGCCGTGAGACCGGCAACGATACGACGGATGAATTTTCCGAAGTGTCTAGAAGACATAGGTGTAAGCGTCGCGTTACTGTATCGAGTGGTCGCGCTCGCAGAGGGAGCTTTCCAGTTTTTCCAAATAAATTAACGCAAAGATCATGTATCTCGACACCCAAGTTTTTCAGGAATCATAATCGACATAACTTTAGTTCAGCATTTAACACTCTAAAAACTTACTTATGGATGCCATGACCTTCAAAAGAGCCTGGCATTGAAGAACTTATAGAAACAACAGTAAAAGTACTCAATCAAAGTTATCAATATAATATCTCAAAATATTTTGAAAACTAGATTAACGCAAACAAGTACTCTAACTAAACGTAAATATGGATATGTTGGCAATACTACAAATAAAACGCATGCGTACATGATCTAAGTTTATTGAAAATGAATAATTTAACAATACTTACAATACGTACAATTGGCTACAACGCTCAAACGCATCCCAGTCCTGAACAGAATCACTGTACAGTCGCACGCGCCGCCCGCAGCAACTCCGCAGCTCGTTACACTACGCGTTCCCGACCTATACTGTGATCTATCGCTCGAGCGTGCGCCGCGCCGTAGTGTCACACTAGCAGGCGAGTTGCTTGCAGGGGGCAATACGGCTTTATGCGAGCCATACACGTTCAAGTTATTTTAGTTGGAATTTTTGTATTAAATATAAATAACCAAATTTCGTATTTCTTCATGCCATTTGATGACTTACGGAAGTATGCGGAACAGAGAGTAAAGTCCCGCACACCTCTATTGAAAAGGGAGGATCCTCCGTCCAGGCGGTTGTTGTGCCTGCCCCGATACTTAATATTCGGGCTGATGTCTATGTTTAAATCGCACGGTAAACTCTGCTTGCGCGATGCAGGATTTCGACGTAATAGTTCGCTGCTAGTTGGATAGATGGCGTCGCAGTTCTTTTTGTTGCGATGTAGATTTACTCCGTTGGTTTTTTTTCGTGGCGGCATTGAAGCCGCTACAGACTTATCCATTGACTAAATTTTCCCACGGATGCCAATTTGATCAAACAGTTTGAACCAGCTTGTTACATAAAATTATTGGAGAACGTGTATGGCCCACATTAAAGCCAGTGCCCACGAACGAATGGCTACGCTAACGATTTAAAATTATAATGTCTTTTCAAAGACATGAAACTCTTAGTCCCAGTTTCTGGAATAAAAATTATCGCAAACTGAATGTGAAAGATATTTCCAAACGCGTGTAATTGTGATTGGTTTAATTATTTTGGTATGTATGGCCTCGCATAACTTGAATGCGTTTTATTAGTGACGCTATCAATAATTTCGTTCCAGAACCGGGGGTTAGCTTCCATTTATCATGATTGGTTGAATAATATCACACATTATATACTCATACAAAACATAGCTTCAGCGTTACTGTTCGTCTGAATTTGTTCTTATTCTTTCACATAGCAATATCTTTGTATAAAATATACACCAGTATAGTTCGATTATTGCGAAGATACTCCAAAAATAACGCCATCTCTATCTAACATTCAGCTGTCATTCAGTGCTGTCTCATTCTCACACTTGATCTGTCTTTTCCCAAGGACTGGGCAACACGGTACCCCCTGGTAACACTGGTGTCAGATTTTCAGGCTTCTGACGGCTTTTTTAAACCACTATTTCACCTGATGGTAAGCGATGACGTGGTCGAAGATGGAGCACGCTTGCCTAGAAGTAACCTATTCACATCTTGACTTAAAGACCCACAGGCTGTAGCTATCAGGAAACACAGACTCCGGCAGGGAATTCCACTCCTTAACTGCTCGCACTATGAATGTGTCCCAAAAGGTTATGTGCGCGTGGGTGGGATGTCCACCATGTACCGGTGGCGCATCGCCGTTCGTCTTGTGGTCCGATGATGGAACGAGCTTGCGGAATTAAATTATGCAATTCCGTCACACATTCCCCAAAATGCAACCCGTAGAAAATCGACAGGCAGCAACTAAGCAGGCAAAGATGTACAAATGACAGCCGAGATAACGTGTTGGCAGTATCTTCGTAAAATAATCGAGCTATGAAGGAGAAAGTATGGTGACTTGAACCCACAGCTAAATTGGATCATGTTCTTTTTAAATATTTTCGAATAGTCTTTACTAGCAACACTGATCGTTACCTATGTAGTGCATGTAGATTTTATATTCTGCATATTGCTTAGAGTAGCCACGTTGAAAAGCTGGTCCAAATTAGCTGGCCTTACACTTTGCCATACTTTCCCCCATAATGTCGAAGCGTGGCGTGCTAAGGCGACTTGCGGCATAACAGAGGTATTTCAGCAGATTTGTAAATAATTGGTAGAAAAATACATAATTATATGACTCCATTAATATATTTAAACATCACTATTGCTTGACTATTGCTTTAGTTGTGTAGTTCCATATGCGGTTATATATTTTTTTAAATATATTTAAAGAAAATATATACTTAAATTATTTAGCGAGACTCCACACCTGTCACAGCGGCTATTGAGCTCATAGTTCGTGCTGAAGTAATGTTAGGTAATGTCGATAGCGATCACGTTTGTGGAGTTTCGCTACATAATTTATTTTAGATACGGGTAACATTTAGATACGGTTCGTGCAGAACGATAATATTTAATATCAATAACTTTACATATTGGTATATTTATAAAAAGTTTTCTTTTCAGTTTACGTTACGTGCCTCGTAGTTATATTTATTTGATCGACAGTATTTTTGAACAATAATAAGTCCTGCATTTATTGCTTTAAAATTACTTCAGATAACAAACAAGATATTGAAATGTGACCCTTACCTATCTCAATTTTACTAAGGGTCACATCGCAATATTGTATTTTTTTATTATAATTACATCAAGATAGATATAAAATTGGCTAGCTCTTAGGCGACTATACAATCTATGATACAACAAGGAAGATAATAAAAATAAAAATAAAAAAATGAGCTTCGAAAGAAGCGATTGGCTAAAAAATTTACAAATTAGTGTCTCCGTCTAAACGTGTACTGTTATTCGTCTAAAGCTTCGGTCAAAATGAGGCAAATCCCGCGCGGGATGCGGGATGAAAATCGCTCGCTAAAGCGAAAGACAAACTGGTCCCACGTACGCAACGTGTGCAACACATTATGATATCTGAACTCTTGATTTTATAAAAGAAACTGTGCAATGGAAACACACTTGTTGTATGTAACATACGACAAGTGTGTTTCTATTGCCATATTATAATGCGTTGCATACGTAGGACCAGTGTGTCTCTCGCTTAATTGAGTTAACTAACTTGTATGAAAGTGGTCAAACTGGCGCGAATAGTTGAACAAGTTTTTACACATACATTTGCCACGGATAGCCGGCCAAGTGTAGAGTTTTTAGATTTATAAATTATCACTTATTCAGAATATTACAAAATAAAAGGGAGCCAACCGAACTTAGCCGATGATAGTCGAGCGTTCGCCGAAGTAGCACATACTTTATAAATATTATATGGCTTAAAACATGTTGACGATTATCTCCACAGCATAGCGTACGTATTTCTATAGCGATAAAAAAGGGGCGCTTTCAAACTTCTAGTTTTCTGGATCTTTTTTCTGGATAGAAATGTAGTCTTAACGTAGTGGAGATAGAGCTCAATATGCTTTCTACATTACACAAAAGTACTACGCTCATATTTTTATGACGATAAACGCGAGGTATTCTAACTTCAAATTATTGAATGTGATCTAAACGTTTTTCTTGATGGAAATGTGGGTATTACGCAGCGGAGATAAGGGTCAATATGCTATGTACATTGTGAGCGTGTCGCTTCGGCTGTGCTCGAGCCGCGGCTGTACAGCTGCGGTATCAGCGCAGCTGTACAGCTGCAGGCTCAGCGCAGCGCGCGCAGGTCGGCCATGACCGTGTCGAACACGTCGGGTTGTGTTCCGTCTAGGATCTTCACTCGGTGGTCTCGCTCGATCTGAAATATTACAATGTACTGATAAGCATTTTTTCATATCACTTGATATGTCAAATTAAAAGTCATGCAAACTTAAAATCGCAAAGTACCGAGCGGTAGTAGCGCGGCTGCCGTGCTGCTTTGTTAATCCATAGAAATATTATTATATAGTTATTGTATGGATTAACAAAGCCGCAGCACGGCAGCAGCGCTGCTGCCGTGCGGCACTTTGCGACAAATTTGAAGGCGCCCTAACTTAAAGTACGAGCTTACGAGCTTATGCGCACAGCAAAGGAGTGGAACTCTCTGCCTGCGTCTGTGTTTCCAAACGCTTACAACCCTAATCTCTTCAAAGTTAGAGTGAACAGGCTCCTTCTGGGTAAGCTCGCTCCATCCTAGACTTGTGTCTCTGTCATCTCTGACCTAGACTAGAGCCAAGAGAAAACCCATCACAAATAAAAAAAAGCCCTCGTCAGCTGCTAGGTGCGGGTCGAGCACAATTTATAGCGGTGCGCTGCGCTGCAGCCACAGCTGCGGCCGCTCGCTGCTGCGTGCGGCGCACGTGCGCACGTGTTCACGGCTAGAGCACAATATATAGCGGTGTGCTGCGCTGCAGCCACAGCTGCGGCCGCTCGCTGCTGCGTGCGGCGCACGTGCGCACGTGTTCACGGCTAGAGCACAATATATAGCGGTGTGCTGCGCTGCAGCCACAGCTGCGGCCGCTCGCTGCTGCGTGCGGCGCACGTGCGCACGTGTTACGGCTAGAGCACAATATATAGCGGTGTGCTGCGCTGCAGCCACAGCTGCGGCCGCTCGCTGCTGCGTGCGGCGCACGTGCGCACGTGTTCACGGCTAGAGCACAATATATAGCGGTGTGCTGCGCTGCAGCCACAGCTGCGGCCGCTCGCTGCTGCGTGCGGCGCACGTGCGCACGTGTTCACGGCTAGAGCACAATATATAGCGGTGTGCTGCGCTGCAGCCACAGCTGCGGCCGCTCGCTGCTGCGTGCGGCGCACGTGCGCACGTGTTCACGGCTAGAGCACAATATATAGCGGTGTGCTGCGCTGCAGCCACAGCTGCGGCCGCTCGCTGCTGCGTGCGGCGCACGTGCGCACGTGTTCACGGCTAGAGCACAATATATAGCGGTGTGCTGCGCTGCAGCCACAGCTGCGGCCGCTCGCTGCTGCGTGCGGCGCACGTGCGCACGTGTTCACGGCTAGAGCACAATATATAGCGGTGTGCTGCGCTGCAGCCACAGCTGCGGCCGCTCGCTGCTACGTGCGGCGCACGTGCGCACGTGTTCACGGCTAGAGCACAATATATAGCGGTGTGCTGCGCTGCAGCCACAGCTGCGGCCGCTCGCTGCTGTGGCTGCAGCGCACGTGCGCACGTGTTCACGGCTAGAGCACAATATATAGCGGTGTGCTGCGCTGCAGCCACAGCTGCGGCCGCTCGCTGCTGTGGCTGCAGCGCACGTGCGCACGTGTTCACGGCTAGAGCACAATATATAGCGGTGTGTTGCGCTGCAGCCACAGCTGCGGCCGCTCGCTGCTGCGTGCGGCGCACGTGCGCACGTGTTCACGGCTAGAGCACAATATATAGCGGTGTGCTGCGCTGCAGCCACAGCTGCGGCCGCTCGCTGCTGTGGCTGCAGCGCACGTGCGCACGTGTTCACGGCTAGAGCACAATATATAGCGGTGTGCTGCGCTGCAGCCACAGCTGCGGCCGCTCGCTGCTGCGTGCGGCGCACGTGCGCACGTGTTCACGGCTAGAGCACAATATATAGCGGTGTGCTGCGCTGCAGCCACAGCTGCGGCCGCTCGCTGCTGTGGCTGCAGCGCACGTGCGCACGTGTTCACGGCTAGAGCACAATATATAGCGGTGTGCTGCGCTGCAGCCACAGCTGCGGCCGCTCGCTGCTGTGGCTGCAGCGCACGTGCGCACGTGTTCACGGCTAGAGCACAATATATAGCGGTGTGCTGCGCTGCAGCCACAGCTGCGGCCGCTCGCTGCTGTGGCTGCAGCGCACGTGCGCACGTGTTCACGGCTAGAGCACAATATATAGCGGTGTGCTGCGCTGCAGCCACAGCTGCGGCCGCTCGCTGCTGCGTGCGGCGCACGTGCGCACGTGTTCACGGCTAGAGCACGATATATAGCGGTGTGCTGCGCTGCAGCCACAGCTGCGGCCGCTCGCTGCTGCGTGCGGCGCACGTGCGCACGTGTTCACGGCTAGAGCACAATATATAGCGGTGTGCTGCGCTGCAGCCACAGCTGCGGCCGCTCGCTGCTGCGTGCGGCGCACGTGCGCACGTGTTCATGGCTAGAGCACAATATATAGCGGTGTGCTGCGCTGCAGCCACAGCTGCGGCCGCTCGCTGCTGTGGCTGCAGCGCACGTGCGCACGTGTTCACGGCTAGAGCACAATATATAGCGGTGTGCTGCGCTGCAGCCACAGCTGCGGCCGCTCGCTGCTGTGGCTGCAGCGCACGTGCGCACGTGTTCACGGCTAGAGCACAATATATAGCGGTGTGCTGCGCTGCAGCCACAGCTGCGGCCGCTCGCTGCTGCGTGCGGCGCACGTGCGCACGTGTTCACGGCTAGAGCACAATATATAGCGGTGTGCTGCGCTGCAGCCACAGCTGCGGCCGCTCGCTGCTACGTGCGGCGCACGTGCGCACGTGTTCACGGCTAGAGCACAATATATAGCGGTGTGCTGCGCTGCAGCCACAGCTGCGGCCGCTCGCTGCTGTGGCTGCAGCGCACGTGCGCACGTGTTCACGGCTAGAGCACAATATATAGCGGTGTGCTGCGCTGCAGCCACAGCTGCGGCCGCTCGCTGCTGTGGCTGCAGCGCACGTGCGCACGTGTTCACGGCTAGAGCACAATATATAGCGGTGTGCTGCGCTGCAGCCACAGCTGCGGCCGCTCGCTGCTGCGTGCGGCGCACGTGCGCACGTGTTCACGGCTAGAGCACAATTTTCTCGCAGTAGGTGTGAAAAGTAGAGTATGTTCTGAGAGGATAAAAACCCTCGCTTCGCTCGTGAGTTAAACTCAAAAACTTACAAAGAAGATTAAATACTAATTTTATATCCAATTACAAGGCACAGATCTGTTTTCATTAATTTATTAATACGTATGTAGTCCATCTACAACGCGGCAGTGTTACCTCTGCTCTGTACTTGATGTGCTCGGGCCACACGCACTGCTCGAAGTACCCGGCCACGTCGGGCGGGTCGTACAGTGTAGTCTATCTACAACGCGGCAGTTACCTCTGCTCTGTACTTGATGTGCTCGGGCCACACGCACTGCTCGAAGTACCCGGCCACGTCGGGCGGGTCGTACAGTCGGTACGAGCGCCGCACTATGCACTCGCCGTATTCTAGCACGAAGTAGTACCTGCAAACAAAGAAATCCCAACAAATAAATTAAAAAATTAAAATATGCTCAGTCTCACGTAAAGAATCATGCAAGAGCGGTTTTCAATGGTGATTCTATTGACATGTATTTTTGACGGCCTTGTCCCGCGACAAGGCCGTTAAGGCCCATATTCCAAGTCAATTACAAGGAGCTCCATTCGTCCAGTAGAAAAGCCCTCGATGAATGTCAAATAATAACAAGCTGTATCTGTCAATTTGATGATTCGAGGTAGAATCGAGTTGGAGGACATGGCAGGGAATATAAGTGTCAGTCCTGTGCCATACAGAACACAATCTGCACACGAAGAGGGAAAGAAGATATGTTTAGTCTCGGATCTGCCAGGCATCGGCTTGATACGCTAGAGCCGACTGACAAACGAGCCAAGAGGCTCATTGGCAATGATACAGTGGTCTAGTCAAAGTTCCGAAACCTTGAACATCGATGCCGAGTCGCCAGCCAGTTGATATTCAATCGGTTACTTTTCGAGAAGTGTACGACGGAATTGCACAACTTGATTCCGCCAAGCCCGTTCCAACAACGGACTACAAGACGCACTACCAGTAGCCGCCATGGTGGACATCCCACACGCACAAAACGATTTGAGAATACTTTCACTGTGCGTACAGCTAAGGAGTAGAATTCCCTTCAGGAGTCTGTGATCCTAATAGCTACAACCTGGGAGTTTTTAAGTCAAGAGTGAATAGGTTACTTCTAGGCAAGCGTGCTCCATCTTCGACCACTTAACATCAGGTGAGACAGTAGTAAAACGCGTGCCTATCAATGGGGAAGAAAAAAGGACGTGGGAAAATTTCAAAGGTGATTCTGTGAATATTTTAGCCGGTTTTCTACCACGATTAGAGAGATACAGTTCTGTGAGAGAGTGTCATAAAGACGGGAAAAACAAACGGCGTAGGCTAAGTAATAGAGTGCAGTTTTCATCTGGTTGAGAAACACTAAAAACATAGAAAATATTTATGTAACTTACTATGAAGTCGATGTTTTTGGATAATGGGCCATGTCTGCATCAAATAAATGCAGATGGTACGATCGTATTTTATTAACCGACTTCAAAAAAAGGGAGCAGGTTCTCAATTCGACCGCTTATACACATATATGCGGTCGAATTTATATATATATATATTTATTAATGTGTGTTCGCGGATAACTTCGTCGTTTCTGAACCGATTTCGACGAATCTTTTTTTATATTAAAGTGTATGCTGCCGAGGTGGTCCCATAGCCACCACGTCAGGATCTGATGATGGAAACCCTGAGAAATCGAGGGAAACTCTCGAATATTGTAGGCAAGGTTTGGATCAGACCTGATGATGGAGACGACAGAGAGTCAAGGGATCTCTACATCGGTATGTAGGAACTATCAACTATCATTCGTATTGAAGAGACTTTTACGCCGAAAGCACTAAGTAAATTTATTAAATAGACCCAGTTCATAACATAACATCATGCCGGTACGCTGTGAATGGGTACGCAGGTACCGCTAAAAATAAAAATACTTTTTTACATGAAATATTACCGACTTCCAAAAACAAAACACTACAAAGTATAAAATAACTAATTTCGGAAGTCGGTGTCAAAAAACTATATAACCAAAAACACCGACTTTTAATCTTTGCGGAAAGAAAACGTTACACTGAAGTAATAATCAGAATTACAACAATAAACAAACATTGCTATCGAATGAACTGGCGTTTTTTTATCTCTTCGTTTACCCGATTACACATATACCATTGTTTATTTTTATAGTCCGAACCAATGAAATTCTTTATCTTTTCGGCTGCACTGAAAAGATAACACTACTTCATAATTAGTTTACTTGGTCACTGGGTCATAGAGTAAACTATTAGCTTCAGACCGCGGCTTCGTCTCGTTGAAATCGGAAATGTGCCAGGGTATCGTGCAGGTATCGGGATAACAAGCACCTTATGTCGTAATCCAGATCATGATCTACCCTACCGTAGACGATGAGGCGTGATTTAATAACAAACATCTAAACGGCCAGAGCGCGAGTCGGACTCGCCCTCGAACGATTCTGTTTCATAAACCGAAAAAGAAAAACCAATTTCTTGTATGGGCCCCCGTTATTATTTGTTGTTATAGCGGCAAATACACACTGAGGACATTTCAACTCTCTCCCTATTACGGTTCATGAGAAACTCCTTTTTGATAGATAGACGAACGTGGAGGCGTAGTAATGGAGAACCGTTGACCCTTGGGGTGCTAAACTACTAAAAATTCTTCATATCTTTTGGTTTCCGTATCAAAAGAGGAACACGAGAATTCCACATGTTCTCCTTTGGATACGAAACTACAAACAAACGTATATAGCTAACACTCACCTAAAATCACACATCTCCATAATCGGCTTATAATTCAAGACGGTGAACCCCTCCGCTATCAGGAACTTCTTCCCGGGCACCGTGAACCGCTCCTCGCCGCCCTCCCCGGTGGCATGCGCTCTGCCCTCCCCCTGCACCGTGCGCGTCATGTCCGCCAGCATGGCCGCCATGTCCAGCGCGCCCAGGATGTCGTAGTTGTTGTGGTCCAAGCCGACACACTTGACGTGGTGCGGGCTGTCGTCCGGGTAGAAGTACTTGTCCTGGTGGAACACGTGCACGGGCGAGAGGGAGTCCTTGAGCCGGTTCGAGAGGGAGGTCTTGCCGCCGCAGGTTACCCCGGATATGCCTGGAAGGGGAGATAAAGGGGACATAGTATCAATCTGTCTGCCTGTTCAGTATTGTGAACGGCTTCCAATCAAACCGGATGCTACTAAATACCAGTATTTTACATGAAGAGACTACCTTTTAACCGACTTCCAAAAAAGGAGGAGCAATTCGGTGGGTTTTACTCCGATTACTCCAAGGTTTCTGATCCGATTTCTGTGATTCTTTTTTAGTTCGATGCGGTATACTTGCAATTTGGTCCCGTAAATTATATTTAGTATACATGCGTGTTTAAGTGAATCAATCTAGCTCTTTCCCAACTATACCTCAACATAGTTGGGAAGCTAGGTTATATAAAGCTGCATGACCTGCACAACCCAGTAACTGAGTACCGCGATACCTCCTGTCAGATTTCCAGACTCCACACATACCGATAATAATCCAGTCCTTGCGATTAGACGCCATAGCTGCGGTAACAAACGTCGCTTGGAGCGAGCGGAGCGAGCTGCGGTGCAAGCGGAGCGGGCGTTGTGTCAGAGGTGCGGCAGCAGGTGGTACAGCGTGAACGACATCAGGCCGCCCACGAAGCACAGGCCGAAGGCGCCGCAGCAGAGCAGGCACCACGCTGGGTCAGGGATCAGGCCGTACACCAGGGAGTCTGGAATGGCACACACAGATCATTGTATAGAAAAAAAGAAGAAAAAATATGCATTTATGTTATGAAACCCCATCCAAATCGGATCAGTAGCTTTTGAGATAATCGCGAACATACATACAACCAAATTTTCTCTATTTACTTTTTATCCTGCTTATGCGTACAAAGTTTCATTAAAATCGGTTCATTCATTTGGGGAAATAAGTACTTGAAAGTTTGTATGAAATGCCAAACGGCGTAAACGATCTTAAAACAAAATGGAAATATGTAGAAGTTAAAAAACTGGCCAAGTGCGAGTCGGATTCACACACGAATGGTTCCGTACCATAAACCATAATTTTTATTATTTGTTGTTATAGCGGCAATAGAAATACACAATCTGTGAAAATTTCAACTACCTACCTATAACGGTTCTTGAGATACAGCCCGCTGATAGGCAGACGGACGGACGGACGGACAGCGGAGGCTTAGTAATAGTAATTCCGTTGGTTACAATTTGGGTACGGAACCCTAAAAATAAAAACAATAAATGCCTCACCTTCGTCTATGAAAGGGTACGAGTTGACCCACAAGGAAAACAGCACAAACAGCGCACTGGTCGCCACCAGGAGCAGTCGGCCGATATGCGCGTCAGGTATGTCCATAAATACGCATCACTCCGATCTCAACCTTACACTACTACCAATAACACATAAATGCTGTTGTATCCCCCTTCTTTAGTTAACTATGCGATTTGGAACTTTATTGTTTGAGAGGCAGAGTTTAGATTTAACTGCAAAAGAGTTCTTTCTCGAAGTCTTCGAATGTCTCTCCCTCGGGGAACAGTATAGACTTGTGGTCGTCCTGCTTCACTTCTATTGTGTCGGCCAGCGGCTTGCGCTTGATCGCGCGCTCCACGATCTGTTGATAAAAAAAACTAAATCAAAATCGGTTCAGCAGTTTAAAGAGCTACGATGCCACAGGCAGACACAGATACACATGTCAAAGTTATATTATAACATCCTTATTTTTGTTCAGAGTTTTAAAATAATGGTAAATGATATTAAT
The DNA here is from genome assembly GCA_947578705.1 of Lacanobia wlatinum. Lineage (NCBI taxonomy): Eukaryota > Metazoa > Arthropoda > Insecta > Lepidoptera > Noctuidae > Lacanobia > Lacanobia wlatinum. The sequence goes on from OX388046.1 coordinate 22,056,155, forward strand.
TTTTACAAGCTCTTGCTAGCTTTGCCCGGATTTAAGCTGGAAATTATACCTCCGGTAACACGCAGATCTCATTGTTAAGTTATGGTCTACCCAAGAGCCAATTTCATCCGTTTCTGAAGATTTAATACTACAGTCCAGACAAACTAGCATGTCAGCAACTCACTATGGGACCAATAAAGAAATCGCGAAAAAAAAAATCGACTCCGCCATATATTTACGTGCGCATAACTCGACATTCTCGGCATTCTTTTTCGCGATTTCGGGATTGGTCCCATAGTAAAAGTTGTTCATAATGACGAGTACAATGACCCCTTAAGAGGTATTGCGTTTATTCTGTTACACGTTGTATATTTAACTAGCTGATGCCCGCGGTTTCGTCCGCGTGGATGTCGGTTATCGAGACCAAAAGTAATCATGAAATTTTGATCCCGTTCTGCAACCCATGGGCTTTTTTCCGACACCTCCAACAAATATAATTATACTTTAACCAATGTATACAAAAACTTGACAAATTATATACTAAACCCTTCCTCGAGAACCACTCTATCCATGGATGCAAATCGGTGCAGTAGTTTTTGAGTTTATCGCGAACAGACAGACAGACGTGGCGGAGGACTTTGTTTTATAATATATAGTGATAGTAGCTTCTGCTAGTCTCACTTTTGGTTGGTTTCTAAAAAATCTGGAAATTACTTTGACATTTAAAAACAATTACGGAACATCTTACATCATCACAAAACATAAATACAACTCATACAAGTGTTATCAAAAACAAAACATTGCTCTATTTGAGAATGACATTGAGTTAAGTAAATATTTCGTCAGTACATGCAATACAGTTATTTAATACTTGGCTAGGTCATACACTAAGTGAATAGTTTAAAACTTGTCACATGCATGATCCTAAATTAGCCTAGGCTGATAAAATGTTCGTTTTTAGGGTTTCGTCTCCCAAAAGGAAAAACGGAACCCTAGGATCACTTTGTTGTCCGTCCGTAACGTCTGTCTGTCAAGACCGTTTATCTCGGGAACGCGTGGAGGTATCGAGTTGAAATTAAAAGTATATAATCAGTACGTCTAACATAAGTTTTATCAATCTATACTCGCTAGCGACTGCAGTTATAAAAATGTATGAAAACTTAAAAAAAACAAGTTTCTAATTTATATTTTTAGTTAACAACATAAAAAAAAAATTGACACTTTTTTAACTACAGTAGCTAGCGAGTGTAGATTGATAAAACTCATGGTAGACATACTGGTCTATGGCCCCTTGCAGCTGGGAAAAAATCGTACTTCCAAGTTAACGTAAAAAAAATATACGGTCGTTTATGCCGCAAAAAAGGTATATTTCAACACTCTCAAGGGAATCAAAATGTATAGGGTATTTTCTGTTAACCTAAAACCGTGAAATTTGGCGCAAGTAATACCGTCTTATACTACAAGTACAGGGAAATGTTTGAAAACTAGACATTTGTAATTAAATCATAATAGTGTTTATTTTTAAAGTAATTTGTAACTACAACATTGTACGGAACCCTCGGTGGGCCGACTCGCACTTGGCCAGTTTTTTTTTTCATACATTGTCCTACTTTTATTCCTGATTTATCTTGTTTTTAGGATTATAGGATCATTCGGTTCTGTCTGTCCGTCTGTCACAGCTAGTTTTCTCCGGATCCACAGGACCGATTCTGTTGAAATTTGGTACACATATGGATTTCTGTGACCCACCACGGAAGCGTTACGTAAATTACTAAATTTTTAGTATGGGGGTCACTTTTGGGGGCAAACTAGAAAATTAAAAAAAAAAAGATTTTTGAACAATATCGTGTGACACATCAAACGAAAGGGCTTACTGTGATGGTTTTGATTATATTGTTTTCATAATTTTAAAATAAATGGTTTTGAAGTTATGCAAGAAATTAGACGAAAAATGACCATTCCCCACTTATCTCCGAAACCAAAATTTTGAAAAAAATGGAGATAGATCTTTACTTGTACAATATAGGAAAATCTATAAGAAGTCTATTGTTAAAATAACATGTTAAAAAAAAATGAAATTCATTCGGAACCCTTTGCACGCGAGTCCGACTCGCACTTGGCCAGTTTTTTGTTAAGGTCGGTTTTCCTCAATAGTTAATTAACTGATTGTCTGATAAAAAGATGATTCCGTGTTTCGGAAGGCACGTATAAGCCGGTGGTCTCGGCCGCCAAATGGCGGTCGTCAAATAAACCATGTCAGAGGCCCTTGCGACGGTTTAGAAACTCTGACACTAGGGTGTGCAGGGTCGTTAGACCTTACTGCCCACGCGATAAGAAGAAGAATTAACTGGTTGCAGCTATTATTTAGCCACTAACTTCTTCTACAACATTGCTCCAGTGGCAATCTATGCCAGGTGAACCATGCATTTTTAAGTTTTTTTTTTTTTTACTTTTGATAGGCACGCGTTTGACCACTATCTCACTTGATGGTAAGTTGTAAAAAGTAGCCTGCGGCACTCAACAGTAGTGCAGATTTCTATCAGTGTAATAGTGAAAGAATTTTCGGCTATGCATCAGTACTTACTTACAGAGATTAGCTCCTACAAACTACAAATAAAAAAACTATTTGACTTAACTTTACACGAAGTGATGACAGAGATAATAAGTAACGCCATCATGTACAAAATATGTTACAAGGTAAACTTATTTTTCAATAATGTGTTAATTTTTGTTGAAAAGACTCTCATACTGTGTGACTTAAACTCGAGAGCAATGAACAGGCTACTACAGGCAGCTTTCTAATTTCAGTATAATGCGTCAACCTTATTGGCTAACACACATCATACCACACCATGCGGTGAGTGCATTTACACTCACCGCATAGCTTAGTGGCAAAAAATGATAGTAGCGTGGATATAGGTATCGTGGGTCACACGTATGAGTGCATGCACGTTAGAAATGCAAATTGTGTTTGCCAAAGGCTCGAGTATGTTAGTAAATTTAAGTATCTAGGCTTGTGGGTAGACCGGAACATGAATTGGAAAACACAGGTTGACACAGTGTGTACAGCTTAGGGCGGTGCTGAGCCAATTACCAAAAAGTGTACGTGTTTGCCATACAAATAAACGCGACGATCGCGTATTCGCGCGATGATCGCTCTATATTAGGACGACGCCTTGGTGTAGTTCATGCTCATTCTCATTAATTACTATTCATGAGAAAAATAATCGATTTACACAAGGATAAATAATGCAATTCCTCAAGTTTCCGTTAATTATTTTGATACCTAAAATTATAGTTTTGGCAAAAAACCCACATACAAGTTATGTTTCAATGTGCGCTTACCTAATTCTGATCGCAAACTCCGATAAGAACTTACTTTTCTATTTAAAAAACTCAACACTTATTTATAGAACAACTGCACACTGCACTGTGGCCACAGTATCGCTAACAGAATAGAACCTCTTACTACTTCTAGTAAGTGATCACACACTCATCCCTAGCCCAGTGCCTAGGGTTGCCAACTGTACTCTAATATAGAGTATGCTAGAAAATAGAGTATTCTAGCATACTCTAAATTAGAGTATAGTAATTTGACTCTGATTTTGAATAAAATTCAATTGAATGAATTCCTGTCAGGTCAGGGAGAGATTTTTGTCTTTTCAGTTATTATTGCAAAGTGGTAGGAAGCAAGAAACAAGGCTCCAATAAAATGTATCGGTATCAAAACAATGACAAATACGTTGAGCACAAGTCTCTTTAAGATAAAAGTGTGTCTCTTTACTTTACACTCTAAAATCAGTTAGGTATACTATATCTATCTATCTATACTAATATATAAAGATGAAGGGTTTCTTTGTTTGTTTGTTTGCTTGAACGCGCTAATCTCAGGAAGGCCTGCTCCGATTTTAAAAATTCATTCAGTGTTGGATAGCCCATTTATCGAGGAAAGCTATAGGCTGTATAACATCAGCTGACCAATAGGAGTGGAGCATTAATGAACAATGTGACGCAGACGAAGTTGCACGGGTTCGCTAGTTTCTTGTCACCCACACAGTTGTTATGTTATCTTATCAAGGCATTTCTAATGCATCACTTGATACAACAATGCTGAACTATTGTGGTACTAAAGTATTTTAGTTACATGTGACTCTTCAATAACTCTTACTCTAAGTTTATTCTTGAGATTATAATGAATAGGCATTTTAATGAATAGAACCTTGAAGGAATTAATTAATTGATTGTGACGGAAATAGAATAGAATGACGAGACAGGCATATTAATTTGGATGTTAGCTCATCAGAATCACTTGATGTAAAAAGAATGATTGCGATGCCAATTAATTGTGATTCTCTGGATTCTTGATCTGTTAATCACAATAAGCTTGCCTCCTAAACATGCAACTTAAAGATAGGTGGCGGAATGGAAGTTTACTTTATGTACACATGCTTAACCTTTTGTTAACATTCAATCAAAAACAATCAAAGTTATGGTTCATTCTCAAACCTACTAAAAGGCTTCTTGAATATTTCATAAGAATCCTATTGCAGTCATTTACTAGAATCCAAAAATTAATGGAAATTATATTCATTCCAAGTCTAATGCTGACTGAATTAAAAAAAAAAATTAATCAACTCAGCACTAGACTTGGAAAGAATACTATTTACAAGTAAAATTTGACTGGCTATTGTTGGTAAGGAAGTAAGGAATGTCACCTAAATCTACAGCTAAATTCAGTACTTGAATATCATACCTTGTCAGCGACACTTCTGTGTGCCACAGGTTTGCTCAGCTTCAGCAACTTGTTGATGTTCTCCTCTGTAAGCTGGTCCTTCGACTTCACCGGCGCCGACGGCTTCTTACTCTTACTCTTGAAGAGATGCCTCTGATCTGCACACAACACTATTTGTCAATGAATTGTGTAAAATAATAATAATTTGATCGAGAATGAAATGTGTCGCCTTCCGTTATGTAAGAAAGGACCGTTAGTAATAAAGTGAGCAATAAAACAAGCGTGTCTAATCGAAGTAATGGGCGCAATAAACTCGCGAAGCGAACACGACGCGAGCCGCGAGTGTGTGACGTAATAACGATGTATATCAGTCGTAAGTCAGTGAAGTTTGGACGAACCTTGACCCGCGTGTCGTGGCCGGCTCCTCCGGGCAGCACGCTTCGCCTCGACGCTGTCTATCAAACAATAACAACATTGAAAAAATACTTCCCAAAAGTTACAACTTATACCCTAAATTGACAAGTTTGAGTTTCGTACCTTCTTGGTCGACGAGTTCTAGAGCCTGTCGCACTAATGCTGAAGACATTTTAGTACAACGAAGCGTAAAGAAAACATTTATGTGCTGTTAAACACGGAAACACAATTCTAACCTCGAAATGTGAGTGAAATAATGTGGACTGTCAAACGTCAACTGTCAAATGGGAATTGTCAATGTCAAATATCGCGGAAAATACGTTTCGTTTCACCTGCGTGATTCTTAAGCTAATGCACGTTTAGTCTTTTCCAATTTTATCATTGTGGAAATAGCTGGTGCTGTGCTATTATAATAGAAAAGAAAAATATAACACAATAGATATATCTCGGTTTAGCAATTGGCTATCTTTATAATTAAAACTTATTTTGTCCTACAGTTTCTGCATGCTATACCGGGCTATCAACGGCGACAGTGAGTCGAGTGCGGGCGTAGAGCGTCGTGAGGACCCCGGCCCGCAGCCCCACGGTGCTGCCACACCACACGCGCCACATCACAGATATGAGGTGAGAGGCTAACGAAGATAAAAAACTTGTCTATAAGAGATTCCCTTGTGCGATAAGACCACCCATAATACCTCCACTTATTTTTATAAATTTTTATATTAATGTGGTGCCTATTACGAGGTGTACATTAAACTATGTATTAAATAAATAAACTAAGAGAAGAAGGCACTTTGTACGCCTACTCATATTTAACAAGCAATGACGCATGGAAGAAAATAGAAATAGGACAAGAAAGCCACAGAAGATTTTCTTTTTTCATTTAAAATGAATATACTGTGGATGTTTACACAAATTAATTTATAAAAGCTGGCCTCGAATGTGTGTTTACTCTTGTTGGATTTTTTCCGGGTCCTCTTTAGTAGTCTCAGCGCACAGCGAGACGCGATGTTTGGGCCATTCTTCTTCTTGGCTTGTTCTGAAATGCATGTTTTAATCAGTGTAAGTATGACATTTGTGATTCTGCATAGGTAATAATAAATTACTCTCGCTGTTATCAGGAATACATATCTCGCGAAAAATAACGACCTCCCGATATTTTTCGCCGACCAAAAAAATGGGATAAGGCTAGGCAAAGAGATGAAGGCTTGTCTGACCCAAGTTATGCTGTTTAATGTGCTCATTATTGTGAACAAACGTAGGTATAATCGTAACTCTTTGCCCAGGGCCCCCCGACGCCGTGCCCCGCGCGCGTGGAGTACGCGACGCCGGTGTTCGCGCGCAACTACCAGGGCGTGTGGCGCTACGTCGTGCAGATCCCCTACGAGGGCTACTTCACGCAGACCGTTGAGGTCACCAGGTGAGCTGTAGTTATATTTGACGAACGTCCTCAGCTACCCCGCCTACATCTTAAGACAAACCAAAACTACTATACCTACGTACGTTGCCTTGGGCTGCTGTGGAACAAAGTCAGTAAAAAAAAAATCTGGCTAAGTGCGAGTCGGACTCGCGTGCAAAGGGTTCCGAACGAATTTCTTTTTTTAGATAGAATTCTTATATAATTAAAACCCTCACAATAAACCCTTGCCATTTGATATGCTACACGATATTGCACAAAAAACTTTTTTTTTAATTTTCTAGTGTGTCCCCCCATACTAAAAATTTTATAATTTATGTCACGCTTTCGTGTTTGGGTCACAGAAATCCATATGTGTACCAAATTTCAACAGAATCGGTCCAGTGGATTCGGAGAAAACTACCTGTGACAGACGGACAGACAGACAGACATACACTCGAGTGATCCTATAAGGGTTTCGTTTTTGTTCGGAACCCTAAAAATACTTTGAATTACATGATTTAAAGCACCTTAACTTTAATAAAAACACATGGCATCTCTCCAAGGGTGTGGAAAAGTAAAATAATGGGGTTAGGTGGGACTTGATCTTTTAGTCGTTCGACATTTTATTTATATCCCGGAGGGCAGTGGTTATTGTAGGTCAGCCTATTGTTGAAGTCGAAGTCAGACCTCTCCTGTAAAGGAGATCTACAATTACCCTGGATTTAGGATAGGTTTTGCCGAATTAGATCTGCAGCAGACAACCTCATTCAACTATCCATAATATCCATTCCGCTGATATTAAACTGCAGTTCAGCAATTCTAGATCATGACGAACACCTAGAACTGCCGAACTGCAGTGCAACTTCACAATTAATTTGTATCTCTAGACGATCCAGAGCAGAAACGTCTGGCGAAGAATGACGAGAAGAGCCAACCCCAAATATTGGGATAAAGGCTAGGCGAAGACAGAGATTGCCGGCGAAGAGAGAAGTAGCATTTATCTAAATATGATCTGGTGGTGCTTCCAGGTGCATGCAGTCGCGGTGCCACTACCTGGACGGCGGCTGCCTCAGCTCGCCGCGCTGGGTGTCGCTGCTGGTGGCCGAGCTGCACTACCCTGTCCGCCAGGATAAACATGTACAGGTATGTCTTAGCCCTTAACTCCTAAGGAAGTCTCGCTCATTTTGTGACAAAACAGTTCTATGCGTTGTGTTTTTTCAAACGGCCGTATCGCGAATTTCGCGTAGTAAAAGTACTATAATGCGAAACTCGCGATACGGTTTTTAAGAAAACGAACAATACGCGTTCTGGCAGTGCAAAACACCATGACGCGTTCTGAGCACTATCTGCTGCAACCACATCGCTAAAGAAGGTTCGATTTTAGGGAACTGAGGGCACCACGTGCTTTCAGAGTCTCGGTGTGTCTCAAGCACGTGCTTTCAGACGGAGCAGTCTCGGTGTGTCTCGATGTTTAACTATTGAAAGTACCTAATTATACCTATATTGTGTTGTGTCAGGAGTACTCTCAGTACGTACAGAGCCCCGAGGACGCCAGCACGGACAAGCCCCCGCACTGCGACGGACACGACGAGATGGGCTGCTACCAGGTAACATAAACCTCTTAAAATCATCACTGATTTTCTCTTCGAGATTGTTTTTAAGGTTCTGTACCTCAAAAGGATAAAACGAAACCCTTACAGGATCACTTTGTTGTCCGTCCGTCTGTCTGTCAAGACCCTTTATCTCGGAAACGCGCGGACGTATCGAGTTGAAATTAAAACCATATACTCAGGTCTATGGCCTCTTGCAGCTATGAAAATACAAAAAAAGATACGGTCGTTTATGCCGCAAAGAAACGTATTTTGCGACACTCTCAAATGAATCAAAATGTAGGTATAGGGTATTTCCCGTTGACCTAGCACTATGAAATTTGACGAGTAATACCGTCTTATACTACAAGTATAGGGACAAGTCTGAAAACTATACATTTGCAATTAAATCATAAAAAGTATAGTCTTTATTTAAAGTAATTTTAGCTACTTTGTACGGAACCCTCGGTGGGCGAGTCCGACTCGCACTTGGCCGGTTTTTTTTTTTTAAATTTCAATTGATGTATTCAAGTGTTATTTTTAACCTATTTACCAAACAAATAAAATTTCACATTTGTAGTAATGTTAACAACTTAATATTATTCTTGTTATTCTCATCTTCTTTCCCATAAGCCATTTAAAATGGCCACACACAAAACACGGTATTTCCATTTCTTACGTCATCTCTGTTAGTCAACATCTTAGAAAATACTTCCTCCCGAGCCATTGCAACTTCGGATGTGACACATAATCCATCGGGATTTCTTTGTCTCTATAATAAAGTTAAATATTGTTATAAATATACTTTTGCCCTCGACTTCATATGCGCATATCTCGTTTTTCCTGTTCCCGTAGGAATTTCGCGAATTCCTCTTTTAGTGCTCCAACACTCCCCTAGGATCCGACCTACATGCCAAATTTCAGCTTTCTACGACCAGTAAATAGTTTCGGCTGTGCCTTGTCTGACAGTCACTCATTCATTCAGTAACGGAAGAATTTTATATATATTGATATGACTATAGCAGGAATATAAAATGTGTTTGTTGAATATGTCAGGTTCGCCTGTACTACGACTGGTTCCTGGTGCCCGGCTCCTGCAAGTGTTGGCGTCCGGACTACTTCGCGCGCTACGTGCGCCGGCGCCAGAACAACGAGCTCTGAGGACATGCCCAAACACACTGCTGTTAATATTCTATTATTTAGGTAAATTCATGCACAGGGACCAGACGATAGCATCATCTGAAAAAATGAGGGAATTAAAACATCATCTAGGTAGATAAAATACCACAATTTTTTATATTTCATTACCAAATCCACCAAATGAGATTATTTAAAACTTTTTGTCGTTTTTCTATGTAAAATTATTCATATGCTATCATGGGTTAATTTAGAACTTTTTTTTTGTGGTTTTTCATTCAAAAGTAAGATCTATCAGGATCTGGTTGTAGGCTAAATACAAGTCCAGTTCTTTAATTCCCCAAACTTTCTAATAATGAACGTTAGATATTTATAAATGTATGTATTCCTATAGCGTTATGTAATAAGTTTGTAATGTTAATTTTGGTGCTATTGCTACTTAACGTTGTGACATTAAGACTGTATCTAAATAAATATATTACGTAAGTAGGTTCGTACCAAAATATATAGAAATGGGAGGAGAGATCTCTTAACTATTTAGACTATAATATCTACAGTAAGTTAGTATTCAGTCAACATTTTACAGTTTTCATTACTTTAACAAATTGTATCACCAAATGGATCAGAATTTTTAAAAAAGATTGATATTAAAATTATTTCAGTATCGATTAATTTCAGTTTTCTTCATTTTAAAGTTAAATTAGTTAAAAAGAAAGAATAATTAAGTTCTTCCTGTAGAAATACTCGTTATTGTAGCGACTTCTTAGATAGTAGAGAAATGTATTGAAGCTCAATAATTTGCATTTATAATTTGTAACTATGTAAAGATTTTACACAACCATGCTTTCTTTGACTTGTTTATTCAAATCACTGATTTAAGACAATTCTTTAGCATTGAAAAGATTTTCATCGCTTTGACTATGGCAGCTTCCGAAACAATTTGCCACTTCGAAGCTGCAAGTGACGAATTAAGAAAAGTTTCAGGGAGCATGGTTCTCAAAATATACAATTATTATACAAGCTAAGAAATACCGTATGTTAGAAATTATTTATTTAAATTTTAACTACAAGTTGTTTTAGTTGTATTAATAAATAAAGCACTTCGACTATTAACTGTGTTTTTAATATATCTCGCCAAAATGAACTGTTCTAGGTAGAGAAGAAGCAACAATAAAATGAATCAAAATTATCTAAATAATTTATTAACAAAATATAAAATACTATTTGTCATGTTTATTAACGTGTCAAATAGATAATATCATGCTATACAAAACTTAACAAAATAAAATAGTTAAATTATAACTGTAAATGACAAGATTTGATTAGTACGTTAAAATAATAAAAAAATCGTAAAAATTCGAGGTTCAGTCAAAATGAGATCAAAAGCTGTCGCTACATAATATTTAAAACACTGTTGTTAAAGAACAGAATTACTATACACATTCTTTTCTTCCACAATGTCATTGCTGGCTACTCATGACTCAATGTTGCTACTATTCAGATCTAAGCTCAACCTCTCTAGGTACTATTCTACCTTTGTCGAACACTAGTTCCGTTCTGTTCCCCGAAGCAACATCATCAGAGTCATTAGAACTGGTTGTGTTGGCAACGAACTCAACTCTGGTACCGTCTTCAATCGTTTTGAACATAGTCATCGTTCTGTATTTGTATATGCACTTGTGGTTCAGCATCTTTGAAGTTTTCGAATGTGGCGGAGTAGCATGGCGGAGGCTCCTCGCTGTCACACTTGTGGATGCTGGAACTTGAGCCCACGCACTCCACGTACGGCGGCGGTGGGTCGTACATCGGAGCTGGCTCGGTAGAGGCAGCAGTGTCACCCAAACCAAAGAGAAAGCCCATGTCAAAGTTTCCGTAGTCAAGGTGCACTGAAACATTAAAATATAAAATATAAAATGAGTAACATGGAACTATTGCAAAAGGAAAATATTCGGAAGTTTAAAGTAAGACACATAAATAAGCTGGTAATGTTAACAAACAAAAAAGTCACAAACAATTTTTTAGTTAATATAAAAATAGCGTTTGTTTTGGTGACAGTTGAGAGAGGCCTATGTCCAGAAAAAGACGGCGTCGTCGGGTTTCGACTGATTGTGATGATAATGATAAAAATAGCGTCTGATTTTTATTAAATTGTAACACTTACGAGGAACTGTTGTAGCATCAGGTGCAGGCCGATTGTTCGACAGTTGTCTCCTCACTGAAATGAATAGATAAAAGTTTATGAAATAATTCTAAGCGTAGTCAATAACGTAGTAGTTAATAATAAGAACTCAAGTTGTATAACTAAACTAGCTGACCCGTGACCACTTTATTGGGCGGTCAATATATAGCTTATGCTAGCTGCTAATATATATATATTAAATAACATGGCTTTCTATTGGTAAAAGAATTTTCAAAATCGGTTCAGTAGATCCAGAGATTACCCCCTACAACCTCACAAACTACTTCAATGCTTAATCTTGCAATGTCACAAAAATCGATTGAGATCAGTAGATCTCAATCGATTATACAGTAGAACTGAGTGTTATAAGGCGGAGTGAGCTAGAAGTGAACTGTCATTTCATCTTGTTTGTATTGATTGACAGCTCACTTCACCTAGACTTACAGGGTGAGATGTTTACAGAAATTCACTGCTGTTTTCAACGTACCTCTACGAATAGGTTGTCCTAATTTCATGAAGATCGCCATCAGCATCAACACTGCGACGCCACCCAGCGCCACCCAAAAGCAGTTCTCAAGACCGAAAGAAGACCCCGACTGGATTATTAGAGGATGTTCGATCTGGAAAAAAATTACATTTCTTTTATCTTCATATCATTAGTCACCCCTTTACTACCCATGTCAGGTTCTCACAGTCCATCTATCGTTTCTTCAGTCTTCCTTACTTAAAATTATCTTTTACTATTCACATTCGTACTCCAAACTTTCCTCACGACACTATTCTCATTTGTCTGCATATCTTTCTTATAACATGACACACTTTCAATACATTTTTTACGATTTAAAATACATACTTGCATCATAAGGATATCCACTCAGCATCCGTGTCCCTTTCGGGACAAGTCGACGCTCGCGCGATTGTGCACGCGATTTTGTCCCGAAAGGAACTTACGGATCCTGAGTGGATATACTTGATCATCGTTCAATGGGACTTCGTTGTTCATGAGATAAGCTAACGATTTTATATATCGATTGGTTGTTTAATTGATTAAATATTCTATTTTGCATATCTTTCTTAAAACATGACACACTTTCAATATATTTTTTTACGTTTCAAATTACCTACATACTTACATCATAAGGATATACCTACCCCTTTCGGTGCCCAGAAATCAGCAAATGGGTCGTCATATGGGTCGACGACGCGGATGCGAGTTGTGGGCACACGAACAAATTATGCTTCGACCCATATGCTGAGTGATGGGCACCGATTGGCACTAAAAGACTTCGTTATTCATGAGAGAAGCTAAAGATTTATGTATCGAATGGTTGTTCAATTGATGAAATATTCTATTGCCTATTCTATTATAATGCCCCACTGCAGCACAAAGGCTTCCCTTTCTTCCTTCCATTCTCCCCGGCTCTGGGTTAATGTGGGCCAATCTTGTCAATAGGCATCAAGCTTGTCACACCATCTTCAACAGGGTCTGCCGCGATGCCACCCATGATTCTATTGCAATTGTTATATCAGTTTTTCCCCTAATTTATCAAGCTTCAACGTGTTCACAATTGAATATTTATCAATTTTATCTGTTGACCTGGTAATTTTATCTCTAAAAATAACTGTATTTAGTTCATTATTTATTTTTTATTTTTTAGCTTATTCTGTCCCATTGCAGGACAAACGTCTCCCTTCCCCCACTCTTCCCGGCGCGGCGTCCCATTTAGATAGTGCTAAGAAGATTTTGTTCCCTTCTGTTTGTATGAGTAATTTATTTAGTCATTTAAGTCATACTTAAACAATCGCTCCTTGGTAGACTTTGTCTCTGTCATCTCTGACCTAGACTAGAGTCAAGAGAAAACTCATCACAAATAAAAAAAAAATATATTAGTACCTAATTAACTTTTGCGTTATAATGTGACCATTTAATGTGCCGAGATTTTAAAAGGCCTACTGTTAACAGGTAGGTACGAGCTAACGTTAAGATTTATTTAAAAACTTATAAACGCACCTTGGTTCTCTCAGTAGTTCTGTCGCGGAATGGCCTCACGTACGGTCTTATGGTGGTCCGCTCGTAGTCCACTGCTCCAGTCCAGAGAGGTCTAGCAGTAGTCCTCTCATAATTCGGTTTATATGCAAGTTTGTCGTTGAACCACTTGTGCCACCACTTCTGGTAAGGACTCAAAGTTGTCGCCTCTGTGTGCGGCCTTGTTGCAGGCCTAGCCGTAGTCCTCTCATTATCCGGTTCAGGATATGCACGTAGCTTCTTCAACCACATTTGTATCAAATTCTGGTTTCGACCCTCAGTTGTCGCCTCTGTGAGCGGCCTTATTGTAGGCTGCTCCGGGAATGGTATCTTGGTAGACCCCTCGTGTACCGGTGGCTTGGTTAGGTAGTGTCCATCCGTATTGAAGACCGTCTCCAAGACTTTAGTCCAGATTCCTGAGCCTTGCTTTTCGTTTGTCATATTCATCGTTGCACAATAATATTAAGCAGCACTAGTCACGTCTGCACAGCACAGTGAATTGCTCACAACTGAGAATATTACCATTTTACTAATGTTGTTATGATTTTCCTTCCTTAATCGAAGCGCGTCTTTCGATTCCCGGTGGAATTTGTTATTGGGTTTTCTATCGAGAATTTCTTAATAACAACTCATATTTTTAAACCAGTTAATTTGCAAAGTGACCTCGACCTCTCACGTTGTTTTGGCAGAGATTAGTTAAAAAAACCTACTCCAGTTCTTATATCTTATTTGTATAATAAACAATTTCATTGAATAGCAATAGGCTTTTTTAAAATGGTCATATTATACTGTAAAGTTCTTTCTAGTGACCCAGTGGCATCGAAAATGTCGTCAATGTCATAAGGCATCGCAATAAGAAACGTGATCGAAGTAACGGATACAAAACAAACGCGTTTTGCACTAAGACAAACCATGTGGGTCACAAACTGGTTCGTCTGCTTACTCATTCGATTGCGAGCGTGATGCTACGAATTTTCTTAGTAATGATTCAGCGAATAATGATGACGTGTGCAGTGCGTTCACAGTAAGTTTACCAGTCAAAACAGATCCGATCTTTATGGTCTTTGTTTTAAGGTTGCTAGTGGGTTGCGGTGTGGGTTTCGAGCAGAGGTATAGTATCTGTGAATAGACTGTAGACGTCTGCACAGTGTGTGGCTGTATCATGCACCTACGTACATCCATATGTGCGCATGTCATTGATAAAAACCCATTACAGTAAAATAGCACTGCAGTTATTACAGGCTTACTTTCTGTTGCTTGGTTTCCGTAGAGAATAGGACGCCATCATCATACTCATTTCTCATCATCACCACTATCAATTTAATCTTTTGTTTTTATGACTTCTTCTTGTATACTTCTTTTTCTCTCTAATTACACTTCTATCATTTTTCACATAGGCCAGCCATCGTCATAATCATCATATCAGCATGCAGACGTCCACTGCTGGACATATGCCTCCCTAAGTGTCGCCACAACAACCGGTCCTGCGCGTCTCGCATCCATTGGCTACCCGCGACCCTCACCAGGTCATCAGTCCACCTTGTGGGAGACCTTCCAACACTGCGTCTTCCGGTAACCCGCCATCGGCATCGTCACACCATATCAAAAATTTACTTAGCTCGCTCGAGTTCCCTAATTGGACTTTGTTTGACCAGGGAAAGACGTCCACTGCTGGACATAGGGCTCCCCCAAGCGTCGCCACAACGACCGGTCCTGCGCGTCTCGCATCCATCGGCTGAAATGATGACCAGGGAATCGAAGACCTCATGAGCACCAGTAGGTAACTAGTGCCGTATTCGTTGAGTTTTCCGCCTCACTTTGGTTGCAATTTAGAGAGTAAAATCACAAAAAACTACGCACGGGGTTTCCATAGTGCGATTTGCGCAGGTTTGTCAGTAACAGGTAAATGGACCTGCATTCTAAAGATGTTTGCCGCTTCGAAGTTGTAATATATTGAGAAAAAGCAAGTTTTAAGCTAAGATAAGACTACGAAAGAAATTGGGACACAAGAGTACTCGTACTCGACACTGATTTATCGTGTCCTAATTTTTGAATTGAATGAATGATATTTATTTGCAGGAATATAGGTAGCTAACATGGTCTTAAAATCTATGGGTATCACTATATTCGGCATTTCCGCCATGCAAATATTTAGAAATTACATCTCGTTTGTACATTTACATACATAGCAGCATGCAGTACATATTTAGCAATTCGCAATAACTTAAAAAAACTAACATTTATTTCATCATTTAAATTAAGTTTTTTTTTACTATTTATAGGCTCGCGTTTGACCACTATCTCACCTGATGGTAAGCGATGATGTGGTCGAAGATGGAGCACGCTTGCCTAGAAGTAACCTATTCACTTTTGACTTAAATACTCCCAGGTTATAGCTATCAGGAAACACAGACTCCGGCAGGGACTCCACTCCTTAGCTGCACGCACTATGAATGTGTTCCCAAAACGTTTTGTGCGCGTGGGTGGGATGTCCACCATGTACCGGTGGCGCATCGCCGTTCGTCTTGTGGTCCGATTATGGAACGGGCTTGGCGGAATCAAATTATGCAATTCCGTCGCACATTCCCCAAAATGCAACCGGTAGAAAACCGACAGGCTAGCAACTCGTCGTCGATGCTCAAGACTTTGGAGCTTCGTCGCGACAAGCCTATCATCGCCGATGATCCTCTTGGCTCGTTTCTCAATTGAGTCAAGGGCATCAAGCTGGTATCTGGCAGATCCATCCCAAAGATGAGAGCAGTACTCCATACATGATCGAACTTGCGCTTGAAGATATCCATGCAATGAATAAAATTAAATACAATTCTATTCATTTAAAATAATAATTTACATTGAAAATAGTTTCAATCATAGTCAATAATTATAGTGATGCCACGTCGATAACAAAAAGGAAGAAAAATGGAATGGGATTGAGTAGGTAGGTATATGGTGTACTAGCTGACCCGCGCAGCTTCGTCTGCGTCACTTTTTTTATTACTGCTCCGCTCCTGTTAGTCATAGCGTTATGATATATAACCTATAGCCTTCCTCGATAAACGGGCTATCTAACACTGAAAGAATTTTTCAAATCGGACCAGCAGTTCCTCAGATTAGCGTGTTCAAGCAAACAAACAAACAAACTCTTCAGCTTTATAATTAACTAGCTGACCCGCGCAACGTCGTCTGCGTCACAATTTTCATTACTGCTCCGCTCCTATCGGTCTTAGCGTGATAATATATAGCCTTGATAAGATAACATAACAACTGTGTGGGTGACAACCACTGACAGGGTTACCAATTTTATTAAAAGAAACTAGCTGACCCGTGCAACTTCGTCTGCGTCACATTTTTCATTACTGCTCCGCTCCTATTGGTCGCAGCGTGATGTTATATAGCCTATAGCATTCCTCAATAAATGGGCTATCTAACACTGAAATAATTTTTCAAATCGGACCAGTAGTTCCTGAGATTAGCGCGTTCAAGCAAACAAACAAACAAACTCTTCAGCTTTATATATTAAGTATAGATATATTAGTAGGTATAGATATTAAGTATAGAGTTTAGATGTGAGTCGTTGTCTATTTTAAGCATTAGAAACTGTTTGTTTGTGTTTGTTTATCATCAACTTCTGTAACATTCCTTTAAGTACCAACCTACTCCATAATTTAGATGTTACCATGTTGTTAATAAGATGCTCATTAAGTAGGTCGCCAGAAAAGGAAGCTATTATGTGGAAAGAACAAATAAAACGAAAATATGTAAAATACAATTTATTAGGAACAAGGTGAGCTGAGTCGGTACTAGATAGTGATGACATCGTCACCAGCTAATGGCATTACCTTGGAGTCACCAGATGACTACTGAATTTCACAAGAGCGTTATGATATTTATGTTACAAGAAAATTATTTAATTACATCCCCATTCAGCCTTTCTTTTAAGTATGGGAAATAATCAAATGACTCCTCCCGCTCTGGGTGAAGCAGAAGGGAGTGTCAGACTCTTACTGACTAAAACCCATCCGTGTTCCTCGGCCTCCTAATGTTCTTTGCGTTCCAGGGCCGCGGTGAATCTTTTGAAAAAAATCCGCAACACGAAGTCAAGAATGATCAAAAATGCTCACTTTCTTACTTACATCTATCTTTGCTTATCAGTTAAACGAAATATAAAGATGGCATTATTGAGTTCGTGGAAAACGAGCCTCATACGCATTAAGCAACATACGTCACTACTCTCAATTACTCATCAGAATCATAACAATGAGTCAGACGTGTACATATTAAGAACTTGATAGAATATGTACCTACTTGCGTCATCTAATCATTACATAATAATTATATAAAATAAAATAAATCTTTTCACAAAAAAATACAACCTACTTCCAAATAAAAAAAAAAACACTACAAAGTAAAAATAACTTTAATTTCGGAAGTCGGTGTCAAAATACCTAGTGTTTTTTTTTTATTTGGAAGTCGGTTGTATTTTTTGTAAAAAGTTTTTTATTTTTCACTTTTTAGTGGTACCCGACACCAAACAACACCAATGGAAAATCGCAGGAAAGCGAAATACGTAATTTCGTTTACTTGGATGACAGTTTTTTGTCATCCAAATAAACGAAATTGAATTCCAGCTATTTCGATTTAAAAGCCAAACTACCTAACCGATTTTGATAAAATTTCTACGGGACCAATCGGGAAGTATGTCCTTTCAGATAAAACAATAATTTTAATATTAATATTTGAAGATTTTAATATTTGTATTTTTTACTTTTATGTTATTGTGCTTTTGTGTGTAGTGTTTCCAATTCTTGTACCAAATAAAATGTTCTTTCTCTTACGTCATCAATTTCATCAATGTTTACTACTCTAAATGGCTACACCTCTTGTTAACGATCATTGCTGGCTGCTCCTGTGTCATAGTTATTCATGTCTAAGCTCATCCTCTCTACGATCCTACCGTTGTCCAGTACTAGCTCCGTGTTCAACTCCGTGCTCACGTTTTCAATATAAAACCCGTCTAACCCATTCGTATTTATGACATTAGTAGGACACTGGTCCATTCGCAGTTTGTGTTCTTGTAGTGCTGCATCTTCAGGGTTGTATGGCGGTGGCTCATCACCACCGTATTTGTTTGTGGAGGGTGTACATTCGTAGTACGACGGCGGCGAGTCCTTTTCAAGAGGACCTGGTTCTGTGGAAGCGTGAATAATATTAGAAATCGTAGGACAAACGTGAAGAAATAAACTAGAATATTGTGGTGGATGTATGCATAGTGACTGCTGGACCTAAGTCTCCACGCAATGGGTGCCAGAGGATGGACGGCGTCGTAGACGCCGGCCCAGAAAGCGGTAGCGAGACGTTCTGGACGCACACTGCGAAGGCTGGTTCGAGGTGGCGCAAGAAAAGAGGGTCTGGAAAGATATGGGGGAAGCCTTTGCCCAGCATTGGGTCACCATAGGCTATTTAAAAAATGGTGGATGTAAAGATTCATTTCAATGGATAAAGTAAATGTGTAAAGGAAATAGAAAAGTCAAAAGGTCATAATTAGTCTTTTTAAAGATAATTATGTGACGAAGACGCGTGAAACGCATGTGACTTAACAAAGTATTGAATTATAAATGGTGAAATTATGAAAGATGATAGGACGACTAAAGAAAAGATAGAGGGACTGTGTGGGATGCATAACATGACTGATAAGTGAATAATATAGCGGAAGCTGGCAGGTGAGTTATATATAAGTGATGTCAAAAGAGAGTAGCAACTGGTTGACAAACCTTCTGGCCTGGAAGGTCTGTTGGACCCTGCCTTTTGCTCAGCTGCGACTGCACCTGATGCGACAAACACGCCTGAAACGATAACATATAGGGTGAGTCGAAATCAAATACTATGCAGAAAAGAAGCGCGTGCTATTTGTTATACTTGTGTACTTATTGTTATTTGGCACCATTTAATTCAATTTTTTTTTAGGATAGGGAAATCATCGAATGACTATTTCCGCACTAAGCGGAGCAGAAGGGAGTGTCAGACTATTACTGACATCCATCCGTGTTACCGCTAATGGGCTTTGCGTTGCAGGGCAGAAGTGACTCTTTCGAACAAATTCCGCAACCCTGGCAGGATTGAACTCCTTATTAAAGTGACAGAATGAAAGTTACAGTGTCTGCAAACATTTTGCTTCGTTTGTTTTCAGACGTATTTTCCTCGACGCTGGTGGTGTCAACATGAAATTAACTTAACTATAAATACATTGGGTTTTCCTTTAACAATTGACACAAATATTTGTGAACTGGGAAATCATCATAATATTCCAGTGATATTACAAAGGCTCAACTAACAGCTCAAGTTATATGTTGTGAAAGATTGCTACCGTAAGAAAAACAAGAGGTCCCACACAAATAAACATTTTATCAGCGTTACCGACTGTCGAAAAGCCTATCCGGTAAAAAGTGAAATCTTGAAATGTGAAGTGTTTTTACTTGGAAGTCGGTTGTTTTTTTTTGTAATTTTTTTTTTATACCTAAGTGCCTATTAAGGAATCAATAAATGAATGTGGGTCAATGACTGTTATAACACATTCATCTGGCACCAACCATAGTAAGATCAAATAAATAAATAAGTAAGCATACCTCCTCGGGTATACTTTTTCATAAGGATGTTGTACACGATGATGAGCGTCAGGAGTGCTCCCACAAACACCGCGGCCGCCTGCATGACGATGGCGCCCGTGTGGACAGCTTCCAAAGCCGGCGAAGGGGTTCTCGCCGCTAACTCGGACTGTGATTCGGAATCAAAATTCAAATTATTCACTCGCAAATGTTTGTTGACGATCATGATAAAGATTAATTACTTATTGAGTAAAAACTGAGGAGCTATATAATAAAAGTCGCATCGGTCGAACTGCCGATGTCAATCGATGTCGATCGGTGACATCCATTCATACTGAGTTTTCAATCATCGGAGCACAAGGTGAATGACGATGCGCCACCGGTACTTGGTGGAAATCCCATCCACACGTACAAAACGTTTTGGGAACACATTCATTGTGCGTACAGCTAAGGAATGGAATTCCCAGAATGCCAGAGTCTGTGTTTTCTGATACTACAACCTAGGAGTTTTTAAGTCAAGAGTGAATAGGTTAGTGCTAGGCAACCGTGCTCCATCTTCGACCGCGTTATCACTTACCATCAGGTGAGATAGTGGTCAAACGCGTGCCTATTATTAAGAAAAAAGCTGGCCAAGTGCGAGTCGGACTCGCGTGCAAAGGGTTCCGAACTAATTTCATTTTTTAACATGTAATTTAAACATTACAGACTTTTTATAGGTTTTCCTGTAATCTTTAGGTAAAGATCTATTATCCCCATTTTTTTTTTTCAAAATTTTAGGCTCAGTAGTTTCGGAGATAAGGGGGGAATGGTCATTTTTCGCCTAATTTCTTGAATAACTTCAAAACCATTTATTTTTTATATTATAAAAAAAATTAAAACCGTAAGCCCTTTCATTTGATATATCACACGATATTGTGCAAAAAACTTTCTTTTTTAAATTTTCTAGTTTGACCCCCAAAAGTGAAATATTATACCCCCATACTAAAAATTTAATCATTTACGTAATACGTCCGTGTTTGGGTCACAAAAATCCATATGTAGCTACAACCTGGGAGTCTTTAAGTCAAGAGTGAATAGGTTACTTCTAGGCAAGCGTGCTCCATCTTCGACCACATCATCGCTTACCATCAGGTGAGATAGTGGTCAAGCGCGTGCCTATCAATAGTAAAAAAAATATGTGTACCAAATTTCAACAGAATCGGTCCAGTGGATCCGGAGAAAACTGGCTGTGACAGACGGACAAACAGACAGACACCCGAGTGATTCTATAAGGGTTCCGTTTTTTTGTGCGGAACCCTAAAAATAACTTGTAAATTACTGGTATTCAGTTGCATGCCTTTAGACTAGTAGCCAATCCCAACATAGTTGAGAAAAGCCTAGGCAGATATAGTAAAAAAACCAGTCATGACCAAGTCGGACTTGCGTGCAAAGGGTCCCGAATTTTTTTAACATGTGGTTTTCCTATAATCTATGGGTAAAGATCTATTATCTCCATTTTTTTTTCAAAATTTTAGGCTCAGTGGTTTTGGAGATTAGGTGGGGTAATTTTTCGTCTAATTTGTTGAATAAATTCAAAACCATTTATTTTAAAATTATAATTGAAACCCACACAGTAAGCCCTTTGATTTGATATGTCACACGATATTGTTCAAAAAACTTTTTTTTTAATTCCAGTGGATTCGGAGAAAACTGGGTGTGACAGACACCCGAGTGATCCTATAAGGGTTCCGTTTTTTGATCGGAACCCTAGAAACTGCAGATGTTCTGGGTCTAAATGGGTCGATCTTCAAGTTTAGCAACGTTTGCCAAGGTTGTTCTGTGGACGGTTGACCATCATAACATACCAAGTTACCTCCGTGCCTCGAAAGTTGGTCCCGGCTGTCATTTGTAAATTTTTGGCAGTCGTTACGGATTGTCAGAAGCCGGTAATATCTGAATCCAGTCATGCCAAGAAGTACCGTGTTACCCAGTTAGTTGTGGAGGTCTGGTAGGCAGCCGCTCCTCGTAAAATACTGGTATTCAGCTAAATCCAGTTTGACTGGAAGCCAACCCCAATATAGTTGGGAAAAGGCTAGGCGGATGAGGAGTCAATACTAAATGATTGAAACTGTACTAGATTATATTATTCACGTACCTTGAAGTGTTCCACCTCTTTCATTTGCTCTTCAATCGATTTCATCGGGGGTAACTTATCAAACATGAATGTCCCGGGCGGAGTGTGGTCGAACGGTCTAAAGCTAGCACTGGGAGGCCACGGGGTCGTTGCATCGAAGACCGGTTTCTTGTCAAACGGTCTCATCGCTTGCAAGGGAGGCAAGTAGTTAAAGTGTCTGACGGCGGACCTCGGTGTTGGAGTGTGGAAGGCTGGCCTCATAGAGAATCCCTTGCCGAACGGTGTGACAGGCCGTAAAGGCACCGGAGGCAATCTGAATACTGGTGTCCTGACGATCGGCCAGGGAGCCAACGGTGGCGGTTTGAAGGACGTTCTGATACGCACAATAGATCGCGACTACACAAAGCAATGTGTCACACACAACTAAATAGTTATGTTGTTATTTTAGTACGTAATTCATCAATCATTGTTTGTAGTTATTATTATCCTTCCTACTTTGACCGCGCCTTTTTCGTTTTCCAGCTGCACCATGGTGTTAAATTTTATGCTCTTCTTTCTCTATCTCTCTCTCTCTTATGGGGTTTTTCTTCATTAATGTTTTGCGCAGATGTAACGCATATTTTTTCGTATGCATATTTGCACGCAACTCCGATTTGTGATGGAAAAGTTAAAAGGGAACCGCTTGTCTTGTTGGTATGCTCACGTGAAGAGGAGGGATGAAGCGCATATAACTAAAAGAGTTCTGAATATAAAAGTGGGTGGATGGAGAGGGAGAGGAAGCCCAAAGTAAAGATGGATGGATTGTGTGAGGAGCGATATGAAAGAAAAGGGAGTTTGTGATAGCGTGCTGGCTGACAGGATAGAATGGAAGAAAAAAACGTGTTGCGCCGAGTCTAAGTAACATGGGATAAGAGCAGGACGATGATGATGATTGTAATAAATCTTTATAGGTTTATACTTGCTCGATATAGTTGTGAACAGAAAATTTTGATTTTGTCCCTGTCGTGGCCTTATCGTAGAATTTGCCATTACATAATGTGGCCGAATATTTTATAAAATGGTTGTTTCATGAAATGGCTAGCTAAAACTGATCTTATTGCTTAATCATCAACGTTTGATGATACATATTTCAATCCACGTTTGGCCATATCATGAAGGTCTGTCCACATCAAGAAATTACAACTTCAATCCTAACTTCGCCGACTGCGCGGGCTCCTATTTCTGACTGCAGGGTTTGAAGGAACCAAACAGAAATAGTTCGATGGGAGATGAGTTCACTCGCTTCGCTCACTCACTCTAGCTCCCGCAATCCCATTCAAACCTAAACTATTCGTGTCGGGGTACCCTGAGTTTCCTCCAACCTATCCTGACCTAACCTCGGCCATCATGAAATGGTTTTTTTCTTCATCCGTGCGTGTTTTCCGAAGCGCACACTGATGGCTTCACCACCATCCTACGGAAAAGGACGGCATCCATGATGCACAGGGTGCGTGGGAGCGTTAACGACATACTGACGTTCATTAGTGATAAGCCGTGTTCGCTCAGGTTTCTTGCAAGATAAGGTAAGGTGTGGTGCATGGTTTCGGAATAGTAGGTGGAAGTATAACATGCGAGAACAATATACAATGTTGACGAAATTACATAGCTAGGGTTAGAATTGTTTTATTATTTTGTACAAAATCTCAAATATTTATAAACTAAAAGTTAGAATGACTGTTTCAATAAGCTTGGCATACATTGGATCTGATTTTTTGAACATAAATCGTTTGACACATCTTTATACTGACATTCAATTTATTCAACGGAATCTTATATATGTGTATAATGACAATAACAACCATTTGTTTCGGGTGACCTAGCTTAGTAACTGCGACCAACTAGAACGTAACTCTCTTCGGGCCACTGCTGTGGCCAGCGTCGTATATCGTTCTTAGTTGCTTTACACAATTTGAATTATTGAGTATTGCCTTCCACATGGCCAGTTTCATCAACATACACTACTCTGTCTTTAATGTCACCTTGCCTGGTACTCTTTTCTTCTACATTGTCATTGCTGGCTGCTCCTGTCTCTTTGTTATTACGGTTTAGATCTAAGCTCAGCCTCTCTACTATCCTACCGTTGTTGAATACTAGTTCTGTTTTCATATCCGGGGCACCGTCTTCAGAGTAGGCTTTAAGTTCGGTCTCAATGAAAGCGTCCTGTCGTGGTGTGCGATCTTGTGGTGCACCGTCTTCATGGTAATAGTAAGGTGGTGGCAACCCACCGACGCATTCGTAGTATGGCGGCGGCAAGTTAGATTTGAAAGTTTCTGGTGCTGTGGAATTGTACAAAATAAATATTTAATAAGTAATGAGAAGAATTTATAAATAATTAATATATAAAATGAGTATATTTTAGGAAGTTTGAAGTGAGCGTCAGACACAGAAGAGTTGGAGAGGAATCGCTAGTCTTGAGGTAAAGAGGCATGAAGTACACATGACTTAAGAGAGTGATTGTAATACTTGATAAATGGAAGGTGAGAGGGAAACTAACGAACTGATCAATAGACTGGATCAGAGAGATATGTGATGGAAACTGTGACAGCTAGCTGGTGGTGATAATTTCAACTCTTATAATAAGTAAGGAAGTTATAAACAACAGGGTGACAAACCTCCTGCATCGGAAGGTCTCCTGTCAGTCAGCATCTCTTGGTCGGCTGCGCCTGCTGCGAGAACCACACCTGAAACCATTACAAATACGATGAATCAGAATTAAATACTGTGCCTATGAGAGACGCGTATCTTTTTGGGGCAACCTGTACCTATTGTTAAGACTATTTGGCACCATTGAACTCCTCAATAATGGAGGAGCTCGTGGGTAATAAATAATAACAGGCGAGGTAACCACGGGTGGGGCTTTGAGGTTAAGCTACGCTTGCTGAGGTCGATCCGTGGATGGGTGACCATCCAATGAATTTGAGTTTTCGACGATACAATACATACTGCGATGTCGGTGCACACTACGGCTCTGTTGACAGCGGTCTATTGGACAATTTTTGAGCATTTTTTGAGAGTTCTATTACCTATACGGATAATATATCATCAAAAAGGAAAACATAGGGGCATAGTATATATCCTTCACATTCAGTTAGTATGCGCTGACGTTTATCCGCTTACGTACTTGGTGGGCACACGCACACATACTCACATACCCAACCGCTGATTGGCAGAGAAAGCCTAGTCTAGCATAGGCATTCTCTACCATCATCTGTCTAGCCTTTTCCCAACTATATTGGGGTCGGCTTCCCAGTCAAACCAGATTTAGCTGAACACCAGTATTTTACGAGCGGCTGCCCACCAGACCTCCACAACCCATTCACTGGGTAAGGTACTTCTTGGCATTCTCTACTAATTAACTTAATTCAATTTTTATTTAAAGAATTTGTATGAGCAGTACTTAAACTAAGCGTATGTGTGGCATAAATTCTAAGATTTTTTTTTATGAATATACATGTTAGTTTTGCGCAGTTTCAGACGCGGTTTCCTCAACAGTGACGCTGTCCGCACTCAGCGTTATCAACATTGCTATAAATACGGTGCGTTTTCCTTCAACAAATGGAAAACAAATACTTATTGGTATGATTTGAGTAACTTATTCATCATAATAATATATAAAGGTTGAGCCTTGCCAACGCCGAAAATATATAGCCATCCTTTAACCGGATGCATTTGAATACGAGTATTTAACATGGAGCCGCTGCCAGTCTCAGATTTGTTGGTTTTTGTGTATCCGAAAATCGACAAATGACAGCCGGGACCAACAGCTTTACGTGCTTTTCGACGCACAGTCAGCAAGCCCAGTCGTGATCGCCAAAAGAATACCTGTACGATAACATACCTTTGTTTTTGATAGGAAACAATAAAATGAATTGCAGCGGGAGGGAGTTCTAGACTCTTACTGACTACTGACTAAACTACCTGTGTTTCTTCAAATGCCCTTTGCGTTCCAGAGTCGCGGTAGATCTTTTGAACAATTTCGCAACAACATACCTCTTCGGGTCCGATTCTTCTTATCCAAAAGGGTGGATATGATCAGGAGCGCGAAGAAGAACCCCATCGCACTCCCGATCACCTTCATGATGACGGCGCCGGTATGTGCGGCCGAAGTGACTGGCGGCGGAGTCGGGTGCTCAAAGACGAACTGAAAATACAAAAATCGGGCTTGAAAATTATTACTACCTCTTAAAAACCAACAGACAATTTTTCCGTCTTTAGTTTAATGAGGCCCACTTGCACAAACCAGAATTCTCGTTTGCACAAGTGGTCCTATCCTCAACTCAACTTCCTGTTGAGTTTAATATTTCAGTAATTAATATAGTAGAAACTGCTGATGTCCTGCAAAGGATGGTGGGTAGGTTCTGTCTATGTACATAGGTCTGCTCCTTAGTGGCACTCTAGCGACCAAACGCCCACGAGTTTGGTCTCTGGAGCGCCACAAAGGGTTTTGATGATTCTTACGTCGATCACGTGTCACTAGATATATGACAGTAAGCAAAGTTCAATATGGCGACAAGCGGACGTCGCATTGTTAAAAATAGAAATAGACAAACTAATTTAAGTGTAGTGTCATTGCATTAAGAGAGGACTTCCAGAAATTCCTACGGGATTGGACAAAACGGGATATGCGCGTACGTAAGTCGCGGGCAAAAGCTAGTTATTGATTATATGTCCAATGAAATATTTACGTATAGGTCGTACCTTGTAATTGTATTTGGGTAAGTCCCAGTCCCAGTTGACATGCGTGTCTTTGTGTTTCCATTCGTTGATCGGTTTGATCGGGGGCAAGTATTCAGGGGCGATAGAAGGCCACTTCACGGACGGTCTGCTGGGGTGTAAGTTGTCAAATGGCATGACTGGATGCCAAATTTCCGGTGTTCTGAAGGCTGGTTTTTTATCCAATGGTTTCGGAGAAGCCTCCTTTTCCAATGGTCTATTCGTATACCCCCTTTCAAATGGACTCATAGTAGGCCCCATTTCGACTGATCTCTTAGTAGGTTCCTTTTCGAGTGGTTTCAGAGTAGTGCTCTTTTCGAGCGGTTTAATAGTAATCTCCTTTTTAGATACAATGGCGGTCCAGTCGCCGGAAAACGCTATGTCATCCGGGTCGAGGAATACTTCCATGCCAGGCCAGAAGTCTAGCGTATCCCGCCTAGCATCCTCTTCGAAATCCTTCCTTTAAAATAAACAAACAAATAATAAACTCGAACAAAACTATCGCAGTTCTGGCACCAACTCTTTTAATCCACTTTTAACAGCTGGCCTACCATAAATTCAATAAATAAAAAATAAATGCAGCTTTTAAACAGAGTGACAATTTTCGAATTAAAATACTAGAAGTTGTGTTATAGTAAAAGTATCCATCCATATACATATCCATCTAAACGGCCGGTCAGCCGCTTAGAGCAACTGTGACTATTCCGCCAACAGATGAAATCAGTTACTTCGTTTTGCGTAGATACGTCCATTTTTTCTTATGACGGCAGAAGTACTGGCTCGCTTATCTAAAGTTGTCATGGAACTCCTGCCAAACTTAAGAAAAAAGAAGAAAGAAAAGAAAGAAAGAAAATATGCTTATTTGGGACTCGCACAATTATCCACAAAATAATAAAATAAAGTAAAACAGCTAACGGTATTAAAAAATTGTAAACGTAGAAGCTAACAGAATGAGATAATCTGTGCGAGGCCAAAAAGTTCCCAGCATTTGCTGCGATATTTAAAAAATAATAAATAACACAGCGCTGGCAGGTATTATGACAGGGCCTTAACTTACTTGCTTTTACTGAACACCTCTTTAAGTGGTCGACCATTTTTCTCGGGTACTGCCATTGCCCAATAGTAATAATCCGCGTCTTCACGAGGCAGCAGGTGACACTCTACTAACTGGATTAATTATTACCATTTTAGATATCCTACATTAATTTATAATAATTATACATTTTCCTTGTTTGTGCCTCACGGTTCCCAACTGTGTTTAAGTGCTACGGGGTTTTTCTTCAGGAATGCAGTAGTTGGGAGCGCTCTATGTTGGATACTGCCTAAATGGCGACAGGGTCACAACAATCAATCTATCCTAATATATAAAATTCTTCCATTACTGACTGACTGACAGACAAAGCACAGCAGAAACTACTGGTCGTAGAAAGTTGAAATTTGGAATGTAAGCTACATACCAACTTTTCATTTTTATTTATTTTAAATTTACAAATTTACAGTAGTTACGGCGGTGTCTTAGTGCGTCCCTAGACTCTGTAGGGGAGCACTAAGACAGTATTTCCCGAAATTCCTACAGCGGGAAAAACAACATATGCGCATACGAAGTCGCGGATAAAAGCTAGTTATATTATATGGGATAAACATAATCGTTACTAGTGGAATGTGTCTTACTTAGCAGGCGCAATATTATGATGCGATTTTCCGTAAAAACAATAATCGTAGTTAAGCTTGATATTGTGTGTTAATGAGTGACTGTGTCGCATGTTTGTTATTGATTTACTAAATTATCACAAGAAAACTTTAAAAGATTTACTTAAGATAATATTTGAAAGTTGATGAAATCTATATACATAAAAATCAATGCCACTTTTCGTTGTAATTTTATAACTCAAGAACGGGCTCACGGGTCGGTAAGGTAGGTAGGGTAGGTAGGGTAGGTAGGGTAGTTAGGGTAGTTAGGGTAGGTAGGGTAGGTAGGGTAGGTAGGGTAGGTAGGGTAGGTAGGGTAGGTAGGGTAGGTAGGGTAGGTAGGGTAGGTAGGGTAGGTAGGGTAGGTAGGGTAGGTAGGGTAGGTAGCAATTTCTGATAACAGAACATTGTTAAAGTTTCAAATACAATACAGATAAGATTTGAACATTAGAAATTATTCGTGATGAAAAATAGAAAACGAAGCGGACTCAATATATCACCTTGTGGGACGCCGGCTCTAGTGTATGCAGATACTTGCAATTTCAAATTTTACAACAGCTATAATAATAAATTTCTTTATTTCCCAAAAAATACAGATAATTATACTTGAAGGTTACAATTTTTGAACTTATGTCAGAGAGCTATACATAAAACATATGGATGCAACAGAGATCTGTACACAATAGATTAAACTCTGTCTCTCAAACTAGGGTATCCTGTATCTTAAGAGACAGTGTTTCGCAAAGAGGTTCCAATTGCTAAATGTATGATTGGGCTGCGTCGATTTACATACAGAAGGGAAGAAAAAAAAAGTATTTTACTTAAATTTTAAGTTATTTATTTATTATTTATTTATTTATTTATTTATTTAGGATCGCCAACAGAGGCTACACATTCACATGCACTATAATAGAGACAGGTACAAATACAAAAATGCGCCCCCAATTACAGGCGACCACAGCATTCACTTACTATCTAGGTAGGTACATTAAGTATGACAAGGACGAATACATTTAAATAAACAAAAATACGTTACAAGAAACTAGAAATAAAAAGGAAAACAAAATGGGATGAATGAAAGGTAATTACATAAAAAACACAAAATAATAATCAAAAACAAAACAAAAAGCAACAAAAACACCAATTAAAATACTATGCATTCGATATTAGGACTTTTATGTCTTTTTTAAACTTTGTTAGTTTACTTGTAATATCCAGGTCGTTATGCTTCGATATTTCGTTATACTGCCTACAGAGCCTTGGCAAAACGGCGAAGTGTCCGAGGTTTGTTTTGGATCCCGGCACATAAAAAAGTTTATAGGTACTTTTCCGCGGCAAGCGAGACGGTGCACTTATATGCAGCTTTCCAAGAAGCTCGCTACAGTCAATAACCCCATTGAACAGTTTGTGAAGAAATGTGAGATCTAGAACTTTTCTTCTATCTACCAACGAGGACATTTTATAATGTTGTAGACGTAGGTCATAGCTCCTAATTTTTTTTGCCAGACGATCTTTATAGCAAAGATGGTATAGAAAACGTCTTTGTACATTTTCCAAGCGTTTAGTGTAAACATCATAGTGAGGATTCCATACGGTGCTATTGTATTCAAGCAGTGGGCGAACCAATGTGTTATATAATTGAATACGAGTTGAAGCTTTAGAAAACTCTTTGCTATTACGCAAGACAAATCCGAGGACCTTGAACGCCTTTGAGGTAATATTTAATATATGCCTATCAAATTTCAGTTTCTTGTCAAATAAAATTCCTAGGTCACGAACTTCTTTTACTTCATTTAGTGCTTGTTGATGCAATGTGTATTTGTTGGTTTGCACTGTTTTATTACGGGAGAATTGCATATAGTGACATTTAGAGACATTGATTGACATTTTATTTAATCTACACCAATCCGCCATCCTATCGAGATCAGCCTGTAAAAGTCCAGAATCTAAATTGGTCACTATTGGTTTCAAAACTTTAACGTCATCTGCAAACATGTAAAAACTTGAGTGCTTAAAACATGACGCAATGTCGTTAATGAAGATGTTGAAGAGGATAGGGCCTAACTGCGAGCCTTGCGGGACTCCTGATGTTGCTGGAAAGCTGTCAGAGTGGTGACCATTAATGATTACTTTTGAATGCCTGCCCACGAGGTAAGAATGGGTCCACTTAAGTAATGACCCTCCTATTCCCAATTGGTTTAGTTTTTTCAGTAGAATGTTATGGTCAACCCTATCAAATGCCTTACTGAAGTCTGTGTATATCGCGTCTACCGGGATTCTTTTATCAAGAGACTCCGATATGGCTGTGACATAACACATAAGATTTGTAGAGGTTGACCTTGAGTTGATAAAACCATGTTGATGGGTAGTAATACATTGTTTGACATGTGCATTTAAGCGTTTAGTTACTAACTTTTCA
This sequence comes from Lacanobia wlatinum, assembly GCA_947578705.1. Taxonomy (NCBI): domain Eukaryota; kingdom Metazoa; phylum Arthropoda; class Insecta; order Lepidoptera; family Noctuidae; genus Lacanobia; species Lacanobia wlatinum. Next base: position 22,087,185 of record OX388046.1, read on the forward strand.
AGTATTTTGCCGAATATGTTCAAAATGGAGATAGGCCGATAGTTAGATACTTGTTTTTTTTCGCCTGATTTGAAAATAGGCACCACCAAAGCTTCCTTCCACCTCTCAGGAAACACCCCGGCCGCCATTGAATTGTTGAAAATAATTTTAAGAGGTGTGGTTAGTGCCTTTGCACATCTTTTTATAAATACGGGTGGAATACCGTCACTTCCAGCACCTTTGCGCTCATCCAAGGCTTTTAGGGATTGAAATATTTCCACAGCGCCAAATTCCAGTTTACAGAATCCGGACGGAGCAAGACAACTATCAAGGTGGATTGACGCATTAACGGTCGACGAGGTATTGTAGACTTGAGCAAAGTTCTCGGCAAACAAGTTACAGATTTCACCCCCACTAGTTGCTGTCCTGTTCATGTGACACATTTCAGCTGGGTAAGTACTCTTATTTTTCTTTTTATTTTTAAGAAATGTCCAGAACATTTTTGGATCCTTTGTAAGTGCTTCTTCCATTCTAGCTATATAGTTTTTGTAACTTACTTCCATAAGCCTACCACAACTTGCACGCAGCGTCTCAAATGACACGACGTCTAGAGGATTTCTGTACTTTTTAACATTTATGCGATATTTATTTTTTTCCTTTAGGAGACGTATAAGTTCCCTGGAATACCACTGGGGATATTTATTGCCTAATATTTTTTTCATCGGGACATATTGTTTGATGACTTCGTGCAGTACTTTGTAAAATATATCGATCATTTTGTCAGTTGTAGGGTGAGCTTCCAGTTCTTTTTCCCAGTCTATAGAATTTAGTTCTGTCGTGATGGTATCGTAATCAGCTTTAAAGAAATCTGGTTTTATTGTTGGTTTAGCTTGAAGATTGTTTGATTTAATGTTTAAGGACATGGAGAATTCTAATGATGGGTGCAAGGGATCTTCTGAAACCAATTGACAGTCGCAACGACTAAGGTTATGTAACGTGGTATTACAGAGGGCGAGATCCAATGTTTTAGATTTAGAATTTGGTAAGCAATTAAACTGTTCTAAAGCATTTAACGAAATAAAATCTAGGAAACATTTTATCACCTCGCTATTATTACTAGGATGTGGTTGTGCATGACCTGTGTTTTGCTTATCCATTTTCCAAATTATATTGCTGAGGTTAAAGTCCCCTAAGATTATGAATGAACATGTGAGAGTGCGAGGGTGAGGGCGAATGAATGTGATTGTAAATATGTAGGTGTTTGTGTTGATGAGTAGGTGATGTGGTGTTGGTGTGTAGGTAAGTAAGTGGGGGAGTTGTATGTGCGAGTGTATAGATGCAAGGAAAGAAGTATTCGTACAAGCATGGAGATTAGTGTGTGATTATTAGGCGATGAAGGTAAGTAAAGTCTCCGTTGCGGCATAGTCCTGTTTAAGTAGCCATTCTGTCACTTTTAATTTTAGGTCATGTTTGTTGAGGTCTAAGATGTTCAGTTTTTTATGAGTATTTTTGTAAATGTAAGGGCTTATTACATAATACTGGTGCTTTGCGAACGTGGTCCTGTGTTGGGTGCCTGAGGGAAGGTTTGTGCGCTTATTTGGGTTAGACGGGGGGAGGCTGCTATGTCTCCTAAGGATAGATTGAAGCACAAAGAGCTGACGGACTGTAAGAACTTTGCAGTCTGCGTATAGCTGTGTGGTTGGGTATCTCTGAGGCTTCCTTGTCACTACTTTCAGTACGGCTCTTGTGCTCGCGCTGCCCCCAGGATGTAACCTTTCGTTGCAGCACCCCACACAGAGATGCAATATCCTATGAACGATTGGCATAGTGCATAATACACCATTTTTAATATATCGGCATTAGCCGAGTTTCGGAGGGATTTAAATATATGAATGAGGCGCAAAGTTACTAGAACTTTGCGCCAACAGCCTCAAGTTGTTTTTTCCATGTAAGTCCGTCATCTATGTGAACTCCTAAGTACTTTACGTTGTCTAGCTATAGCACAATAATGAGCAAATTGATGATCTTTGCTGATTTGCGCTATAACTGTGTTCCTTGAAAACTATATTTTTGGAAACGCTTCTTGGAGTAATTTTGATGTAAGTATATAGGCTACGAAGTACAAAACTTTTTTCATGTCGAAGAAAGAAAATATTTATTAATTTGTATGTCATTTTTTATTTGCTTGGCATACATTGAATACATATCAATATCATATTTTGACATACTAATTTACTATATCAAACTTTCATTTCAAGCATAATATTTAGAATATCGGGAATTGGGTCGTCCCAGGCTAGTAACTGCGATCAACTTAAACATTGTAATGTTTACAGGGCCGAGGAGCCAGTGAATGCTACCGTGTCCGACCTTTATTGATTACAATACTTATTGATGATTGACTTTTCCATGACCACTTACATCAATTTACACAACTCTGTCTTTAAAGTCCGCCTGTCTGTTACTCTGCTCTTCTACATTATCATTGCTGGCTGCTTCTGTCTCATTGTTACTACTATTTATACTATCCTACTGGTGTCGAGTACTAGTTCCGTTCTCCTCCTTGGAGCGACGTCTTCAGACTAATTAGAACTCGTTGCAAGGGATTTTGCTCTGATGCCGTTTTCGTTGCCAATGTCGGTGCTAGAGTGTGCTCGCTCGTCGAAAACGTTACACCCTCGGATGTGTACTTTTGGTTCTGCGTTTTCAAGGTTCACGAAGCAGGTGGAGTAGCGTGGAGGTGGCTCTTCGCTCTTGTCGGTGCCTGAACGCACACACTCTGAGTAAGGCGGTGGCAAGTCGTTGTTGTTGGGACCTGTTTTGGCGGAGGCATTGAACACCCTTTAATAATATGTACAAATAAGTTACAGAAAATATAGATGAACAAATATTACACACACACAACAAGCGGACTAATTGCTGAAAGCGATCTCTTTAAGACAATCTTTGGATGGATTTAAAAGAAAAAAGGAGAGACAGTGATCTGTAAGCGACCATGATAAGTAGTATAACTGAGACGGACAGACTACTGACTGATTGAGATATAAAAAAAAAACAAACAAAATTGGCCTCAGGTTTGAGTAATAACAAAGTACACTCACGTCTGTTGTCAATTCGTAGCAGTACGTGTGAAGCACGCCGTACGGTCGACTCCTGCGTTTCTCTTCCCGCTGAAATGAAAATTGCATTGTTTTAAACATCAGTTTTGATAAGTGAAAAACTAACATCCTCCCTCAGACATCTACTTCATTGTTTGTTTTATCCTTATTGTACGAACACTAGTTATGAGGTATTTATAGTAACAAATATATTGTTGTACTTAATGAATTAAACTTACTAAGACCTATTGTTTCGGACGCGTCACGCGTGTAACAAAAAGAGTTATGAATACAAATGTGGGTGGATGGAGAGGGAGAGGGAGAACAAAGAAAAGACGGATGGATTGTGTGAGGAGCGATATGAAAGAAAAGGGAGTTAGTGATAGCGTAACGGCTGATAGGAAAAAATGAAAGAAAAACGTGTTGTGAGTTACGAGTCTAAGTAACATGGGATAAGGGCAGGTAGATGATGGATACCTATTGTTTCGTAAAGATCCGAATACAGTAAACACACGTTCGCTTTAATATGTCTTCTTATTGACCAAATCAATAAAAATGATGAAGAGGATATTGAGCGTGACGAGAATAGATAAAGTAATAAAAAAACTGGCCAAGTGCGAGTCGGACTCGCATGCAAAGGGTTCCAAACGGATTTAATTTTTTAACGTGTTATTTTAACACTACAGACTTCTTATAGGTTTTCCTGTAATCGATAAAGATCTATTATCTCCATTTTTTTCAAAATTTTCGGCTCAGTAGTTTCGGAGATAAGGGGGGGAGAATGATCATTTTTCGTCTAATTTCTTGAATAACTATTTATTTTAAAATTATGAAAAAATTATATTTAAAACCCTTACAGTAACCCTTTCATTTGATATGTCACACGATATTGTACAAAAACTTTTATTTTAAATTTTCTATTTTGGCCCCCTAAAGTGACCACCAAACTAAAAATTTTATGATTTACGTTGTTTAGAGCGTATTGTCAGTCGTTTTATACATGCAGTCTGTGGGTCAACTATACGCAGAGGGCATACAGCGCTCTGCGAGTCCAATATAATAATGCGTTTAGGGTGTTGATGGGGTTGCCGCGCTACTGTAGTGCATCCGGCATGTTCGCGGAGGCGGAGATTGATGGCTTTCACGCAATCATGCGCAAGCGATGCGCTGCCACCATGCGCCGGGTACGCGCCAGCCCCAACAGCATGCTGAGAGCTATAGCGGACAGGTGGGACAGCCCCGTACTGGGGCATTGGATAGGCCTACATGTGACTGTGGTGTAGGTAATTATGATAGTTTTGTTAAAATTAGATAGAATGTAAGTACTAACACTAGTTTCTAAGTTTTTGAATACTAACCAAAAAATGGACTCTGTCTGAAATATAAGATTTTTTTTATTTATTTTTTTATAACGCGTCTGTGTTTGAGTCACAGAAGTCCATATGTGTACCAAATTTCAACAGAATCGGTCCAGTGGATCCGAAGAAAACTGGCTGTGACAGACGGACAGACAGACAGACACCCGAGTGATACTATAAGGGTTCTGTTTTTTGTTCGGAACCCTAAAAAGACTACAACAGGCAACATTATGCCTGGAGGGTCATTTTTTACATTGTTTTTTTTTTATGCTTGAGTTTGCCTACTTAACTACCTATTTTTTTTTTACCGTCGTTTAATATTTTTAGTTGTTGGCATAATTCAGTGTGCTAGGTATCATGTGACAATTAATTAAATTTTCTATGATAAAATTTTGTTTAAATTCAAATTCTTCAAACTGACTGAATAAATTACCTACTTTTGATTTTGAACAGAATGATCGAGGAGAACATAATTATGTACCTACATACATTCCAAAGCGGTTATATCAAGGGTTGCACAATAGATTATTATGACAACGGATGACTTACCTCCCGGCAGCAGCGGTGTCGTCTGTACGCCTGATGGACGTCGCTCAACTGAAGCCGGTTTACGTTCTGGGTAGAAGAACATATTTTAAAGTTTCTGAACCGCATATTCTCAAACTAATAAATGATGCTGATGTATGTCGCAAACAGCTGATTTAACCAGCTGATTCATTAGCTGTCCAGCCTTTACACTGAACGGAGGCCGTTTAATCAGCGGCCTAAGCGACACTCTGGCATTTAATTGAGTAGCTAGGGAAATGACTTGGTTCAGTATCATTTAATGATTTGCCAAGCCAAGTCATTTGGTAACTTGGGGCATAGGAAACTTAGGGCGCCCGACATGGAGAGGTTAGCTCCCGTTATGAAGGCGTTACAGAGGTACACAAGCGACATAAAGTCGTTCAACACTAGTCCAAAGTTTCGGAAGGAAATTAACACAATAACTGTTGTTCCGTTTTTGTAACCATTTAGAAACCTTGTCCTGACAATTATTACAATTGACAAACACAAATAAATTATATCACAATCAGTCGAGCCGTAATCAAGACGTGATCATCTGATTTTATGTATCGATATTTGGGAGCAGAGAGTACGTACCTTTGCAGCACTTGATGATCACACAGGCGCACATCACCGCCGCCGCCAGCGAGAACAACAGAGTCAGCGGCACCAGCCTCACGAACATAATCAACGACGCCGGCGGCTCAGCCCGCTACGAACAGCAAAGAAAAACGTTTATTTCAACACACATGGATATGACCTAGAACTAGGGCTGCTATCACCTAATTTGCCGAGACTGGACAAAAACTTTAAAACCCCGAACATTTTGGTAAAACTGAGTTTTTTCCCCAAACACAATTATTTTGTATCTAAGATTTGTTTTAATTAATTGCTGCTTTTCAATTAGTCGAAATTCCCCGGACACAAAAGGCGTCCCTTTTTGAAGACCCCGCCCGGATGCTCCCGGACTCCAAACTATGACAAATTCGGGGAAACCCGGACAGACGGCAGACCTACCTAGAACTACTAATGATTACTAGCAAGGTCCGTTGCTCCTTCACATCGCTTCATCCAGAAACGTGCCCAGAAGACTGCCAGTTTTCTGGGCACGTTTCATGGCCATTGCCACGTTTGAGGACAATGCTAATTTTTTCAGCAAATAATCATATTCGGTTTTGCGTAATTACCTATGACCATGTCAAGTTAATAGTGGTTGTTAACGGTTACCTACATCAACGACGGGCGGCGGCGGCAGTGGCGGCCTCGTCACCGTCGCGTAGTGAGGGGGCGACGTGGTCTGACCGTACTCATAGCCGCCGGGGTACAGGTACTTGTGAGTGCGCTCTGTGACGGGCGCCGCGGTCGTCGACGTCGTGGTCGTGGTTCTCGTCATGGTCGTCGTCGACGTCGTCTTGCGTCGCATCTGCTTCACCCACATTCTTATGCGCATTTGCAGTCTACAATTTAAAAAAAATGTAATGATTTTCATTGGTCTCACATGGCGACTTTACCTTCAAATATTTCGATAACTTGAAACTTTAGGGCACCATGTTGGTACATTTTTTGTTTGTTTTTAAGTGTCCTCTACCAATACATATGCATGTTTGATTGTGCGCCGTAACTTTGAAAAACAAACTAAATGGCGGCAGTGGACTGTGCCAGCTCGCATAGAAAAAGTTCGAACCCTTTTAAAAACGAATTATAATCAAGCTTTTTCGTAATCCTCTCAGCAAACCCTTTCATTTGCCATATCATGACCTGCATTAGTATCATTGGTATGTCAGCTGACCAACAACCAAACCAAAGAAATAATAATATGAAAAGGTTTGTTGTACCCACTTGCAATAATTATTATGGTCGAAGATGTCGAAACTACTTGGTTCTAACTATTTTTAATACCTAACCTTCCGGTCGATATAAATAACTGTGTCACAAAAGCACCTTATAAAATAAAATACATAAGTACCTGTTCAATGTGTATTGTCAGAGCCTCACTGTGGAGAAAACATAAACTTGTACTTCTGTGTTTCTCTGTTGAATGAGCTAGTTTAAAAGGAGCTACATCTGCCAACAAACTGCTTTGCAGTTTGGCAGAAGTAATAATTTACTTGTAAAATGCATTTTCGTGAATAAACACATTTTCATTTTTTTTTATCATAACCAAACTTAGCCTTTTTCCCAACTATATTGGAGTCGTCTTCCAGTCAAGCCGGATTTAGCTGAATACCAGTATTTTACATGGAGCGGCTGACTACCAGACCTACACAGCCCATTAACTGGGTAACACGGTACTCCATGGCAAGACTGGAGTCAGATTTACTGGCTTCTGACTATTCTGTGCTTTCCGAGGCACGGAGGAAACTCGGTATGTTAAGATGATCACCCATCCACAGACCAACCTTGGCAAACGTTGCTTAACCTTGAAGATCGACCCGTGCGGCTGTTATTATCGAGCCACGAGCTCCTCGATACGAGCGATACCTTAGTATGTACAAGTACATATATTTTAAAATCCTGTAGCAAGACTTTGCTAGACTTGATTCACATAATGTACTAAGTAACATGAAGACAAGTTAAATAAAATCCGAACTAATCAGCCCGAAGCCAGACGAAGTCGCATGTCACCCTGTGGAATTATTGTTTGTTGGACAGAGTACAGCAGTTGCCCACCTGACCTCTACACTAAAAGAAACATCAGACGACACTCTGTGAGAGGACACCGTTTCAGAAATGTAATGACGTGCAACCATTTTAGAAAAGAGTCATCCTTATCCTTATATTTTACTATCATATTATTATAAATGCGAAAGTAACTCTGTCTGTCTGTCTGTCTGTCTGTCGCGCTTTCACGCCAAAACTACTGAACCGATTTAAATGGAATTTGGTACACAGATAGTCTAGAGCCTCAGAAAGGACATAGGCTACTTTTTATCCCAGGAGTATGTTCCCAAAAGACCACACGGGCGAAGCCGCTGGCAAAAGCTAGTACAAAAAATAACAAATTAAACAGAAAACCAAGATCACATAGCGCTAGAATTTCAATAAATTTCAGAAAAACTATACTAAATTCACTTAAAAAATGCAAAAGTACATGGCTCAGGAACTCAGTCGCCCCGCAAGGATTGTTTTCCTTTTTCCTGATCATAGCCGTTGTTACGGACGAGTTGTACAGGGTGAGAGCAGCCATGTTGTACAGATGCTTATAACAGTTTTGTGTTACATGCAGAATATAGATCTCGTCAGTGTTCATGAAACTAGCGCTCCGAAATTAAGTTAATTAAAACGTAAGGTACTAACTCCATACATTCGGTGTGTTTATACCCCATTCCCATTGATAGAGAGTAAGAATCACTAAAATGTTGACACGCTTTTTGGTCCTGATCGTAGTAATCCCATTGGGACACAATATTTGAATAGTTCTTCTTAGGCTTCTTCTTCGGTCTTTTCAAAATCACTCTCGTCTCTTCGTGTTCGCTGCTGTCAGCCATAGTGTCTACAGTGTTCACAAAAATATTCGAATCAACTTGCGACTGCGCAACGCAAAGTGCTACACACTACTAATTGGTAAATAGGCATTTAAGTAATATATTTATAGCAAAATAGCCCAATATTACTGCTGTGTGACTTTCCTTGTAAACTCTTCGTATCAAGCTAGTGAATATCCATAATTTAGCACGATTATTATGGCATGTTTATTTAACTTCAGTAGGAAGTGAGTCAGTGCTGCCCGATAACAATAGGTTAGTTCGCTTAACATACTCGTATCATCTTTGGTAGAAACACAATAATAGTATTTTAAACACAACAGCACCAAAAATATAGTAAAGGAGATGAATAGGTATTGTAGGCGCCAAACAAACTTACAATAAAGTACATTGACCTTTCTCTGATGGTTGTACGTTGTTTTGTAGAAAATAGAATTTCGTTTCACATAAAATTTTACTCGTATTATCATTTCATAGAATATTCAATACGCAGAATACTCACTTTGAAATTTGCCTTGCCTAGCCTAATGTTAGAAATTTAGGATCCAATGTAATCTTAGGTGACAAAGTGCTTGAAACTGTAGACACGGCAGTATTTTTGAGCATAACTATTGATTCCAAACTACAATGGGGCCCACATATCCTGTTGAGTCTGCTAATTTTGTTAATAACTTCTTTGCTAATATAGGTAAAGAGCTAGCTGAAGACATTCAATCAAATATGAGTGTGGATGATCAAAATTATTACATCAATGAGCTTCCAACACAACCTCAGTCTTTTGCCCTGTATGACACCGACTTTGATGAGATCAATAACATTATAATAAATTTCAAATCTGACAGCGCCCCTGGGTGGGACAATATTTCAACTAGGTTCATTAAATTTGTTAGTCACGACGTTACTCCAGTTATTACTTATCTAGCTAATCTTTGTTTTAGAACGGGCACCTTCCCTTCTCTATTAAAGCAATCAATTATTACTCCTGTTTTCAAGGGTGGGGATAGAGACGACGTTAACAATTACAGACCTATTTCAGTTCTTCCCATAATATCTAAAATCATAGAAAAACTACTAAATAATAGACTACTAAATTACTTAACTTCTTTTAACATAATATCCCCATCTCAATTTGGGTTCAGACAGGGTATATCAACTGAGGACGCAGTAACATCTCTTAGTACTCTTGTTGTAGAACAGCTTGATGTTGGCAAGAAATGTCTATCAGTTTTCATAGATCTAAAAAAAGCTTTTGACACCGTCTCTCTCCCCATTCTTGCGAAAAAACTTGAAAAAATTGGAATCAGAGGAACACAGCTCTCTATATTTAAAGACTATCTGTCTGATAGAAAACAAAAGGTTAAACTGGAACAGTACATTAGCGATGATATTGGCATAACATATGGTGTACCACAAGGGAGTGTCCTGGGGCCTACCCTCTTCATAATTTACATTAACGACCTCTGTAATATGAAGATCAAAAATGCCAAAATTTTTACATATGCAGACGATACTGCCATCGTTTTCTCTGGGTCTTCTTGGGACTCTATTAAAACTGACGCTGAATATGGTATGTCTAGGGTTGCTAAATGGCTAAAGTATAACCTTCTTACGTTAAACACATCAAAAACAAATTATATTTGCTTTACTATCAATGATAGTACACAACCCAGTCAAGATCTCAGATTAAAAATACATGTATGTAATGAAAATGATAGCACAGCAAGAAATCAATGTGATTGCTCAATAATAGAAAAAGTGTCTACCTTTAAATACCTAGGAGTTATACTAGACCAGAGACTATCATGGTACCCCCAAGTCGAGCAGATTACTTCTAGGATAAGGAAGTTTATATGGATGTTTAAATCGCTGCGTCATGTTGTCCCAAAAACTGCGTCCAATACCCCCAACTCCGAAAAAAACCTCCTAAATGAAATTTATATTGCTTTAGTTCAATCCGTAATTTTATATTGTATTCCCATATGGGGAGGGGCTCTCAAAACCCGGTTTTTAGATGTAGAAAGGGCTCAAAGAGCTCTTATAAAAGTTATGTACTTCAAAAAACAACGTTTCCCTACTGTGAGTCTATATCAAGTGTCCAATCTACTGTCAGTTCGAAAATTATATATTGTATACACCATATTAAAAAAACATAAAACACTAGCCTACGATCCTTGCATAGAAACTAAACGTAGGAAAAACATAGTCACAAACGTTCCTATAACAAAAACTACTTTTGCTAGTATCCAATTCAAAAAACGATCAGCTTATCTTTACAATAAAACGAACGAAATATTACAGTTTTTTTCCAAAACCTCTCATGAGTGCAAATCTGTACTAATAAAGTGGATAAAAACCCTAAGTTATGAAGAAACCGAAACACTGCTGTTATACGTGAAATAAACATACATCGATTACGCAAACACACATTGATACACACAGACACACACGCACACACCCACCCACACACACATACACACACACACACACACACACACATTTCGTACCTACTAAATAATTAAAATACAAAACTTATGTTTACATGTTTCTTGCTATTCTGTGAATACGATAAGGAAGAGCGGAGCCCCTGACACAGGCATATTTACATGCTTAAAAGGAGACTCCAGCAACTGATTATAAGAAGAAATTTGTTAAAGAAATAAAGATTTTGTATTTTTTTTTGTATTTTGTACATATATCAAGCTCATCGGGAAGGCTCAGCTCTGCCACATACGCCGTCAGGAAACTAAGACAATTTACTGATGTTGACATAGCTCGGTTAGTCTATTTTAGTTATTTCTATAGCGTTATGTCCTACGGTATTCTATCGTGGGGAAAAGCTGCTGATATACAAAATATATTTGTCTTACAAAAACGTGCCGTGCGAGCAATATATCAGCCAGGGTAAAGAGTTTAATTAAGAGAAATTTTCAAAGAGATTGGAATTCTCACGGTAGCATCTCAATTTATTTTTGCAAACATTTTATATATTAGGCAAAATACATATTTATACAGTAAAACGAGCAACATCCACAACTGCAACACCAGAAAGAAACACAAGCTACATGCTCCTTTCCACCGAATTCGTAAGGTCCACGACTCATTTGTGGGGCTCGGTATCCTTTTAAACAATAAGCTTCCACGTTATTTTCTTGACCTGCCTTTTAACTCATTTAAAGCTAAAGTTAAATCTAACCTCTGTTTGAAGGCATACTATTCTATTAATGATTATTTAGACGATAAGAATAGTTGGTCGCTGTGGTAAACGCAAGACAATGTCATAATTATCATGTTCTTTCTCTTCTAAGTAATTAGCTTATGACAGGTTATATGTATTCATATAATATTGTTTTTTTTTTTGTTTTTATCTTTTTTTTTTGGTCAATTCGTTATTTTTTTTTAATATACATTTCTATAATTATCCGTATCATAGTGTGCTAGCTAACAAGTAATTTTCGTGTCATGTATTATTACTTAGCATACTTTTATATAGATTCAAGTTCTTAAAACGTAACAGACAGATGTGTTGCTGGGGAGTTTGTTGGCCACTTCTTCTCCACAGCTAAAACACTAGGAAGTGGTGACGGGCGGGCGTTTTGGGGGACTGCTTTTGTAAAACTTGACGATCAAAAAGTGCTGGCTCTCAGCCTAATTTGAATAAACGACTTTTGATTTGATTTTTGATTTTGAATAAATTTAAATCATCGATTTTTGTTACAAATATAATTCAAAGTTTCGATATTCATATCATAGAATAACAAATCAAATATTCTATATCCTCATATTGTTTGGTTCATATAAAACTTATTACTAAGAAAAACATTTTATCGAGTGACAGTTTCTAAACGTTTCAATTCCCCCTTTTTCAATGTGCATACTCTACTCTCCTCCTACACCGTGTTCACAAAAACAATGCGGGTAAATTCTAGTCAAGCCAAAACTTTTCATTCGGGCCCAGTCGATGGAGCCCCACGAAGCGATGGTGGTGGGAAATGACGATGGGGATAAAAGACAAAACTATGCAAACATACACCATGCATGCAACAAGCTTGCAGCATGCAAGCAAGCATACAGCATGCAAGCAAGCACGCAACATGCTGCATACGGGCAAGCATTCAACATGCAGCAGGCATGGTTTCTGTCACGGCTCCAGCGCTGCGGGGCTTCGGCGATCCCATGCGAACTTATCGTCGCAGATGGTTTTAACGCTCACCACCGCAGCCTCAGCCGCGACGACGGGCTTTATAACACCTGCTCCTCAACTCGCAGGTCGCCTCGCCCCTCCGTGCCTCCGCGGGCTTAAATTACACTCGAGGGGTAAGGCAGACAAGACTACTTGGAGTTGGTTTTACAGCGACAAAACCGACTAAAAAACAAAAAACTACTAAAATATTGACTTTTTAAGACATATTTTAATTTTAAAGTAGAGTTAAAAATCCTATTTTATAAAAATGGCACTGTGCCTAGTAAAATTATTCCAAATGAAATTCTGCCATCTTCAAGTATACCATTGTAAATTCGGACATATAAAACAATAATATTAAGTATTGATTACATTTTCATTGAAATAGAATACCATGGAAAAATATACCGAACAAACAATATTCTTTAAAAAATAATTCTACTGTTTGATAAGTTTATTAAATGAAAAAATGTGAAATTCATTGAATTGTGTTTCTGTGAAATATGTTTCATTCAAGTAAATAGTTGTTGAAACAATAATTTTCGATATAAAATTAAAAGGATTAAATATTATATAAAACATTTTCTGCGAAACGAAATTCTATCAAATTTCTGTCTGCGTAACAAGGGAACTCCTTCTCTGATATCCCTTCGTAGATACCCGAACAATAAATTATGAACCGTTTTCATTACTAGAGAACGTAAAGGATCACGATAGAAGTCGATTCAGGACAGTTTTATGTCTTTGTTACTGTTTTTAGGGTTCCGAACAAAAAACGGAACCCTTACATATAAGAAATCTGTTTATCCATAAGAAAAGTGTTAAATTAACATATGAAGTATGTAGTGTTAAATTAACATGTTAAAAAAAATTGGTTCGGAACCCTTTGCACGCGAGTCCGACTAGCACTTTGCCAGTTTTTGAAAATGGTTTTTGATAGTAAGAAAGTCAATAAATGTATGGTGGGTATTGTTTTTTTATTATTAATCCCTGTTTGTGGCATTAAACACATGTTACCTAAATGTGTTGCATGCTTGTTATTGATTCATTACATGCAACAATATGAAAACTTTCAAAGGATTTAGCTACCTAAAACCACTATTGCAAATTGTTGAAAACAATATTATGTCTATCTGACAATAATGAAACAAAGTTAAAGTTTGAAATACAATGCAGAGGAGATTCTAACGTTGGGATGTATTCGTGACGAAGAAAAGAAATGGAAGGGGACTCAATATATCGCCTTGTGGGACGCCGACTTTATTGTATGGCAGTGGTTTTTGCAATTTCAACTGATTTCATCATTAAGGATTAGCCCATTTGTGAAATAGCTTTGTTCCTCGATCAATATGTTTGAGCAAACGCTTTTTGTAGATAACATATCATGAGCAACAAAGTCAAAGGCTTTTTTGGTCCAAGAAAAAAATATGCATCATTTGATTATTTCTGTCATTATTTATTAGTTTGGTATACATTGAATACATTTGGCATTAAACTAATATAGGTCCTATTGCATGCATAATTTTTAAAATATCGTTCATTTGGTCGTCCAAGGCTAGTGTGACTAACTTGATGTAATGTTTACAAAGCCAGTAAGTGCTACCGTGTTGATTAAAATCAGGTTTCATCGATATACACAACTCTGTCTGTAAAGTCCGCGTGTCTGTTACTCTACTCTTCTACATTATCATTGCTGGCTGCTTCTGTCTCATTGTTACTACTATTCTATACTATCCTACTGGTGTCGACTACTGGTTCCGTTCTTTTCCTTGGAGCGACGTCTTCAGATTGATTAGAACTCGTTGCAAGAGATTTTGTCCTGATGCCGTTTTCGTTGCCAATGTCGGTGCTAGAGTGTGCTCGCTTGTTGAAAACGTTCCGCCCTCGAATGTGTACTAGTGGTTCTGCGTCTTCAAGGTTCAGGAAGCAGACAGAGTAGCGCGGAGGTGGCTCTTCGCTCTTGCCGGTGCCTGAACGCACACACTCTGAGTATGGCGGTGGCAAGTCGTTGTTGTTGGGACCTGTTTTGGCGGAAGAATAAAACACCCTTTAATATGTACACCCTATCAGTTACAGATAAGATAGATGTAGAAAATATTACATCCACCCAACGAGCGGACTTATTGCTGAAAGCGATGTTTGGATGGATTTAACCCTTAAATGCATAAAGTTGTAAAACTGCAACATACCGTTCAAACGACCATTTTTTTTTTCTTTATTTATTTAGAGGCTTTTACCTTACAAAGGTACGTCAGCCTCATCATATCCTAATCTAAGTAATTATTACACGTAACTATATATTATTGCGTAAGCGAGGGAGCTAGTGATGCAGCAACCATTTCATAAATCAATTTCGCGTCTCCCGAATTAGGTGTAGCTAATATTCTAATGAAAGCCCCAACATCATACATATTAATTTTTAACCAAACGACCATAAAATTATTAGTATGAGTTTATTGCATGCTGTTGCAGGATTATCACTTTGCAGTTTTACAACTTTATGCATTTAAGGGTTAAAAGAGAAAAGGAGAGACAGTAATGTGTAAGCGTCCATGTTAAGTATTAAAACTGAGATAATATAACAAGAGAACAAACAAAATAGGCCTCAGGTTTGAGTAATAATAAAGTACACTCACGGCTGTTGTCAATTCGTAGCGGTACGTGTGACGCACGCCGTACGGTCGACTCTTGCGATTCTCTTCTCGCTAAAATGAAAATTGCATTGTTTTAAACTACGTCTATAACATCAGTTTTGATAAGTGAAAACTTATATCTTCCCTCAGACACTTAATTCATCGTTTGTTTTTATCCTTATTGTACAAACACTAGTTATGAGGTATTTTTAGTAACATATTTTGTTGTATTCAATAAGTTAAACTTACTAAGACCTATTGTTTCGTACGCGTGTAGCAAAAAGAGTTATAAATACAAATGTGGATGGATGGAGAGGGAGAGGCAGGCGCGGTCCGAGGGAGGGTCGTGGGGGTCATGACCCCCAAACCGTATTCATCAAATTGACAAACCTTCTGGAAATAGACAAATCACAATCATTTGAACTAAAATTAACCGGGGTGGGGTACTGAAAATTTCGAGCTGGAAAATTAAGAACACGTTACTTTTATGTCTGTTTCGATAGCAAACAGAGGATCTTACCTACTCAAGGCAAAACCTATCCGAGATCATTTGTAGCTCGCTTTTGCATCCTCAATTATGCAAGTTTTATGTTAAAGTCAACTTCAGTGCTTGTATGGATAGTAAATAAACAATGTAACCTATCTATGTACACCTATATTCCGAGGCGGGATACTAAAATTTTTGAATTCACTTCACTCGCTGTAACATTTCAAAGAAACATCTGTCTGTATGATATAAAGAAAACATAGCGAATCCGCGACTCTTGCATCCTTAGCTCTCCAGTTTACGCTTAAATCGACAAAAAAACACCTTTACAATGAAGAAATCTTAGCAATAAGAAGAAAATCTAGCGTTTTTGAGTCAAGGACTTTATATTTTTCAGGCTTGCTTCCCTCGCCCTAGCATACTTGCTTGTGCGGGTTTTGCTAAAATGTCATAAAAACACGTGTAAGATGGATGTAAGACGACAAGGCTAAAACCTAAACTAAACTAAAATTTTTCGGACTCATTTCGCTCGTCCAGCATCCTTACCTAACCGACTTTCGCTTAAGTTGACATAAATTATGGATGTAATATATGTAGAACAAAATTAGCATTTCTGAGTCAAGGAAATAAAACTTTTCGGTGCTCGCTCCGCTCGCCGTAGCATCCTTAGCTCTCCGGTTTACCTACACTTAAGTCGACAAAAAAACATATGTGATATAAAGAAAATCTAACCTGTCCGAAACAAGGTTTCGTACTAAAATTTTTCGAGCTCGCTTCGCTCACTCTAGCATCTGTGCTTCTGTAGCTTAAGTTTAAATCTACCAATAAACATCTGTTTGTGATATGATAGGAAAAATCTAAGTATTCGAAACAAGGTATCGTACAAAATTTTTCGACTTAGCCCCCTCCCCAAAGTTAAAGGCTGCGACCGCGCCTGGGGAGAGGGAGGCCAAAGAAAAGATGGATGGATTGTGTGAGGAGCGATATGAAAGAAAAGGGAGTTAGTGATAGCGTGCTGGCTGGCAGGATAGAATGGAAGAAAAAAACGTGTTGCGCCGAGTCTAAGTAACATGGGATAAGGGCAGGTAGATGATGGATACCTATTGTGTCGTAAAGATCCGAATACAGTAAACACACGTTCGCTTTAATATGTCTTCTTATTGACCAAATCAAAAAACCATAAAATGACCATTCCCCCCCCTATCTCCGAAACTACTGAGCCTAAAATTTTGAAAAAAAAGGGAGATAATAGATCTTTACCTAAAGATTACAGAAAAACATATAAGAAGTCTGTAGTGTTAAAATAACATGTTAAAGAAATGAAATTCGTTCAGAACCCTTTGCACGCGAGTCCGACTCGCACTTGGCCAGTTTTTTAAGCTTGAGTTTGCCTACTTTACTACCTACGTTTTTTTACCGTCGTTTAATATTTTTAGTTGTTGGCATAATTCAGTGTTAAGTGTCATGTGACAATTAAATTATCAATGATAAAATATCGTATAAAATCAAATTCTTCCAACTTAACACACAGATATGTTACTAGGCAGTTTGTTGCGCCGCTTCTTCTACAAGAAATGCTGATTTTAGCCTGGACTGAATAAATTACTTTTGATTTTGAACAGAATGATCGAGGAGAACATAATTATGTACCTACATACCTACATAAATTCCAAAGCGGTTATATAAAGGGTTGCACAACAGATTATCATGACAACGGATGACTTACCTCCCGGCAGCGGTGTCGTCTGTACGCCTTGTGCACGTCGCTCAACTGAAGTCGGTTAAGAAAAACATATTTTAAACCTGACAATTCTGAACCGCAGATTCTCAAACTAATAAATGATGCTGACTATATGGATGTCGCAAACAGTTGGCTTAACCAGCTGTTTAATTAGCTGACCAGCCTTTACATTGAACGGTGCCGTTTAATCAGCGGCCTAAGCGACATTCTGGCATTTCATTGAGTAGCTAGGCAAACGACTTGGTTCAGTATCATTTAATGATTTGCCAAGCTAAGTCATTTGGTAACTTGGGGCACAAAGAACTTAGGGCACAGGGTTACATTGTCACTAACAAATTATGGAAGATTCTGAAATAAATGTTTATTATAGAGAGGTTAGCTCCCGTTATGAAGGCGTTATAGAGGTAGACAAGCGACAGTTTATGAATTAAACTTTTTTTGATTAATTTATTTTGTTTAAGGTTACTAACATAGTTGTAAGTTTTTCTGTTACTAACTCATTATGGATTTTAATTTATGTCCGAAATAAATGATTATTATTATTATTATTAAGTCGTTCAACACACCAAATTCCGTCCAAAGTTTCGGACGGAATTTTGAACAATAACTGTTGTTCCGTTTTTGTAACCAATTATAAACCTTGTCCTGACAATTATCAGAATTGACAAACACAAAAAAATATATCACAATCGCTCGAGCCGATATCAAGACGTGATCATCTGATTTTATCTATCGATATTGGACATCAGAGAGTACGTACCTTTGCAGCACTCCTTGACCACATAGAAGCACACCGCCGCCAGGAGCAACAGCAGACACAGCGGCACCAGCCTCGCGACCATAATCAACGAGTCGAACTCGTGAGACGACGCCGGCGGCTCAGCCCGCTACGAACACCAAAGAAAAATGTTTATTTCAACAAACATAGATGTGTTTCTTCACCGTGGGTCGGTGACATCGACAGAACACATGGATATGACCTAGAGCTAGGGCTGCCATCATTAAAAACCCTGGAACTTTGGGTGAAATTGACTTTTGTCCCCGGACGTAACCAAAAATAGACTCGGTTGGTATTTTTAGGGTTCCGAAAAAACGGAACCCTTATAGGATCACTCGGGTGTCTGTCTGTCTGTCACAGCCAGTTTTCTCCGGATCCACTGGACCGATTCTGTTGAAATTTGTTACACTTATGGACTTCTGTGACCCAAATACGGACGTGTAACGTAAATTATTAATTTTTTAGTATGGGGTCACTTTTGGGGGTCAAATTAGAAAATTAAAAAAAATGTTTTTTGGACAATATCGTGTGACATATCACACGAAAGGGCTTACTGTGAGGGTTTTAATTATATTTTTTTCATAATATTAAAATAAATGGGTTTGGTTTTTTTTTTACAATTTATAGGCGCGCGTTTGACCACTATCTCACCTGATGGTAAGCGATAAATGTGGTCGAAGATGAAGCACGCTTGCCTAGAAGTAACCTATTCACTCTTGACTTAAAGACTCCCAGGTTGTAGCTATCAGGAAACACAGACTCCGGCAGGGAATTCCACTCCTTAGCTGTACGCACTATAAATGTGTTCCCAAAACGTTTAGTGCGTGTGGGTGGGATGTCCACCATGTACCGGTGGCGCATCGCCGTTCGTCTTGTGGTTCGATGATGGAACGGGCTTGGCGGAATTAAATTATGCAATTCCGACGCACATTCCCCAAAATGCAACCGGTAGAAAACCGACAGGCTAGCGACTCGTCGTCGATGCTCAAGACTTTGGAGCTTCGTCGCGACGAGCCTATCATTACCGATGATCCTCTTGGCACGTTTCTCAATTGACTCCAGGGCATCAAGCTGGTATCTGGCAGATCCGTCCCAAAGATGAGAGCAGTACTCCATTCACGATCGAACTTGCGCTAGATAGAGTCTGAGCAGCTGTTCCGGCGTGAAGTACCGTCTCACCTTTGCTAGGATCCCCAACTTCTTTGCAGCCACTTGAGCTTTTGCCTCTATGAAAGGGCCAAAACTGAGGGTAGATGTTAATGTAACACCAAGAAGCTCAAGTTGGTCGGTTATCGGCACAGTTGCACCTCGGAAAGATGGAGCTGGGTGGAATTGGCTCCTTTTGGCGGAAAAAAGACACGCTTGGGTCTTAGCAGCATTGAACTTGACCAGATTGGCATCGCCCCACTCAGAGACAGCCTGTAAGGACACGTTCAAGCGCTCAACCATAGCCTCCCGGAGAGACCGGATCCGCGACCCACCAGCTCGTGCGTCGGACATGTATCTCTCAGCAACAGTGCTGTCGTCTGCATACCCAAAGATACCGGGTTTTAGCAGATCATTAATATGCAGCAAGAACAGTGTTGCCGAAAGCACCGACCCCTGAGGAATTAATATCCAACAGTCCAGACGAGCAGCCATCTATAACCACTCGGATAGACCGATCCCTCAGGAAATCCGCGATCCAATCACACAATCCGGCGGGCAGACCGAAGGAAGGAAGCTTACTAATAAGGCTATCGTGCCAGACCCTGTCAAAGGCCTTCGAGATGTCAAGGGAGAAGTTATTCAAGAAATTATCTTATCTTATCTTATCTCCTAAACAACTGAGCCTAAAATTTTGAAAAAAATGGAGATAATAGATTTATACCTAAAGATAACAGGAAAACCTATTAGAAGTCTGTAGTGTTAAAATAACATGTTAAAAAAATAAATTCGTTCGGAACCCTTTGCACGCGATTCCGACTCGCACTTGGTCAGTTTTTTTATGTACATATGTACCTGTTTTTATATTTCTATGATATGTACATATGTACACCGACTACTCCGAGGTGTCTGATCCGATTTAAAAAAAAACTTAATTTCGGAAGTCGGTGTTTTTGGGTTTGTTTGTTTTTTAACACCGTTTTCCAAAATTTAGGTTATTTTTTTAGTGTTTGGTTTGGAAGTTGGTTATATTTTTTTCAATCAACTTACGCCTATAAAATTGAGAAACAGCGAGCAAAGCGAGCTCGAAAATTTTGACACCCAGCCTTGGGTAGAGTACTTTTTTTTGAGTTACACCTGTTTCTAGAAGATATAAAGTAGCAGACTCGAAGAGTGTTTTCAGTTATCAAGCCAAGACTGAGTTTGAGGGACGAAACGCCGTAGTTAACTTATTTGCGGCTTACAATTAATTTTTAACTATGTATGCCTTAATTAATTGCTACCTTTCAATCTATCGAGATTCCCCGGACACAAAAAGTGTCCCGTTTTGAAGACTTCGCTCAGATGCTCCCCGGACTCCAAACTAGGACAAATTCGGGGAAACCCGGACGAACGGCAGACCTGTCTAGAACTACTAATGATTACTAATGAGGTCCGTTGAAGTTTTTCTTCACATCGCTTCATCCAGAAACGTGCACAGAAGACTGGCAGCATTGCCACGTTGAAGGACAATGCTAATTCTTTCAGCAAACAATCATGTTCGGTTTTGCGTAATTACCTATGACCTTGTCAAGTTAACTGTATTTGTTAACGGATACCTACATCAACCGGCGGCGGCGGCAGTGGCGGCCTCGTCACCGTCGCGTAGTGAGGGGGCGACGTGGTCTGACCGTACTCATAGCCCCCGGGGTACAGGTACTTGTGAGTGCGCTCTGTGACGGGCGCCGCGGTCGTCGACGTCGTGGTCGTGGTCGTGGTCATGGTCGTCGTCGACGTCGTTGCGTCGCATCTGCTTCACCCACTTCCTTATCCCTTAATTTGACAATGTATAATATAAATCAAATCAATCATTTATTTGCTTATAATGTAGGTATACATATAGGTTGGAAAGTTTGTAAATTGTCCCGATACATTTTGCCTTACGGCATGCAAAATATTGGAATTGAATTGAATAATAATAATATAACCAATACAATTATTAACTACTGGCGAACTTCATAGGTGTTTACAGATGTCAAAAAAGAAATGAATTAAATATAAATCACTCACTTATTGTATAATGAAGAATATAAATGTCATAATGTCAAATAGCTTAATGTCAAGATTTTTAATGTCAAAATATTCAAGAACACAACAACAAAAATCACATTTAAGATAATGTCACAATGTGTAGGTACATAAGTTATTCTAATACAAAAACAATCTTAAAAAAAAAACAATAATAGATGCAACAATGTCATTAGAGTCATTACATTTTATTAATCATAGATTAAGATTCGAAATTGCGAAGGTTATGTTTTGTTAATTGTCTCTTAAAAAAATTTATCGGCAGGTCTTTTAAATTTAAAGGTAAGTTATTATATATAAGTGGTCCCATGGAAAGGATGTTATTTTTTACTAAGGCTGTTTTATGACCACCTGTGTACAATTACACCTGTGTACACATACACTAAAAGAAACATCAGACGACACTCTGTGAGAGGACACCGGGTCAGAAATGAAATGACGTGCAACCGTTTTAGAAAAGAGCCATACAAAATATAACAAATTATACAGAGAAGCGAGACCGCAGAATTCTTAACTTTCAGCAATATAATAGCAAATTCACGTAAGAAACGCAAAAATACATGTCTCAGTAACTCAGCCGCTCATATCCCTCGCGGGATTGTTTTCCTTTTTCCTGATCATACCCGCGCTCCGAAATTAAGTTAATTAAAACGTAAGGTACTTACTCCAAACATTCGGTGTACTTATATCCCAAGTAAGAATCACACAAATGTTGACACGCTTTTTGGTCCTGATCGTAGTAATCCCATTGGGAATAGTATTTGAATAGTTCTTCTTAGGCTTCTTCTTCGGTCTTTACAAAATCCTTCTCCTTTCTTCGTGTTCGCTGCTGTCAGCCATAGTGTCTTCAGTGTCCACAACGATATTCGAATCAACTTGCGACTGCGCAACGCAAAGTACTACACTACTAAGTAGTAAAAAGGCATTTAAGTAACATATTTATAGCAAAATATCCCAATATTACTGCTGTGTGACTTTCCTTGTAAATGCTTCGTGCTAGTGAATATAATTTGCCAAAACTATAATGGCATGTATGTTTAGCTTCAGTAGGAAGTGAGTCAGTGCTGCCTGATAACAATAGGTTAGTTCGCTTAAAATAATCGTATTATCTTGGATAGAAATTGAATAATAATATATTTTGGACACAACCTACCAGCACTAAAAATATAGTAAAGGAGATGAATAGGTATTGTAGGCACCATTTTTTTTTTTAATTTGTGATGGGATTGCTCTTGACTCTAGTCTAGGTCAGAGATGACCGAGACAAAGTCTAAATAAACTTACAATAAAGTACATTGACCTTTCCCTGATATCCCTTCGTAGATACCCGAATAATAAGTTATGAACCGTTTTTCATTACTAGAGAACGTAAAGGATCACAATAGAAGTCGATTCAGGTCCTGAATCGACTTCTATCGTGATTCTTTACGTTCGCTGTCCTGTTTGTCTTTGAAAATGGTTTTTGATAATAAGAAAGTCAATAAATGTATGGGTCAAGGACCGTTATTACACCTTTATCTGGTGTCTGCCATATTTAAAAATGATACAGTAAAATAATTTTGAGCGTGCCCATACCAAAAGTGTTACCGTATCAGTAGATGCTGGGCGTCAGACACTCGGCATTGGTGTTCAGTTGGCACCTCGCAGTCGCACATGGACGAGCGTAAAGAAACAAAAGACGTAAAAAAGCCTTTAACCATACTCTTCACTCACACATTGGTCTCCTAGATACTGTTCTATGATCATTGTTTTAAGTGTTGATTCGGTCACTCAGAACGTTGCGCCTGCTCCTCACCTTAATAGCGTTAAGATAACCCTCAATTGCCCTCAATTTTGTTCCTGTCATAGAGGCAAAGGCTCAAGTGGCGGCCAAAAAGATGGGGTTTCTAGCAAAGGTGACGGTACTTACTTCACGCCGGAACAACTGCTCAAACTCTATCAAGCGCAAATTGGATCATGTATGGAGTAATTCTCTCATCTTTGGGTCGGATCTGCCAGATACCAGCTTGATGCCTTTGAGTCAATTGCGAAACGAGCCAAGAGGATCATTGGCAATGATAGGCTCGTCGAGTCGAAGCTCCAAAGTCTTGAGCTTCAACGCCGAGTCGAGTTGCTTGTCGGTTTTCTATCAGTTCCATTTTGGAGAGTGTGCGACGGAATTGCACAGTTTAATAATTCCACCAAGCCCATCCCATCATCAGACCACAAGACATGCGCCACCACCAATAGGTGGTGGACATCCCACCCACACGCACAAAACCTTTTGGGAACACATTCATTGTGCGCACAGCTAAGGAGTGGAATTCCCTGGGAGTCAAGAGTGAATAGGTTACTTCTAAGCAAACGTGCTGTGTCGAACATGTACTTCGACCACATCGTCGCTTACCATCAGGTGAGATAGTGGTTAAATGCGTGCCTATCAATAGTAAAAAAAACAGAACGCTCCGCATGCTCCTCGCCGCAATAGCGTTAAGATATATGTCATTGGGTAGATCTTTTCAGTCACAGTCCACCACCACCTCGAGACGGAGAAACCAGCGCTCTTATTTCTGTCGGAGACGCAGATCGGATGTCCGTCAGACGTGTCATATCTGTCTTACCCAGGGTTTACCCTGGAGCACCACTTTAGACCACGCGCGGGCGTATGTGTGTACGCCCGGGACGACATCTGCTATCGGCGTCTCCGAAACCTTGAAGACTCCAGGTTCTCAACTCTGTGGGTTATAGTGGACACAGGCCTGGACAAAATTGTCTACGCCTGTGTCTACCGTTCGCACAGCGGTGATTTGGAGACAACTGGGCTCACACAGCACCTGAGTGAGGCGGCGGATGCAGCTCAGCAG
The DNA here is from genome assembly GCA_947578705.1 of Lacanobia wlatinum. Lineage (NCBI taxonomy): Eukaryota > Metazoa > Arthropoda > Insecta > Lepidoptera > Noctuidae > Lacanobia > Lacanobia wlatinum. The sequence continues at coordinate 22,111,526 of OX388046.1, forward strand.
CGGTACCCTTCTGCCCAATTGGTGTTACTGGGGGACTTCAATGCCCACCATCAGGAGTGGCTCTTCCCATACCAGTGCACAGACCATGCTGGACGAGAGACGCGAAAGCTAGCGCTAGCGTTAAATCTTACCCAGCTGGTCCAGGGGGCAACGAGGGTGCCGGATGTTGATTCGCACACTGCCAATTGCTTGGACCTTTTGCTGACAACTGATCCAGACCGCTACTCGGTGACGATTTCTTCACCACTGGGTAGTTCGGACCACTGTCTGGTGAAGTCTGTGTCCGTCTACTCCCCGCCCGATCCTAGCCCAAGAGGCACCCGGCGGGTATGGCGATACAGGTCAGCAGATTGGGATGGCTTGCGATCTTTCTTCGCTTGTTACCCTTGGCAGCCTACTTGCTTTTCTTCGACTGATGCTTCGTCGTGCGCGGACGCCGTAACGGATGTGTTGCGGAGGGGAATGGAGTACTACATTCCGTTCTCTGACGTAACAATGTCTGGCGAAGCTCGTCCATGGTTTGGTGCCGAGTGCCATCGCGCTGATGCGCTTAAGCACGCGGCGTACCTAGCATGGGTCGACGCTCGTACGCGCAAAGCAAATGATGTGAGTCAGAAAAAGAGAGCCTTCAACAGGGCTGCCAAGTCCTGCAAGAAGGTGTTGCGGAGGGCTCGATTTGACCACATTAGCCGAATAGGGAACAAACTTTCTTCATACCCAGCAGGTAGTAAGGCTTTTTGGTCCCTGGCTAAGTCCGTCGAATCGAACTTCTGCCGCCCCTCACTACCACCACTGCTGAGACCCGACGGGACGTTGGCCCACTCCGCTGAGGAGAAAGCGAACTTGTTTGCTTCTTTGTTTGCGGAATCTTCACGTCTGGATCCTGGTGGCGCGGAGCCCCCTGCTTCTCCTGCTGGATGCGAGTCGAGTATGTCGAACATCCGCATTCATCAGAGGGACGTCCGTAGGGTACTGCGTAACCTAGACGTGAACAAGGCTAGTGGCCCCGACGGGATACCGGCAGTTGTGCTGAAGACTTGTGCGCCTGAGTTGTCTCCGATCTTGACACGCCTATTTCGCCTCTCGTTTGAGACTGGAAAAGTGCCGAAGGCTTGGAAGCAAGCTAACGTGCAGCCTGTGCCCAAGAAAGGTAGTCGAGCTGACCCGTCGAATTATAGACCTATCTCAGTAACGTCCATACTCTGTAAGAGAATGGAACGCGTACTGAATCATAAGCTCCTGGCATACTTAGAAGCAAATGATGTCCTTAGTGACCGACAATACGGATTCCGCCGAAATCGGTCTACTGGGGATCTTCTTGCGTATGCCATTCACATCTGGAGTGAGGCCATAGAGAAGCACGGGGAGGCACTAGCGGTCTCCCTTGACATCTCGAAGGCCTTCGACAGGGTCTGGCACGATTGCCTTATTAGTAAACTTCCTTCCTTCGGTCTGCCCGCCGGATTGTGTGATTGGATCGCGGATTTCCTGAGGGATCGGTCTATACGAGTGGTCATTGATGGCTGCTCGTCTGGACTACTGGATATTAATGCCGGGGTTCCTCAGGGGTCGGTGCTTTCGGCAACACTGTTCTTGCTGCATATTAGTGATCTGCTTAACCCCGGTACCTTTGGGTATGCAGACGACAGCACTGTTGCTGAGAGATACGTGTCCGACGCACGCGCTGATGGGTCGCAGATCCGGTCTCTCCGGGAGGCTATGGTTGAGCGCTTGAACGTGTCCTTACAGGCTGTCTCAGAATGGGGCGAAGCCAATCTGGTCAAGTTCAATGCTGCTAAGACCCAAGCGTGTCTATTTTCCGCTAAACGGAGCCAATTCCACCCAGCTCCATCTTTCCGAGGTGCAACCGTGCCGATAACCGACCAACTTGAGCTTCTTGGGGTTACATTAACATCTACCCTCAATTTTGGCCCTTTCATAGAGGCAAAAGCTCAAGTGGCTGCAAAGAAGTTGGGGATCTTAGCAAAGGTGAGACGGTACTTTACGCCGGAACAGCTGCTCAAACTCTATCAAGCGCAAGTTCGATCATGTATGGAGTACTGCTCTCATCTTTGGGACGGATCTGCCAGATACCAGCTTGATGCACTTGAGTCAATTGAGAAACGAGCCAAGAGGATCATCGGCGATGATAGGCTCGTCGCGACGAAGCTCCAAAGTCTTGAGCATCGACGACGAGTTGCTAGCCTGTCGGTTTTCTACCGGTTGCATTTTGGGGAATGTGCGACGGAATTGCATAATTTGATTCCGCCCAGCCCGTTCCATCATCGGACCACAAGACGAACGGCGATGCGCCACCGATACATGGTGGACATCCCACCCATTTATTTGGATATAGATATGGATACTGTAAAAGGAAACGTTAAAGAAATTTGTGGCATTTTTCCATTGTTAGATATCTATTCTCTTTTCGATTAATTTTTATTATTCTTCTAAATTCGTCAACAGTCATTGGACTCGGGATTGCAACCACATGTTACCTATATATGTGTTGCATACTACTTGTAATTGATTAACTACATATAGTATGAAAACCTTCAAAGGATTTAGCTACCTAAAACGCTTATTGAAAGTTGTTGAAAACAATATTATGTCTATCTATAGCAGGCCATTTTCCGCGTAATATTGACAAAAACGAAACATTGTTAAAGTTTGAAATACAATACACAGGGGTTTCTAATGTTGGGAACGTTATTCGTGATGAAGAATAGAAATAGTAGGGGACTCAATATATCGCCGACTCTATTGCATGGTAGTGGTTCTTGCAATGTCATCTGATTTCATCGTTAAGGATTAGCCCATTTGTGAAGTTACTTTGTTCCTCGATCAACATTTTTATGCAAACGCTTTTTGTAGATAATATAGAATATATCAATATCATGAGCAACAAAGTCAAAGACTGTTTTCATGTCCAATTATTTCTATGTCATTATTGATTAGTTTCGTATACATTAAATGTATGGCTCAAAGGTACTTACAGTTGAGTTGTTGGATGTGACTTGACGAAAACCACAGATTTCACTATAATTCAGTATATTACCCGAAAGTTACACGAAAAGTTACGTTGGATGCTAATCCGCGGTTGTAGCGCTACGGCAGCTATTGGTCAACTAACTAATTATAAAAGTAAATAAAATAAGTAGCGAAAAGTAGGTCGCGGCGTAAGCAATTTGCCTGTACGTGAACCGTACATGCTCCCGAGGGAAAAGTAGAATGAGCATCCATTACAAAGCAAATAATAATATAAGTGTAAAGTAAGTACCTAGGTAATAAAAGTTAAAAGTAAACAAAATGTAAACGTATAGGTATAACACTCATTTAAATTCGTCAAAGTGAAATGCTTTCTTCGGCTGTCTTGCTTCGCTGTAAACGGGCTCCGCTGCTGTCGAGTGCATTTCTTGTAGCTCAATGTCCCCTCCAAAATTATCCTTTCCTCTAGAGGTCACTCTTGTTTTGGCAGAGAGATTTTTGACGCCTTTCATTGTTTTGCACCATCGTTTAATGATAACATAGAGGGCAAGCACAGCGATTCCTCCCAACAACAAAGAAGTTACCGAGTAGAGATAGATGTCGTGACTTGACATGTCAGACGCCTTCGGTAATATTTCTCTGGTTTTCTGGAATTCCAACTGCTGGTCTATTTTTCTTATTTCTACTGCAGTTGGCGTTTCTTGTTCTGTCATATTTAATTTTGCATTCTTCCAGCCGAGGTCAAAGATGTTGTTAATTGTTAAATTGATGGTTGGTATTTCTATCTCTCATTCCATGTTAAAAGTACTTCCCAGCTGATTGTTTGTAAATATTGTGGCGTCCTTTTTCTGCAGTAAGCATTTTGATTTCAAGGAAATCACTCCAGTCCCGTCAATGACCGCTGGCGTAACTTGATCGTTACATATTACGCGCATCAGCTGTTTCCCGCACAGTGTAAATAGCCACATGTTCGATTTGTGAAGCTTTGTCTAGGTTTCTTTGCTTGTTGCGTCATTGAGGATGCATGATAAAGTCTCTTGTTGGTTGAAGACTTGGGCCTCACATGGGGAACTTTTATCGTGCATGTTGTAGACAGGATTACGTGATACACAAATGAATTCGTCTTCTCCGTATGAAGTGCATTGGTGCATGTCTTGCTCTTCCATTGTTATGTAAGAGTATTTTACAAAGTTGATTGCGATGAAGCTTGAACTTGGTTGTACGAGTTTTAAATGTCCTTGTCTAAGGAACGGTATTGGTATGACTCGATATATCTTGTAGTCTTCATCGCGCAAGGGGATATGTATTTCAAATAGCATGTAGTTGTTTGTAATTCGAGCCTTTATATGGATGAGGTCATAGATATTTTTCAAATCCCTTTGAATATCCTTTACCGGTAGCGACAATCCCTGTGGCAACCTTCCGGATATAATGTTTAGCTGTTCGATCAGTTGGTTAGCCGGAAATAGATGGGTGTCTAAATGCCCTCTGTAAATGTTGGCGAGAGCATTTATCAGCATTTCCGATATCCTGTTTAAATCACTTAAAATCAGAGTTGATGTCACGGTAGCTGAATTTATGTCATTCATCGTGAATATCATTTGCGCCTTGTTTACTATTTTAGTGATGTCGCTGCAAGTTTGTTTCATGTAGTCGTGCAATGTTTTGAATTGTTTATCCATGAAGGCAGTGTTTCTTTTGATAATGTTGTTTTCAGCCTCTACAATTAATGTTTGGTTTTTCATAAGTTGTAGTAAGTAGTTATCATTTGATTGTAGATTCTGTATGTCTCTTTCGTACTTTTCGGCAAAGTCTACGTCGAGCACTCCGAAAAGAGTTCTTGCTAATTTCCCAACCCCATCGAAGTAACCTCGTTTTGGTCTCGAGTGTTGAGTGTGCAGCATAGAGTTGTAGTCGGTCAGGTGACTTAGTTCATGACGTAGGTGGCCGACAATTGTTTCGCAAGGCGTGTACTCATGTGATATTCTTTGGCATAGTTTATCTATTTGGTTCACATAATCACTGATTCGATCAGTTGCTTGCCAGTATGAAGTTAGGTTGTAATAAACCAATAGGGTCCATTCATCATGTATTAATTGTATTTTCCCAGCTTCATCGAAATAAATCGGATGATTGCTCGGTATAGGTGTAACCTTCAAGTTATTCGTCGTTGGCGCTGATTGTGCAAATCCCGTCATTGCTAGTATGGATAGGAAAACAAGTGACAGCCAATTGTTCTTGGTTTTTGTTGTGCCTCCCCGTTTTTCAGTTTCCGGAGTAGGTGTCCTTTTCTCTTCCTCTTCGTTTTCTCTTTGTTCTTCAAGTTTCAGAGGTAACGGTGAAAGTTTCGTTATTGGTCGTTTAAGTGAGCCTTTCCTAGTTTTCAAGGTGACAACCCGTACTTGACCATCGGCACCTGGATGTAGTTCCTGGACTCTTCCCATAGCCCAGCGGCCAGGAGGTAAGTGTTCATCTTTCACAAATACTAGGCTTCCTTGTTTCAGGTTTTCTTTTGGGTGCTGCCATTTGCTTCGGATTTGCAATTGATGTAGATATTCGTTCGACCAGCGCTGCCAGATGTGCACGTTCATTTGTTCGACAAGCCTCCACCTGTTTCTTAGATCGTGTTCAGCAAAATCTTGCTCTTCTTGTGATAGTGACAGTAGGGGCCCGCCAATGAGGAAGTGACTGGGAGTTAAATATTCCAGATCTTCGACATCCTCTGTTAATGGGCACAGCAGACGAGAGTTAAGACAGGCTCCAATTTGATTTAGTAAAGTAGAAAATTGTTCGAAAGTAAGTTTCTGTTCCGCCAGTACTCGATGTAGGTGACATTTCATGGCTTTGACGGCAGCCTCCCACAGGCCTCCAGCTGTTGGCCAAAGTGGTGCATTGAAATGCCACTCAACTTGTAAGTGGCTCATCTCATCGAAAAATTCTGAAGTCTTAAACGTATTGTGTTGTTCAAATTACTGTTGAAGTAGTTTTGTAGCGCCCGCAAAATTTGTTCCGTTGTTGGAGAATACGTGTCGGGGTGTACCCCTACGTTCACACATCCTTTTGAATGCGGCAAGGAACGTTTGCGTAGTCAGGTCCGACACCAATTCCAAATGCACAGCTTTGGTCACCATGCATATGAAAATTGCTATGTATGCCTTGCAAGTTTTAACTCCTCTTCCTTTGTTGATTTTCACATCAACATGTCCGGTATAGTCGACGTCCGTGTTTGTGAACGGTCTTGATGGGGTTACGCGCTCCTTTGGCAAGTCGGCCATCAGTTGTATGTTTCGGTTTGGTTTGAAACGATGACATCGGACGCATTGTCGAAGCTCCTTCTTGACTGTTCTGCTACCTCCAATGACCCAAAATTTTTGACGTATATGAGCCAAAGTGAGCCGAGCGCCTCCGTGGAGAGTGTATCGATGAGCCTCTTGAATAATAAGCTCCGTTAATCTTCCTGTATCCGGAAGGGTAATAGGATGTTTAGGTTCGGGAGATAAGTTTGAGTAGCCTAGTCGCCCTTTTACACGCAGTATTCCGCTGTCGTCAAGAAATGGGGTTAACTTCAGCAAGTTACTTTTTGTTGCTATTGGTCGATTTTTCTTTAAACATTCAATTTCGTCGCCATAGTTTTCATTTTGAACATTCTTGATGACCAATTCTGTTGCACTCATAATGTCTTGTGGTGATAAACATATAACCACCTTTTTGTTACCGCAGTCGGGTAAGTTATTGGTTGACTTTAGTATGCGTTTTTGTTTACGAATGTTGCTCAGTCGTAAAATCCATCCAAGTACTCGTATTACGCGTTTATAATTACTGTTTTTATTCAGTAATGTGTCAATTATTTCACATTTCTTGTATGTGACTGCGCAGCAGTTTATTTCTTGCAACTCAGTGTTTGTTGTATAGTTCGGGCGATTGTCTTGATGAATTTTTGGCATGTTTGTTTTTAAACAATCTGGTCCATTCCACCAGAGTTTAAAGTCTAGGAGCTGAAAAGGTGTGAGCCCTCGAGTTGCGCAGTCAGCAGGATTTTCTTCTGACTTCACGTAGTTCCAGCGGTTTGCCGCGAGAATGCTGTTTATTTGTTTAACTCTGTTAGCCACATATTTCTCCCATCGGTTTATATCGCCCTGCAACCAGGCTAAAACGACCTTGGAGTCGCTCCAGCACCTTATTTGTAGGTTTTTACTGCAGAGAGTGTTCTGAACCTTTTCTAACAGTTTGGCTAGTAAAACGACCCCGCAAAGTTCCATTCTAGATATTCTCCATTCTAGTTATTTTATTGCTGATAGGTGCAACCTTTGTTTTTGCCGTAATTAACGCAGTCTTGTATTCGCCGCGCGCCGGCTTGATTTTTCACTCGACGATAAATGGCGCACGCATAAGCTTTTTCGCTGGCGTCGCAAAACCCGTTTGTTGTTTTTTTGACATTGTAACCATCGTGGTATGGAAAGTTTGGTTAGCAACGGGATATCTTTTCTCATAGTTTCCCATTCCGTAGCTAGGTTGTCGGGTAAGCGTTCATCCCAGTTGGTTTTGCTTATCCAGATTTTTTGGAACAGAAGTTTGGTCTTTATTGTAAGTGGCGATAGTAATCCAAGTGGGTCGTAAGCTTGCTTATTTCTCCCAGTAGTACGCGTTTTGTCAGTTTTTTCTTGATTGGTAGATCCCATTGGTACGTAAAGGTATGTGTCTTGATTTCACCTCATGCCCAACATTTTTGAGTTTGTTGTTTGTTCTGGGCTAAAGTCGATATTCGTATTGCGGCACTTTTGATCATCTCGCAAGTCTTCCAAGATAATCGGTTCATTCGTTTTCCATTTTCTCAAGGTCAATCCTCCTTTTTTCAGCAATTCAATTAGCTGTGTGACCAGTGTTTTTGATGCGTCCTGCCCGTAAACCAAATCATCCATGTAGAAATAGTTTTTCAGGACGTTTCCAGCTTCCGGATAGGTATCTTTTTCATCTTCTGCGAGTTAATGAAGAGTGCGCATTGCCAGATAAGGTGCACTTTTCGTTCCGTAAGTTACTGTGCCCAATTGCCAATCTTGTAGAGGTTCGTTAGGGGAAGATCTCCAAATTATAGTTTGCAAATGTTGTTGTTTTTCGTTCAGCCAGATGAACCGATAAAGTTTTTCTACATCTGCCGTAAAGACGTAACTGTACGTTCTCCAATTAATTAGTAGGGTCAGTATATCCTTTTGTAAGTTCGGACCGCAGTACATGTGATCGTTGAGACTGCTGTCTCCTTTTGTCTTGTACGATGCGTTGAACACTACTCTCAGTTTTGTTGTAGTGGACTCAGCTCTCAACACGCCATGGTGAGGAAGATAGACTTGGCCCCTATTTTCTCCGGTGACAGGTTTCATGTGTCCCATAGTGATGTATTCGTTCATAAAACGCTTGTACTCGTCACTGAGTTCTTTGTTTTTTAGCATTTTCCTTTCCAGTTGAAGGAACTGTGCTAATGCTTGTGACTTTGCATTTTTCAAGTCTGTTTCGAAGTTAGGCTTCATTGGCATTTGTACCACGTATTGCCCGTTCGCCAATCTTGTGGTAGTTGCGTTGTAATGTTCCTCACAGTGTTGTTCCTCACTAGTTGATGATGATTTGTCTGGAATTTCCTCGGTTTCCCAAAATCTTGCCATGTTTTCGAAATCGTTAAGTGTCACGAAGCAGTTTAAAGTCTTTACATTCCCGCATAGAATCCAGCCCACTTTGGTTTGTTGAGCTACTGGGTATCTCTTATTACTCCTGATGACGCCGTTTAGGATAAGTTCTGTGTAGATATCCGCGCCCAAGAGCAAATCGATCGGGCCTGATAGATTGAACTGTGGGTCCGCTAGTTTTAAGTTTTCCAAAAAGTCCCAGTTGTTGATTGAAAACGATGCGGTAGGTAAGTTGCTTATGAGTTTTTTCATAATTAATGCTTCAAAGTTGAATTTATTGACTGGCATTCTAAGTTCAATGCCCCTTTGCAGTTGCCGCTAAGGGCTCCTACACCCGATACAACGGCGCTCACTTTACGTCGCTGTAATCGGAGGCGCTGTGCCGTGTTTTCAGTTATTAGGCTCACTTGGGAGCTTTGGTCAAGGAGACCTCTCAAGTTGATGAAGTATCCATCAATTGTTTTGACTTTCAAAAGTACAGTTGTCAACAATACTTCTTTTTCTTCGTTCGTTATGTTGTTGACCCCATAGGAAGTCGAAGGGATCGACGATGGGTTTTCCTCCCTTGTCGCTTGTTTGTTGCTAGCTAGTTCAGTTTCAGTTTCATGCATAAGTGTGTGGTGTGCCTTATGATACAATTTACACGTCTTTCGTGATTTGCATTGTTTTTCTCCGTGGCTGAATAAGCAGTTTTTACAAATATGCAAGTTGCGAACTACGTCATTCCGTTTATTCGTGTTCATAGCCAAGAATTGTACGCAATTCATCAAAACGTGATTGGTTTTGCATATTGGGCATGTTTTGGCTGTCGTGAAGAAGGCTTTTGGTTAGTTTTGTGACTTGTTAAAGTGCGATGACCCCTGCGTTTTATTTTTGTAGTTTGTGTTTCGGTTTTCTGATCCCTTATGTGGCTGCTTTTCCGATTTCCATGCTTTGTTTGATGACGATAATCTTTGGCTACTTCCCTACAGAGCTTCCAGTGACATGAATTTTGATTCTAAAAACTCGGCGAACTCTTCCAGGTCGGGAAATTCCCTGGGATGTTTGATTTCCTTTATATATTCGTTATACGTAACGCTATCCAGTTTTTGAATCAATAGGTGAAGCCCGTTCAAGCACTCCATCATGATGTCGTGAAGCTTCCGGATGCTTGCAGCGGTTGGTTGCTGAATACTAGGTTGGTTCAGGAGCGTGTTCATGTATGATGTGAATAACAGCCGTTTGCTATCGTAGCGGTGGGTCAGCATCTCCCAGCAAAATGCGTAGTTCTCAGCACTGATGCCAAGATGCTGGACCAGTTTCTCCGCTTCACCCTTCAGTTTTGTTTTCAAGTGTTGCATTTTCTGAGCTTTCGACAGTGTCGGATTGTTGTGTACACTTGCGAGGTAGAGCTAGGTCTCTAAATGTCAACCACTGGTTATAGTTTCCATGGAAGTCCGGTATTTGAATTTTCGGCGTAGATTTCTCATAATGTACATTGTTCCAGATGTTGCGCTGTAGCTTCCTTTTCAGGTCATCATAAAAGTTTTCTGCTGTATTGTATTTCTTTTGATAAATTGAGTCTTCATCTTGTAGTATGTAATCTAGTTCCCAATTTACCTTTTCGATATGCTCCCATTTAGTTTTCAGGGTACTTAAGTTGTCGTCTAATTCCCATTTTTCCATCGGTACCGCCAATGCTATGTTAATCTTCTCCACAGTGCGTTCGAACGCTCTAAATTTGCAGTATTGTTGACGCAGAAGATCTTGTTGCCTTTCCGTGGACTCGTTTGTTTCCCGAGGAGGCATGTGGAATTGGTTATCGTCGAAAGTAAATGTAGATTGTCCCTTACCTTGCGCAGGCGTCGCAGGTGGTTGTTCCGTCTTACTAGTAGATGCAGACGGCAGTTCCGATTTACGTTTCAACATGTCTTGCAGCACTTCTTCATACAGCTTCTTCGTAGTGTTGAAAATGTCGTCTTTGAAGTATTGAAGGTCTGTTGCTCCAGACGCTTCCAGTAGTTGATGGTTGTGAACAAACTTCTCCCAGTTATTGTTCAGCCGAGAAAGACGCTCCTCCAGGTACGCCAAGTTCTTCCTGGTGGGACTGTCCTTCTTGTAGTTGGTGCAAATAAGCTTCAAGTCTCTGAAGACAGTTTCTTGATGGCCTATTAGTTCCTTTATACCCTGAACCATTGTTATTAGTAATTGGTTTGACCGTTGGGTGGAGTGTAGTTGTATCACCGCAGGTACTAGTTCACCAAAGTTGTGAAGTTTCCGCAAGTTTTGGATATAAGTGCGTCGGCACCCCACTAACGCGATCCGCTCTTCTGGGACACGTAACGTTAACAGAGACAATACGCATTTGTTATATCCGGCTCGAAGGACCACTTTTCACAAATCAACTGTAAGTATCTTTGAGCCATAGCTCAAAGGTACTTACAGTTGATTTGTTGGACGTGAGTTGACGAAAACCACAGATTTCACTATAATTCAGTATATTACCTGAAAGTTACACGAAAAGTTACGTTGGATGCTAATCCGTGGTTGTAGCGCTACGGCAGCTATTGGTCAACTAACTAATTATAAAAGTAAATAAAATAAGTAGCGGAAAGTAGGTCGCGGCGTAAGCAATTTGCCTGTACGTGAACCGTACATTAAATACATGTCAAAATCATTTGGCATTCAACTTATATAGTATTGCATGCATAATATTCAAAATATCGTTCATTCGGTCGTCTCAGGCTAGTGTGACTAACTTGATCTAATAATAATTTACATTTAATTCAAATGAAAGACTCATAGTGTTAGTAACCATATACTTAAAAACTATTTGAGAAAAAACACAAAGAACACAAAAACTAAAATCAAAACAGTTTGCGACATCACTGCTGCAATCTGACAGGCCCAGCTGATACCCTGGAACGCAGTAAGTATTATATATAGTGCGTTTGACCTCCTTAAAGGCACGCCTGAATCTTTGGGCAATCACGTTAGCTCTCATACACAGCGCCCTCCGCTCTCGGTCAATATCCTCATCGTCTTTGAGGCCAGTGGTCAATAAGTGACCCAGATATTTAAATTGATCCACCCGTACAAGGAATATACTGTTCAACCTCACTGAAGGTACAGCTTATGGGTACTTGGCCCCAGAGACCATGAACACACTATTCTACGACCAGGCATAGATAGACCAACACGTGTCAAGACATGTATTGATCATTTCATGGTTAAATGCTCGTATCATTGGAAAACAGCAGTTTTTGAGCAACAGATCACTCTCCGATGCTTCTATGTATTAACAACTCTAAAATACATAAAAAGGTTGAAGTGCACAATAAAGTAGTCATCGATTACACTAAAATATTTAACACACTCAATGATGAGTCCTGGGACAGTCTATATCAAACTACCGATACTAATATTGTATCGGAAATAATAACGTCAAGACTTTTAAACATAATTACGGATAATACCAGTACTGTAAAAAACCTAACAGGTATAGGCCCCTAAAACCGTGGATAAGAAAAGGAATAGTTAAATGCATAAAAAAGGGATAGGCTACACAAAGCCGCAGTGAAGACATTGGACAATATACTTCTTCAAAACAAGTACCAAAAATATAGAAATATGTGCAATTTTATAATAAAAAAAAATAAAAAAACAATACTACGAAGAAAGGCTAAACACAAACAAAGGAAACATAAAGAAAACCTAGGACGTCATAAAAGAAGTTTGTGTCATGAAAAAAAAGATAGAACCCGTTATAGAATTATTGGATGTTGACAACACTCCAACACAGTCTCTGGATAAAGTTAATAACTATTTTACTGGAGTTGGTGAAGCGTTGGAAAATGAACTACTGATCTGAATCTGAGCAGGATCTATGACGTGATGCTGCCAGGGATACCTCGCCGACAAATTCAATGTCCTTCATGCCTACGGATCCTTACGATATGAGGGGCATTATTCTAGGACTAAGATCGCATAGCGCACCTGGATGGGACAAAATTACTTCAGAAATTTTGAAACGTTTAGTAACGTAAAGTTTCTCTTACACCGCCCATCACATACATGTGCAACCTTAGTCTAGCAACTGGTACATTTCCATCTATATTAAAAAAAGCTGTTGTTTGTCCTATATTTAAATCTGGTAACAAAAATGAGCCAAGTAACTATCGCCCTATCTCTCTTCTATCAACGTTATCAAAGATTCTAGAAAAAATTGTTATGAAATATCTAGAGAAGAACAAACTGCTTAGTGACTTTCAATTCGGGTTTAGAGAAAGAAAATCAACCGAAGATGCAGTTATGGCACTAACTTCAACTCTGGTATCTTATATGGATGGGGAGGACAAGTGTTTGGAGGTCTTTTTAGACCTCCAAAAGGCGTTCGATACCGTATCCGTTAAGATACTAATAACACGCTTGGAGGGCGTTGGTATAAGAGGGGTGGCTCTGGACTGATTTAAAGATTACTTGACTGATAGGTCTCAACGAGTTAGAGTTGCCGGCTATGAAAGCTCTGAATCAATATGCAAATACGGCGCTCCCCAGGGTAGCACGCTAGGACCCACATTATTCCTCATTTATATTAATAATCTATGCAAGATAGCTGCTACCCTGCCATACTTGGATCTTCTAATGTTCGCTGATGACACGGTGCTGATCTTCCATGCTGAAACCTGGTACATGGTATTTAAACTGGCTGAGACAGGCTTAGCAAAGGTGACCTCCTGGCTGGAAAACAGTCTCCTGTCATTAAACACCAGTAAGACGAAATATGTATGCTTCAGCAAAACATCTATAGGAAAACCTGCTACATCGCACATTTTCAAAATTCATACCTTCCCGTGCAACAAAAGAGGTACTCGATCCAGCTGTGATTGTTCGAAGCTTTCACGAGTCGCCTCTATTAAGTATTTGGGTGTCACGCTAGATGACAAACTTACCTGGACTATGCATTTCACGCTGATAATAGCTAGAATCAGAAAACTAGTATATATCTTTAAAAACTTGCGCACAGTTGCAAATAGAACTCTACTTGTACAAACCTACCGAGCTTTGTGCGAATGCATTATCGGATACTGCATTTGCGCATGGGGAGGTGGAGCAAAAACCCATATGATTGGTGTCGAGCGGGCACAGCGTATGGTGCTTAAAGTACTTTTATACTTACCGTATCGACATCCCACATCTTCAGTACACGAACTTGCAGTAGTATTATCTGTGAGAAAGATATTCACTTATGAAATGCTACGAAGATACCACAAAGAAGTTGTTCCTAACCTACCCATATCACAAAAGCGCGTGGAAAGATGCCCTGTTCCTCGTACTAGATCAGCATTTGTTAGAAGACACTATGCTTTTCTTGCTCCGCATACCTATACTAAATTTAATAAAATCCAGAAAGTTAGCAAATTGAATAACAATAAATCCCACTAATATTATAAACTAGCACTTCGCCCGCGACTTCGTCTGCGTAAACTTTAGAGGTGGTGCGCAACTTCTTTGTCCCATATTCTCATTCTCGAAAATTCATCTTCGTGATTCTTTATTTTGATTGTTTGTGAGTCTTTACTGTCCGTACTCTCAGCTCCGGAACTACTTCGACATGTTTCTGGTATTCCGGTACTTGTGAAACTTTAGCGCTCATTCCTCCTGCCCGAAGGAACTTCGATATGTTTTGGTTCACCTGGTATTTTTAAATGCAAACCACTTACAATTCCAGCTTCGGAAATACTTTGACTTGTTTCTGGTACTTGTGAATCTTTTACGCTCATAATTACAGCCCGGAAAAAACCGCTATATGTTTCTGTTCTCCTGTTACTTTTGAATCATAATCACTCAAAATTTCAGCGCCGGAAACATTAAAACATGTTTCTGGTCCCCTAGTACTTGTGAATCCTTAGCGCTTACAATTCTTCCGAAAATATAATTTAACATGTTTTTAGTCTCCTGGTATCTACTTGTGAATCTTTAGCGTTCATAATTACAGCCCCGAAAATACTTCGACTTATTTCTAATCTCTTGGTACTTTTGAATCCTAACTGCTCCCAATTCCAACCCTGGAAAATGTGTTCTGGTCTCCTGGTACATAATGAATCTTTAACGCTCGTAATTCCTGCCCGGAAAAAACTTTGTAATTTTTCTGTTCTCCACCTTTGAATCCTAGCCGCTCACGATTCCAGCGCCGGAAATATTTCAACATTTTCTCTTCTCCTGGTACTTGTGAATCTTTAGCGCTCACGATTTTGGCCAAAAAATACTTTGACATGTTTCTAGTCTCCTGTTACATGTGCATCTATAGCATTTACTATTACAGCCCTGAAAAAATATCGACAGACATATTTCTGTTTGACTGTAAAAAAAAACAAAATAAATTCTAGCTCAAAAATACTTTAACATCCTTCTGTTCTCCTGGTATTTGTGAATCTGTAGCGCTCATTATTCCAGCCCCGAAAATACTTCTACATGTATCTGATCTCGTGCTGATTCAACAGCACGAGATCAGATACATGTAGAAGTATTTTCCACCATCTACTACAAAAGTACCAGGAGAACAGAAACATGTCGAAGTATTTCCGGGGCTGAAATTGGGAGCGCTAAAAATTCACAAGCATCAGGAGAACAGAACGATGTTAAAGTGTTTTTGGGCTACAATATTTTTTGTTTTTTTTTTTTTAACTGTCGCACAGAAATATTTATGTTGAAGTTTTTTCCGGGCTGGAATTGTAAACGCTATAGATTCACATGTGACAGGAGACCAGAAACATGTTGAAGTACTTTTTTGGCTGAAATTATGAGCACTAACATAAACATGTCTAAATATTTCCGGCGCTGGAATTGTGACCGGTTAAAATTCAAAAGTACCAGGAGACCAGAAACATGTCGAAATATTTTCGGGGCTAGGATTGTGAATGCTACAGATTTATTAGAATCAGGAGGCCAGAAACATGTCGAAATTTTTCCGGTGTTAGAATTATGAGCTGTAAGGATTCAAAAGTACCAGGAAAACCAAAAAATGTGGTCATTTTTCCCGGACAGTAATTATGAGCGCTAAATATTCATTTTGTACCAGGAGACCAGAAATATGTCGAAGTATTTCCGGGGCTGAAATTGAGAGCGCTACGGATTCACGAGTACCAGTAGAACAGAAAGATGTTAAAGTATTTTTGGGCTAGAATATTTTTTGTTTTTATTAACCGTCGAACAGAAATATATGTATGTTGAAGTTTAGCGGGCCGGAATTGTAAAAGCGATAGATTCACATGTGACAGGAGACCAGAAATATGTTGAAGAAGTATTTCTTTGGCCGAAATTATGAGCGCTAAAGATTCACAAGTACCAGGAGACATGTCAAAATATTTCAGGCGCTGGAATTGTGACCGGTTAAAATTCAAAAGTACCAGAAGACTAGAAACATGTCGAAGTATTTTCGGGGCTAGGATTGTGAATGCTAAAGATTCAAAACTACTAGGAGGCCAGAAATATGTCGAAATATTTCCGCGCTACAAATGTGAGCGAGCGGTAAGCATTCAAAAGTACCAAAACAACAGAAAAATGTGGAAGTTTTCCTGGGCAGGAATTATGAGCGCTAAAGATTCTTTATGTACCAGAAAACCAGAAACATGTCGGAGTATTACCAGGGTTGGAAATGTGAGCAGTTAGGATTCAAAAGCACCAGGAGATCAGATACATTTAGAAGTATTTTCGGGGCTGGAATAATGAGCGCTATAGATTCACAAGTACCAGGAGAACAGATCGAAGTGAAAGTATTTTTTGGACTAAAATATTTTCTGTTTTTTTTTTTACAGAGTCGACCAGAAAACATTTTTGTCGCTGTTTTTTCCGGGCCGGAATTGAAAGTGATATAGATTCACAAGTTACGGGATACTAGAAACGTGTCAAAGTATTTTTTTGGCTGGAATTGTGAGCTCTAAAGATTCACAATTACCAGGAGATCAGAAAGTTTTCGAAATATTTCCGGCGCTGAAATCGTGAGCGGTTAGGATACTAAAGATTCAGGAGAACAGAAAAATGGCGAAGTATTTTCCGGGCTGGAATTATGAGTGCTAAAGATTTAGTATGTACTAGGAGATCAGAAATATGTCGAAGTATTTTCGGGGCTAAGATTTTTTTTTTTACTATGTATAGGCATACGTTTGACCACAATCTCACCTAATGGTAAGCGTATTGTAAATGCTAATGATTCATAAGTACCAAGAAACCAAAAACATGTTGAAATATTTCAGGCGCAAGAATTATGAGCGGTAAGGATTCCAAAGTACCAGAAAAACAGTTAAATGTGGAAGTTTTTTCCGGGCAGGAATTATGAGCACTAAAGAATTACGTACCAGGAGACCAGAAACACGTCGAAGTATTTCCAAGGATGGAATTGTTAGCGGTTAGGAATCAAAAGTACCAGGAGAACAGAAACATACAGCTGTTTTTGCCGGGCTGTAATTATGATCGTTAAAGATTCATAAGTACCAGGATACCAGAAACATTTCGAAGTATTTCCGAAGCTGAAATTGTGAGTGGTTAGCATTTAAAAATACCAGGAGAACCGAAACATATCGAAGTTTTTTCTGGGCTGGAGTTATGAGCGCTAAAGAATCACAAGTACCAGAATACCAGAAACATGTCGAAGTAGTTCCGGAGCTGAAAGTACGGACAGTAAAGACTCACAAACTATCAGAATAAAGAAACATGAAAATGAATTTCCGAGGATGAGAATATGGGAGAAAGAAGTTGCGCGCCTCCTCTAAAGTCTACGCAGACGAAGTCGCGGGCGAAGTGCTAGTGCTATATAAATTCACAAGTAACAAGAGACTATACACATGTCAAGGTATTTTTTTGGTTGGAATTGTAAGCGCTAAAGATTCACAAGTACCAGGACAACAGAAAAATATCGAAGTATTTTCCAGGCTGGAATTATGAGCGCTAAAGATTCATTATATATTTCCGGCGCTAGAATCGTGAGCGGTTAAGATTCAAAAGTACCAGGAGAACAGAAAAATGTCGAAGTATTTACCAAGCTGGAATTATGAGTGCTAAAAGTTTGTTATGTACCAGGAGACCAAAAACATGTCGAAGTATTATCGGGGCTAGGATTGTGAATGCTAAAGATTCACAAGTACCAGGAGGTACCAGTACCATAATTATGATTGATAAGGATTCGAAAGTACCAGATCAACAGAAAAATGTGGAGGTTTTTTCCGGGCAGAAATTATGTTGAAGATTCATTATGTACCAGGAGACCAGAAACATGGCGAAGTAGTTCCGGGGCTGAAATTACGGACAGTAAAGACTCACAAACTAACAGAATAAATAATCATGAAGACGAATTTCCGAAGGTGAGTATATGCGACAGCGAAGTTGCGCGCCATCTCTACAGTCTACGCTGACGAAGTCGCGGGCGAAATGCTAGTTTAAAATAATTCTATATATATGGCTAAAGTCAATGGACTATAATGATGTAGAAAATCTCATAAAAACATAACACATTCTGCACAGCACACCCACTCACACCCATATACACACCCACACAAACCCACACATACACAAACACACCCACACAAACACTCACATACACAAACACGACAGCATGCTTGTTAGCTGGTTCAAAAAAAAAATTGTTTCTATTCTTTTAATTTATTCTGTTTGACGTAAGACTACTGTCACTTTATTAAAGGGAAGACACTAACACTTGCAACACAGTTTTTACTAGCGCAGGTGCTAGGGAATCCTATAATCCAAATTGTATTCAATAAAGAATTATTATTATTTCGTTTATTTATTTTTCTGTACATAAAGATTACATTTATAAATATATCATTAAAAACATATTAAAAAATACATTTAAAAATATAAAAAATAGTAGTCCGCCGGTGTCGGGAGCAGAGTCCAAGCTACCGGTGGTTAGGGCCCCAGAGAAAGGAACCTCCTCACAATACGAGCCGTATCGAGGAGTACTGCCCTCTGTATCAGGCCCTTTACCCAACCGCGTAACGCCAGCTTCGACAGATGGTCGTTGAAGCTATTGGCTATCAGGCCATTGGCCGTAACGACAATCGGCGCAATGACAGCCGAGTCCACATTCCATAAGTCGATAACCTCGTGTGCTAAGTCGAGATACTTAATCTGTTTCTCTTTCTCAGCTTTCACGAGATTCTTGTCATGTGGAATGTTAACATCAATTATCATTTTGCGGCGCGCTAATCGGTCTATCACCACTATGTCAGACTTATTGGCAACAATAGTCCTGTCAGTAATGATAGACCGATCCCAGTACAACGTGACATGGTCATTTTCGAGAACTGGGTCGGGCACATACTTATAATACGGTACCTCAGAATCCACAAGTTTGTATTTCAAAGCAAGTTGCTGATGGATTATCCTGGCCACTTGGTTGTGCCTGTGCAAGTACTCGCCGTTAGCCAGACGAGAACAACCAGAGATAATATGTCTGATGGACTCACCCGGACGGTGGCATGCCCGACACACGTCCACCGTCCCGTCCTTCATAATATGCCTCCGGTAGTTATTCGTCAAGCTAACTTCGTCCATAATCGCACAGACAAAACCTTCAGTTTCTCCGAAGAGATCACTGAAACGTAGCCAGGCCACGGATGTTAAAAAATCTACGTCGGACCCATGAAGAGCCCGATAGAAGCGTCCGTGAAGCTCCTTGCCTTTCCATACCTCCTTGCGGTCATCTGTGGTAAGTATCACAGGATTGCGCCAGTTCTCTTTAGCCATGGACAACGGGGTGAGTCCCTTGTCCACTGTGACCACATCTCGGTGCATACCTACATCAGCTTTGAGAAAATATTCTCTGAGACTGCACATTATTATTATTCCATTTATTACATTAAATACATATAAATTTACATTTTTAAATATTTCTATAAAAAAATAAAATCATTTAAAAATATAAAAAATAGTAGCCCACCGGTATCGGGAACAAGGTCCAAGTTACCGGTGGTCAGGGCTCCCGAGAGAGAAACCTCCTCACTATACGCGCCGTGTCCAGGAGTACTGCTTTCTGGATCAAGCCCTTGATCCAGCTGCCCAACGAGAGCCTCTTGAGATGTTGGTCGAGGCTCTTGGCAATTATGCCATTGGCCGTCACGACTATCGGCACAATGACTGCTGTGTTCACATCCCACATGTCGACAACCTCGCGAGCCAAGTCAAGATACTTCGTTTGTTTATCTTTCTCAGACTTCACGAGGTTCTCGTCATGAGGGACTGCTATATCAATAATCATTGCGCGACGCTCTAGTCGGTCTATCACCACTATATCAGGCTTATTGGCAATAATAGTCCTGTCAGTGATAATAGACCGATCCCAATACAATCAATAATCATTGCGCGACGCTCTAGTCGGTCTATCACCACTATATCAGGCTTATTGGCAATAATAGTCCTGTCAGTGATAATAGACCGATCCCAATACAATGTGCAATTGCCACTTTCGAGAACTGGGTCGGGCACATACCTATAGTACGGTACTTCCGATTCCACAAGATTGTATTTAAGAGCAAGTTGCTGGTGGATAATCCTGGCTACAAGGTTATGCCTGTGCAAATAGTCTCCGTTAGCCAGACTAGAACAACCGGAAATAATGTGGCGGATGGATTCCCCGGGCCGGTGACATGCCCGACATATGTCAACCGTGCCGTCCTTCACTATGTATTTCCGGTAGTTGTTCGTCATCATAACTTCGTCCATAATTGCATAGACAAAACCTTCGGTTTCCCCGAATAGGTCACCAAAACGCAGCCAGGCTACGGACGCTAAGAAGTCTACATCGGGCCCATGTAGGACCCGATAAAAGCGTCCGTGAAGCTCCTTGCTCTGCCATACCTCCCTGCGGTCATTAGTATCTAATACCACAGGTTTGCGCCAGTTCTGGTTAGCCAAGGAGAGCGCGGTGAGGCCTTTGTCCACCGCTACCACATCTCGATGCATACCCACGTCGGCCTCTAGGAAGTACTCCCTAAGGCTGCATACCTCGCGGTTGTGCAGGGTCTTAGCATTTAAGAAGCCACGACCCCCGCACTTCCGCGGGATATACAGCCTCATCACCGATGACCGTGGGTGATGCATCCGATTTGCGGTAAGCAGTGAGCGTACCTTCCTATCCAGGGCGTCAAGTTCCGTCTGAGTCCATTTGAGTATGCCGAAAGAGTACATCAATACCGGCATGACCCAACCATTGAAGGCGCGCACCTTGTTTCCGCCTGATAAAAGACTGTTAAGTACTATGTTCAGGCGGCCAAAGAAGCGCTCCTTCAACGATTGTTTCACGTCAACAGCATTGATGCCTAACGCTTCCGACATACCCAAATACTTGTAAGTTTCGGTTGAGGAGAGGGACCTAAGGTGTATGGAATCCGAGAGTTGGGTTCCCACGGATTCCATAATCTCCCCTCGCTTTACATGCATGACCGCACATTTTTCCAAACCAAATTCCATCCTGATGGCGTTACTGAAGGTTTCTGTTACCTTCAGTAGCTTCATCAGTTGCAAGTTGTTAGGAGAAAAGAGTTTCAAATCATCCATGTAAAGGAGGTGCGATATGACCTGACCACCTCTTCTCAACCGGTAGCCTTGGCCTGAACCCTCCAGCAATGTACTGAGAGGGTTGAGGGCCAGACAAAACCACAGTGGACTCAGACTGTCGCCCTGAAATATGCCACGCTCGATCCTTATCGGGTCGCTGTTCGCCTGGGTCTGTCGACATCCTGGATAGTGAAGGACGGTACTCCACTGCCCCATACACGACATCAGGAAGGCGCGTAGAACTGCATCAACTTTATACAGCTCCAGCACCCTCATGAGCCATGTATGGGGCACCGAGTCGTAGGCCTTCTTATAGTCTATCCAGCATGTCGACAGATCCCTTCGGGAACGACGAACCTGTTGGCTAATGGCAATGTCTATGAGGAGCAGCTCCTTAGTATTATTATTATTCTTAACATTATATGCCAGACCATATAGCCTGGCATATGGCTCGCAAGTGGCCACGAGTGCCCTAAGCCCGCAGCAGGCGCGCTCTGAAACACCATGTCGTCAGCGTAGCTTATGTTATTAACACACAAGCCATCAATATGACATCCGACACGCATGCTGCTAAGCGCGCCAATCAGGTCATTTACGTATAGGTTGAATAGCGTAGGCGAGCATAACACCCCCTGCCTCACCCCGCACGGCCTAGACAGGGCCACCTCATACTATTGACCGTGTTTCCATACCTCCATAAAATGTCGTAGGAAACCAGGTCAAAAGCCTTGCTTAGATCTAGGAAACAGGCGTAAACTGGAGTTTGGCGATCCGTATAGTATTTCACAGTGTGCTTCACACTCAATATAGCGCTGTCAGTAGATAAACCTGAACGGAAACCAAATTGGTTATCGTGAACACGTCTATGACTGCTAAGTTGAGCGTTAAGCAAACTGTCAAATACCTTTGACATGACTGTGACGAGAGATATTAGCCTGTAATTATTTTTATCGCACATGTCACCGGTCTTAATTTTGACGATAGGCACCACTGTTGTTTTAATAATGTCTCTCGGCATAGAAGCATGACCCAGACAAAAAGTGAAAAGCATAGTGCAAAGCACTCTTGGCAAATGCGGACAAGCAAATCGAAGATGCTCAATGCTGAGCCCGTCATGACCAGGAGATTTTCCTCGACACATCTCGTTAATTCTGTTCTAGATCATTTAAGCCTAGGTCTTTCCGTGGCTCAACATTGAGCGTCGACCTAGGTGGGCCTAATGGTGACTAAACACTAAAATGGTCTACAAAAGGTCAGCGTTTTCACACACACGCCATCGACGCAAACCTCCCTGTGCTCGATGGCGTGTGTGTGAAATAGCTGACCAGGCTTGCCCTTCAATCTTTTTGTATGCTTCCAAAAAGAAGAAAATCATAAATTTTTTTTTCATATTGTTTACAAAGCCAGTAAGTGCTACCGCGTTGATGATAATCAGGCAATCCTTACTGATTTTTACATGACCAGTTACATCAATACACACAACTCTGTCTATGAAGACCGCGTGTCCATTACTTTGCTCTTCTATGTTAACATTGCTGGCTACTCCTGTCCATCGTTACCACTATTCTATACTATCCTACTGGTGTCGAGTACTAGTTCCGTTTTCCTCCTTGGAGCAACATCTTCAGATTGGTTAGAACTCGTTGCAAGGGATTTTGCTCTGATGCCGCTTTCGTTGCCAATGTCGGTGCTAGAGTGTGCTCGCTTGTCGAAAACGTTCCGCCCTCGGATGTGTACTAGTGGTTCTGCGTCTTTAAGTTTCAGGAAGCAGGCGGAGTAGCATGGAGGTGGCTCTTCGCTCTTGCCGGTGCTTGAACGCACACACTCTGAGTACGGCGGTGGCAAGTCGTTGTTGTTGGCACCTGTTTTTGCGGAAGAATATAACACCCTTTAATATATACACACAGATAAGATAGATGAAGAAAATATAACATCCACACAACGGGCGGACTTATTGCTGAAAGCGATCTTTGGATGGATTTAAAAGAGAAAAGCAGAGACAGTAATGTGTAAGCGACCATGTTAAGTATGAAAACTGAGATAATGTAAAAAGAGAACAAACAAAATTGGCCTCTGGTTTGAGTAATAACAAAGTACACTCACGTCTGTTGTTAATTCGTAGCGGTACGTGTGACGCACGCCGTACGGTCGACTCCTGCGTTTCTCTTCTCGCTGAAATGAAAATTGCATTGTTTTTAACTAAGTCCATAACATCAGTTTTGATAAGTGATAAACTAACATCCTCCCTCAAACACCTACTTCATTGTTTGTTTTTATCCTTATTGTACGAACACTAGTTATGACGTATTTTTAGTAACATATTTTGTTGTACTCAATAAATTAAACTTACTAAGACCTATTGTTTCGTACGCGTGTAACAAAAAGAGTTATGAATACAAATTTGGATGGATGGAGAGGGAGAGGCAGGCGCGGTCCAAGGGGGGGGGGGGGTCGTGGGGGTCATGCCCCCCAAAACTGTACTCATGAAATTGACAAACCTTCTGAAAATAGACAAATCACGAACATTTAAACTAAAATTAACCGGGGTGGGTACTGAAAATTTCGAGCTCGAAAATTAAGAACACATTAATTTTATGCATACAGGTATAAAATTAATGTGTTCGTGTCGATAGTAAACAAAGGATCTTACTTATTCAAGGCAAAACCTATCCGAGATCATTTGTAGCTCGTTTTTGTTTTTTTTTTTTGCAAGCTTTGTGTTAAAGTCAAGTTCAGTGCTTGTAAATAAACAATGTAACCTATCTATTAACACCTATATTCCGAGGCGGGATACTAAAATTTCTGAGTTCACTTCACTCGCTGTAACATTTATATAAAGAAACATCTGTCTGTATGATATAAAGAAAATTTAGCGAATCCGCGACTCTTGCATCCTTAGCTCTCCAGTTTACGCTTAAATCGACAAAAAAACACCTTTACAATGAAGAAATCTTAGCAATAAGAAGAAAATCTAGCGTTTTTGAGTCAAGGACTTAATATTTTTCAGGCTTGCTTCGCTTTCAGGCAGCATACTTGCTTGTGCGGTTTTTGCTAAAATGTCATTTATTTATTTATTATTTATTTATTTTATCATTGAATTATTATAACACCTTTACAGATTGCTCCAAGGCGATGTTATAACTTATTTATTACAAAAAATATACATTACATCAATCATCATTACTAAAATTAAATTAAATTATTATTTAAATGTCCAGACCTTTTTCAATTAAATTTTGCGCTGCTTTGATAAATCTCGGCAGGTTTTGGCAAAATATATCTTCCGACGTGGCTGATACAGTAGCGTAGCTAGCATGGGTGACACCCGGGGCGGATCATGTGGTGTCACCCCACAAATGACCCCCCCCCCCACCAAATTATGAGTTGCGCCTTTGGCTTTTCGTTCTGGTGACGGCAATCGCAAGCCGTTTTTCGAAAGGGGTGGTGGCGAAGGTGTGCCATTTGCGCTGCAGGTTTTTATTTTCAGGAATGTTCTTACATCATGCTTACTTACAAAAGAAATCTCGAAAATTAGATTATTTTCATTTTGTTTTCATCGTTATCTAAACTACTAAGAGAGGGCGGAACACAAGAGCGAGCGAAGCGAGCTCGAAAATTTTCGCATCCCACCTCGGATAGGTTTTATTTTCTTTTGATCATTCATACACAAACATAGTGATTTTACTGAGTCATACAGAAACGCTCGAGAAAAAAGGGAGTGCAGAAAGTAAGAGCGAGCGAAGCGAGCTCGAAATTTTTTTACACCCCACCATTGACGGATTTCATTACGTCGCCCGTTAAGGGGTGACATCCGACCGTGGCAAAAAGTCAACGAACGAGTGTCACCCCTAAATGCAGAAAACCTGAAGGACTAAAGAAATTTGCAACCTTCTCCCGACAGGTTTCATTGCGTCAAACGTTTAGGGGTGCCACCCGATAGTGTCAAAAACCAGTCAACGAGCGGTCGGGTGTCACCCCTAAGCGGGTGTCACCCGGTGCGCGCCGCACCCCCCCCCCCTCGCTACGCTACTGGGCTGATATATCATTAATCAAAAGTATGGCTCGCGACATAGGGGCAAACTTGAGTAAATTCGTCCTCGCTAATGGTACGTCTAACAATCATACCATCATACCGGTCATAAAAAAACGTGTATGGATGTAAGACGACAAGACTAAAACCTAAACTAAACTAAAAATTTTCGGACTCGTTTCGCTCGTCCAGCACCCTTACCTAGCCGAGTTTCGCTTAAGTTGACATAAACATATGTTTATGGATGTAAGATAGAACAATATTAGCATTTCTGAGTCAAGGAAATAAAACTTTTCGGTGCTCGCTCCGCTCGCCGTAGCATCCTTAGCTCTCCGGTTTACCTACACTTAAGTCGACAAAAAAACATATGTGATATAAAGAAAATCTAACCTGTCCGAGACAAGGTTTCGTACTAAAATTTTTCGAGCTCGCTTCGCTCACTCTAGCATCTGTGCTTCTGTAGCTTAAGCTTAAATCGACCAATAAACATCTGTTTGTGATATGATAGGAAAAACCTAAGTATTCGAAACAAGGTATCGTACAAAATTTTTCGACTTGGCCCCCTCCCCAAAGTTAAGGGCTGCGACCGCGCCTGGGGAGAGGCAGGCCAAAGAAAAGACGGATGGATTGTGTGAGGAGCGATATGAAAGAAAAGGGAGTTAGTGATAGCGTGCTGGCTGGCAGGATAGAATGGAAGAAAAAAACGTGTTGCGCCGAGTCTAAGTAACATGGGATAAGGGCAGGTAGATGATGGATACCTATTGTGTCGTAAAGATCCGAATACAGTAAACACACGTTCGCTTTAATATGTCTTCTTATTGACCAAATCAATAAAAAACTGGAACTTAGACGTAAAATGACCATTCCCCCCTATCTCCGAAACTACTGAGCCTAAAATTTTGAAAAAAAAATGGAGATAATAGATCTTTACCTAAAGATTACAGGAAACTATTAGACTATTAGAAGTCTGTAGTGTTAAAATAACATGTTAAAAAAAAAGGAATTTCGTTCGGAACCCTTTGCACGCGAGTCCGACTCGCACTTCGCCAGTTTTTTAAGCTTGAGTTTGCCTACTTTACTACCTACGTTTTTTTTTACCGTCGTTTAATACTTTTAGTTGTTGGCATAATTCAGTGTGCTAGGTGTCATGTGACACTTAATTAAATTATCAATGATAAAATATCGTATAAAATCAAATTCTTCCAACTTAACACACAGATATGTTACTGGGCAGTTTATTGCGCCGCTTCTTCTACAAGAAATGCTGATTTTAGCCAAGACTGAATAAATTACTTTTGATTTTGAACAGAAGGATCGTACATACTTACATAAATTCCAAAGCGATTATATAAAGGGTTGCACAATAGATAATAATGACAACAGATGACTTACCTCCCGGCAGCAGCGGTGTCGTCTGTGCGCCGTGTGGACGTCGCTCAACTGAAGCCGGTTTACGTTCTGGGTAGAACATATTTTAAAGTTTCTGAACCGCATATTCTCAAACTAATAAATGATGCTGATGTATGTCGCCAACAGCTGATTTAACCAGCTGATTCATTAGCTGTCCAGCCTTTACACTGAACGGAGGCCGTTTAATCAGCGGCCTAAGCGACACTCTGGCATTTAATTGAGTAGCTAGGGAAATGACTTGGTTCAGTATCATTGAATGATTTGCCAAGCCAAGTCATTTGGTAACTTGGGGCATAGGAAACTTAGGGCGCCCGACATGGAGAGGTTAGCTCCCGTTATGAAGGCGTTACAGAGGTACACAAGCGACATAAAGTCGTTCAACACTAGTCCAAAGTTTCAGAAGGAATTTTACACAGTAACTGTTGTTCCGTTTTTGTAACCATTTAGAAACCTAGTCCTGACAATTATTACAATTGACAAACACAAATAAATTATATCACAATCAGTCGAGCCGTAATCAAGACGTGATCATCTGATTATATCTATCGATATTGGACTTCAGAGAGTACGTACCTTTGCAGCACTTGATGATCACACAGGCGCACATCACCGCCGCCGCCAGCGAGAACAACAGAGTCAGCGGCACCAGCCTCACGAACATCATCAACGACGCCGGCGGCTCAGCCCGCTACGAACAGCAAAGAAAAATGTTTATTTCAACACACATGGATATGACCTAGAACTAGGGCTGCTATCACCTAATTTGCCGAGACTGGACAAAAACTTTAAAACCCCGAACATTTTGGTAAAACTGAGTTTTTTCCCCAAACACAATTATTTTGTATCTAAGATTTGTTTTAATTAATTGCTGCTTTTCAATTAGTCGAAATTCCCCGGACACAAAAGGCGTCCCTTTTTGAAGACCCCGCCCGGATGCTCCCGGACTCCAAACTATGACAAATTCGGGGAAACCCGGACAGACGGCAGACCTACCTAGAACTACTAATGATTACTAGCAAGGTCCGTTGCTCCTTCACATCGCTTCATCCAGAAACGTGCCCAGAAGACTGCCAGTTTTCTGGGCACGTTTCATTGCCATTGCCACGTTTGAGGACAATGCTAATTCTTTCAGCAAATAATCATATTCGGTTGTGCGTAATTACCTATGACCATGTCTAGTTAATAGTGGTTGTTAACGGATACCTACATCAACGACGGGCGGCGGCGGCAGTGGCGGCCTCGTCACCGTCGCGTAGTGAGGGGGCGACGTGGTCTGACCGTACTCATAGCCGCCGGGGTACAGGTACTTGTGAGTGCGCTCGGTGACGGGCGCCGCGGTCGTCGACGTCGTAGTCGTGGTCGTGGTCGTGGTCGTGGTCATGGTCGTCGCCGACGTCGTCTTGCGTCGCATCTGCTTCACCCACTTCCTTATGCGCATTTGCATTCTACAATTGTTTTTATTTTTTTTAATGATTTTCATTGTTCTCACATGGCGTCTTTACCTTCAAATATTTCGGCAACTTGACTCTTTAGGGCACCATGTTTTAACAGTTTTTGTTGGTTTTTAAGTGTCCTCTAACCATATACGTATGCAGGTTTGATTGTGCTCCGCAACTTTGAAAAACGGGCTATGCCAGCTCCCATAGAAAAAGTTCGAACCCCTTTAAAAACTAATTAAAATCAAGCTTTTTCGTAATCCTCTCCATATCAGGACACATGCACCTGCATTCGAATCATTGGTATGTTAGCTGACCAACCAAGCAGCTTATCATAACCAAACATGATATGATATGCATTTCACCTCAATCGGTTGGCGATGCCTAGCCTTTTTTCTAACTATATTGGAGTCATCTTCCAGTCAAGCCGGATTTAGCTGAATACCAGTATTTTACATGGAGCGGCTGACTACCAGACCTACACAGCCCATTAACTGGGTAACACGGTACTCCATGGCAAGACTGAAGTCAGATTTACTGGCTTCTGACTATTCTGTGCTTTCCGAGGCACGGAGGAAACTCGGTATGTTAAGATGGTCACCCATCCACAGACCAACCTTGGCAAGCGTTGCTTAACCTTGAAGATCGACCCGTGCGGCTGTTATTATCGAGCCACGAGCTCTTCGATACGAGCGATACCTTAGTATGTACAAGTACATATATTTTAAAATCCAGTAGCAAGACTTTGCTAGACTTGATTCACATAATGTACTACTTAGTACATTATGTGAATCAAGTCTAGCAAAGTCAGTCTTGTACATGAAGACAAGTTAAATAAAATCCGAACTAATCAGCCCGAAGCCAGACGAAGTCGCATGTCACCCTGTGGAATTATTGTTTGTTGGACAGATTACAGCGGTTGCCCACCTGACCTCTACACTAAAAGAAACATCAGACGACACTCTGTGAGAGGACACCGGGTCAGAAATGAAATGACGTGCAACCATTTTCTGAAAAGAGTCATACAAAATATCACAAATTATACAGAGAAGCGAGATCACATAGCGTTCAACAAATTTAATGAAAACTGTACTAAATTCACTTAAAAAATGCAAAAATACATGGCTCAGGAACTCTCGCCCCGCAAGGATTGTTTTCCTTTTTCCTGACCATAGCCGTTGTTCCGTACGAGTTGTACAGGATGAGAGCAGCCATGTTGTACAGATGCTTAAAACAGTTTTGTGTTACATGCAGAATACAGATCTCGTCAGTGTTCATGAAACTAGCGCTCCGAAATTAAGTTAATCAAAACGTAAGGTACTTACTCCATACATTCGGTGTATTTATATCCCAAGTAAGAATCACTCAAATGTTGACACGCTTTGTGGTCGTGATCGTAGTAATCCCATTGGGACACAATATTTGAATGGTTCTTCTTCGGTCTTTTCAAAATCATTCTCCTTTCTTCGTGTTCGCTGCTGTCAGCCATAGTGTCTTCAGTGACCACAACAATATTCGAATCAACTTGCGACTGCGCAACGCAAAGTGCTACACACTACTAATTGGTAAATAGGCATTTAAGTAATGTATTTATAGCAAAATAGCCCAATATTACTGCTGTGTGACTTTCCTTGTAAACTCTTCGTATCAAGCTAGTGAATATCTATAATTGGGCACGATTATTATGGCATGTTTATTTAACTTCAGTAGGAAGTGAGTCAGTGCCGCCCGATAACAATAGGTTAATTCGCTTAAAGTACTCGTATCATTTTGGATAGATACACAATAATTATATCCCGAACAATAAATTATGAACCGTTTTTCATTACTAGAGAACGTAAAGGATCACGATAGAAGTCGATTCAGGACAGCGTTTTATCTTTGTTACTGTATTTAGGGTTCCGAACAAAAAACGGAACCCTTATAGGAATACCTTGGTGTCAGTCTGTCAGTCTGTCAGTCTGTCAGTCTGTTTGTCTGTCTGTCTGTCCGTCTGTCACATCCAGTTTTCTCCGGATCCATTGGACCGATTCTGTTGAAATTTGGTACAGATATGGACTTCTGTGGCCCAAACACGGATGCATAAATAAATCTGTAGTGTTAAATTAACATAAGAAATCTGTAGTGTGAAAGTAACATAAGAAGTCTGTAGTTTTAAATTAACATGTTAAAAAAATGAAATTGGTTCGGAACCCTTTGCACCCGAGTCCGACTCGCACTTGACCAGTTTTTGAAAATGGTTTTTGATAGTAAGGTAGTCAATAAATGTATGGTGGGTATTGTCTTTTATTATTAATCCCTGTTTGTGGCATTAAACACATGTTACCTATATGTGTTGCATGCTTGTAATTGATTCATTACATGTAACAATATGAAAACTTTCAAAGGATTTAGCTACCTAAAACCACTATTGAAAGTTGTTGAAAACAATACTATGTCTATCTGACAATAATGAAACAAAGTTAAAGTTTGAAATACAATGCTGAGGAGATTCTAACGTTGGGATGTATTCGTGATGAAGAAAAGAAACAGAAGGGGACTCAATATATCGCCTTGTGGGACGCCGACTTTATTGTATGGCAGTGGTTTTTGCAATTTCAACTGATTTCATCATTAAGGATTAACCTAATTGTGAAATAGCTTTGTTCCTCGATCAATATGTTTGAGCAAACGCTTACTTGTTGTAGATAATATATCATGAGCAACAAAGTCAAAGGATTTTTGGTCCAAGAAAAAAATATGCATCATTTGATTATTTCTGTCATTATTTATTAAGTTGGTATACATTGAATACATATCAAATTCATTTGGCATTAAACTTATGTAGGTCCTATTGCATGCATAATACTTAAAATATTCGTCATTCGTTAGTCCCAGGCTAGTGTGACTAACTTCATGTAATGTTTACAAAGCCAGTAAGTGCTACCGAGTTGATTACAATCAGACAATCCTTACTGATTTTTGACTTTCACATGACCAGTTTCATCAATATACACAACTCTGTCTTTAAACTCCGCGTGTCTATTACTCTGGTCTTCTACATTTTCATTTCTGGCTGCTCCTGTCTCATTGTTACTACTATTATTTAATATACTACTGGTGTCCAGTACTATATATATGTTTATTTTATCAATATTTAATTAAGTATTCTGTTTATTGTGTCTACCTTCGTCCGTGTGTCACTGCGGGGTGCCAACTGAAAACCAGCGCTGGGTGTCTAACGCTCAGCAAATGCTGAGATGGCTACCCTTTCGGTATGGGCACGCTCAGCGCAATTATTGTGTACTCGTACCTACTATTATTTCTGTTTATTTTGTCTTTGTTGCTGTGAGTTTGTGTCTATGCTGAATAAATGTTTTCTATTCTATTCTATTCTATTCTATTCTACTACTTTCGTTTTACTCCCTGGAGCGACGTCTCCAGATTGATCAGAACTTGTTGCAAGGGATACTGTTCTGAGGCCGTTTTCTTTGCCAGCGTCCGCGTCGGTACTAGGTTGTGCTCGTTCGTCGAGAACGTTTTGTGTTCGAGAGTATTCGAGTGGTTCGGCCTCTTTAGGCTCCAGGAAGCAAGCGGAGTAGGGTGGTGGTGGCTCTTCGTTTTTGTTGGTGCTTGAATGCTCACACTCGGAGTACGGTGGTAGCCGGTCGTCGTTGTTACCTGTTTCGACGGAAGAATAGAACACTCTTTAAAATGTACACCTTATAAGATGCAGAAAAGATAGATGAAGAAAACAGTACATAGGGTGACACAATTGGCAGCCTTTGATCTTTTAATGAAAACCTTCGGATGTATTTAAAAAAGAGAAGAAAATTATGTGTAAGCGTCCATGTTTAGTACTAAAACTGAAAAGATATAAAACGCATAAGCACAATTGCCCACAGGTTCGAGTAATAAAAAAGGCCTGCGCAGAAGAGGTACTTTGGTCCGCAGAGAAAAAAAATCTCTGAATCGTGAATAAAATGTCTGCCGAGAACATGCCACGGTCTCAAAGCACAGGTTGTACGATCGTTTTTTGCGACACTGTCGAGCGTTCAACGTGGACTAAAGTACACACTTAATCACGTATTCGGGGACTTTCTCGTACTTTTTGTCTAATCCGGTCTATCGATGTGCTCGGTTGTTCGGGGGACTTTTCCGTACGCGGTACTTTTAACCAATTGCGTGCGTGATTCAATACAGTTGTAAGGGATCTATTTGAAGGACGAAAAAGTACACCGGGGATTGTCCGTCGTTTACACAGGCCTTAAGTAACACTCACGGTCGTGGGTTATTCGTTGTTGTGCCTACATGTGATGGGCGCTGTGCGGTCGACTAATTGATGTGGATTATTTTTTATTTCTAGTATTTTTAATGTTTGTCTAGCAGTTTGAGTGCTTTGTACGGCCTACACAAATGTCCTTTCTTTGGTATTGTTCGTTGATTTGTTGAGCTTTTAAGTGGATCTGAGTTGAGCTACACGACTATTGACAAATGCTTGCACTGACTGGACACATTTACTCAAATCTGTGTGGTTTTTTCTTCTAAAGACCATCTCAGACACTAATCTGCATGTTTCTTAAAAAAATGATGTATTGTCAGTGTGAGGACTATGTAGGTTGTTATTTTTAAGGGTTGATTTCATGACTGTCTGGTAGTTTCAGTACACTATGCGGCCTACCCAAATGTCCTTACTTTATTATTACGTTTTGTTCGTCGGTTAATTGAACTTCTCAAATAAATAAATAAATAACTGACAAATGCTTGCACTGTCTGGACAGGTCCACTCAAACCTGCATGGTACTTTCCTCAAAAGGCCACCTCAGACGTTAACCTACATGGTTTTCATATGTTATTGGAAAAGAAACTCATCTAGATTAATATGACAAAAAATATTGACGTGTAAAAGAGTTACTTGTAACCTATTTGCAAAAATAAATATATTTTATCATCATTTACTGTTGTGTTTCTCTTCTCACTGAAATAAAATTGAAATTATTTTTAGACTAACTTTATTAAATTTTGACAAGTAACAACCTAAAATTCTGGCTCAGGCACCTACTTCATTGTTTGTTTTTATCCTTATTGTGTTTGACTAATACTAGTTATATTGTATTTTAGGTATAATAAAATAAACTATGTATATTGTTGTCCGAAAAGTTTAAATAAATAAATTACATCTTACTTGGATCGATTATTTCTTAAGCAGCAGTAAACCAATTTTCTTTTTATTTTTAAACGACTTCAAAAAAAGGAGGAGGTTCTCAATTCGTTTACTAATTTTTATGTTGTATTTCTATATTTAAGTTTAACATAAACTTAGTTGGAAAAGCAAGTTTTGGGTGTAATTTTGAAGGTGTGCACTAAGATAAAACTTAACGTTTTCAAAAGTCGAAATTTTGTATGCACCATTTTTGTTGGAGGTCCATTAGTAAAAAATAAATCTTGTTATTGACGAACCATATGAAACAAAGTTAAGTGAAGCAGGAACAATAGTGATGAAGATCCTTCTCATGATGTGAGTGACGACAATAGATAAAGTAACAGAAGAATACACAAAGAGTTTAATGCAACAATAAGAGCAATAGACCAAAGAGAACATACTATTCCTACACACTACACAGATTCCCAAAGCGGTATATAATAGGGTTGCACAATAGATTGTAATGACAACGGATGACGTACCTCCGGGCAGCAGCGGTGTCGTCTGTACGCCTTGTGCACGTCGCTGAACTGAAGCCGGTTTACGTGCTGAACAGAACAACATAATTATTTAAACATCCCTCTCTCTGTATTATGAACCGCAGATTCTCAAATTATTCAATGATTTTGGCAATATTAGTAGTACATTCCTAAGTTCTATGGTACCTAAGCGACATTAAGTCGGTGAAAAACAATCCTAAGTTTCAGAACAGATTTTGAACCAAAACATTTATTTTAGTCCAGCAACACGCTCCCTCGTCGCCCGGGTGCTATTCAGTTCCGGTGGATTTTCCTTCGTTAACCACGTCCTAATAATTGTTACGATTGACGAACACAAAAAAAACATAATATCACTGAAATCTGTCGAGCTCTTTTCCTGTCATGATCTTATGTTATGGAAGAGTAGAGTACGTACCCCTCCTGCACTCCAAGATCAGAATGCACAGCACGACCAGCATCCAGATCGCGAGCACCGGCAGCAGCGTCATGAACATCGCCGGCAAGTCGAACACGTTCGATGATGACTCAGGAATCTGGGCCCACTGCAAACAGCAACTTCAAATTAATATTTAGGCGTATCTTTGCGGTCGTTTAAGATGAACATAACCTGAAGCTAGCTAACGATTATTGGAAAGGTCGACAGCAAGCGTCCGAGATGTCGCAGTACACGTAGATAGTCAAGCCAAATTCGCTCATTCTTGGACACCAAATTCCACGAAGCGCTTCACTTTGACGATGCAACCAATATGAAAGTTAATGATAAAATATCAAAACGAATCACTAAAAATAAAACAAACATGGTCCGTTCTATTTCTGCGAGTTGGTTTCGACCCCTCGTATGCCTATCAAAGGTAAACGTCACGGTCTTGAGATTGTCAAAAACAAACATGTTTAGCTAACTACTTATACATAAGCGTCGAAGTACTCCTCCACATCGCTTTCATGCGGGAACGTGCCCAGAGGACTGGCAGTATTGCCACGATAAATGGCAATGGTAATTGGGCAAACAACAATGAATCGAAAGTGTTTGTTTTAGCTAAATGGCCGATGACCTAGAGACCAAGACCCAATGTCTTGGTCTCCTGACGGCCAATTCTAAAGCAACGTTCGCATTCGCAAGCCAGTCGCAATCTGTTCAAAATGTTTGGGAATTGAGACTTCTTTGACAGATTGCGACTGAGATGCGAATGCGAACCTTGTTTAAAAATTTATTTGGTTGTCATTATTATTTTTTAACCCTTTGGCATTGATATATAAAAACCCAAGATACACAATCAGCATCTCAAAAAGGTCCGCAAAAAACAAGCGCACTATGTATAATTGTGCGCTAGTTTCAAACAGTCTCGCATCGCTCGCCATACTGCACTGCTTTGTAAAAACAACTTTAAGCGATCCGTGTTAGATTGAATTTGCAAATAAAATTGTTTATATTAACTACACACAACTCACACGTGACACTTGATACATGTCAGTTTTTGACGACAGTTTCGAGTGTTGCATTTGTTCGAGACTGTGCATCTTGGGTTTTTTATTATATCAATGGCCTTTGGTCATCATTATTTTCATTTAACGTAAGCGTGGCGAAGGCGATTGCCGAAACGTTAAAAATTTATGGAATTGACAAACGCAAACTCAAAAGCATTTAATTCAATTAAACAATTTACAGGCACTTTTGAATTGTCAAGGTCGGTCGGTTCAAAAAAAAACGATGAAGCTATGTGCACGTTCCAAAGCGTAGATGTGTATAGAGAAGAATGTGCAAGAAACTCCACGGACACTCTTTTAAAAATAATCAATTGTTACAAAGTTTGGTTTACATCATGTTGAAATTACACATATCTCATCATATAATGTGAGAACCATGTAAAAGACAAGCAGGATAAAAGCGTCCGGAAAAAAGGAACAATTCAAAGAAATAATTAAAATAAACCATGGCAGCTGAGAAATGACCAGTCACAACTGACGGCGCCCGTTCACGAACATGACGCATGCGCTAGCACCATTCGGCTCAACCATTTTGAAGGGAGCCAAATGATCCAACGCATACGCCACTGCCAACCGCCAGGGTACATTCAAGTCAAAAACAAACCTAAAACTGATAGCTATAGTTTAAGTTTAAGGTACGCTGTCTAGATGTTACGTGAGCGATCTCTTATACAACCTGTATCAGAATAAACGCGATGTCGCGATTGGTGCTATAGTAAAAGTTGTTCATAATGATAGTAAAATAAGTACAATGACCCCTTAAGAGGTATTGTGTTTATTCTGTTACACGTTGTATTTTGCCA
Organism: Lacanobia wlatinum; assembly: GCA_947578705.1. NCBI lineage: Eukaryota > Metazoa > Arthropoda > Insecta > Lepidoptera > Noctuidae > Lacanobia > Lacanobia wlatinum. Next base: position 22,147,587 of record OX388046.1, read on the forward strand.
TTTTAAAAATCGCCATCGCTGCTAGAGTGACACATTGTGTAGAGCCTCATGTCAGTGAACAGTGGGTGTTAACGTACGCCTGCATCCGGCGGCGGCAGTGGCGGCACTATCGCGCCCTCATAGTAGAGAGGGGGGGTGCCGCGCGCCGATGTCGTCGTCTTGTGTCGCTCCAGCTCCTCCCACTGTCTAATTTGCTCTTGCATTCTGCAATAAAATAAATAATGTTAACAATCTCTTTCGTATTTCTCTCAGCAAACCCTACTATTATAAACATTATGATGGTGTATACAAATTAAGGTGGAGATACCTGAGAGATAGCTGATTTTAAAATGAGAATCACGTCTAAACGGCTAGTCGTAATTTTTTGGAAAAAATATATGTAACACTAGTTGACCCTCGCAACTTCGTCTGCTCCGCTCCTACTGGTCTTAGCGTGATGATATATAGCCTATAGCCTTCCTCGATAAATGGGCTGTCTAACACTGAAACAATTTTTCAAATCGGACCGGTAAGCAGTAGTTCTTGAGATTAGCGCGTTCAAGCAAGCAAACAAACTCTATAGCTTTATATATTACTAGCTGGTGCCCGCGACTTCGTTCGCGATTAAGACGGAAAGTAAAATGTTGTCGCTAGATAAGATTTCTAAAATAAGATATACATATACGAAAAATCAAAATCTAGCATTTCTTGACTCCTCTTAGATTTAGGAATTTGGAAGAGTATTATGCAAGGCACTGGCTGTTTCACTTCTTCTGTTCCAAATGCCGACCAGCCATAGTATTTTTTTGTAATGAGAAATGTTTTAATGATAACGCTTCTGTAAGCATGACGTTAAAGTATGTTGTTAGGGTTGTTAACACCTTGCGGAATTTTTTCGAAAGAGTCATCGCAGCCCTGCAACGCAAAGGGCATTAGAAGGAACACGGATGGATTTTAGTCAGTAAGAGTCTGACACTCCCATCTGCTCCGCCTAGAGCGGAAGGAGTCATTTGATGATTTCCCATCCTTAAAACTTTTTTACAATAACCGACTTCTAAAAACAATACACTACAAAGTATAAAAAAAAACTTTCATTTCAGAAGTCGCTGTTTTTGGTTATTTCGTTTTTTGACACCGACTTCCGAAATGTTTTGATATGAACTGGGGTCTATTTAATAAAACTTACTTGGTGCTTTCGGTGTAAAGGTCTTGTCAATACGAATGAAATAAGCCCAAACACTTGGTAGTTCCTACATACTGATGTGGAGTTCCCTTGACTCTCTGTCGTCTACATCATCAAGTCTGATCCAAACCTTCATTGTTTTGTATTATCACTCGATATGCACACGAATATCAAGTTTTTACCAGATACGCATCTGGTAAAAACTTGATATTCGTGTCTAGAATTTTAGAGAGTTGCCCTCAATTTCTCAGGGTTTCCATCATCATATCCTGATGTGGTGGCAATGAAACTACTTCCGCAGCATACCCTTTCATATAAAAAAAGATTGATCGAAATCGGTTCAAAAACGACGAAGTTATCCGCGAACACACATGAAAAAAATAATATAAAAAGGGTTGTTAACGTGCGATAGAGCTACATAAAGTTGGCCATGGGAAAATCAACCAGAAGAAAAGTCTACCCCTGCAACGGAAAGAGTAGAGTAGAGACTCTACTATCCGCACCATGTTAGACTCCCATTCTCAGTCAGTCCTGGGTAAGTTAGCCAACCTAGTTCCGCCCAAATGCACAAATGCCTCTTGGGTGCTTCATAGATTTGGCGGACTGACCTCACTTTTCCGAGAATTTGTTCACGTCGGGTAGCCTCGGCATTACTTTTTAACGACGTGGGCAACTGATTTTTCGGTTCGAAGCAACCTCTGCAAATTAGGCTGTCTACAGCGCCCTATGCTGAAAAGATGTTTTTAGGGGCCAACGACCCGTAATTATACCTTTTAATATTCGGAGGGTATTTCTACTTGAGCTGAAAGTCGTTTAGTTAGTCGCGTGTATAGGCTTAACATTGCCAGTTTTGACTGCCTGCAATAATGTAGCCAGCGACCATTTGCTGTCCCGAAGTTCAGTTGATCTCTGGCAAATTCATATACGAAACGATGGAAAAAGTAGGAGGGGGAGTGGGTACGGGTCAAGCACTACCATCTCGGAACCTCTCTTCGCGAGTTCGTCTGTGGCGTCATTGCCTAGGGATCTACCCCCTTGATCAACTGGAGAAATAACTGGAAAATAGAAATCATAAAACTTAATCGGATGATGTGTATTATTTTCTTCCATGGCCGTAGAAAGAAAATATATTTCTTATATTCTCCAGAAACATTTGTCATTTGTTTTGATGGTTGATGCTTCATTTTATTTCATTCATTTCATCATCATTTATTCATTTGCGAACATGGGTAATTGGTACAGGTGTTTCATTGATAAAAATAAGTCCTCCATATTCTACCGTCACATGGGCATGCAAATTACATTAAATGAACACATGGCAGAAGAAATGAATTCATGCTGTGAAGCAACGGGATAGCACAGGCTTTCTTCTAAAATAACCGAACAATCTTCTTGAAACCACTTGATGAATCAAGTTCATTTTTAGTTTTTTATCGCAATCGAAATAATTATATGTTTTTAAAACACAGAATCTCAATTTCAGCGGAGCTAATGAAATTCTTTCAACTCCTCTATCATGGGACTTCGCCACCTGCTCGTGGGTGATATTACGTGCCCCTTGGCAACTTTAGCAAAGCTTAGCAAATGTAAGCCTGCGCCTGTTGACCAATATTCTAATCTTAATTCTGCGATTCAAAAAATGAGATCAAATGCATAACGCCATTTATGAAATATGAAGTTGAACTGTTAAAATACAAGTTTAGAGATTGTTTTAATTTTTATTAATATCTAGGAATGTTACGTGCATTCAGACCGATATTTTTTAAGGTATTAAAAGAATTACTTTTTTTAAGCAGTTGTAAAAGTAATAAATAAAAAGATATTTTGTAGTGTGATTCTCAAGCTGTCGATAGTAACATGTCGGTCAATAGATGGCTCTGCGTGTATCTGCATTACGTAGAATAATACGTTGATTTCTTCTAAAAAGTTATAAATATTTGAAAATATTAGGTAAAGTAGGAATCATCAAAGTGAGGAAATGCATAAGTTAATAAAATCTAAAAAAGTAATACGACTGCTGAGAATCGAACTCAAATCAACTGTTTCGGCAGGCAATCTTTAAACCGATGGTCTATGACTACTGTTGAAAATTACTTGAAATAGCCGGTCTTATTTATGTCATGGGTTTTCGCTGCTCAGCTCCTTGAAACTATAGCGTGATGACAAACATTGCTAAGATTAGACCCATAAGTATCTGCAATGTTGTAATCTGTTGTGGCTTCTTATAACAATTCCTCACTGAACAGATTGGAAAAATGCGGAATAAACATTTAAAAGTTATTTTAAGTACGCAAAAACCAATTTTTTATTTTTATTTTGACGACATTATGGTGTAAAAATACATTTCAAAAGAGAAAATAAATGAAAAAATAATATCTGTTGCTCGGGATCGAATCATGGGCTACTTGTCGTTCAAAACAGACATTTTTGAATATTGCTCATCCTCCATAGCACATAGCGTGATAATATATAGCCTATAGCCTGACCGTACTTATGAGGATTATTTATGCAAAATTTGAACAAAATCTGTTCAGTAGTTTTCGCGCCAATCGGGAACATACACCTCAAGATTTACTATTTTATTGTATTGAATATTGAATATATGTATAGATCAGTTATTAGTAAAAAGTAAAATTAGTAAATTAGTATTAGTATAGATATAGAAGTATAGATTAGACTATTTTTTAATAATTTGACACATGAAAATTTTGAGTTTTATTCGTTTAATAACATAGTTTGTAAAGTTATGTCTAATACGGACGTTAAAACGACTATCGGACCTAAACCGCTGAGCGTATGTTAATGGGAGTTACACTTTCTCAAAGACAATTTGACTAACTACATTTTGATATACGGCGGGTTTTTTATATATCAATGTATACGGCTATTTTTTTTAAGTCTTGAAATAATAAGGTTAGTAAAAAAAACTTATGACTTGGGTCGCACGGGTGTTAAACCAGTTTGCGTTTTGTTCTCACTCAAGGTCGCTGGCGTATGTCGTCGCCTTATTTGGTTCGCCATTGTGACGGTATGTCTCTCCTAATCATACAAAATATTTATTTTATTTCGAAACGCTTCACATATTGGGCGACACTTAGAAAAATCATAAATTTTACTTTTAATGGTAAGGGCCAACCTGTCACTTTTAAATTGCGTAGCTTTTAAATTGCGTAGCTATTGGAGAGGCACTCAATATTTAATTTAGAGTACGCACACATGTGCATGTAGAATGCAATATTTTACGTTAGTTGAAATGCGACCTTTTCTACGATATCTTAGAGTTGATATTGGAATCTATCAAAAATATATCAAAATCGTCTGGGTACCTGCCTATGACCGACCTTAGGAGAATGAAGATACAAGAAAAACAAAAGTGTTTTGGAAGTTTCTAGAAAGTAGCCAAGAGAGCTGCTATCTTGGAACAACGATTTGGAAAGGTGAGGATTCAAGCTATGGCCACGCTAGTAAACAGACGTCTGTTTTAGGTTTACGGGAGTTAGGTTTGGTTAGGCCGGAGGCGATGTCTCTGTATAGGCTAAGGGACTCAGTGAATGCCAAATGGCGAGTTGTGTTGTTGTTACCCATAGAATAGCCATTTTAATATGTGTGTGTGTTGGTGAACTAATGGGTCAGTGCTGTGTGTATTATCCTACCTTATTACCCTCTCTGACCTGAACGAGGTAACCGACATACGTGTTTGGCTCTAGGGAGTCGGAAAAAGCCTTCCTATAGAGTGTGCTTTAGACATAGCAACAGACTGTATACAACAATGACTCTAAACTGACTTTAGACAAACCTTACTAAGACAATGTACTAAGACACTGCTTATGGAAGGCTGAACCGAATAATACTCGCCACAAGTTAGGGCCTGTTTGAACTATAATGTTTCCTTGTAATGTCTAAGGTTATGTCATATCAACCAAACATTATTAGAGTTTGCCTCTCCCTATGGACTGACTGAGTGCAGGATACTTTGCACTGTTCTTGACTTCCATTGGGGTGGGTTTCACCAAGTATGGGTTGAAGTGAATTGATAGCCCTCCTAATGGACGATAGGGATCGTATCTCGCTAAATCTCAACGGGCCCCCGAGGCCTCTCACTGATATAAAAAATATAATATTTAGCGAAAACCTTATTTAAGGAAGCCTAGATGGAACGCTCGTTGCCGGACGTGGCGGCGGTTGCTGCAGTACTCTAGTGTTTCCCTGAAATGGGTAGAATAAGGATGTGTGAAGCGACGAACTCAAAATCCGCTTCTGCAGATAACAAGAGTCGGTGCAAAGAGTTATGCAAACGACTGACAATACGGTACGCTTGTTATGTTTCGCATCAGTAATGGGTTGATAGGCTGATGTAAAGGGATAACTTATATAGCGCGCTTCAAGTATTTCTGGAAACATGTCTCGCTCAATGACAGAGGCACTTCGCAGTCCTATGCCTTAGGATTGTGTAAGACATGCTTGAGTGTAGGGAACGTGTACTGTTGTGACCGCAGCAGGTTCTCTCTAGGCCTATGCACGTTAGGATCGACGGCACACGTACGATGTACAAGCAGTTGTAAGACGGCCATACATCACTGGGGTGGGTCTCTAGATTATTGTAAATAAATTCACTACCGCGTTTTGAAATTAACTATTTCCACACAAGCGTTACGTGTCATTTTCCCTTTTGCAGTCCTCTTGTCTTCTTAGCTTCATACATTGTAATCTCGTGTGGCGGGAGGGTGTCCAGTCTAGGACGAGCCCTACGGACCACGCGGCTGGCGAAGCGTGGTCCTCCTGCCTACAAGCAGGACTACCTTAACGATTAGGTTAATTCTAGGAAAACGAAAATTTCATCAACCTAGGGTATCTTAGGAACAGTCACACCATGTTTGAGAGTCCACTATAACGATACCTTTGGGTATGCAGACGACAGCACTGTTACTGAGAGATACGTGTCCGACGCACGAGCTGGCGGGTTGCAGATCCGGTCTCTCTGGGAGGCTATGGTTGAGTGCTTGAACTTGTCCTTACAGGCTGTCTCTGAATGGGGCGATGCCAATCTGGTCAAGTTAAATGCTGCTAAGACCCAAGCGTGTCTTTTTTCCGCTAAAAGGAGCCAATTCCACCCAGCTCCATATTTTCGTGGTATAACCGTGCTGATAACCGACCGACTTGAGCTTCTTGGTGTTACGTTAACATCTACCCTCAATTTTGGCCCTTTCATAGAGGCAAAGACTCAAGTGGCTGCCAGAAAGTTGGGGGTCCTAGCAAAGGTGAGACGGTACTTCACACCGGAACTGCTGCTCAAGCTCTATCAAGCGCAAGTTCGATCGAACTTAAACCAACGATCGCCCAAAGATGAGAGCAGTACTCCATACATGATCGTGTATGGAGTACTGCTCTCATCTTTGGGACGGATCTGCCGAATACCAGCTTGATGCCCTTGAGTCAATTGAGAAAAGAGCCAAGAGGATCATCGGTAATGACAGGCTCGTCGAGTCGAAGCTCCAAAGTCTTGAGCATCGACGCCGAGTTAGACGCCGAGTCTGGCCTGTCGGTTTTCTATTGGTTGCATTTTGGGGAGTGTGCGACAGAATTGCATAATTTAATTCCGCTAAGCCCGTTCCATCATCGGACCACAAGACGAACGGCGATGCGCCACTGGTACGTGGTGGACATCCCACCCACACGCACAAAACGTTTTGGGAACACATTCATAGTGCGTACAGCTAAGGAGTGGAATTCCCTGCCAGAGTCTGTGTTTCCAGATAGCTACAAACTGGGAGTCTTTAAGACAAGAGTGAATAGGTTGCTTCTAGGCAAACGTGCTCCATTTTCGACCGCATCATCGCTTACCATCAGGTGAGATAGTGGTCAAACGTATGCCTATGTAAAGTAAAAAAAACGGATTTAGCATGTTGTCATTGTCACTTAGCTAACTATTAATAATCATCTAAATAAGTATTCATATTTTATGAGCACAGGATGAGAAAGATGATAAACAGATAGGATAGCAGTGACATTGAGTGTCGGTTCGCACTGTTACCTAACGGCAACATTAACAAAAACTTCTACATTGTTTACCTATTCATTATTTTTTTTTTGTATTGTTTTTGATTTTCAAGGTTACGCAGCGTTTGCCGATGTCGCTCTTTGGATGGGTGACCATCTTAACATACCGAGACTCCTTCGTGCCTCGGAAAGGTTGTCTTTAAAAGTTCGCTTTTAGCGATAAGGCCGCCCATTGTGCCACCCTATGTAATGTTTTCTTCATCTATTTTTTCTGTAACTTATATGGTGTACATAATAAAGAGTATTCTATTCTAAAGTACGTTAAGCCGTTGTCCTGACTGTCTTTTGTAGATCCTTGGCAGTCGTTACGGGTTGTTAGAAGTCAGAAAATCTGTCACAAGTTTAAGAAATACTTTGTTATCCAGTTACTGGGATGTGGAGGTCAGACAGGCAGTAGCTCCACGTAAAATACTGGTATTCAGCTGAATCCGGTTTGACTGGGAAGCCAACCCCAATATAGTTTAGAAAAGGCTAGGCAGATGATGACTTTTCCTTTTTCCTGATTATGTCCCCCTATCGAATTTCGATCACGTTGGGCAATGTTAATCGCATGAGCACGCGGATAAGTAAGAGATAGAATAGTGAACAGACACTCTCTGTTTCTTTACACACATAGGTCGATGGGACGGCATCCGACACTCGCGGGGAGAGATCGAACGCAGGACCAGCGGCGCCACGTGCTGTCCCAGGCACGGACAGTACACAAGGCGTCCGACACACGTGGGGAGAGATCGGGCGCAGGATCAGAGGCGCCACGTGCTGTCTCAGGCACGGACAGTACACAAGGCATCCGACACTCGCGGGGAGAGATCGGGCGCAGGACCAGCGGCGCCACGTGCTGTCCCAGGCTCGGACAGTACACAAGGCGTCCGACACACGTGGGGAGAGATCGGGCGCAGGATCAGCGGCGCCACGTGCTGTCCCAGGCACGGACAGTACACAAGGCATCCGACACTCGCGGGGAGAGATCGGGCGCAGAATCAGCGGCGCCACGTGCTGTCCCAGACACGGACAGTACACAAGGCATCCGACAGTCGCGGGTGAGACCGGGCGCAGGACCAGCGACGCCACGTGCTGTCCCAGGCACGGACAGTACACAAGGCGTCCGACACTCGCGGGTGAGGCCAGGCGCAGGACCAGCGGCGCCACGTGCTGTCCCAGGCACGGACAGTACACAAGGCATCCGACAGTCGCGGGTGAGACCGGGCGCAGGACCAGCGGCGCCACGTGCTGTCCCAGACACGGACAGTACACAAGGCGTCCGACACACGTGGGGAGAGATCGGGCGCAAGATCAGCGGCGCCACGTGCTGTCCCAGGCACGGACAGTACACAAGGCATCCGACACTCGCGGGGAGAGATCGGGCGCAGAATCAGCGGCGCCACGTGCTGTCCCAGGCACGGACAGTACACAAGGCGTCAGACACTCGCGGATGAGGCTGGGCGCAGGACCAGCGGCGCCACGTGCTGTCCCGGGCACGGATAGTAAACAAGGCATCCGACACTCGCGGGTGAGACCGGGCGCAGGACCAGCGGCGCCACGTGCTGTCCCAGGCACGGACAGTACACAAGGCGTCAGACACTCGCGGGTGAGGCCGGGCGCAGGACCAGCGGCGCCACGTGCTGTCCCAGGCACGGATAGTAAACAAGGCATCCGACACTCGCGGGTGAGACCGGGCGCAGGACCAGCGGCGCCACGTGCTGTCCCAGGCACGGACAGTACACAAGGCATCCGACATTCGCGGGTGAGGCCGGGCGCAGGACCAGCGGCGCCACGTGCTGTCCCAGGCACGGACAGTACACAAGGCATCCGACACTCGCGGGTGAGGCCGGGCGCAGGACCAGCGGCGCCACGTGCTGTCCCAGGCACGGACAGTACACAAGGCATCCGACACTCGCGTGGAGAGATCGGGCGCAGGACCAGCGGCGCCCCGTATTGTCTCAGGCACGGACAGTACACAAGGCATCCGACACTCGCGGGGAGAGATCGGGCGCAGGACCAGCGGCGACACGTGCTGTCCCAGGCACGGACAGTAGACAAGGCATTCGACACACGTGGGGAGAGATCGGGCGCAGGACCAGCGGCGCCACGTGCTGTCCCAGGCACGGACAGTACCTACAATAGGTATCCCACACTCGCGGGGAGAGATCGGGTGCAGGACCAGCGGCGCCACGTGCTGTCCCAGGCACGGACAGTACACAAGGCGTCCGACACACGTGGGGAGAGATCGGGCGCAGGACCAGCGTTGCCACGTGCTGTCCCAGGCACGGATAGTACACAAGGTATGTAGGTACAGGATGTTACAGAATGCGTGGCCATAGGGTGGTGTTCTTTATCTGTTAACAATTAGGAAAAAATATCAAATTAAAAAAATATTGACGTTTTTTAAATCCGATCTGTTAAAACGACTTAAAGTTAAAAATTAAGCACTTTTCAAGGTGTCTGATGCAGTTCGTGGTGTTTATCGTAAATCAATCACAGATTTGACGCCATCAATTGCATAAGACTACTTGAATTGTGATTTTTTTGGTACATTTTAGACTCTCTCTCATTTTAAGTTCTGGTTTTTGAAAACACTCAATATTTTTTATTTTCTTAAGTATTGTTTTTTTATTCTATAGCAGCTACAGAACAGTACCCTTAAATATGAGCACTCACTTTTGTAACATCCTGTATATAACTGTTTGTCGTTACGTTATAGCTAGATCTTGGGAATTAATTCGGTTAAAGTTAGGTAGTTACTTACCTCAGGCACTCGATGTACGTCATTCTCGCTTCTTGAGGGTTAGGGTTCTCTAAATATTGGCACACTGTCGGGTCCCACCCATGACTGTAACCATTATTAGTCCACTTCTTGGGTCTTTTCAAAATCATTCTCCTTTCTTCGTGTTTGTTGCTGTCAGCCATAGTGTCTTCAGTGTCCACAACAATATTCGAATCAACTTGCGACTGCGCAACGCAAAGCGCTGCATTCAACTAAATATTTAAATAGGTAGTATTATATTTTTTGTTAAAATATCCCATTATTCTAGCACTCACAAGGAAAGTTTCACTGCTACTGCAGTGAGATTTTCCTTGTGAGGGCTACATATTATTATCAAGCGAGTGTATACAATTTTAGTCGAGGCAAATTGCACTGAAAAATAGGCTAACTTTGCAATAATTCCTAACTCTGTTTTTTTTTGCCGTTCACAATCTATTATCATTTGAAATAAATAAATCATCACTGCCATAATATTCCATTATTAAAAGAAAATACATAGCTACTGCTGTTAATATTCAAACGCATAAACGTAGTCGCGTTATTGGCCGATGTTTAGGGATAATGAAATGACGTTTCTAGAGTTACAGTCCAGGAGCCACCAATCCTGAAAGCTCCGTGATTACGCTTTCTAAAATTTTAAATAGAAAATAAAAGTTAACCCTCAGACGAATAAGATTTGCTTGGTCGGCGTGGATTTAATTAGCCGAAAACATTTTAAATAAATTATACATTTTTAAATTTCCATATATTTTTTTCCGACATCACAGATTTTGATCAATCTCATAGACAATTTTGTGGGAAATATAGTATTCTTTAAGAAAAAATCCGGCCGACCAATGATTTTGAGCCGGAAAGGTCGCGCATACCTATTTAAATGTTGTGATAGGGGGTAACATTTATCCATTTTCACGGACACCTATTTTTTTCATTTTACGCGTTTTGATGTTAGATTTATAAATATCTTGGTATGGGTGCTTACAAACTGCCGGAAGTATCGCGCATACCAGATTTTATTATGTGGTCAGAGATTATACTGTCATGGATTCTACTTCGTTCAAGACATTTCTTTCGGAGTCATGTCTTACTTCTACCTCTAGTTTCTTCATTGGGAATATAAATTCATATGGGAAAAAGGAAATATGGAGAAGTTTTATCTTGTAGTTCAAGCTAAAAATTGACGACTTTCTATTGAACGGTTGCGGTTTTCAGATAGTGAGTAATAAAATTATAGTTTTCAAAATTAAGATGCCCGCGAAGAAACGTCCTGTGAAGATCAGAACAAATCCGAAAAAAACGAGGAACTGACGGGTGTGCAGAACAAGAATCAATAAAACGAAGTAAATATAAGTTAAACAAATTTAATATAAAATGTAATAGATTGAGAGACCTAGGACTATGTTACATCGGTAGTGTCATGGCTGCCTACGTCGTCACTACGCTAAGTGTGCTGACTCCCGGGAACTACAAAATTACAAAAAATATCTTACAGCTAATCTACGGTTCAGGTATCTTTGGTAAGCGAACACCTATAATATAAGTACGTATTTGTATATCATGCGAGAAAAATATATAGAATGGGTTTGGTGCAAACGTTACAAGGCACTTACAAACAATATAGTCTTCCTAACCGAAGGAAATCAGAAAAATATCTACTCTCAACAAACTTAACATTTTTGTTAAAACGAGGACAACAAATTTTACACACGTTTCTTGAAATGTATCAAAATCGTCCTCATCAAATTATTCAGTAAAATTTTTATACAATTCACAAAATCTTTTCTAATAAAATGTTCAATATACAAAAGTAATATCGTGACTTTGCAAAGTTTATTCCAAGTCCACTATTACGAATCGTTCAAGAAGTTTATAGTTGTAAATAATGAGAAATCTGCAGACAAAGTCAGATCAAAGACTACAGCTTTCTAACTATGTAGATACTGTCAAAGACGCAGACATTTATACATTTAAACGTATCGAGATCTTCATAAAATTTTACAATCTAGTGTAATTATCAAGACTCATACACACTATCACTCACTCTTTTGAGCGTTTCCTAAATTCACATCATAGGTACTGAGCATATAGCTTTTCGTTGATTCTCTCTCACAAATCTACCTTGAGTATTGACTTTTACATGACTGACGTTTTATTATACAAAAATAATTACAGTCTATCATAAAACTCAATCGATTCACGTTCTGTATCACGCACTCTCCTAACACTTGTCTGTTCACACTACACGAGTAATGCGCTGTCAGGCGGCGCGTTCTCTGCTGCAGTTTCATCAACATACACTACTCTGTCTTTAATGTCAACTTGTCTTGTACTCTGTTCTTCTACATTGTCATCGCTGGCTGCTCCTGTCACACTATTATTACTATTCAGATCTAAGCTCAGCCTCTCTACTACCCTACCGTTATCGAACACTAGTTCCGTTCTCATATCCTGAGCGTCTTCAGAGTCAACAGACCTGGTTGTCATGGTTACTGTCTCGCTTCTGAGTCCGTTCTCAATGAGATTGTTCTGAGCATTATCCATGTCCGTACTAGAATGTGCTCGCTCGTCGAGACTGTTCAGTCGTCGGATGTGTACTTGTGGTTCTGCGTGTTTGGGGTTGGTGTAGGCGACGTAGCAGGCGGAGTAGGGCGGCGGGGGCTCCTCGCTGACGTGCTTGTTGCCGGGCGCGAGGCCGGCGCGCGCGCACTCGGAGTACGGCGGCGGCCGGTCGCCGCGCCCGAGCGGCGGGAGCTCCTCAGTGACGTCCAGGTTGTCTATGGAGCCGGCGTCGAAGTCTCGATGCTGTAGCTGCACTGGAATTTAAAAATTGATCGTATTAAAATCTACTCTCCAAGTAGACTTCACTTATCCTCGTCCAGTCATAAATATAGTCATGTATTGATAAGGGATTCATTTTCCTGTCCAGGAATGTTAATCTGCTGATAGGTCATTTATATTATATTGTTCATGTTTAAATCAGTGTCTCAGTGCGATGCGCGGTCTAGTACGGTCGTGCTTGCGCTGCTCTGTCCGAATATTTAATTCGCGAATCGCACGGCTGTAGTCGCTGCCCATTGTTCGTGCCGCTATGAGTTCACAACCGCTCATAGTCAACGAGTTGTTGGCATTCGTCAAGCATGCCATCGATTATATGGACGACGTTAGCATCTTGCAGATCTGCAAGTCCGCCTACAAGGAGGATGAGATAAAGACGGCCAAGTTGCTGCTTTTCCAAACGCTCGGCAAAGAAGATCAAATGCCGTCCCGCCGAAGAGATGGGACAGAAAAGAGTGTACAAGATATCGTCACTCTGCTGAAGTCGACCGACCCAGACGACGTGCCAGATTTTGTGGCGAAGGATCTGCATAGGCTGCCCCTGGTCACATTTGATCACGTCGACGTCACCAGGTTGCTGAAGGACATCATTTCCCTGAAAGCGATTCTGGCCGAAGTACAGTCAAAGTTGGAGGTGTCAAATAGCACCATAGGTGAAAACCTCGTACAGAAGTAGTGTTGTTGCGCAGCGCTGTTTCGGTAAATAGGTCATCTGATGCCTCTCGAGTGAACACGAGTCGTGCTCAACTGCGTCACCAGCTGCTAAAACTGCTAACTTTGCATCGTGTTCCACCGCCGCCGTCTCTGCCTCGTCACCAGTAGAGCAAACGATTCTTGTAGGTACGTCGACCCCTAAACATGCTTTCGCTGACATCGTCACCGCTTGCAAACCTGCTGAGTCGCAAAATTCGCAGGCAAGTCAAGCGATCATAAGGTAGGGGTGTAAACAGAGCCGCTTTACATCCAACACGGGTTCGAAACAGCGGGTTCCGGACAAGGAGACGTGTGACAAGGATGGCTTCATCAAAGTGGAGAAGAGAAAGAAGAAGAAGCCTGTTTGTCGGAAACAGTGCGGCACCGCGCTGGCAAGACCAAACATGCTGCTGCGTCCAGCAATACCTACGACGCTGCTGTATGTGTCCCGGCTACATCACTCCACGAAGGTTGAAGAGATCGTGGAGTACATGAAAGTGAAGACCTGACCATGAACATGAGACCAACTGGACTTTGAGGGTCGAGAAGTTGGAGTCGCGCCACAACACAAACTTCAAGTCGTTTGTGGTGCGGGTTCCAACTCACCATCTCGAGATGTTCCTCAAAGCAGAGTTTTGGCCGAAAGGTGTCGTGTATCGACGTTTCCGCGGCCAGCTGCGCAACACCAGTCAGCGAAACACGACGCCGTCATTTCGTGTGCAGTAGTTTATAGTGTTATTGTAATATGTATTAATTTACTTATAGATGTTATTGTTTTATATTTATGTATTTTATTTATGGGCCATAGATGCCTGAAATAAAGGATTTAATTAAATTAAATTAAAATTAAATGCTGATTTATTTTAGGGTCAGACAGAAACTATCCATTGACTTTTCTCTCGACTCATTTCTTTTATCCGATTTTTCAAGCTACTGAGAGCCTTGCAAGTATCACTTCTTTCTATGAACGGTATCTTTGATCTCTTCCAATAATCATATGTCATTTTAGGGGTATGTTTAATATCTATAGTTTGATTTATTTACTAATACTTACAACTAGTGGCCATCACATTTGGCGTGGACCATTCATCAGACTCCTGTCTTCTCACTGAAAATAATGAAGAAACGAATTAATTACTGAAAGTCTACAAAGTCACATTTATTTATTAAACTGAACTAGAGAATTCAGAAATTTGTGTTTTCTTCGGGACTTTGAGTGCCTGTCCATTACAGCGGAGCGAAGCAGCGGAGCGGAGATACGGAGAAATCTGTGCGTGCCCGACAACTACGTGCTAAGACGGAGACGGCCGCAGCTGCTAGCTGTGCCGCGCGGCAGGACTAACTTACTTCAAAAAGCGCCAGTTACTCGCGCTTTACGTACACTAAATGAAGTCGTCGAAAAGATTGACATTTTTTCCTGTTCATTTAATGAATTCGCAAGAATAACTGCATACCATTTATGTTATAATTTGTAAACTAGCTAAGTACCATCCTATCGCTTTGGGATATCCTGCAATGATGGAAGTGTTGTGATAAATAAATAAATAAATATTAAACAATCATGTCAGTCAAAATGTCAGAAACTCAAGTGTCGCGGAGATTTTATGCAATTCATTGGTTAAAATTTCTCCTTTTCTCCGCTCCACAGCCTCGCTCCGCTGTAATGGACAGGCACCCTTAAACTACATCACTCATAATATCAATAAGTATTGGGGATGCCGTTTCTCTTTATTGAGCTGACTTAAGCCCCCCATTATGAAATATGTATAAAACACTACCACACTACTAACACTTACTTACTACACTACACTACACTACACTACACTACACTACACACACACACACCACACACACACACACACACACACACACACACACACACACACACGCACACACACACACAACACTTACTTACGGATTCTGTCCGAAATAAATAGATAATAATAATAAATAAACCTCAATCGGTCCAAGTCTATAGCGTTGTGTCTTACAACTCTTTTTTAAGGATGGTAAATCACCAAATGAATCCTCCCGCTCTGGGCGGAGCAGAAGGGAGTGTCAGACTCTTACTGACTAAAACCCATCCGTGTTCCTCCTAATGCCCTTTGTGTTCCAGAGCCGCGGTGACTCTTTCGAACAAATTTCGCAAACCTGGCAGGCACTGTCGCTAGCAGGCCTCAAATGACTAAAGAATATACAGAGGGTAGCAAAGCATGACCGACCTCCTTGCAGCCTGTAATGCCCTGGCCTCATCTCGTTCTGCTGCAGTTCAGCCGCTCCAGCATCTGAACAATAAAAGTGCTTATATTAGGCCAACGAGTTTATTTTTTCTTTTCGTGTCTATGTGATTCAAGATTCATTAGAAACCTAATTCTTGTACTTAAAAAAAGCTTACAAATTCAAGTCAATCAATCAATAACAAAATCTCGTCAAAATCTTAGGAATCTGGAGTTATTTTTGACAGTTTGCGACCGCAATGAAAATGCGCGTTCCTTTACAATAGGGACTAATTAGATTTTTTTAGTAAAATATTACTGAAAAAATCTAATTAGTCCATCAGATAGATATTCAAAAAATATTAAACACGTATTTTTTCTTTTTTCGCGTAAACAAAAGATGAAGATGATATAGTGCCACGATGAGATGATAAAACACGCGTGACGTCACTATGATGATACAATTTTACCAAGCCACATGACGTCACGCGGTTCTTCAACGCGCTGTATCGTCTTCATTTTTTGTTTACGTGAAAAAAAGTAAAAATACGTGTTCAATATTTTTTTTAAATCTATCTGACGGACTATTTAGATTTTTTTAATAAAATACCCTATTGTCCATCAGGTCTTATTTAAGTATCAACTATAGAAGAACACCTCACTCACTTGTATGTGCATAGATAGCCCTGAAGAGTTTCTTGTGGAGGCAGTTCTCCGCAGCCCTCACGAGCAGCACTAGCAGCGCCAGGATGACGGCGCCGGCCGCCCAGCCGCGGGCCCCGTACGACCAGCTGTGCGCGCCGGGCCCCATGCTGCGGGGCGGCGGCGGCCCCGGGGGCCCGGCCAACTCGCCCGGCAGTGCGATGGGCACCGGCTCGTACGGCCGGTAGCTTTGGATGCTCTGATGATAATATACCTGCGATGAGTTTGCTATCGAGGGTTTATATTCTTTTAGTTCACTACGGTGGCGGTGCTTGGTAGAACAATCAGCAAAAGGTCAGTCTAATCCACTGATTGCTTGTTTTCTTATTATAGTAGGTGTAGATTAAAAATGCAATCCCCTTTTTTGTGTAAACAAGGATAAAGTATTCTTACGTTAATTTATCTATACTGACGTACAATTCAATTTGAAAGGAAGGAAAAACAAGTATAAAATCCTCACGGTCTCGCTCTACGTTCATTTGGCTATGACGACATTTGTGGGTTTTGGTCTAAAAATACCTTACTAATAGGTACCTAATCGTAAAATATTATGGTCTGACCCTGATACCTTGATGTCGGGCACGGCCCAGGGCTCGGTGTGGTGGAAGCGCTCCACGCGCCATGTGACGGGCGCGCTGGTGGGCGCCCACTGCCGGTTCAGCAGCAGACCCTTCGCCAGCGGGTCCAGTCTGGAAGAACAGGCATACTGCTGTTACATAGTGGTCCAGTGACATCGATTAAGAGGAGGGGATTTCTGGATATTCCTGCTCCAAATCAGATAACGGCCTAATTCAGCTGCGTCAGACGAAGACGAAGACGTGGTCGTAATTCGTAATTAATAAGGTAATAATTTAAGAAAAAGTGATTGGATATTTATATTTAGCGGCTTATACTGCCAAGCTAAATGAAAATGTAATGTAGATTCAGATAATCGAATAGAGTTATCAATGTTGTTTCGAGAGCCAGCCGTTACCGTTTAGAAATCAGAATGTTTATTTGCTCAAAATGTACAAAAGGACAGGCCCCCAGGCCCCCAGGTTTGCTACAAAAAGATAGGCCCCCGAAACGCCCGCCCGTCACAACTTCTTAGTGCTTTAAGTGGAAAAATGAAGTGGTGCAACAATCTCACCAGCAACGCATCAGTCTGCTAAGTGAGTACACCCGATGTTGTCTGTTATTGATTATGTAAATAAACCATACCTGATAAATTGTCTGCTATCCTCCTTCCTGAATCCGTAGAAGGCGTACTTGTCGTGGTCGCGCGGCCGGGGCAGTACGCGGTCGCGCGATCGCGCGAACTCGCCGGCCGCGCGTGTGCGCGCGCGCCGCTCCCACGAAGACACCCACGCCCATGGGGACAACGTCGGCTGCATTGTGCTGGAAACAACAGAATGTTTGTTGTTAAGACGTGGACAGTGTAATAACAACAGTAATTTCGAGTAGAGAATCTATACCGACAGGGTTATTGATTTCTTTAAGGCGTGTATGACTGCGGCGAAGCCCAAAAGGAGCGATATGTGTTTGAACTGTATGTATGTCCATCCTTACGATCCCTCGTAACAAATACAGAGAGCTGCTGGCTGTCAGAAGTTACAGTGAAAGATCGCGTCACTGCTATTGATATGAAGCCTCAAGGCAGCGTTATTTGTGCCTAATGAACATTCCACGGAGTCCAGCGCCACTAAGACGTTGGTTCGTCGCCGCCGCTGTAGGTGCTGAACAGCTGATTTTTTTTACGCGATTTAGGGGATGGATCCCATAGTTATTTTTAACCATGGAATCAACGTTTCATAACAAAAATTCACGCTAAAACGCCTTGATCTACGAAAACCGCTCTAAAAGCTGCAACGGATTGGTGCTGTCGATGTCCGATAGTAACCTTTGACGCTTAGTTGAGTGTACCGAGTGTGCGACCCACATGTTCCGCGCCACTGCTAATATATTCTACTGTATTGGTTCACATTACTAGTTGTTACGTTGTACTTACAACGATTACTTCGTTGCTGTAAAATAAAATAAAAAGGTTTGGAACTCTCTGCCTGCGTCAGTGTTTCTAAATGCATACAACCCTAATCTCTTCAAAGTTAGAGTGAACAGGCTTCTTTTGGGTAAGTTCGCTCCATCGTCGACTTTATTTGACATCTCTGACCTAGACTAGAGTCAAGAACCAACCCATCTCAAAAAAAACAAGTCTTTTTTTTCAAAAATGAGACAGAAAATCAGTGCTTTTCAAAAGATCAAATTTCCACAAGGGTCTCTCTAAACGCCCGTCTGATACCAAATGGGTTAGGTTTTGTGGTTAAGATTCTATGTACTTACAGAAGCCCAGAAGTAAAAAGTTATCAGTGTGGCTCCCCGTGCCTCAGAGGACACGTAAAGCCGCTGGTCCTGCGCCTGATCCGTCTCCGGACGGGTCGCTTGTCATCTCATCAAGATGTATGTAAGAGTGAGGGAAGAGAGATTACACCTGTTTTATATCGCTATTGTTTATTTAAATTGTATTACCTCCCGTTAGCTTCCATGATTATGAATTAACAATTTGAAGTTTGTAACTAGCCAAACTCTACTTTTTTTTTAACAGGTGGTGCAGAAGGGAGTGTCAGACTCTTACTGAGTAAAACCCATCCGTGTATACTTGGTTTTAACTTAGCTAGTCCCTGTTGAAATCACCAGCCGTGATCGGAACCCTGGAGAAATACTTATAAACATAGACGTTGCAGTTGCACAATGACACACATTACACCACCGGTTGCAAGCCTCACTATCATGTAATGAGTCTCTTCCTCTTTCCGGCTCAAGCCTGTACAGGATTACTGCAGTTATGCATGCGATCTCCAGCGCAGGCAGCGCTCGAGTGCGCCACAGGACAACCTGTTCCGATACACAGTACCAGTAGGTGTTTGTAACGTGCGGCTTACGTCGGGTTGCGTAACATCCCCACACAATGGGTAGGTATAGCGTATATCATAATATCAATGAAACTGAGGTAAGCGTAGAGCTACGTCAACAGGTAATTAGGTCATTGACCATTTTAGTCATCAATATTCTAAAATATAAAATTGTTCCGATACTAAGAGATTGATTGACTAATGCCCGGTGCCAATATTAAACGACTAGTTATTGTACAAAAGGTACGAATAACAGTCGTTACTAAGTATTCCTAAAAAAAAATTGCGTCATCTACCGGCGACGAACTGCTCTCCGTTACCAACTTACCGAGTCCCTCCGTCGATCCATGTGTAAGACTATTAATATTGCTTGAGTTATGACCGACCCCTGTCGTAAAACCATTGTTTGAATTTTTTTGTGAAAGTTTTATGTCCGTACCTATTAACAGAATGATGTATTTGTTTCTAATATTTATTAACGTCCGGCAATAACCCTTTTGTAATCCGCTCCAATAATACATACCTGATGAGCAGATGAGGATAAATTTCGACTAGTAAACTTTGTACAGACGGTTTATCTAGCCGAAATGTAATTTGGAATTCGCTATTATCCAAGATATTATAATGGTCGATTCTCGTTTTGTAATTCCTTCGATTAGAACTACTTTCTTCAGCTGATTAAGAGTTACTCCAGTCCGATACCCTTTCTAATTCACTATCTGAACGAGACATTTTATAGTTATTTATAGTTGTTAGCACACAATAAGTAAAACTTGCAGAGACAACCGACCAACAACCGACCAAAATAGAGCGGTAAAATATTTCTTAACAACTCGTAACTTTGACAGCTCGTTGACCTTTCCTTTTTGTTATAGGCACACCATAGCCCGAAATCTGCATACATCCAAATGTATGCAGATGTCAGCTTGCTGCGTACGGATGAGAGGGTATCGAATTACGGATAGCTCTCATCCGTACGCAGCAAGCTGTCGGTAACTTATCTAACGAGACGTTTTTTATAGGCGCGGTTTTGAATCATGCCTCGTAGAAAATACTACTATCCCTAAGAAAAACGAAACGTTTCTTGTTTATAGGCACCGGGCATAAGTGAGTGACTGACAGACAACACACAGCCGAAACTACTGGTCGTAGAAAGCTGAAAGTTGGCGTGTAGGTTCCTTGGGGAGTGTAGGGGAGCACTAAGAGAGTATTTCCCGAAATTCCTACGACGGGAACGGAAAAAACATATGCTCTACGAAGTCGCGGGCAATAGCTAGTTACATAATTATCCGACAAACAGGTGAATTAACTGTGGTTAATACCGTCCCCGATTGGGCAGGTACCGTAACGATTTCTAGAAATAAATTCTTCATGTTCAGATTGGTAATGAAAATTCATTTAACCGATCACAGAAGTTCAAAAGCTTTTGTTGACGTTTATGCTTTTAGATAACTTCGTCCCAGCAACTGCGCCTTATGGCTAGTTTACACCGTACGAGCTAGCGTGTGAGGCAGCCTACGTAGCGTGCGAAGCAGCCTATCTAGGCTCCAATGCAACTCGCTTCGTTTGGACGTATCTTACGAGTTACTGCCACGTGCGATTTGGATAGTAGCCCGCATCAGAGTTGAGGCGCAAACCCACCGTGGTGCACGCTGTGCACCGGCACACGGCACATTTTACCTGCGTGGGTTTATTTGATTGACAACGTGGGTCTACGTTTCCACTGCAGTACACACTACATACCCACGACTATGTAAAAATGTAGCGTGGCCTACCGCGGCACACGGAGAGGCTACGCGCGTGTTTTTGCAAGTATGTGGTTTTGACATAGTGGGTTAATATTCGTGTATAGCGTGTCCCACGTGCACAGCTTGCATGGCGTTGGCAGCGTTGAGCTATGCGAGTGCCATATTCAAACAAGCCACGCGTGTACCAATGACGTCAATTGATGCGTAGCGTATCCGTGGGTTTCAGATGTTGCAGTGGAGAGAATCTCATACAGTTTCATGCTAGGCGAAGCCTCACACACGTGCGTAGGCTCGCTGCGGTGGGTTTCCGCCTTACTGCGTATGACATCTGCACAAGCCCCACCATATTGAATTTCGACATTTTGTGTGACAAGCATAGAAGAATACCGTCAAAAGCAAACATATAACTTGTCTGTTTTTCATCAATTCATCAATGTTATTTATTTTTTCACCAATTGTACGATTTTAATAACACCTAATTATCAAATCATCGTCATCATGAATTTTTCATAGTAGTCAAATATTCTATTGAAAGAAGTTAAGTTAAATAAGTAACTAATTACGAACTAATTAAGAATGCTTCTTCCTTAAAAAATCTATTGTTTGGAACAATAATGTACTTTTAATGAAGCACGCCAATTTACTTTAATTACAAGTACAACTAATTAGTCAACGAATTTTCTTTGTGGTCGCCACCTACAATGAACTCTATGCAATGCGCTTCAATTCTACAATCTACATAATATTTTATCATTTTTAGGGTTCCGTACCCAAAGGGTAACCAACGGAACCCTATTACAAGCCTCCGTTTTCTGTCCGTCCGTCCGTCAGTCCGTATCTCAAGAACCGTAATAAATAGACAGTTGAAATAATCACAGAGTGTATATTTCTATTGCCGCTATGACAAAAAATATGTAATCAAAATTAAGGACGGCTCCCATGTAAGAAACGTATTATTTCTCTGTTTGTGGTACGGAATTCTTCGTCTGACAGTCCGACTCGCACTTGGTTGGTTTTTTTCTATCCTCACTGGAATACGTTCTCGGAATCCATCCAAGTATGCCACAGAGATAACGAAATGTACCTTATTTATTGCGTTAGAATTCCCTTCCTGTAATTAATCGTTCATACTTACATAGCACACAGTTTTTATTTGAGTAGCAAAATATTTGTAATACATATGTTTGTAATATATTTTATCGATGTTTTGATCTAGTTTACTAACCTCAGCAATTCCATTGTTTTCATCTCTCCGAACAATGCTAAAATAGCAGGCGCCTATGGTAGGTGCCATATGAACTTGCAATAAAGTACATTGACCATTCTCTAATATCACTAACCCGAACAATAAATTATGAACCGTTTTTCATTACTATGTTCGGGTATCTACGAAGGGATATTAGAAAAAGGTCAATGTACTTTATTGCAAGTCTATCTGGCGCCAACCATACCATAGAATAATCATCAGTATCCGGTTTTTTTATACAGGGTGTGATAAAGCGCAAACTGTACAACAAGTTGTACTGTCCTACCAAACCTGGGGGTCTAAAAAGGCCACTTTAGCAGAATCAGAAAGCAAATCACGCTACCCGTCAATGTCAAACTTTCCCAATCAACCTTGAACCTAACGTGTTAGCGATAAAGATGAAAATTAAATTTGACAGATTGTTGTGTGATTAATATTATGATTCTAATATGATTCTTCTAAAGTGGCCTTTTTAGCCCTTCTGAAATCGCATAAAATGATCTGTTACTCCCTGTATAGTAATATTTTACTTACATCTTCATCTGAGGCAAAACACGTTTGATCATGTCATATTAATTGTCTACCTAGTCACCTATATCTATACTAATCTATCTATATTTATCTATACTAATATATAAAGCTGAAGAGTTTGTTTGTTTGTTTGCTTGAACGCGCTAATCTCAGGAACTACTGGTCCGATTTAAAAAATTATTTCAGAGTGAGATAGCCCATTTATCGAGGAAGGCTATATATCATCGCTAAGACCAATAGGAGCGGAGCAGACGAGGTTGCGCGGGTCAACTAGTGCATACATATACATGTGAGTACCATGGTGTCCGTTGTCCCTAGGGTTGCCACCTTTTTTTAGTGCTAATAAAGTACATTGCTTATTAAAAGTAGATAAAAAACGTACATTGTGTCAAAATAAAGTACGATTAATTTTACTTCGTTGTTTTGTCTAAAAACATGTTTTTCGTTACTTTTTGCAAGTTTTAACAAATATTGAATTCATTCATTTTCAGTTGTCACGTCTAAGTCGGCGCGGGTCCACGCGACGCAGTAATTGAGATCAATATAGTTTAATTGATAGGAGAGCACTGGCTCGGCTATTGTGACACAATGACATAATAAATTGTGACCACAGATTATAAAACCAAAATCAATATTTGTATGAAATAATTACTATAAGAACCATGGAAACTGCGTGAAAGTGAAAAATAGCTACGATGGAAGTGCCTATTGAGACTCCAGAGAATAAATCAAAAATCGTTTATATAAATTAGGCTGATTGCCAGTCATTTTTGAACGTCAACGTTTACATAAAGACAACCCCCCACTGCGGCGACCCGTCACCACTTCCTAAGTTTTCACAGCTAAAACTTAAGAAGTGGTGACGGGCCGTCGCAGTAGAGAGTAGAAGTGGCGCAAAAACTCTCCAGCAACAGCGATAGCGATGTATGGAAGAATACAGGCTGCGCCGATCACGAATAACAACAAGATAGGTTCAGGAGAGTGTTTATAAGGCTCGTTTGCATTACAAATCACTATTCAACGCTAAACATAATAATCATCAGAAATCAATCGTCAAAAACAAAGTTACGGCTGCAGGAACACTAAAAAATAACTCGAATACAGAAACTGCTCCAGGTTCTGTATTCTGTTTATTTTTTGAAGTCGGTTAATTATTATGGCAAAAATCTTGTCCTCGGCAACTTCATACTATTGACATAAACAGATAGAGGTTTAAAACTCTCTCAAATCGTTTTAGTGGTTGTGGTATAATTAAGCCTTAAGGTGCGTCAACTAATCGGAAACGGAACCCTATTACTAAGCCTCCGCTGTCCGTCCATCCCTCCGTTTGTCTGTCAGCGGGCTGTATCTCAAGAACCGTACATAGGTAGGCAGTTGAAATTTTCAGTGTGTATTTTTATGGCCGCTAATAACAAATTATAAAAATAAAATATATTATTTTTATTATTAAATTAAAGGAAGTGAGAGTCCGACTCGCTCTTGGCCGGTTTTGATTAATTCACAAGAAATTAAATTCAACGTTGTAAACTTACAACAATAGAAAGTATTTATTCTACGTACAACTAATTATCTGCCAAATTATTTCCTTGAATCAAGTTAATTTGATAGGTAGCGCAAACATTTCATTAGTCATACGTTTGTCGCTGGCGTGCACGAGTCGTCATGGCGACCTCAACTGAGGACAAACAAACATACTGACACTCAGGCAGGGGAGCGGAATGTGACGACTGCGGAATAATAAGGAGGGGTGATACCGAGCCGTGATGTCGTGTGACAACAGAGTCGCCCCCTTTGCGTGGGACAAGGGGGCATCCTGGATTGTCATTTTTGGGCTTGACAAACTTGAACCTGGCTTGGGTTAGGTAGATTTTAGCAAAGTAGCAACACTATAAAATCAGCTAAGTGCGAGTCGGACTCTCACACGAAGGGTTCCGTACCATAACGTAGGCATAGATTACTGAAAGACCTATAAGAAGTCTATATTTTCAAAATAACATAGGTACATTGAAAAAATGTATATTATTCGTGCTTCTGCCCGAATAAGTAATAGTTTAAATGTAGCTCTATCAGTATTAGAGATCCAGTGTTGCGGAATTTATTCGAAAGAATCACCGCGGCCCTGGAACGTATAGGCATTTGGATGGGTTTTAGTCAGCAAGAGTCTGACACTCCCTTCGCCCAGAGCGGAGTCAATTGATGATTTACCAACCTACTAAAAAAATCAGTATCAGAGATGAGGTACCCACCTTCTACTAACATGTAACAAAAAAGGACCAGCCAAGTCCGACTCGCACTCGGCCAAAATAAACCAAGGACCAAGTGCGACTCGGATTTGGCCGGTTTTTCAAACACTTACACTGAGTGTTATAGGCTACTTTTGATCCCGAAAACTACGAACAGCGAATAAACACCCTATATTAACTGTAATTAAAAAAAAACTTTATAAAACAAAATCCCAATCGTTATCAAAAATACTGATAACACAGCAAAACATTTACCTTAAAACATTATTTAGCAACGAAGAACCTAATATAGGAACATACCATTAGAACCTAACGTATCCGTGTCGGGATACCCTAAGCTCTCTGTGCGCTATGTTCCGCTACTTGACTAGGCAAGTCATTAAACGATATTGAAACAAGCCATTTGCCTCTGGTTAATTTCATGTGCAATCAGTCCTATATTTCATATGAAAAAATAAATAAATTGACGGGTGTTAGGTTTTTTGATGTGCATTTATAATAAGTCGTTTATAATGTACAGGGTTACTTATTATTCTCCTTCGTATTACTCCTTCGTATTTATTGCCATGACTGCGACTGCCTGCAACAAGTAACTACTGCTTAGCACTAAGTGCTATGTAAATGAGTCGGTTATTGGCAACACTTTCGAGCACGGATAACAAAGGTATTATGTCTAAGTAGGTCTCACTACATTCTACCAGTTGCAGTAATAACTAGTACTACTTGATGGACTGGTTCACTGTTCCCGGCCAACGGTGACCATCTAAACATTAAGAAAACGTAAAATTTATTGTTTGTAAAAGTAATTCTGAAAGTAGTGCAGGCAATTATCTGACCTACTTTACTATCCGGATACCGAAAACACTATCTGAACTTATCCGGATATTTCGGGTATCATCGTAAAAATTAACGAATATTATGCTATTTTTGTGCTTTGTGCTATTGTTATTATTTTTTGTGCTGATGGGGTTGCCCCGATACTACAGTGCATCGGGGATGTTTGCTGAAGGTCACGTTGACTGCTTTGCTTTTTGCGTTGTTTGTTTCTGCTTTTTGCTTTCTGTTGTTACTAACACTATGAGTCTTGTTACTTGAAATAAATGTTAATTAATTAATTAATATTAACATTTAATTAAATTTTAATTACTGATAATACGGATAAATTCACATCTTTGTCAGAATGTTTCCATTTTATAGTTTACGAAAAAAATATATCAAGGATATTTAAAATTTTAAACGAATTATTGGATGTACACGTGAAAGGCAGTTAGTTATTTGCATTCTCAAGCAGCCAGTAAAATAGGAGCAGGCTAAGCTTCGGAACCGTTGATCTCTGCTGGTAGTCGAGTGTGCCGTCCTCGTCCACCAATATAGGCCAGAATTGACCTGATCCTACAACGTAATCTTTGGGGAGAGACCCATGTTTTGCGTACCATTTGATGCATTGTTAAATTACGATGTGTTTTTATTGAGTTTGAAGTCGACTTGACTATTCCAGAGTAATTTGCTATCAAGGACCATTCTCAAGTACTAGGGATTAAGTATCCGGATTATCCGGATAGTAATATACATAATATCAATATCCGGATACTAAATTTGATGGATATCCAGATAATTCGGATATCTGGATAGCAAGTCCTACCTGAAAGTGGACATCAGATTGAAAGAAAGAAAGAAACATGTTTGATTGGCACAAACAATGTAGGATCAGAAAAGTGGAGACTTAATTTTAAAACAATGAAATTGTCTGCCTCACGGATGCGCCTGTCTATTCCGCGCGGTTCCTGTGGGATATACCCCGCGAGTAAAGTCGCGGAACAAAGCTAGACAGTATAAAACATATATAGGTATCCTTTCTAGATGTCGATCACGCCTGTACGCTCCGAGTGGGCAGGCAGGCGTGTATAATACGCATTCCGCCATATATACATAAGCTCCGTGTGACCACACTGGAAATACCCAATATCACTTTGCTTAATCTGGGAATCGAAACCAGCAGCTTAGATAATATTGTTGATCGAAATATTCCTCCATTGCCGATTTCCGGTCTGAAATTTAAATAGTTGCCAATAGTATACACATACTAAATTAACAATAATATAAATAATATTATAATATGTTATTTATATTATATTAATATAATATTTGTGGACTCCCAAACGAAAACGGTTTCTTCTTTTCTTCATAGCCGATTAAGTATGGGCTCTCTAACACCTTGCTGTTCGAGCAAGATATAATCAACTTTCTGAATGTACCCTTCACTAAACCCAACAACAGGGACCACATAAAAAAATAGCTATGAAGACGTACCTACCTGCCTTTTGCGTGCTATTTGTAAGAAATGTAACAATAATCGACCCTTCAGGTAGTCATGCAGCGATGCAATACCCCACAGCTGGGGCCAATGTTTGTGTGTTGCACCAACTGTCTGCCAACATCCCCCTCGGCCCCTCCCGTGTCAAGGTCATGCAATCAATGCAAAATGAATAAACTATCACTCACCGCAATATCCGGGTTGCCTGAAAAGGCAAACAGAATCTATATTTGTCTGCTTTATCACATTGTAGAACGTTCACTCAAATCACAGCACTATTTTCAGTGTAAATTGTGTCGTATTTGATCCAATGTTTGTGGTGCGGACGCGTTAGCCGCGGCAGGGTATCGGCGGATAAATAAACAGCGGCGAAGGGTGTGTCGCGCGCATGCGCGTGGAGCCGGCTCACTAGCGCTACGGTGAGGTGTGGCGGGGAGCGGAACTAGCGGGAGACTGGGAAGCTAGGGGCTCGCCCGGAGATACAAGTAGATAATGTACAGCGCTGATTTATTGAGCTACAGATTGAATTCGCTCGCAAGTTTGCGATACGAGCAAGGAAATCACCGACTTTTTATTCGCAGATACTTAGAGAAAATTTAAAGCAGTGTGTGGCCCATGTACCACTACTGTACATAAAGTTTAAATAAATAAATCTTTTTTCACACCACTTGTACTAAAACGTTAAGCGCCTATTACACGCTCATGCAAACGTCACTCAATTCCAAAAGCCATGATTGATGGTGAGTGATGGAATTCAATCGACATTAGATAAATTCAAATCACATTATTGCCTGACGGATTATAATGCAATTCAGGACAATATTATTGCCGCAGCGGTGGACAGGGGCACAGCATCAGTCGCGCGACCTGCTCGTGCAGCTCGTGGTGAGCAGCCAGTCTCTTCATGGCATAAGCACAAGTTTCTCGCAGTATCTAGGTGTGAAAAGTAGAGTAGCTTAAAAATTCCTCGCTGTATTCAGGATTCTTGTATAGCTCACTTGCTTCGCTCGTGAGTTATCTCTCGAATCCTTCATTGCATTCGGGATTCAATATGACGCCCGTGATATAAGAAACTGCTTTATCCCCTCGGTGCATAATCTACTGTTTTATGTGACGCCAGTTTCGCCGTATTGCTTACGGAGATTAACCATTCTTAATTCTTTATTAACCCTATATTCTTTATTAACACACTATTTGCTATATATTTGGGTCCATTTAAAAGGGAGCGAGGGTTGCGTGTGTCCATACAACCACGAAGTACTTATTCAAAGTACGGGCTGCCACTGAAGTGTTTGTAACCCACTGAGCTGAACAAGTAGCCCACACATACATGAAGTGAGCTACAGACACTGAACGTAAGTATCTGCTATGATAGAGAAGGCCGCTAGCTTGTACCCAAGGCTTGTTTTTTTCTATAGATAATCACGCGTTTGGCCACTATCTCACCTGATGGTAAGCGACGATGTGGTCGAAGATGGAGCACATGGCACTTACCTAGAAGCAACCTGTTCACTCTTGACTTAAAGACTCACAGGTTATAGCTATCAGGAAACACAGACTCTGGCAGGGAATTCCACTACTAAGCTGTACACACTATGAATGTGTTCCCAAAACATTTTGTGCGTGTGTGTGGGATGTCCACCATGTACCGGTGGCGCATAGCCGTTCGTCTTTAGGTCAAATGATGGAATGGGCTTGGCGGAATTAAACTATGCAATTCCGTCGCACCCTCCCCAAAATGCAACCGGTAGAAAACCGACAGGCCAGCAACTCGGCGTCGACGCTCAAGACTGTTAGTTTCTCGCTCCTTCTATTAAGGCTTGTATACATGCCAACGACCTTGTGCATACAAACGGAGCTAACTGCTCCTCTACGCGCCACTCCGCTACCCGCATTTTTAATTTATTATAAAAAAATAACACCTATTTTAAAAAAGTAACAAAACCAAGTTATTTTCGTTGGTATTGCAAAGCAGTAGATATTTTTTTTTACTTTTGTTAAAAAATGAAGGAGTAAAATTGTTTCATCTCAACGATTTGGAGGTGATTTGGTGATTTTTTTTCTTATTATGTGATACCGATACATAAATTCTGGCTAAACCAAATTACGTATCATATCATGTAGATAACTACCTATTTATTTCAGATGTAAGTTCTCTGTAAATGTCGACAAAAAGTTGCTTCATCTGCACGCTGTTTTTAAGCATTTCTCGAGTGAGCAGCCTTAATGAAAGCCGTATCAGAATCCGTTGCATGGTTTAAGCCAAATAAGCGAAGAAACAGGCAGACAGCGACATTCTTAATCTATTAAGAGATTGTGGTATTAGTTTAGGTACAGCCACACTACCTCGTCTTGCGGTGTTGCTTCTTAGTAGTGTAGCGCCACAGACCTCCGTTACGTGTGGTCCGCCTCTCAAACATCGGCAAAGTGTTCGAGAGAGCCGCCAGCCCATCAAACGTGCCACCAGCTATCTCACTGAGCCATGTTACCCCACAACGAACTACGAGCCACCGAACTAGCAGGCATTTCCCATGGTTATATCGATGGTGGTTATTGAAATACGTAAATTTAATTTAATTTTCCATCGTTTGTTGTTATTAGTGACACTGACGACGCGCGACAGTGACACTTACTTATTGTGACTTACGGTAAGAGGAGTCCGGATTATTAAAGAAAGAAGTGTCAAGTGAACTACAATTGTCTATTATACGAAAACCCGGCCAAGTGTGTGTCGGGCCACGCAAAGTGAAAGGTTCCGTAGTTACTACGTAAACCAAGCCAAAAAATAATAAAATTCAACCCTAAGATTACATAGTTGCAAATACATTTTTATTGGTATCACTAGGAATTTTTAACTTACCTAGTTAGCGATTTTATACTCCGGTTTCGGGGTTTTTCCGGAAGTTACAATCCTTATCCTATCGCGTTAGGTACCAAAGTTCATCGAGCAGTTGCCCACCGGACATAACACGTCTGCTCGGAGATTCAGAGGATTATAATTATCCCTTATCAATGGAGGCTGCGGGAGTTTCCACTCTGTCCCGCATACGCGTTTCATAATTGTTTTACAGCCGTATTTATTTCCCTTTTTCCGACTAGTTTTTGCCAGCGACTTCGACCGCATGAGTTGGTTATAAAATATGCCCTAGGGAAAATTCTCACGGAATAAAAATCCTATCTCCTAATCCAGATCATTATCTACGTATATCCCAATTGTCATCCAAACCCGTTCGGGCGTTAAGACATGAATACATGACAGACAGACAGAGTACCATCGCTACCTTGTTGCTATTCCTCGCACTAAGTGTTTTCAAACGTCTACTATAATGCGCAGAGCAAAAGAGTGGAACTCTGCTTGCGTCTGTGTTTCCGAAACCATACAATTACCCATTGAAAGTTAGAGCGAACAGGTTCCTTCAGGGTAAGCTCGCTCCATCGTCGACTTTGTCTCTATAATTTTTGACCTAGAGTCAAGAGTAAATCTATCTCAAATAAAAAAAATAACTTTCGCGTTTAAAATATTAGCATGGATTACTGCAAAATGGTCTTTATTGCCTTACGAGGACATGTTACAGCCACTGTACTCGTTCGAGTGGAACATTCCAGTGACACCGCTAGCCTGTGACGTCAGCCGCAGCCTTCACAGCACAGATTTAATGACGCTCCACTGAAGCTGAGCCAGAATATAGTGCGAATTGGGCAACATAACTGTGACGACATGGTGCTTAATATTATTGTTTATCAGTTAATAGCCTTGAACTGTTTGCTGGATGCTATCCTACTTATCAATTAGTATACACGGTGCCATTTTAGTAATCTTACAAAGGCGGCCCACTTAATATACCCGATATAAACTACCTCTAGGCGCGATTTATTTTTAGGGTTCCGAACAAAAAACGGGACCCTTATAGGATCACTCAGGTGTCTGTCTGTCTGTCTGCCCGTCTGTCACAGCCAGTTTTCTCCAGATCCACTGGACCGACTCTGTTGAAATTTGGGTGTACCTTTCAACAGAATCGGTCCATATGGACTTTTGTGACCCAAAGACGGACGTGTTACGTAACTTATCTTATACCATACAAATTCTTAGTAGACATATTTTAGTATAGTTGAGGGTCAAACTAGAAAATTTCAAAAAAAAGTTTTATGAACAATACCGTGTGACATATCAAATGAAAGGACTTACTGTGAAGGTTACAATTATATTTTTTTCATAATTTTATAATAAATGGTTTTGAAGTTATTCAAGAAATGAGACGAAAGATGACTATTCCCACAACCTTATCTCCGAAACTACTGAGCCTAAAATTTTGAAAAAAATGGAGATAATAGATCTTTACCTATAGATAACAGGCAAATATATAGCGTGATTATATATAGCCTATAGCCTTTCTCGATAAATGGGCTATCTACACTGAAATCTTTTTCAAATCGGATCAGAAGTTCCTGAGATTATCGCGTTCAAGCAAACAAACAAATTCTTCAGCTTTGTATATTAGTATATAGATAGATAAGGACCTATGCATATACATGTGTGAATTTGTATGAAAGTAATTGTGGATTGTATGAGACCTCCAGAGAGAGGATGTGTTAAAATCTATACTAATAAATAAAGCTGAAGAGTTTGTTTGTTTGTTTGCTTATACGCGCTAGTCTCAGAAACTATTGGTCCGATTTGAAAAATATCGCTGTATTATTATAGAACAGATAGTCCCGTCCTTACACTTATTACATAATTAGCTGACCCGCGCAACTTCGTCTGCGTCATAATTTTTATTACTGCTCCGCTCCTATTGGTATTAGCGTGATGATATATAACCTATAGCCTTCCTCGATAAATGGGCTATCTAACATTGAAAGAATTTTTCAAATCGGACCAGTAATTCTTGAGATTAGCGCGTTCAAGCAAACAAACAAACTCTTCAGCTTTTATATTAGTGTTACGCGCCAGAATTAATGTTGGGTACATGGCGGCATTTGCGTACTGCTAACGCCATCTAGTTTCAAGTAACGAAACATTTACGTGCTGCCATCTAGTATCGAGTAGCAGACACTTGCGTGCTGCTGGCGTCATCTAGTATCCAGTAGCAGGCATTTACGTGCTAGAACATTCTCGATGTTTAGACACCTGGTCGGTCGGGACCTGTGTGTGCCTGAACTTTCGAGAGGTTTCCATACAGGAGGGTTCTGGAAATGACTGTCGGTATATAAAGGGCGGACATCCGGCGACAGCAGTCAGTATTGAATTGGTGATACAAACGATAACTTCGAGAGCGATCTTCGACTGCGAATTATAGTGAAGTGAAGTGTTCAGTAGTGCGATTGTGTTTTATAATTAGTGTGTTTTAAAGTGAAAATTAGTGTTGTGGATTAAAGTGTCAGTTTTGGTTGTTTAATCGGCTGTTTTTATTGTAACGAACCCCAAGCTCGTAACAATTGGTGTCAGAAGTGGGATAATCATGCCGATTCTGCCAAAGGACGACACGGAGGGTATCCGTACCCGTAGTCAACGCCAGCAGGAGACGGACCAGAGGCGTTTTGGTGGTGCAACGCCGCAGACGTCGGCAGGTCAGCTACCGACCATGGAGGCCGGCCCGTCCACAGTAGCTCCGGCATCACCACCACCAGACTTTGCTGCTCTGATGATGATGCTGCAGGAGCAGGCTCGCCGACAGGAGGAACAGGCCCGCCGACAGGAGGAACAGGCCCGTCGGTTGGAAGAACAGTTGCAGCACGACAAGGCGGAGCAGGCCCGACGACAGGAGGAGCAGGCCCGACGACAGGAGGAGCAGGCCCGACGACAGGAGGAACAGGCCCGTCGTTTGGAAGAGCAGCTCAAGCTTGACAAGGAGGAGCAGGCGCGCCGCCAGGAAGAACAGATGCTCCTCATGAAGGAACTTCACGCGTCCTTCAGGAAAGACATGAAGGAGGTGAAGGATAAGGTTGCTCAGCATGACAACCGCTTGTCAGACGCTGAAACCAGGATCAGCAAGTTTGATGACGTCATTGCTGATATGAAGAAGGAGTTGGGCAACCTTAAACTTGGAGATGGGATTGCTACTTCAGCAGCCACTACACCTTCGCCACGTGGGTTCAAAGTGCCGCCGTTCGATGGGACGTCTTCTTGGTCGGCCTACAAGATTCAGTTTGAGGCTGTCATGAAGGCGAACGGGTGGAGTAAAAATCAGGCCATGACTGCCCTCACCCTAGGCCTGCGCGACCAGGCCTTAACTGTCCTGGAAGCTCTCGGTAAGGAGGTGACTTACGAGCAGCTGCTTGAGGCGTTGGAAGCTAGGTATGGCGACGCCCATCTGGAGCACGTGTTTCGTGCGCAGTTAAGGGATCGCGTGCAACGCAGCGGTGAGAACCTGCAGCAGTGGGCCCTCGAAGTGGAGAAGCTGGTGCGAAAAGCATACCAGTCTGCACCAGCGCTCATTGAAGGGAACCTGGTGCAGGCATTCATCGACGGCATCCGCGACCTTGAGGTTAGGGCTGCAGTGAGGCTCGGGCACCACGGGACGCTTAAGGACGCCTTGGCCCATGCACTGGAGGTGGAAGCTGTGCGGCAAGATCATCGTTCCCACCGCGTCAGGGAGGTTGCAGCGGTTACAGTTCGCGATCGTGTTAAAGGATACAGCCCTAGGTGCTACGGCTGTGGTGAAAGGGGCCACCTTCGATCCAGTTGCCCTAAGCGAACTGCAGAAGGGGAAGGTAGCCGATCTCCAGAGGGCAGGGCGGCTAATAGCACCGCCCAGCAACAGCAGGGAAACGAGTAAAAGCCAGGACTGCGGGGCGGGTGCTGGCTGATGTTCAAGGAGCCCCAAGGATTTCGATCTCACAAACCCGTGACGGGAACAGCCTTATCATCAAGGGCGAGGTCAACGGGACACCATGTAAGCTGACGATAGACACTGGAGCTTCTCGCACGGTTGTCAGTTCCCAAATTATAAGTCGGCTCCTTGGGGACTCTGCATACAACCGAGAGCGTATAAATTTGGTAACAGCCACCGGTCAGCGCATACCCGTCCGAGGAGAAAGAGAGATGGAGTTGAAGCTAGGCAACAAAAGCTACCTGCATAATGTTGTTGTGGCCGATATAATGGACGATTGCATCCTGGGCTTAGACTTTATGAGGAAGAATCGTTGTGAGATCGACGTTAATCAAGGAGTTATGAAATGTGGACAAGAGGAACTTTTCATGGAAGGGGCTTTACCTGGAAATGTGTACAACCTAAAGAAGATTGTTCTTCCTCCGAGATCGGAAACGATTGTACCGGTTAGTCTTCCTCGGAATCCTGGGCAAACTCATCGTTGCGTACTCGTGGAAAGGGTAGACAATGACCTTCCATGGAAAGTGGCACGAACATTGGTCAGAGCCACCGACATCTCAGGAGTACGTGTGCTGAACCTTTGTGACAAGGAGCAGGTGATAGAAAAGGGCACACTGATGGGTACCTGCGAGGAAGTGGATTGGTTGCGTCGATGCCAATATCTATCAACTGGGACCCTCAGCAAGGATGCACAAACGAGAGTGACCACACTTTTAGAAGACTGTCGCAGCGCTCTGTCTCAAAATGAAATGGTCATGGCGAAGAGGATGTTACTTAAGTACACCGATGTTTTCTCTTCGAACGATGCTGACATTGGGAAGACTGGCTTAGTTCAACACAAAATAAACACAGGAGAAGAATTGCCTATCCGTCAACGGCCAAGGAGATTACCGGTAGCACGTGAAAAGGAAGTGGAAACCATGATCGAGGGAATGGTGAAGGATGGTGTTATAGAACCTTCATCCAGTCCATGGTGTTCACCGGTAGTGCTGGTAAGGAAGAAGGACGGCAGCATGCGGTTTTGTGTTGATTATCGTCATCTGAACGACGTTACGAAGAAAGACAGCTATCCCTTGCCAAGAATTGATGACACGCTGGACATGCTTACTGGAGTAAAGTGGTTTAGCACACTAGATCTAAAAAGTGGCTACTGGCAAGTAGAAATTGACCCGAAAGACAAGGAGAAAACTGCATTTTCGACAGGAAAGGGTCTATGGCAATTTAAAGTTATGCCATTTGGATTGTGTAACGCTCCGGCAACGTTTGAAAGATTGATGGAACTGGTACTAACCGGGTTGATTGGTGATGCCTGCCTTGTCTACTTGGATGACATCATCATCGTAGGCCGTACGTTTGAAGAACATCTTCAAAACCTGGAACGCGTGCTCATGAAGATCCAGAGTGCCAACCTCAAGTTGAGTCCGAAAAAGTGTTCATTTTTCAAACGGCAAGTTAGCTTTTTGGGTTATGTTGTGTCGGAAGAAGGTATCCGCACGGATCCAGAGAAAATCGCCGCTGTCAAGGATTGGCCAATTCCAAAAGACAAGACGCAGGTCAGAGCATTTTTAGGTTTGTGCTCCTATTATCGGCGTTTTGTCAAGAACTTTGCAGATATAGCCAAACCCCTGCACAAGCTAACTGAGGAAAAGCGACATTTCTGTTGGGATGAAAGTTGCGACATCGCATTCCAGGAGCTAAAGGACCGTCTGTGCAAAACACCTATTTTGGGGTATCCTGATATCAGCAAGGAATTTATAGTTGACACAGACGCAAGTGATATCGGACTTGGCGGTGTGTTATCTCAGCGGAATGGCGATCAAGAGGTTGTGATTGCGTACTTCAGCAAGTCATTGTCGAAACCAGAGAGGAATTATTGTGTCACGAGACGGGAATTGCTTGCTGTGGTAAAGTCATTGCAACATTTTAGCAAATATCTACTGGGGCGGAAATTTCACCTACGAACTGACCATGCTGCGCTGAAATGGCTATTGCAGTTCAAAAATCCAGAAGGACAAGTTGCGAGATGGATTGAACTACTGCAGGAATACGACTTTGTGGTAGAACATCGCAGCGGAAAATCTCATGGCAACGCTGATGCACTGTCAAGAAGACCTTGCCCTGAAGACTGCAAGCATTGTACTAGGCAAGAGGGTAAAGAAGTCATACCTGTGAGGATGCTCAAGACAGACCTCAGCAACGAGTGGAAGGAAAGCCTACAACATGCTCAGCACGAAGATTCAGACATCAAGCCGATTCTGGAGTGGATGAAGGCCAGTGCTCCTAAGCCCACGTGGAGTGATGTCTCAGCGATGAGTTCGATCACAAAAAGCTATTGGGCCCAATGGGACAGCTTAGTGATTCAGGATGGAGTACTGTGCCGTAGATGGGAAAATGCCCGGGGAGACAACTGTCATTTGCAAATGGTTGTCCCTAAAGTTAAGGTACCGGATGTTTTACAGCTATACCATGATGGTTGTTCAGGAGGCCATATGGGAGTCAAACGCACTCTACTGAAAATACGGGAACGGTTTTACTGGGTCCATTGCCGTGACGATGTCGAGGACTGGTGTCGGAAATGTACAAGTTGCGCGGCTGTAAAAGGACCTCAGACTCGTAGCAGAGGTGCATTGAAATTGTACAATGTTGGTGCACCATGGGAGAGGATAGCCCTGGATGTTGCGGGACCATTTCCGGAAAGTGATAGTGGTAACAAGTATTTCATGGTTGTAATGGATTACTTCACTAAGTGGCCGGAAGTCTTCGCCATTCCAAATCAAGAAGCTTCAACAGTTGCAGATAAACTGGTTCATGAAGTCTTCTGTCGTTTTGGAGTACCCTTGGAGATTCACAGCGATCAAGGAAGGAATTTTGAGTCACAGATATTCCAGGAAACTTGCCGAGTTATGGGTACTCATAAAACAAGAACAACGTCTTACCACCCACAATCGGATGGAATGGTGGAACGATTCAATCAGACATTGGAGAGATACTTGGCAAAAGTTGTGGAAAATCGGCAACGCGATTGGGACAAGCACATACAACCGTTTTTGTTGTCATACCGAAGTGCTGTTCACGAAAGCACATCAGTGACACCAGCTTTCGCAAACTTTGGTAGAGAATTACGGCTGCCGGCAGACCTGATCACTGGAATGCCACCTGATGCCCCACAGAGTATAACCGATTATGCGAATGACTTGCGGAACAAAATGAATGACATTTATGAGCACGTCAGAGAATCGGGCCAGCAAATGTCTGACAAGATGAAAACCCGCTATGACCGCAAAATGAACAATAAAGGTTTCGATGAAGGTTCACTTGTGTGGTTGCACAATCCAGTTCGCAGTAAAGGGAAATCTCCTAAGCTTCAAGCTAAATGG
The DNA here is from genome assembly GCA_947578705.1 of Lacanobia wlatinum. Classification (NCBI taxonomy): domain Eukaryota; kingdom Metazoa; phylum Arthropoda; class Insecta; order Lepidoptera; family Noctuidae; genus Lacanobia; species Lacanobia wlatinum. Next base: position 22,185,190 of record OX388046.1, read on the forward strand.
GACGGGCCGTACCGGATTGTGACAAAAATCAATGACGTGACCTACCGTATACAAAAAGGTACAAGAAGTGCTCCTAAAATCGTCCACGTGGATCGACTGGCGCGTTATTATGGGGCCGATAATGCTCGGGACGAGCATGTCTTAGGAGGGGGCAGTGTTACGCGCCAGAATTAATGTTGGGTACATGGCGGCATTTGCGTACTGCTAACGCCATCTAGTTTCAAGTAACGAAACATTTACGTGCTGCCATCTAGTATCGAGTAGCAGACACTTGCGTGCTGCTGGCGTCATCTAGTATCCAGTAGCAGGCATTTACGTGCTAGAACATTCTCGATGTTTAGACACCTGGTCGGTCGGGACCTGTGTGTGCCTGAACTTTCGAGAGGTTTCCATACAGGAGGGTTCTGGAAATGACTGTCGGTATATAAAGGGCGGACATCCGGCGACAGCAGTCAGTATTGAATTGGTGATACAAACGATAACTTCGAGAGCGATCTTCGACTGCGAATTATAGTGAAGTGAAGTGTTCAGTAGTGCGATTGTGTTTTATAATTAGTGTGTTTTAAAGTGAAAATTAGTGTTGTGGATTAAAGTGTCAGTTTTGGTTGTTTAATCGGCTGTTTTTATTGTAACGAACCCCAAGCTCGTAACATTAGTATAGATAAAGATTTAAGCATTTTGGAAGAATTACAGCTAAAATAAACAGATTGGGATCAGTAAATAAAACTGTCAGCCATTATCAAATCACTTATAAAATACTTTTTAATTTTCAAACATATCGACTGATACTTTTTAACAAAAATCTATGATTAGTTTCAGTTTTCTTTAAAATCGGACTCGAGAGTCCTTTCAGTGTTTTCTGCTAATCCTCATATTTTCGGATTCGGCCATCCTCGCAAACTTTACAAACTCCCCGTGTATTGCCTGCTGATTTATACTCGTAGTACCTATCTTTTACTATAACTTCGACTAGTGGACGTCACGCGGTTTCACCCGCGTAGCTCCCGTTCCCGTGGGAGCACGGGGATAAAATATAGCCTATGTTACTCCCTGATAATGTAGCTATCCATTGCTGAAAGAATTTTTCAAATCGGTCCAGTAGTTTCGGAGCCTATTCATTTCAAACAAACAAACAAATCTTTTCTCTTTATAATATTAGTGTAGATAAAACCCTATTGTTAACCTGATTGTTTGCTGGCTACTTTTTTTTTACCGACTTATTCAAAAAGGAGGAGGTTCTATGTTAGGCTGTATGTATTTTTTTTATGTATGTTCACCGATTTCTCCGCCAATTGTGGACCGATTTTACAAATTATTTTTTTTATTCGAAAGCCTATACTCCTGAGGTGGTCCCATTGTCACCAAGTCAGAATCTGATCATGGGATCAGATCGAGGGAAACCCTCAAATTTTATAGGCACTTACAATGTTTTTCATAAACTTACTAACGCAACTGCCGCATGGTGTCGGCCTGCCGCATGGTGTCGGCCGGTGCCGTAAAAGAATAATACCATCCCATCACATCCCGTGGGTGTCGTAAGAGGCGACTAAGGGACTTGCCAGAGAATGGGCAGCAGCGTTTTCTGTAAAACTCAACACCATACACTGCGATCGCCAACCCGCCTGCCAAGCGTGGTGATTATGGCAACCCCCCCCCCCCCCATGTCAAGCACAACCAAAAAATGGCCCCTAGTGCCCGGCAGCCCGTCTACCCTTGACTCCGGTAGCGGTCAAGGTCACGGCGAGGCAAGGGGTGCGTAGAATTCCCGGAGTGGACCCGGCTACCATAATAAACACCGACGACTGGACCTGGCAACACTAAACACGAGAACACTCCGGACTGACGAGAAGATCACCGAACTTGAGGCAGAATTGAGTAGTCGATGTAGTATTGTAGGATTGTCTGAAGTCCAAAGAGAGGGGGAGGACACGATAATTCTCAAATCCGGCTATCTGCTCTATTTCCGGGAGGGTGACCAGAAGTCCCAGGGTGATGTCGGGTTCATCGTTCACAGGTCCCTTGTGACCAATGTTGTGAGCATCGAGAGTGTATCGACCAGAGTGGCGTACCTGATACTTAGAATATCGTCAAGATATTCGTTGAAGGTCGTACAAGTTGACGCCCCAACCGCGACACACCCCGACGACGAAATAGAGATCATGTATGAGGATCTATCCAGAGCCATACATGGTCATAAAACTCACTTCACCTTTGTCATGGGGGACTTCAACGCGAATCTGGGCAAACGAGACGGTGATGAGCTGCGAGTAGAGCAATTTGGATTTGGACGTCGGAACCACCGGGGACACTTACTGGCTAGTTTTATGGAGAAGGAGGGCCTCTATATGATGAACTCCTTCTTCAGAAAGCGTGAGCACAGTGGACCTGGCAGAGCCCAGACGGTGTAACTAAAAATGAAATTGACTTCATCATGTCGACGAAGAAGCAAATATTCAATGATGTCTCTGTGATTAACGCGGTGAAAACCGGAAGTGATCACCGCATGGTAAGAGGCACATTGAATCTTATAACAAGCTTGAAAGGTCTCGACTGATGAGGTCTACGTTCCGTCCAGCACAAATCCAGATCCAAAACTCCGAGAGCTTTCAGCTCGAACTTCAGAACCGTTTCGAGTGCCTAGGGAGCTCCGTGGACGTTTGCAACAATAGGTTCGTGGAAACTATCCATACGGTCGGGTCTAAGTTTTTCAAGACTCGCCGTACAGATAGGAACAAGAGGGTCTCTGATCTTACTTTGAAGCTCATGAAGGAGAGGCGGGAAATGATTCTGCAGTCTTCAGAAGATGCGTGCAGATACCGGCAGCTCAATAGACGGATCTCCAAGTCCTTGAAAAGAGACCTCCGCCGCTTTAATACTGAAAAGATTAAAGACGCGATAGAGCGGAATAAGGGCTCCAGGGTCTTTGCTAGAGATCTGTCTATTGGGCAGAGCCAGCTCACAAAACTGAAGACCGCTGATGGCAGAACCATATCCGCCAAATCGGAGCTTCTGAGAAAGATCAAGACGTTCCAGGGACAGTTATACACGTCAATGACTCTAGCTAACGACCCAAGAGCTAGATTGACCCGGCATTATACCGAGGACATCCCGGACGTCAGCCTGTATGAGATTAGGATGACTCTGAAGCAGCTTAAAAACAACAGGGCGTCGGGTGAGGACGGAATTACGGCCGAACTCCTGAAGGCGGGTGGAAGACTGGTCCTTAAGGCCCTTCAGGAACTGTTCAATTCCGTCATACTTGAAGGGAAAACGCCACAGGCATGGAGTGGAGGTGTGGTGGTACTCTTCTTTAAGAAGGGCGACAATGCCCTACTTAAAAACTATAGGCCTACAAGCTGTTTTCCAAAGTCATCACGAACCGTCTTGCATGCAGGTTTGACGACTTCCAGCCTCCCGAACATGCCGATTCCGAAAAGGCTTCAGCACCGTAGACCACATACATAAGCTCCGTCAGGTTATACAGAAGACCGAAGAGTATAAGGCTAGGCATTAATGTCAATGGCGAGTACATCAGTCACCTTCGATTTGCCGACGATATAGTTGTCATGGCTGAGACTACGGAGGACCTCAGTACAATGCTCGATGGCCTCAGTAGAGCTCCCGAAAGAGTGGGTCTCAAAATGAACATGGACAAAACCAAGATCATGGTAAACACCCATGTAGCACCCACTCCCATCAAGATCGGAAACTCTGCACTCGAAATTGTAGACAAGTACGTCTACCTAGGACAAACGGTCCAGTTAGGTAGGGCCAACTTCGAGAAAGAGGTCAACCGTCGAATCCTACTTGGCTGGGCAGCGTTCGGGAAGTTGCGCGATATCTTCTCGTCCCACATACCACAGTGTCTCAAGACGAAAGTCTGATCAGTGCGTGTTGTCAGTGATGACAGACGGAACTGAAACGTCGGCTCAAAGTCACTCAAAGGGCAATGGAGAGGGCAATGCTTGGAGTTTTCTTGCGTGATCGAATCAGGAATGATGATATCCGCAAGAGAACCAAGGTTACCGACATAGCCCGAAGGATCGCAAAACTAAAGTGGCAGTGGGCAGGGCACATTGCTCGCAGAACAGATGGTCGATGGGGTCGAAAAGTTCTGGAGAGCCGACCGCGTACCGGAAGGCGTAACGTTGGAAGGCCTCCAAGAAGGTAGACCGATGACCTGGTGAAGGTCGCGGGTAGCCGATGGATGCGAGACGCACAGGCCCGGTCGTTGTAGCGACGCTTAGGGGAGGCCTATGTCCAGCAGTGGACGTCTTTCGGATGATATGATGAAAATTTTATGAAATTTTATGAAATTTTATGAATTTTATGAAAGCACTCGCAAGAAAAAGAATCAAACTTTCTTGGCCATATATTTTTTTTTAATTTGTGGCTATATATAAACATTAATCAAAAATCAAAACTCGAGCCAAATGCTCAAATCCAAGAAAAAATGTAATAATTAATGAATAATGTAACAACCTATAATAGGCTATATGTAACCAGAATTATTCATATTTTGGTTTATGTTCCTTCCTTGTAGTTGTGTACGTACTGCAGTTGTGGTCCCAATAATAAGTCCTGCCAGAGTCTGTGTTTCCTGATAGCTACAACCTGGGAGTCTTTAAGTCAAGAGTGAATAGGTTACTTCTAGGCAAGCGTGCTCCATCTTCGACCACATTATCGCTTACCATCAGGTGAGATAGTGGTCAAACGCGTGCCTATCAATAGTAAAAAAAACAATAAAATATTTTCAAGGATTGATGATGATTTCTGAAGTGACGTGAGAGGTGTGAGTGTGTGGTATGTGTGAGTGAGTGACGTGACAACTGATAGGACAGAATGGAAGAAAAACGTGTTGCGCCGACCCCAAGTAACATGAGATAAAGGCAGGAAGATGATGATGATGATTTCTAAAGTGAATATAACTATGGGATACCTAATACTAATCACAAATTCATAATTATTCCAGGGTACCGATACTTGAGTACCGAAGGAAGGAATAACTACAAACAATGTCAAAAGAAATTATCATGAAACTTGTATGCTAGCTAACACAACCTTGCTCTTTAACTGTACCATAGCCCACGATTGTGTACTAGTTCAATTTTCCGTTGCGCGGGTCAGCTAGTATGCTATAAGCAAGACGATGCAAATGTTAAGCTGGGTTATACGACAAGTCAAGCGCTCGTGAGTGATTAATTCATTTGTGAGAAGGGCAAAGCAACGAGAGAGACACATGACCTCCGTGACACACGGCGCAGATATGATATGAACAAGAACCCATGCCAAGCCACCCCCCTCCCGGGGGTAGACTGCACGAAACCAGTTTGTATATCATGGCAAGGGAAGCTTGTTGATTGTAATAAAAACATTTGGTTCCGCAACCGCCAGAAAACATAAACCCTGCCATGGAATGGATTTTCCGCAAGAGAACGACGACTAAACTACATCTACACACCTACATTTTACTGAATCATCACACCTTTAGGTTTGTGTTTTAACACAGTAATTTTAGTTACCTAATCTCTAGATGTGTTATCTATCATAAAAATATCATTGTATAAACATTTAATATAAATTAAAGAAACAACAATTTGTATTATTTAGAATTTTATTCTATTACTAACGCCATCTGTCGAAAATTATAAAACTAATAAAGCAGGATTGTGTATAGTAATATTTTACCAACTGGACTGTTACGACTAACGCCATCTGTTAGAAAACTAAAGAATTAATCGATGCAATCAGAATGTCTAGTGCCTCCGTGGTGGAGTGGTTTAGGCGTTTGCCTTGTGACCCGGTGGTCATGAGTTCGATTCCCACGGGAAAGCATACTTTGTAAAGTTGTTTTCCAGTTTAGCTAGGACATCGCAGGCTTGAATCATCTGATTGTCTGATAAAAAAGATGATTCCGTGCTTCGGAAGGCACGTATAAGCCGGTGGTCCCGGCCGCCAAATGACAGTCGTCAAATAAACCATGTCAGAGGCCCTTGAGGCGGTTTAGAAACTCTGACACTAGGGTGTGTAGGGTCGTTAGACGTTACTGCCCCCGCGATATGAAGAAGGAGAATGTCTAGTTAAAAACACGTTGGATTTTTTTTTAGGTATGCATAAATCAATTCAATTTACTAAGAATTATAATAAATTGTAGTTTTGCCTGTGATTGACGGGGCGCAATAAACGTCACAACAACATTTTTTTTTTTTTTTCAAATTGTAATCCGCGGTCATTCATTGGACTATAATCAGATAAGCTGAAGTAAATAAACTTTTAGATAGGTAGGGTCATCGCCTTAACTCTCCTTATTCATGTAGCACATTTGCTCTTGTCAGGCGGTTTACTGGATTCCGCATTAGAAGCGTACTTGTCAATGGGTTAGGGTGATGTTTTAATCGGTCTGTGTATTTGTCTACGTACTGTTTAGCTTCTTCCATAACAGTTTTCATGTTGAGGTATTCGTGTATCTCTGAGTTGCTCGTGAACCAAGCTGCACCACTTACAGTCCTTAGGATATTGTTTTGAGCAATTTGGAGGCAACGGATGTTTGACTTGCAGGCTGAGGACCACAATTGTATCCCAGAAGTCCAAATGTGTTTTATGACTGAACTGTAGACCCAGAGTTTATTGCTCAGAGACAATGTTGACTGTCTGCCAAGCAGTCACAAAAGATTCTTAAAACGATTGTTCAATTCGTTGCGTTTTTGCTTGATATGATCTTTCTAAGTCATACGTTGGTCCAAGTAGAATCCTAGGAATTTGACGTATTTGTATTGCGGTAGAGGATCATGGCCGAGGTTGATTGTTGGACCAGGTTCTTTCTCAAAATGAATGTGATCTGGTGGGATTTGGAGGCACTCGATTTTACGCGCCATATGCGCAACTAGTCACTGGTTAGATTTAGCTTGTTCTGAAGAATTCTACTGGCTTCATCTGGGTCACTACTTGTTGTAAGAAATGCGGCGTCATCTAAAAAGGTCGCGACTGTTACGTTTGGAGCTTGAGGAAGATCATGGGTGAATATATTATATAACACAGGACCAAGGACTGAGCCCTGTGGTACTCCTCGAGCTTTATGTCCTATCTAACCTCTTAAAGGGTATGTGTAAATTACTTATTAATAGATTAAACGTAGGGCGGTTCACTCGCAACATTCTTCTTACTTAGAGTATTTTTAAAACCGTCGTAACTTTTAAACGAAAGGTCCGATTTGAATAATTTGAAGTGTAATTTACATGCACATAACCAATCGTAATTATATACGGGGGATCCGTATGAAAACTTCGATAATGCAATCCAAGGTGTGGGAAAAGATCCTTATATCGCGTACGCTGCGGAAACTATTAACAATAGAGCAAAGTGATAGAAGACATAAATATCTACAAAAAAATCCGCGAGGGTATGTAATAACTTTTTTGAAAATATTCTATAGCCTATGTTCATCAGGAATAGTGTAGGATTCTAATGGTGAAAGAATTTTTCAAATCGGTCCAGTGGTTTCGGAGCCTATTCAATTCAAACAAACAAATCTTTCCCCTTTATAATATTATTGTAGACGTAAAACATCAACAACCTCTTAGGCAGTGAAAGTACACATGATTATAAACAACTTTTACTTTGAGAACAACCCCGACAACTCGAAAAAAATATCAGCTATTTCGTACAAAATGCAATATTTAGCCAATGAAAATGTATGAAACTATATATAACTATATTTTTTTCTAGTACTTTCACTGCCTAAGAGGTTTTTGGTGTTTTACAAATAACCCTGTATATACACACGGCTGCTGCGTCGCTAGTTCCTTTATTCTTTCAACTATTGGCTGGACATGCTGCCGCGTGTCTAGATCCGCAGACTGCACGTGTAAAAAGATTAACAAAAGGCTCTGAAAAGTAACACATTGACATCTGTGGCGTATCGTGCGAATCTGCGGGCCAACATATTGCAGCGGAATGCCAACGCCCTCTTTTCACTCTCTAGGTGTTCATTGTCCTGTAGCCACATGTAACCCAAATATTTTACTTTAGACACCCTCACTAGTACCGACCCACCGGTCTCAACTGGCGGCACGATCGAGCTTTGTTCCCTGCTTTGTATAACATGAGAACACTCTTACTAGCATTATATTTGAATCCATGTGACAGCGTGTTTCACAAATGTGGAGAAGTAAGCGCACTCACTGACGAGCTCAACAGAACCATTATGTCGTCTGCATAACTAATATTATTGATCATTCTTCCATCTATTGAACATCATGTTTGCACCGCAATAGAAACATGAGCTGGAAGGGCAGGTTGTTGGCTCGGCGCCAACATGCTCGCAATTCAATATACTCCGGAATGTGGCACACTAAATTGCAACTATGATAACCATGGAGGCTTTTAGGATAGCTCTTTACTATTTTCCGGGGAAAGGTTTAGGTACTCGAAAAAATATTTTTTTAAATATTCGTCGAATTGTTTCACTACGAAAATGCAAAAAAATCAAGATTTCTGTATACTCATATCCTTGAGTAGCATTTTGATACATTGAAATATCTAATACTAGCTGACCCATGCCCAGTTCGTTGGGCAGTATTTTTCGTAAAAAATATATTTTATTTTAATAAAACGTATCCTATGTTACTTCTAATACCTCCAAGAATATATTGTGTACAAAGATTCATGATGATCGATTAAGTAGTTTTCGCTTGAAAGCGTAACACACAAACTTACATTCACATTTATAATATTACTAGGGATTAATTTCCAACCATATTTTGGTACAGACAAGTTCAATGGTTATGGTTAAATTCGTAGCTCGTAGCACTCGTAGAATCTGTAGCCACACTCGTACAATTAAAATGTCTACGAGCGCTATGAGTGCTACGAGCTACGAATTCATCCATAACCACTGAACTTGTCTTTCACAACAACACCGTCAACACCGTCGGGATACGGCGTTTCAACCAGACGAAACCAGTTTCTTTGATACTATTTCGATATCTTTTTAGCCCTTTACTCCGATACCCACATGACTAACTATGTCACAAAAATCTACTACTTCACTTAACAACAGCGACCAACTTTTTTTCAAATTCAAATTGCCAATGTCACTTCGGCACTTAAGACGAATCTAATGATAAGCGTACCTCATTTGCTGAAACCTATCCAACCATTTAGGTTAAATGGCATACGAAAGAAATATATAAGACATTCTTGACGTACGGCTCGCGTTAGGCTATTTTACCGGTAGATAAGTGTTCCTGAGATGACGAAGAATAGAGCGGAAAATAATGATCACAAAATGAATTAGGGTAACAACAAGAGAATGATGACGATGATGAGCAGTGAACTCATGCGGGTGGGTCAGCTGTACTGTAGAGTAGCAGGCGTCCAAGCGTCCAGGCGTCACAGCCATCCTGGGAGAGTACGTCCGTAGTGTGCGTGTGGCGAAGGATCGATGAGTGCCGCCACTCCGGCGCCTCGTCGTCGGGGCCGCGGCGCGCGGCACACCGGGAGCGCGGGGTCTGCCAGCGAAACTGTGTCGAGCTATTGTTTTTACATTCTTAATATTTGGACAGTTAGGATTTATGTATTTACTATAAAGGGGTCGATAAATAAGTTAATTAAGTATTTCAGCTGACACTATTAACACACAGGGCCTGAAAAATTCAGTAACCCACTATCAAACTCACTCAGAAGAGATTGACCGACTGAGAAAAAAACGGCTTTTCAGTTCACTTTACATGAATTTTAGGTAACAGCTAGGAACGCGGGTTGTAAGCGAAAATAACAATCATTTATTATTTGTCTTCACGAATGATCTTCTTCAACAAAAAGTGTTTTACATTTTTCGACAAATATAAAAAAATTAAATTCACCGCAGCATCCCAAAAGAATGTCTCAGTGTGTCGCCAGCGCGTAGTTTTACTCTCATTGGTGAGAGTTCGGCACATCAGCCGCGCAGTCCCGCTGTAAACAAGCCGCAGATACATACCACGCGCTGCCGACAGCACCGACACATCACGCGGCTATCTAACACTCTGCAGCCCATCATCAGGAGACAATCGACGATCAATGGAAAATTCTTAAAAAAACAAGTGAACGTTGCAAAAAGTTGTTGTTTTTTTTTCTCGTAATTTATTCAAATGGTATTTCGTGTCGTGTGTAGTTAAGTCCACTGATTGATGAACGATGAAAAGATGCTGTAAATTATGAAAGAAGTTTTTAATTGATTCTGAAGTTGGTCATCTATCGGGTATCCGGTAAGTGCTATTCAAATCTTTTCAAGTAGGTAGGCACAGTTAACTGCAAGTTGGTGGTGACCTTGATCTGGACTTGGTTAGTACGAAATTTTAGTAGACGACGAGACCAGCTAATACTGGCTAAGTTGCCGCTCACATGCGTTCTATTTTACTTACTAACATACTACTACATCATGTTATTTACAAATAGTGTCAATATTAATCAAGTGTAGATCCGTGAAATAACTATCCGCTGCAAAAAAATAAATACGAAAAGTTCATGCCACTGAAATGAAAACCGAAAGCCCTGACCTCGTTCGAAAACGACATCGAATATTGGGTGGACAGCTGATAACATATCATTGTACAGTCAGATAATTGTGTTCTGCCATCATGCGTTGTAACCGATTCATAGGACTGAAAAAAAAACCTTTTTAACAAAAAAATTTAACCTCCGAAAAAATTGAAATGCAAAAAATAATAAACCTTTTTACAAAAAATAACATTAATTTCAGAAGTAGGTGTTTTTGATTGTTTCTTCGCATTTTAACACCGACTTTCATCATAATTTTTTGTGGGTTTAATCTACTAATTACTACTAACATGGGTAGCCTACAAAAAATGCTACACAACTCAGCATTAAAATCTGTGAGTGAACAATAAATCACCCCTATTTTCCCACCCTTAGTGTAGGATTTTTTTAACAAATTTATATGGGAAAACTTTCGAGTGTTATATCAAAAAAAAGAATTATCAAAATCGGACTACTCTGTAAAAAGTTATGCGTGGTCATACATTACAATCAATCATTCCTACCGTTAGAGTAGGATTTTTTTTTTTTTTCAAATATATACCACCCTTTCCAATACAAAAAGAAGTATCAAAATTGGAATAATCTGTAAAAAGTTATTCGTGTTCATACATAAAAAAAATATATACGCGTCGACTTGAGAACCTCCACCGTTTTTTCGTCGGTTAAAAATGATTAAAGTTTAATGAAATGTGAATACATCTACGATCAATGACACTACGTTATAGCTTTGTGGATTTTGTTGAGATCTCTAGCGTAGTGTGGATCTGTCTTGTTAAGTTGTCGGTCCATGTGGCGGTCCACATGGACTGCCAACTTCAATAAATAACTTCAAAATTTTGGGACCAACTGCAGAAGATCAGTAGGCTAGGTATCATGGTGCAACGAAGGAGAGACCTAAGTTCAGTCTCCAGCAGAGTGCCGTCTTCATTAGCGGCATTGCCAGATGGAATGGACTACATAGAACACCTATGTCCCGTCAGCCTTCAAACCAAGCTTCCTGTGGGCTCGTTCGCTCATCGTAGACCTCATTTATCACTTACCAACAGGACAGATCTCTCAGAGCTCTAGAACCGGCTAATCAGGAGAAAAAAAACGAGACGAGGAGGTATAACAGAAATCTTACATGGCGCCATACCTTTTTTTTTTACGGGTGGCAATCCTCATGGGTGCCCTGGGGCGGGCGGAGGGGTCTGTCAGACTCTTACTGACTAAAACCACCCCGGTGTTCTACCTCTCACCTACGCCGGGGATCGCGGGAAACTTATGAGACTTCCGTGATCCCCGGCTGGTGCCGGCCCGCCTCTGCGGCCACCTCGGGTCAGCGGGGGGAGTGAGGTGTTTGACTCCCCCCGCGACGTCAAAGAGGGGCGCACGGGAACACCACGCGCCGCCACCTCGGGTCCGGAAGAATGGGGGGCGACGGACATCCCCAAGTCCGCCGCCTCTGGACCCAGTTAGGGGGGCCGGAAGAGGGCAGCGTATGCCTCCTCCGACGCCCGGTGCGTCTGCTGCGGGCCGGGAAGGAGGTAGAGATCTCCCTCTCCCTTTCCACAGCCTCCTTCTGCGCGATCCTCCTTCTGCACGATATGGCGCCATACCTACCACAAGCCACGTTAAGGGACTTGGTTCCAAAAAATTTACTGTAACTATGGTTGGCGCCAGATAAATGTGCAATAATGGTTATTGACCATATGTGGGCCAATGACCATTATTTATTGACTTTATTAATATCAAAAAACAGACATAAAGCTGTTCTGAAACGACTTCTATTGTGATCATTTACATTCTCCAGTAATGAAAAGCGGTTCATAATTTATTGTTCGGGTATAAGGCATATTAAGGAAAGGTCAATGTATTTTATTGCAAGTTTATTTTATTTATTTATTAAATTTGGGAAAACAAACAGTAGTACATTAAACATAAACAGTGTTGTCTTAACACTAAACTTAACAAATATACTACCTACAACATTTTCCACAGATTACTTTGTTAAATAATAAAAACAAACTGTTAGCAAACGTTAACTGTAGCAGGGCCAAATCAATAGAAACAAATTAAAAGAAAAATAGATAAAGATAAACAACATTATATCAAAGAGGTAACAAACAAAAAAAAATGCGTGATGTATCATGCAGGTCTAGCCTATACATTTAAAATTATGCAAACATTATGCAAAGCCTATTGAGCCTACTGCTGATTCTTTATAATATCAATTATATTCTTTCTAAATTTACATCTGCTCAGGAATAAAATGTCTATTGCACCAAAACGCGTATTTTACGTGTCGACCAATCAGTGCAAAGGTGAGCGCACACCAGCGTTGGATTTACAAAAACTGGTAGCAAACAAACGCCTGGTGCGCACCTCGCGCCTAAGCACTGTTCGAGGAACCAGGTAACACAAGCCAGACACCAAGTCCCCTGACTTGGTGTCTGGCTTGTGTTACCTGGTTGGCAATTAAACTTGTTTCGGCATAATACTGAATAAAGTCATTGTCTCAAGGAGGAGGCGTCTTGACTGTAATGTAAGCAGGTCATATTCTTTAAGAAGCGATTGGTACGATTTTTTCTTACGAAAACATCTAAATTGCATTGCACGAAGGTACTTCCCCAACGGAAGTAACTTCGATAGTATATATAAAGTAGTAATTCAATAATTTCAACATATTTCGCATATTAAGGATTCCAGATCGGTACTGCGTATTCCAATTGTGGCCATATTATGGACTTATATAGGTGCAAGGTGGAGGGACGATGGAAATCTCTAGATGCTCTCATTACAAAGCCAAACATCTGATATGCCTTATTAGTAATGTTTTCTACATGAATATTTAGGTGAAGTTTCGAGTCCAGCTGCACACCAAGGTCACGAACACTGCTAACTTTTTTATAACACTATTAGCCAGTCGATAGTTGAAATGTATGATATTTTTATTTTTAGTAAACGTTATATTATGACACTTAGGCAAGCTAAGGTACGGTTTATTATAAGAGCAATAGTCCGAGAAACAACCTAGATCGCGCTGAAATTCTACACAGTCTTGTTCATTTGAAATTTGTTTAAAAACTGGCGTTTACCATAATACTGTTGTTGATGAAGCAGGTGTGTGCGTGATGGGTGGCGCGGGCGCAGGCGGGGGGGCGGGTCGCGGCGCGGGGGTGGCAGGCGTAGCGGGGGGGCTGCTAGCGGTAGAGGTGTGCGCGCCGCTGCTGCTGCTCTGCTGGCTCTGCTGCTGGCCGGATGACGCTTCCGGTACACACACACACATACTTAACCTTTGATACCCAATTACTCGTAAGAGACACGTACACATTGTGTTTCAGTAGTCCAGTCTTGATAGGCAAAGCCAGAATGCCTATAACGTTGAGAGATAAATCCAAGATGCCCATTATATTACATAATGTGTATTATGTGTATGCAAAAAACGATTAGCCCAGGTATAGTTTTACCTCGGAGGATATGTTATTGCAAATTGGAAACGTTACGTACTTGTGAAGAGATTTAATGTTAAAATGAGTAATACTTGATTTCAGACAGCACTTCTGGCAAACACCCTCAGAGGCCGGTGCTGGCACATGTTCATGGTACGTGACTTACTACAAACCTTTTTAAAGCACTAAATAATGTGGCGCCCAACATGGGACCGAGCCGGAAGCCCATTTGCAGTCGTGACTACTTACCATCGAGTGAACCGTGAGGTTGTTTGTCATGCAATAACAGAAGGATACTATGAGATAAATATAACCGTCACTTTAATACATCAACCAATTGGCGCCCAACTGGGACCAAGTAGGATGCAGGTCTAAATTCGCATTGCATTGGTTTCAGAGTCGCACTCTCGCCGTCGCTCCAGTGACTTGTTCGGTAGACGCATCGGTAGCAGTGCGGTGTCGCTGCATATGCCCAGCACTTCAGGTATCTGTTTCTGATCACCTATCCAATCCCAGGTTATTTTCTTTTATTTATTCTTGTAAATATAGTGGGCTTTTTATAGTAAATTTGACGAGCGTTGTCTTTGCCACTACTTCTGTCTCTTTCTATACTTCAATCTGTCATAGTAGCGTAGGGTTAGTTCAAACATTCATATGAATGCATTGATTCAAAATAAACGTGCCGTTTATTAACATAGGCCACACTTAAAACCTTGGGTCCGGAAGTGAGGATGCCATGGAATCAAACTCCGTACACTGACTCCAGAGTTTGGCAAAGCCATTGAAGCCATTGACCTTACAATATAGAGGACGAAGTGAAAACCAAAGCCATGACCCAATTGTATCATGGTCTTGACATCGAGCCAAAAGTTATAAGGTAATGGTCCAAAAACGATAAGGAACGACTATTTTCCTTTTCTCTTACAAGCCTTACATGACAATAAAATTATAACTACTATCTTACTGCCAAACTGCAACGTATTTACTTTCTTGTTACAATTTTCAGGATACAAAAAGTCCCTATCAGCGCACCGAAGCCACGAAGAAATAGGAAGACATCGCAAACTTTCAGTCCACGAGGTCAGCGACCCCGAGACGCGCTACCACTCAGCACCCAGCGTCATCGACGAGGTCTTACACCGCCGCGACTGGGAGCGGTCTTCCAAAGACCTGTACATCCCTTTGAAACCTGAGCAAGAGAGAGAAAATATTCACTCAGCCAACACTAGCTCGAGTGAAAGTCCTGAGGCGCCGCACGCTACCCCAGAGTCTTCTTCGATCGAAGGCAAGAGCGAGGAGCATCTCGCCAAGCCCTGTAAGAAGCACCACACCAATATCAAGTCTTCTAAGAGGAAGAAGGAGAAGCAGTCCACTGACATCAAGGATGATGATGCCACTGAGGTGGAACATTCGAACTTCTATATCGGAGAGCATGCGGATGACGGGTCTCCTATCAACAAGAACAATATAGATGAAAGGTGTGAGGACGTGCATACCAAGGTATTACCAATGTTTGAAATTATTAACAGTATATTGATTTATGATGGTTCTGGTTTATCATAGTAATGACGACGATGGAACCCAAACTTGAAATAAAATGAAATGTTCTTAAACATACAGAAGTGTTGTTGAGTAAGGAGTTTGTTGCGCCACTTCTTTTCCCAGCTTAAACAATAAGCACGACTACACACCATCAAGGGATTCGTTCGTTTGTATATCGTTTTATGTATTTAATTCCTATAAATAAAATGTTGATACGACGTTTCAAAACAATTTCATAGTTCCATTCCGCGCCGTCGCGGGCTGCGCCCGCTCCCGAATGTTTCAAACTGCGTCATGATAATAATAATAATAATAATATAATAATCTGTGGTCCGACTGTCAACTTGAATGACAGGAAAAATTTTCATCCCGATTTTCTCCATATTAATTTAATAAAAACCAAGTTTAAAATGAACAAAATTCTGGATACTGCAAAAAAAAAACAATAAACATCATATACCTGCCATAAACTTGTTGAATTGGAAATGTACACACAAATATAACATTCAATGCTGACAAGAAGCCGGACATGACGACAAGCCGCACCAACACCATCTTCGGGTTCATCGCTCAGCTCCGCCTCGCAGCCACTGGGACCAGCGCCAGCCGTGAGTCCTGAGATTCCGGTAGCTGCAGTTGCGTCGAGCTCGAGCGACGAATACTTCTCGCCGCCGACGACACCACCACCTGCGCGTCGGCGCGGACGAGGCCGACCACCGGCCAGCTTGGGACCTCGAGGCCCACCGGTCTCTGACAGGGTCCCCGCTATCGGTGGAAGTGTGCAGCGCATGCGATGGACTCAAACAATTAATGAAAATGTCATGCGCTCATACTTTGGGGCTACAGAGGGGGGAACTAACCTGACTGCGTACCGAGGTCGGATGCTCTCTCTGTTTCAGGTACTTGAACCAGCTGTCAACGTTTCGGCCCAACGATTGTCGGATCAGGTGCGGGTCATCCAGTGTAACCGTATGTTGGATGACGTCGTACTTGATAGACTGCGTCTGGAATCACGGAGCAGCCACGTCTCACCTACTTCGCCACTGGCCGCGGTGCAAATAGGACCCAGTGTTTCACCGCGACCCGACTACGTCGCTGAAGATGATGATGACGGGGTTATATCCGTGAGTACCCAATGCAATGAGCGATTGAGGAGCGCTTTGGAGGATGCTTTCCGAGAGTATCGCTCCACACCGCCAGAGCTTAGGCCTCGGCTACCTCGTTTGCCCATGCATAATAAAAATAGGGCGCTGGTGTATGCTCTAGATTCGCAGTTAGCATGTTATTTTAATAACAGCGAAGACCTCGCCGATACCCACTCGATCTTGTACTGTGCGGCTGCAGCAGCATGTCGTGTAGCTCGTGTCAAATTTCCTAACAGTGACAGAGTTACACGACCAGCTGTACCGGCTTGACAGTGCAGGATCGAGCGTCGTATCGGTGAGGCTAGAGCACTCATCGGCAAACTTATCTGCTTCAGGGAGGGCAACACTCGCCGCAGAGTGATGCGCTTTGTGAGACGGGCGTTTTCGGGGACTGATGTCAGCCCTCGAGATTACACGTCCCGTGTCACAGAGCGCATCGACTTCCTGAAGCAGAAAATCTATGCATGGGCAAACCGTATACGTCGGTACAAGCGGCGAGTGGAGCGATACACTCAGAATCGCACATTCCAAAGCAATGAAAGGTGGGTTTATAGGGCTTGGGAGCAACCGGACCAAGGTGTGACTGATATGCGCCTACCGGATGATGAAGCCATGTGTTCACTCTGGCGCAGCATCTGGTCGGTGCCTGTCAGTCACACCGAGGGTGATTGGACTCGGGAGGTCGAACGTGTGTGCGATCCGATACCAGAAATGGGGGCAATTACCATCAGCCCCCAAGATGTAGCTCGTGCAGTCCGTCCGTTGCCTAACTGGAAATCTCCAGGACCGGACGCGCTGCACAACTTTTGGATTAAATGGTTTCAAAGATCGCACGCTCGTTTGGCATCTCAATTCCAGTCTGCCTTAGAGTCAGGGTCGCTGCCCCAGTTCCTAACTACTGGAATAACCCACCTGCTTCATAAATCAGGTAGTACCGCGGAACCTAAAAATTATAGGCCGATCACGTGTAACCGACGGTCTATAAAGTTCTTACATCCATTTTGAGAGCAAAGATTAACCATCATATTGATAGTAATTCAATAATGTCTGCCTCTCAGAATGGATGCAGGAACGGGTCCCGCGGTACTAAGGAGCTGCTCCTCATCGACATTGCCATTAGCCAACAGGTTCGTCGTTCCCGAAGGGATCTGTCGACATGCTGGATAGACTATAAGAAGGCCTACGACTCGGTGCCACATACATGGCTCATGAGGGTGCTGGAGCTGTAAAAAGTTGATGCAGTTCTACGCGCCTTCCTGATGTCGTGTATGGGGCAGTGGAGTACCGTCCTTCACTATCCAGGATGTCGACAGACCCAGGCGAACAGCGACCCGATAAGGATCGAGCGTGGCATATTTCAGGGCGACAGTCTGAGTCCACTGTGGTTTTGTCTGGCCCTCAACCCTCTCAGTACATTGCTGGAGGGTTCAGGCCAAGGCTACCGGTTTAGAAGAGGTGGTTAGGTCATATCGCACCTCCTTTACATGGATGATTTGAAACTCTTTTCTCCTAACAACATGCAACTGATGAAACTACTGAAGGTAACAGAAACCTTCAGTAACGCCATCAGGATGGAATTTGGTTTGGAAAAATGTGCGGTCATGCATGTAAAGCGAGGGGAGATTATGGAATCCGTGGGAACCCAACTCTCGGATTCCATACACCTTAGGTCCCTCTCCTCAACCGAAACTTACAAGTATTTGGGTATGTCGGAAGCGTTAGGCATCAATGCTGTTGACGTGAAACAATCGTTGAAGGAGCGCTTCTTTGGCCGCCTGAACAAAGTACTTAACAGTCTTTTATCAGGCGGAAACAAGGTGCGCGCCTTCAATGGTTGGGTCATGCCGGTATTGATGTACTCTTTCGGCATACTCAAATGGACTCAGACGGAACTTGACGCCCTGGATAGGAAGGTACGCTCACTGCTTACCGCAAATCGGATGCATCACCCATGGTCATCGGTGATGAGGCTGTATATCCCGCGGAAGTGCGGGGGTCGTGGCTTCTTAAATGCTAAGACCCTGCACAACCGGGAGGTATGCAGCCTTAGGGAATACTTCCTTGTGGCCGACGTGGGTATGCATCAAGATGTGGTAGTGGTGGACAAAGGCCTTACCGCGCTCTCCTTGGCTAACGAGAACTGGCGCAAACCTGTGGTATTAGATACTAACGACCCCAGGGAGGTATGGCAGAGCAAGGAGCTTCACGGACGCTTTTATCGGGTCCTACATGGGCCCGATGTAGACTTCTTAGCGTCCGTAGCCTGGCTGCGTTTTGGTAACCTCTTTGGGGAAACCGAAGGTTTTGTCTGTGCGATTATGGACGAAGTTATGATGACGAACAACTACCGGAAATACATTGTGAAGGATGGTACGGTTGACATATGTCGGGCATGTCACCGACCTGGGGAATCCATCCGCCACATTATTTCTGGTTGTTCTAGTCTGGCTAACGGAGACTATTTGCACAGGCACAACCTTGTAGCCAGGATTATCCACCAGCAACTTGCTCTTAAATACAATCTTGTGGAATCGGAAGTGCCGTACTATAGGTATGTGCCCGACCCAGTTCTTGAAAATGGCAATTGCACGTTGTATTGGGATCGGTCTATCATCACTGACAGGACTATTGTTGCCAATAAGCCTGACATAGTGGTGATAGACCGACTAGAACGTCGCGCAATGATTGTTGATATAACAGTCCCTCATGACGAGAACCTCGTGAAGGCTGAGAAAGATAAAAAAACTAAGTATCTTGACTTGGCTCGCGAGGTTGTCGACATGTGGGATGTGAACACAGCAGTCATTGTGCCGATAGTCGTGACGGCCAATGGCGTAATTGCCAAGAGCCTCGACCAACATCTGCGGAGGCTCTCGTTGGGCAGCTGGATCAAGGGCTTGATCCAGAAAGCAGTACTCCTGGACACGGCGCGCATCGTTAGAAGGTTCCTCTCTCGGGAGCCCTGACCACCGGTAGCTTAGACCCTGTTCCCAATACCGGTGGGCTACTATTTTTTATATTTTTAAATGTTTTTTTTTTATTTTTTATAGAAATATTTAAAAATGTAATTTATAGGAATATTTATCGAATAAAGGAAATAATAATAATAATCATTTTATTATCAGACAACTGAGACTGATTTTTTTTAATTCAAATGTTCATTAATATCATTTTTTTATGAATGTGTAGTAGTCATCTATTCAAAGATGAAGTGGGCTGCCGTTGTAATATGACTAAAATGATACCGTGCTGTGCATAAAAAAAATGAATTTTCAGTCCATTTACAAAGCAAAGGATGACAAGCAATCGTTCAACGAGTCCATCAGAAGCAAGGACCGTCCGCGGCAGCTGGTGGTGGTGGACGAGCAGCACCCCATAACACTGGGCTTCTGCCTGGGCGACGTCATCGAGCGCCTGGACCAGCTGCAGGGCCGGGAGGCGCCCGACACGTTGGACCGCTCGGGGGCCATGCACCACTCCATCGAGTCCAGGATCAGCCTGTCCAGCAGGCCGGTGTTCCCTCCGCCCTCTGTCGGTGAGTGCTGTCTCGAACGGAGCTTGTGCTTGTCGATTGTGACTTTATAATGGACGCATGATTTTGGTGTCTATTATATTTCATCATTTTCTTTCAATTCCATCTATCCCTATATTTGAAGCCTGTATTGTTCTGCTGCAGGACACGGGCCTCTGAATGAATGTTGTATTTTATAAAAAAAAAAACTACATAAGAATGAAACGTCAAGTACTCGGTAGGTCTTACTTCATGAAGGTTTTACCAATACCTACCCAATTTATTTATTATAAAGCATGCCGTTTCCATAAGTCAGAAATATAAAGTCGTCCCAGGCATGGCGGAAGTTGCAATGCTTACTGCATCTTGTCTACCTTTATATAGGGTCACCTGTCCAACATTGAAACAATTGTACACAGTGAAACTTTGCGATATTCCTAAAACACGACGTTGGCAGATTGTGCTAGATAGCAAGAAAGGACATGCTCAGGACCCTCCCGCACATGCCAAGTTTGCGAGCGCGCCGTGTGTAAGAGGGCGTCTCTAGTGACACATAACCGATATTGCTACAAAAAAGTAAAAAAATATCGTAATATTTTGATGTTTTTTTAGCAAATTATAGAAAATAATTTCGTATTGTTAAATATGACGTTGCATTCTGTACATTTCAAAGTGTCTTTTGACCTGAATCCATATGAAAATAGTTCGCTTTTTGTTGAAATTTTTCTATAGTTTATAAAAAATGACGTGGTTGGTTTACAATGAAACGAAAGCATGTTGTATACAATAAAACAGTATATACAGTACCCACACTACCCACATTATTCCGTTACATATGCTAAAAACAATAAGAATGGGAATGAAACGTATTAGAAGAATCAAACGTTTTTTTTTTTAGTTTTTAAGACCTGTAACACATGGACAGGGTGATTGATTTCTTGTTAGTCCGGAACCAGTAGGTCTCTGTGATTTTTAATGTTCAAATCTGATTATTAACTTATTAAGATTAAAGCATATTTTTCATTTAAATTTGTTGCTAACTTACCTAGTTGATTCAAAGCAAACAAAATATCTACATACCTACATATACTGCCTAATATTCATTGTACCTAATTAACTGTTTCATTGTAAAAAATCAAGTGTTTCATTGAATACGCGTATACGGACACAATGAAACAAAGTTCATTTTTTAAAAAAACCTTTTTTATAAATTAACTATAAAAATAAAGTCAAAATGTTAAATACTATGCGATTACTAGTTAAATTGTCTATCTTGGTACAAAAAATTAGACTCGAAACTTGAGAAACGACAGAGACAAGATGTTTTGAAATTTGGGTGTTTCATTTGTGAACAGGTGACCCTAGCCATATTAAAACTTACCTTAAAAGCAGACTTTCCCAACCAATAGGCACTCACAAAAGGGTCTAAACACAAAATGAAAATGCATAAGATGTCTGTACGTAATGAACAGCTTTTATTTTAGACTTTCAAGTATTCATTGCCTGGCATCTTAAGATATCAATTCATCTGCCGAGCCTTTTCCCGAATATCTCGGAGGTCGGCCATCTTAACATTATGTTCTTCTAAAAAAAGGCTGAAAAACTCTGCTTTAAAAGCTTGTGAAGCTTTTCTCGTGTGTATATGCGCTGATGCATGCGTATAGAGCCGGTGGGCTACGACGGCGGCGCCTGCTACCTGGCGGAAACGGGCGAGCTGGCCGAGTTGCGCGCCCCCGCCGCCCGGGGCCCCGGCCGCAGCGGCCCGGGGGCCCTGCGCGCGCGCCACGCCAGCGACGGAGACATACTGGCCCCGCCGCACAGGCCCGAGTCGGGGGCCTTCTCAGGTAACGAGTAAAGTGCAGGACACATCATCATCATCATCAATGGGTACTTTCAGGGGGTTTTTACGACTAATACAACCTCGGCGGTCACTAATTATCACCATCAACGTAAACGGAATGAGGAATGCGAGACCAACTGCAGTCTTATTTTCAATGCCTGTTAAGCCATTAATTGCCACACTCCATCTGTATTAAGTCTACATTTATATTTTTGTCGACATTCTCAAAATCATAGTATAGCGGTTGTGATTGTGACATATTTACATCTATATAAAAATATTCTGTTTTTGCAAATGTGTATTGGAAGGCTGTAACTTGGCTTCACGAAGAGACTCACATATATCCATGGCTGTACAGTGTACATCTATCTCCTGTGTGTTCCAGAGAGCGACCTGGACCTGGAGCTGGAAGGCGCGGAAGAGCGCCCCCCTCCCTACGAGGAGTTGCAGCACTATGTGCAGGCGGACCACAAGGAGACCGCCATATAGAGGGCCCGCGGGTGATACCAGCGAGAGGTGGAGAGGAGGCGGAGATCTGTGGACACCACACGTGTCAGGCCGTACGCGGGACGTGGACGGATCGTTTTTTTTATTATTGATAGGCTTGCATTTGACCACAATATCAACATATGGAAAACGACGATATGGTCGACGATGGAACTCGCTCGCCTAGAAGTTACTCTTGACATAAAGATCCCCAGTTGTTGTAGCTATCAGAAAACAGGCTCAGGCAAAGAATTCTACTCCTTAGCTGCACAATGAAAGTGGTCCGTCAGAAGCTCGAAAAATATCGTTGCGTACATTTTATATGAATTCGTTATCGGACCATGTTGCCGCATGGTCCCAGGTACGGCACTGATATGTGTGGATAAACCTTTAGCCTTCGAAGAACGAGACGAAATGTGACAAAATGTTTATAAAACTTTTAACTTCGTTAAATGTTACATCCAATGAATTTTATGATGCTTCAAATGTTTTGAACTAAGTGCATTATAAAGCTGAGCTTCGCGTCTTATTCATGTGAAGCTTTCGATATTAATGTGTTTAGAAAGGAGTCAATGAACAAATGAGCCCTATTTTAAACAAATTCTGCAATAAAAATATTGCTGGGGGCAAGGGAGGGTCAAATATTACCTCTTTGAGTGCCGTTGCGAGAGAGAGAGACGGTGCTCTTTTTCCAATGTAGCTCCATCTCTCTCTTACACTTCAGTATGATAACTTAAGGGGAAATGCTGGCGGCGAGACTTTGTATGTAAATAGTCATAATTCGAGGTTTGGCTCTCGACTGTTTTCCCCTCCAATATTGGACTGATATAAGAGATATTTCACAAAATGAATAAGAAGGATGTATACTGTGTCTCGTATGTTTTCCTTTTTTATTAATAGTTGCCTTTGTACACTAGGGCTCTGTTGACAGTGATTTATCGGACAATTTTTAGAATTTTGTGAGAGTTCTTGAGCTTTTACAGTTAATAAATCATAAAAAGGAAAACATAGGGACACAGTATATATCCTTCGAATTCAGTTTGTGAAATATCTCTTATATCGGTCCAATATTGGAGGAGAAGACAGTCGAGAGCCAAACCTCGAATTATGACTTTTTACATACAAAGTATCGTCGCCAGCATTTCCTCTTAAGCTGGCATCTCACTTGGCGTATTTGAGCAAATATTCGCCTTACTTTTTTTTGCTTAGGTATTTGCAATCGGTTGTAAACCTTTGGCAGATCTTTAGTGTGGATATTTTATTTTAAAGATTCGCCATACTTATTTGTTTAAAAATGAACTTTATCACGATGACCCTACGATATATTTTATATTGTCCAAGTAACGCGACAAGTATTTCGACAAATACGCCAAGTGAAGTATTACCTAGGTATATAATTAAGAGATGATACTCCCCAATCCTCATGTCGCTTTAGAAGGTAACGCAAAGAGTTCAAACTAATATTTTACAAGAAAACTATATTTTATATGTCAATGACAAGTAGTGAGAGTTATTTATAAGAACGTAGCGTTGTGCCGCCGTTACTGTTGTAGATACCGACGCATCAACTCAAATGGCAGGGTTACTAGTGTCGGTACACGTGTACAGTCAGGGAAACGACATGTGCAGCAAATTCTATACAACCTGCCATTCCTAGTCAGTATCGTGATAAAGCTATGTGTCGTGTCAATCTGCATTACAATACATTTCCCTGACTGTTCGTATTATTTTGTTTGAAAATACATTTCCTTGACTGTTCATATTATTATGTATTAAATTTATTTTAAATACTTAGGCCTATATCCAGCAGTGGACGTCTTTCGGCTGATATGTTGATGATGACTGAATACTTACAAACAACTAGGCTAAAATCATTACCATTCAACGTGGCAATGCTGCCAGTGTTCTGGGCACGTTTGCCATTGACAGCGATGACAGTGATGTGGATTAATGTTTTGATGCAAAATGATTTATTTTGTTTTATACCGTTTGTACAATTATTTCGTGACTAGCTTCTGCCAATGGCTTCGCCCGCGTGGTCCCTAGGGAACATACTCCCGGGATAAAAAGTAGCCTATGTCCTTTCTCAGGCTCTAGACTATCTGTGTAAGTGTGTGCCAAAAAAAGACAGACAGACAGAGTTACTTTCGCATTTATAATATTAGTAAGGATAAGGAAGTAAGGATTATTAGTCTATTGGTTTATAAGTATTTAATCATCATCATTATGTTTTAATTTGATTGAATAGATATGTTTACCTCAAAGATTTCCTCTATTGGTAAATGTCAATTAGCTATATTTGTGAGACATATTGTACTCTCTACTACATTTAAAGGATGTTAATGTTTACATTGTATTAAACCATCGTTCGTCAGTTCAACGCTGTAGCTATGAGCTATAAGTTTTACTCGAAAACTAACCTTTTATTACCAAAAAATAACAATATTTTTATGGCAGGCGCCAGATAAACTTGCAATAAAGAACGTTGACCTTTCCCTAATAACCCGTCATAAATACCTCAACAGTAAATTAGGAACTGTTTTTCATCACTAGAGAACGTTAAGGATCACGATAGAAGTCGATCCAGGACAGCTTTATGTCTTTAGTTGCTTTTGTGCGCAACTTCGTACGCGTTTATCCCGTTTCCGTAGGAATTTAGTGCTCCCATACACACCCCAAGGAACCTACATGATGATGACGTTGTCAGTCAGTCAGTCACTCACTCCCTCAGTAACGGAAGAATTTTATATATAAGGATTTCTATTTTCGATATTAAGAAAGTCAATAAATATTTGTGGGTCAATGACCGTTACTGCACATTTATCTGGCGGCTACATAGTTTAAACACTGATTAACTGATTTTAAATTGAAATCTTGTATAAAAATTTCATGAAGAATCTGCTTATTTATATTTAGACTAAGCAAATCGTTATTTTTTATGATAAATCTGTAATTGTTTAGCAAATTGTACATCACATTAAACTGTCCATTATGATGAAATCATAAACGTCACAAGTCTTGTAAACGGCTGTAACTCGGCCCAGAACCCTTTTTTTTAAGGATTGGAAAAGTGTGTTCCTGCTAATGCCCTTTGTATTCCAGGGCCGCGGTGACTCTTGCGAAAATTCCGCAAGCCGGCCTAGTGCTCTAGGGTGTGCTAATGTGCTAAACAATACGTTTCCTAAACTGTACATGAGTTACGTGTTAGTTCAATAATACACCTCTAGTCAATCGTTTCGTGTTAAATAAAGTTTATGTTACGAATGCCTCGGAGTTTTCTTTATCGATCACGTTTAGTGTAGGGTCTTTACACCTTTCAATGATGATAGTTTTGAATGATACGCAAGAATACGTTATAGTAAGATTTATTGATTTATAATGAAATTAATTAAATAATGAGTGCACGCGATTTGAATGATATTTGTGTACTGAAGTATAGACCGCGCGTAGCAAGTAAAGTGCTGATATAATGCTGTTTAATTTGTACGTGTTTACACTGTACATGCTCCGGGGCCCGAGAAGACGTGAATGAGATGAAGGATAATGATTTACAAGATGATAACGAACAATTGGGCTTACGGACTTAAATAAACTAAGCTTAAGGTATTTCATTGAATTGAGTTCGAACGGACGGCGAAGACCCTCTGTTGGTGGTGGCGATGGTAGAAGGACCCGCAGCGGTGGCGGCGGCGGAAGCTACATAGCTCACGCTAGCCTCTGCTCGCTCTGCTGAGGGAGGCGCGGGCGCTGGACGCGGCTGGCGCGCTCGCACGCGTCGCAATGCGTACAAGATGGCGCAGACCACGGCGATCCCAGCCAAGGCGTAGATGGCGACATAATGGTGAATGTCATGGAATGTCACTCGATCCACCATTTCCTGATTGGATTTCATATCTTTGAGTGACTTTTCAATCGCCCGTATGTCTTCCCGTTGCTCGGTGATGTCATCTGTCTCATTCAGTGGAGTGATGAGAGGTATGGACAGATTGATGATGTGATTTATCGGTGGTATTTCTATATTCATGACATCGATCTTCGTTTTAATTGAGTTTGATAAGGATTTGTGTGCGTATATCGTAAACATTCTGTCTTTAATGACGCAACTGTCTCCCAGTGTAATGACACCTGTTTTGCTGAGTTGCTCGATCGTTATATCGTCATCGCATATGATTCGCACACTACATTGTCCACAACAAAAATGGTATGAATTGAACAAATTCAATTCGGTCCAATAATCTCGGCATTCTTTTGTTTCAGTCTGACATTGATTATGGGCTTGACATTGCCGCTTAAAATCCAGCCAAGTTGTGTCTGTTGTGCTATTGGTAGAGAAGAATTTTCCTTGACTATGCCTGCCATGATGATTTCTGAGTAAACTTCTGCCCCCAGCAGCAAGTCGATTGATCGACAAACGTTGAAATCTGGATCTGCTAGCTGGATGTTTTGTAGATATTCCCATGATGGTTTTGAGAAACTATGATTTGGCAAGTTGTTAATTAATTTCTTCATAACAACTGCTTCTGTTTGAAACGTGTAATTGGAGTGTAATGAGGATGCCACAAGACTGAGAACTCCCTTACAATTGGTTTGATTGTCACTGACTCCAACTGTAACGCCTTTGCATGCTCGGCGGGGGAGTTTCAGGACTTGAGCTGCGTTCTCAGTGATGAGGGAGGCTTGAGAGCCTTGATCTATGAGAGCCCTCATTGTGTGATATTCCCCATTAGCCCCTTGTATACGGACTAGTGCTGTTGCAAGCAGAATTTCAACAATAGTTTCCTTGGAAACATGTGTCACCTTACTTCGTGTTTTGTCTTCACGTGACGTAGACGGTGACGAATTCATGTTACTGGACACCGCGTTTGTCTGTAGGGCATCGTGTAGCACGGTGTTATGAGTTCCTTGACACACCCTGCATCTTGATTCAGAGCGGCATGATTTATTTTTGTGATCAACCAGGCAGTTTTTACACAAGTTAAACCTTTGAACTGTGTTTCTTTTTTCTTCTGACCCAGATTCCAAAAATGGTTTGCAGTAGAATATTCCGTGGCTGTCGTCTTTGCATAGCGGGCAATATTGTGTCCTCATTGCACAACTTTTTGCAGCGGAACTGCGTAAAAACGGTTTTGTGGAATCATTTTTATTGTTGTAATTGTTTGATTTTGATTGATTCTTTTTGTTGAATTGATGTTCAGAATCTTTGTTGCTACTCGGAGATGACGACGATGATGACTGGGATGTGTGGTGCTTGCGCCGTGTTGATTCGAGAGCAGTATACTTGTTCTCTAAAAACTTAAGAAAATCTGCTAGAACCGGCAAGGCTCTAGGATTTTTTAATGATTGAGTGTATTCACTGAGTGTCTGGGTATCCAGCTTTAGTGTAAGTAAATGCACGACCGTTGATCCCATAGCGGTTACGTCTACGCCAAGATTTTTCAAGGCGTTCATGCATTCATTGATGGTGTCGAACATGTTCTTGATCTGTGTGTCGACTTGGTTTTGCATTGTAGGTATTGACAGCAGTATGTTCATGTGCGAGGTAAAAATTAGCCTGTCATTGTTATACCTATGGTTCAATATGTCCCAGCAGATTTGGTAATTCTCAGAACTGATATTGAGGTGTTGAATGATCCTTTCTGCTTCGCCTTTTAGTTTACCTTTTAATATCTGCATCTTCTGGGCATTTGGAATAGATTTGTTATTATGGACTGCTTCTTGAAATAAATCCTTGAATGATATCCATTTGTGATAGTTCCCTGAGAAGGTAGGTATTTCAATTTTCGGTGTAAAACTTTCCCGATATGAAACGGAGTACATCTTACTATTGACCAACTTTTTGATTTCAACGTACAGTTGTTCGTACTTGCTATATTCCTGTTCGTACTCCTCATCTTCCGAGTACATCTCACTATCTATTTCCCAGTGCAAGAAATCTATGGTTGACCATTTTGCTTGAACGGTTCTGAGCACATCTTCGAATTCCCATTTTTCGGAGAGGCTCTCTATGTCCACGTTATTGATTGCCCGTGATAGAGCCTTGAAGTTGCTCTTCTGCTTGCGCAGCATTTCTTCTAGTTTACTGGCATTCCCCCGAGAGACAATCTTCTTGAACAATGATGTGCTTGATTGGCTCCCACTAGGCCTTATGTTCGGTTGATCTGGATCAACCGACAATGTGTCCGTTTGCTGTCGCTCATCCGCAGCTTCTTGATTGCGATTGTCTGATGTACGAATTGATGAAACGCTAGGCGACTTATTTCCCATCTCCAAACTGGTAGGCGGTTTGTATTGTCGAATGATGTCGTGAGATTCATTGTAGAGGGTCATTGCCTTATTGTAGAAGTTCTCCGAAAAGTAGGTATAACCACGATCTTCAAACTCACATAATCTTACATGATTCTCTTGAAACTCCCGCCAGTAAGTATCCATGGTTTGCAAACGTTTCTTGATGTTGGCCGGAGTTTTGCGTTCCGCAGAATCCTTCTTGAAATTCCGCAGTTGCTGCTCCATGGCTTGCATGATCTGATCTTGATTGGCCAAAATGTCTTTCATGTTGGCGCTCATGATTGTTGTTGTGTGATAGGCTTACCGTTTTGATGATGGAGTGAGCAGTCGTTGAGTTCCAGTAGACGGATGTTACCTGTCCACAGGTCGTAGTCGCAGGAGCTATACTTACGTGCCGACAGTTTAATCACACGCGAAATAGTCCCGCTTATACGGAAGCTCGAAGGACCAAAAAGATGTAGGGTCTTTACACCTTTCAATGATGATAGTTTTGAATGATACGCAAGAATACGTTATAATAAGATTTATTGATTTATAATGAAATTTATTAAATAATGAGTGCACGCGATTTGAATGATATTTGTGTACTGAAGTATAGACCGCGCGTAGCAAGTACTGATACAATGCTGTTTAATTTGTACGTGTTTACACTGTACATTTAGGATCAGGTATTGGTACAGAGACCCCTGTATCAATACCTGATCATAACGTCCATAAGAATCAATACCTTACCCTAAAGTTCCATACAAGTCCTACCGACAACGCTCCGATACAACACAACAACCACGGTGTATGGACTTGTTGGCAAATACAACCTGTAACAGAATAAACGCAATACCTCTTAAGGGGTCATTGTACTCGTCATTATGAACAACTTTTGCTATGGGACCAACACTGAAATCGCGAAAAAAAAATCGACTGCTCCATACGTCTCTGTGCGCATTACTCTACAAAATCCACAGAACAGCAGTTGTTCTTTTTTGCGATTTCGAGATTGTGTGAAAATGTTATTATTGTGATTTCGAATGTGAATAATAATTTGATTTAAAAACAAACACTTCCCATATATGCCCACTGTAGTTCCAATATCCTGGCCGATGTTACTAGAGAGATGTACCCATCTCCGACATATAATTATATTTTAAATACTAAACTGACTATATAAGTACAACTAAAATAAAACCTCCTAACTAAAACATCAGCCGATCCGAGTCTGCGTACCGACCTTTGTTTACCTAGTCAAATTGCTTTGGGTAAATTCTACGGAATATTTTCAAATATCCTGTAGAATTTCATCATCATCATATTAGCCGAAAGACGTCCACTGCTGGACATAGCCTCCCCGCGCGCGTTGCCACAACAACTGGTCCTGTGCGTCTCGCATCCACCGGCTACCCGCGACCTTCACCAAGTCCTCGGTCCACATATGATGCAGTCATATCATCTTTTGACCTCGTCAGACTTCGCACTTTTGACGTTGGGACATTTAACGTTCAGAATTAAAACGGCTAATTTCTTTTTATTTATTTTTTTAATTAATAAACAACGGTACAAATGTATACAGACACGAAGCTCGATCTGAAGCGATATCAAACATTTACTTCAACACAAACATTATAACTTTATTATAATTTATTAGTTGAGTATAAACGTACAAGAACTTGTAGATAACAGTAAAACTTAACTGATTATATTTCTTTTATTCTACTTATACCCATTACCTACTTATTTTAAAATTATCTGGCATATTATATTTGACATTTTACAAACATAATTTTATTTATTTTTTATTGACAAAATGGCTAGTAGTTTCATGCCATAAAGACCTTACAAATACTTATATAAAAAGTATATTTAACATTAGAATTTGAATAATACTTGAACATTATTTGGCTAAACAACATTTAAAAAAGTTTTAATTTTTATACTATTTATTATTTTACCAGGGATCTGTTTCCTCCCCTTAATGATATCATAACCATTAAAAAGCCTCAATATTGAATAACAAACGTGTCTATCTAATAATAACAAATAAAACAATTTGATCACAAGTCAACCGCACGTTAGAAACAACAGTGACAGTTCTACGAAAACAGTCCTTACTGCTTAATCGCAAAAGCGAAAGCAGACAGCAGTCATTAGTAATTACCACCGTGGACATGCAGTTGACTGTACCTACATCGAACTGGACGGCCGCAGTCGGACGTTACAACTTAAACAGTTTTGAGCACATTACAATATAACGATACTTACTTCAATTCAGAAGTCTAGGAAAACAACATTTAATAATAAGTTAGGTAGGTATTGGTCAATTTGTATTTTTGTAAAATTACAGTAAAAATTGGCTGATTCAGAAGCGCCTTAAGTTACGAAAGCCTCTTAAAATGTATGTAGGTGGCACATAGAACACTTACATTGAAAAATTGGAATGCCAGACATAAAAAGGGCGTTAGAAAAGTGACTAAGTATATGTATTATAAAACTAAGTTTTTGAGGTAGGTATAGACATAGAGAGATACAGGTATAATTTCGCAGACGGATTGTATAAATCGCCGTATTACATTACGTCTAGCTATATTAAATAACATATATCGCCGAACACATTCTGGCGGACTTTGACTCAACCGTATTCAATCCGGTTAATCGTTGACCCGCCGCAATACAGAACGGTCCTGTTTTTGAAAACGGCTAGCCGTAATCTAATACGGCGATTTATACAATCCGACTACGACATATACATACATATAAGTACTAAAAGGAAGTTATTAGTGAAGCACTGGGAATTGATCTTATCTATCAATTAAAACAGCGATATTTCAACACTATCTTTTCCAAGTCTCGCACTGACAGTTCCGAGTGTAGTCTTTAGGTACCCAAGATCCACCTTAAGATACATAATACACGAATTACCTACTGCATTAGTCACGTCAACATCAAGTCAACGATCAGCAGTGAAATACTGTAAACATCTCGCCGTGAAAATGTTGATGAAGTGAGCTGTCAATGACAGCTTTCATCACCAACATGTCAGATGAAAGACGTCCACTGCTGGACATAGGCCCCCCCAAGCATCGCCACAACGACCGGTCCTGCGCGTCTCGCATCCATCGGCTACCTGCGACCTTCACCAGGTCATCGGTCCACATTGTGGAAGGTCTTCCAACATCGCGTCTTCCGGTACGCGGTCGCCACTCCAGAACTTTTCGGCCCCATGGACCATCTGTTCTGCGAGCAATGTGCCTTGCCCACTGCCACTTTAGTTTGGCGATCCTTCGGGCTATGTCGGTAACCTTGGTTCTCTTGCGGATATCATCATTCCTGATTCGATCACGCAAGGATACTCCAAGCATTGCCCTTTGAGTGACATTGAGCCTTCTGATGAGGCCCATTGTAAGCGACCACGTTGGAGTTAAAATTTTAGCTTTAGTTAGTTGGAATGACAGTTCACTTCACGGTGACGTTTTAACCGAATATACTGACAGGTACGTCAAAAATAAGTTTCGTAGAAGTCGTAGGACATCGTCGCCACATGACAGTCACATGCAATCAGTGGCTCGGATCATCAGGGAGTTGTTGGTGACATGACAGTATGTGAATCTATATTTGGCAGTTACAACACGTCGTTTGCGTGCACTACCGTGCCCGTGCACACGAATATATCTCGTAATTTTAACAGTCAAATCCATTCTATTGTAACATCTTTTTTTTTTATTAGCTGGCAGGCACGTCAGGCGCCACACTGACTGTCACGGCGGGCACGGGCGGCGGCTTGACGTCTGTCCTCGCATCGCCGCCCGTCCTGTCGGGCCCGTCAGCCACGTCGGGCCCGGCGGCGACTGTGGCGCCCTCCCCGGTACTCGCGCGCAGAGCTGCTGGCGACGTGGACGTGGGGAACACGGTGCCGCCCTTGCCGGCGGCGGGGGGCACCTGCTTGCACAGCTTGGCCATCGCGGAAGCACTGTCGCGGACCACTGGAATAATAAGATACTCTTGGTTACGTTATGGTATTTTCAGTTTCAGAATCATGATACCAAAGAACCGTTGAATGGATTGTATGATAGATGATATGGTTAGAGAGGAGGTGACTCATGACATGAAATGAAATGACGGCATATTGAGAGGTATGGACGAAGTCAAGCAGTGCTGACCTAAAATAAATTGGGATGAGAGCAGGATGATGATGATGAAATATGATGACAAAAAGTATTTTACTACAATGATTTGGGCTTAATCTTGTAAGTAAATGCAACAGTCTTGGGTATGTTACCTGGCTGCACGGGGTAGGCGGCGGTGGCGGGGGGTGGCCGACACGACGCCGTCGGCAGCGACAGTGTGTCCGACGAACTTAGCTCTGCGGGATTACATGATGCATATATCATAAACCACTACTGTACAGTCTGCAGGGTGAAACATGGGCGTATCTGAGTGGTACACTTAGTTCTCATGTCACCGGGATTCTCGTATCGCTGGTTTCGAAACCAAGACAAGTCTGTGGTTTGCAGCCACAACCACCATAGATACCCCGAGACCGTCAACGCATACCGACTGTAGAAAAACACAATACAATTTGTAGGGGCTAATGGAGCCGCGAGTTGAAGAACATCAACTTAAATATGCAGACTTTTTGTTATTGATTTAAGTACATAAGGTAAAATTACCCCGGTGCGTCTAGATTGCAGTTGGCCGATGGCATCGAGCTATATCATTATCGGGTTACCCTGGCAAAGGACTGCAACCTAGATGTACCTTTGTTTCGGAAGCTCGTCAGCGTACCTCTGACCTTCTTGATGAAGTAGTAGAAGAAGTAGAAGCACAGCATGATGAGCAGCGACAGGATGCCCACCAGCGCCACGTAGTACGCCACGTGGCTGGGCTTGCGTGTGCCCTTCGGTATCGGGGCCGGGACGCCCATCGCGCTAGGGGAAAGTGGGAAGTTATTCATAAAGATGAGAACTTTGTCGTGGTCCGCATTAATTTCAATAAAACCTTATAACTTAAGGTCCGATCTAAGTTAAAAATCTGCTTCTGCCCAATTAGATGAAAGACTTTGTTCAAGAAAGCTTGTGAAGTGGGAGGTACACTTTTTTTGGGATTTGGGCATCCATACCCAAAAAACTGTTTTTGAAAAATTCAAAGTTTTTTTTTGAGATATGTTTATGACTTCCTTAAAGAAATTGGTTCATCTTCATCTAAATAAGCAGTTTTTAAAACATAACTACACTTTACTGTTGAACCCTGTATAACATTCTATTAACAAGTAGCAACACAACATGTTGACCTACCTAACGCAATGGATTACATTCTCCGTATATAGCCAAGATTCCAGTATCACAACGCTACGAACAGAGAGCTACGCAGCGCGCTACGGGCCTACGAATGACGTAGCGGGTGCTACGACTCGTGTGCAGCGACTACGTGGTTTCGCCTCAGTTTGTTAAAAACTGTTCTACGCTTATGAAACAAGAAGGCCTAGCACGAATATTTTTGACGTATAGTAACGTAACGTAAAATTTTACCATAGCTACAATACTCGTTTCGCATATAATATTTATTTGAATTAGATACTATATTAATATTTTGGAATGATATAAATCGTGTATGTCTATTATATTAAACCAAAAAAATACTATGGGGTTATATACGTCAAAATATTCGTGCTAAGCCCATTGATATATAAAAACCCAAGATACACACTCAGCATCTCAAAAACGTCCGCAAAAAACAAGCGCAATATGCGCGCTAGTTTCAAACAGTCTCGCATCGCTCGCCATACTGCACTGCTTTGTAAAAACAACTTTAAGCGATCCGTGTAAGGTTGAATTTGCAAAAAAAAATTTTATAGTATAACTACACACAACTCACACATGACTGATACATGTCAGTTTTTGACGACAGTTGCGAGTGTTGCATTTGTTCGAGACTGTGCATTTTGTTTTTTTTTTATATATCAATGGCTAAGCCCTATGTGGAATGATTAAATTGTGTATGTCCCATTAAATTAAACCAAAATACCATGGGGTTGTAGTTGTTCACATTCAAAATTAACTGACGCTAACATTACTATACGTCAAAATATTCGTGCTAAGCCCTATGATTTATTATTATTATTGACTGCCTCGCTTTTGACTGCCTCACATGATGGTAAGAGATGGTGTAGGTGACGATGGAGCACGCTTGCTATACTTCTTCGCAAGGTAAAAGCTATCAGGAAACGCAGATTCGAGACACAAAGTATTCCCAAATGGATGTGTGTGTATGTGTGAGAAGTACATTTATCGGTGGTGAATCACCGTACGTCTTGTAGATCGAAGATAGAACGGAGACATTGTCATTTTTAAATGACTCAGCAACTTGAACATGCACGAGCTGAGCCTCTAGAAATGTTATAACGGTATGTCACTACAACACGGATTAACTAATGATTAACTTCAGCTGTACCTGTACTGCACGTCGGGATAATCTTGTTACCTACTGTACAATATGTGTAAAGAATTCTTTCCAATCCATCTGTCGCTAGAATTGTTACAGTATGACGTAGAAGAACAGTTCGATAGATTTGGCTGATTATTCGTGATTGTGTTTGTAATTGTGTGGACAAGTTTTAGGTACATTGAACGAAAGATTTAATTTTGAAAATCCAACGTGCGAAGCCAGTTCTGTTTGAATCCAGATTGTGGTTAAAATTATCACAACTTAGCACGTACTTCATTCGGATCTCATGTGGCCACGAAACTAATCTTCGATCTCACCATAATGTGGGGCATTCATGCCACAGAACGAATTTATTCATTAGCGTTACTACAGCATGTGATCTATCTGCCAGCCAGCGTTACTATAGCATGTGATCTATCTGCCAGCAGTAAGGCTGCGTAGTGCGTAGTATGAACTAGCACCTACTTATTTGATCAATGAATAATCTCATAGGGTCATTGACCTATAAAACCTATGAGTACACATAATAAAAATACACATTACAAATAACAAAGACGGCACGTTTTGACTCTTAACCAAAATACAAGATCTATACTCACCTTCGATGAAATCCGTTCAAGTGATCACCACAGTCGGTTTCTCCTTCAACTCTTCTCTCTTCGTCTCATACTTGAGAAGTCACATTCACTGTAGGTACCAAAATCTCTGACTGATATGTTCACATACCAACTGACACAACAGTCACTCAAAAAGTGTGAAAATATGAAAAAGTTGAACATTAAAGTTGTTGCGGAGATCATACCGGCGCGACGACATCCTCGTAATGAGGCGACGACCAGCCAGCCACTATGAACACCGTGTCGGACACGCTGAGACAGAGTCCGACACACAGACACTGTGCTCGACGCATGGCGACACAGTGTTAGTACGATATAGGGAGAAGAGAAGGGTAACTACTCCGATTGCCCTATTCTAGAGTGAAAGTTCAAAAAAGATTCAAGATTCCTTTTTTAGGCAGTTGCTTTCTGTTTCATCTGGAAACGGTCCCAGTGCATCAGTGCGTTACCCTTCGAGGCTCCGAAGCTAAGAATTAAATCTCGCGAGATCATAAAGTATCTTCTCAATAAGACACGCATATACTATTAGCTTAAGACACAGACATATTTTTATGGAATTTACTGTACTTACTTATTTAAAATGCTTTTATTCACAGTATACCGAGAGTATATAATACACTCTCTTATAAACTTACAGTCAGTCAGCTAGGGAAAATGGGGCTGTCCCCATTTCATGTCCGGACAAATACTGTCCATCCCAGGTTGTCTGGAAGAGATCGCGGAGGTGATAAGGCCGCCCATTGTACTTATGTGTTTTAGTTTTAAGTTTTCTTTTGTTTTACTTATGGCGTACCTACCTACAATAAAGCGTAAAAAATAAATAATTACAGTTTTTGTAGTAACGCGGTGACATTAGGTACATACATTCCCTATTAATAGTGAGTAGGTACCTACCGTTCGATGGTAAGTGCCTATCCTGCAATGATAGAAAATTTTCTATCCAATTTTTAACATTTTTTAATATACAGCTAGCTAGCTCGTAGCAGTGGAACAAACGTAGCACACGCTCGTAGCAATCGTAGCACATAGGCGTTTAGCTACGAAATAAAGTGACCCTTCTACGCTTCCCTATCGTTTTCAGAATTGTTAGCACAAACAGTCATGATTGGGGATGTAGTGTGTCACCGACACAGTGTCTCAGTGTGCCTGTAGGTGGAACGCGCAGTGCTGTGGCGCAGATGAGCGGCGCGAAGTCGCAACAAGTGCCGGCGACACTCTGGCGCCGCAGGACTACGCTCAGAACTTAGGGGTGACACCCTTTCAGTTCATCTCAGAAACTTATATACTAGGTCAAAGTAGAAGATCACGCAATTGAGATTTTCTAAGGTCTTTGATTTGTCATCACAGTAGGTAAATACTGAACCTCTGCCGAAGCTATGTCGCGTGCCTATATTTTCGTTTGAAACTTGCAGGTGGTACTGAATAAGTGGCTGCCTCGTTTTGCCAATAGTTTCCTGCGATATAAAAAACTGAACAGCTATGGCGTAAGGCATAAGGATATAGGTAAAACAGTCATGTTTCGAATGTCAGCCCTGGCGCGCGTGATCACGTCGCGTCTACCCGGCGCCGCGGCCGCGCGTGCGCCCTGCGCGACTCGTCACTGGACATGACAAGTGTAGCGAGTGAGAGACGAGTGACGCCGTCACTCATCACTGACACGTCCATCGGTGTGCTTCGAAGGCCAAAACTCGTACATAAAAAAAATCTGTCGAATTGAGAACCTCCTCCTTTTTTTAAAGTCGGCTAATAATCGTTCAAATTCAAGTAGCAATATGATCTCAGCGAGTAATGTCGAACATTTGTCAAAATAGAGAGAAGTATGAGGTGCTTTTTAAGTTTGCAACTGCAATGCTAGGGTCCTCAAAAAATACTGGTATTGCACCTCTGGCCTCCTTCTAAAGGCACAATTATCGGGTTGGGGAGCCGACTAAGAATTTGCTTGTAATACTTTGGCGTGTTTGCCAGCTAAATGTTAATATGAGTGAGGTCCGAGAACCGAACCTCGGTTGCCCTCATCCTCGACATCCATCCATCTCACAAACTGTACTTCATGAGAACCTAGTAGATACACTTTAGCTAGGAAATTTCTCACGTTTCAAAGACATAAAAGGCTCTGGTAATGTCAAAACTACTAGCTGATAGCTGGCCAATAATACTTCTCCTGACCAATCACGGCGGAGACTAGCCACCGGCGAGGGACATACTCGTATATAGTGCTAGCGTGTGAGCACAGACAGCTGTTTTCCCTCTTCCACCACTCTCATAGTCCAGTAGGACGGCAATCCGTGGTTGCCACATCACCAAAGTATTACCTAGTATTATTAACTCCGGTCTCTCATAGAGAAATTCGTTATGGAAAAAACCAATGAAACTTGCCCGACCTGGGTACCGAACCTAGGAGCTCAAGCTCAACATTCGTGCTTGCGATGAATGTACGCAGCCAACCACAAACTTACGCAGAGAGGTACACAAACACATAGCAGCGCGCTTGCTCGCTACGCGTTCCTGATTTCCATTCCCAGCCTTCGATTATAATTTTGATTTACCTAATTGGACTTCCTGGCTAGTCCCATTAGATTAATGGCTCATATACATTAGGTCATTTTGACGATTCGGCTGCAGCCCGTATTCGGTTACCGACTAGTGGTTTGGGCTAGCCGTATTCGGCCTGAGTTCCGTCCGATCCGGTCGAAACAGGAGTTTCATTATTATTTAGCAAATTTCATTTTTTTTGAGTGATGTTTCGGAGGATATCTTTTTTTAAGCAAATTTTGTACAGTCAGAATGAAAAACCTTAGGTAGGGTTCTATTTTATTTAAGTAAAAGTCTGAGAATTGTTGGAAAAAGATAAAGTTACCAACAAGTTCTTTACCCTTTTTATCAATCACGTGTAAGAAAGAGACGGCAATTCTTTGTAATGATAGTTTTTGTTTTATTTATTTATTTGATTATTACCTATCAAATATGCATTGAGTTATGGTGAATTAGTCACTTACAGGCGTACACAGCACTTACGTGTTTAACAAGATTCTTTACTCGTGAGGATAGAAAAACTAAATTAGAAACAAAGAACAAAACATTAAGTAAAAAACAAAATCATTATAGAAAATTTGGTTTTCTTTAGCTTGACACCTGCATTTGCAATCAAGGTGAACACCTTCTCTAAATTAGCAAGACATTCCTCGGTATCCCTGCCCCAGACTATGACATCATCAATATACACCTCAGCGCACACATGAATTACTGGCTCCAGAATGTCGTTCATGGCTCTTTGGAACACTGCTGGGGCATTGCAGAGGCCAAAACTCATCATCTTATATTGGTAATGGCCATCCGGCGTTACAAATCCAGTAAGTGGTCTTGAATCCTCCGCAATTTTGATTTGGTGGTAGCCATTGGCCAGATCTAAGCAACAGAATACCGACTGGCCCACCAACCTGTCTAATAGGTCTTGTATGACTGGTAAAGGATATTGTTCCTTTTCGGTGATCTTATTAAGTGCTCTGTAGTCTATGCACAACCGATGTCCTCCATCTTTCTTCTTCACAAGCACTACAGGGCTTGCAAAAGGGGATTTAGAGTTTTCGATGATCCCCGCCTTTAGCAGTTCGGCAATGATATTTCTTATAATTTCCCTTTCATGAAATGAGACTCGGTACGGCTTGTAATTTATAATCCTGTCTTCTGTTAGCGTTATGCTCATCTCTACACTGCAATTACCCAGTGCCATTCCATTACCAGAAAAGCAGTGCTCATACTTGGTTAGCAGTTTGTTTAGGGATGCCTTCTGATTTTCATTTAAATGATCGCCCACCTTAATGTTATCACAACATTGGCCTTCCAATTCTGCTCTGGCAATACAGAACTTTTCTTTTAATTCCAGAGTCCGATTTGTCTTGTTGATAAGCTTTATAAAAGCCTGACCATCATGTAAGTCAACACTAACAGTCAACGTTAAAGGGGACAATAACATCCTTCTCGCACAATGGTTTTCTTTGTTCGCTCAGCTTGATACACATAACACCATCAACAACAGGTTCTGGTCTCACCAAGACTTTGTTGACCCCAGGGGTAAGTTTTGTATCTGCTTGTGGATACAACCGTATCTTGCCAAAAGAATCACACAGTTCAGTCACTTGAAATGCCTTTTCATTTTCATATATCGTCGGGGATAGTGCAAATCCGCGTAACTAGCCTTGGATAATTCCGCGTATCTGACAAATGTAGCCCATTTAAGTTTTCGCGAGCAATTCACGCAAAATCTTGATTGGCTGCCACCGCCTTGACGCGAGTTTATTTCGACTAATCGGAAGCCAAAAATCGCCCAATTACAATACTGCGTATCTTCCGCTGGCTAGTGTCGACACCGCGTAAGTGATGTGATGGTGACACTGGGAGCACTTTTGTGTTTTATTTTTGCAATAAAACTCTGTGTTTACTTAACATTAATCGGTGCAACATCAGGCAAGTGTTAATGTAATGATTATTTTGTATATTTAAAGTTAAACATGGGTATTTAGCACAAATGTAGCTCATTTTAAGTTTTTTTTTTCAAAATGTAGGTACTGAATAATTTAAATTGTGCAAGTGTATGTAACCCAGTTATTATCATCCCTTTAATAATATAAAATACCGCTATATTAAATAAAAAAATGTTGCACCGATAGTTTCATCATCGATCGACGATAATAATGATTTATTTCCTGAAAGTAACTTAAAACCTGAAGTTGCAGCAGAGTCTAGAATGAGGAAACGAAAAGCAGAACAAATGTCTTCAAAAAGGTTTAGGAATAAGAAGTTAAGAATGCTAGGTCAGGAATTTCATTTTCATCAATGCTAGGTCAGGGTTTCAAAAAGACTGGTGATGAAAATTTTTTACAAGACTCTATCAAACCGGCGCGACAACTTAGAGAGGCTTGTAAGTCAAGCAAATGTATAAGGAGCAAGGTGATTAACTGTGAAAAGTTTACTGAAACTCTACAATTAAATATTCTTAAAGAATATTGGGAGATGAGCTGGATTGAGAAAAAAATGTTTGTTTCATCCTTAGTAGATAAAAAACCGACTAACAGAAAAACCACTGGAAGGGCTGATACAAGACGAGGTAGTACAAAAGTGTATTATTTGAAATTAAATGACCAAAAATATAGAGTATGTTTAAATACATTTTTAGGGACATTAAGCATTAAGGAGTGGACTGTAAGGTACTGATTAGGAGAGAAACCACATAAAGAAACAATAATGAACAGGAGAAGATATTGCGTTGCCTACGTTAAAAGAATTAGTGCAAACATTTTTAAGGGATATGCCCAAAATTCCTTCTCACTACTGCAGAAAAGAAAGTATGAAATTATATTTAGAGCCAATAATACAGTCTAAACGTGAACTATACCGTATCTATGTTGAAGAGGCAACAAAAAAGGCACAGAGAGTGGCATCCAGAAAACTTTTTGAAGATGTTCTGAAAATTGAAAACATAGCATTGTTTCAACTGAAAAAAGATGCATGTGATCACATAGATCGTATAAAGTAGGTAATATTAGTGAAGAAGAATATCAGCAACATTTGTCACGAAAAGATTTAGCTAGACAAGAAAAGACTTTAGACAAAGAAAGTGCGAAAAATTGAACACTTCACCTTATCACTGCTGACTTACAAGCTGTGAAATTGTGTCCATTTTTGAAAGCCAGTGCATTGTATTTTAAAATGAAGCTGATGGTTCATAATTTCACAATTTACAATCTGGGCACTAATAATGTTAAGTGTTATTGGTTTGATGAGACAACTACTGATTTAAAAGCATCAACGTACGC
Organism: Lacanobia wlatinum; assembly: GCA_947578705.1. Taxonomy (NCBI): domain Eukaryota; kingdom Metazoa; phylum Arthropoda; class Insecta; order Lepidoptera; family Noctuidae; genus Lacanobia; species Lacanobia wlatinum. The sequence goes on from OX388046.1 coordinate 22,226,831, forward strand.
AGAAAAGACTGATATTATCTGAATAAATATAAGATTTGATTAAACTAGTGTTGATACTGTCGTACTATCAAAACGAGTAACTCAAAGAGATTTTAGAGAAAAAGTTTATATTGGTTTTATTACATCAATTTTAATCTAACTTTTGTAAGAGATAAAGAGTGAATTAATTTTGTATAGTTTTATTTTCAATATTAAGTAATATTATAGTTAAAATAATATTATTTGTTTCATTTTAAAACCGCGTACCTTACTCTTAGGTTCGAATATGATAAGTTTATGGTCAAATCAAATCCGCGTAATTGTCGTAGGGCCTTAATTATTTATTTTAAAGGATATATTTTCCCAACAAGAGATAGAACACATAAATATTTAGTCTCTGTGTAAAAATGAGCTTCAAATTCGTTGAAATAAAAAAGTTTTTAAGTTTTAACCTTCCCCTGTAAAATTGGATCTATTGCAGATACGCGGCCTTTACGTATGGTAGATTCGCGGAATTGCACTATCCCCGATGATATGTTAAGCTCAGTCGGGGTTTTTACAACAACAATATTCGGTGATTCTGTGAAAGGCTGTCCTATGAGAACATCAACTTCTTGTAGGTCATCTTGCACAACATAGAATTGATTGACTTTCTCCACATCATCGACGACAAGAGAAGTTGTAACAAATCCCAATGGTGTTGTTAATGCATCTCCATATCCCTTTATAACAGTTTCATCGTTGGGTATAAGCACCAAGTCCTGGGTCTCAAAGAAACTCTGTTTCATGGTATTACACGAGCTACCAAAATCTATAAAAGCAATTGCTGGAGCTCCATTAACAAGTACACCCTTGAAGTACTTCTTGTCTGAAGAATCACAGCATACAGTTTTGACCTTATGTATTTGCGTACCTATTTTAGATTTCTTCCTGCAGTCCTCCAGTGAGTGACCATTAATATTACAGAAAGAACAATGTTTGCTCTGGTTTTTCTTTTTGAAACACTCGGCTTCAGTATGGCCTGGCCTTTCACAAAATGAGCATTTTCGATTCTCCTTGTTTTTGTGCATTTTATTTGTATTATTATTGTTTTTGCGACATCTGCTTGCTTTGTGACCAGGTCTGCCACAAGAGAAACACATTGTCACCCTATCTGGTCCATGACTATTTTTCAAGAATGTTTCAGGTTTGTCTTGCTCTTTGCTAGCAGCTGAAGTGTTGATACTAGCCAAGTACTGAAGTAAAGAATTGGTGTCCCGGCACCCAGCTGATTTAGCACCAATCTCCAATAATTGGTTCCCAAGTGTACCTATGACAGCTTCAGTAATGATCTCATCACTTAACTGGCAGGACATTCCAATCCCAAGTTTAGTATAATAAAATTCAATCGGGTCTTCATTGGGCTTTCTGACTCGGTTCACTAATTCTCTTATTTGTGTTAGTTTATTTTTAGTGAACGGGAATGCTTTAACCAACTTTTCTTTCCACTCGGTCCAACTCATTTCATAAGATGCTTGGTGTTCATACCAACTCTTTGCATAGCCACCAAGTTTAGAGGTACAGTTACATATTAGTGTGCGTTCATCCCAACCATGCATATTGGCAATTCCTTCCAAGTTCCGGATCCAATGTTCAACAGAGACCGGAGAAGTCTGTGGGTCAAACATAGGTATAAAATCATTGCGACCCATGTAGCGAACTATGGAGGGCTGGGATGTATCTCCAGTATGATAATTAGTTTTCTTTCTCAATTCTCTTATCAGCACCTCCAAGGCTTTTATCCTACTGCTTTTCTTCTTTAAATTCTTCTTATATTTTATAGTGTTTCCCACATTGCTTGAGCTAGAAGAAGTAGAACTGGGAGACCTATGTCTCTTCCTATGCCGACCCATAGTTATAATTGAAATAAGATTCGAATAGTAAATTTAATAGTATTATCACTACAACACAGTTTATGTTACAATTTGTTCCTTTCAAAGTTTGTACACTTTACACAAAAAATAATAGAACTTAAATTAATTTATTTACACAATAAAGGTTCTGTTTGTAATTGCTTTGTTTTTTTTTCTTCCTTTTATTATCACTGTATTTCACTGTAATTAGTTTAGATTTGTGTTGTAACAACTTTACAACATCCTTTAAATAATATAAAGTCAAAATCACAGTCAATTACATAAAAAGTATGGATGGACCTCACCAAAGTATTGAAGCATTTGAAGATTGCAAGAAGGTAAAGTAGCGTGCACCACACAATCCTCAACCTCGGGGATTATCAACCAAAGCGCAGAGCCTTGATCATCTCACCCAAAACCGGGAAAATTCAACGAACAAGCGGGTGCGTCAGTAGCGCGACTTGTCACAACTTGTTCCGTGCGTAAGCTTTTCACGTCACACAAAATGTTCTTAGATATGTTAGATTGGGCACTAAAAGAGTTAGTTAAGCATATATACAATAACAAGCATCCATTTCTGCAATCCGATATTAAAGTTTTTCCACTTTTACAAGCACAATGCCAATGTAACGATAGTTGATCACAAAGTTCTTTGGCAAAAATCACACCAAACCGTATGAATAACTTTATAAGCGTAAGTAAATCGCACTTCTGAATACTATTAAAGCAATTTAATACTTTAAACAACTTTTATACATTTACTAAATTTTATTCACAAGCCTTGCAAAAAGCGCGGGAACACCAACTACCACAGACTAATGTCAAACGTCATAGTGAAGTTCCGATAACGCGTGACAACTAGTGTGGTTCTACGTGAATCGATTTTCTTCATCTAACATTATGTAGGAATTTTATTCTGCCAGAGTGGAAGGAGTCATTTGATGATTTGCCATCCTCAAAAAAAAGGGTAGGAATTGTAATAAAATGAGCAATATTATTCTTTATTATTCTTCATATTTTTTTTAACGGCACACAGTCACGATTTGACAAAACCCAACGACCAATCAGAACAAAGGATCATGGGTGGTACAATAACCGGTTATCCGAACAATGCGTACGCCCGCCGACGACATGTCAGGTAGCTCACTCGTTTACTTCGGATCGTAGAGTGCGCATCTTTGTTTGTTACTGTGTTGTGAAAACGTTACTTCACCCTGGCTTGTGTACATACTGACTTCTGGAATCTGCTCTAAACCACGATTTGGCTCGAATATACGGACTCAGATTTTTCACTATTGAATTGGATCTACATATTTAAACCAAGCTTTCGTAAGTAATATTTTACTAGTTACAAGGAGTATAAAGCATGTTTGGATGTACGATAAGAATATTTTTAGTATTGTGTTTGTTCGCTTAACCTGCTGAACATACCATGAGTCTTAATATTGTTAAATCTTTAATAGAGTATGAACCAGTGAGCTTAGTGCGAAACAAAATTATGATATTCTAGTAATGTAGTCGCAATTCAGCTAACTCCACTATTAACCGACATTTTACTGGAATCCGTATATAATTTGAATGCCCTGTGTCCTCTTGCAATGTATTGGTAAAATAAATTACTATAGGCCTTATCTACTTCTCTACAAAATATTCTACGTAACAAGCCCTTTCATTTGATACCCATATTGATGGGATTGAAAAAAAACTAAGTTGTCCGCCATCTTGTAGCGGCAGCCATTTTGGATTGACAATACTATGAATATACATAATTAAATTTTCACCAGAATCAAAGGCGAATACCAAATTTTAGATCAATCGGTTGACAGGAAGAGGGTGAAATTTCAATGACTAAATTTGATCCACGAAAAATAAAACAAACGGTGTAAGCTAAATAAACTAAATAAAATGTAATTTTTTCATGTCTTTGTTTTAGGTGATATATCCGAGGTTCCATCTCTACAACAGAGTTCAGATATGGCAAACGTCAAGGCTGAAACTGTAGAAAAATGGATATCCGGTCATCCCGAACTACTTTACGATCACGCTAGTGGTACAATATACTGTTCAAAATGTGAAAGCCATTTGAAAACCATAAATAAAGGAAACGTTAAAAGACATATAGAAGGAGCAGTACACCAGGGAAAGTTTAAGCGGCCCGAAGAGGAATTTTATTTCGATCTTATAAAATTTCTCATTTTGTGCAATATTCCGTGGTCTCAGATGAAAAATACTACTTTTCAAGATTTCTTTAAAAAATATATGTGTAGTACCTGTTGTTGTAGGTACGTGTACTAATCGTACTCTGCCAGATGAATCACAGTTACGGAAAGTTTACTTGGACAAGTTTTTTAAGAATAAAATCAATTCAATTCGACAAAATTATAAAAATGAGAAACTATGGATATCATTAGATGAAACGACAGACTTTTTAGGTCGCTATATAGTCCATTTTTTAATAAAACCATTACATCCTAGCAATTTGACTAGACCTTATTTGGTAGCATGTAAAACGCTAACTGTAGTTAATGGACAAACAATCACGCAATTTGTGTTAGAATGTTTGGAAAACTTTTGGGAAGATTCTTTTGAATCGAAGGTAGGTAACATTCTTGTCCTCTGCACTGATAGCGTTGCATATATGCTGTCTGCAGGACGAAATTTAAAACAATACTTAGGGGACGTTGTGGATATTGCGGACACTTAAGGGAATTCTTCAATAAAACACAAAATATTAAAGCTAATCAGTCAGTATTTATTAAATATTTAACTTTGGTTCTTAAGGTATAAAATCAACATAAAAAAAATCAGAAACAAATCAACAATTTTGATTTTTATCAAAAAAACAAACACATTACTGTCCGCATTTACCCGGTGCGAACAGGGAAAATACGGACAGCACGTGGGGTAATTGCGAATACCCTGGGGTAATAACGGTCAGTCTACTTCTCCTTACAAATATCACAAATATAGCCTCCGCTTGAGCTCCCAGCTGTGCAAATTTCATGTGCCCATTCCTGACACACTATGCACATTATCCAATCGTCAGGGTCTAATGGAAAATACTTTTCATTACAGAAAATACAGAAATATTCTTTAGAATCTGTTTTTTCTTCAAAATTTCTGAGATTTTTTACTCCTTTCTTATCTTTTTTCGGTTTTTTTCTTTAATCACATTAGCTTCTTGGTTGATTCTCTTTTCTACTTCCTTCAATCCCTTCTTCTCTAATTCAAGCGCCGCATGCCGCTTGCACTGCATGCATTCACAACTGTCGTCAAGGTACCTCTTTCAGCACTTGTGCATTTACCTATTTGTTTTTGGCCTTTAGGAGCAAGAATTTTTGAATTCCTTTGCAAAGTGCTAACACCAGTTTCATCGACATTATAAATGGCATCTGGCCTGAAATGATGTTTGGACATCAAGTCTGTTAAGTTGGTAAAAAAAATATTAACTTCCTCTCGATTGAATGCTGTGATACGACCTAATGATCTAGCTTCCGGCTTGCGAAGGGGTATGCCAGGATGCCGTGCCATAAAAGAATAATACCACTCCATTCCAGCTACCCCCGTTGCTTTATTAAAGTTGTGTGCTAAGCCATTAGCTGTAGCAAAACCATATGCAATTTTACGAAGCGTCAGCGGAGTTATTCCGAAATAATTATGACACGACTTCAAAATGAATCGAACGAGCTCTTTTTCTTGAGATTCGTTAAAAATTGGCTTCTTACCACGTTTGGGATCTCTGATGTTTTCAGCAGACTTTTTAACTTGGTCTACTAATGTATGTATCTCTCTCGGTATGTTGTATTTTTCCTCGGCTCTTCTAAAACTTATTTTTTTCTCTTGAATCTCCCTTACCGCTATTTTCAAAGTTTCGAGCGTGTATTTTTTCTCCGTCTGCCGTTTGTATACGCGAGGCATCTAAAACATATTAAAACTATGTTACGTAAAAATGTCCGTATTCTCCCCAAATCTTACAGGGTAAATACGGACGTCCGTATGTTCCACAAGAAACATGACCGCAATTACCCCATATGATTTGGATATTTCAAACAAAAAAAAAAAACGGGTTTACTCTGACTCGTGGAAGGTTATTATTTCACTTTTATATAGATGACTAACACCATAATACGTAAATAATTACAGTTTTTACTCAAACGAAACGTTATAACGTATGCATGCAATACGAAATCTTCCAAAATTATAAGAAAATACATAAAAATGATCAATCAACCTTACCTTGAAACACGTGCACGGTCTCCCGTGTTGACGACTATCCGGGCACTAAAGATGACGGATTCGACGCCGCGAACCTAGGGGCGGGACGCGGGGAGGGCAATGTAAGCCGGTAAGTTGGTGTCCGCAATTTCCCAATGTCCGTAATCACCCCACACTCCCCTACCTGAAATGAAGCACGTAACATGTTTGGCGCACTCTCTTCATCGCGTATCTGAGCAAATTAGGTTAGAATATCACGATGTTAACATTTTAATAGCAAATGTTAAAAAGGTATTTTTGAAAGCCCCAAGTAGAGTCAAAATTTTAAAAGAAAAATATCCAGATTTGCCGCTACCTCCCCAACCAGTTGTTACAAGATGGGGCACTTGGTTAGAGGCAGCATTTTATTACGCTTAAAACTTTGAAAAAATAAAAGAAGTATTATCTTGTTTAAGCAGCTCTGATGCGGTATCTATTCGAGAGGCAAAAAATATTATAGAAAAAGAAAATTTAAAAGAAGATTTAAATTACATTTAAAAGACAATTATTTTATAATTCATTTGTCTTTAAAAGAATTGCAAAAGCATAATTTATCGTTGACAGATTCATTTTTAGCATTTGACAACGTCAGAAATGCTATAAATCAGTGCAATTCAGAAAATATAAAAAATAAAATAGAACGTGTTATGGAACGAAACCCAGATTTAGACACACTTAGAGAATATAGTGAGGCCATTGAAAAAAATGAAGCACATAATTAAATACCTTTTTTAAAATTTGCTCCTTTGACATCGTCAGATGTAGAACGGTCTTTTTCCATTTATAAATGGATTTTAGATGTTAAAAGAAATAGGTTGAAAATAGAAAATATAGAGAAACTCATAGTTATATATTCTAATTGTAAAGATCAGGATTACCAGGATGCTGACATTGTAATCGATGAAGATTAAAAATGTGAATAAATGTAAAATGTACATATTTAACAATAAACAATGTTGATTTTTATCTTTTTTCTTTATTCTACCCCTTTTTTTTTTTGGTCCTAAAATCTGACTAAAATCAACCGGATGATTGCTCGTTTGCACTCAACGTAAACAGACGTGCTCATCAATGTATATTAAAATATATAATAAATTAACAATTGCATAAATAGTGACCTACTTTATTTAGTGTAATTACTCGCGTGTGTGACTAATACAATTTACAAGTGCTGTTTAGTCAAAAATGGACTGATTTGATTATATTATATCATAATCTGAAATATGGAAGGCAGCCCCTTTAACCGGAGTGGGTTGACGCGTCGCAGCCCTCCCCCAACACCTACACCGACAGAGCCCCAACAACCAAAACGTGACCAAGCCGTAGAAAACGAGGAAATGGAAATAATTTCGACTCCCGAGATTCAGAACTGGATGACCTCTATTGAGCAGTGTTTGAATGAGGTATGTGCAATTGCTTCTGATGGGAAGTTAAATTCTGAGCAGAAGCTAAAAATAAGCACTCTTTGCCGTAAAGTTGGACATAGAGTATCGCAAATGGCTGTTCAATACCAGTCCCTTAAGCAATATGCTTATAAGACCCACAGCTCCCTGAACAAATTGAATGAAGACCGCAACCTTAAGGACTACGTAATGGAGATAAACCGGACCATTAAGGAGTCCTGTGCAAGGCAAGAAACAAGAACAACATCGTTTGCAGATATGGTGAAGAAGGGGACCAACAGCTTTGTTCGTCCAAACACCTTTAGCTCCGTGGCGATTTTTCCTAGCGACAATTCTAAGACCTGTGATGAAACCAAGAACATAGTCCAACAAATTATCTGCCCTGGTGACATGAAACTGAAAGTCAGAAGTGTACGCAAAATAGGAAAAGGAGGACTCATAATCAGCACGGAGACTAAGGAAGACCTGGAAAAGCTCAAACAAACTGTCCAATCGGCTTCGTCAGCTCTCACCGTCGATGAACCTAGAAAGCGCAAACCACGCATAATAGTTATAGGGGTCCCTGCATCTATGGCTGAAAATTAGGTTTATAAATGTATTTATGAGCAAAACTTGGCCGACAAACTGCCCACTATCTCTAGAGAAACATTTTTGACCTCAATCAAGCTAAGCCACAAATCCGGCAGAAAAGATGCAGAGAACTGTAACTATATCATAGAAGTTCCAGCAACTATTCGTAAGGCTCTCATCACACAGGACAGATTATTTATAAATTGGACGTCCTGCCCGGTTCGAGACTTCACACTCGTAACGAGATGTTACAAGTGCCAGCAGTACGGTCATGCAGCTAAGACGTGTAAGATAGCTTCCCCTGCATGTGGACACTGCGGTGAAGAAGGGCACACAATTCAAGATTGCTCCAAAACAGCCGTTGCGCCAAGATGTGCAACATGTTTGCGCTTCAAAAAACCAGCCAACCACAAGACAGGAGACCTGGAGTGTCCTGCCAAAAAAGCTGCCGAAAACAGGTACCTAAACTCGGTTGACTATGAAGGCGCCTAAGAGCGCCACATATTTGTTTATATTTTAGACTTAACTTACTGTTTATACTCTTTTTTTTTACTAGTATGGATGATAATTTAATTACTGATATAGATTACACATTTGTGCCTGATGCAAAGGCATGCCAGGTTGAGGACTGCATACAATATCTTTCCGATTATAAAAAGTCACTAACCATACTAACACAAAACATTCGCAGTATTTTTAAGAATATCGATAGCTTCAACATCTTTCTTAGTAGACTTAATTTTGATTGTGATGTGATGGTTCTAACCGAATGCTGGCTATCTGATCGCCAGGATAACCTTCCAGTAATGCCAGGGTACAACTTATTGTATACCAAGCTAAATAGCAACCAAAATGCTGGTGTGGTGGTCTATTCTAAGGAATCATTAATGGTCACAGTGGAAGAACCTACTCTAAAAGACTGTATGAGCAATTGTTTGATCATCAAAATTGGTACAACTACAGCAATCATCGCTATGTATAGATCCCCTTCCGCTAGAAACTTGGATTCTTTTAACGCTTCCTTAAACCAAATTTTTCTAGACCTAAGCTCATTCAAGAATGTCATACTAACAGGTGACATAAATATAAACATAAACTCTGATAACTGCGATGCAGGGACCCAAGAGTATATTAATATCTGTTCATTCCATGGTTTTCTACCTGCGCACACCTTGCCCACACATGATAGCGGTTCCTGCCTCGATCATATGATTATCAAATCCAGTTTATCGTATGTTACGCTTGTTACTAACTCAACAATTACTGACCATCACGCTGTTCTACTAACCTTAAACTTAATGCTGCCTAAGCTGAATCGTCCCCAAACCAAAACACAATTAAATACAAACAAACTCGAATATGATTTATGCAAACTTGACTTTAGCCCAGTTTACAATACTGCTGACGCAAATTTTGCTTTATCGTACTTAATAAAACATGATTGTGCAATTAGCAATATTACGTAACACTACGGTTATTACAACAAACAAGAAACTTAATAATATTAAACCGTGGATTACTCCTGGCCTGATTCGGTGTATAAGACACAGAGACAAACTTCATCAAACATCTAGGAAAAACCGAGGTAATATTATCATTAAAACCACTTTTAAAAGATACAGAAATTTTTGTAACAATCTCTTAAAGAATTTGAAAAGGAATTACGATAAAAATGAATTAAACAGAGCCAATTCAAGCATATCCTGGTACCTCCCTTAGCCCACATATTTCGTATCTGTTTTTCTGAAGGCATTTTTCCTAAATGCCAAAAAAAAGCAGTTATAATCCCTATATTTAAATCTGGGAACAAAGGCTTAGTTAATAACTATAGGCCAATATCGTTACTCTCCTCAATCTCTAAAATACTTGAGAAAATTGTAAACAGCAGGCTAGTTAACTATTTAGAAAAAAATAATTTACTATCATCTACGCAATTTGGTTTTAGAGCCAAATTATCCACAGCCGATGCGGTGCACCACCTGACCAATTATGTCTCAGAGGAACTTGGCAAAGGAAACCAGACTATGGGGGTCTTCCTTGATCTAGCGAAAGCTTTTGACACAGTGTCCGTTTCTATGCTCCTAAACAAATTAGAGACCATGGGAATAAGGGGAACCCCGCTGAAACTCTTTGCTGACTACTTAGACGACCGATATCAGTGTGTTAGAATAGACAATATCACGAGCAATGAACAAAAAACTACTGGTTTTGGTGTTCCCCAGGGCAGCATTTTGGCCCCAACCCTTTTCCTCGTTTATATTAATGATTTGTGCAATTTGAACATACAACTTGGCAAAATTGTTTCATATGCTGACGACACGGCCTTAGTATTTACCGCTAAAACCAGTAAAGAATTGTACGAATACGCTCAATTAGGTTTCAATACTGTGACTAACTGGCTTCAAAGAAATTTACTAACGTTAAATGCTGACAAGACAAAATATATTTAGTTCTCCATACGCAAGCCTCAATTTAACATTACTCATCCTCATCTGTATGCTCATAAATGTGCACTCCACCCAATCAGTACATGTGACTGTCCTTTTATCCTCCAAACATGCAACATTAAATATCTAGGAGTAATAATAGACGATACTCTCTCTTTTAGACCACATATTGAGAGTCTGGTTAAAAGAGTGCGCAAATTAATCTATGTCTTCAAAAAACTGCGAGCTATTGCGAATCCAAAAGTAATCACACAAGTTTATTTGGCCCTAGGGCAATCCGTAATCCAGTACTGTATCACTTCATGGGGTGGAGCACCCAAAACTCACTTACTCCCTCTCGAAAGAGCTCAGAGAGCCATTTTAAAAGTAACCAATTTCCATCCCTTTGTGTATCCCACAGATCTCCTATACAAATCCTGCAACGTACTGATTGTTCGCCAGCTTTTCATTATGCAATTGATACTAAAACAGCACACCATGCTTACTTACAACACCGAAAATACTAATAAGAGACGGAATGATATTGTCTGCGATTCTAATTCATTTTCAAAATATGTTTTTGTAAAAAGATTTTTTACATTTTTAGGTCCATTTCTATACAATAGACTAAATAAGAAACTAAGTATCTATAAGTTAAATTATTATAGCTGTAAAAAGACAATTGTGCAATATTTATTAAGCATCTCGTACGCAGAGACAGAAAAACTTCTTTTTGTATGTAAATAAAACATGATGTGTCCTTTAATTTTAAGTTTTTATTATAGGTAATTGATAAATTGTTATTTTATTATTGATGTTTACATAAGCACTATCTAGCCTGAAGCACAGGTTTCAACCTAGTTCAGGCAAATCAGCAAATGTGTTCTTTAAAAAAAATGTAAAATATTTTATTGTAAATGTGCCCTGTTTTATAAATAAACGATATTATTATTAATAACCTGTTCCTTCGTATGCCCTTTACGTTTCAGAGTCGTGGTGCATCCTTAGAACAGTCTCACGACCCCAGCAGGCATTGGCCCTCTATGGGGCCCCGTCATTTATTCTACCCTTAATGCAAATTACCATGACCACTATGAAAATATTTAAATTTAAGTGCAACAATTTATGTCTATCTATAAAAGTTCTAGACATAAAAGGCTAAAAATAAAAAAATAAAAATTAAAGCTTCGATCGGAATTCGATTGTTTTTATTAACAGATAAATAATGAATTAATTTAGTTTTGATACCTTCCTTTAAATTTTGAATTGAGTAGGAATAATATCACTACCAACATTAACAATATTTAATTGAATCCGGAAATACCGGAATTACTTTCCGGGAAAATGGCTTATCCATGTTCTTTCTGTGTGCATTTATGATACAAGTACCAAAAATCAATCTACCTACTCCGATCACTGGTAATGACATAATATTATTATTACGGCACTAGTGTTAAAATAAAACCCGAAGGTCATGCGTTACGCACTTTATTTAAATATTTTATATGAAAATTAAAATACACTTGGTGACGACTTATAAAACTAAATTGAAGATACTTTTATCATAACAAAATGCACCTTAATCATTACGAAATAAAGCTCAAAATAATATTTGGAAAAATACAGTATTCTTATCTTCTAGGGTAAATAATAGTAATCTGAAAGAATCTCGTGCAGACACATTCGTAACATTACTTATGTACTGCTATCTATCACATTATACTTAACATTAAACAGTTCCGAGTACACTCGAGAATAAACGTGTAGGTACATATTTTACCAAAAAACATGAGCATTCTATACTTGAATTCACAATTTAAGACCATTTCAATTCATCGCCATTGAACTATCGACTTTAGCATAACGTGTTCTAAGTTGATTTTTAATTGGTATTTCGTAATAAACAGGCAAAAAAATGTATTTAGAATTTGAAATTCGAACTGTTGATTGTCTTTTGTTATTCCTAGTTTGTTTGATCTCGAATTCTGAATTCAAATATTAACATTGGAAGATTTATTTGTTGCTTAATATTTGTATACCTTTTTGTATTAGTCTTTGTTGATTAATGTTTCAAGGACATATTTCTGTAAACAAACACTAATGTATGCTGAGCAGTGAGAGGAACATATTTGTGACTTCACAACAAGTGTACAATTGTACTAACTTTACTAATACACAACATTCAGATTGGCATTACAGGTATAGAGGTATCTTAATAGTATTTCTTACCGTTATGGTACACGGCAGTTAATTTAGCACTTCGGGTGTTAGAACAAGTTCGTTCTTGCAGAGCGCTCTCTAAAACTGGAGGTGCCAGAGTACCAGCCAGGCACTACATCAGTTTAGCGCCAATTGGTCGCTAGAATGAACGATTCTTCCTCACTTTTTTAGAGAACTGTACAATGGATATAATTTTTCTATAAAAATTTAAACTATCAAATATTTCAAAATCGATTAAATATTTTTTTGCAATAGCCTCAAAAGTAGGATTTGTTCTGAAGTGAGGAGGTTTGTGAAAATTTATCTTTTACTTAGAAATTATAAAACACATTAGAAGATTTTCTAAAGTCACCAAAATCTAACACGTCCGATTTGACAGCTGAGTAGAGAGGGATAGAAGATTGCTTTACCACTAAGTGCGAAAGAGATTTATTGTTATGTCTCTTTCATACTTACTAGTAAAGCAATGTTGTATTCTGCTGTCAAAACGGGCCTTTTATTTTTTGACAACTATATTAATAATAGCTTTTGCCCGCGGCTTCGCTCGCGTTAAGAAATTTATATTGACAAAGTTTCATACAAACTTTCATCCCCTATTTTATCCCTTTGGGGGTAGAATTGATCAAAATCCTTTCTTAGCGGATGCCTACGCCATAACATCTACGTGCTTGCCAAATTTCAGCCCGATCCGTTCAGTGGTTTGGGCTGTGCGTTGATAGATCACTATGTCAGTCAGTCAGTCAGTCACCTTTGAGTTATATATATTTAGATTAAGTACTTGTGTCCCCGACTGTGCCGGCTACAGTAAACGTGTACAACATTTGTAAAGGATCTACTCACAACTGAGCATGATTGTACTAACAACCGAATGTTACTTGACAACGAACAACGTAGAGTATGGAACTAGCAAGGTTAAGTGAAACAGTTTAAGCAACTAATATTGTATTTTATTGTTTTCGACGTAAGGTCGTTTTTTGTTTAACACTATTGTATAGGAAGTTTGTCGAACTACAAATAGAAAGTTTATGATTTATATTTATAAAATGTGTTCTCGAATTAGCATTATACAAAAACTGTTTTTTTTTTTTCCTATAATTCAAGGATTTTTATATACTTTAAGTTAATTTCTTACAGCAGTAGACATGTCGGAATCGTACCATTCGTTTACACAAAGCGCTAAATAAGTTTAGTATGAGTTTAAATATTAAAAAAAACATTCTTCCGATTTCACTGCAACCAGTCCATGTTATTATTAAGATAAGATAAGATAAGATAAGATTTCTTTATTTGTTTAAACATGGTATACATACAAGAGCATGCAAGATATTACATCATTTGAGTGAGTCCAATCATGTACACCCAACAACATCAACAACAACCAACATCAACCAACCAACCATCCAACCAACCATCCATTCTCAACCTTATGTACACCGTCACAAGACACAGAACGCCGCGCAACATCCCTTGACTTACACTGTACCCTTATTCGTCGACAGATCATTCAACACTCCCAACATTTATATTATCATAAATATCAAAACTACTATTTATTTATAGTGTCACCGGATAATTACAAACTCCGCAAGATTGCAATATATCGCGTGAAATTGTAAACAAATTTCTTTCAGACACGGTATTATTGTAAACTACTGAATTTTGATAGGATTTATTTGTATTTAAAAGGATTCAGTGACTGTTCACAATTTTTCGAGAAATTATAATCTATTAACGATTTATTACGATCTGACGGAGTTTGCAATTATCCGGTCACATAGTCAGCCAGAGTCGTTAAACCAGAGATTATCGGTCTTGACCCAAGTTAACTATCATTATAAATATTGCAATAATGAAATATATGTACACAGTTAACTATTTTATACAATCTAGAGATGCACCGAGCACTTTCAATAGTCGACTAAATAGTAATCGAGCGATTAGTCGATTTAGTCGAATACAAGATGTGAAGTCGATGCATCTTTAACATTTTGTAAAATTTGCAATATTTGAAAAACTTTAATTACTTTTAATGTACTGTTCAGGTTGTAGTTATCGTGAATCTGATACATTCTGAGATCTATATCACTTCTAACATTCATTTCCTTAAAAATAAAACTATTCATGAAAATATAAATCTGTTTTTTGTATGTTATTAAAAAAAGCTTTCCCTGTGAAAAATAATTCGGAAAATACACTTGATGAAGAATCTCATAAGAAAATAATAATATCTTAATAAATACATGGCGAGTAACTCCCGTACACCAACATGGTCACGTACCCTGCTCCACTAAATAACTGTATGAATTAACTAACACTATACCTATTGTATCGAGGGTACGAACTGTGGAGCCAATGCGCTATGTACAAGGAGAGAACGTGATAGACATATCTAACTTAAGGGGAAAGGAGCGAGATGGATAACAACCTTACTTACTGATCGTCGCTCTGACATTTTATTGTCTATCTTAATTCAAATTAGTCTTCTTTGCCCCACGAGTGGGAAGCGTTCAAGTATTACGTAACAATTTTGAGGGAGGGGAGGGTCTTGTAAAAGGTTATGATGCGCTACAGGAGTGGGAGGGGGGGGGGGGTTGAACTACGCGTTACGTAACATTAACAAAGGTATTTTAGCGACTTTTCCGTACTTTACCCCACATAATTCTGACTGTTAGATAAAAATGGTCACTTGGTGGGTACGTAATATTTTACTTGGGATGTACAGAAAAAAGTTACGGCGCTTTACATAGGGGGAGGGGGGGGCAGGTTGTCAAAAATCTCCAAAAATTGCGTTACGTAATACTAGAACGCTCCCGCGGGGCAGAATAAACTTAAAAAAGATCGCATGAAGTCTTAGTATATTTGCCCCAATAGGGCTGGCACTGCTGGAATCAATAAGATATTATGTTGAATTTTTTTTTTCTATTTATTTACCTAGTGGCTAAGCTAGTGGGGCAAAGTAGACTAATTCGTAAATTCGATATTTAAAAAATAATAAGGATAAATTGGTAACAGTGATCGGCTCGACAGTTCGTGTCCCTCTGAGCACGCGAAGTGCTTGACGTCGAGTCGCGCAGTATCGATACATCGTAGTCGACTGGCTAGTCGATTGGTTCACTCGATCGTACTGTAGTCGAGTGTGCAACACTATGCCCAGATATACAGCTTACCATACACAGCGCGTTACAACTCTGTAGATAAAGTAATGAGTCGAAGTTGTGGACACCATTCAAATACATAAAGCTACAATTTCGTAGTCGACTGCAGGCAGCAGCATGAGAGCAGGTTTCTGCGTATTTCTATGAAATAGCGGCAGGCGACGTGTCGCTAGCTACGACAGGTGTGTCATTGAAAGAAATAGAATGCTTCAGTGACGCGGCTAAGGCGGCAGACAGCATCAAGCGCGTCGCCTGTTGCTGCCTGCAGTCGGCTACGAACTTATACTTTAATTAAGGACTATATTTTGAGAAAAATACTTTCTTAGTTGCAATGTACAAAACTCTAATAATGTCTAGGTAACTTCAGTTGGAACATTTTTCTCAGAATACCGTTTTTTTTTTCATTTGCTTCTTGCGCAGCATACGGTAGTACGTCCGTCGTAGTAGTCTCGCTCGCGAACACCACACCACTGTGACGACGAGACGTGCTGTGTGTGTGTGTCTAGTGCGGCGCGCTGGGGTTGTAGGGCGGCTGCTTGTGTTGCTCCGCACTCATCACCTGGTCGTACGACGGCGGACACGCTGGAACACAGCACAGACTCATTAGTATGGCGGAATGCTGGTTTAAGGACACAGCACACATATCAACTTAGAAAGGGATTGTCACCGTATCAACTCGAGCCGTACAGCTCTTTGTATAAAACCCCCTACTGCAACGCACACTGATCTGAATCGTAACGTACCCGCCTCGCCTCGGGACAAGTGCGGCGACGCCTACCCGTAGCCGAGTCGACGTAGCTGAGCTGCAGAGTGCTTTGGTTACGTGCTGACGTAAGGTTGACGCCTGTTTGACGGCGAGACGAAACGGTTGCGATCCCTTTACGAGTTGATGTGTGTGCTGTGTCCTTTATTCTGACAATGTCTCACCGTGTCCACTTAGGAGTGAGCATGACGTGAACTGTCATTCCAACTGGTTTGTATGGATTGAGAACTCAGGTCATGTTCACTTCACCTAAGCATTCACGATGAAATGGTTGCGGACGCACTGCTGGTTTCTTACATGACGCACCCTTACAATGAAAGTCACCTAACTCTATATTCCTGTAACTACTGATTCTCCTATAAACTGACCTTCACAGGTTCACTGACTGTGAACTCTTAAGAGTGGACTCGGGTCGGTAACTCTTGGGTCTGTCTCCATACAAACGCATTTTTTCCGCTGTTTTCTTCGTGGATAATGCTGCTAGAGTAATGATTTTTTTTTTTTCGAAAAATCTAGATCGAGTTAATACGTGCCTATAAAATTTTCTTTTTCCAAAACATAATAACTTAAAGAATTATGATAATACAAAAACCCGAAAAACAGTCCGTTTTTACCGCCATGTTCAGACGACTATCAGACAAATTTATTAAGTTTTTAACAAAATAGAAAATAATAGAAGCATGGATATAGTCTTCCTCTAAATTTTGATATATATTATAATTTTTATAGGTCAGTCCAGTTTTGAAGAAGAAAACAGCGGAATACAAAACGTCTTTTGGTCAAGGTTCTTATAGGTAAATCAGCCTCTGCTGCAGTTGTCGCTTTCGCACTTTACTTGATAGGGCACAGTGCGACGCATCGGCAATAGTTTCTTCAAATACCTATTTTTCAAATTCGTCGGTTCTAGAGTCCCCTCTTAAGGAAAAAGATAGTCTAAACATATCGGTCATCGGAGAGATACACTTTTCCCGTAAATTGTAATTGTAGAGTTAGGTCACTTTCATTGTCAGGTAACGTAAACAATACTGAAGCGAACATAGATGATGGATGGCCCATGGAAAGCTAATTTATAAAGCAATAATAGAAAAAATTAAGGTAATAAGGTTTAATTTTATGGAGGAAATTACAACTGAAACGATGTCATAGTATCGCATTAGGGCCTGTCCAAACAGCACAGAAAGGTTATCGAATGATTAATTATTACTCTGAACACAAATTATCCTATTGGGCTATAACTAACAACTATTACTATCGGGACAAATATTACACAGTTTTCATGCGGACACTCATTTACCTGTTTAATTTTATAATTCGAGATATTGGCCAACTTTGGAACAGTGAATTCTTTGCCATAAAGTCAACCACTCAAGATCCATAAGTCCCTTTTGGGACAAAATAGCGTGAGCAATAGCGCGAGCGTCGCCTTGTCCCGAAAGGGACTTACGGATAATGAGGTCAAGAGAAATTAAGTCCTTTTTAATTAAAAATGGCAACGAAAAATCAACTTTAAATACACCACGCTAAAGTCGACTTGGTATAGTCATCATCTGCCTTGCCTTTTCCCAACTATATTGGGGTCGGCTTCCAGTCAAACCGGATTCAGCTGAATACCAGTATTTTACGTGGAGCGGCTGCCTACCAGACCTCCACAAACCATTAACTGGGTAACACGGCCGATACTTGATATAGTGACGAGGAATTATTTCGAATTATAAATTAAAATGTGCAGTCGAACAAGCTTCTTGGTACAGGCCAGGATATTCATCTCACTACATTGACAGGATTCATTTTTACTGTCAGCTTGATATTTCTTTCGCAGGGCTCTACTCTCTAAGCTCGAAGTCCGTAGTTTCTTCTTAGTCACGGGCGCTCTCTACTCCGTATCACCTAAGGACTTACGATTAGTCCCGAATCCAAGAGTGAATAGGTTACTTCTAGGCAAGCGTGCTCCATCTTCGACCACATCATCGCTTACCATCAGGTGAGATAGTGGTCAAACGCGTGCCTATCAATAGTTTAAAAAAATCCGAAATATGAATGAACACACAACACGATTTGACAGTATTAACGAGTTAGGTGATGCGGAGTGGAAAACCCGTAACAGAGTGGTGTAAAAACAATGAACTCCCCAGCACACGGCCCTTGTTCGCTGCATGTATACCAAATAGATTGTTCGACTGCGTCTATATTTACAAAGAACAAAACTTTTCCCAAATGTTCTACGAACTACATCCACACACATGAAATGTGTAACAGAATATACGCAATACCTCTTAAGGAGCATTGTACTCGTCATTATGAACAACTTTCACTACGGAACCAATCTTGAAATCCATTTGTGTACCAAATTTCAACAGAATCAGTCCAGTGGATCCGGAGAAAACTGGCTGTGACAGACGGACAGACCGAGACACCCGAGTGAACCTATAAGGGTTCCGTTTTTTGTTCGGAACCCTAAAAACTTCACAAATAGTAGTATTACGTAGACACAGTACAGCCGGGCTCCGGCATGTCCACTAGCACACGACTCCATGCCGACCGGCGTCCCATTGCTTTGATACAAATATACTACGCACTAGGACTAATATCTACAGGCAAGGAATTAAAATGTCAAACACCTCAAGCATTCCATCTTATTTTTATTCGCAACGTATAATTTCCCCCACTACGTGTTGCTACCATATTGCATTGAAATGACAGTTCGAAGGTATCAAAGTGCTTAATATTTTAACTCCACAACCGTCCCAAACATGTAAATCCGCGACCGACACTACAAAAGCTAGACGGCAGTACGGCACTAGACGCAGCATGTTCGTCATGCCCAGTACAAGTAATGCTGGCACTTCACTGGAGTTTCTCAAAATATTCCTGAGACTAGTGCAAAACAAAATATACCTTATGTATTTGAAATAAGGTTAATTTTTTATTGCACAAATGACGCGTATATTTTGAAAATACAAAATATATCTTATGAGTTTAGACATAAGGTTAATTTTGTATTGCACAAGGTATGCGAACATTCTGCGAAGTGCCAGCATGGTACAAGCAGTGTGGTTACCTTGCGCGCTCCAGCCGGGCGGCGCCACTCCATAGAAAGCTTCACACAAAGCGAACACGCGTTAGTTGTTATATACACTTACACTAATACTAGAGGGTACACAGTATGGACGGCGGGGATGGGGTTATATTTGAACTGCGACAACATACGGCGCGTCAATGTCACGTCGTAACCAGGGGAATCGGTTACAGGGACCATCATGACACTCATTGTGCAATTTACATTGTACATTCATCCTGTATACGTCACCGGAAAATTGCAAACGCTGTAAGATTGTGTAGCGGCATCAATACCGCCACAAGAAAAACTAACGGAGCAAATCTACATCGCAACAAAAAGAACCGCGACGCCATCTATCCAACTAGCAGCGAACTAATACGTCGAAATCCTGCATCGCGCAAGCAGAGTTTACCGTGCGATTTGAACATATACATCAGCCCGAATATCAACTATCGGGCAAGTAGTCCGCCAGGCTCAACAGCCGCCTGGTCGGAGGATCCTCTCTTTTCAATGGGGGTATGCGGGACTTTACTCTCTGTTCCGCATACCCTCTAAAATTGTAAAATATCACGTGAAATTGTTAACTATTTTTCTTAATAAGACAAGAATATATTGGAAACTATTAAATTTGAATGGGATTTATTGTATACAAAACCATTTTTTCATAATACATAGAGAAATTATAATCTATTAAAAATTTATTACAATCTTACGGAGTCTGCAATTTTCCGGTGACATATAATGTATATCAGTCTGTTCGAAAAGGCTGACCAGATAATTCTGTAGTATTTTTTAAAATAAATTAATATTATTTCTGTAATTTTCAATTCGCAGTAAATTGATATTGTAAAATGGATATTACTGTAATTTTAATAGTAAAACTGATACTATTACTGCTAAGTAATCACTACCCACACAGAATCACCGGTTAGACTTTCAGATAAGTACGGGGGGTTAGTCATTAGTTTTTTTTTTTGTTCATACAAACAACATCAAATAAACTTTATACATATTTACAGTAACAACAAGACACCCAGTATATTTTGGCAGTTAGCGAAGCACTGAGCGAAAAATTAATGTCAGAAAAAATTTTAGTAACAATTCGTTTGTGAAATTTTGTACAGGTCAAGTACAGCTGACCGTACTGTAAGCACAATGAATCAAACGCTAAAAATAAATAAACTCGTAATAACAATGTGTCACTGATACCGACCACAGCAACACATTCAGTGCTGTGATAAGATATACTGCGAGTGCAGCACTGCACTGCGTTGATTCACACCTATCAGGGTATAAGCGTATGTACTGTAAGAGACATTAACCGTTTAGAACCTTAAGGTTGAATATCGCTTGCACATCATAAACGACCAGAGGCTGTAGAAAAGTGAGATTCTACCTGCGATAGCTGTTTGTCAAAAAGTGATACAGACGGACCAAATAGTTAAGGAGCGGGGGGAAAACCCAGCGATGTGCGAGGATGATTAACGAGGAACGTGTTTCTATTAGTTCCACAAAAACAACCTTCCTATTTACCATCTTATTTTTATTATGACGTCACTATTTGGACCATCTACATATTGAATGAACTTACGCACCGCCTTTAGTTTCTACAATCGTTATCGTTACTGACTGTCACTATGGGTAGAGCCCAACGGACATTTGTCAACTCAATTTTTGACAATCACTGTCACCTACGCCCGGTTTCTGAAGTACTTTCTCTGACGTTTATCTGTCCTTTAACCAGTAAGTTACAATTCACCAGGTATTATTGGCAAAAGTGATTGACAATGAATTTCCCCGACTTTATATGTCGCCATGTGGTGGCGTGAGTCTGACCGACAGACATCCTACTGCCTGACTCACAGTCCGTAGTTATATGCACGTTAGAAGATAATTACCACTTTGAATTGTGAAATAGTAAAATTTCGAGTAATCCATGTGAGTCCACCGCGCCAATTCTACTTTTTTTAAATTAAAGTTCGCGTTCGCATCTCAGACGCTTCCAATTAAAAAAGCCTCGAGATTAGAAACATTTAAAAAAAATTGCAGTTACTTAAAAATTTGCAGGATTGGCCCTCCGAGGTTTGTTCAACGGATCAAGCTTTGAATTAGCTTAACAAGATATTTATGTTGTGGGTGTTCATCATCATAAGAATTTTAAATCATCGAGAGTCATACTGTGAGTTGCTTGTGTTTGATTCCAATCCAATGATAATGCAGTCAAAGTCAAAGTCAAATGATTTATTTCAACTAGACCAATAAAGGCACTTTTGAACGTCAAATTAAAATAAAATATTATAGTGACTCTAGTCGTCCGTTCGCAAAAGGTAGATTCTTATGGAGAAGAACGGACAAGAAACTCCATAGTTACTCTTTTCAAAAAATAAGCTTTACAATATTTGCATACATTAATCAGTTGATTATATGTGAGGACGATGCTCCCAAAAAAACACTTATATACTACTAATAGGTACAATAAAGAAATGCCAGCAGAGGTAAAATTAATAAGTTTGCTAGTAAGGGAACATAATACTCACATACGTACAAATTTTTGCAACTATTGATTTATATGATCAGTGTGTGAGTTAAATTAAATACAAAAATCAGTAAATACACCTGTTTACATAGTAAATATTAATACAATAAACACAAACATATCAACCAGTTTCACTATGTCTACTACACCCTAGATTGTCCTATGGAGCAGGACTAGCATGTTTCCAAGCATTCTTATCTTGAATATAATCATCTAATTTGTAATATGCTTGTTCACAAAGTGTGTATTTTACACACGTTTTAAATTTTCTTTCATTTAATTCTAATATTTCAGAAGGAATTTTGTTGTAACATTTAATACAGTACCCCATGAAAGATGTTCGTACTTTGGATAATCTAAAAAATGGTTGATCTAGTTTATTTCTATTTCTAGTATTAAAATTATGTCTATCACTAATTTTGCTAAAGAAGTATAATATAACTAGCTGTAGCCGATACAGCTCCCCCCGCTCTGGGCGGAACAGAAGGGAGTGACAACGCACGGAGAGGCTACGCACGTGTGTGAGGTTTCGCCTTGCATGAAAATGTATGAGATTGTTTCCACTGCAACCCACGGACACGCTACGCATCAACTGACACACGCGTGGCTTGCTCGAATACGGCGCCCACGTAGCTCAACTCTGTCAACGCCATCTACGCTGTGCACGCGGTACACGCTATACACAAATATTAACCCACGACTATACCCAAACCATTTTCTTGCAAAAAAACGTGCGTAGCCTTTCCGTCTGCCGGGTAGGCCACGCTACAGTTGTACATAGTCGTAGGCATGTAGCGTGTACTGCAGTGGAAACGTAGACCCACGTTGTCAAGCAAATGAACCCACGCAGCTAAATTACGCCGCGTGGCCGTGGATAACGCACCGCGGTGGGTTCACGACTTTACTGACTAAAACCCATCCATGTTCCTCCTAATGCGGGCCCTTTGCGTTCCAGGGCGGTGACTTTGTCGAACAATTCCGCAACAATTATTGATACAGATAGAGTGAGCAATCAATCGACACGAAAACAAAACAAGAAGCTACCTAACTGTAATTATAACATTAAAATGTCTGTGAGTTTTTGTTTGTCCGTCGCGCTTTCACGCCAAAACTACTGAACCGATTTCAATGAATTTTGGTACAGAGTAAAACGGCTTTGCTAGCGTTATTATAGGTAAATTTTCCCGAAAAAGTAACCATGTATGTATAACCGTCTCCAGGGTAGCAAAATTCTCTTCAAGTGGACAAATTATAGTCATACTATAAGTGGTAGTAGACTGGTATTCTTATGTATGAGGAACTTTGGTCACGGGATTAACTGAGAAATTGCTTTAAATCTGTGTGTTTTATATTTAAGATCGGTGTACATGTGACTGTGGCGCAGGAAATGTTAATTAGATACTCGTAGTATATAATTGTATTTTTTGCGGTAGTTATAAGTACAAACACTAGTCTTAAGTTTTTGTATACTAACTAATTAATGGACTCTATCTGACTTACATTTTTTAATTTATTTGTTTACTAGCTTCTGCCAGCGGTTTCGCCCGCGTGCTCCCTAGGGAAGATACTAACGGGATAAAAAGTAGCCTATGTCCTTTCTCAGGCTCTAGACTATCTGTGTATCAAATTTCATTTACATCTGTTCAGTAGTTTTGGCGTGAAAGCGCGACAAACAGAGTTGTGTTTGAAATAAGTCATTTATTTTTATTTTATTTTATTTTATTTTGGGATAAAAAATAAAATAAAGTAAGGATTTAAGTAGCTATTTATTCATTTTATAAATACGAATAGAAAAGTGCAAAACGTTCCAAGCCAGTCGGTATTTTGATAAAATTCGTTTCACAGTACTTAATAACATAATCACCACTATCATATCAACCGGAAACGTGCCGCATACTATGATACTAGCGGTCACGTGCCCCAAACTAACGCGACATACTTGTACTCATTAATTTATAACGTAGTTATTGTTCCTACTCGCAAAAAGTTTTATCTTACTTCCTACTACATCCTACTTAATACTATAATGGGTGTTTTTTACTCTTTCACGTCAGAACGCCTGAAAGGATCTTCATGAATTTTGGCATAGAGGTAGATTATAGGCTACTTTCTATCCCGGGAGTATGTTCCCAAAGGGTGCAAACATAAAGATACAGGTTTCCGGTGCAGGCAGATTTATGCGGGCCGGTACCGATCGGTGCAGGTATAATATTTCCAGGTTATCTTATTCGCTCATTTATAAAGAAACAGGTTTAAACTTGTCGGTGCCGACTACCTGGACCGAGCCATATGTCCGACGAACTGAAGGAAATGGTTGTCAAGAAGGATAGTTTTGCCTGTTTCTTTATGCTGGTTAACTCTGCACCGATCGGTACCGAACCGCACGGGGTTGTCTGTGCTGCAAACCTGTTTCTTTATGTAAGCACCCTAAGGGACCACGCGGGCGACGCCGCTGGCAGAAACTAGTCTATTATTAATGCGATAGTTTTGATGGATGTTTTTTTTAAGGATGGGAAATCATCAAATGACTCCTTCCCTTCCGCTCTAAGCGGAGGAGCGGAACGGAGTGTCAGACTCTTACTGACTAAAACCCGTCTGTGTTCCTCCTAATGCCCTTTGCGTTCCAGAGCCGCGGTGGGTGACCCTTTCGAACAAACTCCTGTACCCTGGCAGGCAATGACCCTAGCGGGCCCCGTCTCGGATGGATGTTTGTTTGTTAGTCAATCACGCCGGAACGGCTGAACGGATCTGGACGGGGCACAGAGATAGATTAGTCTGGAATAGCATGGGCACTTTTGACCTATTTTGAGATATTTTCCGACATTTAGAGTGCACACCCTTATACGGCCAAAGCCGATGTAGGAGCTAGTTCTTTGTCAATCCCGCCTCAGCGTTCTTTTGGATCGTTTGTGAGGTCGTTCAGCGCGCGGCGTGTGGCGTGTGGCTCGATGACGTCACACAGTTAATGCTCGTATCTTCCCTCCGCGCGCGTCTCGATGCACTCCGACATCTTTAAAATATTTCTCGTTTATATTTAACTCGGACACTCGCTACTTTTTATTTGGCTCGCAGCGTCGTATTTGTTGCTAGCTTCTGCACGCGGCTTCTCCCGTGTGATGCGAAGATAAAAAAGTACTTACAAGTCGTAGGTACTTTATTTAAATTTCATTTAGATCGGTTTAGCGGCTTAGGCGAACACCAGCTTTTTTTTCGTATTTATCATCATATCAGACGAAAGACGTCCACTGGCCGTAGGCCTTTCGTATTTATATTATTTATAAAAGTTAACTCAAACATAATTTTAAACAGCTAGATGTGAATGCCAAGAAACTAACATTCCTATCTACAAAGATTTCTTCTGACATCATAACATTATCTTAACCAGATAAGTTGTTACTTGCAAAGGCATAGAACCTTGTGGCGTAGCTCCTCCGCCGTCATTTTGATTTTACCTTCGAATATCTCGGCAACGCGACACTTTAGGGCACCATGTTGCTAAAAATTTTGCGCAATCAAAATGGCGGCGGGGAGACTATGCCAAAATGTTGTGTTCTATGCCCTTTACAAGTAGCAGCTTATCTGGTTAAGGTGATGTCATGGTATTAGATGACTCTTCCAAAAGGAAAAAGCTAAACACGTTTTGGTGCTGACTCCGTGAGTGCTCACACAACAGCACCAATATGACGCACAGTAAACTACCGATAGCTAGAGATAGCGAGCGTGTGTGAGCCGGTTCATCGATACATTACCTCAATTAATCAACCTGCTTAGCTTTTCCGAGCACCAGGTACCAGCTACCAGCTACCAGTTAACAAGTATCAGGTACTAGCAACCAGGTAACAGGTACCAGCTACCAGCAACCAGGTACCAGGTACCAAGTATCATGTACCAGTTACTAGGTAACAGCTAACAGGTACCAGCTACCAGGTACCAGCTACCAGGTACCAGCTACCAGCAACCAGGTACCAGCTACCAGCAACCAGGTACCAGTTTTGCTGAGTACCAGTATTTTACACGGAGCGACTTATCTGAACTGCACAACTCAGTAACTAGTTACCCCTGGCTAAGACTGGGCTCACGACTTGCTGCTCTGTCAAAGATCTACAGACGATAGCTGGGACCAACGGCTTTTTTTTTTCTTGGGACAAGCCCGCCACACATTCCCAACCACTGCAACTCCTTAAAGCCAGAATTTACAATGGCGACCACCAGAAAAAAAACCGAGTCAATCAAGCTCGACAAGTCCCGGAGAACCGATAACTGTCTTGGATCGCGCTACGAAATTAATCAGAAAAGTACAGCGGAGGAGTAGGAAAACATGGGACCAACGGCTTATCGTGGTTTCCAAAGCACGTAAGTCTTGGTATGTTCGGGATGATCACCCATCCACGGAGCGACCTCGGCAAGCGTTGCTTGACCCCGAGGCTGCCACGAGCATCGCTATACCGAGTATGATCATCTATACAAATACAACCGTCGTATATAGTCGCGCGATCAACATTATCATTGGTAATCAATCAATATTTGCACCGAGTGCTATACCTGTATCGACAGTAGGTACATCTAACACATAATATTGCAACATGTTGTGCGACACACACAGGGAAACAGATAGATATTTTTTATTGTTTAGCGGATTAAAATTGGAAATTCATTCTTTGACGTACATTTTCTTAGGGCGGATTTCATCAATGAAACAACACGATCAGCACACAAACGTTTACGAGCTGTCAGTTTCATTATTTTCTGTAGAATATTGACACTGACAGCTCTTGAACGCAGTTTAGATGCACTGCGCGTCTAAAAAGGCCACTTTAGCAGAATCATATTAGATTCATAATATTAATAATCACACAACAATCTGTCAAATTTCATTTTCATCTTTATCGCTAACGCATTAGGTTCAACTTTCAAGGTTGTTTGGGTAAATTTGACAGTGACGGGTAGCGTGATGTGCTTTCTGATTCTGCTAAAGCAGCCTTTTTAGACCCGCTGAGCGCGTTCAGTTTCATTGGTGATCCGCTCTTAGTCGTAAGAAATGGCTAGAAATAGACAAATTTACATTTTGTGTCAATCTAATATTTTAAATTTGTCTGTCTATACATGAGTTCAAGCGATGCGATGTAGCAATAGATCCCACTTTCCAATATTGTTTTTATACTTGTAGCAGCGGACTCGACCGCGTCAAGGTTAGGAATCATCCCAAGGGAACACACTCCCGGCATGCAAAGTATAAGCAGTATATCATTTTCCAGATGTCTACCCGTGTACTGAGTAGAAGAGTTACTTATTTGCATGAATCCCAATATATAAAATTCTTCCGTTACCTACTGACCTAGTCAGTGACTGACAGACAACGCACAGCCGAAACTACTGGTCGAAGAAAGCTGAAATTTGGCATGTAGGTTCCTTGGAGTGTGTAGGGTAGGTTCCTTGGGGAGTGTAGGTTCCTCGGGAACGGGAAAAAAACGGGATATGCGCGTACCAAATCGCGGGCAAAGCTAGTCTATAGGTACTAATCTATACTAATATTATAAAGAGGTAAAGTTTGTGAGTTTGTGGATTTGTGAGGTCGAAGGGGGTAATCTCTGGATCTGCTGAACCGATTTTGAAAATCTTTTACCAATAGAAAGCCACGTTATCTGTGAGTGTCATAGGCTATTATATTAACCCGAAAAACCGCCCAACGAAGTGGGCACGTGTCAGCTAGTTATGAGTTTGAATAGGGTTCCCAGTGCTGGGCCCTGGACACAGGTGTCCGTCGTAAGAGGGAGTTATACCACACCTAATGAACCAGTGGTTGGTATGTTCAGCACACGTTCTATATTTACAAGGCTTTGTATCACTGGCAGAACTTCGCTGACGTGCGTGGGTATTGGCAAATAACGCGATGACAGCGAGTTAGTAGCGAGGAGTCGAGGACGCACTTACTTAAATAACGAAAAGGTGATACGTTTAACAGAACCAGGAACCGCTATTTTAAACTTGTATTAGGCAAAATAAGAACAAATAATTTATTTATGGTTTGTAGTGACGCACTATACCGGATCATCGATAAATAACACTTGTTTTTATTTGACTTTTCCTCAAATCACCACGAGACGGGCATCGGAATCGCGCCTCGCGTGGTGGAGATGGTAACCAAACTAGTTTTGTGGTTGATAAAATAGGGCATTTGACTGGATGTCAACTGACAGAATTGTATTAATTAGTTAGTCTATACTAATATATAAAGCTGAAGAGTTTGTTTGTTTGTTTGCTTGAACGCGCTAATTTCAGGAACTACTGGTCCGATTTGAAAAATTATTTCAGTGTTAGATAGTATATTTATCGAGGAAGGCTATAGGCTATATATCATCACGCTAAGACTAATAGGAGCGGAGCAGACGCAGTTGCACGGGTCAACTAGCAGGTACTTTATAAAATGAAATACCTAATATAAAATTAAATTCCCGGTTAGTATATTTGGCAATATAGGAGCTCGTGGCTAGATAATAACAGCCGCTCGGGTCGATCTTCAAGGTTAAGCAACGCTTGCCAAGGTTGGTCGGTGGGTGGATGACCATCTTAATATACCGAGTTTCCTCCGCGCCTCGGAAAGCACGTTAAGCTGTTGGTCCCGGCTGTCATTTGTAGATCTTTGGCAGTCGTTAAGGATAGTCAGAAGCCAGTAAATCTGACTTCAGTCTTGCCATGAAGTACCGTGTTGCCCAGTTAATGGGTTGTGGAGTTCTAGTAGGCAGCTGCTCGACTGGAAGCCGACCCCAATATGGTTAGGAAATGGCTAGGCAGGTGATGTTATTTGGCAATATACCTCAGCATGCTACACAACCCAAAGCGCAATGCTTTAATTTTATTTTACTATTGTCCTCATACTTTTAAAAAGTTGTTTATTAATCACTTTTTAGTGCTGATATCCACCAAAAACTTTACGTCTAAGTAAGCAAAAATGAGCATAAAATAAAAACTACTGAGCCTGTTTTAAATTTTTACGGGATCAAAAGGCAAGTATACCGCATCGAACTAAAACAGAATCGAATCAGAAACCTCAGTCACAGATAATATAATACTAGCGTACAGATGCCTCATCTCATACAAAGAAACGCGACCGCCGTAAAAAAATAATTCAGACGAATTATCTTGGTTTTGAGTCCGCGTGCTAGATGGTGTTAGCAGCGACAACTTGCAAGCGCGATTTCCTCGAATTCCAACTAATAGATGGCGTTCGAAGCGTATTGTAGGTACTGTACTGTTTGTCGCTTGTCCACTTGACCTTGAAGCTGACGTCGTCGTCGTTACGAGAGTAATGTAGAGATTTCAACAAATATTTAAAATGACTCGAATATTTACTCAAAATAGTGAAAACATCGTAAAAAATTTGACAAGTTACTTTTATTATTCAAACCAAATAGATTGGATAGAATTAGATAAAACTCTGTAAAGTGCCTATAAACCGGTCAAGTGTGAGTCGGACTCTCACACGAAGGGTTCCGAACCAGAAACAAAACACGTTTCTTGAATGGGAGCTCCCTTTAGTTTTTTGGGAAATTGTAAATTCGACAATAAGTTACTTTTATTTTTAAAACCAAATAGATTGGATAGAATAAATGAAAATCTGTAAATACCTATAGATTTTAGTAGGGTAAAACCAGGGGAGATGGACCAGCGGGTGAGACGGACCATCGTAATTTCTACCAAACTATTAAATTTATTTATGCTGACAACACTTACGAGCTCTTGTCAACCTGTTTGCTCCGTGTAGAAAGCGAGACTATTTGATTTTCGTTTGTAAAATTAGTAAAAAACGTATTAAAAGGTTTCGGAAGCGTGTTTTTTTTTGTGTGGGTGTTTAAAAAACGAAGGTATGTATAAGATATTGTATTTTTAGAATAAGAATTGACGTTTCTGTGTTAGTATATTCACTAAATGATAAAATAACCTCAAATTTTTCGTTTGTTTATTTTGCTTTTAATATGAGAAAGTGGTCCGTCTCTCCACTCAATTTAGGAGAGATGGACCATGTTATGTACGGGTGAGATGGACCAATAGTCAACCTTTTTGTTTTGCAAATTTGAAGTGGTTTTATATTATTATTGCTACTTAATTTTTAATCCATACATTCTTAATGTGTTAATCTCTTCTTTTGTAGATAATATGCCTTTAACATATAAGAGGAAAAGTGGAGTATGTAGAGGAGAATGGACGGAAAGAGCATTAATTGATGCTTTTCAAGCTGTTTCTAATGGAATGGGTATCAATGAAGCAGCAAAAACATTTGGGATACCTAAAACTACATTTAAACGAAGACTTGCAAAAAACTACTTGACTAAAAGCGATGTTCTCGGTCCCAGTGGTATACTGCTGCCTGAAAATGAGAAGAAGATCGTCGTACACATTAAAAAACGACAGAAAAGTGGGTTTACGCCATCAAGAGGAACAGTGCGTAAAATGGCATATAATTTAGCGGAAAGACTTCATATTAAACATAACTTTAATCACGAAAAGAAAATGGCGAGAAATGGGTGGTTACAAAGCTTTCTTAGACGAAACAATGAACTTTCAATCCGGCAGTCAGAAGGTGTCTCTGTGGCCAGGGCTAAGGGGATGAATAAAGAATATGTTGATAAGTATTTCAACCTTTTAGAAGTTTTGAAAGAAAATCAACTTTTTGACAAACCTGGCTCTATTTTTAATATGGACGAAACAGGCTTGCAGCTAAATAATAAACCGGGGAAAGTAGTTGCCGTGAAGGGATCGAAAAATGTTCCTAACATAACTGCTGGGGAAAAAGGTGAAACCATTTCGGTCATTGCTTGCTGCAGTGGAGAAGGTGTTTTTCTTCCACCCTATTGCATATTCAAGGGCAAAAATAAAAAGCCTGAGTTTGAGGATGGCATGCCACCCGGCTCTGTGGTAACAATGTCACAAAAATCAGCATATGTGAATTCAGAAATATTTTTTGATTGGCTGAAGCATCATTTTTTGCCAAGGAAACCACAAGGTAAGTGCGTGTTGATCCTTGATGGACATTCTTCACACTGCAGCAATGTGGAAATGTTGGAGTTTGCTGAAGAAAACGAAATTATTTTGATTTGCTTACCCAGTCACACAACCCATTTCCTTCAGCCGCTTGATAGAACGTTTTTCAAGTCCCTGAAATGCTTTTATTATGACGAATGCAATAAATTCATCACTGCTAACCCATCAAGAAAACTATCACGCTTGCAGTTTGGAAAAATTCTGGCTTCAGCTTGAAATAAATCAGCTTCAGTGAGCAATGCAATATCAGGTTTTTCAGCAACTGGGATCATACCGTTTAATGCAAACGCCATACCAGACTATGCTTTCTTAACTCCAAGTAACCAAAACCATGACAATAACCTACAAACTGCTGCTATAATTCAACATGATCAACCTACTAAAGAATCAGTCCTTTCACAGCCAGCAACCGTTCAAAAACCATCAACTAGTGAAGCTGTTTCTCCAAAGGCAACGCCTGGAAAGATTTTGGATGTGGTTTCTCCAATACCCATCATAGAAAGAACTGCAAACGTCCGTCATAGGTCAAGAAAAATAGCAGAAATTTTGAACTCTACTGAAAATATCAGAATTTAAAAGAAAATCAATCAAGGAAAGTGAAAAAAGAAAATTCTATTGAAACTAAACATATTTTAAAAGTAACACGGAAAAAGAAGGGAACTAAAAGACAAATTTCTGCAAAGAAAGAAAATAAAAGACAGAAAAAACAAAAATTGAAGACAGTTCTGATGAAGATAGTGAACAAGAGATTATAACTCTGCGTGATAGTCCTGAATTGACTGAGTGGGATGACAACGAATGTGCAGGCTGTGGTGAAAACTATGAGGAAACCCTGAGTCAAGATGAATGGCTGCTGTGCATTATTTGTGAACGCTGGTCCCATGAAGGCTGCACCAATTATCCCGATATGTGCGACCGATGCGGAAATACGATGCAAAACTGAAGATTTTACTTTCATTTAATTGCTTGTTACTTGTTGATTTCGTTTTGAATGTTTATTTTTTTGTTTGGAAGTGTTAATGATTATTTTTGTTAGGACCATCTCTCCTTACTGGGTGGTCCGACTCACCCGTATAGTATGGGAGAGATGGACCGAGGGTACTTTTTTAAATATTTCAATTATTTCCATAAAGATGCTATAATCGTGCCATATTAAAATAAAAAAATGTTGACTATTAATAGTTAGTTAGTTTATCACTAAATTGTTTAATAGTTATTAAGCAATAAAAAATATATTAAAGTTGAAAAAAATGTGGTCCATCTCTCCTGGTTTTACCCTAAAGATACTTCAAAGTATGAAACCGGCCAAGTGCGAGTCGGACTCTTATACGAAGGTTTCCGTACCATAACCCGAAAATAACCGTTTCTTGTGTGGGAGCCCCCATTTTTAGGGTTCCGAAAAAAAAAGGAACCCTTATAGGATCACTCGGGTGTCTGTCTGTCTGTCCGTCTGTCACAGCCAGTTTTCTCCGGATCCACTGGACCGATTCTGTTAAAATTTGGTACACATATGGACTTCTTACGACACGGACGCGTTACGTAAACTATATTTTTTTTAGTATGGATGTCACTTTTGGGGTCAAACTAGAAAATTAAAAAAAAAAAAAGTTTTTTTAACAATATCGTGTGGCATCTCAAATGAAAGGGCTTACTATGAGGGTTTTAAATATATTTTTTTCATAATTTTAAAATAAACGGTTTTGAAGTTATTCAAGAAATTAGACAAAAAATTACCATTCCCCCCCCTTATCTCCGAAACTACTGAGCCTAAAATTTTGAAAAAAATGGCGATAATAGATCTTTCCCTAAAGATTACAGGAAAACCTATTAGAAGTCTGTAGTGTTAAAATAACATGTTTAAAAAAATAAATTCGTTCGGAATCCTTTGCACGCGAGTCCGACTCGCACTTGGCCATTTTTTTTTGTATAAGCGGCAATAGATACAGATTCTGTGAATAATTCAACTAGACAGTTGAATTATTCACAGAATCTGTATCTATTGCCAGTGTAAGAACCGTGATAGGTAGACACCTATCACGGTTCTTACACTGAAATCGCAAAAAAAAACATCTTCGCCCCCATTCTTTTCTGTGCGCATAACTAGACAAAATGTACTGAACAGCTGTTTTTTCGCGATTTCGTGATTGGTCCCATAGTAAAAGTTGTTCATAATGATGAGTACAATGACCCCTTAAGAGGTATTGCGTTTATTCTGTTACACGTTGTAAATACGAATATTTTTGTTCCTTAATTTATCACTGCAACTGTATGTATGTATGTAGGTAGCATCCCTACAATGTTACGGAGGTGGATTTGTCAGCACCTAAGTCGGGGTCGGAGTTTTTAAATTTGGTGTGCCATATTATTTGTTCAGCCTAGACGGAGACCCCACTACGGGTTCTACTGCTACTGCTAGCTAGGCCACAGATACTATACCTAATACCAGACTTGACCTTGAAGCTTGCGTTGTCACAAATTTTCTTATATGCCTACTTTGTGGTGATTATTCGGTTGTGCTAGTACCTATAGGTAATTATTATAGGTAGTTCTCCTGACCCGTTTCGGCCATAGCGGCTAATCTGAACGCGATGCGGGCGAGACAAATAATGCACAAGCACACACAGCGACTTTAGTCAGTGGCTCAGCGCGTCCATTTGAAATGCGCGTAGATACCTACAAACGCGAGACTGAGCTGCCCTCCGTAATCCCGCGCGCGCGCGGCTCTCCGCCGTGACGTCGAAGACAGTAGGGATAGCATCATTACCGTTGCGTTTACACCTATTAATTATTGTTATTTTCATCGAAATCGAATTGTTCCATTTAAGTTCAAATTATTCACATTAAATTTACTTAATTGTTTAAATTATTTGAATACTTATTCAACTTAATGAAACAATTAAATTAGGTACATAACGTTACTCGATTCTTAAGTTAAAAAAAAAACGTAAAATTAATAGGTACCTACATTAGGTATTAATATTGAATGTTTATTTCAGTTTGGGATTCCTAGCACTGATTTGCTATTCTACTATAATAATCTTTCTATGATTGAGATTAGTGTTTATTATGAATGTTTCCTTGAAAATAGATCGCGATATAATTGTTTATAAAGATTTGAATGGCTAAATATGTTAAATATTGTGTTGGTAAATGCAAGATAACTAATACAGATTCTAACATTCGATTTAATAATAAACCTACATGTACATGTTTAAAAAAAAACAAAATAATAATTTTCGTAAAAGAATATGAAATGGTAACAAAAATTTTTTTGCACACTGCACTTTGCAAAAACGTCATTCGAGGCAGTTACCAAGCAACTCGCCCGAGAGTAGTATTTAATTTTATGAATGAGTTGAATAGCAAACTCTAAAATTTCGAACAGCGCCATCTATTGCTACATAATGTACGGATTTTAAATGATTCGTTCCAATAATCTTCCAAAGTTGAGTAAGAAGCCCATTATTCCATAATTTAGGGCTTAGGGGAGGTTATTAAATAAGAACATACTATTCTAAAGACCATTAAAAAGAAAAAAAATATTTTTACACAAACTTCAATAAAAATCGATACATGTCACGCCATCTATTATTATTTATTAGAACTAAATTTTCTTTCTTCGTGTTGGGACCCCATGCCTCAGTGTAATCGGTGTAAGTACATACATAAAAAAACCTTCTCTTTTTAGAAGTCGGTAAAAAATACACCGTTCCCTATCCTTTATACGACCGTGAACATTGGTTTATTGTCAATAACGTAACATGGTGAGACCATAAACATTGATTCACTGTCCCTCCATATTGGGCTGACCAGGGACCACACACCACACGCCACACGCCACACGCCGCACATCGCGCATTATCCTTATTTAACGTTACTGATGATGTCAGACACTCGCCGTTCACTCGACGGTATTATTTCACTACCTGATGATCATCATGATAAGATAGTGATGGCAAGAGTAGGCGATGCTACTTCAAACAGTTACACGAATTTAGACAGAATCTACGATTCCCCGGTCCGTCCGCCCGTCTGTCAGCGGGCTGCATCTCAGGAACCGTAATAGGTAGACAGTTGAAACTTTCACAGGTTGTGTATTTCTATTGCCGTTACAACATCAGAAAAATGAAGAAAGAAGAAAGAAGAAAATGAAGAAATTCATAAAAATGAAGGTTTATGGTACGGAACCCTTCGTGTGCGAGTCCGACTCGCACTTGGCCGGTATTTTTCCGAACCGGGGCAATAACATGATAGAGGTGCCCCCTCTCTTGAAACTACTATATCAATGGCAGTATTGCACTACGTGCAGAAATAATTCAGACGTGAATTAGTTCATTTTACAGTTTTACATCGGAGGTGCGATTATATACAAAAAGCTCACTCTGCCCAACCCTTGGCAATGACTACAACTGCAGGTTACTACACGTTATAATAAGAATGATACCGTACGTCACCAGTGGAGTACTCAATGACGAATTAAAGTCGACCAGCGCTCGCCGTGACTCATCTCTAAACTATCCTCACTTCATCGCGTGCTTATCATTCTGACGTTCAACGCAACCAAACTCGCCAATAGTTCAACTTCTTTTAATTATGTACTCTCTTACCAACTAGCTAGCTAGTAGCTACTAGGAAATAGGGTATTTGACTACTATGAAAAATAAACATGAATTAATACCTTATTTGATAATGTTATTAAAACAGTACCATGAACCAGAAACAAGGTTACCGACATAGCCCGAAGGATCGCCAAACTAAAGTGGCAGTGGGCAGGGCACATTGCTCGCAGAAAAGGTGGTCGATGGGGCCGAAAAGTTCTAGAGTGGCGACCGCGTACCGGAAGACGCAACGTTGGCGCGGCCGAGACACAAGGTGGAGCGAGCACCTGATGAAGGTCGCGGGTAGCCGATGGATGCGAGACGCACAGATGATGATGATTAAAACAGTATGATTGGTGAAAAAACAAATTGGAGAGAAGTTACACGCTTTTGAAGTTATTCTTGTCACACAAAATGTCGTTTGTACTGGATGGCTTCAATTCAACACATACGGTGGAACTTGTGAATGACGTCACACGCCCTTAGCGCTGTCTCTGTTTATTATCACAGATTTTAAAACGCTGACAACACCGCCATTTTTTGAGATTTTGAGAAAAGTAATGAAAAAAAAAATCCTGTCAGATACCTTATCCCAAGCGAACATAGGTGCTCCCGGGATAAAAAGCTCATGTGCTATTCCAGACTATTATCTCTGTTGATGCCAAATTTCATACAGATCCATTCAGCCGTTCCGGCGTGATGGAGTTACAAACAAACATCCATCCATCCAAACGTTTGTATGTACCACAGTAGTCAGATGTACGATAAGATTGTCTATGACGCGGTGACGTCACGAGTTATCATTATCATAGAAAAGACATTGTTATTTCATGGTTCACTTCTGTTTGTGTGTGTGCGGAGTGATAACACGTTTATTTTGGGCACAGATAAATAACGAGTTGTGTGAGCGTCCCGAGCGTATCACTACTTACAATTACTGTGTATTTTTAAAACACACGCAAACGTTAACTTACTACTTTTGACAAAAAATGAGTACTGACCTGAAAAAAAATTATTAGCCAAAATATATTTAAAAAAATATATATATATATTCTTTTTTCAGGTATAAAAATTAGACGACGCAGTGCGCCGAAAACTCGCGTGACGTCACATTTTAAAACACTACTGAACCGTGACGTCACCATCCCCCACTCTTGAACTTCGATGCGCTTAATCTTTATTATTTTTTATCATTTTGGAATGGAAAAATACTGTCCAAAAATTTTTGAAAATTTAACTTGACGGACTAAATAGAATTATATGTTTTTTTATATATAAATAAAATACCCAATCATCAGTTAATTGAAACTTCAGTCATTAAGACCAATAGATCTTATTGATCTTAATGTGTTGTGCAATCGATTTTCAACCTTAATGTTATGCATAATTAATTTACAAACTATGAAACTATTTTTTTTTCAAGTTGATTGACTGTTTCTCAAATCGTATCGAGCCACGTGAGCCACACGACCGCACTAACTAAACGAGCTGAACAAACCGCACGGATGCGATCGTTGATCAGTTAGGTAATGAACTCATTTAGCAGCATTACTCGAAACTCGTTAGTTTGAATGAAGTTATTACTGTCGGCGGTGAAAAAGGCAGTTTTTGTACGTGTCAAATATACGTAAAAGTAAATAACTCCCGTATTGCACCCAATAGGAGACTTATTTGCTTACAATTTACAAAGTTATAGCCTCCACTGTATTGACAGGGCTTTTCAACACCGTGAGGGCTTTGACTGTCACCGTGTTAGTAACGTAGGGTTGCTGTGCGATTGTGTCAACATCTCACCGCGTAAGATTAAAGTGAAGAGAACATGATGTGAGCTGCGAATTGAACCTGACTCCACCTAAATTGACACGGTGAGATGTTGACAGAGTAGCCCGCAGTACACCTCACATATCTTACTAAATTAATTTGCTCGACCTACACTCGTACAAGCTTATCGGTAAAAAAAATCTATCCAAACGCTTATGGAAGAGAAGTCCTAGGCCCCTAGACATTCTCTGCCAATTAATGTTTGGGTTTCTGCTACCCAAATTCAAGTTAGAGTCTGCCTATCATAAGTTAAACTAAGCTATAGTTAAAATTGCCTTTAAAATCTTAGCAACGTACCGGTAGCATCAGGCGCTGTGGGCGCGGGCGGGTACGGCGCCGGCGTGGGGAATTGTGCCGCGCCCGTGGGGTAGGGCGCACCTGTGGGGTAGGGCGCGGCCGTCGGGTACGGCGTCGTCGTAGGGTACGGCGCACCCGTGGGGTAGGGCGCCGCTGCCGGGTACGGCGTGGCTGTGGGATAGCCGGCGGCGCCTACCGGGTACACCGTCACTGTTTGAGCTTATGAAAAAAAGTCAACGATTAGGAATGAGAATGACGATGCAGTCTGCAACTTGCGTTTTTCAAGAAAGCTCGCAATCTAATCTCAGTGTCAGCAATTAGGTTGCTTTTAACTAGATAATATCTACATTATTGAAGTCGATAGTCGGTGACATGAGATTTGCGCTGGATACTGAACGTTTTTATACATGGGAATTACCCTTCTGGACTGAAACATGTAATTACAGGCATGCAAACACAGAACTACACACATACAAAATGGAGATGAAAAATATTTAATACTTTATGGAGATAGCTTCAAACACCCAGTTCCTGAAAGCTTATTTGAAGCAAACTTGACTCAATAGTATGACGAAGAAGTTGAATGACCAGTGACCATTTTCATTTAGCTTTCAGAAAGCAGAGCACTAACTCGAACATAATAGCCCATTTCGGAATCCATATGTTTAATATCGTTCATTCACACGGTAAAGCTTGTTAGTGGATTATTCCGCCTTATCCAGATAATATCGCCACAGATTTAAATCACCTGGATGATATTACCCAAATCTTGGTTTATGAGTTGAGAATTTAAAGTTCTTTTCGAGTCATTTTAGCTATATTAGTAAAAAATTCTGACTTACAGTTTCACAAGTTTTCATGCTGAAGTCGAGTTTGAAGATTTCCTTTCGAATTCTCAATTCTGAAACCTTACTGAATACTTACCAAACTGAAGGCATACTTAGTTCATTCTCGTGTATCAGCAAATTAAATAAATCCAACCACCAGGTCACCGCGTGAACTTAGGTAAGGTGAACATGAAGTGAGCTGTCAATTCATGCAAACGATGGAATGACAATTCCCTTCACGCTCGCGTTCACTTCACCTAAGTTTACTTGGTGAGAGATTTTAACAGAATAGACTGGTGGTGGTGTCCTCTCGGCGTAAGGTGGAACAACCCGTGTTAGTAGGAGGGTCAGACGTACGTGAGCTAGTCTACGCTACCTGTGTCGTTGCGCTCACCGGGGTAAATGGGCACGGCGTACTGCTGCTGCGGGTAGGCCGCCGGCCCGTCGTCGCGGGCAGGCGGCGCTGCAAGCATACGGGATACGATCAGACGGTTTAGTCTCAAAACGTTCAAGTTGCTGAATCACCACATGGGTGCAAAATGTTCATATCTCAAAACCTTCGACACGTCTGTGGTCTGTTGGTACATTTGAATTCTAACAGCTCACAATTCTATCCCCGAAATACTTCGACATGATTATGGTCTCCTGGTACTTGTGAATCTGAAGTACAAGGCAGCAACGCCACTGGATTAAACTTTCACATTTATAACATTAGTACGATTAAAAACTTGTGACTTTAAATATAATATTTCACTTACACATCCACTCATACAAAAAATTTAATATTATTTATGAGACATGGATGTTTTACTTTTGCGACTTGACCATTTTGCAACTTGAACGTTATAAAATGTAGAAATTTTGCAACTTGGAGGTTTTGAGCTTCGGATCTTATGAGATTTGAACGTTTTGCAACCGTAAGTTATTTTGCAACTTTAATGTTTTGAGGCTAAACCGATCAGACTTGTCTCAAACAAGAAAATAACAAAATCATAACTAAATGAATTGTATTAATAACATTGTTTCCATAAAGTTAAGTGCTCAGTTTATGATGTGATCAGTTCTAAGCAATCTATCGCAAACTTTGAAAGGCGATCTGTTAGCCTCATAAAGTGTTGTTATTATGTTTTTAATGTATCTTAGGGTAAGTGCATTTTTGTTTGTTTTTATGATAAATAAAGATATTTGAAAATTGAAAATTGAATTGAATTGATCAGACTTGTCGCTACTGATGCTCTTCATAGGGGGGCGAGTGAGTTACAGGTATAACACTGTGTTTGATGAGTAGTTTCTAGCAGCTCACCTGACGTGTTTTGTCACATATTACCGTGAACGTGACTATGTATATCGAAGACAGTGACAATAATCGATAGAATTACATCACTCGATATATCTGACACGTTCGAGGTATGCGTTGATGAAATGTCACTAATGACAAGTTAGGTGTAAACAAGTATTAATGCACACGTCCCACGTATAAACTCATTGAGATGTTACCTAATTAGCTCAGGTGTATGTACAGTAGGTACGTGTGGCATTCAGTACCAGTAGCTCTGGTATTTGTAATGCCCAATCAATCAAGATTATCGATCAATAACGGAATTTGATCCAACGTTTACAATTATATGGACGAAAGGAAGTGTCTTAGGAGCACACCGGTGAGCGTTGTAATCGAACAGCTCGACGCGGCCGGCAGTGCTTCTGTAAGCTCATAAGATGTCATGAGAGCTGACTTCACCCTCACTCCACCTAAGTGCACACGGTGAAGTGCTGTCAGAATATAACGGCTGGTCAGTATTAGGAATCCACCGAAAACAAGACTTCCCACAAACGTCATCATTACGTAAAACAACAGGAAGCGATGACACAAGTATGCACCGTTAGCTCTTCGCGGAGAAACCCACA
This sequence comes from Lacanobia wlatinum, assembly GCA_947578705.1. Classification (NCBI taxonomy): domain Eukaryota; kingdom Metazoa; phylum Arthropoda; class Insecta; order Lepidoptera; family Noctuidae; genus Lacanobia; species Lacanobia wlatinum. Next base: position 22,267,574 of record OX388046.1, read on the forward strand.
GCTCAAATTATATCGGAACTCGTCTCGATAAAGTTGCGCGAGGTCACCCGCTGGCCGTGCCATCGCGGCACCGGCCGGCCGCGGTGGGAGGAAAACCTCGCCGAATGCCGACGTGAATCATGTGCGTACTTGGGATCGCATGCATGATCGATGCTCGGATAACATTGGAGGCTGAGGGTAAACCTAATATGTAGGTACTAGGTACACATAAAGCGGGAAAAAAATATCCCTATGGCACCCATTACACGCTCACGCAAGCGTCACTCAATTCCAAGTCATGAATGACGAATGAATGGTGGCTCGTTATTAAATACGCGACGATATATATATGTTTTGTCTGATAAACGGGATTCAAAAAACGAAAAAGACTATCACCCATTCCATAACATATAAAAACAGACCCATTCATTTAAAAGTCGTGACTAATGAAATAACCAGATTTGCGTCAATCAATTTTATGCAGTCAGTCACAGATAGGTTATCTGTCAGTCACAGCCTTGACTGTAGTTAAACTGACAGCAAAACAAGCAGCAAGCAAGCCAGGCTTTCTTTTTCTATACAATAAAGTACATATAAATAAATAAAAAAATAAAAATTATCGTGTAATGGGCGCCTATCCCCCAGGCCTGTATCCTCAGAAGTCGGAGCATTGGATGATTGGAGATAGGTTAAATTGGGACGAACAGACTGAAATTACTTGAAAACTAAGGATAAGTACACAAATTGTGAGAACAGTTGCTACGTGTTGCGGGGATCACAAAGTTCAATCTAAATCATATGCAACTGATTTGGCCTTACAGTTTCTGTATCGTCACGTGATTCTAATGTTGGATGGTAATCGGTTCTTGTTCTGAAGATATTGTTATTTGTCTTTGTATGTAAGGTGTGTTCGATGGACAGGGTGTGAGAGATGTAAGTAACGCTTGCGCAAACCAGGGTCATCTTTAACTCCAACTTAGTTGCTAACACGAGGTTTGTGTTTATTATATTAATATTTACTATGTATACCGGTGTATTTACTGATTTTTATATTTAATTTAACTCACATACTGATCATATAAATCAATAGTTGCAAAATTTGTACGTATGTGAGTACTATGTCCCCTTACTAGCAAACTTATTAATTTTACCTCTGCTGGCATTTCTTTGTAGTATATAAGTGCTTTTTTGGGAGCATCGTCCTCACATATAATCAATTGATTAACGTATGCAAATATTGTAAAGCTTATTTTTGAAAAGGGTAACTATGGAGTTTCTTGTCCGTTCTTCTCCATAAGAATCTACCTTTTGCGAACGGACGACTAGTCACTTTATTTTATTTTCATTTGACGTTCAAAAGTGCCTTTATTGGTCTAGTTGAAATAAATCATTTGACTTTGTTCATCAGCATCATCATCATATCAGCCGAAACACGTTCACTGCTGGACATAGGCCTCCCTCCAACACGAGGTTAAATAATAAATATTCCGTACATATTACCCCGGGTTAAAACTAACTCGGAAGAAAAAAAAAGAACTGGTTTGTGCAAGAGGGCCTAACGATTCATTTCAGGGAGGTATGAGTAGGATGTACAGTACACCCTGTGCAAGGGTACGTTTGTGGTGTGTAAGGGTACGAGTGTACTCACGCGCTATGACTCGGCCGCGCGAATTGCTCCGGCAACAGCAGCGGCAGATGATGGCCAGTAGGATGGAGGTGACCACGGCTGCGCCCAGCCACATCAGCAGCTCCATGCTCGGGCCGCGCGGGACAGTCACGGGGTGGATGCGGCCCTGCGCACACAACACATGCTTATGTACTAACTTGCGCCACGGACAGCCCACTCTGCACGGGCTGCTTCGACAGCGAGGAATCAGCCGCCCACGTCATTCCGGAATACGAGACCGCGGCTACCCATGAACTAATCCTCGGAATGGTGAAGTCGCTCTGCGGAGCTTGTGAAGCTCCCAGTAAACTTGTGCTTCTGGGCGGAGCTAGGCTGGCTAACTTAGTCAGGACACCTACTCACAATGGACCGAATAGGAGTCTAGGTGCAGAAAATGAGTCCCTACTCTACATTGTGATCTAACAAAAGTCTCGTAGGCAATGCATATCACAAACGGTTGTCTACAGAGACGCGACATCTTCTGATATCCGCCCCTAAGACGAGCCACTGTCAATGTGGCCAGGCATGCAGTGAAGCGTTGACTTCGCACAATGTCTCTAAAAACACAAATGCTGCAGGATCTGAACAATTGAACATGTCCAAATGTTTGAGAATGGGAACTTTCAACCAAACTAGAAAAATAAAAATAAAAGTTTTTTAAGCTGTATCTAATGAAAAGACTTACTGTGAGGGTTTTAATTATATTTTTTTTTCATAGATTTAAGATAAACAGTTTAGAAATTATTCAAGAAATTAGACCAAAAATTACTATTCCCCGCCTATCACCGAAAGTACTGAGCCTAAAATTTTGAAAAATATGCAGATAATGGTCTATACCTAAGATTACAGGAAAACCTATAAGAAGTCTATAGTGTTAAAATAGCATGCTAAAAAAATTAATTTGTTTGGAACCCTTTGCAAGCGAGTCCGAATCGTACTTGGCAGGTTTTTTAAAGGTCTGCCTGCCTGATTGTGTGATTGGATCGCGGATTTCCTGAGGGATTGTGTCATAGATGGCTGCTCGTCTGGACTGCTGGATATTAATGCCGGGGTTCCTCAGGGGTCGGTGCTTTCGGCAACACTGTTCTTGCTGCATATTAATGATCTGCTAAAACCCGGTACCTTTGGGTATGCAGACGACAGCACTGTTGCTGAGAGATACGTGTCCGACGCACGAGCTGGTGGGTTGCGGATCCGGTCTCTCCGGAAGGCGCTTGAACTTGTCTTTACAGGCGCTTGAACTTGTCTTTACAGGCTGTCTCTGAATGGGGCGATGCCAATCTGGTCAAGTTCAATGCTGCTAAGACCCAAGCATTTCTTTTTCCTCCAAAAGGAGCCAATTCCACCCAGCTCCATCTTTCCGAGGGGTTAAATTAACATCTACTCTTAATTTTAGCCCTTTCATAGAGGCAAAAGCTCAAGTGGCTGCAAAGAAGTTGGGGATCCTAGCAAAGGTGAGATGATACTTCTCGCGGGAACAGCTGCTCAAACTGTATCAAGCACAAGTTCGATTGTGTATGGAGTACTGCTCTCATCTTTGAGACGGGTCTGCCAGATACCAGCTTGAGTCTTTCAGTCAAGAGTGAATAGGTTACTTCTAGGCAAGTGTGCTCCATATTTGACCACATCATCACTTACCAACAGGTGAGATAGTAGTCAAACACGTAGCTACCAATAGTAAAAAAAAATGATACCTTGTACTACGTGAACAAAATTGTTGCTGAAAACTAGCTAACTTAACGCACTGTGGATACCTCAGATAGTTGATCTCTTAATACTTTAATTATCACCAGTTACGCTTACTATCGCACGCAAAGCCACACACTTCCCGTTCAGCCGGAATGTGTGGGAGCTTGCATGCTCGCTGTGGCCCAGAGATAACGCAGTTACTTATTGTGTATGCTATCATAGCACTGGGTTTGCCAACTTCCCTTTTAGAATAGTTGTATGTAATAATTTACTAAAATGTGCTACCTATTATATTTAACAAAAGCGCAACCAAATGTTTTTGCGAAATCAAGTCTAGCAATTGTAGCATGTATGCAATATAATGAAATATTACTCCTGCATTGTGCAACAATTCAGCATATTCCTTCAGAAGGTTTGTATGAATGAGACTTAATCAAAACAATAAGCAAGTGATTAAGAATCGTATGTCAGATTGTGTGTGCAGTGAGGTGAGTCATGTTACTTGGAAACACAGCCATAGCATTACTATTAATTGAATTACAAGTTGATCACTCTTTGTTGTAATCCTTTAGCTAATGTTGCAGTCAACATTTCTATGAGTTAACTTACTGTAAGAGAATGTTTATGTTTAGGGTATCAGAAATAATGTAACAAGAGTGGCACTCAATATCACAAGGTACAGTTACAATGATTCAACTTCCTGTATTAAACAAAGACTTAACCAAATTACAAACTGTATCTAAACACTATTTCTAGGAAAAGATTATCAGATACAAACATTTATCTAATCTGATACAGAGATAATTCTGAAAGAGTACTGATGTAACTTGTTATCATGAAAAATAAACTAAAATACCCTTGGTATTTGCACAAGGAGGATTACATGATAACAGTACTTTGAAAGTTATCTTAAACAAGTAGTAGCTTCACTTTGTACACACTGACATTAATGTAACATGTATAACACTGACACGCATCCGCTGAGCCTAGCGGGCACTACCTGCATGTTACATGAAAGTTGAACAAGTTTATCTATGCACACAATACCTGTAACAACACTCAGCACTTATCTGAGGCACAATGAGGCACTGAGCTACTGGGCATGCAGCACATTTACATCACAGCACTGAGAATGAAGCACAATCTGCACTGTTACAGTGATCACACGCCGCTAGCACTGAACACCACCAGCTCAACACTGCCACTATCGACTATCACACCTGTTTCTCACCTCTGCTGATTACTGACTTTAATCGGAAAGTAATTAGTACTCCTGATAAAGATATGCGACAATGATAACGCGTCAGTGTCGGTGCGCGGCCGTGTGCGACGGCACTCGCGAACGACGTGACGCTGACGCTCCACCTACCTTGAAAAAGTCGTCGTCATCAAACTCATCCGAGTCGAACATCACTTGCAATTATAAAACAATAACAATGACACTGCGCTCCACTGCGTCGCCTGTTCACACTGACACTCACGGCTCGCCTACTGACACTGAGCTGAGAGCCACGGCCGCGCGGGGAACAGCGACGTATGAGTCACCTCGCTCGGCCGGACAGACCCACCGATACACGGGACTTTCCGGATTTTTATGAGGAAAACAAGATGCGATTACGATAGTATAACAACACCAACTCCCATTAAACTTGCGAAAATTAATAATTTCACTTAGAACTAAGGAGTTCTACGTATCTAATCGAACCAAAATTCATTATTTGTACAACATTCATAAAACAAACACTGTAAATCAAGAGATTTATGAGAAAATCCTAAAAAACACAATAAAATGACATTTACCTATGTATACGGGCGAGCGTTTCGGGAAAAGTTAGTGATGCGATACCGATTGTGATACCGATGGCGATGTATTTCTTAACTCGATGAGCTCGCACTACACTCAACAAAAACGAAACACTTTTATTTGTATATAAATAATCAAACAAAAAACATTTTTAGTCCTAAACAGCTTTCCTGTTAAATAAACCTCCACGGAACCACGTCTGGCTTATAACTCCGACACATACTGACATTTCAAAATAAATTCTGATAGTTTCAGTAAAAATAGGTATTTATAAGTAGGCATAAGTAATAACTTCAGGAAAATAAAGGATTATAATGATATTTACCAGGAAAACGTTACAATGTTTTTGTATAACTAGTAACCCGCCGCTGTGAATGGTGCATACAATCGAAATTTCTGCGCAATATATATTTTTGTACGACGCGTAAATTTCGGAAATTATCCCTTGGAAACACTCCCAGGATACAAAGGTAGCCCATGTGCTATTCCAGATTATACTTAATCTATCTCTGTCTGTGCCAATCATTATTAGGATACCAATGAAATACGTCATTCATTATGTTACCCGCTAACATGATTGTGTGTGGAGGTGAGATAGGCGGTTGCTCCATGTAAAGTAACCACTGGTTTTCACTTGCATCCTGTTTCGATACAAAGCCAACATAGTTAGAAAAAAGCCACGCAGATATACATAATATATGCAACGCCAACTGACTTCCCATTACATTATAACTCAATACTGGAAAATCATAATCACTCAAGAGACAGATAATCTCGAAACATCACTAGTTCAGTCAGTTGGTATGGTAGGAACATAGACAAGGTAGGAATGTCTATCATTTGGCATTGACGTTAGCTTTTTGTCACGTTTTGTATGCTCTCAAAAGTCGGAACGGTCGTTTTACAAACAATGAATCAAGGGATTTATTGGTAAATTCGATAGGGAGCGTGCATAGGTGGCAGCACAGAAATGTCACTGTCAAGTATATAACAATTTTAAAATTCGAAATAGCTACGCTACATGGCACAGTCTTCTTCGCGCACGTTACCCTAAACTGAGCGTGCAGGCACCACAGGTGGCAGCACAGAAGCGTAAATGTCAAGTTTCCTGACCCTTAAAACTTCGAATACGCGACACTAGATGGCATAGTCACGCTGTGCACGGTATGTTAGAATATTTTAAACGAAATCTGAACATGATGTGTTTCAAAACGAAAATGTCACTGTCAGCTCTTCCGACCATCAGCTGTCAAATTACCAAAATATAACCTCACTTTAGTATAATATCGCTCGCAATTATTGAAATTATTTAATTAAGTTGTACACAATGTATCCTGGATTCTTAAGAGCACTGTTACCATTGCGCCAGGTCTTCGCTGCGCAGTCGTCACAGCTGCACAGCACGGCCGCAGACTATGCTGCCGTCAAGAAGACATCCGCCGCAGGAGGTGCTTGTTATCTGTTTTATAATCCTCTCAAATGTTGAATTTGTTAATTTCTAACAATTCGAATTATTAGCAGTAATTAGCGTTATCTATTTGATAAGGGTTGTGTAAAAACCCTGTGCGTGATGTTAGGATTTTCACAAGCCAATAAATCTGGCTCCAGTCTTGCCAAGAAGTACCGTGTTACCTAGTTAACGGGTTATGGAGATCTGGTAGGCAGCCGCTCCACGTAAAATACTGGTATTCAGCTGAATCCGGTTTGACTGGCAGCCAACCCCAATATAGATGGGAAAAGGCTAGGCAGATAAGTTGATGAATGAGTCTTTTAAGTTGAGCTGTGAAAAGGAAGATGATAGCTTAAAAAAAAATTACCCAACTCAAACAACTGCACTTGCAATGGAGGTACAACTTTCAGTCTATAAATAATTTAGTATAAAAGAAACATGGTGTAAGTAGAATGGGTCTACTTCTAGGTGTGATGGGGCTCGGCAAAGGCAAGAAGAAGGCGGGCAAGCTGAGCACCATGGAGAAGAAGGAGATGCCGGTGGAGAGTGACCCGCACAAGCTTGTCACCTACGTGTGCGGCTCCAACATCTACACCACCGGCGAGGATGTTAAGGTGACACACTCACTATTGTTAGATTCGGAGATGCCGGTGCGGTGGAGAGTGACCCGCACAGTCTCGTCACCTATGTGTGCAGCTCCAACATAGTATAATTCATTTTCTCAGGCTAAACAGTAAGATCGTGTGTTGCAGGTTCAAGAGGACAGCGCGTACCCAGCGTGGCTGTGGGAGCTGCACACGGGCCCGGCGCCGCGCCTCAGCGAGCTCGACCCGACTACCAAGCGCTACTGGGTGCGCGTGCGCGCCGCCGGCATGCGCCGCAACAACAAGCTGCGCTCCATGCGCCGCTTCTAGCGGCTGCGGGGAGAGAGATGCTGCACAAGCGTCAAGTTGCTGTGAGCGTCAGGGTGGCAGCACAAGTGTATATATAAGTCCAGCTGGTCTATTCTGTCAACACCTCACTGTGTGAGCGCGGGAGGATGAAGTGAACTGGCATTCCATCTTGTTTGTATAGGTTGAGAGCTCACTTCATGTTCAATTCACCTAAGCTTACACCGAGGTGTTTACAGAATCGCAACTGTTGATATACATGAAGAAATTTTTGTGATAACCATAACTCAAAACAGGTTCAATTCATTGCACATTTTTTTCATAATTTCAGCATTTGAGCTGTAACATTAAGGTGCGTTTAAACGGTGTAGGGGGTAGCACCCCCCCCTCCCCCCCGAGCCGCGCCGTCCGGGCAGATGCGGCTCGGCCAAATCCGAACGCAAGCCTACTCGTATACACGGCGCGTATCAAGCGATGTATCGTACGAATTTTGCCGAGCCGCAGTGAGCGTAGGCTGAAAAAGCGAGAGACACACTGGTCCCACGTCCGCAACGTATGCAACGCATTATGATATCAGAATCTGGACTCTTGATTTTACATGAAAAACCGGTCAAGTGCGAGTCGGACTATTACACGAAGGGTTCCATACCATAATTTTTATTATTTGTTGTTGTAGCGGCAATAGAAATACACATTCTGTGAAAATTTCAACTGTCTACCTATTACGACTCTTGAGATATAGCCCGCTGACAGACAGACGGACGGACAGCGGAGGCTTAGTAATAGGGTTCCTTGGGTACGGAACCCTGAAAACTATGCGATAGAAACACACTTGTTGTATGCCACGCAACGTCGACCTGCGATGTCCAGATCGGCACGGGAAGGTGGAGGGGAGATTAAATTTGTAAGCTATCCCACGCGTGGCAGAGTGCTTCTTGAACTTATGAGTAGCACGTCATAAACAGAGGGCCTATACACGCATATATAGCACGAATATTTTTGACGTATAGTAACGTAACGTAAAATTTTACCATAGCTACAATACTCGTTTCGCACTTAATATTTTTTGAATCACTATAGATACTATTTTCATATTTCAGAATGATATAAATTGTGTATGTCCCACAAAATTCTATGGGGTTGTAGTTTTTCACATTCATAATTCACTTTTTACCATATGTACCTAATGTAATCAAACGTTGCGGAAGAAGATAATCCTGTTAATGAGACGCCGTCCAATATCAATTGATCATCCTCAAACTCGCTATTAGAATCAGATAATATTACCTACAGACGCACTGGTGCACCTTTTGACAATTACAACAGCGTCTAATACCAATTTACGTTGCATACACGAGACAAGTGTGCACACCAATTCTCCTGCGTTGCATCGCATACGTTGCGTACGTGGGGCCCAGTGCGTCTCTCGCTTTAAACGGCGCGTGGCGCGCTGAATCACGCACCTTTACACTCGCCATCACGATCCTCACAAGCTTACAACACTCAAGCGGTTTGAATCTTCAGCAAATCTAATGCAGTGTATGTACTTTGTAGACAGTGGCAGTGCGACTCGTGGACTGAGTATTTATAGTGATTAGATAATCTTAGATGTAACTAGATACTAATTGTTAGTCAATAAACAAGTTGTACAAAGTATAGATTTATTGAATTCAGACTTCATATCAAAACAGTTCACAAAACAATTTACAAAGAGTTAGGTAGCTTCCGAAATATTGCGAATGACAATCTGTTTTTCAACATACACTGACTGTAGACACTACTGAACAAAGTCTACGGAATAAACAACTGAAACTTACTTATTTAATTAAGAAAGCTTCGTTTGAAATTGAATTATTTAGATTCAACTGTGCCGGGCGGAGCTTGCGCTCACTTCGGCTGCAGGCCGCGCGACGTACAACAACACATGTGTTCTCGTTGCTACACGAGCTCATTTCAACGTGGGACATTACCGCGCCGCCTTGTGCAGCCCCATGATGTCAGCCCAGGACTTCCATGTTCACGGACAAATGTAAGAAAATCTAGGAAACCTTTGTTCCCTACACTTTGTCGAGTCATGTCGTAGTTACAGATTTCAATTCAAAATATTCGATTTCACTCAGTCTACAAATTTAATCAATATACAGAACAGACACTCGGACATGATTCGCGATCAGCTAAAATACTGTCACAATGCAACGTGCACAATTTGCCAAATGTTTCGATTTCTAAAACATCGCGGACGTTACTTCACTGGACTGGACTGAGTTAGCAACCTTAGCACAGTTCAATGCTGAGGATGTTCGGTCATGTTCAGATAACCGGACGCCATTATACGAGACGGATACGTGGAGTTGTAGCTTTGACTTTGACTTATGCTAGCAACGCTAACCGAGATCGCGTCCACGAGCGACAGTCGTACTCAGCTAGTCCACTACAAACTCGAACAGCATCAGTCCTGGCCAGGCGGGCGCACACTCGCGGCCGGCGCTACAGACAGTCCATGGTGTCCTCCTTGACGATGAGCGGCGGCGCGTAGTCGCCGTGCTTCGTACCGAACGAGTACGAATACGGGTTCTGAAACATTAAAAGATACGCATGTAGTACCAGAGTCAACTGCTTTCTACACCAGAAAATATCGAGGCGTCGAAAGGAATGCCAGTCAAGTGACCCGTTGGCTGCTGATAGTTCAGTCAAACATCGCACCAGTTCACACACGCTCGACAGACTGAGCAAAAGGATTCGATTTTTTTTTTCTATGGAAGCAGGTACAGCCGCCATTTTGTTTATTTTTTTTTTTCAAAGTTGCGGCGCTCGTTCTAACATGCATATATGCAAAAAAATGTTAGCGACATGGTGTCCCTAAAGTGTCGTTGTCGAGATATTTGAAGGTAAGGTATGTGAGAACAATGAAAATCAGGCTATCAGGAAACACAGTCTCGAGACTCGGGACTCGGGATCGGTGTATCCCGCGTCACGACACCATAGTGTGCCTGTACTGTAGCTGGATAGTGATGAAGATTGCAGTCGGTTACCTTCTTGATGTTGTAGAGGTTGGGCGGGTAGGCGGCGGGCCCGGGCGTGCGCGTGGCGCGGCCGGCGCCCTCCAGCCGCGCGCCCAGCGAGAACACCGGCATCCTGCGCACACACACGCGTCAGGGTCGCCCTATGGTGGCTCAACACGGAACAGACTTGTATGTACAGATACCTGTACGGACTATGAAGTCTATCGTATCGTCAGCATCTTTGTGCAGACTTTAACGTCACTGTCTGAGTTAATTTTAGTAGACTTTTTGCCCGCGACTTCGTACACGCATATCCCGTTATTTTTTCCGTTCCCGTTGGAATTTCGGGAAATCCTCTCTTAGGGCTGGGGAGCCCCTACAGTCCCCAAGGAACCTACAAGCTATTTTAGATTTCTACGACCCAGTAGTTCCGGCTGTGCGATGTCTGTCAGTCACACAGTCAGTAACGAAAGAATTTTATATATTAGGATTATGCGTCATATTGAATCCCGAACCTAGTGAAGGATTCGAAAGCTAACTCCCGAGCACAGTGGGGCATTTTAGAGTTTAACTCACGAGCGGAGCGAGGGAGTTAATACAACAATCCTGAATGCAGCGAGAGATTCAAGCTAGCTCAAGGCACCTTTATTCCTTAGGAGCATACTCTACTTTTCACACCTACTGCTAGAAAATTGTTCGCAAGTCATGAAGAGAGGTGGCGCCGCGAGCGGTTCCCGTCAGTCTCTCAAGTTGAGTTCCATTTTCAATTCACATTATTGACCTCCGGGCAATAATATTGCACTGAATTTCATGACAACCCGGCGGTAATAATGACTTACTTTACGTCGAGTTTGCATGACATATAATCTGACATTTTTGTGCAGGTGGTGTGAAAATTAATTTATAACCCATCGCAAATAAAAAAAAAGTCTGTATCGTGTGGACCCATCTTTACTGCTATGCCGAAAAAAAAAACAAGAAACAAGCGAAATTCCCGCTCTAAACATAAGACGGATATTTAGCAGCTACCGGCCGGATACTTTATTCGGATACTAGCTGACCCGCGCAACTTCGTCTGCGTCATAAAATGTAATTATTTACGACATCACATTAGAAACCTCAAAAATAACAGTATTTCTCCACTATTTAATGGGTGTTATTATACATATAAACCTTCCTCTTCAAACACTATCTATTAAAAAAAACCGCATCAAAATCCGTTGCGTAGTTTTAAAGATTTAAGTATACATAGGGATATAGGGACAGAGAAAGCGACTTTGTTTTATACTATGTAGTGATGATTTTTTTCTTTTTTTCATTGTTTAGACTAAAGTATTATCAATTCGAAAAAATGTCGAGAAAAAAGTAAAAGGACAACTAAAGGATATTGAACATCGTCAACATTCATATGAATCGAATGTATGTATTAAGTATTGTATTGAATTGGTATAGGCTATAGATGAGGCACTCACTTGCTCTTGTAGACGTTGGTGTCTTGCTGGAAGTAGACGGCGGGCCCGGGCGACTTGGCCTTGGCGTTGAAGCCGACGCGCGCGCCCATCGTGTAGGCGGGCGTGCCCGGGCCCAGGCGCAGCGCGTACGCGTTGGGCGCCGGCCCCGGCCGCTTCAGCGCGAAGCCCAGCCGCGAGCCCATCGTGTAGGCGGGCGCGCGCGGCTCGCGCATGGGCGGGCAGCGCTCCGGCGCGTGCGCCCCCGGGCCGGGCGTGCGCAGTGTGGAGCGCGTGGCGAAGCGTGCGCCGAACGACCACGCGGGCGACGACATGAGCCCGTCGCGCGTCACGCGCTCGATGCGGTACGCGGGCCCCGGGCCCAGGCCCTGCGCCCCTTACTTATTACATCTATGCTGCGCCCACACCGGTCAGTAACTACTACATAGTACTACGCGAGCACGCGGCGACGACATGAGCCCGTCGCGCGTCACGCGCTCGATGCGGTACGCGGGCCCCGGGCCCAGGCCCTGCGCCCCTTACTTATTACATCTATGCTGCGCCCACACCGGTCAGTAACTACTACATAGTACTACGCGAGCACGCGGCGACGACATGAGCCCGTCGCGCGTCACGCGCTCGATACGGTACGCGGGCCCCGGGCCCAGGCCCTGCGCCCCTTACTTATTACATCTATGCTGCGCCCACACCGGTCAGTAACTACTACATAGTACTACGCGAGCACGCGGCGACGACATGAGCCCGTCGCGCGTCACGCGCTCGATGCGGTACGCGGGCCCCGGGCCCAGGCCCTGCGCCCCTTATTTATTACATCTATGCTGCGCCCACACCGGTCAGTAACTACTACATAGTACTACGCGAGCACGCGGCGACGACATGAGCCCGTCGCGCGTCACGCGCTCGATGCGGTACGCGGGCCCCGGGCCCAGGCCCTGCGCCCCTTATTTATTACATCTATGCTGCGCCCACACCGGTCAGTAACTACTACATAGTACTACGCGAGCACGCGGCGACGACATGAGCCCGTCGCGCGTCACGCGCTCGATGCGGTACGCGGGCCCCGGGCCCAGGCCCTGCGCCCCTTATTTATTACATCTATGCTGCGCCCACACCGGTCAGTAACTACTACATAGTACTACGCGAGCACGCGGCGACGACATGAGCCCGTCGCGCGTCACGCGCTCGATGCGGTACGCGGGCCCCGGGCCCAGGCCCTGCGCCCCTTATTTATTACATCTATGCTGCGCCCACACCGGTCAGTAACTACTACATAGTACTACGCGAGCACGCGGCGACGACATGAGCCCGTCGCGCGTCACGCGCTCGATGCGGTACGCGGGCCCCGGGCCCAGGCCCTGCGCCCCTTATTTATTACATCTATGCTGCGCCCACACCGGTCAGTAACTACTACATAGTACAACGCGAGCACGCGGCGACGACATGAGCCCGTCGCGCGTCACGCGCTCGATGCGGTACGCGGGCCCCGGGCCCAGGCCCTGCGCCCCTTATTTATTACATCTATGCTGCGCCCACACCGGTCAGCAACTACTACATAGTACTACGCGAGCACGCGGCGACGACATGAGCCCGTCGCGCGTCACGCGCTCGATGCGGTACGCGGGCCCCGGGCCCAGGCCCTGCGCCCCTTATTTATTACATCTATGCTGCGCCCACACCGGTCAGTAACTACTACATAGTACAACGCGAGCACGCGGCGACGACATGAGCCCGTCGCGCGTCACGCGCTCGATGCGGTACGCGGGCCCCGGGCCCAGGCCCTGCGCCCCTTATTTATTACATCTATGCTGCGCCCACACCGGTCAGCAACTACTACATAGTACTACGCGAGCACGCGGCGACGACATGAGCCCGTCGCGCGTCACGCGCTCGATGCGGTACGCGGGCCCCGGGCCCAGGCCCTGCGCCCCTTATTTATTACATCTATGCTGCGCCCACACCGGTCAGTAACTACTACATAGTACTACGCGAGCACGCGGCGACGACATGAGCCCGTCGCGCGTCACGCGCTCGATGCGGTACGCGGGCCCCGGGCCCAGGCCCTGCGCCCCTTATTTATTACATCTATGCTGCGCCCACACCGGTCAGTAACTACTACATAGTACTACGCGAGCACGCGGCGACGACATGAGCCCGTCGCGCGTCACGCGCTCGATGCGGTACGCGGGCCCCGGGCCCAGGCCCTGCGCCCCTTATTTATTACATCTATGCTGCGCCCACACCGGTCAGTAACTACTACATAGTACTACGCGAGCACGCGGCGACGACATGAGCCCGTCGCGCGTCACGCGCTCGATGCGGTACGCGGGCCCCGGGCCCAGGCCCTGCGCCCCTTATTTATTACATCTATGCTGCGCCCACACCGGTCAGTAACTACTACATAGTACTACGCGAGCACGCGGCGACGACATGAGCCCGTCGCGCGTCACGCGCTCGATGCGGTACGCGGGCCCCGGGCCCAGGCCCTGCGCCCCTTATTTATTACATCTATGCTGCGCCCACACCGGTCAGTAACTACTACATAGTACTACGCGAGCACGCGGCGACGACATGAGCCCGTCGCGCGTCACGCGCTCGATGCGGTACGCGGGCCCCGGGCCCAGGCCCTGCGCCCCTTATTTATTACATCTATGCTGCGCCCACACCGGTCAGTAACTACTACATAGTACTACGCGAGCACGCGGCGACGACATGAGCCCGTCGCGCGTCACGCGCTCGATGCGGTACGCGGGCCCCGGGCCCAGGCCCTGCGCCCCTTATTTATTACATCTATGCTGCGCCCACACCGGTCAGTAACTACTACATAGTACTACGCGAGCACGCGGCGACGACATGAGCCCGTCGCGCGTCACGCGCTCGATGCGGTACGCGGGCCCCGGGCCCAGGCCCTGCGCCCCTTATTTATTACATCTATGCTGCGCCCACACCGGTCAGTAACTACTACATAGTACTACGCGAGCACGCGGCGACGACATGAGCCCGTCGCGCGTCACGCGCTCGATGCGGTACGCGGGCCCCGGGCCCAGGCCCTGCGCCCCTTATTTATTACATCTATGCTGCGCCCACACCGGTCAGTAACTACTACATAGTACAACGCGAGCACGCGGCGACGACATGAGCCCGTCGCGCGTCACGCGCTCGATGCGGTACGCGGGCCCCGGGCCCAGGCCCTGCGCCCCTTATTTATTACATCTATGCTGCGCCCACACCGGTCAGCAACTACTACATAGTACTACGCGAGCACGCGGCGACGACATGAGCCCGTCGCGCGTCACGCGCTCGATGCGGTACGCGGGCCCCGGGCCCAGGCCCTGCGCCCCTTATTTATTACATCTATGCTGCGCCCACACCGGTAAGTAACTACTACATAGTACTACGCGAGCACGCGGCGACGACATGAGCCCGTCGCGCGTCACGCGCTCGATGCGGTACGCGGGCCCCGGGCCCAGGCCCTGCGCCCCTTATTTATTACATCTATGCTGCGCCCACACCGGTCAGTAACTACTACATAGTACTACGCGAGCACGCGGCGACGACATGAGCCCGTCGCGCGTCACGCGCTCGATGCGGTACGCGGGCCCCGGGCCCAGGCCCTGCGCCCCTTATTTATTACATCTATGCTGCGCCCACACCGGTCAGTAACTACTACATAGTACTACGCGAGCACGCGGCGACGACATGAGCCCGTCGCGCGTCACGCGCTCGATGCGGTACGCGGGCCCCGGGCCCAGGCCCTGCGCCCCTTATTTATTACATCTATGCTGCGCCCACACCGGTCAGTAACTACTACATAGTACTACGCGAGCACGCGGCGACGACATGAGCCCGTCGCGCGTCACGCGCTCGATGCGGTACGCGGGCCCCGGGCCCAGGCCCTGCGCCCCTTATTTATTACATCTATGCTGCGCCCACACCGGTCAGTAACTACTACATAGTACTACGCGAGCACGCGGCGACGACATGAGCCCGTCGCGCGTCACGCGCTCGATGCGGTACGCGGGCCCCGGGCCCAGGCCCTGCGCCCCTTATTTATTACATCTATGCTGCGCCCACACCGGTCAGTAACTACTACATAGTACTACGCGAGCACGCGGCGACGACATGAGCCCGTCGCGCGTCACGCGCTCGATGCGGTACGCGGGCCCCGGGCCCAGGCCCTGCGCCCCTTATTTATTACATCTATGCTGCGCCCACACCGGTCAGTAACTACTACATAGTACTACGCGAGCACGCGGCGACGACATGAGCCCGTCGCGCGTCACGCGCTCGATGCGGTACGCGGGCCCCGGGCCCAGGCCCTGCGCCCCTTATTTATTACATCTATGCTGCGCCCACACCGGTCAGTAACTACTACATAGTACTACGCGAGCACGCGGCGACGACATGAGCCCGTCGCGCGTCACGCGCTCGATGCGGTACGCGGGCCCCGGGCCCAGGCCCTGCGCCCCTTATTTATTACATCTATGCTGCGCCCACACCGGTCAGTAACTACTACATAGTACTACGCGAGCACGCGGCGACGACATGAGCCCGTCGCGCGTCACGCGCTCGATGCGGTACGCGGGCCCCGGGCCCAGGCCCTGCGCCCCTTATTTATTACATCTATGCTGCGCCCACACCGGTCAGTAACTACTACATAGTACTACGCGAGCACGCGGCGACGACATGAGCCCGTCGCGCGTCACGCGCTCGATGCGGTACGCGGGCCCCGGGCCCAGGCCCTGCGCCCCTTATTTATTACATCTATGCTGCGCCCACACCGGTCAGTAACTACTACATAGTACTACGCGAGCACGCGGCGACGACATGAGCCCGTCGCGCGTCACGCGCTCGATACGGTACGCGGGCCCCGGGCCCAGGCCCTGCGCCCCTTACTTATTACATCTATGCTGCGCCCACACCGGTCAGTAACTACTACATAGTACTACGCGAGCACGCGGCGACGACATGAGCCCGTCGCGCGTCACGCGCTCGATGCGGTACGCGGGCCCCGGGCCCAGGCCCTGCGCCCCTTATTTATTACATCTATGCTGCGCCCACACCGGTCAGTAACTACTACATAGTACTACGCGAGCACGCGGCGACGACATGAGCCCGTCGCGCGTCACGCGCTCGATGCGGTACGCGGGCCCCGGGCCCAGGCCCTGCGCCCCTTATTTATTACATCTATGCTGCGCCCACACCGGTCAGTAACTACTACATAGTACTACGCGAGCACGCGGCGACGACATGAGCCCGTCGCGCGTCACGCGCTCGATGCGGTACGCGGGCCCCGGGCCCAGGCCCTGCGCCCCTTATTTATTACATCTATGCTGCGCCCACACCGGTCAGTAACTACTACATAGTACTACGCGAGCACGCGGCGACGACATGAGCCCGTCGCGCGTCACGCGCTCGATACGGTACGCGGGCCCCGGGCCCAGGCCCTGCGCCCCTTACTTATTACATCTATGCTGCGCCCACACCGGTCAGTAACTACTACATAGTACTACGCGAGCACGCGGCGACGACATGAGCCCGTCGCGCGTCACGCGCTCGATGCGGTACGCGGGCCCCGGGCCCAGGCCCTGCGCCCCTTATTTATTACATCTATGCTGCGCCCACACCGGTCAGTAACTACTACATAGTACTACGCGAGCACGCGGCGACGACATGAGCCCGTCGCGCGTCACGCGCTCGATGCGGTACGCGGGCCCCGGGCCCAGGCCCTGCGCCCCTTATTTATTACATCTATGCTGCGCCCACACCGGTCAGTAACTACTACATAGTACTACGCGAGCACGCGGCGACGACATGAGCCCGTCGCGCGTCACGCGCTCGATGCGGTACGCGGGCCCCGGGCCCAGGCCCTGCGCCCCTTATTTATTACATCTATGCTGCGCCCACACCGGTCAGTAACTACTACATAGTACTACGCGAGCACGCGGCGACGACATGAGCCCGTCGCGCGTCACGCGCTCGATGCGGTACGCGGGCCCCGGGCCCAGGCCCTGCGCCCCTTATTTATTACATCTATGCTGCGCCCACACCGGTCAGTAACTACTACATAGTACTACGCGAGCACGCGGCGACGACATGAGCCCGTCGCGCGTCACGCGCTCGATGCGGTACGCGGGCCCCGGGCCCAGGCCCTGCGCCCCTTACTTATTACATCTATGCTGCGCCCACACCGGTCAGTAACTACTACATAGTACTACGCGAGCACGCGGCGACGACATGAGCCCGTCGCGCGTCACGCGCTCGATGCGGTACGCGGGCCCCGGGCCCAGGCCCTGCGCCCCTTATTTATTACATCTATGCTGCGCCCACACCGGTCAGTAACTACTACATAGTACTACGCGAGCACGCGGCGACGACATGAGCCCGTCGCGCGTCACGCGCTCGATGCGGTACGCGGGCCCCGGGCCCAGGCCCTGCGCCCCTTATTTATTACATCTATGCTGCGCCCACACCGGTCAGTAACTACTACATAGTACTACGCGAGCACGCGGCGACGACATGAGCCCGTCGCGCGTCACGCGCTCGATGCGGTACGCGGGCCCCGGGCCCAGGCCCTGCGCCCCTTATTTATTACATCTATGCTGCGCCCACACCGGTCAGTAACTACTACATAGTACTACGCGAGCACGCGGCGACGACATGAGCCCGTCGCGCGTCACGCGCTCGATACGGTACGCGGGCCCCGGGCCCAGGCCCTGCGCCCCTTACTTATTACATCTATGCTGCGCCCACACCGGTCAGTAACTACTACATAGTACTACGCGAGCACGCGGCGACGACATGAGCCCGTCGCGCGTCACGCGCTCGATGCGGTACGCGGGCCCCGAACTCGCGTGCGAAGGATTCCGAACGAATTATTTTTTTTAATAATTGTTATTATAACACTATAGACTTCTTATAGGTTTTTCTGTAACCTGTAGGTAAAGATCTATTATCTCCATTTTTTCCAAAATTTTAGGCTCAGTAGTTTCGGAGATAAGGTGGGCGAATGTTAATTTTTCGTCTAATTTCTTGAATTTAATTAAAAACATATAATTAATTTTCTAGTTTGACCCACAAAAGTTTCTCCATTCTACAAATTTCATGATTTACGTAACGCATCGTGTTTGGGTCATAAAAGTCCATATGTGTACCAAATTTCAACAGAATCGGTCCAGTGGATCCGGAGATAACTGGCTGTGACAGACGGACAGACAGACAGACAGACACCCGAGTGATCCTATAAGGGTTCCGTTTTTTGCTCGGAACCCTAAAAACCCAATGATACTATTTGCCTGACCTGGGAATCGAACCCGCGACCGTGAGACCAACTGAGAGAGCCTGCTCTGTCAACATCTCACTGTGAGAACTTCGGTGAGCTTGGAAGTGAACAGAACTGTCATTCCATCTTGCTTGTATGAACTTACGGCTCACTTCATGTTCACGTCAGCCAAGTGTTCACGATGATCAGCTAGAGGACGAATGTGAGAGCGCATACCTTGGCGCGGAAGCCGGCGTTCGTGCCGAACGAGTACATGGGGTTCCGGTAGCGCGAGGGGTCGTGCGCGGGGTAGCCCACCGTCGTCGGCAGCCGGTACGCGCCCGGCCCGGGCCCTGCAGTGCACCACACCTCAACATGTTACTTTATACTAATGTACTTTAAGTTCTTTATTGAGCGACCATTGTGAGTCATCTATGTATACCGCCACATCAAACTCAGCACGTTACCACGTACCTGTATTGCTATCCAGTGGTTAAAATGGAATGTGACCATGGTAATTTGTAAATAAGATATTTATGAAAGTTTCAGGCACAAATTCAGACTCCAGCTACTGCTGTAAGACATCCCTGATGAATAACAAACTAATACTGTCATGGGCATCGTGGCCAGCACCCTAGTGCTCCTCGCAACTCATCTTCAGCTGGGCAAAGTCGAGTCGCCTAGCTACGTAAAATATCGATGCCATGTTTCCCTTAGGCGCGGTGGTAGGTCTAGTGTAAAACATCGAATGAGAATCACTCACCTAACGGTTTTGACGTCATTTTGTGTTTCTTATTTGTAGAAAGTTTGTATTTCACTGAAATTTAATAACATTGAATTAATTTAGGTACGTTGTGCAGAACTACGGTAATTTTGACATAGAGGCGGCCACGACTGGATTTTAAACAAAAGAACTTTCAAACGTCGAAACGTTGCGTCAGCGTGACGTGGGACGTCACAGGAGGAGCTCCGCGCGAAGAGGATGCATGCTGGAGACGGGACGACGACGTGTGAATGGACGGTCGGATCCTCTCACTGACATCGGCAAGCCTCGCTTAGCCTCAGCCAGCACTCTCGGTCAAAAAATTAGTTAATCCATAATAATATTTGGATGTGAAAGGAACTCTGTCTGTCTGGTGGTTACATCCTTACTTCTGAACGGGTGTTCAATGTACAGTCACACCCTTAACATTACTGCGGCCTCACGTGTGTCACGACGTATGTTAGGGTGGGCGTACAACGGGTTTATATGAGCAGCTCAAGTGTAGCATGTCTTGGAATAAGACATGGGATACTGTCATCAACCCCCGGAGGACGTTCCCTTGGGATAGTTGTAGACGTTCACGCGGGCGAAGCCGCGGGCAGAAATTAGTCTATACTTCTATCATCATCATCATATCAGCCGAAAGACGTCCACTGCTGGACATAGGCCTCCTCCAAGCGTCGCCACAACGATCGGTCCTGTGCGTCTCGCATCCATCGGCTACCCGCGACTTTCACCAGGTCATCGGTCCACCTTGTGGGAGGCCGCGCCTTCCGGTACGCGGTCGCCACTCCAGAACGATTCGGCCCCGTCGACCATCTGTTCTGCGAGCAATGTGCCCTGCTCACTGCCACTTTAGTTTGGCGATCCTTCGGGCTATGTCGGTAACCTTGGTTCTCTTGCGGATATCATCATTCCTGATTCGATCACGCAAGGAAACTCCAAGCATTGCCCTCTCCATTGCCCTTTGAGTGACTTTGAGCCTTCTGATGAGGCCCATTGTAAGCGACCACGTTTCAGTTCCGTATGTCATCTCAGGAAACACGCACTGATCATAGACTTTCGTTTTGAGACACTGTGGTATGTGGGACGAGAAGATACCGCGCAACTTCCCAAACGCGGGCAGCGTTTGGGAAGTAGCGCGGTCGAGCAGCCGAGTCGGATTCGACGGTTGACCTCTTTCTCGAAGTTGGCCCTACCTAACTATACTTCTATACTTGCTGATATTATAAAGAGGAATGATTTGTATTTTAGTATGTAACGAATAAACTTGAAAACTACTGGACCGATTTGAAAAATTCTTTCATCAATGGATAGCTACATTATCAGGGAGTAACATAGGCTATATTTTATCCCCGTACTTCCCCCACAAGAACGAGAACTTCGCGGGTGAAACCGCGTGACGTCCGCTAGTCTATACATATAATAAAATCGTAGACAAACCGTGTCTGTACATTGAATATTTTTGTATGATAATTATACAGAAAAGTCAGGAAAAAGATATAAAACACAAAAATGCAATTTTTGAAATTTTTGTCTGTTTGTCTGTTTGTATAATCGATTTTTGATTTTGTGGATCGATTTGTACAATCGATCCACAATATTAAAAATATTGAATTTTTAGTTTAGTAAGACACTTCCTAATGTATTCTGATTAGTCAAAGCGCTTTCAATTGAGAAACTACAAAATGCATGAAAGCATGAATAGTAACACCAAAACACATTGATTGGGTTATTTGTGAAACTTTAAATACGTAGACGTAGCAAAATAAAAGTAAACTGGGGTGGGGCTGGTTTGGGGTGGTTTTGGATCTACCTCCTCGCGGTCCACCCCGGGCAATGGCACCACAGGCTTGCTTGTGGTACGGCAGAACGATCCCACTAAAAAGCGGTGGTAGGCTCCGCAAGGAGCCGCCTGGCTCGCTACCACCATCCCGCCGAAGTCCGGCGCCAAGCAGCTTACTGTGTTCCATCGGTGTGCGGGAGTGCCAGTGCCTCTGGGGGAGAAGGAGACTGTCAGTTGCTCTGCTCAGAACCGGTCTTGGTCACTGGGCTGGGCTTTCCGGGTAACTCATTTTGGAGGGTAGCGGGATCCGAAGCACGGTGCCAGCCGTTGGCCGACCGCAGTTAGTAGGGGGCCCAAGTAGCACGCCAGCCACGTGTGAAAGGCTGCCCCGCCAACTAGCGAAAAATCCCGGTATGTTCCACCGTGCCAGCCGGCGACTGGATGGGAGGACCCGGTGGCCATATCCGGGGGGGTTCGGGCGTCCCCGCAGTCTCCAAATGAGTTCCCTACAGGTCAGTTTAGCTCTAGTGTTCCACTTGGTTCACTGAGCAGCGCCTCGACAGTTCGACTTTTCTCCCCAACTACTCTCCATGATGACAAAAGTTAAAAAGAAAAGCAAGGTAAAACAACGGCTGCACTTCCTCCCGCTAAAAGTGCACCTCACTAATATTAGGGGGTTGCACTCCAATCTCGATCCGGTCCATCACCATCTTGAGACCGAGAAGCCGCACCTGTTTTTCTTAACGGAGACAAAGATAACAACCCCGTCGGACGTGGCGTACCTCAACTACCCGGGCTACTCTCTTGAACACAAGTTCAAGAAGCAGGCTGGGGTCTGTGTGTACGTCCGCGATGACATTTGTTGTCGTCGTCTCCGTTGCTTTGAGAAATCGGGTTTTTCTGCCATATGGCTACTTTTGGACACAGGCGTGGAGAAATTTATTTACATCGGCGTATACCGATCGCACAGCGGTGATCAGGAGACAACAGCGCTGTTTAATTCCC
This sequence comes from Lacanobia wlatinum, assembly GCA_947578705.1. NCBI lineage: Eukaryota > Metazoa > Arthropoda > Insecta > Lepidoptera > Noctuidae > Lacanobia > Lacanobia wlatinum. The sequence continues at coordinate 22,290,335 of OX388046.1, forward strand.
TCGTGGAGTCGGCCGACGTAGCCCAGCAACGGTACCCAACAGCGAAGCTCATTTTTCTGGGGGACTTCAACGCCCACCATAAAGAGTGGTTGTTCCCGTACCAGAAAACTGACCATGCCGGGTTAGAGGCGCGCAAGTTTGCTTTAACGCTAGATCTAACCCAGCTGGTGAATGTGGCAACGCGGGTACCGGATGTTGACGCCCATACACCCAATTGCTTGGACCTTCTGCTGACAACTGATCCGGGCAGTCATTCAGTATCGGTCTCAGCTCCGCTGGGAACGTCTGACCACTGCCTGGTGAAATCCGTATTGACCTGCTCTCCTCCAGATAAGAGTCCTAGAGGCACGAGACGAGTATGGCGATACGAGTCTGCAGATTGGGATGAGACGCGGCACTTTTTTGCATCTTATCCATGGCGGCAAGTGTGCTTCTCCTCGGGTGACCCCTCGTGCTGTGCTGACTTGATTGCGGACGTGATTCGGCAGGGGATGGAGTACTTTATTCCATTCTCCGACATCCCGCTCGGTCACAAATCCCGGCCTTGGTATAATGCAGAATGCGCCCACGCTGAGGCCCGTAAAGAGTCTGCATACCAAGCGTGGATCAAGGCCCGCGACCGAAAGGTTAAAACAAGTAGGGTTCGCGCGAGGAAAAGAGCCTTTAATTCTGCCGCTAAGTTCTGCAAGCGGGTTTTACGTAGGGCACGTTTTGACCATGTCGGGCGTATCGGGGCCAAACTAGCATTGCACCCTCCAGGTAGTAAGCAGTTTTGGTCTCTGTCGAAAGCGGTTGAAACGAATTTCTGTCGACCCACGTTGCCTCCAATGTTGAAACCTGATGGCTCGCTAGCTTACTCTGCAAGTGAGAAAGCAAATTTATTTGCTACTCTCTTTGCAAGCAATTCGCGTCTGGACGCTGGCTCCAAGCAACCACCAACTTTACCTCGTTGTGACTCTTCGATGCCGGAGATCACAGTTCACATTAAAGAGGTCCGAAGAGTATTGTGCAGTCTAGATGTGAATAAGGCCAGCGGGCCTGACGGCATTCCAGCGAGAGTGTTGAGGCAATGTGCACCTGAACTGTCTCCTGTATTGGCACGCCTGTACCGCCTCTCTCTTGAAAAAAGAACGGTGCCGAAATCATGGAAGCTTGCGAATGTGCAACCAGTGCCCAAAAAGGGAGACCGTGCTGACCCTGCCCATTACCGTCCGATCGCCATTACCTCCATCCTTTGCAAGGTTATGGAAAGGGTTCTTAACAGTAAGCTGCTGACCTACCTTGAAGACAATGATCTCCTCAGTGACCGTCAATATGGCTTTCGCCGGGGACGGTCAACTGGCGATCTTCTTGTGTATGTCACGCACTGCTGGGGCGAGGCCATCGAGAGACACGGCGAAGCACTTGCCGTGTCGCTCGACATCTCGAAGGCCTTTGACAGGGTTTGGCACGCAGGTCTACTGAGCAAGCTTCCTGCTTATGGCATCCCAGCTGGTTTTTGTAGCTGGATATCAGACTTCCTGAGTGAACGGTCGATCCGAGTAGTCGTTGACGGCTGCTCCTCTGACCTCATGGCTATTGATGCTGGAGTTCCTCAGGGGTCTGCTCTCTCTGCAACTCTTTTCCTGCTGCACATCAATGACCTACTTCAGCTTGGTCTTGTTGGGTACGCAGATACAGTACGGTTTCAGAGAGATACTTGTCCAGCGCAACAACCAGCGGGGATGAAGTTCGTTCCTTGAGAGAGGCCATGATAGAGCGGACAAATTTGACCTTAAGCCTTGTCTCCCAGTGGGGTGATGACAATGTGGTCACTTTTAACGCCACCAAAACACAGGCGTGTCTTTTTACCACAAAAAGGAGTCGTTTTGACCAAACTCCTACTTTTCGGGGTGCATCTGTTCCTGTGACTGATCGGCTCGAGCTCCTAGGCATGGAGTTGACATCCAGTCTCAACTTCGGTGCCACCATCGAGTACAAAGCCCAAACCGCGGCCAAAAAGCTGGGCATCCTAAATAGGGTGAAGCGATACTTCAGGCCTGGACAGCTTTTAACCCTATATAAAGCGCAAGTCCGATCCTGCATGGAGTATTGTAGCCACCTTTGGGATGGCTCAGCTAAGTATCAGCTTGCCGCGCTTGACTCGGTGGAACGCAGAGCTAAGAGGCTCATCGGTGACGTAAAACTGGTGGATGCCAAGCTGCATAGCTTGGCTCATCGCCGTAAAGTTGCCTGCTTGTCGGTCTTCTACAGATTGTACTTCGGTGAGTGTGCCCAAGAACTCCACGACTTCATCCCACCGGCCCCCTTCTACCATCGGACATCCAGACGCACTGCATCTTACCATCCCTACCTTGTTGCTATTCCACCAACTCGCACTAAGCGTTTCCAAACGTCTTTTATAATGCGCACAGCAAAGGAGTGGAACTCTCTGCCTGCGTCCGTGTTTCCAAACGCTTACAACCCTAATCTCTTCAAAGTTAGAGTGAACAGGCTCCTTCTGGGTAAGCTCGCTCCATCGTAGACTTTGTCTCGGTCATCTCTGACCTAGACTAGAGTCAAGAGCAAACCCATCACATATAAAAAAAAAAAAACATTTTAATACCTTATCGTTACATACGGGCTTCTTATTTAACGTCTTCCGCTGCCAAATATTTTGTCAATTTACATGGTCGATAGATGGCGTTGCACTGATGACGCGTTTTACTGAATTGCGGTGTTAAGATAGTCGGCTGGAGAATGACCTCACACGATTTTTAATACAGTCGTAGTTCGTTGGAATTTTGGTTCGGTCTCTTACGGTCCAAAATTGTATAAATTTCTGAGTTGTGCTGGTTTCGTTTAAAGTGCATTTATCGTAGTCTTAAACTGATTTAGTTTTGCGAATTATTGAATGGTTCGACTTGCGGATCAGGCCTGTAGGGTTCCGTACCAAAGTTGCTGACGGGACCCCACTGCTAAGCCTCCGCGATTGATTCCGTTTAGAGCGAAGCAACGAACGGTTCGATTTGCGAAACAAGGCTAATAATAATAAGGTAGGTACCTACCGTACAAAACGTGGTCACGGTGACGGGAGCGATCGATTCTGGGGGGCTACTCTCTAAGTCCGAAGTCCGTAGTTTCGGTCTTAGTTGCGGGCGGGCGTATTCTACTCCGTATCTGGGGGGCTACTCTCTAAGTCCGAAGTCCGTAGTTTCGGGCTTAGTTGCGGGCATATTCTACTCCGTATCACCTAACCACTGAGAATTAATGATAACACGATTTGACAGTAACTGTGAAATCGTGTTGTCAAGCCAAGGCAAATCATAGGGTTCCGTACCAAAGTTGCTAATGGGACCCTATTATTTAAGCCTTCGCGTACGATTCTGATTCGTGCGAACCAAGTCGATTTTAAGGGTTCCGTACCAAGGTTGCTAACGGAACCCTATTTAAGTATTAATAAGCCACCGCTGTCCGTCTTCCTTCAGTTTATTCGTTTTATTTCTGTCTTGCTAATTTAAAAGTATCTTCTACAAAAATGTCGAATCTTTTACAACATAGCAAAAATCTTAATCTTCTACACTAATATTATAAAGAGGAAATATTTGTTTGTTTGTATGTTTGCTTGTTTGAATTGAATAGGCTCCGAAACTACTAGACCGATTTGAAAAATTCTCTCAGCATTGGATAGCTACATTATCTGGGAGTAGCATAGGCTATATATTATCCCCGTATTCCCACGGGAACGGGAACTACGCGGGTGAAACCGCGTGACGTCCACTAGTAATATATAAAACAAAGTCGGGTTTGTTCGAGCACTTTTCTAACTAACTCGAGAACGGCTCGACCGTTTTTCAAGGTTTTTGTTTTTGGATTAGTCTTCGTCCGGAATAGCATAATAAGAATTAAAATACAAAAAAAATTAAAAAGAACGAGTAGGTAGGTAGGGTAGGCAGGCAGGTGGGTAGGGTAGGTAGGTAGGGTAGGTAGGGTAGGGTAGGGTAGGTAGAGTATGTAGGGTAGGTAGGGTAGGTATGTAGGGTAGGTAGGTAAGTAGGTTAGGGTCGGTAGGTTGAGTAACCAGTAGACGGGAGCGAAGCCGCGCGGGTCAGCTAGTCGTTAATAAAACAACAGCTACTTTGTAATATTTTAAACATTTATTATTATTTTTAAGACGCAGGTTTAAATATTTGGTACATCATCTAGGCTGTCCGCTTCGATTCACACTGTATTCTGGTTAGAGAACTTTCCGTGCGCACGTCGCCTCGTCTACAATTTAACAAACAAGATAACTACGTTACGAATGACAATAAGTTGCTGAAATTAATCGAAAGACTTAAGTTCGCTACAAGTGGAACTATAACAAAGACATTATAAAAATTCGAAACCAGTGGCTGGTCACCCATGGCGGCGGCGTGTCGTGATATATTGGAGAGCAGTTCTCGGTGTGGTATTGCTAGTGAAGCGGCGGCCGCGGCGCCAAGGTCGTCAGAGACGCCGGCGGCGCGGGCGCCAGGGGCGCTAGCGGCGTGTCCTCGTCGTGCGCGTCGCTGAAGTCGCTCTCGTCGTCGGCCGTGATGGCGCCCCACTGCACACACCAACACGCGTCAGACAATTCATTAATTAATGACAGTTATTTATTAATTACTTTTATTTTAAAAGATTCTCTTGATTATTAAATAAATCATGCGGTTGCGAAATTGTTCAAAAGAGTTACCACGGCCATGGAAATAAAGATCATCACCCTCCCTCCCTCCCGCTCCGCCCAGAACGGAAGAAGTCAATTTGATGATTTACCATACAAAAAAAAAGGTATGAAATAAAGGGTGCATTCACGATGTTAACCAGCTTTTATAGTAAATAGGGTCATTCAAGTTGAAACTAGTGGGCTGGTACCACTTTGCCAGACCTTACGAGGACCGAGTTGGCGAGTTATCAAGGAATTTGCGACTGGTAGGTACCTGTTCGGAGAGCGGGTGGCGGGCGAGCGCGCGGTACAGGTACGCCAGGTACAGCAGGTTGAGCACGGCGAGCGCGCGCAGGGCGGACTCGAAGCCCACGCACCACGACACCGCGCCGCCCACCACCGGGCCTGCCGCAACCACCCATATACAAACGTCAAAGCACGCCCTTTTTGTAGAAAATTCTGGCTGTAGACATGCCTGTCATGCCTCCAGACTACAGTAGACGTATTACGCTCGTATTGGGTTGTTGCGTTGATAGTTTCTAGTAGAGAGTCTCGTAGACATTGAGCGAATGAGCTGAGCTGTTAGTTAATATTGGGTTTGTGTGCTAAGTTAGGGTGTGAGATTAGTGGGTGATTCTTATGAGAGGAAGTAAGGGTGGGCGAGTGTGTGTGAGTGGTACCGAGCGCGTAGGCGGCGCTGGAGGCGGCCTGCAGCAGCGCGGCGACGTGCGGCGCGCGGTGTGGGTGGCGCGCCAGCAGCGCCGGCACCAGCGCCGCGTCCGCCGCGCCCAGCCCGCCGCCCAGCAGCGCGTGCGGCAGCGCCAGCCCCGACACCTGTGCTACCTCTCCACTATTCATCAAAGCAGCAGATGAAGCTTTCCGAGCCCACATTGATTAAAAAAAAAAAACTAGACAGCACAAAATTGCTAAAGAAATTATTTTAAAATGATTGCTGTTGTGAAATTGTGAAAGTATTTTTGTATGAATGCGGTGTGTGTGTGTTTTTGCATACTGACGGAGGTGGCGTGTGGTACGGCGAGCGCAGCCGCGGCGACGGCGAGTTGCCCCGCCAGCGCCACACGCTCGGCGCCCAGCCGCCGCGCCGCGCCGCCCAGCAGGCTGGCGGCCAGCAGGTAGCCCGCGCTGTCCGGCACGAACACCGCGCCCGTCACCCAGCGCTACAAAACCGCGCACGTCATTCACCGCACACGTGACCACACAGAGCGCCACACGGCATCACGTCACGCACCTGTGGGTGGAACTTGTGCATGACCCAGAGCGGCAGGCAGGGCTCGAGAGCGGCCATGACGCACGTGGTGAGCAGCACGGCGCCCGCGCACGCGCCGGCCGCGCCGCGCCGTGCCAGCGCCCGCACGCCGCCCCACGACACGCCGCCGCCCGCCATGCACGGCTGCACACGCAACACGCACACTAGCTCGGGCACACCAGCTTAGCTCGATGCGAGCTGTCTCTACACTACATTCAACTAGCACATAAGAATACTTACACGATTATACTCCTCATTATCCAAAAACATGTATTGCATGGCTGTAATCAATAGACAGTGGACAATTAACAGACTGCGAGTACTAAATCAAGTGGGCACGCTTACGTAATTCGCTTACGTAATTACGAAAGTATTACCGAGGTTGGCGATGAGCGCGGCGGCGATCAGCAGGAAGGGCGCGCCGCGCGACCACAGCGCATACGTGGCGCCGCCAAACGGGTAGCCCACCAGCACGCCTGCGACACCGACACGTGGCCGAACGTTAGTAAGTCATCATTTATACAGCAAAAAGATTAGCCTAGATAAAACAACACCGTGTGTACCTACTACTCACCGAGCGCGACGGCGCCGAGCAGCGCGCCGATGGCTCTGTCGCGCTGCGGTGCCGGCACCGCGCGTGCAGCCAGTGCCAGCCCCGCCACGTTGGCCAGGGCCGCGCCCGCGCCGTGCGCCGCTCGCCCCAGCGCCACGCACAGCGCCGCGCGCCACCCCACGCGCCCGCTCACGCACGTGAACACTGCACACAATATGTATACAACCACTATACCCTCGCACAATCTACTACAAGTACTACAAATCAAAATTGTAGAAAATGTTTTATTAAAACTGTTGTTTTTTTTTCGTTTCTTTTTGTGTGCAATCAATCTTCATAGACTATATACATAGTTTGATTTTCATGTTTGTAGCCACTCATTGATCTTGTCTCTACAAGTAAGTTATTACATGCCATGTTGGAAGTGTATACAGAATGGGTCCCAAGATGGCTTCCTGCGGTACGCCTACTTGTGTGAAAGCTAGACAGCGGTAGCAGCTAGTAAAACCTGCCTCTTGGTACTGGAATAATCTCCACCCAATAATCAGTCCGAGAGATATGTTCTCATCAACACCTGAGAGCTATTGGTAAGCTTTTCTTAATTTTATAGAGGAAGTCACTGTGTGTCACCAATACTTTTTCTGTTCTATGTCGTGCCGATTGCAAACTGTACAGTTAAGATGAAATCTAATATGTGTATGGGTGCTATACAGGATATGATAATAGCAACAGAAGTTGTGAAACCCTTTAGTATATTATCAGCATATTTGAGGAGCACAGCAACTACGAGGATACTATACACACACATATAAGTTCCTATAGTTTATAGTCCTAAGGTCGCTGTGGTGCGATATGTACCGGGAATTCTATGTGTAATGTGGAAGAAAACACCAACATGTGTATTCACTAAGCCCCTTTATTGAACTAAAGTTTATTAGAGTAATGCGCTACAATAATGTATAAACGCAAGTACATGTGATCGCGGGCGTCAGCATAAAATTGTCGAGCGAGCTCGTACATGCTCCCAAATCACAAAAACAAGTAAAAAGGAAATAAAAAATATGAAGTCCGAAGCTTATATCTAAATCTCAGCTTGACGCCCGCAGCGTTCTCATTAAAAATATACTAATAAAAATTATAAATCAAATTACTAAATCTAAAATGAATATGGATTTTTTTTGTAGTATAAAAAAAATGAATTGTAATTGATTTATTTAAATTGAATTGAAATTATATAATAACTTGCTGCATGGAAATCTAATAATTTGTAAAACTGCATGGAAAAATGAGAAATAATAAAAGGCTTATTTATTATTATTATTATTATTTATTAACACGTCCGTGTTTGGGTCACAGAAATCCATATGTGTACCAAATTTCAACAGAATCGATCCTGTAGATCTGGAGAAAACTGGCTGTGACAGACGGACAGAGAGACAGACACGCGAGTGATCCAAATAAGGGTTCCGTTTTTTGTTCGGAACCCTAAAAATGAGTTTAAATTAAGCAGACAACTCTTTGAATGCACATTGCCATGTTTCTGTAAATGTGCAATATCTTCGCCAAAGTGTTTATTTTGCACTGCCTTGATAACGACATTCAGTGCGTTCTCAAATTCAACTGTTGTTAAGTAAGACGATCGCGCATTGTCTTTGTTGGTCTTGACTCGTTAAATCCAACTTACAACTCTGATGACACGTGTAATAGAGTTATGTTTGCATAGAAGCTCTTCGATAATCGATGACGATGTTTGGGATACACGGACTTGCTTTTTGTTCTTGTTTTCTAATGTAGGTGCTTCGAATTCTGTTGGATGTTCTGGGATGTTGTCTTGTATCAGCCACCTAAGTCCCTCCTACCAAACTTCGTGTTTGACTAGTTCTGACGGAAGTAACCCACGACTAACAAAATCCTCGGTTTTCCTCGGATTTCACATGTCTCCATCACGATGGCGGCAAATTGTTTGTATTTTTCGTAACTCTGTTTGCTACGAATGTCTTCCAGCTGGACACGTCGCCATGTAACCATCCCAGAATGACCATTGAGTCAGTCCAAGCTTGTATTGTTACTATCTGTTTGTTTAACGACTCTATGACCTTTTTCACTAGTCTGGATAATAAGTGTGTGCCGCACAATTCGAGTCTGGGTAGTGTCATCAATTTTATAATCGGTGCGAGCTTCGTTTTCGCTGCAACTAGTCGATTCATGTATTGGCCATCATTTTTGGTGCTTCGGCAATAAACCACACATGAATATGCCTTCTTCGATGCATCGCAAAATCCATGTAATTCAACTGGGAGGTGTTTAACTCCCATCCATCGAGGAACAGCGATCTGACATATATTTTTGAGGTCGTTCCTGAACTCTTCCCATAGTTCTTGTACATGTCGTGGTACGGGGTCGTCCCAGTAGAGGTTTGTAGTCCACAGTTGTTGGAAAATAAGTTTGGCCTTTATTGTAGTAGGTGTAAGTCAACCTAGTGGACCATATAGCTTCGAAATTTGAGATAGCAATGATCTTTTTTTATGATATCGCATGCGCTCGTGGTTTCCACTGGATGATGAAAAATAAATTGTTCCGTAGTAGGATTCCACTTAACTGCCAATGTCTTGTTTGTTTCAGCGTGCTTGAAGTCAATCATGTTTTGACTAATTTGATCGGGGTTAAGATCTTCTAATAGGCGTCCGTCGTTGCTCGCCCACTTGCGCAGGTTGGAACCACCTTTTTAAGCAGGTCGATTAATTGCTGTTGAGTGGTTTTGGCCTTTTGTATATCATTGCTTCCACTGATGAGATCGTCGACGTATAGTTGACTGTCCAATATTTCAGCAGCAAGCGGGTATTGAGCACCGTCGTCGTGAATTAGTTGTTTTATTGTGCGCATCGCTAAAAAGGGTGCAGCTTTAGTCCCGTATGTTACGGTGCACAGCTGGTACTCTTGGATCTTGTCTTCCTTGGAATCTCTCCACAGAATCTTCTGTAGATGCTGATCTTGTTCACGTATTCTGACTTGTCTGTAAAACTTTTCAATGTCGGCGGAATAAACAAATTGAAATCCCCTCCTCCGTAGGATCAGGGCTGGGCAAAATATATGCTTTGCTTTAATTGAAATACTAATTACAAAATACTATCTCGCAAGTATTTAAAATACGAAATACAAAATATCTTTAAGTAATGTATTTGAACTATAAAATACAAAATACAGTATTATAGCTATTTTGATTTGAAATAAAATTAAAAAATAAAAAGTAATCCAGCCCAACATCTAAAAAGCAGAGTAACAGAACATTAATCAGTGAAAACAGAGGTTCCTTTCATGGACACTAGGTTTTTACTTGAAACTTGATATTGACAATTCGACGTACAGTAACAGGTGCAGTGTTGCTTACGAAAGCTATCGAGCGCTATTTTCTTAAGAACGCACCCATTAATAAGATTGCCTAACGAAGGTTAAATGTATTTATGTAAAATATATTTTGAAGCCATAAGTATTTGAAATACTAACTACAAATTACGTCAGCGTCATATATTTAAAATACGAATTACAAATTACATTTCAAGCAAGGAATTGAAATACAAATAAAACATAAGTATTTGTATTTCAATTAGGTAATTTAATTACAAGTAATTCAAATACTGCCCAACCCTGCGTAGGATTAATAAGTAAAGTAAGAAGGTTTGGCCCACACTCCATTAGCTTGTTAAGACTGTGGCCCGAGGTTGTTTTGTTTGAGGCATTAAACACAACTCGGAGTTTTGTAGAAGTGGAGTCCAATTTCATAACACCATGGTGTGGTAGATAGCAACTCGGTTCCAGTAGAGTTAAAGTTTATTTCATGTGATTGAGCCGTATATAGTCAGCCACGAATGTCTATCAGGACAGGAATCCTTAATTAACGTACCAAATTATAAGCTTGCATCATGTTATTCTAGAAATAAGAAGCGAGGAGGAGCATGTATCCTTATTAAAGACAATTACGAATGTAAAGAGCTACCTAACACATCTATTATGGGTGTATTTGAATATTGCGCAATAGAATTAAAACAGCAGGGATTAATAGTTGTTTGTATTTATAGACCACCGAACATGTCCTGTATTAGTATGTTTTTTGATCATCTAGATATTTTGTTGAAGAAATTGTGTACCAAGGTAAATCAAAAAATTGTAGTATGCGGTGACTTCAACATCAACACTTTAAAAAAAATGACTTTACATTGGACTTTAAGAATTTACTGTTGAATTACAATCTAAAGTTAATGATCAATCAATCAACTAGACCAAAAAGCGGCACGTGTTTAGATAACTTTGCCCACAATTCCAAACAAAATTGTATGAGCAAGGACTTCGGTTTATCGGACCACACCGCTCAAATTTTGCAAATACCGGTTCACAAAACATGTATAATAAATTCCTGGCGAATACAAAAGCGTAACTTATCCAGAAAAAAAAATGATTTCATTTAAAAATCACCTTCAATGTCTATCTTTCTCTGAAGTACTTGACACAAATGACCCTAATGAGGCATATAATAATTTCATAGATCTTTTTCGTTTATTATATGACTTATGCTTCCCAATGCATTTAAAAAATTGTAAAAGCTGATAAAAGAATTAAATGGCTATCACGTGGAATTAGGGTTTGTAGCAGGAAAAAATGGAAAATGCTATGGAAATACAGAAGAGCACCTACAAGTGAGAATAAAAATACATTTCAAAACTATGCACAGAAGCTTAAAAAAATTGTAAAACTAACTCAAAGAGCCCAAAATAATTATTTTATAAATAGCTCAATAAACAAATCAAAAGCATCATGGCAAATAATAGCGTCACCGTTCATCAGTAGCGTAGCTATCATGGGTGAAACCCGGGGCGGATCATGTGGTGTGACCCCACAAATTAACCCCCCCCCCCAAATTATGAGTTGCGCCTTTGGCTTTTCGTTCTGGTGACGGCAATCGCAAGCTGATTTTCGGAAGAGAGGGGGGGGCGAAGGTGTGCCGTTTGCGCTGCAGGTTTTTATTTTCAGGAATGTTCTTACATCATGCTTACTTACAAAAAAAATCTCGAAAATTAGATTATTTTGATTTTGTTTTCATCATTATCTAAACCCAATTTTGTTGAGTAACGCATGTAAACTCAAGAACTAAAAGAGGGTAGAACACAAGAGCGAGCAAAGCGAGCCCAAAAATTTTCGCATCCCACCTCGGATAGGTTTTATTTTCTTTTGATCATTCATACACAAACAGTGATTTTACTGAGTCATAAACGCTTAAACGCTCTAGAAAAAAGAGAGTGCAGAAAGTAAGAGCTCGCTTCGCTCGAAATTTTTTACACTCCACCACAGACGGATTTCAATACGTCGCCCGTTAAGGGGTGACACCCGACCGTGACAAAAAGTCAACGAACGAGTGTCACCTCTAAATGCAGAAAACCTGAGGGACTATAGAAATTTTGGCACCTCAACTCGGAAGTGTTTTATTTTATTTTGAACATTCATACTAAAATTTAAGTTTTTGTTGATTTATATAGAAAAACAGTGACTTCCTGTCAGAGAGTGCAAAATGAAAAAGCGAGCGAAGCGAGCTCAAAAATTTTTGCACCCTGCTCAACGAGCGGTCGGGAGTCACCCCTAAGCGGGAGTCACCCGGTGCGCGCCGCTTTAGTTTGGCGATCCTTCGGATCCTTCATACCATCTGTTGTTTTTAAATTTTTGGCAGCAGTTGGTAGCTTTTCGTAGATTGAACAAACAAACATTTTTCTTCAAAAAAAGGCTGCGCCGACCGTGTGAGCAAACGCGGAGTAGTTACCGATGGCGGCAGCGGCGAGAGTGGCGGTGGCGGCGCGCAGCACGGGCGCGGCGCCGCGGCGGCACACGGCGGCACCCGCTAGCGGGGCCGCCAGCAGCTGCGCCGCCGCCTTGGCGCCCAGCACCAGGCCCACCAGCGCCTGCGACCCGCCACCTGTCACCCAGCGCATGTCACCCACACAAATATATTAAACTTAATAATATAATGACAACCAAATATTATTTACTAGCAATTCCAGTTCGTATTTAATAGGTACCTATTCCAAGAACTTTAACGCCTCCTCTACGCCCTTTAATGCTTAGTTTTGGAAATTCTTCTTATTTTTAATGTGTGTCGGCGGGGTACGTATTTGAATATCGAAGATATCTACGCGTAAAATACCAACGTTCAAAACATCAAACTCAAACTCAAATCGTATATTTCGAATAAAACATTTACAGTAGGTACTTTGTCTATGATTTACAGGCACTTTTGAATTGTCAAAGTTGGTCAGTCAAAAACATGAAGCTATTTGCACGTTCCAAAGCGTAGATCTCTATGGAGAAGAACGTGCAAAAAACTCCACGGACACTCTTTTAAACCATGTGAGGTATTACAAAAATCTTGTTACCATTATCTTTGATTGCTTCTTTAAGTAAGGACAATGCAAAGAACAAGAAAATACCTATATAAACAATTCAAAATGTAGGTACAGATTAAAATAAGCCAGTGGCAGGTAAGAGATGATCCGTCTCAACTGACGGCGCCCGTTCACGAACATGACGCGTACTTGCATCAGCACCATCTAACTCAACCATTTTGAAGGGAACCAAAGTGCACCTCTCCAACATACAAGGTCTGCACTCAAATCTCGCCGCAGTCCATCACCACCTCGAGACGGAGAAACCAGCGCTCTTTATTTCTGTCGGAGACGCAGATCGGATGTCCGTCAGATGTGTCATAATTATCTGTCTTACCCAGGGTTTACCCTGGAGCACCACTTTAGACCACGCGCGGGCGTATGTGTGTACGCCCGGGACGACATCTGCTATCGGCGTCTCCGAAACCTTGAAGACTCCAGGTTCTCAACGCTGTGGGTTATAGTGGACACAGGCCTGGACAAAATTGTCTACGCCTGTGTCTACCGTTCGCACAGCGGTGATTTGGAGACAACTGGGCTCACACAGCACCTGAGTGAGGCGGCGGATGCGGCTCAGCAGCGGTACCCTTCTGCCCAATTGGTGTTACTGGGGGACTTCAATGCCCACCATCAGGAGTGACTCTTCCCATACCAGTGCACAGACCATGCTGGACGAGAGACGCGAAAGCTAGCGCTAGCGTTAAATCTTACCCAGCTGGTCCAGGGGCAACGAGGGTGCCGGATGTTGAACTGCACACAGCCAATTGCTTGGACCTTTTGCTGACAACTGATCCAGACCGTTACTCGGTGACGATTTCTTCACCACTGGGTAGTTCGGACCACTGTCTGGTGAAGTCTGTGTCCGTCTACTCCCCGCCCGAACCTAGCCCAAGAGGCACCCGGCGGTTACGGCGATACAGGTCAGCAGATTGGGATGGCATGCGATCTTTCTTCGCATGTTATCCTTGGCAGCCTACTTGTGTTTCTTCGACTGACGCTTCGTCGTGCGCGGACGCCGTGACGGATGTGTTGCGGAGGGGAATGGAGTACTACATTCGTTCTCTGACGTAACAATGTCTGGCGAAGCTCGTCCATGGTTTGGTGCCAAGTGCCATCGCGCTGATGCGCTTAAGCACGCGGCGTACCTAGCATGGGTCGACGCTCGTACGCGCAAAGCAAATGATGTGAGTCAGAAGAAGAGAGCCTTCAACAGGGCTGCCAAGTCCTGCAAGAAGGTGTTGCGGAGGGCTCGATTTGACCACATTAGCCGAATAGGGAACAAACTTTCTTCATACCCAGCAGGTAGTAAGGCTTTTTGGTCCCTGGCTAAGTCGGTCGAATCGAACTTCTGCCGCCCCTCACTACCACCACTGCTGAGACCCGACGGGACGCTGGCCCACTCCGCTGAGGAGAAAGCGAACTTGTTTGCTTCTTTGTTTGCGGAATCTTCACGTCTGGATCCTGGTGGCGCGGAGCCCCCTGCTTCTCCTGCTGGATGCGAGTCGAGTATGTCGAACATTCGCATTCATCAGAGAGACGTCCGTAGGGTATTGCGTAACCTAGACGTGAACAAGGCTAGTGGCCCCGACGGGATACCGGCAGTTGTGCTGAAGACTTGCACGCCTGAGTTGTTTCCGATCTTGACACGCCTATTTCGCCTTTCGTTTGAGACTGGAAAAGTGCCGAAGGCTTGGAAGCAAGCTAACGTGCAGCCCGTGCCCAAGAAAAGTAGTCGAGCTGACCCGTCGAATTATAGACCTATCTCAGTAACGTCCATACTCTGTAAGAGTATGGAACGCGTGCTGAATCATAAGCTCCTGGCATACCTAGAAGCAAATGATGTCCTTAGTGACCGACAATACGGATTCCGCCGAAATCGGAATCTACTGGGGATCTTCTTGCGTATGCCATTCACATCTGGAGTGAGGCCATAGAGAAGCACGGGGAGGCACTAGCGGTCTCCCTTGACATCTCGAAGGCCTTCGACAGGGTCTGGCATGATAGCCTTATTAGTAAGCTTCCTTCTTTCGGTCTGCCCGCCGGATTGTGTGATTGGATCGCGGATTTCCTGAGGGATCGGTCTATACGAGTGGTCATTGATGGCTGCTCGTCTGGAATGCTGGATATTAATGCCGGGGTTCCTCAGGGGTCGGTGCTTTCGGCAACACTGTTCTTGCTGCATATTAATGATCTGCTTAAACCCGGTACCTCTGGGTATGCAGACGACAGCACTGTTGCTGAGAGATACGTGTCCGACGCACGACCTGATGGGTCGCAGATCCGGTCTCTCCGGGAGGCTATGGTTGAGCGCTTGAACGTGTCCTTACAGGCTGTCTCAGAATGGGGCGAAGCCAATCTGGTCAAGTTCAATGCTGCTAAGACCCAAGCGTGTCTATTTTCCGCTAAACGGAGCCAATGCCACACAGCTCCATCTTTCCGAGGTGCAATCGTGCCGATAACCGACCAACTTGAGCTTCTTGGGGTTACATTAACATCTACCCTCAATTTTGGCTCTTTCATAGAGGCAAAAGCTCAAGTGGCTGCAAAGAAATTGGGGATCCTAGCAAAGGTGAGACGGTACTTTACGCCGGAACAGCTGCTCAAACTCTATCAAGCGCAAGTTCGATCATGTATGGAGTACTGCTCTCATCTTTGGGACGGATCTGCCAGATACCAGCTTGATGCCCTCGAGTCAATTGAAAAACGAGCCAAGAGGATCATCGGCGATGATAGGCTCGTCGCGACGAAGCTCCAAAGTCTTGAGCATCGACGACGAGTTGCTAGCCTGTCGGTTTTCTACCGGTTGCATTTTGGGGAATGTGCGACGGAATTGCATAATTTGATTCCGCCAAATCCGTTCCATCATCGGACCACAAGACGAACGGCGATGCGCCACCGGTACATGGTGGACATCCCACCCACGCGCACAAAACGTTTTGGGAACACATTCATAGTGCGTGCAGCCAAGGAGTGGAATTCCCTGCCGGAGTCTGTGTTTCCTGATAGCTATAACCTGGGAGTATTTAAGTCAAGAGTGAATAGGTTACTTCTAGGCAAGCGTGCTCCATCTTCGACCACATCATCGCTTACCATCAGGTGAGATAGTGGTCAAACGCGAGCCTATAAATAGTAAAAAAAAAAAGAAATGATCCAAACACGCGCTACCATCAGCAAAACATTTGTGTGAGCATGACAAGCTCTCAACTGCCACGCTCGTTCATGTCAAACTAATTTAGTAACGAAATCTGTTACTAATTACATATGTGAATGGCTCCATAGTGCTCACATTTACAAAAAAAAAAACAAAATATGCTTCTACATTATACAAAAGTATGGTTTTCAAGTAACTAAGAAAAGAAAAACAAGAAGGCTGCTTTATTGTGTACAGGTACTTACTTTGCT
Organism: Lacanobia wlatinum; assembly: GCA_947578705.1. Taxonomy (NCBI): domain Eukaryota; kingdom Metazoa; phylum Arthropoda; class Insecta; order Lepidoptera; family Noctuidae; genus Lacanobia; species Lacanobia wlatinum. The sequence goes on from OX388046.1 coordinate 22,306,648, forward strand.
AATACAATATTGCAATAATAAATTAATTAATTATAGTGTAGGGGAACAAAAAAAGGGTAAGCATTTCTTCCAATTATCAAAAACCTAACTAGTGGACCCATCGATAATTTAAATATTGATCAAGTATCATAATACCGAAAATTGTTACTGTGCGCTGAAAACGTCGAAGATTGAAATGCCGAGTGATTGAAAAATCGAATGACTTAAAATATCGAATGACATTATACCTACCTAAGTTCAAAATGTCAAAATTTAATACATCTAAGTTCACAATATCTACGTTAAAATATCGGTCAAATTTGTATATAGGCAGTATGAGTGTATTCATAAATGTAGGTAGATTTAAAATAGTCACACTCTGTCTACTGCAAAAGTTTAACGTATTATTTAGAGAATATTGTCATGTCGGAACACGGATTAGCATGCAACATGCAGCAAACATGGTTTCTGTCACGGCTCCGGCGCTGCGGGCTTCAGCACCCCACCCGAGCTTACCGTCCCTGCTCCTCACCTCGTGAGCCGCCTCGTCCCTCCGTGCCTACGCAATTCTAAATTACACTCTAGGGGTAGGGCAGACAAGACTACATGAAGTCGGTTTTGCAGCGATTCGTTTCTGTCAACACTTTTTGTAGCAACAACATACTGACTTTTCAAGACAATAATACCTAAATCATACCCTAAGCTTATACGAACTCGCTCGTACACTGGAAATCGATTTTCGTGGATAAAACAGGTCGAAATTGTTCCAAAACCGAATCGGGGCACTCCGACTTTACTTAGTCTTTTGGCTGTTACCCCTAGAGTGTATATTATGCAAATCCGAAGGCACGACGGGAGGGCAACCTTCGCCCGCTGTAACTAAATCCTTTGATACGCAAGGGCGAAGGGGTTGCACTTCCCGTAGTGCCGGAGACGTTGCAGAAGCACCTTTTTTCCACTCATACTACTTATATCAAAATTTGTTCGATATTTTTACTTGTTGGTATTTTTAACGTGAATATAAATAATGAATGTATTATAAAATATTATAAAGAAGAAAGATTTGTTTGTTTGAATTGAATAGGCTCCGAAACTACTGGACCGATCTGAAAAATTCTTTTAGCATTGGATAGCTACATTATCAAGGAGTAATATAGGCTATATATTATCCCCGTACTCCCACGGGAACGGGAACTACGCAGGTGAGACCGCGTGACGTCCACTAGTCTACACTATCTACACTAATATTATAAAGAGGAAAGATTTGTTTGTTTGTTTGTTTGAAACGAATAGGCTTCAATGGATAGCTACATTATCAGGGAGTAACATAGGCTATATTTTATCTCCGTATTCCCACGGGAACGGGAACTACGCGGGTGAAACCGCGTGACGTCCACTAGTGTATTATAAAAGAAAAATTAACCCATTTTTACACGGAGGTATTTAATTTTCGATATTCAAATACCCAACTCATCGATATTTAGGACATTCGATACCAACACAGTATTTCGATATTTAGGTCTTTCGATGTAACTTTTGTAGATATTTAGATTTTAAATATATTGGACGTAGGTTATTTAACCATTCGACGATATAAAATTTTAATTTTCGGTTTTATTGTCGTTCGATATTTCAATTTTCGATGTTTTGAACATTGACATTTTAACCATAGGTACTTAGAATAATAAATAGGTATTTTAATCTTCTTTAATCGATGTTTTTTTTTTTACTATTGGTAGGCATACGTTTGACCAATATCTCACCTGATGGTCGATATTCAAATATGTACCCGTGTTGGCGTCGATGTAGTGCACGGTGTGGTTGAGCAGGCGGGCCAGCGGCGCGTGCTGCCGCGTCCGCCTCGCCGCGCACCCAGTCCGGGAGGATGGGAACTGCACTGCACTGCATGTGCTAACACTGTGTGTTACCTGTATCGGCGTCGATGTGGCGCACGGTGTGATTGAGCAGGCTGGCCAGCGGCGCGTCCTGGCGCGTCCACAGCGCCAGCGCCTCGCCGCGCACCCAGTCCGGGATGATGGGCACTGCCAACACACACCAATACACTCCCAGTTCTGCCCTGTTGCATGTTACGTGGGGTCCTGTCAACCTTCACGCTAGCAGTGGTTCCCTTTTCTTTCATATTATTTCACACAAAAGCCATCCATTTGCCTACCTTTCCCTCTCCATCTATCCACGTTTGTATTCACACATGTGCACACACTACCGGCACTCAGCAGCTCACACACTGCTACGACGCCATTCTGCCTCTTCCTTTCATCCATCTTCATTTTATGCTCAACTGTTTTAGTGACATGCGTTTTATTCTTCCTCATCACATGTCCCTTGCAAGAAATACCCTAATCGCTAGCGACGCTATCAGCACTCAGCACTCCGCAGCCTAAGGTCACGCTTTTTCTTGGTAAAGAGGTGAAAATCCTCATGGATATCTTTCCATGAGGATTTTCACCTCCTTACCAAAAAAAAGCGTGTCTGCTCTGGGCGGACGGAGGGGTCTGTCAGAATTTTACTGATCAAAACCACTTCGTGTTCCCTCGCACACTTGCACCGGAGTATACAGGAGCAGCTAAGCGATGTTCAACGCAGCCCCCGACGGGTGCCGGCCCGCCTGTCTACGCGCCCCGGAACAGTCCCACTGACCCAGCACGGTGAGCAGCACGTTGTCGAGGAAGAACGTGAAGTAGATCAGCGCGAAGGCGACGGCGCCGCACGAGTCGCCGGCCTCCTGCATGCCGCACACTGTGGCCTGTCTGCCGCGCTGTGTCACTGTGCCGCACCGTGTCGCGCAGTGTCGCGCACGGTCCCGCGCCCCGCCGCCCGCGCGACTGTCGCGGCACGATAACGACGGGCTGCGATACATTCCCATCGGCGCGCGGCGGAGCGTGTGCGCTTCCTGATTCAATTTTCTGCTGGGCGCACTGTAATGTCGCCCGACGCGGGACTCGCTGATTGTCAGCGATAACTGAGTTGAGGGAGCACACAAGCGTCGCATCGCTCGCTACTTATCTATAGTATACCTATACTTACTTATAGTTTCAACAAGCGCGATTTATTTGAACAAGTGTGCTAGAGCTGATCCGATGAGCCGTAATGCTCGCGTAAAAAAGGTCCACACTTCCTAAACTCGCTACGCTAGCCCTGTACCCCGGAGGCGTAGGCAATACTTAGTGAGTATTTAGGTACGCGCGTGACCATGATACCTTGAGTATGACATAGTGGCCGGCATCCAAACTCCATGCTGCTCTGCTAGGTACCTACTGAAAGAAAAACAATATTTTTGGGAAACCCATCCTTTTCTCAGGTTTTATTTTTGTAATTAGGCGTGAGCGTAAACTCCTGACATAATATTAGGATATTATGTCAGGAGTTCACGCTCACGCTCAGTATCTACAAAAATGAGAGCTCGTGACAACTACAATGAGACATTATATAAAAGCCTACATAATATTATTATACCTAGCTAGTTTCATTGCTTATTTCATGTAATTATTGAATCCATCTACTTATAAGAGGAGTACCTACCTAGAGGGATTCAATATCGAATGTAAATGCATTTCTTCACAGCCATCAGGCACACATCTGCGTCCCATGCCCCCCAGCCGTCCCGCTCCGCGCTGCCACCCCTCTCCCCATCCGCTCTTACGACCGCTACCCACAGGGAGAGCTCGGAACACTCCGCGATTCGCTGCGCAGTTGTAAAACTTGCAAATTCATTATGACAGCTGTGGGCGGCGCGGCGGCGTGGGCGGTGGTGAGGGGTGGGCAACTGCGCACGGACGGATAATTTTCATGATGATTATGTCCTGATTCTACGTCTGGAATCACCAGAAGTCCAGACGAAGCGACTCCTCAACGCTCAACAGTGTCACTGACACGAAGTTTTTCTTCTTTCTGTCATAATAATAGAGTCACGAATCGTGATGATATTAATTTATACAAGTACTAGTTGACCCGCGAAACTTCATTTACTCCGCTCCTATTGGTCTTAGCGTGAAGATATATAGCCTAAGGCCTTCCCCGATAAACGGGCTATCTAACACTGAAATAATTTATCAAATCGTGGTTTCTGAGATTAGCGCGTTCAAGCAAACAAACAAACTCTTCAGCTTTATATATTAGTATAGATGTTACAAGTACTCAACTTTTGTATACGTCAATGTTTTTTGTCCAATAAATGTACCTGAGGCTGGTGTTTCCTAGCTGACTACCATAGAGATTGGAGTGGACCAGTGAATCTGTCCAGACTACTCTAGTCAACGCAAGCATTTGTCAGTTATCGTGTAGCTCAACTCAGGACTACTAAGGAGCTCAGCGACTTGATGAACAATGCCAAAGAAAGGACATTTTCGTAGGCCTTACAAAGTAGTACTGAACCTGCCAAAGAAACGTTAAAATTGCTAGAAGGAAAAGTTATCCACAATTTATTTACGTGACGCATCCGTGTTTGGGACATTCCCATCCCCTTTAAAATCTTATCGATCAATCTAACGGAGGCGCCAAACTATATATAGTCGAAACGACCTTAAATAGCGTTTCTAGATACGCGGCAGCGTGTCCAGCCAATAGTTCAAAGAAAAAAGGAACTGGCGACGCAGCAGCCGTGTGTTACACGAACCATTTCGAGCTACTTTTGACCCCTTCGCAACTCGAAACCTATTTAACCTACATACATGAAATTTGGCACATTTATTAAGGCTCCTTAGCTTGTCTAGAATCCAAAACTTCATAAATGTAGCTCAAACAGTTATTGCCATCTTAACGTTTAAAAACCGGTTTTTTTGTGACTGACCGACTCACTGACTTATTTATAAAACTTCACGTCCATTTAAATCTCAATTCTTTTTTCGCTGAAGTCGTCAATCACGCATATTATTAACATTGAACTTTGGCTCCCTTTTTCACATTTATGTTTTTGATGGGATTTATTTTCATTGCATTTGGTATTTGGTAGCAGCATAGAAATATACTGGGTAGCTATTTTTAACCGACTTCAAAAAAGGAGGAGGTTATCAATTCGACTGTATTTTTTTTATGTTTGTTACCTCATAATTAACCGATTTTCATGATTCTTTTTTTATTTGAAAGCTGGTGCTTCCCGTGTGGTCCCATTGTCACCATTTCAATTTCTGATGATGGAAACCCTGAGAAATCGAGGGCAACTCTCGAAAATTGTAGGCACGCATCTGGTAAAAACTTGTTATTCGTGTGTATATCGGGTGATACTACAAAACCATGAAGGTTTGGATTAGACCTGATGATGGAGACGACAGAGAGTCAAGGGAACTCCACATCGGTATGTAGGAACTACCAAGTGTTTGGGCTTATTTCATTCGTATTGACGAGAACTTTACACCGAAAGGACTTAGTAAGTTTCATTTTCATAACATAACATCACGCCGGTACGCTGTGAATGGGTACGCAGGTACCACTAAAAAGTGAAAAATAAAAAACTTTTTTACAAAAAATGTAACCGTCTTCCAAAACAAAACACTACAAAGTATAAAATAACTTTAATTTCGGAAGTCGGTGTCAAAAAACGAAATAACCGAAAACACCGACTTCCGAAATTAAAGTTATTTTATACTTTTTTAGGTTTTCTTTTAACAAAATAGTACAGGCAATTTTTCGATTCCGACAACACATTAAGCAACATATTATTAAGGGAGTACGCACACTTCTTCAGCTCTATTCAGCTTGTGCTCATAGAAAACAACGATTTTGTATGGAGATGCGTCCGATATCCATTCAGCTTTCCGCGTCTTTTCAGCTTTCGCGGCAAACAAGTATTAAATGAGGACATATGTGTTTTTATCATGCGAGTGCTACGTATGGAGTTCAGCGCTGTTCCGCCGCATTCAGCGTCGAACGCGGCCTTACACGTCGGGACAGCGCGGTACACGGATGGTTCTCGACTCCTTGTGTGATTGACACTGGCATGGCCACCATCAGGGATTTTAATTTTGATAATATAAAAAAATGTCGCTGATTACTCGCCAAATACCAGACTTAGTCGATCACTGGTTCAAAAGTTATAAGGGTGATCCACCGTCGTTTGCGTTTTAATTTTTTATGTTAAATTTTGTCTATTTCTTCTGCAAGAAGCCAAACGATAAAAATATCGCACATAGAAATGTCCATTCGATTTTCTCGAAAACTACGAAAGTACCAATTTTTTTGTTCGAGTACTATATAATTAGTACCAATTGAGTACTAATTATTTACCAAATATGGAAGTGATTGGCGGCGGTGGTCCTGCGGTGGTCCTGCGGTAGTCATGGACATCTTACCGTCTTCGCCGCGTATTCAGCGCCTTTCTCATTCTTACAACGCTGTACGCGGCTGATAGAAGCAGAACTGTATAAGTGTGACCAGAATCGATCAGCGAAACGCGAATGGAGCTGAATAAATGTGAATAGTCCCTTACGCACCTAAATAAAAATAAATTAATAGGTGCACACATTTGGGGGGGAGGGGGCAGTTTTTGCAACTGTACCGTGTGACATACAAAATGAAAGAGCTTATCCTAATTAAAATAACGCGTCAAAAAATTCGTCCGCATCGCTGTCCACTGGCAGTGAGCCCAAAAGACTGGCGGCATTGCCACATTGTATGGCAATGCTTATCCTCTGTCCGAGGTAAAAGCCTGCAGCCCTTGGGTTACACGGTCTGTGGCGTTTTTTGTGACATGACTCAAGAAGAAGCCTGTGCACTCTAACTTTGAAGAGATTAGGGTAGTAAGCGTTTGGAAACACAGACGCAGGCAGAGAGTTCCACTCCTTTGCTGTGCGCATTATAAAAGACGTTTGGAAACGCTTAGTGCGAATTGGTGGAGTAGCAACAAGGTAGGGATGGTAAGATGCAGTACGTCTGGATGTCCGATACTACCTGTGCTCCGGTACTTTCTTGGCCGGTTTCCAGCTATACAAGAGGGGCCCGGGCTGAGGCGTGCCCAGGGAGGGCCCCTCTTGGGCTCCCGCATGGGATTAGACGGTCCTGTTACCTGCCTGATTTTTTGTGGTGAACAAAAATAATAATGTTGATATTTAGCGATACCTACCTAATTGATTGGGTGACGCGATTGATGATGCTTATTGTGTACCTATATGAAAGTAGGAAGCACCTAAATGTGCCTAAGTATATCTACACGGGTTTCATATTTGACCAGTTTTATTAGTACCTATAGGTTTGAAGGAATTCGTTGTAATTTTCTATTTCTTGAACTCTTTCACTCCACTGATCGCTCCAACCCAATAAGCCCAGCCATCTCTCGTTTTCAAGTCCATTGCGTTGTAAAAGTTACGTTTAGTAAGAGCTTATTACAGAATTAAGAGATTAAGAGCCCGTGCACTCTTGATACCAATTTAAAAGGCTTGGCCAGGCTCAAGCAACTTTGTGTCGTCATGTTATTGGTGATTTACTAATAAAGAGATTTTAATAAACAACGTTTAAAAAGAACTTACAGAGAAACTCACCTACTGTCGCTTTGAGAAGCTCTGCAATAACAAAACGTAAAATAACTGTCAATAAACTACGTCATTCGTGCGAGCTTTTAGTGATGTGCTTATCATCCACACTCAACTATCGATCAAAACGTTGACCCAAAAAAAAGCTCGGATCAAAGACTTCTCTTGACCAATTATAAATTAAAATATTGATATAAAGTATGCAACAAATAAGAAAAGCTAGATGGCAAGCTTGAAAGTTGTGTTACTATGAGTCCCTACTTATGAGCTTCATCATCTGCCTAGCCTTTTTAACCGACCAAAAAACGGAGGAGATTCTCAAGTTGACGCGTATATTTTTTTCCCCAACTATATTGGGCCGGCTTCCAGTAAACCGGATTCAGCTGAATACCCTACTAATGAGCTTTTGACCATTTATAGCAAAAAGCAGGTAAGTGATAATCAAAATAAGTCGGTTATTTGATGAGTATTTTAAGAAAAGTAAGCATGCTAAGTATTAAAATAGCCGTACATACTGGCCGATCTTCAAAGTGAAGCAACGCCTTTGAAGTCGGTCTGTGAGTGACCATCAAAATTATAAACCGGAATTACTCCCCCGTTTATTTTTTTTTTGTAAAACGAATACAGGATTCAAGGAATAGAATAGAATACTCTTTATTGTGTACACCAAAAAAGAAAAAATCCAGGAATCTTATATTTATGAAAGTTATCAGTCGATATCGTTAGGTAATAAAGTCCGCTTATCATTTTAAGAGCTACAATGTCACAAACAGAATGAAGCAAATGGTTCAAACTTATCATACATTCCTTATCTTGTTGTGCTTTTCAATGAATCAAAATAGAAAACCTGGTCTGTGGGTCATCTTAGAGGAGGAGTAGGAAACCTATGAGGCTATGAAATTATCGTATATCGATTATGGCCGTGAAACTGTACGTACGGGCCTCACTATTCGCGACTCATAAATTAGTTAATAATAGTCAGTCAGTCATTTTAGTCAGTGTGTGTCGGTCATGTCGTCTCGTTGATGATGATGTGCGGCGGGTCGATGGTCTAGGATCGCTGGAGAGTGCGCCAAAAGTGCCGAGGTGTGAGAGTGTCCCAGCGGAGCGCCGCAGCCAGGCCTAGTGCGCCCATGAGAGCAAGCGCCACCGCCTGCGAACTGTCGGACGCCCAGCGCCGGGCGTCCTGAGCCCGTTTGGTCGCACTTGCTGACTGTCATGGTAAGCATCACCGGTGTCACTAAACATTGTCCAGTGTCCGTGCCGCCAATCTATGCCCAACGTATTCGCGCGACCGAGTACCAGAATATTAACAACACAATTGTTTATCTAACTAGCGTTAATGGATGTCGATTAAGTGCAGTAATGAGGAGCACCTTGATGAAGCATTGTGTAGTGTGATCGCAGCGGCGCGCAGCTGTCACAGTCGCTTTGCGCGGCGCAGGGCTGCGCTCGTGTGGCGAGTAGTGAGCTGCACTCCTTAGCGTGGGGCAACGACACGCCGCGCGCGTGTTTACACAACTTTTGCAACACTAGTAGTGTTCATAATATATTATCAATAGATGTTAACTTGCAGTTCTGACCTCTTTGCTTGCTCCAGTCAACTGCATCATGTAGCTCGTATAAACAGAGTGATTTGCTAGTACTCTATCAGTTGTGTAGTGTGTGCGGAACAAACATTGTGTGTTGAGCTCCAAAGGGCAGTGGATAGGATCTCCGGAGTGGGACACGGTGAGCATGAGAGCACGTACTTCGCCCCATTCACACGGTCTGTTGTGATGGCGTGTCATGATCACAGTGTGTTGTCCGTCTGGCAGCATGGTGGCCGTGTGCTGCAACACAATAAGAGTGCTGTTATTGTACAACTGTATGAACACACATAATGCAGTCTGTCAGTCAGCTGTGGCCATTGTTAGCTCATTAGTGTCAGACAATAGCACTCGCTTCACTATTGAAAACATTCAAGTTGTAACCAACATTTATTTACATAATAATAGAGATAAAGGAAACCAAAACATTCAGTAATTAACTAGACACGTACGCATGCTGACTGCCCGCCCTGGATTGAAGTGAAAATATATTTAAAAAAACCTTGTTGAATGCTTGACCCTTCTCCCTAATCACTATCCTGTAAGTTCACACAGATATGAGTGTGTGCGACAAACACCCCAACCGAAGGCCGATAGCCAGTAATAAGATAAGCTTTGATTGAATGAAGTAATTTCATCTGCAATGTCAAGTGTTCATGTGACATCAGGACTCTTTGTAGTCAGGCATGTTAAGCACGGGGACTCGGGAGGTTGTGGAATGAAAGAGAACCCACTCATTGGTTCCTTAGAAAAAAAAAAATCATAGAAGGAATAGGAACAAATGTCCATCAGAATAATTATTTATTTATTTATCACAAGGCCTAAACCACAAAATTTACAATTTAAGAGGGTGAAATAGGGGTTGAAAGATTATTCAAAGATTTGTCGTTTTTGAAATGAGAAAAATTAAATTAATATTAAAGCTTCTGAGTAAAAAATAATTAACACATATTTCTTTGTTTTTGGAAATTCAACTCAAAACTGTAAAAACTGTTTGACTTATGAAGACGTAATTTGGCAAGGAGATGGGTAGGTAGATCTTTAGAGAATATGCCTGCAAAGGAGTGAAAGGGTTTGGAGGAACAAAAAGATGCCCACTTAATTTATAACTCTATCATGTACTTGTGAGCTCACACCCACCCAGACCAATGAAGGGCCATGTTCCCATTTTAACTATCACACCAAAACCGATAAATTGGAGACCAGAATGCTGATTGGTCACCAATTAATGTCAGTCCAGATTTTTTTTTAATAATTCGATAGAATACGATTTTGATTCATATAATAGAAGAAATGTGCAGTTGACAATTTATAGAGAGTTTACAATCTCAAGATATTTTACAATCTTATGGAGTTTGCAAATATCCGGTGTCATATACATAGTCGATAGAAGATGTTCTAAAACTATCTTTAGAAAGGGTAAAGGGGTGAAACATTTATAAATATGGAAAAATCTGATAAAGTTCATGAATGAAGAACTAAATCTGCACGGGCGAAGTGCTGGTATCGCTATACACTGGCTCATGTGAAAGCGTAAAAACCTGTAAAAATAGCGGTCTGTGACAGACATCATTATACTGAGCTCTGATTTCTGATAATATTAGTAAAACACATTGTTTAAATTAATTGCTGGTTTGTGTAGTAACATTGATAAGTGTTCACTGAATATTGATTGATTACGTTATCAATAAATATTCAGTGAACTCTTATCACAAACTCCACTCAACAGGCGCCCTCCATCACTAGATGGAGTTAATAACCTACTCATAGTATTTTCCTTAAATGTTCAACTCCCTAGTATGTTGTTGTTCAAGTTTATATTGCCAAATTCCTGTTGAATCTGCAAACACAATCCTACTTGTTTCTGTGTAGTACGTAGTGTACGAACACAGCAGTCAGATCTGTTATAAAATCTGCCGAGTGTAAAATTTAAGAAAATTAAATTAGATATCAAAATGTGGTATAACAACAGTAGGTCGTCCACTTTAATGTCGCAGCTGTCCAACACAGCTTCTAATTAGCATCGTTAAGTTCTTACAAATAGGTACATTGTGTTCCCTGCATTCAGTTACTGAGTATGAGTGGTACGAGGCAGTCACTTCGGGAGTGCTTGTGTACATGTGCATCTGTCATGTGAGTGTTAGTGATCCCAGATGCAGTGTTGTGATATTATGTTGTGTGCGCCGCAATACTTGTGCAATCTGCAAATGTTAACATTATACAGTAGTAAATATGTGCCGAAACTACATTCTCTAAAATTAATGTGTGATATTTGCGAGCAAGTTTCATCACCTCGCGACAGCGTGACGCGTGACGCGCCCGGTGGAGCTGTGTCAACTATGAGACTTATGTTAATATGTAAACAAAGTAACAATTAATTAACCAAATCTAATTGTTTAGTGAGCAAACAGTTTTAGTACCGCAATGAGGCTGCGGCTGCGGGCGGTACACTGCCTAAGGTGGGTATGACGCGCGCGGCGCGGCACAATGTCCACTTGATTATCACAGCTGTTCGACACAGAGGACCATAACTAACTAATTATGTACTCAAAGTTAGATAAAGCTGTGTCCACTAATAAACATACGTATTTTATTAATGACAGTGAAGGTTCGCCTCCGAAGGGCGATCGCTAGGGCTGGCACCGATCGATATTGTCGTCAGTAAAAGGTGCATCTCTACTGCGGTGATGCAGCGCTGGACATAGGGATGAGCTCCCTGACACGCCATGCGTCCCGACCGCGTGTGTTGTAGCTGTGCCTGCTCGAGTCGAGGACCCAGCTCACTAGGAGGGCTACAGCTCCTCACCGGCGGTACCTAAACTGCGTTCTCGGCAATTCTAATATGAAGATTATTTGAAGAAAGTTTAAGAACTTATAGCTGTCTATGTAAGCGTACTAAAAGTGTGCTCATCTGTTTAACGCAATGGCAAACGTGGAGGCCCCAAACCATACGAGTGTTCTACCCGACGCGAGGGGACGTGGCACCCACGACATCCCAACATTCCCAACTCGCCAAGTGCGAGTCGGAATCGCGTGCAAAGGGTTCCGAACGAATTTAATTTTTTTAACATGTTATTTTAACACTATTCTTAGAGGTTTTCCTGTAATCTAAAGGTAAAACCATTTCTTAAAGGTTGTTTTTTTCAAAATTTTAGGCGCAGTAGTTTCGTTGATAAGTGGGGTGGGGAATGGTCATTTTTCGTCTAGTTTTTTGAATAACTTCAAAACCATTTATTTTAAAATTACAAAACAATATATAATTGAAATCCTCACAGTAAATCCTTTCATTTCAAATGTCACACGAGTTTCAAAACCGTTTTTCTGAAATTTTCATACCAAAAAATAAAAATTTACGTAACGCGTCCGTGTTTGGGCACAGAAGTCCATATGCGTACAAAATTTCAACAGAAACTGGCTGTGACAGACGGACAGACAGACAGACACCCGAGTGATCCTATAAGCGTTCCGTTTTTTTGTTAGGAACTATAAAAATGACTGAAGCGATAACGTAGTGGAGAGACTAGATAACCTTTTAGCGAGCTCGTGGGATAAGATAAGTCCTCCGCTGATTCCAGCGCGCTCTGTGGCCGCCGCGCCATCGGCTAGCGTGGCTCGTCCGCCGCCGCCAGGGTGGCGAGTCCTGTGACAGGCTCGTATCTGTCTGGATGTCGATATGCCCGAGTAGCGTAGACATACCTAACTACATTAGGGTATTCAGATAACTAGTCAATGTTATCACTCCTAGTTCTCATAAATGTCGACCAGGTTTTTCCTTGTACGGTTTTATTATTATGAAACACTAGCTTTTGCCGTTATTTCCCGTTCCCGTAGGAATTTCGGGAAATCCTCTATCAGTGCTCCCCTGCAGTTTAGAGAAGCTACATGCCAAATTTTTGGTATTGCCGACTATTGCTTCACGCATTTTTAATAAAGTACCTAGTGATATTACATAGTACATGACTATGAACTAAAATATAAAAAGGACACTGAAAAATATTTTGATTGAAAAACGTTCCTACACAATTGACGACTTTCTGAATGATGCATCATTGACTGATTGACATACCTCTTGTACCATTTGACATTATTTATTGTTCCAGTTGACATTATTTATTGTTCCATTTGACATTAATGTTCCATTTGACATTATTGTTATTATTTTTGATTTTTTCATGTCAATATCATTGATATTATATCAATATTTAATTTATTTTAAATTGAAATTTAATGATACTTGCATGTGACGGTAGAATATGGAGGACTTATTATAATGAAACCTGTACCAATTACTCAAGTTTGCAAACGAATAAATGATTTGATTTGATTCTTCGGTTCCGTTGAGCTCATCGGGTCCGGGAAAGTGTCACCTTCGGCCTTATTTCTGCCGCCAAGCATCGTTGTTGTTCCGGTTTCCAGTATGAACGCTATGGCTTGTATACTTACAGGTACAAACATTTTAGCTTTGAGTTTGAGTGACAATGCCCTGGGTGTTGCGTCCACCTGGTTACCACCCGGCCACGTGGACTCAGGTGCAGGCCTTGGGCCTGTAAAAGCAACAACTGTTTGGAAAATATAGTTTGTACTTCAGTGTCTTCTGTCGGTAACACAGTATTGTAAGTAGGGTCTGCTGCGCGGACAGTCAGTGGCGTCGCAAACCTCTGTCATGCTTACGCGTGTGTCGGTGTTAGAAGCCGGCCGCGCACAGATAAGCGCACGTAACCGGAGAGACCTCGCAAGGTCTCCGTGCTCGCGGCTCGCCACTGAGCACTGAGTCACTGCTGCCACAGCACCAGCAGCAGTGCCCGCCGCGCCGCCGCCAGCCGCGGTCCTGTGCAGCACGCGTGTGTGTGCGCGACTGCGCGTGTGTCTCGCCGCGGGTTGACATGACCGCTCACCACATCATACGAGATGGATAAAAAAATGTGAGTAAACACGAAATGCTGATGCTGTTGCTCTGATATCAATCTTTTTTTGTTTGAACTAAAGTAACTCTTAAGTTCGGACAGACTGAACAGTTCTCTCATTTGGAAACTTTTAGATACGTACTAGTTTTTTTCTGCAGTGGGGTTTTTTAATTGTATTTTATTACAATTTTTTGTTCTTTCGTCATCTTCTGAGATAGGTTTTTCCGTGTCTCGTGTTCGTTGCATTAATTTACGTTCAATTTACGTGATTTGCTTATGAATTCTTTGCAAATAGACCTCTTGGTTCTCGGGCAGTGCATCGAATGAGTATAGTGTAGGGCTGTAGGCTGTAGGCTGTAGGCCTTGCACTCGACTGCCGAGCATCGACTGTGCTGTAGTAAAGCGCGCGCGTCCAGTGCACTGCACACTGTAGCGAAACCTGTTTGTGTGTGATTCATGAGCGCGATGGATGCGCGCCCGCAACTGTCTACAACTACATCGTCCCTGGTCGCCGCCGCCGCCGCGCCGCCGCACAGTGGTCCGGATTTTAAAAAAGGTGGACATAGGATCGAAAATGCATATTTAACTTAACAAAAAATTGTTTCGTATAGGAAATTTAACGCTGTTTAATACTTATTACTACAACTTTTCAAAAAAACTGCTCCTTCACGTCAAAAAAAATATTGAAAATAAAAATGTATAGGAGAAAATCTATTTTATTTTTTTCTCCGTTCAGTATCAAAGTATAGCAAGTAAACCTTATATTCTGGTAAACACTTATTGTCCTTAACACGACGACATATAAATTGCTTGCGTATCCCTGCGGCCTTGGCGCCTACGATGCTTTAAAGTTTAAAATTTTAATGTTGAATTATCTTAATATTATTAACGAGTTTTTCTATTAAAATTAATCCAAAATATCATTTTTAATAAAACAAGCCCCCCGCGCGCCCCATCCGTGTTTTAGACTCGCCCTATCACTTTGGACTTAAATATAACTGGCGAAAAAGAAACAGCTGAGATCTTTGTTCATCTATACCCATGGTTTTATATGCCCACAAGTGTGCACAAGCTACTCATACACGGTGCAGACATTTTTCATCACTTTGGCCTTCTACCAATTGGCATTCTTTCTGAAGAAGCGGGAGAAGCAAGAAATAAAGAATTTAGAAGAGTTCGTGAATCTCACACAAGAAAATTTAACAGGATAAAGACCAACGAGGACTTGCTCCATAATTTTTTAATTAGTTCAGACCCATATTTATCCCATATTCGACCAAAATACAGCAATTCAAAGCAATTCGATTTTTTTATAGATGTTAAAGAGCTTTTGTTGTTGCCTGAGGTAGTAACAGAAGAAACCGAAAATATGGATCTACAGGAGTTGCAGTCTGAACATGATCCATTATTGTAAACGTGACAGATTTAGTGATGTTGTTATTGTTAGAATTGAGTTTGTTAGTGGTAGTAGTTAAGTTGTGGTCGTTTGAGGACTACTTAAAATAGTCGTTTTCATGACTTCAGAAAAAGCCCTTTTCAGGGCTAAGTCTATTTCTAATTGTTTCTTTTAAGATGAGTCACGCTAGTACTATAACACACAACAATATCAACCATGATTTATCAATAGGAAATATCAACAGATGACAGAATAATCAGCGGAAGATTATTTAAAAAAAATAAGCAAAATGCTTATTTTATCATAATATCACGCTTTATATTCCCCGAGCGGTTCGGCAAAGGTGTATACTACACCATAGTACACTGTAATTTCGCCAGTTATATTTAAGTCCAAAGTGATAGGGCGAGTCTAAAACGGATGGGGCGCGCGGGGGGCTTGTTTTATTAAAAATGATATTTTGGATTAATTTTAATAGAAAAACTCGTTAATAATATTAAGATAATTCAACATTAAAATTTTAAACTTTAAAGCATCGTAGGCGCCAAGGCCGCAGGGATACGCAAGCAATTTATATGTCGTCGTGTTAAGGACAACAAGTGTTTACCAGAATATAAGGTTTACTTGCTATACTTTGATACTGAACGGAGAAAAAAAATAAAATAGATTTTCTCCCATTTTTATCCACATTTTTATGTTCAATATTTTTTTTTGACGTGAAGGAGCAGTTTTTTTGAAAAGTTGTAGTAATAAGTATTAATCAGCGTTAAATTTCCTATACGAAACAATTTTTTGTTAAGTTAAATATGCATTTTCTATCCTATGTCCACCTTTTTTAAAATCCGGACCACTGTGCGCCGCCGCGCCGCCGCCGTATGTAAAGCGGTGCACTTCTTCCTTGTCGCTGTGTAGCTGAAGAACGAGTGTTTATTTATTTATTTAAAACAATGTAAATAACACCTTAACAGCTGTTACGCCAACCGGTGTTACTACCACAATTGCGATTTAAATACAATAGAGAATGCAATTTAAAAAGAATAAAACAAAAAACAATTACAATGAAATTAGAAATACACTTAAACATTCAATAAAAATACAATTAGAATATTAAAAAAATCAAATAAAAAAAAGCTATTACAAATTCAACACCAATAAAAATACAATTGAAAACAATAAGAATACAATAAAAACTAAATGTAATTGTAGGTAAAATGCAATTAAAACTGTTGTACTTGTGTTGTAGTTTGCGATTCTGTAAACATCTCACCGTGTACAACGGTCTTGTATGGAATTATGGATTGCTAGTTCACCGTTGTCAGAACAGACAGAACGTGTCGCGGCTACTACAAGTCTACAACAATGCCTCGTTGTAATTGAAGCTCTTGTTTTGTTTTTTCGTGAAATCGCTTCAATGTCATTCCTCGCTTACGTTGCGATCTTCCATTGACCCGTCATGCAGCGGAGTTGCAGGTCAGTGAGGTAGTGTCGATGGTGAGACAACCAGCACTTTGCATCGTGCTCCTCTGACGTCTTGATGAGGTCACTCGTTTAGGTTTATCTTTGGATGCGAGGTAGCTTCCGATATGTGGCGCTACTGAAAATTGGTCTAGGTAACTGGCAGAAAGTCAAAGTACTTAATGTCTCTACGATCAAGAATACACACTTATCTATGGGGCTCTTGGACCTAGACGATCTTAGCCTTTCAGTGCAAAGTTCTAAGGCTAGGAAGAGAGCGTGAGGCGTGAGCTGGTCATAGGTCGCGAGCCGCTGGTCTAGTGTGCGGGGTAGAGCGGGGAGGGGGCGCGCAACCTTGTGCGCGAGTGTGCGCCGGCGCGGCGGGGTGAACCACCGGCGCGCGACGCATTCCCGCCAGAGACCACTGCGCACTGCCCAGTACTGACAGCTCTCTTACCGCACCATCACAGACGTGTGTCGCGTAGCTAGCAGCTACCTCAACAGACATAACAACGAACGAAAACGCCTCATTTACTGTTACATCCACAACACAAAATATTTTGAAGCTTTGGCACTAATCAGTATCTCGGCATATTGTGATAGTCGCCTAGGGTTGTCGCTTAAACATTTTTGGTGGATATGAATCTTTCTCCACGTGAGCTCACAATTAAAAGCCAATTAGAGTAACCATAGATATAATAAATAAGTAACCATTATTGAATTTCTAGCAAATTAAGTTGGCGAGCGCATTCCTTTCAGTTCCTGCTGGCACACTCAGTCAGCCCTCGAGCTGACCGAGTGTGCTAGCACAGTGACAGGCACGGCGGTGCCGGTGACGCCAGCGAGTGACTCATCAGGGCCCCAAGTCTGCTATTACAATAGTGTCAGAATGGTCTCATAATGATTTCATAATGGTCGATTTTGACAAGTTATGCCAGATTTCTTTGATATATGTTTTTAAATATCATTTATTAATTTGTCATTATGTACGAGATTACCATTCTATGCCATTTCTTTCATGGAGTGTCAGTGGTTGACCATTGGAAAGTAATAATGACGCTTTTATATTAGTAGATTACCAAACTTGTCAAAATCGACCATTATGAAATCATTATGAGACCATTCTGACACTATTGTAATATCAGACTTGGGGCCCAGTTCATCAGCATCACTCGCAGTCATCACGCCGCGCTGTCATTTATCCAATTGAAGACTGCAGTACGCAGAAAGCTATTCAAAGTCTGCCGCATGTCGCCTGAAGCTCAGAGAGAACTTACGCTCGCGCTCGCAGGACGAGACAGAGCTTTATCGGATTCGGAGCAGCAACTTCCATGTCGCTAGTTTATTCTGTAAATACTTATTTCGATATCGAGCTTCACCTGAGTGACAAAGCTCACTAAGTGAGCTTTATAACACACAGCATAAAGGTCTTATGTTTATGCGAATTTGATTATCACCTCTGATTCCGCTGTCGAGACACGAAAATATTGTTACAGAATAAAACAGAATAGCACCACTGTCATACGAGTCACGACTCGTCTCCGAGAAAACGCATTGTTCGGACTTGATAAATTACGCAGAATGTGCGTTCGTGTATGGGGCTAGAGCGTCTAGCGGCTAGGGGCACAAGTTCATTGGCTCGCTAATCGCGCTCTGATAGCGTCCGCTGCGCAGGCGCACATTTGGGTACACTTTTTAGCGTCACTAGTCCACACTCTTGAACTTTTATGCGCCTTTATCATTTATTTACGACTAGCTTCTGCCAGCGGCTTCGCCCGCGTGTTCCCTAGGGTACATACTCCCGGGATAAAAAGTAGCCTACGTCCTTTCTCAGGCTCTAAGCTATCTGTGTACCAAATTTCATTTGAATCGGTTCTGTAGTTTTGGTGTGAAAGCACGACAGACAGATAGACAGACAGAGTTACTTTCGCATTTATAATATTAGTCAGGATTTGAATTGGCAAAAATTACTTGTCCAATATTATTATAACTGTATTAAATAAAATCATATTTTTTTTACTCAGGAATTATCCCTATTGTTCGGCAGAGTTACCGCAGATGCCGCCACCCTAGAATTTTCGATTTTCGTCAGTAAGAGTCTGGCCCCTCCGCTCTCCCCGACTCATTTGATGATCTCATTAGTTACGATTATCCTATAGTTTTCCTTGTTGGATACGAGTATCACCGGAATCGCTAGTTTGTTTAATTATTCCATTGTGTCAGTTGCTCGTCTATCTGCTACGAAACCGGTATTCAATATCGGAGCAGTTAAAAGTACCTGTCGGGGCACTCGGCAGGTTCGTTCAGTGCGCGAACATAAACAAGGCACGAACAATTTACGTAAATGAAGTCGCTAATGAATTTATTGCACATGCGACGATTGAGCAGATGACATCAGTACGCGTTGTGTGCGCACGAATGTAGCAGGAATACTTAGCAATGTACATTATGTAAGACTTGGCTAAACAGGAACTACCCGAAAGAAAAACATTTTGACATAAAGATATTGTCCAAAAAATACGTAAGTCCGTCCGTCACGTGAAAGACTTCAGGGTTGTTACCAATAGCCCAATTAACATTAAAAGCAGACTGTTGACATTAGCATTAGCGCCTACACGACTGAGCTGACCGGTGACCGTCAACGGCCGTCAACATTGCAATACAATCAATATTGCACACCGTGTTGGTGCAACGCGGCCTTGCCACGCCGAACACAGCTCTTCGCTTACTGCTCTCGGCACACAATCTGTTTGCCAGACGAATCTGGACGTAAACCTGACCACGTCTGCTAGCCTTTTCTTCAAACAAATGAGCCTATTTTCGTCTATGTGCGTCCGGTCTGCCAAAACAATGCTCGCTCTAACTCTTCATGATTTCAATTATTTAATAGGCCAACAATTCGACTATTTAGCTGGTGGTAGTGGCCACAGCACTGAATGGAACTTTATTACAGGAGGCATACCAGATGCTTGCTATCCCAGAGCTGGATTGTCTGATGCGTTTGTCATTATTTCACAACATAGCAACGTTGCTCGGCGACGCGACGGAAATAGATAATTATGGTTTCTCCGAAGAAACTACACACTTCATAAAGAACTTTGTTTTGAGACTCCGTGGTGTCGCATCATCGCAAGGCAGGCTCGCTGTCAGCGCTAGTCAGGAGCAGACTACTGATCAATGAAGTATACAATACGCCCTTTACGTTGCCGTCGTACTGTGAGGCACAACATTGCTAGGATTGCCACAGTGAGTCTGCGGCTGGCTGCCCTTGGTTTTTAGGGTTCCGTACCCAAAGGGTAACCAACGGAACCCTATACTAAGCCTCCGCTGTCCGTCCGTCTGTCAGCGAGCTATGTCTCATGAACCGTAATAGGTAGACAGTTGAAATTATCACAGAGTGTATTTTTGTTGCTGCTATAACAACAAATAAGATGTACGGAACCCTTCGTGCGCGAGTCCTACTCGCACTTGGCCGGTTTCTTTATATAAGACTAGCTGACCCGCGCAACTTCGCTTGCGTCACAATTATCATTACTGCTCCGCTCCTATTCGTCTTAGCGTGATGATATATTATTATAGCCTATAGCCTTCCTCGATAAATGGGCTATCTAACACTGAAAGAATTTTTCAAATCGGACCAGTAGTTCCTGAGATTAGCGCGTTCAAGCAAACAAACAAACAAACTCTTCAGCTTTATATATTAGTATAGATAGTACTGTTGCTACTGCTGCACACCACAATCCCATCCACGAGCCGACCGCGGCAAGCGTTGCTTAAAGATCGTTCCGTTCGGCTGATATTATTTATATAAGATAGTACTGTTGCTACTGCTGCACACCACAATCCCATCCACGAGCCGACCGCGGCAAGCGTTGCTTAAAGATCGTTCCGTTCGGCTGATATTATTTATATAAGATAGTACTGTTGCTACTGCTGCACACCACAATCCCATCCACGAGCCGACCGCGGCAAGCGTTGCTTAAAGATCGTCCCGTTCGGCTGATATTATTTATATAAGATAGCTGTGCCTGCGACTTCGTTCGCGTGGATGTCGAAAAATATCTGTTGCATAGATAAAATCTACTTTAAGTTAATACCTTGCGTATCCTGATCTCAAAATTAAGAAAATGGGAAGAGGGTAATGCAGGGCACTCTACCATCTCTTCCGGTTGAAATGCCGATAAGCCCGGGTAATCTCCTGGTACATACCTACCTCGAGCTAGGTATCAAAATCAAAACAATCGACTATCGAATGAACGGTGGTAGGTAGTCTTCAAACTGCGAAACAAAGAAACTGATGAATAAAGTTGATTCTTAATTTTGTCCAGCCTTAATTTTATCTCTGGCGAGGCGGCGAGCCTCCTTGCCGGACTGCCGCCATGGGATCTAGAGGCGAGAGCCCTCGCGCTCATTTACGAATGGCGCGTGGAGGCGCTACGCCGGGGCGAGACTCCTCTGCCGCGGCAAATCGCAGCACGGCGGGCTCCGCAATCTCATGGCAGTATGGAGACGACTGTCGCAACCCAGCGCTGGGCACGCCACAATTGCGGCGATAAGTCCCCTCTTTGAGGAGTGGCTAGAGCGGCGCCACGGCGTCCTTACCTTCCGTTTGACGCAGGTACTCACCGGACACGGTTGTTTCGGGAGGTACCTGCTTCGAATACGGCGGGAGGATACGACCAGATGTCAACACTGCGAGGATCGCCTGGAGGACACGGTGGAGCATACGGTGGAGGTCTGCCCTGCTTGGGCGGAACACCGCCGTGTCCTCGTCGAGGCGATCGGCGACGGCGACCTGTCGTGGTCGGCCCTGTTTCAAGCCATGGTCCGGAGCGAGGAGACTTGGGAAGCGGGCACCTCCTTCTGCGAAGCAGTAATGCTAGCGAAGGAGGAAGCCGAACGCGTGAGAGAGAGGGAAACCTCACGCCCCAGACGCCGCAACAGAAGAAGACGCCCCGGGCGTCGGGAGTCGCAGGGCGATTCTCGGCCACCGTAGGCGGGGGCCGGCGGACGGCGAGCATTGGGTGGCTCACCATCTAATCAGAACCAGGCCCAGGTCAACGGCGCGCTGTGTTCCACGCGCGCGTCAAAGAGCTGTCAGCATTAAAGACGGGGCCCGCTAGGGCCAATTCCTGCCGGGGTTGCGGGATTTATTCGAAAGAGTCACCGCGGCCCTGGAACGCAAAGGGCATTAGGAGGAACACGGATGGGTTTTAGTCAGTAAGAGTCTGACACTCCCTTCTGCTTCACCCAGAGCGGGAGAAGTCATTTGATGATTTCCCATCCTTAAAAAAAAAGCAAAAAGAAACAGTTTCTTTGATTTTCCCTGACAATTGCAGATTACAGAACACCGATACATTTTTTACATTTGATGTTAATTAGTTCTACCGGGTTTATAGAATCGATTTACTGTGTAAGAATAATCGAATTTTTTAAATCGATATTTAGTAGGTACTGAAAGAGGAGACTTATTAAATGAGGAGCTCGTAGCTAAATAATAACAGTCGCACGGGCGATCTTCATGGTTTACCAACTCTTGCCTAGGTGTCTCTGTGAATAGGTGACCAATATATTAGAAAAGACAGACAATACCATTTGGCCCCAATTGGGGCTGACGGTCCTTGAGAGAGTAACTCTGCCGTTTTATGTCCTTTTCATTGAATGGCGGCCTAAATGATCCCCAATGCGCAAATGTGTCAAACGGGTCTGTCATGTGACAATATTTAATTAACAGGCTGGCAGATGCTTAGGCCGTCTATGAATAGGGTAGGTAAATGTGTGACGAAAATATAATTATGAAATTATTTATTTTTTGGGAATCCTAAATTCTATTAAATGCCGGGATATCACTTAGACCATCTCCCTAGTGGATAAACGTTTGTAATCTGTGCCCAGTTTTGCCAACTGTAGATTAAGTGTTTTTCGCAAATCATTTCAGTTTTTTACCATGAAGCATCATCTGCCTAGCCTTTTCCCAGCTTTATTGGAGTCAGCTTCCAGTCAAACGGGATTGGAGCGGCTGCCTACCAGTCCTGTACAACCCTACAATACTGGGTAACACGATACTTCTTGGCAAGACTGTAGATGTCAGATTTGTCGGCTTCTGACAATCCGTAAAGACTGCCTTTTTTTTTTTTTTTTTTTTTTTTTAAGGATGGGAAATCATCAAATGACTCCTCCCGCTCTGGGTGACGCAGGAGGGAGTGTCAGACTCTTACTGACTAAAACCCATCCGTGTTCCTCCCAATGCCCTTTGCGTTCCAGGGCCGCGGTGTCTCTTTCGAACAGTTTCCACAACCCCGGCAGGCACTGGCCCTAGCGGGCCCCATCTTCTATGCTGACAGCTCTTTGAGGCGCGCGTGGAACACAGCGCGCCGTCGACCCAGGACTGGTTCTGATCGGACGGCGAACCACCCAATGCTCGCCGTCCACAGACCCGCGCCTACGGTGGCCGAGAATCGCCCTGCGACTCCCGACGCCCGGGGCGTCTTCTTCTGTTGCGGCGGCTGGGGCGTGAGGTTTCCCTCTCTCTCACGCGTTCGGCCTCCTCCTTTGCTAGCATTACTGCTTCGCAGAAGGAGGTGACCGCTTCCCATGCCTCCTCGCTCCGGACCATGGATTGGACCAGGGCCGGACGCGAGAGGTCGCCGCCGCCGATCGCCTCGACGAGGACACGACGGTGCTCCACCCAAGCAGGGCAGACCTCCACCGTATGCTCCACCGTGTCCTCCGGCCGATCATCGCAATGTTGACACCCAGGCGTGTCCTCCCGCCGAATCCGAAACAGGTATCTCCCGAAACATCCATGTCCGGTGAGTACCTGCGTCAGGCGGAAGGTGAGGACGCCGTGGCGCCGCTCTAGCCACTCCTCAAAGAGGGGACTTATCGCCGCAATTGTGGCGTGCCCAGCGCTGGGTTGCGACAGTCGTTGTCTCCATACTGCCATGAGATCCTGCCGGAGCTCCGTCCGCCGTGCTACGATTTGCCGCGGCAGAGGAGTCTCGCCCCGGCGTAGCGCCTCCACGCGCCATTCGTAAATGAGCGCGAGGGCTCTCGCCTCCAGATCCCATGGCGGCAGTCCGGCCAGGAGGCTCGCCGCCTCGCCAGAGACCGTGCGGTATCCCCGGGTCAGCCGGATGGCCATCACCCTTTGGGACGCGTTGAGGTAACGGGCAGGACGCTTCCTCAAAGTAGGCGCCCACACCGGCGCCCCGTAAAGGGCCATGGACCGCACGACCCCCGCGTAGAGCCTCCGGCAGGAGGCGTTTGGGCCCCCTAGATTGGGCAGAAGCCGCTTGAAGGCAGCCCCGGCCCGCCCCAGTCTGGGAGCCAAACGTCGGAAATGCTCGACGAAGTTCCAACGGCTGTCGAGGACGAGACCCAGGTACGTCATCGTCGACCCGACGCCGATGTGAACCCCTCCCACCGTTATTTGGGATCCCGATGGTGGCCTGTTCCGAGATCCATGAAAGCACATGGCTTCGGACTTGTGTAAGGCCACCTCAAGACCCAACCGCCGGATCCTTTCAACGACTATCGCAACCCCGCGTGTCATAGCGTCAACTGCCGCCTGGTGCGACCCCCCCTGCGCCAGGACCAGCGTGTCGTCAGCATAGCAAACTACGCTGACGCCATTAGGGAGGTCGGCGCGCAGCACCCAGTCGTAGCCGATGTCCCACAGGAGCGGTCCCAAAACCGAGCCCTGTGGTACACCGCACGACATCTCTCGCCGGTTCCACTCTCCCAGGTGACCGGGGTAGATGACGGCTCTGTCCGTCAAGTAAGCCTCGACTATGCGACGGAGGTAGGTTGGCATCCGGTGATATCGAAGTGCCTCCCTGATGCAACTCCAGGGCAGGGTGTTGAAGGCATTGGCGATGTCTAGAGACACCGCCAAGACGACCCCGCCCCGGGAAACCGCGTCCCCCGTCGAGAGGGCTCTCACGCGCATGATGGCGTCCACCGTTGAGCGGCCCGTGCGGAAACCGAACTGGTTCTCCGCTAGATCCGGCCCCACCCTCACTAGGTGCTCGACGAGGCGGTTGGCAATTACTCTTTCAAAGAGCTTGCCCACCTCATCGAGCAGCACGATGGGCCGGTATGCGGACGGAGAGTCCGCAGGGCGCCCCGGCTTCTTAATGAGGACCAGTTTCCCCGTCTTCCAACGAAGTGGGAACTGGCCCCTCTCCAAGCATGCGCTTAGGAACCCTCTTAGTCGAGGCCCGAGAGCCTCCGAGGCCAGGACCCAGGCTTTCCCTGGTAAGCCGTCGGGTCCTGGGGCGGTATTTTTGGCCTTTAGCCTGTTAACCGCCACTCTCAGGTCTACCTCAGTCACCTCAGGAGCGTCGTCATCGTCGTCGTCGGTGTGGTCCGCGTCGGGCACCGCAGGTGGCGGAGCCATGGGTGGGGGAGTATGCTCCCCTCGCGAGGGGAACAGAGCGCTCACCACGTCCTCCACCAGCTGGGGCCGGAGACTCTGCGTCAACGGGGGAGCCCAGGTGCGGAGCTTATTCCGCACCATTTTATAGGGTCTTCCCCACGGGTCCCCGTTCAGAGACTCCAGCATCTCCTTGCGAGCCAGATCCTTGGCCCGCAGGATCCCCGCTCGGAGGGCGGCCTTCGCCGCTCTGTACTGCTCGTACAGCTCCGCCTCTCTAGCCAGCGCATCCGGAGGGCGGATGCGACGCCTGCGGTGCCTGGTGTACTGGCGCCGTGCGGCAACGCACGCATAACGCAGCGTCGCCAGCTCTTGTGACCACCAGTACACCTGGCGGCGGGCGCGTCCTGGCTTAACCCGGGGCATTGCCACGTCACAAATATCGGACATGGCCTCCTGGAACCACTGCGCCTCGTCGTTGATGTCAGCAGGCCTGTCCGGTGGTGACACCCAGGCCTGCACGATCGAGGCTTCCAGGAGGAGCTCCCGGTCCAGCTGCTTCAGCGCCCACCGCGGACCACTCGGGGCCTGTCGGACTGGTGCGGTTGAGGTCTGGGCGGAGACGTCAAACCGGATATACCGGTGATCGGAATAGGTCTCCACCTCCTCTAATACGCGCCAGTTAATCACACGCGGTGACAGAGCAGGGCTGGCGAATGAGATGTCCACCACGGACTCCCCCTGCATCCGCACACACGTGGGTACAGAACCCCGGTTTAGGACGACCAGGCCTGTCTCTAGGGCCCAGTTCTCCACCATCCTGCCCCGCGTGTCCGTATAACGGGAACCCCAAGCCAAGTGCTTGGCATTGAAGTCCCCGAGAACGAGCACGGGGAGAGATCGATACCCGGCGACGACGACGCCCAACTCCATAAGGGAGTTTTGGAACTCGGCGAGAGTTCGGTTCGGGGAGAAGTACACTCCTACCACGACAACCTCCCCGAACCGTGCTGCTACGCACCCCTGTCCTCTCCTGACGCTCTCGAGGGTTGGGGTACCGGCAGCGGCCAACGAAATTAGGGCCACCGAGCCGTTCAGGTCCTCCACCCAGTCATCCCTGGGCGGGACAAAGTACGGCTCAGCGACCACGGCGATGTTAATCAACCACTGCGCCATGCTCTGGACCAACAGGTCCTGAGCGGCGGCACAGTGGTTGATGTTCGCCTGGAGGAAGCGTAATGGAGCCGTTATTGGCACTCCATTTCAGCCTCCTCCTGAGTCCCCTGCGAGGGCTCTCTCACGGCAGCGGCGGCGGCAGCGACGGTGGTTGAGGCGGCAGCGGCGGCAATAGTGGCAGCGGCGGCGGCAGGGCCGTAAAGACTGCCTGAGATCTCTTCTCGGTAGGTATGTTAAACTGGTCACCCATCCACAGACTGACCTTGGCAAGCGTTGCTTAACCTTGAAGATCGACCCGGGCGTCTATTATATTCCGTGGTACATAGGAATCTCGGTATGTTAAAATGGTCACCCATCCACAAATTGACCTTGGCAAGCGTTGCTTAACCTTGAAGATCGACCCGGGCAGCTATTATATTCCGTGGTACGTAGGAATCCATACTTCCACAACCCATTAATTGGGTAACACGGTAGTTCTTGGCAACACTGGAGCCAGATTTACTGGCTTCTGACAATCCGTAACGACTGCCAAAGATCTTCAAAAGACTAAATGTTATTTTTTTTTCCTTTGGCATTAAGAGTTTCACAAATAATATACGCATTCATTCATGAAACAGTTCTAAACTGTTACTATTTAATTATCTCAATAGATGGCGGTACGTGTATGTGCTTCACGTAATGAAACTTTAAACGAAACCTTTAAATACAAATATCTTTTGATAGAGTGAACCGATTGCGATGAAACAAAAACTAAGTTATACCTCCAGTTACGTACAATCTTAATGCGTGAAATTTATCTACGTTATTTCTGTACTTTTTACGTGATGCCTGCACATCCAAACAGATAAACAGACAAACAGACAAAAATTCCAAAAATGATGGAAATGGGTTCTGTAAGTTACCCTTTATCTCCCTAGCTATTTTTTAATTTTTTATTTTGAATGTACAAAAACGACTCTTCAACAGATTTATTATATGTATAGATAGTACTGTTGCTACTGCTGCACACCACAATCCCATCCACGAGCCGACCGCGGCAAGCGTTGCTTAAAGATCGTCCCGTTCGGCTGATATTATTTATATAAGATAGTACTGTTGCTACTGCTGCACACCACAATCCCATCCACGAGCCGACCGCGGCAAGCGTTGCTTTAAGATCGTCCCGTTCGGCTGATATTATTTATATAAGATAGTACTGTTGCTACTGCTGCACACCACAATCCCATCCACGAGCCGACCGCGGCAAGCGTTGCTTAAAGATCGTCCCGTTCGGCTGATATTATTTATATAAGATAGTACTGTTGCTACTGCTGCACACCACAATCCCATCCACGAGCCGACCGCGGCAAGCGTTGCTTTAAGATCGTCCCGTTCGGCTGATATTATTTATATAAGATAGTACTGTTGCTACTGCTGCACACCACAATCCCATCCACGAGCCGACCGCGGCAAGCGTTGCTTTAAGATCGTCCCGTTCGGCTGATATTATTTATATAAGATAGTACTGTTGCTACTGCTGCACACCACAATCCCATCCACGAGCCGACCGCGGCAAGCGTTGCTTAAAGATCGTTCCGTTCGGCTGATATTATTTAGCAACAAGTCTCTCTTTAGCTTCAAGCTCCTCGGACACATAAACTGTTTTTTATAAAACTGCCACCAATAGAGGTTCGCCATCCAACAGCCGCCCGAATTAAATTCTGCAATTCGAACGCACATTCTCCGAAGTTAATCAAATAGAAAACCGATATAATAAGCTGGCGACTTCACGTCGATGTTCAAGACTCTGGAGCTTTGACTCGAGGAGTGCTTGATGCCGAGGAGCCTTGAGGAGTGGTACATTGTATGTAACGCGCGTGTCACGCCTCGGTGTCGTCACCGGCGCGCGCGCTGCGATGTTCCGCGGCGCACGAGTCACGACCTCTCCGCAGTCAGCAGTCATTATCAAGTTATGTGCGTCGAGCGTCGAGTCGTGAACTCGCGAGGATTACTTGCGCAACACACGGAACTGCTAATGAAGCCGAACGTGGGACCTTCACTTGTGTTTACTTAATAACTTAGTGACGATGGCGTTACATCACGAACGCCATCATTGTTTCCCATGCGCTCGCGTGCGCGCCGTGGCCATGTGTTGATGGCATCGAAATATACATACTATGGACTGGAAATACTTATGAAAAAGGTGCATTCCTACAACTTAAAATGTCTCTTAGAATGGCTGCTAATGCTGGGGTTGTCAGTGAGGCAAAATAGTGTTAGTATAGTAGTAGCCTTCGTCGATAAATGGGCTATCCAACACTAATAGTAGATTATGAACCGAGGGGATAAAGCAGTGTCTTACGACACGGGCATCATATTGAATCCCGAACACAATGAAGTATTCGAGAGTTAACTCCCGAGCGTCGCTAAGGAGTTTAAAGTTTAACTCACCAGCGAAGCGAGGGAGTTAATATTAGAATCCTGAATGCAGCGAGGGATTTAAGCTAGCCCGCAGCAAAGACACCTTTATCTCTGAGAAGTATACTCTACTTTTCACACGTATTGCGACAAAATTGTGCTCTAGCCATGAAAACAGGTGGCGGCCCCCGCCGCAGGGAGCAGCCAGCGCCTCCGAACTTGTGGTTCCAGCCCACCGCCTGGCAATAAATAGTACTGAATTTCATTATAACGCGCCGAGTAACAATGTGATTTGAATTTGGAACGCATTTGACTGCGCTCGCTGCACCTAGCAGCGTCGGCCGCCGGGAGCCGCTCGCGGGTTAGATTGACGTACTTAAGGTTAGGTTTGCCTGTCAAATAATTCGACGTTTTCGTGCCGGCCGTGTGAAACAGATTTTTTTTCAATTCGATCAGTAGTTCCTGAGATTAGCGCGTTCAAGCAACCTAACGGGGAAAATCGGGATATGCGCGTGCGCGTACCTACGAAGTCGCGGGCAAAAGCTATTGATTTAGGATTCCACGCTCCAGGCCACAAAAGCTATTGATTTAGGATTCCACGCTCCAGGCCACAAAAGCTATTGATTTAGGATTCCACGCTCCAGGCCACAAAAGCTATTGATTTAGGATTCCACGCTCCAGGCCACAAAAGCTATTGATTTAGGATTCCACGCTCCAGGCCACAAAAGCTATTGATTTAGGATTCCACGCTCCAGGCCACAAAAGCTATTGATTTAGGATTCCACGCTCCAGGCCACAAAAGCTATTGATTTAGGATTCCACGCTCCAGGCCACAAAAGCTATTGATTTAGGATTCCACGCTCCAGGCCACAAAAGCTATTGATTTAGGATTCCACGCTCCAGGCCACAAAAGCTATTGATTTAGGATTCCACGCTCCAGGCCACAAAAGCTATTGATTTAGGATTCCACGCTCCAGGCCACAAAAGCTATTGATTTAGGATTCCACGCTCCAGGCCACAAAAGCTATTGATTTAGGATTCCACGCTCCAGGCCACAAAAGCTATTGATTTAGGATTCAACGCTCCAGGCAACAAAAGCTATTGATTTAGGATTCCACGCTCCAGGCCACAAAAGCTATTGATTTAGGATTCAACGCTCCAGGCAACAAAAGCTATTGATTTAGGATTCCACGCTCCAGGCCACAAAAGCTATTGATTTAGGATTCAACGCTCCAGGCAACAAAAGCTATTGATTTAGGATTCCACGCTCCAGGCCACAAAAGCTATTCGTCACATAGTCAGTTGTTCATAGTGTCTGATTACGGCGATTCGTCTAATGTGTTTGCCACAAACTATTCGTCATGTACGCGATTTTTCATATTCGCTGTTTGCCATAAACGCTGTTTGTCATGATCAAAGATTCCTATACCACTTAGATACTTCATCATATCAGTTAATTGCCCTCCACTGCTTAACGAATGTAATGCTTAGAAAAATATAACCGACTTCCAAAAACAAAAAACTACACTTTTTAGTGGTACCTGCGTACCCATTCACAGCGTACCGGCGTGATGTTATGTTATGAAAATAAAACTTACTAAGTGCTTTCGGTGTAAAGGTCTCATCAATACGAATGAAATAAGCCTAAACCCTTGGTAGTTCCTACATACCGATGTGGAGTTCCCTTGACTCTCTGTCGTCTCCATCATCAGGTCTGATCCAAACCTTCATTGTTTTGTAGTATCACCCGATATACACACGAATATCAAGTGTAAGTCAGATGCGTGCCTACAATTTTCGAGAGTTGCCCTCGATTTCTCAGGGTTTCCATCATCAGGTCCTGACTTGGTGGTAATGGGACCACCTCGGCAGCATACCCTTTCATATAAAAAAATATTCATCCAAGTCGGTTCATAAACGACGAAGTTATCCGCGAACACACATAACATGATCCCAAATATTAACACTAGCCATAAATTCATGATCGCTTAGCAATTATTTTATCGGTAGTGTATTACTGTATGTACTACTATTGCATGAAAACCCGGCTATTAACCTGTGCAAAGACAATTGAGGTTGATTTCCTTCTTTCTTCCGCCACACTACATGTTAAATTGCTGTTTTCCAACGTCTATACATGCAGTTTTAAAGGTAAACTTTTCGTAATTTTCTCACAAATTACAATAATATAAAAAGTAAACAATCACTTGACAGTAGAACCACCGCGAAGCTCGTCGCATATGGTTGATATGCGAATATGGCACTTATCTACAACTGTCACTACGTCACAACAAAATGTTTCCATTATGAACAACAACTGAAATAATGTTGCCTCATGTAAAAAATACGACTACTACATTATTTTAACAAAAGGATATTTCACATTCTGTATAGCATTTTACTCACACATGTACATATAATATCGTGGCGCGCGGCGCTACTGTGTGTGTGCTCGCTGCGAGCTTGTCCTTATCGTGGCTTTTGCACACGGTGCAAGTTGTCATATCTGTAATGCACCACAATGCCACAGAGTACGTGACCTCGGTGAAGGACTCGAGCGCAGTTCAGACGTGTTGTTGTTGACGCACAACAGTAAGCGAGCGAGACGCACCTTCGTGTTTGTGTATTTTGAATGTTATTCGTGATTCCGCGTTAAGAAGCGAGCCGCGCTTAAAATACTGACACTGTGCCATGTCGTCGTCAAAAGTGAACTCGACCATCGTGAACTCGAGAATCGTAAGTTCGTCAATCGTGAACTCGACAGTCATCAACTCGACGGTCGTGAACTCGTCAGTTGTGAACTCGAGAGTCGTGAACTCGAGAGTTATGAACGAGTCAGTCGTGAACACGACGAGGATTGGTTGCCAGTACAAATTATTGTGACAATACGCGGAAATTAGTTCGAATTCGAGTGCAGTGGTTGATCCAAAAGTTGAAAAGTGGAATTTAGAGATATCCAAAAGGTACAGAAAGCATTGTGCTATAATCTTATAACTTAGAAATTTGCTAAATTATCGTTGCAAATACTTAACTATAAGTCATTGCGACGCACAACGCCATCTAGCGTCGAGCAGTTGTACCAATCGAAAAGTGGCATCTAGCGTCTAATAACTGTACCCACCGTTTAGCGCCATCTATCGTGGAGGTGCTGTACCATGCGAAATAAATCAATGGCATCACAATCACGTCGCACTTATAATAATTGTAGAGTTAATTAAAATGATGCAGGATTTATAGAACTAAATCACAGAACAAAAGGAAGAAATAAAATCGAACACTAACAATATTGTCGAAGAAATAAACGACAACATGAACAAAAAATTCCAAGAACTATAGGTATGTAAAAAACGAAGAATATATAAAAATATATCGAAACTCGAAAAACACAGTTCCCGGTTAGACTACATAGATAAAGAAATGAGAAAGAAATATTTAGTCATGTTCGGAGTTGAAGAAACCGAGAACAGCTATTTCGAACTTCAAGATAAGATTCACAGAAAAATAAATAATACTCTTGAAATTAGCTGCATTCCTAACAACACAGGAGGCAGTCCAAAGAAGAAAAGTGGAACGCAGTTCGTCCCATTGTGATATCTTTCACTGCGTTGGTTGAACAGTCGCTGCATTGATTGCGACTACATTGTTATCATATCCCACAACTTCAATCATTGTAAAAGTGGCTTAGAAACGACACGTTACATAGATAGAACGTACAAAAACATCGAAAGGGCTAGCTTATAATCAAAAGAATTTAAAGAAAGGCTTGCCGCCAATACTTCCACTCTTTCGGACGGCAGGCACACGTCCAGTGTCCGCACTGTCGTTCGCCCTGGGACAATCTCCCTCGTAGTTCGACGTACGCCCCTTAAATTCCTTGCGCTGGTTACGTACGCCGCCACGCACCCCTGAATGCGTATGTGCTACACGACCTCTTGGGACCTCGGGAGACGGAGACGGACAGCCGGGAGGAGGTGAAATAAACGCTTCTTCCTGGGGTATCCTGATCCGCAGGTTTCGGCTCCCTTTCTTTTTGTAGCCTCTTCGCGTCTGCTTGCAAAAAAAAAATCGACTCCCCCATATATTTCTGTGCGCATAACTCGACAAAATGTACTTACTGAACAGCTGATTCTTTTTCGCGATTTCGGGATTGGTCCCATAGTAAAAGTTGTTCATAATGACGAGTACAATGACCTCTTAAGAGGTATTGCGTTTATTCTTTTACACGTTGTATATTAGTATAGATAGAGTATAGAAGTATAGATATGGATTTTTAGGGTTCCGAAAAAAAAGGAACCCTTATAGGATCACTCGGCTGTCTGTCTGTCTGTCCGTCTGTCACAGCCAGTTTTCTCCGGATCTACTGGACCGATTCTGTTGAAATTTGGTACACATATGGACTTCTATGACCCAAACACGGACGCGTTACGTAAAATATTAAATTTTTAGTATGGGGGTCACTTTTGTGGGTCAAACTAGAAAATTAAAAAAAAAAGTTTTTTGAACAACATCGTGTGACATATCAAATCAAAGGGCTTACTGTAAGGGTTTTAATTATATTTTTTCATAATTTTAAAATTAATGGTTTTGAAGTTATTCAAGAAATTAGACGAAAAATGACCATTATGACCCCTTATCTCCGAAACTACTGAGCTAAAAATTTTGAAAAAGCGGAGATAATAGATCTTTACCTAAAGATTACAGGAAAACCTATTAGAAGTCTGCAGTATTAAAATAACATGTTAAAAAAATTAAATTCGTTCGGAACCCTTTGCACGCGAGTCCGACTCGCACTTGGCCAGTTTTTAATTATTATTATATTCTAGTTTATTCATTTTCTTTTTAAATATTTCAATAAAAACATAAAAAAATCATTTATTATATAAAATAGTAGCCCACCGGGTCCAAGCTGCCGGCGGTCAGGGCTCCAGAGAGAGGAACCTCCTAACAATGCGAGCCGTGTCCAGAAGTACCGCTTTCTGAATCAAGCCCTTGATCCAACTGCCTAACGAGAGCCTCCTGAGGTGTTGGTCGAGGCTCGTAGCTATTAAGCCATGGGCTGATACGACTATCGGTAAAATGATTGCGGAATCCAATTATTATTATAAGTATTGATGTAGATAGTATAGATATAGATGTGAATCTGGAAAATAAATAATTTCATTTCAAATTTACTTCCGTGCCAAATTTCATCTTCATAGCTCAAGTACTTTCTAGATTTCGTGATTAATCAGTGAATGAATGAATGAGTGACCTTTTGCTTTTATATGTACTTATGTATACATATCGATATATAGCAGATTATATTATATCACTATTATCTATACTACCTATAGATAATAGTGAGATTCTTATAATCCAAATAATTTTAATCGTTTTTGCTAATTCTATTTTTAAGTTGTAATGTTTAATTGTGTGGAATAAATAAAGCTTTATTATTATTAATTTTTGTGTGTCTTTGCCAATCTCGAGACCCTGGGATCCCGGTCTTCTGGTAAGCGTACGAGGGGCCGAAGCCAAGGCGCTGAGGCGCTGTTAAACATTTCACATGGGATGGGGCACCAACCGACGATTATCCCGGTGTGTACTAAAAATGTCCGGGGGTGATTTGCACACTGAATAAATAGGACCTTGGAAGTGGTCACAGCGCCAAGGGAGCAGCATATCCTGAGGTGCTAGAGGAGTGGAGAGGTGTACCACGGCTCTCAGGACAATCCCGGAAGTACGGTCAAGATCCTTACCAGCATCTCACTGGATTACTCTTGTGAATCTTCACTAAGACCGGCTGATTATGACAGAAAGAGGTGAGAGCTCTGTTCTTCATGGTCATGGTCAGCCAACAAAGGCAAGCCGGCGATGAGGAACAAGACTTCTACTGGAAGGTCCGTGGGGTCTCTACTGCCCAACTATTCGCCACAAAACTACCCTGCACTCCTTCTGTCACGGTCAGTTTTCTCCGGATCTGCTGGTACACACATGGTTTTCTGTAACCCAAACACGGACGCGTTACGTAAATAAATACATTTTGAGTATGGGGTCACTTTTGGGGGTCAAACTAGAAAATTAAAAAAGAAAAGATTTTAAACTGTATTAAAACAAATCAAATGATAAGACTTATTGTGGGGGTTTTAATAAAAAAAAAAAACATAATTTTAAAATAAATACGTTCTAAAAAGTAGTACCTACTAGATGCTATGGTGACCTAACTCTACTTTCTCGTATTGATGGGATATGGTTTATATGGTATAAGTTTAAGTCTCGAATTGTACTTACAGGAAATATCTGTATATTAAATCACTATAACACTTAGATACAAGACTATGGTAATGGTAGTGGGAATAGCTAAATATAATTCACTATTACACTTAGTTACTAGATAGTGGTAATGGTTCTGAGTACGTGGTGTTTCTAATGAGATCTGAACGCGATCTGGCCCACATTTTGGTGGACGAACGAATGTGCATATTTGCGTTCGATGCATTTTCGCTTAGTGTTCGATTAAAACTCGAACATACATAGTTTAGAAGTTATTCAAGAAATTAGACCAAAAATGACCATTCCCTCCTTATCTCCGAAAATTAGACTTTCAAAAGAGATTCTCCTGAAAAGGATTAAAGAATTCCCCAACTGATAAGTGCTTGTGATACGTTGCAGGTGTGTGGTGGGCCGCGGCGGTGAGCGCGCCCCCTCCATGCTGGGCCCCGTGCGGCGCTCGCACTGCGCCGCGCTGGCCGCCCTGGGCGTGCTGCTGCTGCTGCTGCTAGCGCGCCTACCGCCCGCGCCCCCGCCGCCGCGCCCCGCCGCGCTGCGCCCCCCGCGCCCCCCGCCCGCTCCCGCGCCCGCTCCCGTGCGCAGTACCCCGCCCCCCGGCAACCGCACGGCGCCGCCCTCGCTGGCACCGCCGGCCAGCACGGCGCCCGCGTCCACGGCCCCGCGAGGCCCCCGGCCCGTGCTGGTGCGCGAGCTGTACGAGGCGGGGCACTCGCGGCCGCACCCCGAGCTGTGTCCGGCGCTGGGCGCGCACCTGCGCCTGCTGGTGCTGGTGAGCTCGGCGCCGGCGCACGCGGCGGCGCGCGAGGCGGTGCGGCTGACGTGGGGGCACTTCGCGGCGCGCGCGGACGTGGCCGTGGCCTTCGTGCTGGGCGCGCCGCCAGCCGCGCTGCGCGCCGCGCTGGACGCGGAAGACGCGCTGTACGGCGACGTTATCGAGGGCCGCTCCGTGGACTCGTACTCCAACCTGACGCTGAAGACGCTGTCCATGCTGGAGTGGGCGGACACGTACTGCCCGCGCGCGCCGCGCCTGCTCAAGACGGACGACGACATGTTCATCAACGTGCCGCGCCTGCTGCAGTTCGCCGCCGCGCCCGGCCGCGCTAACGCCACCAGAACCATCTGGGGCAAGGTACGAGCACGCACCACGCATTCTGTAGGGTCTACACCTTTCAATGATGATAGCTTTGAATGATACGCAAGAATACATAATAATAAGATTTTTTATTGATTTATAATTATATTAATTGAATAATGAGTGCGCGCGATTTGAATGATATTTGTGTACTAAAGTATAGACCGCGCGTAGCAAGTAAAGTGCTGACACAATGCTGTCTCATTTGTACGTGTTTACACTGTACATGCTCCGGGGCCCGAGAAGACGTGAATGAGATGAAGGTTAATGATTTACAAGATGACTAACAATTCGGCTTACAGACTTAAATAAACTAAGCTTAAGGTATGTCATTGAATTGAGTTCGAATGGACGGCGAAGACTGTTGGTGGCGGCGGCGGGACTACATAGCTCACGCTAGCCTCTGCTCGCTCTGCTCACTCTGCTGAGGCAGGTGCGGGCGCTGGACGCGGCCGGCGCGCTCGCACGCCTTGCCATGCGTTCAAGATGGCGCAAATCACAGCGATCCCAGCCAAGGCGTAGATGGCGACATAATGGTGAATGTCATGGAATGTCACTCGATCCGCCAGTTCCTGATTGGGTTTCATACCTTTGAGTGACTTTTCAATCGCCCGTATGTCTTCCCGTTGCTTGGTGATGTCATCTGTCTCATTCAGTGGAGTGATGAGAGGTATGGACAGATTGGGATGTGATTTATCGGTGGAATCTCTATAATGATCATGACATCGATCTTCGTTTTAATTGAGTTTGTTAAGGATTTGTGTGCGTAAATCGTAAACATTCTGTTTTTAATGACGCATCTGTCTCCCAGTGTAATGACACCTGTTTTGCTGAGTTGCTCGATCGTTATATCGTCATCGCATATGATTCGTACACTAAATTGTCCACAGCAAAAATATAGATATGAATTGAATAAATTCAATTCAGTCCAGTAATCTCGGCATTCTTTTGTTTCAGTCTGACATTGATTATGGGCTCGATGTTTCAGACATAGGTTGGTGTCTGACGTAATCTGATAGACGGGCCTTTTCAGTGGACAAATGTACTCATCGGTGTCGTAAGGAACGCATCTTTGTAAGTCGCTTAAAGCCACCGGAATGAGTCTTTGTGTATGTTGATAGCCAGGTAATTTGCTACAGGCACTATGTTGACCATGCTTTCGTTGGCTTGTTGTGGAATCGGTATGAGGTTGTAAAGCTCATAGTCTTCCCTGCTCACAAGAGGTATTCTGACTTCAAAAATCAGGAACTCTCTGGTAGCTCTCGCTTTCACTTTCAATGGGTGATATATCTTCGCCAAGTCAGTCTGAATGTTATTAATCGATAGGGCTAAGTCCTTTGAGATCTGTCCGGTTATAATATTCAGTTCGTTTTCAACTGTGCCGGTGTTAACTAGTGGAAGTTGAATTACTCATAGAAAATGTTTGCCACTGTATCAACTAGCGTCTCTTGAATTTCTTTAAGATTGATCATGATAGCGTTGCATTGATAGGACTTGACATTGCCGCTTAAAATCCAGCCAAGTTGCGCGAGCCGAGGATTATTAGCTGACCAACTGCAACATCATCCTCATTGGTGGTAAGGACCAACTTGGCTATCAACATTCAAAGAAAACAAAGACCAAGAACAACCAACCTACGTCACGCAGGAAGAAATCAGAAAGTCAGTAAAAAGCAATGTAATTCAACAAAATGAGGACATTGTTTTAACATAATTGAGCAAATACAGCAACTTCGACCGAGCAGCGCGCGCACTTGCTTGGACTTTGCGCGCCATATCTCGCAATCAACACAAACCGAAGTATTTGACTGTCAGCGAAATAAAAACCACTAAACATCTTTTAATCAAACAAGTGCAGTTGTCAGTATTTAAGGAAGAGATGTCCAGTCTCAGAGATCACAAACAAATAGACGCTAAGAGCAGATTGCTAAAGCTGAACCCGTTCTTGGACCAAGAAGGCCTACTGAGAGTCGGTGACAGACTGCCATCGCCAGCCAGACAGACAGACAGCTGCGCGTGCGCGTTTTAAACAAATATTACAAATCAACAAGACGATATTAAACAATATTACCAGCGTTAAGGAATAATACCGGTAATAAAAGTGTACAGTGGTTGTTTAACTACAATATTGAACAGACGTACGATCGCGCGCGCGTGCTCTAGTTAAGAGTATTCTGCAGACGCAGCACAACACCGTCGTCGCGGTGCACCTACGTCGGTCTATCGGGGTCATTGTCATGACCTAGTTACAAGTGCGGAAATCATGAAGTGTTTACAATAATTTATTGTTTTGGTGTTAAACTCGCCTTACAACCAAATAATGGCTACACAGTCTATTAAGATAAAAACTGACCTGGAAAAGCGGTTGTATGACGATATTACATCCAGGAGAAAACAGACAGAAAACCTGCAACTTATGGTACGTAATTTGAATGAACACATAAATAGCTTGCAGAAACAAGTACAAGCCCTTCAAGGAGAATTAAATTGCTTGAAGGATAAAAAAGACAATAAAGAACCCTTACAAAAACAGGAAAGCAATATTTGCCCAGCGTACTAAAAGTGACGCTGAATACTGCACGGACGAGGATGAACTCGCTAAAGAGACTGAGTGGATTAGGGCCAAGAGCAGGAAGAAGAGGAAGCTTAACACCTCCCTCTCTCCAAAACAACAACTCGGCAAAAGTGCCCAACAAGAAGAAAAACAACAAAAATATGTGAAAAAGACTTCCGTCAAAAAAGTGCCTCCACCACCGCCAATCATAATAGACGGAGTTAAGAACTACCAAACGTTCTTCTACTCCCTAACTGAAACAATACCAGCTGAATCCTTTACCGCAAAAATTATGAATGGAGATTGTGTGAAGGTGAACGCCAAAACAGAAGACTCTATATAGAGTAACTGTCAGGTTTTTGACTGAAAAAGACTATCATTGGCATTCGTACGAGAATAAGCAAGCAAGACCAATTAGAGTTGTTGTGAAGAAGTTACATTCTTCTTGCCAACCTGATCGAATCAAAGACGATCTAACAACACAAGAAAAAGTAGACAACAAATTGAGCTGGAAGAGTAAAGAACCACTCAACATGTTCGTTTTATCATTTAATAATGACGAAGATGTCAACAAAATCTATGGCATAAAATACATTTTAGGGTGTAAAATCGAAATACACCCACTTAAAAATCCCAAACTCATTCCCCAATGCAAGAGATGCCAAGCGTATGGGCATACTCATAAATACTGCAGTAAAGAGCCAAGGTGTGTAAAATGCTCTGGCAAGCATCTTACAGCCAACTGTACCAAATCTCCGCAAGAGAAGCCAAAATGTGTACACTGTGGTCTACCTCACCCTGCCAACTATAGAGGGTGTGAAGTAGCTAAACAGATACAAATGATGAAAAATAAAAATATTAAAAAGAAAGTTATGGTACCAACTACACAACAGCAACAGTCTCTTCCCTCACCAAAACTTGACAAACAGGTACAGAAGGCAAGTGTTCAGTCAACTGCAAAACCCATGCAACTAACCACCTATGCGGAAGCTGCAAAACAAAGATCACAGCCTTTGAATCTAGAGGATAAAATTAATCAGATTCTAAAGTGTATTACGTCATTTGACAAGGGACTAGAGAAACTAGAATCCGGCACTAGAACAGCTGTTTTAAATAATCAAAAATTAAGAACACCCTTAAAATAATGGCGTGGAACTCTAATAGGCTCCTCAAACATCAAAATGAGTTGCAGGCGGTCCTAGACACAGAAAACATAGACGTGTGTCTGGTCTCCGAAGCGCACTTCACTAAGCAATCTTTTGTCAAATTTAGAGGATACTTGGTATATAATTCGCTCCACCCTGATAACTCTGCCAGAGGAGGCAGCGCGGTTATAATCAGAGACAACATTAATCACTACTTGCAGTGTAAACATGAAGAACAAGACATTCAAGCCGTGGCAGTATCTGTTAAAACCAAATATTGTTACATGTCCATTGCAGCCATATACTGTCCTCCACGGCACATGATAAGAAAAGAGCGATATTTACATCTCTTTGAACTATTAGGCCAGAGATTTATCCTAGGCGGCGATTTTAATGCTAAGCATACGCATTGGGGATCAAGATTTACTACAACTAAGGGAAGGCAGCTCTTAAGTGCAGTTAAAGATACACATTCCGAAGTTATGAGCACAGGTAAACCAACGTACTGGCCCACTGACCACCAGAAAATACCGGATCTTATAGATTTCTTTATCAAAAATATATCCGCAAATTATGTCAGTTTGGAGGAAGGTTTTCATATGAACTCGGACCACTCTTCGATTATACTAATACTTAGTCAGAAAATCCTACTCAAAGAAAGCCACTTAACCCTGGTTAATAAGTTCACAGATTGGGAAAGTTTTGCCCTTGAGCTAGAAAACATAATCTAGCTACAAACACCGATAAAAAAGCGAGATCAGCTTGACTCAAAAGTAAACAAATATATTGTTAATATCCAACAATGTGCGTGGAATAACACACCACAGTTAAAACGTAAATATAAGGGATTTAAGTCAAGAGTGAATAGGTTACTTCTAGGCAAGCGTGCTCCATCTTCGACCACATCATCGCTTACCATCAGGTGAGGTAGTGGTCAAACGCGAGCCTATAAATAGTAAAAAAAAAACTGTCCTAAGGAAATTGTGGATTTACTATCTGAAAAAAGAAAACAAAGGAAGCAGTGGCAGCAAACAAGGTGCCCGCGAGATAAAACATCACTCAATAACGTAACTAAACGATTAAAGAGGAAAATTCTACAATTTGAGGATGAATCTTTGAATACCAACCTCCTGCAGCTAACCAATGACAAATCATCGGATTACTCCCTTTGGAAAGCGACAAGAAATCTAAAAAGGCCGGTTATACAAATACCACCCATCAGAGATAGAGACGGAAAGTGGGCCATAAGCAATGAACAAAAAGCGTTAAGGTTTGCTCAACACTTAGAAGAAAATTTCCAACCTAATGAAACTTCGGTGGAAATACTTGAGAGTGAAAATGTATCACAAAGCCAAAGAATTCAAATCAAATCAAATCGTATATTTCAAATAAACCATTTACAGGCACTTTTGAATTATCAAGGTCGGTCAGTCCAAAAAGATGAAGCTATTTGCACGTTCCAAAGCGTAGATCTCTATGGAGAAGAACGTGCAAGAAACTCCACGGACACTCTATTAAAAATAATAAATTGTTACAAAGTTTTGTTTACATCAAGTTGAAATTATGAATTAAGCTTGTGACTCCTAAAGAAGTAATGAGGGAAATTCAAAATAACATTAGCTCGAAAAAGTCTTCGGGTTACGACCTCATTACAGGTGAAATTCTAACACACCTCCCGCGCAAAGCCATAGTAAAGCTGACCAAGCTTATCAATGCTGCATTTATCTTAAAACACGTACCTGAGTCATGGAAAGTTGCTGAAGTCACTATGATAGCGAAGCCTGGGAAACCACCCCATGAAGCATCATCATATAGACCTATTTCTCTGTTGCCCCTGTTATCAAAACTATTCGAAAAACTGTTATCGAAACGGTTAAAACCAATAATAGAGGATAAAAACCTTATTCCAAATCATCAATTCGGCTTCAGGGAAAAACACTCAACAATAGACCAAGTACATAGAATATCTAACTTCATTGAAAAAACGCTTGAAAATAAAGAAGTCTGCGCCACTGTGTTTTTAGATGTCGCGCAAGGTTTTGACAAAGTTTGGCATAAGGGTTTAATATTCAAGCTCAGACGCCATGCTACGAGAATTTGCAGATATTTTAGAGTCGTACATAACTAATAGAATGTTTAGAATACGCCAGGAGGACGCATATTCCGAGCTAAAAGCTATAAAAGCTGGTGTACCTCAAGGAAGTGTGCTAGTCCCAATTTTGTACTTGTTATACACATACGATCGATCCGTGTGGGTGTTATTATTTTCCCACAAGCTCCTCTCTAACTGGATCTCTGAGTCCGCTATAATATTCTTAATCTAGATTTCTGTGAAAATTGGTTTATAAATAATTTTCTTCGCGACGAAGCTCTTAAGTCTTGAGCATCGACGACGAGTTGCTAGCCTGTCGGTTTTCTACCGGTTGCATTTTGGGGAATGTGCGACGGAATTGCATAATTTAATTCCGCCAAGCCCGTTCCATCATCGGACCACAAGACGAACGGCGATGCGCCACCGGTACATGGTGGACACCACCCACACGCACTAAATGTTTTGGGAACACATTTATAGTGCGTACAGCTAAGGAGTGGAATTCCCTGCCGGAGTCTGTGTTTCCACATAGCTACAACCTGGGAGTCTATGGGTAAGGCCGCCAAAATTGTCAATTGTTTTGTGTGACATTTTTGTCGCTTTTTTTTTGCAATATATTATGGTAAGAATATCCAATAAATTGTGGAGAATATCTGAATTATATATATACCGACGAAAATTTGGATGATAATACCCTGCTATAATAATAATATTGTAGCGAAAATCCTTAAACTGACTTGTTTTATCGATAGTTTAAAATAAAACAATGACTTTTGCTTTTGTGTTACGATTTATTTGTGTGACGAGTTTTTAACCCAAAACTACTATTTAAAGAGCCATAGTAGAAAACGCAGTTTTATTATGGCAACACTATCATCTACAAAATTAAAGAAAAGAAGACAGCCATATTGTTTCGTCAGCAAAGGAGCTTAAAGTGCGCCTCGATTCTGTGTTTGTGTGATAAAAATATATTTAATGTGATTTCTGAGGTAAGAAACTGATATTTTAATGTTAAAGTATAATATTTGTTGGCGATGAGGCCCAAAGTATACTTAAGATCACCCATTAGTGTCTAATTGTAATAAATAATCGAAATATAACCTAAAATTGTTGTAAAAATTTAGCTTTTGTGTTGCATTTGTGTTACATTTGTGTCACTTTTGTGTTATATTTGTGTTATTGTAACACAAAAGTATGTGTTACGTAACACAGTAGATCTATAAAGCCGCATGCATAACGGTATTTGGACTGATTTTTTAAAGTAACGTATCTGAGTGTGATTTTGTCTGTATGATTTTTAATACTGTAAACCATTATTATTATTATAACAGTAGTCCGGTCATTTAAGACATTTGAAATAAAAATTCCGAAAGAGTCAAATTTTTGTGGAGAGTTTGGGTTCACCATCAGAAAGAAATATTTAAAAGTACCCGTCGATCCCATTAGTGCTAAAAAACTTATTCGGGGTCAAAGGTAAAAAAAACCTAATTTTTCGCGATTTTTGGCAACACGGTAAGTTTTATCAAAAAAATAGCTCAGATCAAAAAACAGCAACAAAAATGCCCAAACACTTTTTTCTTAGAGTCACCGTTTTACTTTAAATATTGATTCAAAATGTTGAAAGAGGCCATCGTCATAGTATGCACACGTTTTCACGCCAACTTTGAGGCAGTACTATACTAGTAGCAAGTATTTAACGTACCGTACCTCAAAATTATAAAACGGAACCATAAAAAAAACCGCTGGCTCTTAGAAAAAAACATCGTTGGGACATTTTTGTAGATAATTATCTGATCTAAAATTTATATCTGAGCTATTTTTTTGATAAAACTTACCGTTTTGTTGAAAATTACGAAAAACTCATTTTTTGACCTTTGATTCTGAATCAGTTTTTTAGCACTAATGGGATCGATGGGCACTTTTAAATATTTATTTCTGATTGAGGACCGAAGCTCTCCACAAAAATTTGGCTCTCTCGGATTTTTTGTTATTTGACCAATGTTTTTAAAATGACCGGACTACAGTCAATTATTTTATTATATTGAAATATTTATAATCTATTCATGTGGGTATAGTATATGTGCATTTTTTTTAGACAATGCCGTTAACTGCTGCAGAACGACAAAGAAGATATCGTGAAAAGTTAAAAAGCACGAATCCTGAAAAATTTCAAGAACAAAAGAAAAAAAACAGTGAAAGAACATTACGTGAGTATAAAAATAAAACAGCCAATTATACCGAAGAACAGAAAGAAGAATTAAGAAAAAAATGGAGAGAGGACCGAAAAGAAAAAGAAAATGTGCCGTCAATATCTCAACAACACTCTATGGATAACCCCAATCAAAATATTACTGATATTTCAATATTGTATAAATTGCAACGCCGTAATACACAAAAATTTCAAAAGGAAAATATACTTTTGAATAGAAAAATAACTTCTGTGATGAATGGGTTTAAAAATCTCCAAAGAAAAGTTCAAAGGCAACAAAAAATAATTGAAAGTTTGAATGAAAAATACGAAAATATTATGATGGAGTTAAAAGCTAATAAAATCAAAGAGACAGTTATGAGAGAGGAAGAGAGTGTTAATTATTATAGAAATACAAATGAAACGGAAAATACACCAAACAAAAGAGTAACTGACTATATAAATCATACGATACCTAATATCGAAACCCCAACAAAAGAAGAGATTAAAAAAAAATTACTTGAACATGATTTATTGCAAGAATCTTTTAAAAATGAATACAAGACTTCTAAAAGGTCAGAAAAAGAAGTTTTAAAAAGAGTAGTAAGCAGTGATATTATAAAAAAGTACAAAAAAACAACAAAATTCAAGGAAAAGTTAGGCATGCAAACCTCTGCTTATAGAAAACTAGAAGAAGATCGCAAGAAAAAAGTGGAGTTACAAAAACAAATCACATCGTTTTTTAAAAGAGATGACGTCAGTCGAGCGACAGCGGGGAAGAAACAATACAAAACGTTTAAAAAAAACAAAATCCAAAAGAG
Source organism: Lacanobia wlatinum (assembly GCA_947578705.1). Classification (NCBI taxonomy): domain Eukaryota; kingdom Metazoa; phylum Arthropoda; class Insecta; order Lepidoptera; family Noctuidae; genus Lacanobia; species Lacanobia wlatinum. The sequence continues at coordinate 22,351,603 of OX388046.1, forward strand.
ATATTTGTTAGATAAACTAAAGAACTTACATAGAAAATATGTTGAAGAAGTAGGAAGAGTAAGTTTCAGTACCTTCAAAAAATACCGCCCTTTCTACGTGTTACCTCCTAATATCAAAGACTGTGAGAGTTGTGCGTGCACAAAACACTCGAATATGCAATTCTTAATAGACAATTTACACTCGTTTGGTTTGCTTAAGAGCAATAATTTGAATGACGTAGTACAGGAATTAGTTTGTGATTCAAAATCAAAATGTTGCATGTACGATGACTGTTCTGATTGTTTTGAAAGAGAAATAGATAATGGCGATTTAGATCCAAATACTGAAGTGAAATGGTTTAAGTGGGCTTTAACAGATTATGAATATGGCAAAGAAGGCAATATGAAAAAATCTAAAAAAATGATGAAGACTTTAAAGGAGGGGACACTCAAAGGTTTATTGGAGACTTTTAACAAAGAAATCAAGCCATTTAAGAAACACGTTTTTAATTTCTATTACCAGTACAACCAATACAAACAATGTGCAGAAAATTTACAAGAGCATGAGGTATTGATACACATAGATTTCTCAGAAAATTATGTTTGTAAATATCACGAGGAAGTACAAGCTAAACATTTTGTAAAAGACCAAATTACTTTGCATACAGGTGTATTGTACCTTAAAAACCAAAAGCCTATATCGTTTTGTTCCATATCTCCTGATAACACACACAACCCAGAGTCCATATGGGCACATCTAGATCCGATCCTTAATTATGTCAAAAATAATCACCCAAATATAAACACCATTCATTTTTTCTCTGACGGCCCCGCGACCCAGTATAAACAAAAGAAAAATTTTTTTCTCCTCAGTCGAAACATTTATGATTACGGGTTCAGTACTAGTTCATGGTCATTTTTTGAAGCAGCGCACGGTAAAGGTGCTGCTGACGGCATTGGAGGTACAATTAAACGAACCCTCGATATGAAAACAGCTCAGGGTCTAGATATACCCGACGCCAAGGCAGCATATGAAGCATTGTTATCTACAGAAACTAAGATTAAGATTTTTTACGTGCCAGCTGAAAATATTAAACCCCTTGATCCTTTGATTGTTGAGAATCTGATGCCTATACCTGGGACTATGAAAATTCACCAACTAATAACCTGTGGACAATACAAAATCATGTATAGAGATCTGAGCTGTTTTTGCAAAGATATACGTGAAGCTTGTGCGTGTCATTCACCTAAATTCCATGATTTTTCCACTTTTAATAAAATAATTGTTAAAAGCAATCGCAATAGAAAGCGATGTAATAATCCTGAAAACAATAGAAATATTCCACAAAAATCGAAAAAGAAAGTCAAACGACACTACAAGCAATCCAGCTCATCCTCAGAAGATGACACAAGTATGGAAATCGAATTTGCTGAAAGTGATTGTGATGACGATTTTATGTCTGATGGTTCTTTGGTTTCTGACCAGAATTCACATATCGATGAAAATGTATCAAGCGAAAACCTTGACAGAATCTCTAGCATAACTCAAAAGAGCGTTAATCCTAATAAAAAAATCCATATTTTGTCCACTGTAATTATAAAGAAACCATTTCAAATTTCAAAAGTTTCAAAATTACAAGAAGAAGATAAAAATCAAAATAAATTGCAAAACAGGAAATATATTAAACGGGAGAAATATTGTCAAAAGCAACTCTTTCCAATTGATAAAGAAAACTACACAAAGGAACAAGACTTGACCGAAGTAAACAAGACAGCCAACATTCAAACTGAATGTTGTATGAATAAAGTAGACGAAGAAACTATTATAACAGAAGATAATTGTAGCGGCTGTACACTAGAGAAAACTGTTGAACAAAAAATTAAAAACAGAGATGAAAATAATGAAACTGAAACGAAAAAAGATAGCAAGACTGAATTGAATGCAAACCAAGAATTAAAACAGCCACAATCTTTAAAAAAAATAAGTTTGATGTTTGTGAATCAATTCTTGTTACATGAAGGCAAAATTGTAAACAAGAACCTTATAAATTTGCAACTAAAAAAGAAGGCGAAAAAGAAAGCGGTGGCATCAAACGTCCGTTTTCTGCATGTAGTGTCTAAAACTGACGATGAAAATTTACCATTTGTGGCTGTATGTGAAAATGATTTACCAAAAAGTCTGCAAACGTCGAAATCACCTGATGAAAGTGGTAGTCTTATAAAGTTTTCAAAAAAGGCCCATATAAACGTTTTACCTTCGAGTAATGTGTTATTTAGGGCGGGACCATCTAACATCAGCGAGCATACTGACACTAGTGTAATGGACATTGAAATGGAAAACGACATAGGAAACGCTCCACTTTGTTATTTTGAACAGGCAAGACCACTAAATGTGTATAATTATAATACGAGTAGTGTCCCAGATAACTTTGACGACAAGATGATAAACGTTTTACCTTCGAGTAATGTATTATTTAGGGCGGGACCATCTAACATGAGCGAACATACTGACTGTAGTGTAATGGACATTGAAATGGAAACCGACATAGGAAACGCTCCACTTTGGTGTTTTGAACAGGCAAAACCACTAAATGTATATAATTATAATAGTGTCCCAGATGACTTTGACGACAAGATGTCATACGATATTACGAAATGGGACAACATAGACTTATGTGATTCTAAAATACAAAACCCTGATTTCTCCCAAGATCAAAGTAAAGCCTCGACACAAGATGAATGCCCGAAGTTCGACACATACAACATATCAAGACCAGCTTCACTTCTCCCTGTTAGTGATCCCAGCCAACTTGTCGAAAATTCGAATTCACAGGTGTCACGTCCGTCAATGTTCGAACACTCAATGATCAAAATTACAAACGAGAATGATGCTGTGCTATCAGATAAAACACCAAGTCCATCAAACAATGAAACTAAACAAACATCTTACGATTATTCTGTGAATGATAAAGTTTTGGTGCGTTATTATGCCAGAAATAAGACATGGAAGTACTATATTGGAGTAGTTACGGCTGTTAATGCTGACCAAACTTATGACGTCTCCTTTTATGCTATGACACGTAATAAAGGCGAAATAAAATTTAAAAAGCCTAAAAAAATTGACAGAGATACAGTCCCAGAAACACTGATGGTAAAGATAATTGAAATTGATAGAGTATCAGATAAACTAGAAGAGTATACATTACATGACCCAGCAGATGCAATTTATTTCTGATTGAAAGAGTCTACTTACCTAATTGTTTTTTTTTGTGTTTATGCTAATTTTTTTTAAAAAAATCCGATATTTTGAGCCTTTAATTTGTAACTCTTAATGAAAACTACTTGTTTTGATGTTTATTTTGCTAATCTTTTTAATAACATTTCCTAAGATATTTTGAGACTATTCTTTGTTACGTACAAGACTTACGTTAACGCCCGTTAACGGGTTTATATTTAAATCTTCCATTTTGTAAAGTCATTACGATATTTTTAATTTATATGTTACAACTTTTTTTTTAATATTTGTCACATTTTGGATTGCCTTTAATTGTAAGGATTATAAAACCACTAATTTTAACGTTTATTGAGTTGAGAAAACAAATGTTATGTTAAAGCAATTTGACACATGACACATAACAATTTCAAAGCATTTTAACCATGATGGCTTTAGTTATCGCCTTTTAGGTTGTAGGTATTTAGTGTTTTTTTTTATTTTAATTTTATTTTGTAATTGTAATAAGGACTAAAAAATTTAATATCATCAATCTATTATCGTCATCTTCCAGCCCTTGTCTCGTTTTATTTGGGGTTGGCGCAATACGTTCTTTTCTTCCATTCTGTCATGTCACCCGTCACTCTATCACTAACTAGTTTTTCTTTCATATCTCACACAGTCCATCCATCTTTTCTTTGGTCTCCCTGTTCCTCTCCATCCATCCACATGTGTATCTGTACTCATAGATCTTTTAGTAACATGCGTTTCATCCCTCCTCTTTACATGGCCATACCAAGACAAACGGTTCCCTTTCAACTTTAAGTCACTTGCGCCACTTTCAAACATTTAATATGCTCATTTCTCACTTTATCTATTCTCGTCACGCCACGCATCCATCTTAACATTGTCATCTCAGCTACATGCAATTTTTTTTCATCCGTCGTTTTCATAGCCCAACATTTATTAACGGGCCAAATTTGCAGGCAGCTCAAAATAAAATCAGTTCCTTTCATACAAACAGTCAATACTTACTCAACGAAAATGTGTTATACCTGTTTTTTTTAGCGAGTGACAAAGTTGGCTCTTTAGTAAAAGTTGTTCTAGAACTATGTAATTCAAAATCATTCTTTAAAAAACTCAGGATTCTTTTAATTTTTTTTTAACTCGTGGTAGGTATATGAGTATGTGATTCTTGTTAAGTTTTATTGTAATTTTTTTAATGTCATTATTAAAGGTACACAAGTACATCGCTTAAATATCGTATTTCATTACTCCTATAACACTGCATGTCCAATTTTTTTTGATCTTTTATTTATTTAGGATATATATTTAACCATTATGAAACCACCTTTACCCAAAAGATGTGTTACTTTTGGGTTACATTTGTGTAACGGTAACACAAAATCTGTTGTGTTACTTTTGTGATATAATTGACAATTTTGGCGGCCTTACCCCTATAAGTCAAGAGTGAATAGGTTACTTCTAGGCAAGCGTGCTCCATCTTCGACCACACATCATCGCTTACCATCAGGTGAGATAGTGGTCAAACGCGCGCCTATAAATTGTAAAAAAAAACATGCGACACCCCAGAACTGGAAAACAACACCATTGCGACCTTTGCAGATGATACTGCAATTATGGCTACCGGATCAAGCCACAGAGAAACAGTAGAAAAAGTCCAACTAGCTGTGAACAGAGTTTATGACTGGACACAAAAATGGAAGATCAAACTGAATTAATCAAAATCAATTCACATTGACTTCACAAACAAACGCTTGGACTATCACCCAGTCTACATAAATAGCATGCAAGTGCCTTATGCCGCCAGACCACGCTGCTATACTCTAATATGCTTCGAATCAAATAAACAATTATCCTACTAATATTATAAATGTGAAAGTTTGTATGTTTGTGCCTCAATCAGGCAAAAATGCCTGAAAAGATTTGGATGAAGTTTGGCACACGTATAGTTCACATCCTGGAATCAAACATAGGCTACTTTTTATCCCGGTAAAAGGCATGGCTTAATGGAGGCTGAGGAAGAAGTGGAAACCCAGCGCTTCTGCTGCCTTAGTACTTCAGATGCACAAGTACCAGGAGAACAGAAACATGCCGTAGTATTTCCGGGGCTGAAATTGGGAGCGCTAAAGATTCACAAGTACCAGGAGAACAGAACGATGTTAAAGTATTTTTGGGGTACAATATATTTTTTTTACCGTCGAACAGCAATTGTATATTGAAGTATTTCCGGGCTGGAATTGTAAACGCTATAGATTCACATGTGACAGGAGACCAGAAACATGTCGAAGTATTTCTTTGGCTGAAATTATGAGCGCTAAAGATTCACAAGTACCAGGAGACCATAAACATGTCGAAATATTTCCGGCGCTGGAATTGTGACCGGTTAGAATTCAAAAGTACCAGGAGACCAGAAACATGTCGAAGTATTTTCGGTGCTAGGATTGTGAATGCCAAAAATTCATAAGTATCAGGAGGCTAGAAACATGTCGAAATATATCCGGTGCTAGAATTATGAGCGGCTACGATTCAAAGGTATTAGAAGAGCAGAAAAATGACGAAGTATTTTCCGGACTGGAATTATGAGCGCTAATGATTCATTATGTGCCAGCAGACCAAAAACATATCGAAGTATTTTCGTGGCTAAGATTGTGAATGGTAAAGATTCACAAGTACCAGGAGCCCAGAAACATGCCGAAATATTTCCGGAGCAAGAATTATTAGCGGTAAGGATTCAAAAGTACCAGAATAACAGAAAAATATGGAGGATTTTTCCGGGCAGGAATTATGAGCGCTGCAGATTCACAAGTAGATACCAGGTGACCAGAAACCTATGAAATTATATTTTCGGCAGGAATTGTAAGCGCTAAAGATTCACAAGTACCAAGAGACCAGAAAAATGTTTTAATGTTTCCGGCGCTGGAATTGTGAGTGGTTAGGATTCAAAAGTACCAGGAGAAAAGAAACATATAGCGGTTATTTCCGGGCTGTAATTATGAGCGAAGATTCACAAGAACCAGGATACCAGAAACATGTCGAAGTATTTCCGAAGCTGAAAGTACGGACAGTAAAAACTCACAAACTATCAGAATAAAGAATCACGAAGATGAATTTCCGAGAATAAGAATATGGGACAAAGAAGTTGCGCGCCACCACTAAAGTCTACGCAGACGAAGTCGCGGGCGAAGTGCTAGTAGAGAATAATTTTTGTTCTGCAGCTTTTAAATTGTTTTGTGTTTATGATAACTAAACCCAGCATTTTGGAAGGCTTTTTCACGATTTTATCTATGTGTAGAATGAAAGTTAATTTCCGATCAAACATAACACTAAGGTCTTTTATTGTGACCGATTCCTTTATTTTTTCTCCGTTAACATAATAATCATGATCAATAAGATGATGTTTCCTGGTGAATTTGATATAGTAACATTTGCTAGGATTTAAAAGCATCTGGTTTATTTGGCACCATGTTACCAACTTATCTAAGTCGCTTTGTAATTTAGAGGCGTCATGCTTAGATTTAACTATTTTGACGAATTTTAAGTCATCGACAAACATAAAAATTTGATAGTAGCGAAAGCAGTTCGGAATATCATCAATGAAAAAGTTAAATAAGACCGGCCCCAAATGAGACCCATGTGGCACGCCCGAGGTTATGTGTCTGACGGCTGATCGAAAGCCATTGACTACTACCAAGAAAGTCCTATTCTCAAGATACGAACTCAACCATGAGAGTAAAGTTCCAGCGATACCATAAGATCTTAATTTGTCTATGAGAATTTGATGCGAGACCGGATTGAACGCTTTGTTGAAGTCTGTGTATATGACATTAGCTTGATGGCCAGAGTCCAATGCTGTCGTCAATAACTCAGTAAAAAATCTCAGATTGGTATTTGTGGATCGAGACTCCACGAAGCCATGTTGTCCCTCACTTAAGTAAATTTTAAGATGATTATGAATGTGAAGGCAAATCATAGACTCAAAGATTTTACATAGGGTTGATAAAATTGAAATGGGTCTATAGTTCGAAACTAAGTCCTCATTGTCAGATTTGTGGATGGGGACGACCTTTGCTTCCTTCCACTTCGAAGGAAAGACTCCGCTAGACAATGATTTATTAAAAATAAGTAACAGAGGAGTGACCAGCTCATTTGCACAGTCATATATGAATATTGGTGGTATGCCATCTGGACCAGCACCTTTGTTGCAATCTAAACTTTTTAGCTTTTTAAATAAGGCTTCACTGTCAATAACTGGATTGTTTAAATATAAATATGCTACTTTCTTGAATGTTATTAATATTTGTTGTTTTATGGGTACTGCAAAGTTTTTCAGTAGGGCTGTATATAGAAGAGAAGTGAGAAGCAAAAAATATTTATATCTAGGGGTGGATGATACTGATCAATATTACATAAGGAGACAATACTTTGACTTACATTACACAGTGGATGATCAGTTAATATAAGATCTAGTATGCGAGATTAGGCATTATATACGTTACTAGCTTTTGCCCGCGACTTCGTACGCGCATATCCCGTTTTTTTCCCGTTCCCGTATAGCCTTCCTCGATAAATGGGCTATCCAACAGTGAAAGAATTTTTCAAATCGGACCAGTAGTTCCTGAGATTAGCGCGTTCAAGCAAACAAACAAACAAACTCTTCAGCTTTATATATTAAGTATAGATTACATTGATTGAGCTTATTAACATATGTGAAATCCAACAAAGTTTCACAGATATAAGGCAGTTTTAGGCTTTTATTAAGATCACTGTTAAGTTTCCAGTCTATGCAACCTTAATTGAAGTCATCTATGATACATGTACATGATTCCTGAAGCTGTTCAAAAACAGCGCTACAATTATCTAAGAAATTTTCTTTAGTACACAAATATCATTCAAATCGCGTGCACTCATTATCAATTAATGTCATTATCAATCAATAAATCTTATTACGTATTCTTGCGTATTCTACTCTCCCTCATCACTTACATGCATATCCGCATCTACAATTCTACATCCAGCCTGTTAGGGGTGTGGGGCTAGAATGTGCTCACCCCTGAGACTAGCGAGCGAACCACGGTATGGCGATACTACGTGAGCACACTACGGTTTTTGAAATACTAATATATGAATCACTCGTCTTTTAAATAAATATAGTGAGTGATCCAAAGAGGGCACGTAAGAAAAAAAATTACTATTTATTAGTGCCGTATATAATTTGCTCATCTTTTGGCAGCGGTTTCGCTCGTGGTGATGTTAGGAACTATCCAGAGATAAAAACGTTATTCCAGACTATAATCTATCTCTGTGCTAAATTTAATCCAGATCCGTTCAGCCATTCCGGCGTGATTGAGCAACAATCATCGGTCCATCCAAATTTTCGCATCTATATTTTATATTCATTCATTGCATTCCACAGTGTTTTTTAGATGTTACATATGGCTTACAGCCAAGTACAAATTACTGACTTGGGTAAAACTTTTGACTACATAAATCACATTTTTGTTCGAACACCTGGTTGCTATTGCATTCGAGGAAACCTTTAAGGCTTATAAAATCGTGCCTTATCTAATTGAAAGCAACATACCATACATTTTTAGAAGTGAAAATAAATATTCATCCGACGGAAGGGAAGCGAAATTTGGAGTACCACAAGGTAGTGTTCTTGGTCTCCTTGATTTTTACTTAATATTTAAGAATTTCCAAACAAGTTCAAAGGCAGATGATACGTGAAACGTGCTGATGCATAGTAAATACTTTCCCTTATGATGATTACACCCTTTTCTTGATTGGGGTTGACAAAATCTAATTCGGTATGAACGCATGCGTCGCAGGTGATGCGGCGCTCGCTGCCAAAGCGCACCATGAAGTCGAAGTACTACGTGTCGCCGCTGCAGTTCCCGGGCCGCGTGTTCCCCGACTTCGCGACCGGGCCCGCCTACCTGCTGACGGCCGACTGCGTGCGCGAGCTGCTGCGCGCCGCGCCGGCCGAGCGCTACGTGCGCCTCGAGGACGTGTTCGTGACGGGCGTGCTGGCGGCGCGCCTGCGCCTGCGCCGCCAGCACGCGCCCGAGTTCTACAACAAGCGCGTGGCGCCGCACCCGTGCGCCGTGCAGCGCGGCCTGGCCATCCACATGGTGCGCTACCACGAGCAGTTCGACCTGTGGCGCAAGCTGCTGGACGGCAAGACCAAGTGCGCCAGCTAGTGAGCCGCGCCCCGACACTTCCTGACGGTTTTTGACGGAACTATATTTTTATACTGGGTCCCGGCGGCCGCGCTATTGCGTGACGTGCCGCAGGTGACGGACACTTCTGTTTGTATATAAAGTACAAAGCGTTAGCCCTCGTGCTTCGCTCCGCGGCCCGGGCCCCAAGGCGCCGCGCGCCGGGCCCCGCGCCCCAGCCCCGGGCCCCGCGCGCCGGGCCCCGGGCCCCCGAGCGACGCGCCGGCGTGCCGCAGTCAGTAATCGAGCACACAGTAACGTATTGTATTCGGTGTAGTGTGCGTGCAGCGTGCAGGTTGTGCCAGATGTAAATATATTGTATGTATGTACGATGTAACGAGCTGTTTCATTGTTTCCCATTTCCTTATTTCCTTATTTCTTAGGATGCCTTCCGAACATCTGTAAAAGCGGAACCTATACATATAGGATCACTCGGTTGTCTGGCTGGCGGGCTGTCGGTCTGTCTATCCGTCTATCACAGCCAATTTTTTTCCGAATCTACTGGACCGATTCTGTTAAAATTTCAAACTCATATAACTTCAGGATGGACTAAATTTGGAGTACGTGGTCACTTTTGGGGGACAAAATAGAAAATTACAAAAAATACTGTATCGTGTGACGTAATCTTGAGGGTGTTTAATTATATTTTATTTTTCATAATTTTAAATTTAATAGTTTTTAATTTTAAATTACCATTCCCTCCCCTTATCTCTGAAACTACTGAGCCTAAAATAAAAAAAAAATATATATGTATATATTCTTTACCTGTAGATCATAAAAACATGAATGAGGTGTCATTCGGTTCGGAAGAGGATGTAGACGATTTTTTTAGTTTCACTCGAAAAATTGCAAAAATATATAAACCATTCACTGAAAAAAAATTGAGTTTAAAAAACTGTAACCCGGCTACAGAAAAATAAAAGTGATCTGAAAAGTAAGAAACAAGAAAATATTTCAGAAAAAATTCAAGACAGGTACAAAAATGGTCAAAGTAAAGCCGTGGTCGCATGCCTGTATCATGTGGGTGCCTGGCACACCTATAAAACTATAAAGGCATATTTAGAAATATTTTCTGGTTTCTTACTTTTCAGATCACTTTTATTTTTCTGTAGTCGGGTTACAGTTTTTTAAACTCAATTTTTATTTTATACTTTTCCGTTTAACAAATCGTTACTATTTATTTAGATTTGATTAACTGCACGTCGCCATCATTTTATCCATGCTTTTTATTGTACAACTAGCTACACTCGCGATTTCGTTCGAGTGCATGATGGTGAAAAAATGTGATACTATGGCATAGATAAGATTTCAATAACCTGACCCCTCTCGAATAGAAAAGAAAAAAAGGAAAAAGAAGGTTATGCAGGGTGCTTACTATATCACCACTTCCGTTTAAAGTGGCGACCAGCCCTGGTATCTTCTAGTACCTCGAATCATGATGATTCTTAATTTCTTATCTACTACTAAATATAAACCAATTATACAAAAGAATGAATAGAAAAACACCCAAGACATTATTTTATATACGAATGTTTATTGTCACTGTCGGGTCTCATCCCTAAACGTTTGACGCAATGAAACCTGTTGGAAGTGGGACGCAAAAATTTTTGAGCTCAGTTCGCTCGCTTTTGCATTCTGCACTATGTATCAACAAAAGACTTCTATAATATTTATGTATAAGTAATCAAAACACTGTAAAACTCTTCTGAAAAGGTGTAAAAATTTCAAGCTTCGCTCGCTCTTACATTCTGCACTCTATCCTCGAGCTTATCTGTATAATTCAACAAAACTTATATTTTTACGTGTGAATGATCAAAAGAAAATAAAATCTTTCCGAGTTGCATGTATTTTCGAGCTCACTTCGTTCGTTCTTGCGTTCGGGCCTTTTTCAGTTAATGAGCTTTCTTGCATCAGTTCATGAATTTACTTCTATTTAAGTATGAATGATTATCATCATTATGTGCTGCAGATTCCCCCCCCCCCCTCCCGAGAAATGGCTTGCGACTGCCGTCACCAGTATAACGGGCAACCCATAATTATTTTGGAGTGCCCCAGGTGCCACCCATGCTAGCTACGCCACTGTTACTGAAGTCGGTCTGTGGATGGTTGATCGTCATAACTTATCATACCGAAACTCCTGCGCCCCTCGAAAAGTACTTCAACGTAAGGTTCAGTAGAAAACCAGCGTAAGGTAACTCCTAGTTGTCTGGCATTTTGCTAAACTGGACCTTTTTGGCGCAGCCGTGAGACACACAATGTTATTGTTTTATTTAAATGAAGTTTCACAACGTTTATACCTACATTGTGTTTACCTAGGTGTGCCAAATAAACAAGTTTTATTTCTTTCTTTACTTAAATTCGTTAGTCTGTTATTTGTAGATCTTTGACAGTCGTTACGGATTATCAGAAACCAGAAAATCTGACACCAGTCTGGCCAAAAAGTACCGGGCCACCCAGTTATTGGGATGTGGAGATCTGTCACTCCGCGTAAAATATTGGTATTCGACTGAATCCGGTTTGTCTGGACTCCGACTTCAATATTTTTGGGAGAAAATTGGGCAGATGACCAAGATTTAGGGCATAGATACAACACTTTATGTCTTGTCTCAAAACTCAACACTTTATGTCTTATCTTAATAGTCGCGACGAACCAATCACGGGGCTTTGCCCCTCACCACGGGTAGTAAACCATTAAGCCTGCAAGTGACCCAAGGTTTCCGCATAAAACCGGGGGTCCATCTTTTAACAGATTTAGTTTATTATAAGTTAAGGTAATATGTATTAGCAGACATGGGGGAAGGTCCTTTTTCCGCGAAGAACACCGCTATTTAGAAATTGTGATCAAATTAAGATTGCTATCCATCGACCTTGAAGTGGATCTGGCAACATTTCAATAAGGTTACCATATAACGATAAATCCCTAACAATAAAATAACACAATGTTCACTTTTCCTTTGCTACTTATCAAAAGTTTCACAAATAACTCCACAGTATGGAACCTGGTGTTATTTCCATGAATTGGTAGTACCTACTATTTTTGTTCGCAATGTAAATTAATTTCGCCTTCAACACTTTAAATTCATATATCTTTTGATAGAGTGAACCGATTGGGATGAAACAATACTTTAATTGTACTTTGAGTTACAAAATTATAATAAATAAAAGTAATCTACATTTATTTTGACCTTTCCACGTGTTTTGTACAACTAAACAGACAAACGGTAGAAAATTCAATGCTGGAAATGGGTTCTGTTAGTAATCCTGGCTAATTTTTTTAATTTTGACAATCACAGATATTATTAACATTGATCTTTGGCTCCCTTTTTCACATTTATGGTTTCGATGGGTTTTTTATTTTACACAAAAAATTATTTCCAACCAGCATGAGTATATGTATGTGTTTATGTCGTTACGGGTAGTCAGAAGCTAATAAATCGGGTTATGGAGGTCAAATGGGTAGTCACCTCATGTGAAATACTGGTATTTAGCTGTATTAGATTAGACTGCAAGCCAACCCCAACGCACGTAGTTGGAAAAGTTTGAACTAATAAAAAAAACTAACGAAACCAGGTGACTGCCGAGGTTTTGTGAAGATGCTACACTGAGATAAAGGCACTGCGGCGCGCCTTGCGGTACACAACATGCATTTATACATACGTTGCGTTTGAGTTGCTATCACTTTTTGGGTAGGCGCACGCTCGACGAATTTTAGCATTTTTAGCTATGGTACACAGTGAGTGGCCTGTTTTTATAAGCCGAGAGGTTGCCAAGGGCAGGGTCGTGACCGCTCGCCACGTTCCATTACGGGGACGCAACGACATCGCAGACGAAAGCGTGGCGTGATTTGTTTCGACGCCAACACCATCTATCGGGCTTCGAAAAAATCCGAAATATGAATATTTCGTTTTATGTATTTTTCTTCTAATGAGTGGCATAAAAGATTGTATTGATTTTAAAATTTTGATTATCTTCGCGTTGGTATCATTTTGATCATATTTTTCACTATTAATTGTACAGCCACGCCGTACAAGGTACAGGCTTTCTTTTACTTGTTTATTAGCAATTTAAATTTATACGTTTACTAAGACAATATGATGTACATACATATTTGTAATGTGCTCGTCAAGACCTTTCTTTTGATACCAAACATGACACAATTATCTGAAATTTATTTTTTTCGTCGTCAGAAATTTACGTGTCAAGGCCACCATAGTACATTTAGGAATAATTTATATAGCCTATGTCACCCGGAACGTTTTTAGAAATCTATTGATACCTCAATCATAAAAATCGGTTCAGTGGGTTAGGCACCAGAGTGGAACATAGAAATATACATACATACATACATACATACATACATACATAGACTGCTAAAATCATAGCCCTTCCTTTTGGCTTTGCCGTAGTCGGGTAAAAAGTAAGAGGCGTTTGGTTCTAAAAAAAGATTCAAAAACAGGAGAAAATTTCATAAACGTCATAATGACGGGACCAAATCTTGTAATTGAAAGATTCTACCACGTATATTTAGTACTATTTTGTACCTGTCCTGAAAAATTTGTACCTCACATCACGATAACACTGGTCCCGTTATTATAACGCGTTATAATGCCGAGACCATGCCTGTACTCCGAAACTACAACGAATTACATCGTTCTGATCAAACCAGTATTTAGTACCTGATTTTGTACCTCCAAAAATCAACAGTAGGTGACGGATATCTTGGTAGTTTTTTTTACTAAATTCTTTTTGACATTTTTTACGCCTGAATAATTCAACGAGTAAAAATACTTTAAGTAAAGTTCCAGCGATATTTAATTATAAAAAAAAAACACCGGTAGCACTCCGGGAGTGCCGGCAGAAGTGAAAACTTTAGTATTAACGTTGTGTTTAATTATAAGTACAAAAATACTATCATTTATGAGGTAGAATACAATGTTTATTTATTGCGCTATCGTACACAAATATGACAATTTACATGTTATTATTCATAATATTATATCGTTATTTATTTATATATTACATTAATTTTTATCTCTTAGAAAAATCAACTTTCATCCATAATTTCGTAATTCCGTAATTTCGTATCCTTGGATACGCGTGGCACGCTGTACATAAACACAGACGGACATTCGCGCAAGCGCCCTGTGCCGCCTAAGCGGAGCAGCACACTCAGGCACGGTTGAAAGAGTGGGAGATACTAGTTCCTCTCCCTTCCCCTCGATCTTACGCTTTTTCGATCAGCATCACGTGACCCTGACGCGAGTTTGGAAGTTTTTACCCATCCAACAAAAAGTGCTCAGCGCCGCTAAAGAAGTTTTCACTTCAAAAATCTTTTTATTTCAGACATAGGTACTCTTTTTATTTAATGCAGGTGCTTTATTATTTTGTTTCTTTTAAGATATTTTATCAAGGTATAACTATAAATAATCTGTACATCGTACTTTGAAATAATGTATACCTATTCACGCGAGGTTAGTCTGCAACATAAGTACTTAATTACTCAAAATTAAAAAAAAAATACCGGATTTAATAAAGAAAACATTTATTTTGAAGGTAGTCAAAAAGAGCCACTTTGAACTTCCCTGTTCTCTTCAGATGGTAATAATAATAATAAATTCTTTATTTTGGACATCGTAAGATCCGCTGTGTTAGTAAAACTAATCTAATGTTAGTAAATCAATTAAAAGCAACTTAGTGACTATTATTAATTATTTAAAAGCGTTCATCACCTCCACAAAACGTCTCAGAATGGGAGAGTAGATGTTCTCCGCCACTGTTCTCAGAATACTGTTGTCACTGTCCCGCAACCGTGTTACTAAGGACGATATTTTTTTTCGCATGACAGCATAAAAGTCATCCGTTCGATGCTGCGTGAACTTCTCAGTTGCGCTACAAAAACGGGGCAGTCCCAACAGCATTCTGAACACATTATTATACTGGATGCGCAGGACTTCCAGCGATCTTTTGTTAAAATCAACCCACAGACTTCCCGTGTACATACCCTGACAATAGGCTTTAAAAAGGGTTATTTTAACCTGATCAGTACAACGGTAAAACCTGCGCGCCAACATATTCCCTCTGACCGCCAGTGCCCTGCGCTCCCTCTCTATGTCCACATTGTCTTTAAGGTCGTCGGTAAGTATGTGCCCCAAGTACTTGAAACTATTTACTCGCCTTATACTCAAGCCATTCAGAGTAAAACTTGGTACATAGTCGGGGGCCTTACCAGCGGCCATAAAAACCATGTATTCACTTTTCCTTACATTATAATCGAGTCCGTGTGTAGCTGCTCGCAAACGCTCAACATCTCTCTAATAGATTCAGCAGTCGGGCCCAGCAGCACCATGTCGTCCGCGTAGCTGATGTTATTAATGGTACCTAACACCACCCACGCGACACCCGACACGCATGCTACCGAGCCCGTCCATTAGATCATTCACATATAGGTTGAAGAGTCTAGGAGACGTCAGACCCCCGTCTCACACCGCACTCCAACCTATATGGATCAGAAAATGTTGTAGACCATTTCACAATATTTTTTTGGTTTGCATACCAATACTGCAGAATTCCAAGAACCCCAGCCGATATATTCCTGCCCCCAGCTTCCTCCAGAGCACATCGTACGACACAAGGTCGAAGGCTCTGGATAGATCCAGGAAACAGGCACACACGGTGCTTCTGCGGTCGGTATAGTATAGTAGTAATAAAATCCTTTTAATTTTTACTATTTTATACCACAAACTAGCTGACCCGCGCAACGTCGTCTGCGTCACAATTTTCATTACTGCTCAGCTCCTATCGGTCTTAACGTGATATATAGCCTATAGCTTTCCTCGATAAATGGGCTATCTAACACTGAAAGAATTTTTCAAATCGGACCAGTAGTTCCTGAGATTAGCGCGTTCAAGCAAGCAAACAAACAAACTCTTCAGCTTTATAAATTAGTAGGTACCTATAGAGTATATAGATAAGAAATTTTATACCTCTCAATTATCGTAGATATACAGGTCGGGCTGGCAAGATTCCTCCCCAGCACGATGCGTAGGCGAAACAAATACTTATTATTAGTCGATACGTTGCGTGGATACTACCATTTGGCGACGAGGACAAAAAATTCAAGCTGTAAGTAAAGTGACTATTAAATAAAAAGTTTAGAAAAAAAAGAGAAAATGTGACTGGCGAAGTGGCAAGATAGTTTACTGCTACTTAGGTACATTAAAGTTAAATCTATATGGTTAAACCATTAGGTTACTTTAATTTAAAAATAGATACCTACCTATTATGATTCAAAATTTATACCTACTTAACGGTGGTGCCTATTGCTTAACTTATGAAAAAGTCATTATATTGGGATGTGCAGCTACACGGATAACACTTTTAAGGAATATTCAAGTTCTTTATTGTTTACTATTTTGTGTGCGTAGTCCCAGCGGAAAAGTGTCGGTTTTTTCAATTTCAGTTTAGCAGATATTTAGTGTATGACGTCCTGTAATTGTGTATGGTAAGTACGAATTTGTGCATCCAACCATTACGGAGTTATTCAACAAAAACAGTTTCCGCTGGGATGACGTCATCCAAGCGGAACTTTTTTTTCCCTATGGACGTACAAGAACAAAAATACATACAATAATTAGTGTGTATTTATGTGTACCTAAATGAGTATGTTAAAATGAAATTTGTGTGTCATGAAACTGCGGAGATATTCAAGTTTCCACTGCGCTGACGTTTGGCTGTTTAATGAAAATCATATAAAACGGTTTAGTGCAGAGCTGTTTTTTACGCACGTTGCTTTGAATTTGTGTGTAATGTTTGCGAAAACAGAATTTGAAAAAAACATACCGTTCAGAAGATATATCCATAAAAGTAAAATCAGGTTATTAGGTCCTAGTACTTAAAATAGGAACTCTAGAGCCTAATTTATGACGTTTATTTGTATCTTGTAAGGGTCTACAATGTCCTGTCAAGTTTCAATTATGTGCTCTTTGTAATTCATGAGCAATGGCATAATTTACTACGACCGGACCACTATGTTTTATGACATCTGATTGTAGGTCTATTTAAAAGAAACGCAAAATAAGACATATTCCAATATTTAGTGTATTAATGCAACTATTCACATGTTAAATTTCAGCTCATTACACTGAATAATTAAAGAGATATAAATAAAAATACCAGTACCACCACAAAACAGATAATCCGGCCAAGTTTGAATGGCTATAAAAAGGCGCCCGTTTGGTATACAGAGCTAACGTTCTAAAATTTCCAGTATAGTATCGTTGTTGTGTTTAATAGTTTCGTACAGGTGCGTACAGTGTTCAGCAGAAAATTAAACTGATTTAACTTAGTACTCTTAAAAGTACTTATTTATTAGCGAATGATAAATTAAAATAAAAACAACATCATTATCAATGTAATATCATTGATATTAAAATAAAGAATCAGTTTTGTTTTATTAAAAATAAATAACAAATACCTATACAGGGTGTCCCGTAAATAATGGATCAAACGTAACGGGTAGGTAGCTTACCTCATTTCCAACAACTAATTTGAACAGTAAAAAAAAAACCCATAAGGTAACCAAGATAATTTTTTTTTTCGATTTTTACTATTTTCTGTACCAGCATTCAGTGTTTTTAATGCTGTTGCTGCAAATGGTATCATATTTAGGTGTGATTTTTGTCATACATTTCTGAATAGTTTACTAGTGTTATAAGATACCATTTTTTTAAATAACATTTTATTTGCCTTAGAAAAAAAATCTTGAATTGAAAAGTTTTGTTTTTAAGATGAAAAGACCAGAATTGGAAAAATTCTCCTGTAAAAAAATTGTATGACACCGAAGTGTACCATTATTTTAAAAACTTGTACAATTACTAAGGTTTGCAGATTGGTATAAAACTTACGCCTAGTCTTTGTCGTTACAAAGATATTGCTATGAATCTGACAGAGGTGCAAAATTACGAAATAAAATAAAATTGAAAAAGTGTGCACAATTCAACTATTTTCTTAAAAATGTTTAGGTATCTCAGCGTATGAAAAAACTTAGGAGGTTAAATTAAAAAAAAAATACAAATAAATCGTTTATTTTGTTTTTACAGTAAATGTTCAAACTGACGTCCCCCTACGAGAATGCAAAGTCTGCACCTCCTAATAAAGGAAGCTCTTATCCGACGGACAAAATGGCTGTTGTTTATTTCTGATACAGCAGATTGGATGCGCTGACGTAATTCTTCTTCCGACGTTATTCGTTGTTTGTAAACTTTGTCTTTTAAACATCCCCAATAAAAAAAATCTAAGGGATTTAAATCCGGAGATCGCGGAGGCCACAAAATTGGTCCTAATCGGCCGATCCATCTGTCAGGGTAAGTTTCATTGAGTTGCGCCCTTACTGGCGTCGCATAGTGAGCGGGGCATCCATCATTTTGTAACCACATTGCTTGCCGCACGTCTTCTGGAATATTTTATAATAACGTTGGCAACTCATTCCTTAAAAAATGCAGATAGTATTCGGCGTTTAGAGTTGCTGGTAGTTCAAAGGGCCCTATTATTTGCCCATTTATTATTCCTGCCCATAAATTTATTTTAAATTGATGTTGGCTCCTGTCCTCTCGCATCAAATGTGGGTTTACCAGCTGCCAACTGTGCAAATTATGCAAATTGAGATATCCATCTCGCCGGCATGAAGACTCGTCACTCCATAAAATTTTATTAAAAAACTGTGGGTCCGCCCGTATCATTCTAAGCATCCTTTGGCAAAATGCTACTCTTTGCGGGTAATCACGTGACGTCAGCGTTTGAACACGTTGCACGTGATATGGGTGCAACCGGTGCCTTTTTAGAACTCGATGTACCGTCGATCTTGGAATACCTGTGCGTTGCGCTATGACGCGAATTGAGACCGACGAATCTTCCTCGATTTCTCGAATAATAATTTCGTCATTGACTTGTGACGGTCGCCCTTCACTGGCACCCCCAACTCCGGTGCCAAGAATTCTTCCCTCAAGAAGCGCGTTATGCACTCTAATGAATACGCGATAGTCGGGATGTCGATCCCGGTTCGGGTATCTTTCACGATACAATCTTGCGGCCGCCCTGGCATTACCTCTTGCTTCTCCGTAGATAAAATGCATTTCGGCATACTCCCGTGGCGTGTACTCGTAACGAGGCATCGTACTACTGCACACACGTACAACCACACACAAACGATTGTTTTCGAAGTCCGTAGGATTGCCAAGTCATTCATCCAAAACACAAACAGTTCCAAATCGTTAGGCAAAGCAAAGTCCAAATACACCGCACAAGTTTAATTTTAAGGAACACAACAGTTAGGCACAGCAGGAGCGAAAGTAGTCTGACGTACGTATCAACTCGAAGAGAGATTCGTGTCAACTAAACAAATAAAATCAAGCAACATTACCAAAAATACAAAAGCGGCGCTATCTATCCCTTTCACACTGAGTGAGGTGCAACTTCGCAGGTAGCGGTCCCAAATGCCGAACAGATGACGTCATCGGCTCGGAATTACGCTACACGCTTAACCACATGCTTAGATTACAAGCATAAGCCATTACGAGAAAGAAAAGTTAGATTGTACCATTTTAATTTCTGTTCTGTCTTCTTCATCACATTCATACGAGTAGCAATATCTTTGTAACCGCAAGGACTAGACGTAAGTTTTATACCAATTTGCAAACCTTAGTAATTTTACAAGTTTTTAAAATAATGGTACACTTTGATGTCATACATTTTTTTTACAGGAGAATTTTTCCAATTCTGGTCTTTTCATCGTAAAAACAAAACTTTTCAATTCAAGATTTTTTTTCTAAGGCAAATAAAATGTTATTTAAAAAAATGGTATCTTATAACACTAGTAAACTATTCAGAAATGTATGACAAAAATCACACCTAAATATGATACCATTTGCAGCAACAGCATTAAAAACACTGAATGCTGGTACAGAAAATAGTAAAAATCGAAAAAAAAAATTATCTTGGTTACCTTATGGGTTTTTTTTTTACTGTTCAAATTAGTTGTTGGAAATGAGGTAAGCTACCTACCCGTTACGTTTGATCCATTATTTACGGGACACCCTGTATTGCCTACTGTAAAAGCCCATATAAGTAATAGTAAACATAAAATCATGGGTTTTACTTGTAAATTTTAGTGAGTTGTTCTTCTAGTTCGAGCTTCTACAGCAACAAATAAGTAGGTACCTATGTCATACAATCACAGATCACAGAAAACAGAAAAACCGTACGTAACCGTGCGCAAGACACAGAGTTCAATGTCCAGCGGCCGAGGCAGGACTAAAGCGGATAGCTTAGAGTTACCATCCCGCCAAATTAAATATTTTATTAATTTTTAAAAGTCACAATAGCTGTTTATGCATTCACAAGACCGCAGCATTCCTTTTTTTATTTTAATCGATATTTTTCAAAATTAGGTAGGTGTTGTGGACTTTCCGATTAGGGCTTCTGGAACGTATCGGGATCGATGTGAATAAAAAAGACTTTAAGCGATTTAAGAGATCATTATATTAAGCGGGTGCTCTCAAGAAAAACTTTTACAGAACTGTCAGTAAAACAAATCAATCATCGTATGTCAATATTTGAACCTATTCTAAATTCCTAATTCTTTGACTGACTTAATTGAATTAATTGACTGAGGTTCCCGGAGGGCATGGGCGCTCCACCATCACGGCGATATCGCGGGTGAGAGTCCTGGCGGAGGAAGCGGTGTCCCAGGGTGGGGTGATGTTGGCGGTGTCCTTGGACATCTCCAACGCCTTCAACACACTGCCCTGGAGTTGTATTCGGGAGGCACTGCGCTTTCATCGAGTGCCTCCCTACCTCCGCCGCGTCATTGGGGCTTATCTGGCGGAGAGGTATGTCACCTATCTGGGACGTGATGGCAGACACCAGCACCCCATGTCGTGCGGTGTTCCACAGGGTTCGGTCGTGGGCCCGCTTCTGTGGAACATCGGGTACGACTGGGTGTTGAGGGGCGAGCTCCCACCGGGAGTGGATCTGACGTGTTACGCTGACGACACGCTGGTCACTGCCCGGGAGAGCTCGTACAGGGAGGCAGCGTTGCTGGCGACGGCCGCGGTCTCACAGGTAGTGAGCCGTATACGGCGCCTTGGCCTGGAGGTGGCCCTCAACAAGTCGGAGGCCATAGCCTTTCATGGCCCCCGACGGGCGCCGCCGCCGGGATCGCACATTGTTGTTGGGGGGGCCCGTATCGCTGTCGAGTCCACCATGAAGTACCTGGGATTGGTGCTCGACAGCCGTTGGGATTTCGGCCCCCACTTCCGGCGGCTGGCGCCCAAGTTGTTGGGCGCGGCTGGGGCGCTGTCAACGCTGCTTCCCAATCTGGGGGACCCGAGCACCGCCTGCAGGCGGTTGTACGTGGGGATCGTGCGATCGATGGCCCTATATGGGGCCCCGATCTGGGCGGCTGACCTGACGGCCAGCACCATCACTGTTTTGCGGAAACCGCAGAGGGTGATGGCCGTCAGAGTCATCAGGGGTTATCGCACGATCTCCTACGAGGCGGCTTGCGCACTGGCCGGATCACCGCCCTGGGACCTGGAGGCGAAAGTCCTCGCGTCACTGCATCGGTGGCGTGAGGACGCGCGGGCACGTGGCGAGCGACTGATGCAGCGACACATCGAGCTGCGTCGGTCGCAGCTGCGCGAGGTCCTGGTGGCGGAATGGCGGGACAGGCTCTCACGCCCTTCCGCCGGCCTCGTCACTATCGAGGCAATCCGGCCAGTGCTCGACCGGTGGCTCGGGAGAAGGCACGGCTCTCTGTCATTTCGTGTGACGCAGGTCCTCTCGGGGCATGGCTGCTTCGGGAGGTTCCTGTGTCGCATAGGCAGGGAGCCGGACGCTCGGTGTCACCACTGCGTCGACTGTCGGGAGGACACGGCGCGGCATACGCTGGCAGAGTGTGCCGCTTGGGAGGAGCCGCGCCGTGCCCTCATCTCTGTGGTAGGCAGTGACCTCTCGCTGCCGGCCGTAGTTCGTGCTATGGTCGACGGCGAGGAGTCCTGGGACGCGGTGGTCTCCTTCTGCGAAACAGTTATCGCGCAGAAGGAGGCTGCGGAAAGGGAGAGGGATATCTCGACCTCCCTCCCGGCCCGCAGCAGACGCACCGGGCGTCGGAGGAGGGCATACGCTGCCCTCTTCCGGCCCCCATAACTGGGTCTAGGGGCGGCGGACTTGGGGATGTCCGTCGCCCCATTCATCCGGACCCGAGGTGGCGGCGCGTGGTGTTCCCGTGCGCCCCTCTTTGACGTCGCGGGGGGAGTCAAACACCTCACTCCCCCCGCTGGCCCGAGGTGGCCCGCAGAGGCGGGCCGGCACCAGCCGGGGATCACGGAAGTCGCAAGTTCTCGCGATCCCCGTCGTAGGTGAGAGATGGAACACCGGGGTGGTTTTAGTCAGTAAGAGTCTGACAGACCCCTCCGCCCGCCCCAGGTCGGAGGACATCCATGAGGATTTCCCCCCGTTAAAAAAAAAAAAAAGGTTCCCGGAGGGTGAGCCATCCAAGGAGGTTGTATCACATGAGCTACACGAGCTACACGAACAGAAGATACTAGGAAAGCCTTCCTGTAATCTTCTATTCAAAGCTTTGGAAGAGTTAAGCACCTACCTATCCCTAACCAGGAGTCCCTACCTCTGGTAAGACTCCTTGCTGACAGGGGCCCATGCTTCTGTAGAAGCAGCTTCAGTCATGTCCTGCGATAAACATTATTCTTTAAATTATTATGCGCCATTTGCGCTGGACAATAACGCAGCCATGCTGAAACCCTGCTGCAGCAAAACTTGCCTAAAAGCCGCAACACATTGCCGGATGTAAACAAAATGATGTGAAAATTCACATCTATCCAGAAGGGATTGACTTCACGAAAGCTACCCTAACTAGTCTACGCGGCAGCCAGACGGTTAAGAAGCGAAGGTCTATTCTGTCAAAGAATTAACTCCTAACATCGAACTCACTCCAGTAATCAAAATCTGTTAAAAAAAATATGAATTGAAACTATTTGCCTCCATCGAACAGATCAACCAATGATGACAACTTGCCTCCCCTTGCGAAGGCTATGCCCCGTATGCAAAGTTGGTATCACCGCCCATGGAGTCCTTCAATTGCGTTACAGTGGACGCTGAAACCTTAATAGAAATATAAAACTGGAATAACTTCAGCCTAGCTAAATATCGATATTAATCGCGACCTTCTCTTCTCCACCCGGCAGCATCATCGAAGTAGTCTATCATCATCCGTATTCCAACATCACATGAAAAAGAAAAACCGATTAATAAAATATTCAACATACCAAACTAAAATAATGTTTTTGTTTACATAGAAGAAAACTAGTGGACTGTATAAAAATAGGTGTAATACCGTGAGTAACACTTAGTACAATATTATGAAGACCGTACAAAGGAATGCCCGTAGTGGCCGGCGTCTGTGAGCTCAGTGAGTGGTAGGGCGCGCAGCAGCGCTCGCGCAGCCGGGTTCGGTGCCCCGAGCCCCGCGCCCTCCCTGCGGTTGTCCACGCGTATGTAAGGCGCCGACATATACCCCGGGTTGAAGGGAAGTCTTCAATTTTCCACTGGTAGCGGGCAGATGCAGTTGAAGGCACGACGAATGGTGCCCCGCTTCGTCTTCAGTTCAGCCACTCTCGTGACCCCGTCTACGCCGGGATAGGTCTTCGTGACCCGACCCAGGGACCAGAGCAGAGGTGGCGTTGTCTTGTCCTTAATCAGGAACAATGACCCCGGCTTCAGTTCACCTCTGGAATCAAACCACTTTGATTTCGCATGCAGCAGAGAGGTATATTCATTATGAAATCGTCCCCAGAAGTGTTGCCTGATGAGCTGAATCCGCTTCCAACGATCCAGCCGCGTGATGTTGGCTTCAGTCAACTGAGGATGTGGTACTGATGAGAATGGTCGTCCAATTAGGAAGTGAAAGGGAGTGAGAGCCGAAAAATCGTTAGGGTCAGAAGAAAGAGGAGTAAGAGGGCGTGAATTCAACACCGCCTCTATGTGAGTGAGACAGGTAGCCATCTCCTCGAAAGTGAAGTGGGTAAGATGCAGTAACCGTTTTAAATGATGCTTACAGGATTTTACAGCAGCTTCAGCTAATGAATTAAAATGAGGGCTGTATGCAGGCGTGAAAATGAATTCAATACCTTCCTGCGCTATTTCAGATGCAACATTAGATGATTGTATGAACTTACACATCTCATTTGATGCGCCTACGAAGTTAGTTCCGTTATCGGACGTGATGCTTCGAGGCTTGCCACGACGCGCCACGAAACGATTTAGAGCGGCCAAGTAGGCCTCAGTGGTGAGGTCGGTGACGAGTTCCAAATGTATGGCTTTTACTGCCGAGCAAACAAAGATGCACATATAGGATTTTGTAAGTTTGCATCCTCGGCCTTTACGATTGGCCACCAATACTGGCCCAGCATAGTCAACGTAACAATTCAAAAAAGGAAACTCAAGATTTGTTGTTGAACTAGGTAGTTGACCCATTATAGGCTGTACGTTCTGAGCCTTGTGTCTGAAACATTTAAGACATTTATTCACGACAAACCTAGACAAGTTTCTGCCGTCTAGAGGCCAATAAGTTTGTCGTATATGTGACAATAACAACTGTGGACCAGCGTGCGCGAGCTTTAAATGTTGCATTTGAAATATAAGTTTTGTAAGTACGTGCTTACTGCATAAAATAATAGGATGTTTCACATTAAAATCGTAGGGGGAGTTATCGAACCTCCCGCCCACGCGAATGAGGTTATGATTGTCAATGAACGGTGTCAGAGGAAGCAATCTACTTTTGCGTGGTAATTTTTGTCCAGACTTTAACAAATTATACTCTTCAGAAAACATTTCAAGCTGTGCATGGTGTATAATTAAATTTAATGAATTTTCAAGTTCTGTTAGTGTAAAATTACCTTGCAATTTATTTTTATTTTTTACATTGTAAATAAAGCGTTGTACATATGTAAATATATTATGTATTTTTGTTAGGCTAGAATACTTTACTAATAAATCATGAATGATTGACGAATGAATGGTAAGGTCTGAATGATTACTACTGAATGAATGATTGTTGCTATCACTACTATCTAATGAAATGAGTGACTACTTCCGGCAGACTATCCTTCCCGGTATTTGGCATGCTGGGCCACTCATTATCACTATGCTGTAAAAATGAGGGTCCAGACCACCACAGAGGTTCGTTTATGAGAACGTCGGCCCTCATACCACGGGAAACAAGATCCGCCGGGTTGTCCTTCGACGGTACGTAGCTCCAGGTATGACCACATGTACTTTCCTGTATTTCATTGACTCTGTGTCTCACAAAAGGCTTTAATTGATTTGAAGGAGTAGAGAGCCAACCCAGGGTTGAATCACACCAGAATCTACATTTGTGAATGGGCATGGTAAGTGATTCCTGAACCTTAGCACACAGCCTTGCACCTAACAAAGCTCCACAAAGTTCAAGCCTCGGTATCGTCGTTGGTTTGATGGGCGCTACACGATTTCTAGAGACTAGAAGTTGTACGCCTATGGATCCACTGCCATTACAAGACCGAATGTACACACAAGCTCCATACGCCTTCTCGGACGCATCGGTAAAGACGTGTACTTCATGCGTAATAGAGTCTTCACGCAAAACCCAACGAGGAATATTTAAATTGTTCATTGCTGTTATTGTGCCTTCAAATGTAGACCAAAGGTTTTTGATGTCATGCGATACTTCGTCATCCCAGTCATACTTGTCTAGCTGCATGATCATCTTTGCTTCGACGACGCACGGACCTACGAGGCCGAGTGGGTCAAAGATCATACTGATGACAGAAAGGACATGACGTTTGGTGACTTTAGTAGTGGAGGTGATATTTATATTATAAGTAAGTGAATCTGAGTCACATACCCAATTAAGACCTAAAGTTTTAGATTGAGATGAGTTTGAACCTTGCTCAGAAAAATGTAAAGTATTATGTAACTCGTTGCTATGTGTAATTTGATTGAGAATTTGAGGATTATTTGACCGCCATTTACGTAAATTGAATTTTACAGATGATAAAACCGGATGTACCTTTTTTGAACAGTTTCAGCTATGGTATCTCCTCCACTAAGATAGTCATCAACGTAGAAGTCACGTCGTATGGCACATTGGGCACGACTATCCTCAATGTCATCAGCCAGACTTACAAGACACTTAGTGGCTAAGTAGGGTGCAGATGCGGTACCATAGGTAACCGTGTTTAAAGTATAAGTCCGAAGAGGTTCTGAAGGTTCATACCTGAAAATTATTTTTTGAGGAGGTCTTTGGACTGGATTTAACTCAATGGCCCTGTACATTTTCTCTACGTCACCTGAGACCACGTACCTATGCTGACGAAAACGTGTTAAAATGGAAAACAGATCGTCTTGAACTACGGGACCGACCATCTGAATGTCGTTAAGCGACATGCCCGAACTGGTAGGAGCTGATGCGTCGAATACTACGCGTAGTTGTGTAGTGGTGCTAGAACTGCGAATAACTCCATGATGTGGAATGTAATATTTATTCATGGAGTTTTCTGGTGGAGGAGTACAGTCTGAGTCTAACTTCATATGACTTAAGCGCTCATATTCTCTCATGAACCCGTTGTATTTTTTATGAAATAATGGATCGCGTTTAAATCGCCGTTCAAGGGAAAGAAAACGATTTCTAGCATTAGTTAAAGAATGACCTAATGTACTAGGATCCCCTTTTAAAGTCATTGTGGCGACAAATCCCCCACCGTCATTACGAACAGTGGTTTGAACAAAAGATTGCTCACACATTCTCTCTTCAAGTGAGAGTGAATGTTTTGAAGCTACTTTGTCAAGCTCCCAAAAATGAGTGAGGTCGGTAGTGACATTGGAATGATGGCAAAAACCAATAGCAGAAAAACAAGATTGGTGCGAAATACTACCTGAAACTAACCATCCTAACTTGGTCTCGCATAATTTAGGTAGGTTTTTCCCTAAGTCTATTGTTTTGCTACCTAAGACATTCCAGAAAACTTCAGCCCCTACCAGGATGTCTACGACCGACGGAACATTGAAGTTCGGCTCTGCGAGCTTAAGACCTGAAGGAATAGGGACGTGTTTAATAGGCACGAATGTAGACGGTAGAACCTTTGTGATTTCAGGCAAAATATGACACTCGATATCTACAGTAAAGGCACAGCATAAAGACTCTATTGAGAGGTGACAAGACTGTGTACTGGTGGATATGTGATTATTAATACCCGTTACCTTGGTGCTCGTACCGCGTCTTAACAAACCCAGCTTCTCTGACAAGCTCTGCGTAATAAAGTTCGCCGTACTGCCGTTGTCCAGTAGTAAGCGCGCAGTGTACTTCTTACCCGTCACGCCAGTCACGTTCACCATCGCTGTGGACAGTAATACATGCGCAGAAGTAGCTAGCTGCATGGAATTGGCTGAAAGCGACACATTTGAAGAAGGCGAGGCAGAAGGCATGGCAGAAGGCAATGGATCGGCAGCAAGTTTAGGTTCGTCACTTTCTAAATGTAAAAGCGTGTTGTGTTTTGTTTTGCAATATTTGCAATGTGAAAATCTACATTTATTTGAACTATGTCCAAAGCGTAAGCCATTAATACACACTTTAAAATCAATTGCCTTTTGTAAGCGATGTTCGATGGACAAGTTTCTAAAAGATTCACACTTAAATAATGTATGTGCTTGGGAGCAAAGTGGACATTTCCTTTTTTTATTAATATGACTATCTGATTTTTTATTTGTTTGGTTTGGCTTAGAATAAGTTTTATTGAAATTATGGCTATTATTTAAGGCGACAATAGTATTCCTATCAGAAGTGCCATGATTGGACTCCACTGATTCTAACCAGTCCGCTTTCCTGCTTAAAAAAGAACAAAATTGTGTTACAGTGCGATCTTCTTTAAAAGTATTGTTTCTGTGTTCTTCCCAGTCACATGCTGTTGTTGTATCTAATTTTTTAACCATGAAATAAATAATAATATCATCCCAATATTGAGTGGGCTTTTTTAATGTACTTAGTGCCCTAATATTTTTATTAATAATGTTGACAAGGTTTCTGATGGAAACACTTGACTCTTTTATTATGGATTCGACATCAAATAAAGCTTGGAAGTGGTTATTCACTAAAAGACGGTTGTTATTGTAACGTTCGCACAACAGGTCCCACGCAAGATTATAATGATCGGCTTTAAAATCAATATTTTTAATAATTAAAGCTGCGTCTCCCTGGAGTGGAGCTCGCAGGTAGTGGAACTTGTTGATGTCACTTATGCTAGTGTTGTCGTGAATCAATGACCCAAATGTATCCCTAAACTCAAGCCAGCATTGGTAGTTCCCATCGAAATGAGGCAAATCAATCTTGGGCAAACGAACAAAAGAATTCCTAAAAGAAACGTGTGCACCTGAGTCAGCATCTTTGAAGCCCGCCTCCGACGCAGCACCGTTGGCCGAGACACCGAGCAGGCTGCGCGTGAGTGCCACCAGGTTGAAGAACTGGCGGTCAAAGTCCTCACGCTCAGTCAACGCAGACTCGTTGTCATCGGAAAGCACTTCGATCTGTGTCTGAAAGGCGTCAAATTCGGTGTGTAAGGTTTCGAATTTATTAAACGCTCCTCTAAATCCAAACGTTGCAACTCAGATACTACGGAACTACCTTTTACTAGATTTAAATAGTTGCTGTAAATAGTAAGCTTCGATTTAATGGAACTACGTTTCTTAACCAATGTTTTTAAATTATCTGCCATTGTTAAGTA
The DNA here is from genome assembly GCA_947578705.1 of Lacanobia wlatinum. Classification (NCBI taxonomy): domain Eukaryota; kingdom Metazoa; phylum Arthropoda; class Insecta; order Lepidoptera; family Noctuidae; genus Lacanobia; species Lacanobia wlatinum. The sequence continues at coordinate 22,380,861 of OX388046.1, forward strand.
AAATAACAGCTGGTCGCACTAATGCTAATGAACTTAATACATAAAAAACTGCAAACAGCTGTGCGTTAGTGAAAGGGATCGAGAATCACTGTCAAGGTCAAGCGCTCAACACGTGTTTACGTCGTGCAAATCAGCTAATTACCACACGTTTTGATAGAAAATATGTGTGTTTTACAAGCAGTGATATAGTTAAGAATGGGAAAGCACTTAATTTGAACACTAAAAGATAGAAGATTAAAAGACGATTTTTTCGGCATGAAAAGAAAGCAGGAAAGTAACTAAATTGGAACGACTCACTCAAATGCAGTATTATACTCCCATAAGTATAACATGAGCTCCCACGATGACGATGCAGGCTGCTTCGGGAACGACTCCTTTGTTTCAATATTCGTGGTCGTACCGCGCCGCGTGGCTATCGCGCGCGGTCAAAGTCCGCACAGTTGAACACGACGACCGATGATTGAATGCGTTAATTACGGCAATACCGGTAATTATTCTCCAATCGAAGGAACAATGATTAGACTCAGTTGGGAATTTAGAAGAAAACTAGTGGACTGTATAAAAATAGGTGTAATATCATAGGTAATATTGTACTAAGTGTAATAACACTTAGTACAATATTATGAAGACCGTACAAAGGAATGCCCGTAGTGGCCGGCGTCTGTGAGCTCAGTGAGTGGTAGGGCGCGCAGCAGCGCTCGCGCAGCCGGGTTCGGTGCCCCGAGCCCCGCGCCCTCCCTGCGGTTGTCCACGCGTATGTAAGGCGCCGACATATTCCCCGGGTTGAAAGGAAGTCTTCAATTTTCCACTGGTAGCGGGCAGATGCAGTTGAAGGCACGACGAATGGTGCCCCGCTTCGTCTTCAGTTCAGCCACTCTCGTGACCCCGTCTACGCCGGGATAGGTCTTCGTGACCCGACCCAGGGACCAGAGCAGAGGTGGCGTTGTCTTGTCCTTAATCAGGACCAATGACCCCGGCTTCAGTTCACCTCAGGAATCAAACCACTTTGATTTCGCCTGCAGCAGAGAGGTAGTGGCCAGCGTCTGTGAGCTCAGTGAGTGGTAGGGCGCGCAGCCGGGTTCGGTGCCCCGAGCCCCGCGCCCTCTCTGCGGTTGTCCACACGTATGTAAGGCACCGACACTATACTTGGAATGTAAACTCCCCCGTGTTAGGCAATTGTTCATCCACACGACACTCCTACGATTTCATAGAGATGCTTAAAAGCTGGCTCGCCATTCATCGAGAACGTTAAAATGGGATCGACCAAGAGTACACTCTGCTTTTGCCAGAAGAGCTTTTGCATTTCTTGGGCCCTTCCTGTACACAAGGTTCTACTCTCAAAATATGACTATATTGATGCTTAGTTATAGATGTTTAAAGAAGGCTATATTTAAATGGCTAAATCCCAAAAATTATAATTCAACCGAAGAACTTTTGCACATACAGTCTTGAATGAATTTGCCAAAAAAATAAGTAACTAGCATGCACCCACTTACTTACTCTACACACATACCTACATACTGCACACTCCACAAATACACATACACACACAGAGAGAAAAAGACACCCCTTATCGACCACCCATCATTTTAATATTCTATAATTTTTATTTTTTTAATTTATATAAAATCTTAGTTAAGCACATACTTATGACTTTTATGGTCATGTAATTAAGCATTTTATTTTTCACTATCCGGTTTTTTAGTAAATAGTTTCATAAATAAATAAAATATTGTTGCCTTACTTGGGGAAGAGACTGGACCCCACGACACAGGGAATCCTAGTGTGGGATCCAGGGAATTTGAAGAAACCTAGCACTTAAGGCTCTTATGTATCGCAATATTGTCTAACTATTGTACAATCTGTTATTGAACTGAATAAATTTTTATTTATTTATTTATTATTTATTGAAGACCTTAATGGTAAATGCTACCGATGTGGAAAAGAGGATCATCGAGCCGACAAATGCGGCAGCGTTAATAGCACGTGCCATAAATGCAAACGAAAAGGTCACCTAGCAAGAGTTTGTCTACAATATCAACAGAAACGAAATACGAATCAGATTCAGAATTCCATTACAAGCGATGAAAGCGCCTGCGACATAAACATCATCAAATCAGATGTTCCAGAAAAATACATGATCTCACTCACCATAGAAAATAAAAATATATCTATGGAATTCGATACGGGAGCAGCGTTGTCATCGATGTCACTTAACAAATTCAAAGAACTGGGTATTGATAAGAAAATTTTCAGAACAGATGTTAAAATGCGAACATACACGGGGGAAATCATTAAGCCTTCTGGCGTAGCATACGTCGTGTGTATTGAAAAAACAACAATTCCACAATAAACTTTACCTCATAAATAAAGAAGTTGACCCAATATTCGAAAGAAGCTGGATGAAAGAACTCCAGTTAGAGCTGGCAGATATAAGACAAATACGTATACATACAGAATCGCAGCCTAAACTCGATGAACTTCTAGAACAATACTCTAGGAATGTTTTTGCAGAAGGTCTGGGTGAAATTCCAAATAATCGTGCTCACCTGAATTTACGTGAAAATACACAACCCATATTCATAAAACCACGAAGAGTACCTTATGCACTTAAGACCAAAGTTGACGAAGAAACCGAAAGACTTAGCACTCAAGGTGTCATCACAAAAATAGATCATTCGGAATGGGGCACACCAATCGTACCGGTAGTAAAACCGAACGGGTCTATCCGACTATGTGCCGATTACAAGGAAACCCTGAACAAAGTTATCGAAGACGAACAGTACCCCATTCCAATCATAAAAGACATCTTTGCTGAAATGAATGGAGGAGAACTCTACTGTACATTAGATATTAGCCAAGCCTATCTACATATGGTAATGGATGAAGAAAGTGCCTGCCTACAAACCCTAAGCACTCACAAAGGTACGTAAAAGGTGAACAGACTCATGTTCGGCGTGAAAGTGGCACCTAATCTGTGGCAGAAATTCATGGACAGAACACTGCAAGGCATTGAAGAGGTTAAATGTTTCTTCGATGATATTATCGTACAAGGATCATGCGAAAATCAGCTACGACACCGTCTTAAGAAGGTATTAGACAGACTCAAAGAAAACAGCTTAAAAGTTAACAAGGATAAGTGTCATTTTTTTGAGAAGAGCATTAAGTACTTAGGACACACTATCGACAAACAAGGATTACATAAATGCAAAGAAAAAGTAAAGGCAATATCCAATGCAGAACCTCCAACGAATGTCAATGAACTTCGAACTTTCCTCGGTATGGCAAATTTTTACATTAAGTTTATTCCAAACCTTGCATCGATTACCAGCCCATTAAATGAACTGTTGCGAACAGGCGTTGAATTCAAATGGTCCAAAGAATGTGAGAAGAGTTTCAAAGCTATCAAAACTGAAATTTTAAGTGACAAAGTTCTAGCTCACTTTGATCCACAGAAAACAGTGGTTCTTGCTAGGGATGCTTCACCAAATGGAGGAGCAGTGCTTTCGCATAGACTTACAAATGGTTCAGAAAGGCCCATTGCATTTGCATCAAGATCTCTATCCAAAAGCGAGAAAAATTACAGTCAGATTGATAAGGAGGCGACCACCATTTACTGGGGATTGAAAAAGTTTTTTCATTACTGTTACGGGCGGAAATTCATACTGGTTACAGACCACAAACCTTTAACCCTTATATTTCATCCCCACAAGACATTACCTACCATGAGTACTATGTGATTATTTCACTACGCCCATTTCCTGTCTGGTTTTGACTATTTTATAGAATACCGCACTTCATTGAGCAATAGCAATGCTGACTACTTATCCAGATTTCCCGTCGACAAAACACCAGAACATAAAGTTGACAGAATTACAATATTCCAAACCGAGTTATTGAACTCCCTGCACGTAAATTCGGAAAACATTAAAGCGGAAACACAGAAGGATACCGAACTAAAACCTATATTACTGGCTCTGCGGACTGGCAGAACACTTAAACAGTTTGGTTACGGAGACAAAGAATTTACTGTGCAAGAGGACTGCCTTTTTCGAGGATCCCGAGTAGTGATCCCAAAGACACTCCGTGCTTTAGCATTGCAATAATTACATACTGGACATGTGGTAATGGTAAAAACGAAACTTTTAGCACGAAGTTTCATTTATTGGCAGAACATTGACCGTGACATAGAAAACATGGTTAACGCATGTCGCACCTGTAGAATGCATCAAAATGAACCTGCTAAAGTGCCAGTACACCATTAGGAAACCCCAACAAAACCATGGCAAAGAATCCACATTGATTTTGCAGGCCCAGTGGCTGGTCATCAACTTTTCATACTAGTGGACGCATTCTCTAAGTGGGAAATAGAAATATATAATAGAAATTATTGCAACAAAAACAACCACAAGCACGTGGTGTGTAAACAAATTAAAAGATATTTTCTGTACTTTTGGAATTCCCCATACATTATCAGATAATGGACGTCAGTTCACCTCAACTGAATTCGAAACATTCCTTAAAAGAACTGGTGTTGTACATCGCACCTCTGCCCCTACCATCCGGCTACAAATGGGCAAGCTGAAAGTTTTGTCCAAACAATAAAGAAAACGCTCAAGAAGATAGAAGAGAATAAGGGGAACCTACACGACAAATTACGATCCATCATGAGGCAGTTGAGACGCACACCAAATAGCGCAGGTCAGACCCCATATGAAATAATGTTTGGTCGGGAAATAAGAACAAAGCTACATGTTATGTTTCGCAGGGAAGGGCCACAAGACAATGCAACACACTCCACCATTACAACTGGCATCAAAATGTTTACTCCAGGAGACAAGGTGCAACTACGTGCATATCGAAACCCAGATACAAGGTGGGAGTTCGGCAAGGTATTGCGTCGTCTAGGCCAAGTCCACTATGAGATACGAACTGAAGACGGAGGGGTGGTGCGACGGCATGTGGACCAGATGCTGCAGGCTGGAGCCGTGGCACTGAAATTTGCGGTGGAGGACTGATATATCTGTGGTTTTGGTTACCTTGACAACAAGTTGTCAGTATGTAAATAAAGTATTTACTTGAGCCTAAATATGTCTAAATTATTAAATAAAATAAAAACGAAAGTTAAAAAATAGCTAGATCGAATGTAATAAGGAATTTAAATAAATTATTGATATTCTAATTGGAATCGTCTATCTTTCTTAAGAAATGATTTAATTACATCAGAGTAAAATGTTGGTGATCATTTTTATTCTACCAACAACTGTTTTTCAATAGCTATCATTGATAATTCAGAAAGACGCTCTTGACCTTGTGTATTTCTCAGATAGGTTACGTTTAAGAGACGAAAAAGCACGTTCCGCGGAAGAACTTGTAGCCGGAATAGTTACAACAAGATACGCTAACTTTAACAGCTCGGGAAAGGCATCTTCGAGGTTTTTCTCATGAATGAAATCAATTAATTCGAAAACATTACGATCTTTCAGATCAGGACTAGAATACAAGCAAATCAATTGGCTTTTTAATGTTTGTTTGTCGAAATAGTTTGCATAAATGTCAAATAATGAATCTAATTCCTCTGTAGGAAAATGTGAGTGATAATTGTCAAATTTTTTGTTGTTGAGCAGTTGGAAAAACTTTAATTTATAAATTTCAGAATATCGGTCAGTAATTTCGGTATTAATGTTATCAATAATACTTCTACAAAAAGTCGTCTGTATTCCAGTTTTTGCACAGCGTACGTTGCATCTCAAACGAGGAGCCGAGTTATTTTGCAACGTATTCTCATAAATTTGATCAAATTCGGATTGAAATTCAGCACGTAACCATGCCTAAAATTCCTTTATTTTATTAATACAATAACCGACATCAACTTGTGATTTTTGTAGAATATTGTACAAGCAGTCAGTTTTTTCAAATATCCGATGAATAATAAAAAGAAAAAAATTGAAATTAAAAGAACGCAAAGTGTTTTCAAAATTCTCCGCAGCTAAAATCGTATCCCCGTCCCAGTTCTGTGGATTGTCGCACAGATTAGAAAATAACTCAATAAGTTTACTTTTTTGTTCAAAAACCGTGTTTACAACTCGCGACATGTATGTCCAACGAGTTGCGGGAGCATTAGGCAATTTTTTGCTGCAATGAGTATCGTAAAAAGCAGCTCGTTTTGTACTATTATTAAAAAAATTACACAAAGCCTGAAGGGCTGAAAAAAATAAACTAACCTCCTGAATTCTATTGCATGATTTAGACAACACTAAGGCCAAAATATGTGCATTACACCAAATGTAAATTGCTTGTGGACACAACAACTTTTTGTTGCACTCCATTTTTTACACCGGACATTACACTAGCACCGTCATAACTTTGCGCTACTAATTTTGCGATGCAATCATGTCTATTCAATAATTCTAAAATAATAGTAGAGACTGAGTCTGCTGTGCGACTTTCCGACACATTAAGAAAGCCCAAAAAACAGTCATGAATTTCATTTTTATAATAATATCTGAGAATCAAGCACAGTTGTTCTCTATGACTAACATCGGGGGTTTCGTCAATATTAATTGAAAAAGTTTTGTTTGCATAACTTCGTAATCGATGCAAGTTTGCATCACATCGGCTACGGAATGAATAATATCGTTTTGAATTTTGTTAGATAAATAACTCGGCCCCGGTTTGTCACTTTCCTGATGCTGCATATGCTTTTCTAAAACGACATCGTATTTTGAGATTAACGAGACCAGTTCCAAAAAATTGCCTTTATTTAATGAAGTTTTGGACTCATCATGGCCTCTTAAAGGAAGTTCCTGTTGTGCTAAATGACAAACAATATCGACTAATCTTTGAAATACACTACGGTTGTTATCAAAGCGCGTGTTATATTTTGAAATTTCCTCAGATAACTGGCGTGATATAGATGTCTCAATTCGTTGTTTATCAAAATTACCGAAAGAAACCATTGCAAACAGGTGTTTATGGGAATTTGCGTACCTTTTAATTTTAAATTAGGGAATTGCTCAAAGTCTGTGAGACTTATGCTGCCTCACATGGACTTATTTATAATGTCACCAAGGGTGAATATATGCTCTTTAGGGCCGCAGGTAGATGTCCACACTCTGTGCCAGAAATTATTCGGCTGAATGGCCTCCAGTTAAACAGAGTGTCCAAATTTAAGTACCTTGGACATTTCATCACCGACGACCTTAAAGATGATACTGATATTGAGAGAGAGCGTAGGGCACTGGCGGTCAGAGGTAACATGTTGACCCGTAGATTTGCTCGGTGCTCTGACCTAGTAAAAAATACTCTTTTTAAAGCCTATTGTCAGAGTTTTTATACGAGCAATCTATGGGTCAACTACACTAAAAGATCGCTGGATGTCCTGCGCGTTCAATATAATAATGCTTTCAGGATGTTGTTGCGACTGCCCCGCTTCTGTAGCGCCTCTGGAATGTTTACCGAGACCCACACAGACGGCTTTAAAGCCATACTACGTAAAAAAACTGCTTCGCTGCTATGCAGAGTGCGGAGTAGTCGCAACTATATCCTGAGTGCTGTGGCGGAGAGCTATACGCCAAATATTAGGCATTTTGTGAGGAGGTTGATTAGGTAGGAAACATTTTCCTGCCTGGTCATCCGTTGTTTTACAATACATGTTCTACAATTTCTATATCAATGTTTACTAACACTAGAATATAAGATGTTTGAAATACTAACAAAATATGGATCACCGTAGTCCGAAATAAACGAATTTTAATTTAATTTAATGGCGCCAGATATGTTATTTAAATCATTATAACCAGATGTATTCCAAACGGAATCTTCATTCGAAAAAAACATGCAGCACCAGCAATACAACTTATTAGTGTGCGAACAGCCAACAATCCAACTAGTTTTATACACTGATCTATTAAATTTTCGTTTATGCGATTTACTAGTCTGAGAAATACACAGATTAGGCGTCGGTTTTAATGAAGAAATTAACTGTTTTTTTTTTGAGCAAAGTTTAAAGATTTTACCTTATCTTCGCCAATCAAAACTTGAACGCATTTTAAATCCTCACAAGGTACAATTACTGTAGGTTCATCTTTCTCCATTGTTGTAGGTAAGTCACCAAAACAATTGTATCACTGAGAAAATCTAAGAAAACACACAAAAAACTTTTTCCACTCAAGCAAATGAAACTGAAGTGAGTTGCACTCGGGTGACGGGAACTACTTACGCAGAGTTGCAGTGTTGTCATTAAGGCAAAAAAAGTCGCCAGGTATATGAAAAATCTAACAAATTTTTTAGTTTTAAGATATTGCTTGAATATTTAATTTCGTTATTTTAAAAAGTCGCTAGTTTTTATTGTTGTATTATATATTTGTATTGCATCTTTAAAAAAGTCTCCAAACTCGTTAAAAATCTCCAAGATCTCACAACGTCGCTAAAACGGCAACACTGCAGAGTTGGCAAGGTGACAAGGTCACGCATACGCGTGCAACTTCATACGCATGCACGGCTTAAATCTTCCATACTGATTTATAGACGCACAAGGTTCTAACTCGTTATACGGCACATCGCTATAAGTGCGAAAGTGACAGAGATAGTATTTGAAAGCCCGACAAAAGCCGGTACGTGTAAGCGAGATAGTTATATGTAGATGCTGCAAATGCGAAGATCTGCGCGCGAACAATCGCGATGTATAGTAGTGTGGCATAGGTAGATACTTTGTGTTATTTTGATAAGAATTAAGCGCGCGAACGTTTAAATAGTTCGGGTTTGATATTGATTCTCTATCGAGCATCTTAGTAAGGCTTTTGGGCTTATATGAAGGTACCGCCACTGGCAGACGGCGCTTATTCAGTTTTAAATACAAATTAATGTCTAACTGATGTGATACTAACGCTATCGAAAACGTCGAACAACTGGCTCTAAGCACATAGTAGGGAAGTTCCTTTATACCCCCGCAACGGATAGTGTCTGGTCCTGGACTGGTTGTGACGTATCATAGGCTTACTGGAAATTAAACCCGTTTGAAAATAAACAGAAAAAATCTCGTAAGTACATACAAACACGTATATTTAAGAGTATACGAGTACCTCCTTATTGGAAGTAGTTCGTTAATTATTGGGAATGAGACAGATCCTGGGAATGAAAACAACATAGCTGCTCCAGCTCCAGCTATGTTGTTTTAACCTGTTATAACTTCGATCAAATTTTTTTGGAGATTTCTGACTTTTAGCTGAGTGCCATTATTGCAAAGTTTTAGAGAGATTAAATACCTGAGTAGAAATCATAAAACTGTACCGGATAATTGAATCATTTTCTTTCACGGGCGTGTTCATGGTAATATATTCCCTACTTTCTCCAAAAACACTTGTCAAAATTATGGATATTGATAGTTGCCGCTAAATTTAATTCAAACATTTTAATTCAGACCAAGGGATCCATAAAGTGTTAGTAAGAACTTAGCCTATGTTAGTAAAATCAAAATACACAAAATCATTAATTGGCTACATGAACATGTGCACGCACATGCCTGCCAGCCCAGAGCCTGATAAACGGTCCGTCAACAAGTCCTCTGGTTGCTTTTCCCTAAGCATTTTAAACGGAATAGGTGATGCAGTCAGTGCCATGCATAACACTTCCAAACTCCTAATCTAAGAGGGGTTAGGTTATGCAGGATATTGACTGTTCGTACATCTTATCTTGGACATCTTTTCTACCAACACTTTTTTATTTTCCGAGACACCAACAGCTAGTAAATAAATGAAGAAGGAAGTGGAGGGACAATAAAACAAGTCGTTACAACGTACATACTGACTGTGGCACGCCCCGGCGCGTCACTCGTGGGCCCGGAGCCTGCGGGCGGGGCCCTGAGGCCCGGGCCGCGGAGCGAGGCACTCAAGCTAACGCTTAATACTTTATCTACAAACAGAAGGTATCCGCACACGCTTCCGTCGCATGCGGTACGTCACGCAATAGCTCGGCCACCGAGACCGAGTATAAAAATATACTTCCGTCAAAAAGCACAAGAAAGACGAGCCAGGCGCGTTATTAATTGGCGCACTTGGTCTGATTGTCCAGCAGCTTGCTCCACAGATCGAACTGCTCGTGGTAGCGCACCATGTGGATGGACACGCCGGCCTGTACGGTGCACGCGTCCGGCTTCATGCGCTCGTTGTTGTTGTAGAACTCGGGCGCGTGCACGAGGCTCAGGCGCAGGCGCGCCGCCAGCACGCCCGTCACGAACACGTCCTCCAGGGGCACATAGGGCTCGGTGGGGGCGACCTGCAGTAGCTTACGCACGCAGTCCGTTGTCAGCAGGTAGGCGGTCCCGGAAACGAAGTCCGGGAACACCGCACCCGGAAACTGCAGCAGCGACACGTAGTACTTGCTCTTCCAAGTGCGTTGCGGCCGCTCACTCTGAATTTTCTGCAATGCATGCGATGCGTTTATACGAGCTAAGTTTTTGTTTTCTCAAAATTATAAAAATGTATCATATCACCAGCACTTTGCCCGCGACTTCGTCCTCGTGGATTTAGCAGACACTTTCGTCTACGAACATTAACAACCCCTGCGATCCCTCTGCAGGGTTCGTTGTTTAAGGCGCTAAGCGAATAATAAGGCCGTTTTAAGAATTGTTTTTTTCTCGTAAACTACCTGTAATAAGGATTTGATATTTTAGTTAATTTTTTTTGACCATATGATCTACCTAAATTCTAAAGGAATACACGATGCGAAGAAATTTTCTCGATAAAAAAAAAATACAAAGTTCGATCTGTCTTTTTGCCATTTTCATTTTCATGACGTAATGCATTAGATTGATGTTATGAAATCTGATTTTAAACATAGAAAATAACTTTATCTAGCTAAATTCATAACAGGTTTTGATTTCATATTACTTTTCTGTACTAATATTATAAAGAAGAAAGATTTGTTTGTTTATTTGTTTGTTTGAATTGAATAGGCTCCGAAACTACTGGACCAATTTGAAAAATTCTTTTAGCATTGGATAACAACACTATCAGGGAGTAACATAGGCTATATATTATCCCCGTACTCCCATGGGAACGGGAACTACGCGGGTGAAACCGCGTGACGTCCACTAGTATGTTATTAAATCCGAGATTTACTTTTGGCATGTTATTTATTCCGAGCCGCCCTCATTCTATCGCTATCTCTTATTTTACCTTTTAAAAGCATTTGCATCACTGTCGATTCAGATCAATTCAGATGGTCCGTGGGCCTTGTCAAGGTAATACCTATGTCACTTTTTTGCAGATCAGAGCTGTCAGATTTTCGTAATTTTTTTTTTTTTACAATATTTTACATAGATCAGCAGCTTAAAGTTGTTTTTTGTTAAAATTAGTTATATAATATTATTCCCACTGTGTGAGTGTGTATTTTTGTGACCTTGGACAATATATCATCATATTCATTTTATATTAGTACCAAAATTTAAATTATTAATAAAAATATTATGAAATAAAAGTGTAATAGTGGCTAATAACACCGGCAAATCATGATAAAATCATCACTTTCACTTCCACAAACATTATTTTTTCCTCACGTAAAGTAATATAGCTATAAATATTTTTTTTAACTGGACTGGAGTGTCTGTTTTTTTATAGCTTTTATCTCAAATTTTATCTTGAGGAACAGGCTAAAATAAATTTTCTTTATTTCGTGCTTTGAAAGACGTCAAACATCAATATGTCAAGTAATTAAACTTGCCAGCTTACGAAAAAAAAATGAGAATAGAAACTGGCTTCTGCCCGCGACTTTATCTGCGTGAATTTCAGAACTAGGTCAAGAGGGAAGTGAAAATAATTCAAAAAATGTATAACCCATAATAAAAATAAAAAGGTAAAAATACGCCGTGTGCATAGGTTCTTACACTATTACATACCATCAGCGATGCATATGATTTGGAAGTTCTTCGATTGTATTAGAACTTTCGAATGAAGTTTATATTATCATCAATGTCTTGAAAACTCTCAGAAACAAAATGGCGGCCTTTGAACTGCAATCCTTGGCTTAGCTTGGTGTCAAAATAAAGTTCAACATCCGATTTGAACAACAGTTCAACATCCGAACCACCTTATATAACACGAATGGAGGAGCTCGAGGCTAAAGAACAACAGCCGCAGGGGTCGATCTTCAACGCTTGCCAAGGTTAGTAAGTGGTTGGGTGACACACCGAGTTTCCTCCATGCCTCGGAAAGCACGTTAAGCCGTTGGTCTCGGCTGTCATTTGTAGATTTTTGGCAGTCAGAAGCCAATCAATTTGACTCCTGGGTTGCCAAGAAGTTCCGTGTTACCCAGTTAATGGGTTGTGGACGTGGAAGTCTGGTAGACAGCCGCTCTACGTAAACTACGTATTCAGCTTAATCGGGTTTGACTGGAAGCCGACCAGAATATAGTTGGGTGTAGTTGTAGGCAGATGATGATATAACACGAATAACTTTACTATTTGTCTACTTTGAATATTTATTTTATTCTATCTTTAAAAAGGTTGTTTATAAGAGTTTCGATATATGTTAATATAATTTGCTTGCGAGTAACTCTGAATCATTTGGCGGTTTGAATTAGTTGACGGGGTGTCGCTATATTCCGTTTTTTGAACTTTCGATGCGGGAGTACGAGGAGAGTGGGCGGTGCGCTCGGGGAGAGGGTAGCATCCCTCTCCCCTAGCCACGAAAACTCACGCCACGAAATTATTTACTTAGGCTCTTAAGGTGTATAGTAGGCTCAATAACCTTGAGCATCTGGGTCACACATTCATATCTGCGCCACACACACAAACATTTCCAAACACCTCAACACTATTATCAAAGATTATGCGAGGACGCAGACATGCGCGCCAAACCGGCTTTTTTGCCTACGACTACACAACAGTATGGCGATTGCACGGCTAATTTTTAGTTTAGATAGATACATACGTCACGCATATTTTTATTCACTGGTCTCATTTTTTATACGAATGTGGTTAAATAGAAGTAAAACAATATAGGTCAGATAAAACAATTTTGTGAAGCAGTTTCGTCTTTTCTGCTTACGATCTATATAAAGATACTCGAAACTCGAGGTCAAACTGTTACCAGTGCACTGGTAACAGTTTGACCTTGAGTTTCGAGTATGCAGTGAACCTACTACTTTTTGTTTCTGCCTATACTACTTTATAGTCTCGTAAAAAGATTTCAAATAAAAAAAGTACATTCTAAAGTAAGTAAAGTTAATGAAATAAATAAATTTTAAGCCTATTTCAGCTCTGCTAAATAATTTTGTAGCAATTTCGTTAACTCAAAAACTTCAGATTCTGTGATTCCTGTGAAAGTTTTAGGTGTTTAATTGATAACGTTTTTATATATGTTTATTTTGTAAACTGGAAATACGACGATGATTATTGAAAAAACCCGACCAAGTGATAGTGAAGACACACTGGAGATGTCTTTGAAAAGAATTACCGATGTAAATCCTTATTTAACTACGGAACCCTGCAAATTACTTGCCTTTGCGTGCGCTGCGAAAATGATTGATGATATAATAAAATAATAAACTCGAATTTTAGAGGACCCATCAATATCTACAAACAGAAAAGGCAGTGATACCAAATGCCCAACTATTATTGTATGTCACTTTTTTATTTTAAAATTAATAGATACGACATGACAGACCAAAGCAGACCACGTTATTCGCACCTTGGTATCAGTTTTATAAATAAATCGTACTTTAATTCACTTATTTTTTTGAATTACTCAAATCGAACATTCAAAAGATATCATAATTTTATCAAAACAATTTAATTTAGCCTAACGGTCCCCCACAGACGCGACTGACACGCCGCATATACCAACCGAATAATGAAAATAAATGTTTGTTTATGAACTTGTGTTTGTTTATGTTTGTGTTGAAGAGATAATAATATCCCTATAATAATAAATCCGCTAATAATAATAATAAATTCCCTATAATATATCCTAGAGATAATATCCCTTCTTACTGTAGGCATAGTTTTTATATTACTGTATTTATTTACGATTTAAATATGTTTATTTTATCAATATTTAATTAAGTATTCTGTTTATTGTGTCTACCTTCCTCCGTGTGTCACTGCGGGGTGCCAACTGAAAACCAGCGCTGGGTGTCTAACGCTCAGCAAATGCTGAGATGGCTACCCTTTCGGTATGGGCACGCTCAGCGCAATTATTGTGTACTCGTACCTACTATTATTTCTGTTTATTTTGTCTATGTTGCTGTGAGTTTGTGTCTATGCTGAATAAATGTTTTCTATTCTATTCTATTCTTAGATGTACACTTACCACAGTGTGTTTCTTTTAACCCAAAGGTTGACTAAAAGAGAACTCTTCGTAGCATTAAGTCCGCCTATGTACCACTATTGTTCATGAAGTTTAAGTGAATAAATAATCTTATATTGATTTTTTACTTTTCTTTAATATTAGTCAGTTTGTTGGTAATAAAAGAAATTAAGAATTAACGTCGGCTACGTTTGAAAAAAAAGAGCAGACAAAAATAAAACCCGAGCGACGCCGATAGTATTTTGATAAAAGTTGCTGTATGAAACTGTACAATGCGCCTACGCGCTCAATCAAGCTGGCTCCTCTGCAAAGAGCTAGTCTATGAACGCACACTAATATAAAAGTTAGTAAATATTTGCACTAACACATTCATATACGCGTAGTCGGTCGATAGCGCGAGCGGAGCAACGAGCGACACAGCCTCACAGTCATAATTGCACTCGCGACGCTCCGTGTTGCTAGCACCGTACCGAACACTCCGCCACTGTCGGCGCTCCTAGTACTCGATTTCTCAGGACTTCGCATCGGCGCGCGCGCTCCGTTCGCAATCTACTCTTAGGGTGACAGTGACCCGATCTGTGTGCTGAACCGGGAAAAGCCATCGCCAGCAGCATTTTTTGGGCGCCTAGTACTGAAAGATCATTGCAGTGAATAACCTTAACATTATCGCTGTCTAAGTTATATTTGAATAACAATATAAAAGAGAGTCATATTGGATACGAAATTAAAGTCAGTCTTCACACTGCACACAGAAAGGATTATACTTCTGCCGCACATTGTTGTCCTAGTTCTACAAATAGGAAGCATGCCATTAAATCACAGTCCACCAGCTACACCCATCCTGTTAACCCAAACGGAGAGCTCTCGAAATGCGAAAAAGTCTACGTCTACAAAGGTACAAAGTGCGTCATCCCTACCACACTGCGAGTCAGAACCCGACCTTCATTCCCTAATGGCAAACATAACGGAAAGAAAAAAGCGGAAATACGACGGGGAAAATTCCGATATATTAGCAATGATCACAAAAATGTTCTCTTCTTTCTCCAATGAACAAGAAAAACGTTTTCAAGACTTTCAAGCAAGTATAGACCTAATGTCTCATAAATATGATGAGTTTTTATCGAAAATAGCTTATCTTGAGAAAGAAAGACAGTTAGACAAATTAATGATTAAAGAACTGGAGGATAAACTGGAAACTTTGGAACGGAAAACTCGCGGGTCTGGGATAGAAATTCGAAACATACCTAAACAAAATGGAGAAACAAAGGAGACTCTCGTGAGTGAGATTTCTAAATTAGGAGAAATATTAAATGTAGACATTGACACCAGTAATATAAAAGACATATACAGGTTAAAAGCAAAAGATTCTTCAGAACCCATCGTAGTTGATTTTACCACTGTAAAATCTGTTTTTTTTGAAAGAAGAAGTCCTGGAAATCTGTAAAAACTTTCAACAAAATGAATCAAAAAGGCAACAAGTTAAATACGACCCAACTAAACCCAAGTTATTGTCAAAAACCGATATACATATCAGAGGCACTCACTCATAAAACCCAGAGACTGTTTTATTTGGCCCGTCAATTTCAGAAAAGTCATGGATACTCTTTCTGCTGGACAGTAAATGGTATTGTTTACCTAAAAAACAATGAAGGCTCCTCACATATCCGGATTAACAACGACGCTGATTTACAGAAATTACGCAATGATGCTAAACCGCTGTGACTAATTGTTTCTCATGGATACATATTTTGTTTCATTATTATGTTAACTATAAGACTGCATGCTAATTCTAAGTTTAAATCTATAGATTATATTTACACATGCAAATTACAACTCTACGGCCACACTAACCAGTCATATTTTTTCAGGGATAGCCAAAATCAATTAAAATACTTTTTAATCATAGCCTTAGCCCAACTGAACACTACTTCAGAAATACACAGAATTTATCTTTCAAACATACTTCGATTACACAACTCGCTCACTCATCAAACTACAATCTCTAACACTCTACACCTAAACCATACCCATTTACACTGTTTTACTACTAACATACAAACTCTTTCCATAATCGGAATACCTACCTGGACCACAACTCTTGTCTATACCTACTCTCTTGTTAATCATTCGCCGACGTAACTAATTTATCTGAAAATATTGACCAGCTATCTGTATCTCACTCACAAACCGCGGACCTAGAGGATTGTCAAAATATTATTACTTCTACCACGGATAACCTTATTATATTGACACAAAATATTCGTAGCATAAACCGAAATTTGCCCGGCTTAGAGGTTTTACTCCAAAGACTTAAACTTAAATGCGATATACTAATTTTAACAGAGTGTTGGCTAAAAAGTGAAACGGTAATCCCTCACCTATCTGGCTACTCTCATGTAACAACAAGTAAAAACCCAATACAAAATGACGGAGTAGTTATCTACTACAAAGAAAACATAAACCTAAGTATAATTGAAACTGAATCTATGAAAGTAATTGCCTACTAGCCACCGTTGGAAACCAAGTCGCTATAGTGGCTCTATACAGATCGCCCTCCTACACTAAATTGGAGCCGTTCCTCTTGTCGCTGGATAAAGTGTTACAATCTGTGTCTTCTTTCGAGCACATCGTTGTTATAGGCGACATGAATTTAGCTATAAGCTCGACTAAAATTAAATCTGAAGGGGAACGGTATCTAACCTTAGCGGCTTCGCATGGTCTTTTGCCAGCGCACACTTTAATAACACGCAGCGCTCGCCATACATGCATTGACCATGTCCTTATATAACTAAAGTCTCGTCCATCACCATAGTCCCTAATGCAACACTAACAGACCACCATCCCGTCTTATTTTATTTAAATTAAAAAAAAACCACGGCAACATGCAGCTACAACAAAGGCCATAATTAACGATAAAGCACTAGCACAAGACATTTTACTTATTAACTTTGATCCTATTTATCGAACAGAAAATGCTTACAAAATGCAATAGAAAAGAATACAAAAATCGTAACACTTTCTAGACGCCAAACAATCATTAAGCGCTGGATAACTCCGGGACTACTTTGATGCATGCGGAACAGAGATCAACTACACAAAAAGTCAGGCGTTGATTCGGATAACGAAGTCTTGAAAATAACTTACAAACGGTACAGAAATTTTTGCAATAATCTATTACGAACGTTAAAAAGAGAATACGAAAAAAACCAAATCCAGGAAGCACAGAACGACAACAAAAAATTATGGAAAGTCATCTAAACATCACATACACAACAAAAACAACACAAAACCATAAAGATATTTTAACTCTCTCCTCTACTCCTGAACAATCACTTCATGAAGCTAACAACTATTTTATAAATGTGGGCAGGTCACTGGCGGATAAAATCTGTCAACAAAATAACAACTTCCGGAATCTGCCTTCACCAAGTACTTAAGACAAAGTATTAAATGTCCCCAATTCTTTTGCCCTGATTGATACAGATATTTACGAGATTGGTCATCTTATCATGGGTCTAAAAACAGATAGTGCTCCAGGGTGTGATAACATTAGCAGTAAGTTCCTAAAACAACATAAAAATGTTCTTGTACATCCCCTAGAAAAAGTTTTCAACGATTGTTTAAAAACTGGAGTTTTTCCCGATTCCCTAAAACGATCTGAAGTGTGCCCAATCTACAAGAACGGAGACAGAAATCGAATTAACAACCACAGACCGATATCCATTCTACCCGCAATATCCAAAATTCTGGAAAAAATTATAAACATCCGTCTAGTGAAATATCTTGAAAAAAATAAACTGCTTTCAGTAAATCACACGGTCACGGTTTTAGGCACGGAGAATCTACAGAACAGGCAGTGAACAAACTTATAGACTTTATTAGTTCTAATCTGGACAAAGGGCAAAAATGCCTTTCTATTTTTCTTGACCTGGCAAAGGCATTTGATACGATTTCTATCTCTCTCTTACTTCGCAAATTGGAGGCACTGGGTGTCAGGGGCACCCAACTTGATCTTTTTAATAGCTACCTCTCTGGGCGAACTCAGTGTGTCCGAGTGGATAAACACAAAAGTACACACCTTCCGGTTACACACGGCGTGCCCCAGGGAAGTATACTGGGGCCTACCTTATTCTTCGTGTACATAAATGAGCTCACGTCTCAAACTTGCCAAAGGTGAAATTATCTCTTTCGCGGATGACACCGCTTTGGTCTTTGCGGGTAATAGCTAGGAGGAAGTCTTCACTATCGCTCAAAATGGCTTCGATGTGACTAAGGGATGGCTGCAGAAAAATATACTTACACTAAACGTAGACAAAACTAAGTATATTTGCTTCAGTATTAGGCAGGCGGTGGGTATTCGTGACAACCTACGAATTGTTTCCCATGAGTGCAATGCCGCGAACGGCTGCGCATGTTTACCTCTAGAACGCGTTAATACTCTAAAGTACCTTGGTACCTTAGACAATAACCTCAACTTTAAAGAACACGTCAAAAATATTTGTAATAGAGTAAGAAAATTAATTTATGTATTTAAAAACTTACGTCATGTCGCGGACCAAGCACTGCTGAAGCGAATATATCAGGCCCTCTGTCAGTCGCTTCTGACCTATTGCATCTCATCCTGGGGAGGAATATGCAAAACCTCGCTAAAGGCAGTTGAGGTAGCCCAGAGAGCTATACTTAAGGTTAGCACGTTTAAACCAATGCGTTTTCCTACGATAACATTGTTCCAATTGTGTGAAGTTTTGACAGTAAGACAGTTATTTATACTTAAAATTATTATGCTAGAACACGGAAAACAGCCCTACAACCCAATGTTATTACAGAGACGTCG